>CM062816.1:563619593-565103708 GCA_031772625.1 Pinus tabuliformis
TCTGTATCTTTGCCTGAGGTGGCTTTCATATTGCTCTCCATTTTGTTTGAAGGGCAGTCTCTGAAGAGGTGATCGTGTTCATGGCATTTGCGACATCTGAAAGGGACATGCTCGTAGTCCACTGCCTGCACCCATTCTTCATCATAAACTTCTAGAATGATTTCATCTGGCAGAGCTCCAGAAAGGTCCATTTCTACGCATATTCGGGCAAAGGAGGTGTATTTTCCGCGTAGAGTGGCATCTAATACTTTTAAAAAATGCCCTAGTTTATTGCCTATGGCTTTTAAGGATTCTGGCAGCCAATAATCTAAAGGTAGGGAGTAGAGTCTTATCCATACCGGCACTGATGTGAATGTCTCTCACTCCAGGACAAAATTCATCACCCAAGGCCGCATATAGAGGCCTGCAGTAGCATAGAAGTGTGGTCCCCCTTCAAACACTATGTTTATCCTCTAAGCTTGAGAACACTATTATGAAGAAACCCTTGGATCCAAGGTGCATATTTATTTCTCCCTTAGGTTTCCAATGGTTCTTTATCAAAGCGTGCAAGGCCTTCTTCGTTGGCCATATCCCCATGAGTTTTCATATTACTGCATAAGCCGCCATGTGATCCCTATGTGCCTATAGCACTGGATCACTTAACACCACTCGGAGTGTGATTGTTGACCTAGGTTTACAAGGTCCTGTCAGATTCCTGTGGTCAGTTTTCTGACTGCCTCCTCCTATTCTCTTCTCTCTTTTGACTTCCTTTTGATTTTCTGCCTGGCCCTGTGCTCTACTGTTTTCCTGTTTTTCTCTGTCGCTACTCCCGGTTTCTGCTTCTATTGGCTTCTTGAAGTGGTTCAAGGCTGCATGGCTATAGGAGGGAGTGGAACTCCCCCTTTCTCGCCCCTCCATGGTGCCCAACACTGATACCCTGCTTCAAACCCTAGTTCTGCGCATTTCCCCCGCAGTTCGCCTTCTTCTCGCTCCTCCTTGGAAAAAGTCATGACATGCATATTGTTAAAAATATCATAAACATGAAATCAACAGGTCATAACAACATACCTGAACATAGGGTCCTCATGCTTATCTCAGAATCGTCAAGGAGGCTTGATATCTCCTCCCAATAGTTGTGTTGTTAACGATTAGGTCATTCATGCATTGACATTTCATCTACTAACCAAAACATGATGAGAGTCATACATCAAGATTATTATAAAACATGCTCATAACCAAAAAATAACTAGAGATATGTCAATGATGAATAACTATTAAAGCCACATAATGAAAAACAAATTTACTCATGAAAATACCAAAGGAAAATGAACTCTTATTAACATATGCAAATCCAACTAAGTCAAGGACTTCCACGTACCACCCAACCATAGATTGGGTTGAACCAAATCTCTCTTTCAGCCAATCATCCCTGTGCCATATTCTAAGCATGCATGTGGGATCTCATGAATCAAATCAAACAAACCAAACCAAGGCTTCTAGAGGCCAAACCACCTCAAACCTCAACTAGTGATTCTATCTCATGGTCGGACATCACTAACCATCACCAAATCGGTCTCTACCCAAGTTGTCAAGGGCTTTAGAGTGTTTGTTCCAACCAAGGCTTCAAGGTCTAGTAACTCAACCCATAGTTGTTGTCGGGCTCCAAAGCGTTTGTCCAGCCAGGGTTTCTAGACTAATAAATCAACTCACCAAGGGCTCCAGAGCATTTGTCCAACCAAGGCTTCAAATCAACCTAAACTGTTACAGGGCTTCCAAAGCGTTTGTCCAACTAAGGCTCCAGGAACTACTAACTCAATCCACAACCATAAGGAACATGAAAACTAACCAAAAAATAAAAGGAACGAAACCCACAACACCATGACTATCTAGGAAATGGTAAGGCTAGGCAAAACCACTGTCAATCTAGGCAATCCTCCATGCCTGTGACAAATAATGACCAAGAAATCACATGCATGTGCCATGCATGCCAAAACTAGCAAGGAAATCATACATGCAATTTGGTAACTACAAGTAAAACCCATTGTAGCTACTGATCTCAATGTCCTCTTATGCTTTCTCACTTTTCCTTTGCCTTGCTCCAAATCCCAAGTATGCCACTCTCCTCCAAGAGCGCTCCAAGAAAACACTGTGTCCAAGAGTACGAGAAAGAGAGAAAATAAGAGAGAGATCCAAGCTAAAACTAAAAAAAAACCATGAACTGATCCTCAAAAACCTTTTTATCAATGAGACCTCTATTTTCTTCATTTTTCTATCACACTTTCCTCTTCACATGCAACCCGTGACCTTTCACCTTCATTTTCTACTATTTTTCATTATTTTAATAAATAAAATGCCAATTAATACCACTTTGCCTTTTCAAAGCCTTTGCCAATTTCCATAACCATTAATTAATCACAAGTGATCCACATCACTATGTTTTTCCCAACATTCAGGTTGGAATATGTGTCCATGACCTTGGTTATTATTTTGCGTTTGTTAAATTTATTACATGGATTTTTAACGAGGGTTGTTACAACGATAATTCACATTATTTAGGTTGAAATCACATTTTTTGTTTTTTGTTTTGAGGTAAGATTTGAAATCATTTATGGTTGGCTATGAACTCATATTTCTTGAATGCAAGGAATTGACATAATCAACCAAAACTTGGAGGTGTTTGACAAAAGTGAAGTCTACCCCCGTATCAACAATCAATTATTTCTAATAAATATGATTTTCTTTGAATAATGGTAATGAATTAGCCCATATTCACAAAGGTGTAGTTTAACTTAGACGAAATGAGCTTTTCCAAAACATTTTTTTGGTATCCGGTAGAGATTTTTAGAAACTAAAGTTTAAGTTGTTTAATTTGTAGAATTCAAGTGCTTTGGGGTTTTTCAAAGTGTTGAATCTATTTATACATTCAAAAATACATTTTAAATAACAAAAATTCACAATCTTACTTGAAATTTTATTATCAAATTCTAATGAAAAATATTATTTTGTCTATAAATTAAACTATGCCTATTCACAAATAACAAAAAACAATAACAACAACTAAAAAAACATTAAAATCATCCTCCTTTTATTAGCCCATTTTTCCCACTAATCAAAATGCCATCATACTAATATTTATTAAAAAAACCAATAATCCAAATTATCTTAAAATTCACCAAACACAAAATTCCCATCACATTGATTGAAGTCTAACTTCCAACATATTTTCACCTATATTTAAACAAGACAATTGTTATCCCACTCCGCAACTAATGATTATCCACTACCAACCAATCACTGAAATAGATATGTTTTGCCAACTTTTATATATATTCTTAAAGGCGTTTAAAGAAAACCTTCCTCAATCCCAATAACATGAACCCAAAAAACACCCGTCCTCAACCCCAATTACATGAACACTAAAACTAAAAATAAAGTAATAAAATTTGACATCTTTCAAATCCCTTTTAATGCATTTTTAAAATTAACACATATAAGTACTAGTGGTAGTTGCGCGCCAATTACCTGAAAGAGGCCCCATGTTCAGCCAAGTAGTTCTCAAAGGGGAGAATCTACAGAGCCCATGTTCACATAAGCGGTCCAACCTTTCAAGTTACGTCACATCACATCGCAATATTAGTGGTAGCCAGTTAGATTTGATTCTGAGTCTGTTCAAAAAAACTCTCACCAGTTACGGATTATCTTAGATTTAAAAAAAAATATCAGATTTTTAAGAGTGTCAATGCAACGAACGGCAGAGCATCCAAATTCTTGGAGAGAGTTCTCACCGTCCGATCTTTTGCCAGATATTTCTCTGCCGTGCTATATATTTCCATCGCCATTTAAAAAGTAAAAAAGTAGAAGATGCTTTCGAAGTGTGACATGTAAAGAGGACGTGGCACGTGGTTTCCCGGGCCCACTTCATTAAAGGCGAAAACGACATGCCAACGAATCATCACTGTAGGACGGAATGGATGATAGCTTGTAGATTACGCCCACTATTAAAATATTCGAGTCCGCCACGACGCAAACGCCGTTTCACCTAATCCAAGACGCCGCGTGTACGCAAACCGTAACTTTGGGGTAGATTGACGATTAGTTTCTTTTAATCGGGGTTAAACCGCCTCCTAAACCCGAGTTACGCGTGGCTCAGAGATGAACGGATTTCGTAACCGTGGGCAGACGAAGGTTTAGGGCCAGTAGAGAGCTATAAAGAGTGGCTCGGGGCGCAGATTAGGATTCATCGCGCATGGGGGCGGCCTGTCCCTTCTTTGGTTCCGTGGTTCTCTGGTTCGGTTCGGTTCCGTTTGTTTGTTGGTCTGGGTCTGGGTTTGTGGCTTCTTGATTTGTCGAGGCTCCGGTGCTTTTGATTTCAAGATGATGGCTTCAGCCGAGGTCGAATACCGTTGCTTCGTCGGGGGTCTCGCTTGGGCCACCGACGATAGAAGCTTGCAGGACGCTTTCAGTCCCTTCGGGGAAATTTTGGAGTCGAAGGTGAATCAAGTTCTTTTATATTTAATATTTTAATGGCTAGATCTACAGTTCATTTTTCCTAGGGTTTCAACCTAGTGAACCATCATTGTCCTTGGGGTTTGAACTTATTGAACAATTCTTGATCGATCTGTTAGGGTTTGAAATTATTGAACAATTCTTGATCGAACTGTTAGGGTTTGAACTTATTGAACAATTCTTGATTGGTCTGTTAAGGCTTGAAGTTTTTGATCAATTCTTGATCGATCTGTTTCCGTGGCTTTAATTTCGACAGATTATAAGCGACCGGGAAACTGGCAGATCCCGGGGATTCGGCTTCGTGACCTTCAGCGACGAACAGTCAATGAGGGATGCCATCGATGCCATGAACGGCAAGGTGCTCGACGGCAGGAATATCACTGTTAATCCGGCCCAGTCCAGAGGCAACGGAGGTGGTGGTGGTGGTGGCGGCGGTGGCCGTGGCTACCGTGGCGGCGGCGGTGGTGGTTACGGAGGTGGCCGTGACCGTCCGGACAGGGGTTATGGAGGCGGCCGTGGTGGCGGCGGTGGGGCTTATGGTGGCAGGGGAAGTTATGGTGGCGGGGGTGGATCACGCTACGGTGGTGGCGGGGGTGGAGGCTACGGTGGTGGCGCTGGTGGCTACGGTGGTGGTGGTGGCTCTGATGGTTCTTGGAGGAGATGAGCATGGTGTTTAGGGCTTGATTTTCTTTGGTTCTTATATTTTCTGTGGCTCTAATTGTTCTGTTCTTGGCGAGGGACTGTGCTTATTATAATTGTCGGTGGGGATCGTGATCGTGGTTTGGTGTAAACAAATGTCTTGTTTTTGATCGTGGCTCTAGTGAGCAAAATATTTGAGTGGTATGTCAACTTGTTAATGTAACCTCTAATATAAATCAGAGGTGTCCTTAATTTCTACTACTAAAAATGTTTTTCGTTAAATTCTGACAAGTTCTATGTTTTCTAATTGCACTAAAAATGTTTTTCGTTAAATTCTGACAAGTTCTATGTTTTCTAATTGTACTGTTCTTTGGAAATAAGCTTGTAATTCCTATTCCTTGCAGTGCAATCTAATTAAAAAAAATCATAAACCTGCAATTCCTATTCCTTCCAGTGCAATTTAATTAAAAAAAGATAGCATCCTGATTCCTGATTTATATCCAATGTGCACCCAAAATTGTATAATGATTGCGGTCAAACTGTTGATTCTGACCCCATGATCGAAATCCATATCCAAAATTGTATAATGATTACGGTCAAACTGTGACCCCGTGATCGAAATCCATATCCTAAATTGTATAATGATTACGGTCAAACTGTGTGACCCCATGATCGAAATCCATATCCAGGGTGAGATGCTGTTGGTGAGCGAGAGCAAGATCCATACCAGAGGGGTCCTGGAAGTGATTTTGTCTTTTTCCGATATCTAAATTCGGGACCCAATATCCAACAGCTGCAGTGGGTGAAGTAGAAGCCGTTGAAGTTACAGCTTCGGATTGGAATAGTTGAGAATTCAAGCGCGGAAAACGCTGGTAATTCCTTACCCCTTTCCAGGCAAAACGAAACGTTGAAATGTTGAAATAGTCTCTGAAATAGTTGTGAATTCAAGATCGTAAAATGTTGTAAGGGTTTATATTTATGTATTTGGGAATTCCCGATTCTTGATATTGGGAAAGAACTTAATAAATATAATATATTATCGGAATTCCTTAAACGCTGGGAATTCCTTACCCCTTTCATAAACCTGTAATTCCTATTCCTTCCAGTGCAATTTAATTAAAAAAAGATAGCATATATATTATAGGTATTTTTATTTATTAAAGTATAGTATATATATTTATTTTACTTAGCATGAAATAGTGAGGGTTTATATGTATGTATTTGGGAATCCTTGACTCTTGATATTGGGAAACAACTTAATAAATATAATATATTATAGTTATTTTTATTTATTAGAGTATAGTATATATATTTATTTTACTTGGCATGAAATAGTGATAGTTATTTTTGTTTATTAAAGTATAGTATATATATTTATTCTACTTGGCATGAAATAGTGAGTATATTTTGTTATGACCATGTTAATATCTAAAAAGTCTAGTAGGTTAGCGTTTGCAATATTTTTAAAATATTGTATTTTAATATAAAAATATTGTATTTTAATCACAATTATGTTGTTGGGTTGGCAAAAGATATTACATATAAAAAAATATAAAGACTTTTTTCTTTCTTTTGAGTGATTATCTTTCTTTTGAGTGATTATATGTGGTATGGTATCAGTGACATGTCATGTAACTCTTTCTCTTTCTCATATTAATATGTGAAAGGACTCTCTTTCTAATCATATGCTATCCTTCTATTATTGTGAGAGTATTCCCTCACATATTCATTAGATGCCCCCCTTTTTTTTCCTTTCCCCTTTCCTATATAGAGTTCTCTTTCCCTTTTCTTATGTAACCCCTTCCACCATAAAATACCCACTCTCAAGACTTTCGATGATGATGATAAGGCACCTAAATCACTTAAATCTCCCATTCTTTTGATTTCCTTTCCCCTTTCTTATATAAGTCTCTCCACCATAAAGTACCCACTCTTAAGACTTCTGATGATGATCAGTGACCTAAATCACTTAAATCTCCCCTTCACCTAAATCACTTAAATCTCCCATTCACCCAGATCACTTAAATCTTTTCACTTAAATCTCCCATTCACTTAAATCCTAAATCTCCCCTTCACCTAAATCCCTTAAATCTCCCATTCACCCAAATCACTTAAATCTTTTCACTTAAATCTCCCATTCACTTAAATCTCTTAAATTTTTTCAAATTCAGGGTGGAGAGACTTCTTTTATTAAAACCCTAATATTGTTGGTATTGAATATGAGAGACCTCTTTTTATTAAAACCCTCACTTAAATCTCCCATTCACCTAAATCACTTAAATCTCCCAGGATAGTTTTCATAATTTGTTTGAGAGACTTCTTTTATTAAAACCTTAATATTGTTGGTATTGAATATGAGGGACTTCTTTTATTAAAACCCTCACTTAGATCTCCCATTTACCTAAACCACTTAAATCTCCCATTGTTTTGAGTTCACAACTATTTTAGTTTTCATAATTTTACTTAAATTTTCTCAAATTCAGGGTTGAGAGAAGGTTGAGAGAATAGGTCTTGTGTTGGCCTATTATGCCTACAAACACAATTATAACAATTATACTTTGATTCATAATAACTTTTTTACATGCTCAAAACACAACATACACTTATGGAAGAGGCTATGATCCATATACAGATCCAAAGAGGAACTCTCTCTCTTTAAATCCAAATCAAAAGATGAAAACTCTCTTAACTTTATCTTAATTTATTTATCCTTATATTTAATTACATATGGGACTCTTTGAGGATATGATCCATATACAAATCCAAAGATGAAAACATCTCAATTATATCTAAATTTGAACTCTCTCTCTTTAAATCCAAATCAAAAGATGAAAACTCTCTTAACTTTATCTTAATTTATTTATCCTTATATTTAATTACATATGGGACTCTTTGAGGATATGATCCATATACAAATCCAAAGATGAAAACATCTCAATTATATCTAAATTCTCGTTTTAAATAAACTCTTCAATATTGGTGCCATACTCTGATGTTTTCTCTTGTCATCCATGTAGCATCTTGGTGGTTACTTTCATTTGACCAATTACTATTACCTTTGGTCTTTTTAATTACTTTTTGATCCAATATGGCTTTAATTTCATTTTTAATTGTTATAGGGAACCTTTTTTTTTTCCAGATCTACATTGGTGATATTCCAAAGTCTTTAACTACTTTTTGATCCCATATGGCTCTAATTTCATTTTTAATTGTTTTAGGAATATTATTTTTTTTTTCCCAGTTGCTACTTCGATCTTCATCATTTATCACTTCCAAGACAAGTGCACCTATTGTAACACTTCTTGATTCCTTAAAAGAGATATAGATCTCCTACATTGAAAATTGGTGATATTTCGAAGTCTTTAATTACTTTTTGATCCAATATGGCTTTAATTTCATTTTCCAAGACAAGTGCACCTATTGTAACACTTCTTGATTCCTTGAAAGAGATATAGATCTCCTACATTGAAAATTGGTGATATTCCGAAGTCTTTAATTACTTTTTGATCCAATATGGCTTTAATTTCATTTTTAATTGTTTTAGGGAACTTTTTTTTCTAGTTGCTACTCTGATCTTCATCACTTACAAGAAGTGATTTGCTATATTGAAAATTGGTGATATTCCAAATTCCTTTGTATGTTCTATCTCGTAATTGTTTAAAAAAAAAATCCTTAAAATTTGGACCATTTTCTTGAGCTTTAACTTATTATATGTCCCTAATCTTTTCCTTCACAAGTATGATGTTACTAAGTCTTCCAACTTTAAAATCCATTTGTCTTCAAGTATGATTTTTGCATATACTTGTTCTTCTTCTCTAATAATTGCTACTTAACCCTTTCTTGCTATTTCTGAATACTCACTGCAAAATCTTCACTTACTGCTCTCTTGAGTTCCTCTTTACCTAAGTTCTTTAATTCATACACTCCCTCCCTTGGGGCACATTCCATATAAAATTTGGAATGGGCTCATCCCTTTACTTTTATTAAGTGAATCATTGTAGGCATGTTCAACTTGAGCAAGCCCCTGATCCCATTGGTTGGAATGCTCATTTACCAAACATCTTAGGATGTTTCCAAGACTTCTATTCACAACCTCTATTTGTCCATCTGTTTGTGGATGATAAGTTGAACTGAAGTTTAAACTAATCCCTAGTTTATTCCATAAGGTTATCCAAAAGTGACCTACAAATCTTGTATCTTTATTTAATATGATGCTTCTCGATAATCCATGTAATCTCATAATTTCATTAGAGTAAATTTTCCACACTAGTTGCATCAATGGTTCTTGTACAAGTAATAAAATGTGTCATTTTGGAAAATCTATCTACAACAATGAAAAGAGATTCATTATCTTACTGCGTACGAGGCAAAGCCAAGACAAAATCCACACTGGTTGAATTTCAAGGCCTGTTGGGCATTGCGTACGAGGCAAAGCCAAGACAAAATCCACACTGGTTGAATTTCAAGGCCTATTGGGCATTGGAAGTCACTGGTACAATCCTACATTATGACCCATTTCATTTGCATGTTGACATACTCTACATCTATGCATCTTTCCACAATTATTTTCACGTTAGCTTGCATATATTTGCCAATAATAAAATGAACTTCAAAAGTTTTATCATCGCCAAAATGTCCAACGAATCCTCTTATATGCTTTCCCTGTATTAAATTATCCTTCATAGAACATCTAGGAAAAGTTCACTATCTTTAAATAACAAACCCTCGTGAATCATGTAACTTGACCATTGGTTGTGTTTGTGCTCACTAGATCTTCACACGTTGCATAGGATTCTGTTGACGGTGCTGGACCCGCCAACATGTCAAGGGGATCTCCCTGGTAAGAATTCCCAATTAGACCTCAGACTGTTTGGTGTAGGAGTCCCAACAATGCGTCGTAAGGTAATGCCTTGACTACGATGTCGCACAGAGGCAAGTAAGATAACTCTGTCAGTAGCAAGGGTGTGATTGATGCAGAGTCAAGGAATGTGTACGAGAGGCTCCAACACTTCGAAGGGAGAGGGAGGTGAAGGTGAGTTCCAGGTTGAAAGGGATTAGTCCCAAATCGGGTAGAAACACACTACACAAAGGACATGCACAACTTCCGGCGGAGCAGTCCACTCAGATGCGACAGTCACAACATACAAGGGAAGATAACACGAACAACACTCACAGATCAATGCAAGACGAGTGTGACGGATACGAGGTAAGATAACGCGAACAACACTCACAGATCAATGCAAGACGAGTGTGATGGTTGATATAACAAGGTTCAAGTGAAAGGTCTGTCTGAACAGAGCAGTCAACATAGATAGTGACAACATTAAAAACATATGCAACACATTAACAACAAGATTTATATAATTGCATGTGAATCAGTTCATACACAAGTACATAAGTTAAAAAACACATCATTAAAGCAACTGGAGTAGTCTAACTACAATAACAACATATGCATGAAAATGTGATGGCTTTTATTATATAAAGAAGTGTAAGTCACAATCATACAATACATCCATGTAAACTTGCTAGCCCCAATAGTGGAACGTTACAGCCACATCTGTGTGCTACTCCAAAGAGATGTACTAGCTCCGTGCAGTGGAGAAGCCAAGGCGCGTTACAATACTGTCCAACCCTTTTTCAAGATAGTTTTCGTAGAATCTTGGCTGATCAAAAGCCCTTACAATGAGTTATGAGAGACTATTTATAGCAAAGGTTGGGGTGACCCTTGACATTCCCCTTTGTGACAATTCAACTACCCTTATGACTCTTCACCTTGGCTAACCAAAAGCTATTACAATGAGTTATGATGGACTATTTATAAAAAAAGGTGGGGTGACCCTTGACATTCTCCTTTGTGACAATCCAACTACCTTCATGACTCTTCACCTACTCTATCACTGTTACATCCAACCATTGACACTTGACTTACACTTGACATAACTCAACATTACAATGCACATGTACTCATGTGAGACCAAATGGCTTGAGCAAGCCTTGCAAGACATCATTGACACTTGGTCCGTTATGATGAGACCAATTCTTTGACATGCTTGTGATGGTGAAGTTGTTGAGCTGATGCCACACTTGGTCATCTGTGATGGTGTGCATGCACCTTATGGTGACATCTTGCTGAAGCGAACTCTTGCCTCTGTTGCAATTGGTGCATTGTTTCTGCCCCTTCATCCAACTCATCTGCTAACATGCGTATGTCTTCTTGGGTATGGTTGAACCGGAAACACACTGATGCATAGTGTCCGTGTTGATCTTCAAGTGTGTGCTGGTGGTCATGCGCATCAACTTGCCCAAGTACATGTTCAGCCGCAGTTGGACTTGCTTTTTGTCTTCGCCTTGGTGAGTGTGTTGAATGGGGGTTGGCTGCATGTGTGTGCTCAATGACATGCACGCTGTTGAATCCCTTGCATGTGATCAACAACACTTCTCACCATGTCTGCTCCATGTCGGCATATTTAACTTTTATGGACGCAGTTTCATTCGTGAGTGCATGTTGCACCCATTGTTGTTCCTGTTCTTGTTGAAACTCATTCATCTGTCTATGCAGCTTCATGTTTTTCCTGAGTTGCTGCTTCAACACATGCAACTCCTTTTTTGTTCCATCTTCTGCCTTCACGCGATCTTCATGTCGCATCGTCACTTCATAGCCAGAGTCTCCAAAGTTGCTTTCATCATCAATGGACCTGCTTGAGCTTGCAACCTTGTTTCACCTCCGTGTTGTCAACAACCCTCCTCTTGCATTCATTGTATTCGTTGCATTCACTACATTCGGTACACTGCCAGTAGCTACTGTTCATGATGCTACTCATTTTGATGTCGCTGCTTGATGTCCTTGCCTACGAACAACTTGATGTCTTCGTGAGTAGGCAAGCTCATAGACACTTGAATGACTACATCTCCAAGCGTGCTCTGAACAATGTCTTCGTCTCTGCTCTTTTGGAAACCATTGTACCTATAATCCTGAGAGGCAGATGAACACCTGCGATACCTGGAGATATGGCAACACTCATTGCAAGCAATTTGTTAGTTGAAAACCAAAATGAACATGAGAACTGACTTGTAACATACCTGGGTGAATGATCATGAAGGTTGCGTAATTTCGGTCGGGAGGTCGGGTGACCAACTGCAAAGATTGCACAAGGCATAGTTCGAGCTACTGGGAGACTGACTAACTGCAGGAATTACACAATGCACAGTCTAGTATAGCTGCTGACTGCTGGGATTGCCCAATGCACAATTCCAGTGGGGAAGGATTGCTGGCCCAGGGATAAATTTGCGCAATCTCTTGGGCGAAGCAGCCACTGTCCTCCAGAAATGCGCAAAACATTTTTTGAGGCTAGTGCTGGGCAAGAATGCGCAAATCTAGAGAGGAAGGTGAGCCTTCCTTTCCCAGATTGCGCAATTCAACTTTGGTGAAGGTAAAGCCTGACCCAAGTTTGGCCTGAATTGCCGACGGGCAACTGAAATCAAGTCAATGAATGCATGGCGACAATAACTGATAACAGAAGTGATTATCAATGCATGCAAAACATGAATGAAAGATTCAACAAATAGATTAACATGCATGTGGGTGAGGTAGTTCGCCTGTTGGGTGAATGTCCGTGAAAAACAATTTCATCCATGTGACAATAGTGAGATAGCAACGAAAACTGAAACAGAGCTAGAACAAGCTCGTATACATGTAAATGACAGCAAGCGTTTAAAGAAATCAAGAAAACAATACTCCGACAAGCGAAAACACAAAAAGCGATAGAAATGCAGCACAAGGCATGGGAAGCGAGCTTACCCTAAACCAATTGAGCTGAGTGTGTTGACTACTCCTAGATGTGATGTGGGATGTCAGAGATGCAAGGTTGATGTGAGGAATGAGCTCTGCAACATCTGGTTGATCAGTTTTGATAACATCGAGGTTGTGACGCGCATGCCACAAATCTAGGGGAAGCGACACTTGGTGGGAGGTTTCTGAATTGCTCTTGCATGTAACCTCCAATTGCTAAACATTGATCCCTGAAACAAGGGATGCCTTTGCATACTGCCTTGGGAGAAGCAACCCATGCATGCAAGTCTGTTTTTCTCAATTTTGGAGGGAGCCGGTCAACTCAGCGACTCATGCAAGAGACTGCTCGACTCCTGGAGAAAAATGCACATTTATGGCTAGGAGTTGGGCTAAGTGCCCAAGAGGCTTGCACAATTTTTGTGCATAGCAGTAGATTGCTGCCCAGATTTGCAGAAATCCCGGGTTGAACAACCTGCAGCTGGGAAAATTTGTGCAAATCCTACTGGGAGGGTTGGCGGGCAGGGTTGCGCAATCTTGGAGCCTAGTAGGCTATTAGAGAGGATTGCGCAATTCCTGGAGGGAAGTCTAGTTTCCCTCTAGGAATATGCAATTTTCAATGGGATGCTACTCAACCTACAGTTGGACCAAGTCCTGGTGAGAAACCTGTGAGGGGAGTGGATCAACCGTGATCGACAGGCTACCTTTGTGTGAGGAAAACTCATGAAGCTTGAGTACTTGACGAAGTAAGACAAAGCGCTGTGCAAGGTTGGTAGGGAGGCTCCAAAATAGGCTAAGGAAAAATTTTGGAGGGTGGTTGTAGTCGCTACAACAGAGTCTTTGAAATCTACTTCATTTTTGTACATTTCTCAAGTTCAAAAAATCTTGTAATATGAAACTAGAATTCTTGTAAAATTAAATTAATCCTAATTAAAACATATGTTGCTTTGTTTGATACATAAGGTTATCCCAAAAGTGACCTACAAATCTTGTATCTCTATCTGAAATGATGCTTCTCGATAATCCATGTAATCTCGTAATTTCATAAAAGATTAAATTTGCCACACTAGTTGCATCAGTGGTTCGTCTACAAGTAATGAAATGTGCCATTTTGGAAAATCTATCTACAACAACAAAAAGAGATTCATTATCATATTGTGTACGAGGCAAAGCCAAAACAAAATCCATATTGATTGAATTTCAAGACCTGTTGGGCATTGGAATTCGCTGGTACAATCCTACATTCTGCCTCCTTTCTTTTGCACGCTGACATACTCTACATCAATGCATCTTTCCACAATTATTTTCACATTAGCTTGCATGTCTTTGCCAATAATAAAATCAACTTCAAAGGTTTTATCAGTGAAAATGTCCAACAAATCCTCTTCTATGCTTTCCCTGTATTAAATTATCCTTCATAGAACATTTAGGAATACGAAGTTCACTATCTTTAAATAACAAATCCTCTTGAATCGTGTAACTTGACCATTGGGTTGTGTTTGTTTCATTTCTGTACATTTCTCTAAGTTCACAAAATCCTATAATATGAAACTGGAATTCTTGTAGAATTAAATTAATCATAATTAAAACATATGCTGCTTTGTTTGATGATCCATTTGTATGTTTAATTACAAAATTAAAATTTTGTAAAAATTTCATCAACTAGGCATGTATTTGATTTAATTTTGAAAATTCACAAAATCCTATAATATTAAACTGGAATTCTTGTAGAATTAAATTAATCCCAATTTCACATGTTGCATAGGATTCTTCGAAATCTTCTTTGAAATCTACTTCATTTCTGTAGATTTCTCTAAGTTCACAAAGCCCTATAATATGGAACTGGAATTCTTGTAGAATTAAATTAATCCTAATTAAAACATATGGAATGCTTGTAGAATTAAATTAATCCTAATCAAAACGTATGCTACTTTGTTTGACTATCCATTGGTATGTTTAATTACAAATGTAAAATTTTGTAAAAATTCCACCCACTAGGCATGTATTTGATTTAATTTTGAAAGTTCACTAAATCCTATAATATGAAATTGGGATTCTTGTGGAATTAAATTAATCTTAATTAAAACATATGATGCTTTTTTGATGATCCATTGATACATTTAATAACAAAAGTAAAATTTCGTAAAAATTCCACCCACTTGGCATGTATTTGATTTAATTTTGATTGGTTATTTATAAATTGTAGAGCATGATTATCAGTGAATAGGATAAATTCTTTGGGAATAAGATTATGTCGCCATTTATTCAAACTCTACACAACAACATAAAACACCTTATCATATGAACAATACTTCTACTTGGCTTCATTTAACTTTTCACTAAAGCATTTGGGCATCCCTCTTTGCTGAAAATTGTTGTCCCAATGGCAATGCCACTAGAATTTGTTTCAACTTGAAGGAATTTTTAAAGTCTGATAATGTTAAAATTGGTTGTTCTGTTTGAGCAATTTGAAATTGCGCTCTGTTTCTATGGTATACTTAAAAGGCTGATTATTCTCTTTAATGGTCTCAAGAATGGGTGCACACATACTGTTGAAACTTTTAATAAACTTTTTATAAAAACTTGCAAGTTTGGGGGAAATTCTTACTTCAAACATGTTTCATGGAATTAGCCAATTTATGATTGCTTTCACCTTGTTTGGATCGATCTTCAATCCTTCCTCCTACAAAACTCAAATACACCAACTCGTTTTTCATGAAGTTGCATTTCTTTATATTTATCAAGGATTTCTCTCGTTGTAGAGTACTTAGAACTAGCTTAAGGTGTTTGAGATGCTCTTTGTTTATTTAGTTGTATACTGGAATGTCATCTAGATAAACAATAATAAAAAATTGGTAAATTATTTCAAGACTTTGATCATTAGTCTCATAAAAGTATCGGGTGCATTGGAAAGACCAAATGGCATTGCAAGCCACTTATACAAACCATGATTATTTTTAAAAGCAATTTTCTAGTCATCTCCTTCCTTGATTCAAATATGGTGATATCCACTTTTTAAATCAATTTTGGAAAAACAACTTGCACTATTTAAACAAAGAATCAAATCATCAATTCGTGGAAGTGGAAATCTATACTTGATTGTAATTTTATTGATGGATTTTGACTGGATGCACATTCTCCATCCACCATCTTTTTTCGTACTGAGTACGGTTGGTACAACACAATGATTTAAGCTTTCTTAAATAAGGCCTTTATCTAACAACTTTTGAACTCATCTCTTCACATTCTCATTTTCTTGTGGAGTCATTTGATATGTTGTTTTGATGAAAAGAACACATTGATAAATATAACAAAGAGAAGATTATAATACAAGAAGTAAAAGCATATCACAAGAAATTATCAAGAAGAGAAATCTCCTAATTATCATTGCCCGAGATTTCCCAACATGGTATCAAAGCTTAGGTGCTAAAGCAAAGGAGCAAAGCAAGTCAAAGGACACCAAGCAAGAGATCAAGATCTTAAATATATTGAAACCATAGATTGAAGAAATCTACTCTAGCAAGAAGTCTTGAAATCATACTCAAGAAGGACGCAGAAGGAGAGACCAAAACCCTAGAAGCAGTTCCAAGATCGTCATCTAAATAAGGCTAGAACACTCAAGAAGGATCGTGAAGAAAACTCTCTCTCAACCTTTCAAGGAGTAATCGTCTATCAACATCAAGATTAAGGAAGAAGCAAGCAAAAAATACTCATGTAAGTTTATGACTTCATCTGATACTATCAAAATGTATTTTTGTTAGGAAAGCAACAAATTGTTTGGGGCTGTAAACTTCCTTGCATGGAAGAAAATAATAGACCTAAATCTCATTGAGAGTGAAGTCATAGACCGCATCAAAGAGTCAATAACTCAACCTCCCAAAGAAGATACTCAAGCACATGCTAGATTCATGAAGTGGGAAGTGAGAGACCAGAGGATTCTTATAGAATCCATCAAAGACTCTCTCACATCTCATATGTATCAAAATTAGACATTGCAAAATCTATATATGACAAATTCGTAGAGTTATTTTTCGTAAGTACCGCTGGAGAAGTAATCTCTCTAAGGCAAGAACTCTACAAATTAAAGATCTCAAGGGAAGAAGGAATAACCTCATATTCTATGAGGATTTATGAGGTAAGAGATCAACTTCAAGATCTGGATCTGGGTGAAATAATGTTTGACAAATATGAAAAGGTTTTCATATTTACAAGAATACATTTCATACTTATAGATGGTTGTAAAATGTAACTCAGTTCGGTCTTCATAATGACATGTAATTGTGACTTTTGTAAATGATGAAAATAAGAGAATAAAATTATTTTTGTAAAGCTTGCTTCATGGGTTTCACGAGCAAGATATTTTATTTATTAGTGGCTCCCATTGGGAGCCTTAGGGTTTATCATTAGAGTCAAAGAGTCAATGTCATGTATGAAGAGCTCTTCTTGAGCATATGTCAAATAAATACAAGACTGTGTAGCCCTCCAACGACAAGCACACAATCCTCTCTTAATGTCATGTTGGCTTCTAAACAAGGTGACAAACTCATGTCGGCTCACATTAAGGAGACCCACCCATTCGGATACTCAGGTCGGCTTAAGTATATGGATGAATCACTATATATAGGAGGCTAGGCTCCTTGCATTACCATATAACAAACTTCACTATCTCTAAGATTTTCAGGGGAGAAGGTAGAAAGGAGTTCAGATAGGATTCAAATGGGTACAGTAAATGGGTTGGATGTAATCACAGTGAAAGGGAATATAGATCCCTCTGTATTTCAGATGGGTGAGCATAGTAACAAGTTCAGGTCTCCTTGATCAATAGTTCAAAAAGAATGCATAACACTGTCTCATTAAAAGAACTTGACTTGACCTACCTTACAGTGAAGTATACCTTTGTCTGGGTATCCCATCAAAGTGCAGTAGGGTCTCATTGATAACATAAAAGTTCGTTGTAACTACAGTTGATGATATTATTGTGGTAAAGGTATCATCTCAGTGGTGAAGATCTTGGTGTCAAGACGATGATGAAGATCTCGGTAATGAGAAGAAAGTTGAAATGAGAGAAGAGGACTTGTGTCTTGGTCTTGGAGTGGCTAATAGGTCAAGAGTCTTGGTCTTGGTATTCCTCAATTGGAATCTCTATAAGAAGAATTTGTGCGGGTGTTCCTCTCAAAGAGTGAGAGGTTTTGGCCCTGGCTTATAGCCTACATGCTATGTTTCTTGTCTATTTATGTTTATGCATTGACTACTATTTGATTAAGAAGAACACTAATAAAAAGAATTCACAAGCAGTCACTAATGACAGAAACATAGTTACCGATCAAATGAGAAAATTACTTAGTACCTGTTTTTTTGAGATAGCAAAAAATCACTTGATTTTGAAAATGGTGATTCAAAATACAATTTTTTTGGAGCATATTTTTGGCACTTTAAATTTTTTTATGTGTAAGTATGAACATTTTTTTAAATGTTAGTGATTTTCATGTTGATTTTGAAAAGTGTTGATGGAGCATAACACATTTTTTAGAGGGCTTATTTTTGACACTTTATTTTTTTTTATGTATCAAGTATGATTTATTTTTTTTGTTAGTGATTTTCATCTTGATTTTGAAAAGTGTTGATGACCATCAACATTTTTTTTTAAAATGTTAGTGATTTTCATGTTGATTTTGAAAAGTGTTGATGAAGCAAACGCATTTTTTTAGAGGGCTTATTTTTGACACTTTAAATTTCTTTATGTATCAAGTATGAACTTTTTTTTTGTTAGTGATTTTCATCTTGATTTTGAAAAGTGCTGATGAGCATCAACCTTTTTTGTTTAAAGGGTTTATTTTTTACACTTTAAATTTTCTAATGTATTAAGCATGGATATTTTTTTTTAAATCAAATAAAAAAAAATACAAAATTAACATGTAAAAAAAATAAAATTAAAAATTAACAAAAAAACAAAAAATAAATAAATGAAATTAAAAAAAAAATATTTAAGAGAAAAAAATAAAACCAAAAGAAAAAAAAAAAATCTAAAACCATTCTTTTAGGTTAAAAAAATAAAAATAAAAACTTCATAATTTTTTTTAATAATTATAACAAAACAATTAAAATAAATATATATATATATATATATATATATATATATATATATATATATATATATATATATATATATATATTTGGTAAAATTGGTGGTGCTTCCTCTGTTAATATTATCTATTCAAAATCAATTCTTCCATTTGTTTCAGGTGGTCTTACCTGCCTGAAGGAAACCAGGTAGCCACCTGTCTGCATTAAACCCTGTCCAAAATTTTAAAAGGTCTTTCTCTATCCATCTAGCAGCATTGTCTATACTATCTATACTACTGTTCCATTTAAACAAGTAAGAGCTATTCATCATTAAACTTCAACAAAAATGCACTGGACTTTTGCTTCAATCCTCATCTGAGGATATCACTGGGGCTCGTGCTTTGGCACTAGAGCCCAACATCTCGCTTCTCTTCATGTCTTGAAGTGTTTGTTCAATTCTCCGTAATGGCAAGTTGTTTATGTAAGTTTGTATTTGGACTGTTGCAATCTCCCTGAGGAGTTCTTCCCTGACGAGATCCTTTTCCTTGATGTCCTCCTTTACCTCCGGTCCTCTGCTTGCTACTTGTTCCCGATTGAGAGTCATGGCCCGGGCCACCATGTTCTTCATGACCCAATACTGTTATATTGTTTGTCTGAAGAGAGAGTGCCGTCCTTGGGAGTTCATTGGGTTCGGAACCATACTCTCCCATTCCTCCACGGGGATGTATTGGTTCCTTATGTTGTCATTTAGTTCTCACTCCCAACCAGCAATTTGAGCTCTGACTTCCGGTGGGTTCCCTGCCATGTAGGCGTCGATGACAGTTTTCATGTGTTCACATCTAGACTTTCGCCCTCTCTTTCTTTGCTTTTTGTTTGAGCCGCTCGCCCCCTCTGCCATATTTTTGTCTCTCTTACCCTTCCTGGTCGCCATGTTGTCTGCGTACCTATTGCTAGTTGCTTCTTTTTGTTTGTTGTCCTCCTCACTGTATTGGGCGTAATTTGAGGTGAGACCTATCAGATAACCATTACAATTATCAATTTGATAATGAACTAACATCCAAACAATTTCCCATTTACCTATGTCACATTTGTTATCCCTTTCAGTGCTGGAACTGAGGCTTTTCATGGTTTCTTTTAGATTTTCCCATCTCCTCTCATAGTTTTGGGTTCTTCTACTTCTTTCTTCTCCTACTGTCGTGTCTTTCTCTTGACCACATCCGTCACTCAGATAGCATGATAGAGGCATCCGCTTGGGACAACCTTTAGGATAGATTGGGTTATTGTTCCTTGCGTCGTAGGGAGGCTTGGCTGTGGGGATATTTTCTAGGGGTCTAAGCATTAGTACCCTAGCCCTATTCTCTTCCACTCATAGTGAAATTTTGTTTTTCTGTTTCCTCTTTTCTCTGTTCTTTTTACTCTCAAAGGCTCTTCATTTTTTCCCTCTGGTTTTTTTGAGGAGTTCCCAACAGGAATCATTATGGCTCACTCTCTCGTGTTTCGTTTCTTGGGGTTACCGTGGTGGAGACCTCTCCATTCCTAGTTTCTACCCCCTCCTCTCCTAGCTTACTCCCCAGGATTTTCATTACACATTCTATAATTTTCGACCATCCAGGGTCCCAGGAGTTCCTGGGTTCCTCCCTACCAGAATCAAACCCTATCCTGTACAAATTTCCCAGCTTAATGCAGAAAGACATCCTATTCCTTAAGATGTTGAGGGTTAGAGAAGCAACATACCGACTTTCAGAGTTGGTTCCGCTTCTGTCCTCAAGCTGCAACATCGTTCTTCAGCCACCTTTCCTCTCTTCGGTTCTCGTCTCCTCCCTCTGCATGCGTCTGCCTATGGACTATTTTCCCTTATGTTTTATTACCCTCCCCTTTCTGTCCTTTCCCTTTTTGTCCACCTGTCTATCATCATTACTTTTCTCACTGATCCCTATGCCGTCACCTTGGAATGGTGACCCTCCGTCCTGTCTTACACTTTCTCTCATTAACACTCACTTACTCCCAACTGCTCTTGCCGTATGACCTCGTCTCTCCTCCTGCCACTTGTTGGCGTCCTTCTGCCTGCACTCCCGTTGGCCCCCCTGCCATCCTTGTTGTCCTCCTTACTTGTCTCCACCAACCTTCTCTTGGGGTCTGTTCCTTCCCTGCCTTGTCTGTCCACTTGCCATTTCCCCCCCGTCCTCTCCCTCCACTTCCCCCTCCTGTCCTTTCACTCACTTGGGTGTTGCCTCCCACTTCCCAGTCCCATCTCCCCTGTCCCACTTCCTCCCTTGTGCTACACGCCGATCGGGGGAAATTTAAAATTAAAAAAAATATTAAAAACAATTAAAAATAAAATAAATTTTTAAAAATTAAAATTTAAAAATTTAAATAAAAAAAATTTAAAAGTTGAAAAATTAAATTTAGAAAATAAAAGAATATATATATAAGTTAATTTTGTTTTTTTTTTTTCTTTTTACATTTTGTTTTTTTTTTTTTTTTTTTTCAAATTGGTTCTGATTCTTTTCCTCTCTTTTTTTGTGCGTTAATCTTTAACCTTTTTTTCTTAAATTATGTCTATTTTTGAAATATTTTCCCACTTTTTTATTTATTTTTATTTTTGTTTGTTTTTATTTTATTTTAATTTTTTTTGTTTAAATTTTTAAATTTTACAAGTTAATTTTGATTTTTTAAAAAATATTTTTATAGTTTTTTTCGTCTTTTCTATATATTTTTTATACTTGATTTTTTTTTCATGTTTTACTGTTTGTTATTTTTTTTTAATTTTTTGTGTTTTTTTATTGTTTTTCTTTTTTTCAATATTTGAATTTTTGTTTTCTTTTGTATATTTCATTTTTATTTATTATTATTTTTTTTCTACGGGGTCCGTGTTGATGCTCGTCTAGCAACCTGATCTCATTATGTGCAATTTGATAGTTGATCTAAATTTTTTTGTTATAATGAATCGAGTATGCCCCCACAATGTGTCAATTTCATGGTTGGTCTTTAAGTTTTCATTACAATGGGTCGAGTTCACCTACATTTCGTGTCAATTGGATGGTTGATTTTTTTTTTTGGCAATGTATCAAGTTGTCTTAGGCTAAGATTTTAAAATTGCTATACATTTAGCATCTAAAAAGAATTATTCTTGGTATAATAACTCTTTCATTTAGGTGTTCATTTTTTAAGTTATTTTAGTAATAAAATTTTTCCATAATGTCATGCTTGAAATATTTTGAAAACTTACGATTTTTTTGTAGTCATAATCTTTGGTTTTAATTCCCTGGTTGAAAAATTGTCATGATTTTAATGTTTTTCCAATTCGTGATATTTTATTTTTAATGCTATGGTTGAAAAGAGTTATAAGCATTTTTTCTTAGCACTATGCCTGAAAATTGTTGGAATTTTAAGGTTTTTCAAATACGTGATATTTTAAATTTAATGTTATGACTAAAAACCATCAAAATTTTAAGGTTTTTCAAAGATGTGATATTTTATCTTTAATGTCATGCTTGAAAATCATTTGAAATTTAATTTTTTTCAATCATGATATTTTATTTTTAACGTCATTATTAAAAAATGTTGAAAATGTAACCTGAAAAAAAAGACGTTATCCCAACATCAACACTTTTTGTTTTCAGGGTGTTTTTTGCACAAAAAAATTTGGTTCTTACTACCATTTTTAAAAAATGTTGAAAATGTACCTCGAAAAAAATTTGTTATTCTAGCATCAACACTTTTCGTTTTCAGCCTGTTTTTCATGTTTTTTTGGCTAGAGTACCCGTTTTGACATTATAGTTCCAGTTTGATCGGTAACTATGTTAAGAGAAATCACCTAATGCTAATGCCCTAGATTTCTCAACATGGTATCAAAGTTAAGGTGCTAAAGTCAAAGGAATGACATCTAATCAAAGAGACACTCAAGGATCGAGTTTCAAGAAAGGCATCTAAGCAAGTAGAAGGTTATCAAAGAAAAATATCAAGATCTACATTGAAGAATAAAACCCTATATCGAAGAAGCAGTCTACAACAACAAAAGTTTTGGATCCTTTATTCATCATCAAAATACCAGAAAGACCCTCATCAAGTTATATACAAAGCAAGGTAATCTCGAAGGACTTTAAAGATGAATATCACATCATCTTGGAGAAAGTCAAAACCCTAGAAGAAATTTTGATCTGCACTTATTCACTAGCAAAGTGGTCGAAGTATCTTGAAGACGAGAAGGCATTATCATCATATTCAAAGCTATAGGGCAAGTTCCCTCTCATTGAAGCAAGGATCCTCTCCTTATCCTTGAAGAAGATCATTCAAGGTAGCAACAAAAATCACCATCAACAAAGAGAGCTAAGTCTAAAGGAATTGTCGTCATACAAGGATCATTCTCCTTCTATTGAAGAAGGGAGTTTCATTTGAAAGAAGATTAGCCAAAAGAGACACTAATACATCTTCTTCAACCATCATAAAAGTGATCAAGTTGAAGATTTCATCTTCACTTATCAAGTAAGTATATTTCATTCTATAATTAAATTTGGTAAAATGACTTCGTATTTGCAAGTAGATCTATAAGTTGGTTGGGTTATCAAAATTCCTTGCATGGAAAAAGGAGGATAGACATAGTCCCTGAATAAAGTGAAGTCATTGAACATATCAATGAAAAAGGTCTCCTATGATTACATGGAAAGGGATTCTTATGAAAGGTCCCCTCATATAGCAGTATTGGGGATATTGAAGAGATAGTATATGATAAGCTAGTGGAACTATTCTTTGAAGTTAATGATAAAGAAGGTCACATCACTTAGATCTAATCTCCACAAATTGTAGGTATTAAAGGATAAAGGGTTATCGTCATAAGATCTCAATTGCAAGGTCTGGGAGAGATAATCATCATTATTCTAAATGCACTAACTAATGAACAAGATAACAATGTCTATAAGATAAGAAGGCTATCCCATTCAAAAACTTGTGGTTTCCATGCAAGATAGAAGAAGATAGGTTGATGGAAAAAAGTGTTGAAGGTTAAAATGAAAGGATTCAAACATTTGCAAGAAGGAAAGGGAAGTTTGAAAAATTTTGTCCTCATACCCAATAATCAATGCTATAGGAATTACAGGAAAGATTGTCCTAAAATCAAGAAGGTAAATAACAAGAAATATAGAGAAGAAGTCCATTTCACCGAAGAAGTAGAGAAATCTGAAAGAAGGAAGTCCAAGGAAAAGGAAAAGCATTATAAGTAAGAGATCATGACATCACCATAAGAAACATGAAGGATGTCTAATAGTCAACCATGAAAGATAAAGCTCTTGGTGACCTCATTGAAAGATTAAAGGAAGAAGTCATCCAGGATAAGTCTCATCATACATCAGTCAAAAGGGAAACATCTGCTGGATAGGGATATAGAATATCCTCAAGATTCTATGATGTAATCCTCATCATAAGTGTTCAATGATATAGAGTGGAAGAACGTGTTTCATTAGGATCTCCAACTTGTGGAATTCATGGGAAGATGGTATGATGACACAAGAGGTGAAGTAGATCAAGGGGTTGAAGATATTTTCAATCAAAGAAGCTGTTGAAATAAGCCTAGATGACTGAAAGGTAAATGAGGTATGTATGATTATGTTTTATTTCATAAAGTCATGTTGTATGGTTGTAGGTAACATGGATAACTGCTCGATCTTGAGAAGCATGATAAAAGGTTAAGAATCTCCTCCTATGAAAAGATGTTGGAAGGCATGGGTCGCACTAGATGAAATCAACGTAATATGTCCTCATATGAAGTATGAGGTGGTTGACTACAATTGAGGAACTTTGATTGAAAGATCCTGGAAATGGAATAAAAATGCGTGAAGAAAGGAAGGAATAGATCGTGAGATATGAAACCATGGTAAAGGCAATCAACATCCAGAAGACCAAGAAGATTTAACTAGGAAATCTCCTGGAAAGATATGAAGACTCTGATGGAAGTTTGGGAAAGATGGAGACCCTTGACAATGGATCTTTGGGAGATATGTGAACATATATACAGGATGTTGATGCAAACTGGAAGATGTCATGATGAAATACCATCACAAAGGTAATTTTGATTTAAGTGTTCATTTCTTATTTTTGAACAAATATCTGGATGGGCTTATGCAGGACTGCCAAAGGGAAGAACTGTGGATGACCTCCAATAGGACCATGTAGAAGGATGTAAAATTCTTCTGAAAAATATGGCACGAAGAAGGAAGAATGACATGAAGCAAGACCATATGAATACTGATGGATCACTTTCAGATGAAAGGAATGATGACACCACTGACTCGTTGATGAAAGTGATGGATGGTCTGTGCCCTATGTAGAAGCCACAAAAGATGAAGACTCATGGAAAAAGAAATTCATGACATCGAAGGAAGAATCTCTTTAAGCAGCTGGTCGAGGAGTTGTTGTAGGTCCCTAATTAAGAGGGGGCCTGGAAGCAAGTTTCTTACTTGGAAGAAACTTAGAAATTCCTAAGCCAAGAGGGAGCTTAGGTACATTCCTTCTATAGGAATGAGTACATTCCTTTATTGGAATTGATATGTCATCCCTAATTGAGAGGGAGAGATAGACACATCATTGTGGTCTTCACCTGGGAAGATAGAATGGAGGATTGGGTAATCATTTGACATCCAATAGTATTTGAGGATGAAATAGGGTATCCTAGATAAGAGTAGTCGTGGACTGATATAATTTGAGGATTGGCTATCCAAGATAAGAATAGTCCAAAGTAGGTCATATTCTGTGAACACCTGGGTGGAGTATGTACCTTGAGAGACAATGATTATGGTGTTTATGAATCATTGGTCTCGCCAACATTATGCTCTGATAATTTAGATAGAGATGTTAGTCAAGGCCTTGCTATATGACAATTTTGGTTGATATGATACTAGACAGATGGGTTACCAATCCGATTCTTCTTATGATAAATTATTCAGATTGAGAATGACCAAGTACTATTACGAATACCTCCCTATTTAAGAGGGAGTGTTGTAAAATGTAACTAGTTTTGGTCTTCATAATGACATGTAATTGTGACTTTTGTAAATGATGAAAAGAAGAGAATAAAATTAATTTTGTAAAGCTTGCTTCATGGGTTTCATGAGCAAGATATTTTATTTTATTAGTGGCTCCCATTGAGAGCCTTAGGATTTATCATTAGAGTCAAAGAGTCAATGTCATGTATGAAGAACCCTTCCTGAGCATATTTCAAATAAATAGAAGATTATGTATCCCTCCAATGACAAGCACACAATCCTCTCTTCATGTCAGCTTCTAAATAAGGTGAAAAACTCATGTCAACTCACATTAAGGAGACCCACCTATTGAGATACTCATGCTGGCTTAAGTACATGGACGAATCACTATATATAGGAGGCTAGGCTCCTCACATTACCACAGAACAGACTTCGCATATCTCTGAGATTTTTAGTGGAGAAGGCAGAAAGGAGTTCAGATAAGATTCAGATGGGTACAATAAATGGGTTGTATGTAATCACAATCAAAGGGAATATGAATCCCTCTGTATTTCGGATGGATGAGCATAGTAACAAGTTCAGATCTCCTTGATCAATAGTTCAGAAAGAATGCAGAAGACTGTCTCATTAAAAGGACTTGGCCTACCTTACAGTGAAGTATACCTCTGTCTTGGTGTCACATCAAAGTGCAGTAAGGTCTCATTGATAACATAATAGTTCGTTGTAACTATAGTTTGTTGATGATACTATTGTGGTAAAGGTATCATCTTAGTGGTGAAGATCTCGGTGTGAAGGCATCGACGAATATCTCGTTAATGATAAGAAAGTTGAAATGAGAGAAGAGGACTTGTGTCTTGTTATTGGAGTGGCCAATAGGTCAAGGGTCTTGGTCTTGGTATTCATCAATTGGAATCTCTATAAGAAGAATTTGTGTGGGTTTTCCTCTCAAAGAGTGAGAATTTTTTTCCCTGGCTTATAGCCTACATGCTGCGTCTCTTGTATATTTATGTTCATGCATTGGTTATTGTTTGATGAAGAAGAACACTAATAATCTAACAAGAATAAGATCCTAATATAAACAAGTAAAAAGCATTCACAAGTAATCATTAATGAAAGAGAAATCACCTAATGCTAATGCCCTAGATTTTTCAACACAATTGTGGCTGGATTTTCCTTTTCCTCCCTTGTTTATACAAGATGACCATCTCTTTGTCTTGTTGGTGCATTCTTAGGACATTTCTAAGACATATGTTCTATTTTACCACATTTGAAACATTTGGCCTGATAGTCTCTTCCTTAACCTCTACCTCTGAAGAATGATCTTCTCCCTCTTGAATCACCTCCTCTTTTTGATTAATTGTCGGAGCTTCATCCTCCTCCTCTTGTAGATTGGACTTTTCCTCTTCCACTCTATTGTCCTTTGCCTCTTTCAGTTATCCTTTATCAACTTCTTTGACTTTGCTTTTGTGCAATATTCTCTTCTTCCTTCAAGGAAGCTTGATATGCATCCTCAACAATCTTCAAAGATAATAGGTTGATTTCATCTTCAATATCAAATCTCAAACCATTTATATATCTAACAACTTTCTTAGCATCATCTTCTACATGACCAACTCTAATATTCAACTTGTAAAACTCTTCAATGTATTCTTTAACTGACATGTACTTATGTTTAAGATTTTATAATTGTCTAAAAAAATTATTTTGATAATATTTGGGTAAAATTTACTTTTAAGTTTTTCTACCATTTTATCCCAATCTTTTAGTTTAGACTTTCCTTTCCTCTTTCATTAAGCTTGTACTTCATCCCACCACAGGGCTACATGACCTTTGAGTCTAGTCATTGCATACTTGGCTCGCTTATCTCAATGTTGATCAACATCCTCGTAATCAAAATAGTTATCAAGAGAATTTATCTAGTTGATTAACTCATTAGCATTCTAGTTACCTTTATACAATGGTACCACCATTTTTGTTCTGGCAGTCATCTTGGAAAACATCTTCAACATCTTTGCCTTTGTTTATTCTTTTGTTTCTTCTTCACTGAAGATTCTTATTTTTCATCATTGACATCTCCCATGTCAATTCCTCTTCTTTGTGTAGTCTCCATAGCTACCATTCTTTCTCGAAGTCTCCTCACTTCTTCTTGAGAAGCCACATTTGTGACAGGTCTCCCTGAGCTACTCCTTAGTAAACTGCCATTTTTTTTTACTCCAAGAATTGCCCTGATACCACACTGATATCAACTGGTCACCTAAATCATTTAATCTCCCGATAGTTTTGATTTCACACACAAGTGAATACTTTAGTTTTCTTAAATATCCGAAATTTAGGCTCCAAAGACTTCTTTTATTAAAACCCAAATATCATTGGTACTAGATATATTTCTTCTTGAGTATTATATTCGGGGGCTAGGGCTTAAATGTCACACACAAAAACCTTTAACGCTTGGATTTCCTAAAATATTCACAACTTTTAATAAAACAAAATTACTTTTACCTCATTCATGATGGGGTCCACAATGGATTTTGATTCAAATGTGTCTGATATCTAGGATAATCTGGTGGTCTGGATAAATGACAATTTTTTTGTTGCGAACCTAAATCTCCTCCAACCTGGATACCTGACTCAATCCAGTGGTCTCTAAGCTCCTTTGTATCCATGGTTTCAAGGCTCGAATGTTCCTGAATCACTTTTAAACACTTAACAAAATATGATATTATTTACCATGGTCTATGCACCTTCCACTGGGGTCCACAAAAAAGTACATGGATATGGGTGATCTGGCATCTGAAATATTTAATAGTGTAACACTTCTACGAAAAGCTGAATTTTTCTAGACCCATATTTGTACCTGCCAAATAGACCTTCACCGAATACAGTTTGAATCAATTGTGCCTTCACCAAATACAACTTGTCTAGTTGTAGGTCCCATGCTAGATGAGTTTATGTAGTGTTTGATCTAGGTATAATCGAAGCTGGATATGCATGAAGCCAAATAATCAAAACAATAGATATCATGCTTTTTTGTTATGCCTACAAACACGATTAAATTCTGTGACCACGTAACTCAATACACACTCATAACATGATCTGCACAGAGGGATTGAATGAGGCTATGATCTTATATACGTATCCAAGGATGAAAAGGGAAAATAATAATTTTGCACAACAACGCAGTTCCTTTACACACAAACATATCTCTTGTATTTAATTCTTCAAACTCTATAACTCTGTCTAATTTCCCTATCCTTCTATTTAATCACAAGACTCTTTTCTAATAGAGTTCTCATTCAATCAATCTAACAAACAAAATCTGATTTCTATATATTCTAAAAAAATATCAATTATATCTAAATTCCCCTTTTGTATAGGAACTAAATTACATTTATTTTACTTCTAACAAATTCACTCCTTCTACACTATATTAAATATTACAAAACCAAATAACTCAAGGAACCCAACCTCCCTTGAAAAGTAAATTTAGAAACCAACTCCCTTTGTAAATGAGGTTTTGACCTAAGAAGGTTAAAGGTAATCTTGACTTATAGATGCTCTTGCATCAACTTCACTTGTCATAGTTATCTTTAATTGTCTTTTCTTATGTCTTTATTTTTTTTTGGTACAATTTAAAGTTTTTCCAAAAAAACTTTAATATAGAACTCGGTTGCTTTGTTAGCTAGAAATTCATCATGTCAATTGCACTTCCTTGAGATTTGGAAGAAAGATACATTTTGAAATATGCAAATCTCCTTTTCGATCCATAGGATTTTTGTAGTTTGGAAAAGTGTGCTCCCTTTTTTCCAAAAAACTCTAATTTTGAAATTGGTTGCTTTGCTAGCTAGAGAGTCACCCTATCAATTGTATTCCCCCTTGAGATTTGGAATAAATAAGACCTTTTGAAATATGAAAATCTCTTTTTCAATCCAGGCTATTAGGGATGCTAACTTGCTATTCATAGGGGTCTTCTACGTGGTCATTAAATTGATAATTGCATCAAAGTCATTAATCGAAATATCTATATTTTCTTTGGCATCATTCATTGAGATAAACTTCGAGAAGGGCATAAACTTTAACGTAATTATTTTTGAAATTCCCTAAACTCTAAGCAAAAATAGTTTCTAAATGTCACTCAAGATTAAAAATTGTTATCCCTGTAACTACCACCTCTTCTTTATTTTTGATGCTCCTTCAAAGAAAGGAATGGATATTTTTGGTGAGATTGCTAGTTATGAAATTCTTGCTCACTTATTTAAGTTTCCATAATTTAATTAGATGCTCCGTGAAAAAGGGAATGAATATTTTTGGTAAGTTGTCTAATTATGAAATTCGTGTTCACTTAATTGAAGTTGTCATGATGGGTGATGGATAATAGCCAAGCTCATGGGTAATAGGCCTTAAACTACTAGATGAGGGAAAAATTTGCAAAATCCAAGCTCTCTCATCGCAATTGAGCAATTGGAGATCTAGATTTTTTGTCATCCCTTAGATTGAATGTATTTTGTAAGAATACCTTCGGATTTTGTTGGAATTATTCCAAGGTTAGGAAGATACTCATGTTGCAAGTCATCCAAGTTTTTCAACATGTATGAATTTGGGAAAAGTAAACCATATTTGATTTGGTTTCGAAAGACCCCTATGGTATTTGTCCTATGTGCTAATGAAAGAACATGGCCTTTTGAAGATTCATAACTTTCTCTTCTATGGTTAAATCTTGTAAACGCTACATGTTAACCTTATTTGAAGAAGGTGTTGTGAAAGAAGAGGTGGCAAATTATTTCTACTTTAAACATGCATAGAGATACATTGAGATGCCACTTAATTTCCTTCTTTGAAAGTTCTTCGTAGGAAGAGTTTCTTATAAAACATAACTCAATAAATGAATTGAGTTTATGAAATTAATAAATATGCGATATTCTTTTCCATGTGTTAGAGCATTAAGGGAGGGAAAGGAATTTCATTTTGAAGAAAACAACCATCCTCACACTTTATTTCAAGGTTCTGCATACTTTACAATCATAAACATATAAATAAAATCAAAATCAACCATAACATGAACCAAATAAAAAGGAGACTAAAAAACCAAACAAAGAGAAGACTAGAAGCACTAAACGGGGCAAAATCCAACTAACTAACCCAGCCAATGGCTAAATTCAAATGTTCAAGATGAAATATCAACTAGGAAGTTAAAACCTTAATTATCATAAATTTGTTTTGATTAATAAAAAAGTATGTCATGTCCTTTTATTTTTATTTTTAACTAAAAAAAATAAAAACAAGTTTTTAGATATATATTTTTAAATATAATTTAAAAATATAAATAATTATCTTCTTTAAATGTGATTTGAATAATCAATTTATCACTTAATTTTTCAAGATATTGCGTGTTCCAATTAATCACCAGCACTATTTTTTTAATAAAATAATTTTCGGTCCCAAAATATGCAATCATTGGGTTTAATTTTAAACTCAAATATTTTAATGCCAATTAGTCAAACCCTTTATTTTTTAAGAAAGTAAATTTCAATCCCAAAATATGTGGTCATTTGGTTTGATTATACCCAAGATATTTTAACTTTTTCTTTTTCATTAGGTTAGAGAGTAAAATATAATATTTAATCGTTTTTTTAATTTTCATTTGCGTCGCAGTCAATTGCATTGACCGTGCATTATTTTTCTGTTTTTTTACAATGTTAACCAAATTTTCGGGAAAATACTGAATTTTTCTATTTTGCATGAATTCAAAACAATTTTCTAATTTTCCGAAAATCTTTGTTGAAAAATCTTGGCCATCTAGATTAAGGGTGATTTCTCTTTTCTTTGATAACCGCTTGTGATTTTCTTTACTTTAACTTGATGTACTTATGATTTTCTTCTTCTTCATTCAATTATTATAGTACTATTATCATCAAACAACTACCAAAACATGAAGATCAATAGAACAAATGGACACAAGATGTAGGTTGTTAGCCAGGGCCAAAACCTCTCATAGAGAGGAAAAACCCACAATAAATTCTTCTCTTCTTATAGAATCTTCAAATAACGAATTCCAAGACCCTTAGACCCAATACAGAGTTCCCTTCAAGACCAAGTCAACCTCCCTACAAATTTTGGCACAACTACTGCAACTTTGACCTTCCAAAAACTATTGCAACTTTGACCCTTCAGTAACTGCTACAACTTCAACCCTCCAATAACTACTGCAACTTCACATGTGTGGGTGATTAGGGCTTCTTTTAGTCTTCTCTTCTTCTTCTCTTGGGTTGCTTCTTCCTTATAGGCTAGTAGAACATTAAATGAGCTTCCTTGCTTCAAATTTTCGCCCTTCTTGAGAGATCAGAAATTTTGTCCTTATAGTTACAGAAACTCTAGCTCCTTCACACATGTGAGAGAAATAGACACAAAAAATTCAGATTTCGACTATTATATTTTTCTTCTATCTTTTCCTTGACCTTCACTTGCCTTTTTTTTACTTCTTTTTTGTTGTGATAGAACTTCCTTGGATTGCCTCCTTCAAATGAGGTCAAATGCTTCTAATATATAATTGTTCTAGGAGTGTGAATTTCCCTTTATGAGGCTGATTTCTTCTTTGCAGGCCAACTTGTTCTTGGAGGGATACTTTGACACATTTTTACTCAAAATAAATTCTTTAACTTGTCACAACATTCCCAATGGGGTCTTTCACATATGATAGTGATCCTTTTGACTTCTTGACTCTATGACAAAACTTAGAAGCACACAGTGGGTGCTTTTACCCAGAACAACTTAACCTTGAGCATGAAAAACATGCTATAAAATACCAATAATAATTTTCTTTCTCTTTTACATTAATTACATAAAATCAAGAGTTCATGAGATATTATGAAGACCAATCCTAGTTACATAATTCAACACTCCCTCTTAACTAGGGAGGTATTCATAATACATTGATGGTACATGGACATTCTCATACTGAAGAATTATCATAAGAAGAGTCAGATTGGTAAGCCATCTCATAAGCTATCTTTTCAGCTTATATCAGTGCATCTCATCATATCAACCAACATTGTCATATAGCAAGGCCTTGACTAACAACTCTATCTCTCCACTAGATTAGAGCACAATGCTGGGGAGACAATGATTTATAGACACCTTCATCATTGTCTCTCAAGGAACATACCCCATCTAGATGTTCACAAGGTATGCTCTTTTGGGACCATTCCCTTCTTGGATTTACAAATCCTCAAGGAGTCTCCTCTTCAACTACTCTTTCCTATTGGATTCCTTATCTCATCCTCAAATAGTATTGGTATCGGTCTCAGATGCTTACCAATCCTCCATTCTTTATTCATGATGTGAAGACAAGAACAATGTGTCTATCTCTCCCTTTCAACTAGGGAGGATCTACTCATTCCTTTACATGAAAGGAATATACCCAAACTCCCTCTTAACTAGGGACTTGTCTCCAACAAAAACTATCTATTCTTTCATGGAGATCATGGTACTATCAACTGCTTGTAGGGCTCCTCTTTCTGCATTATCATGTCATGAGTAAACTTCAATTGCTACATCATGGAGCCATCTTCTTCCATAAATTTTTCATAGGGCTTCGACCACATTTCTCATCACTTTCCTTTAACGAAACATAGCGTTGAACCAATTAATGTTAGTCATGTCATTCTTCTTTTCATTGGAAAGTGACCTTCTTTATCATCATCTGGCTATTTTTCATGCTCCTTTCAAAATCATTTATCCAATTTTTATGTGTACTAGTTGTAGGTGAATTTCTACAACTTTCTGTTGGTAGCCCTGTTCCAATCCAACCAAATGCTTGTTTTCAAAAAATCAAAAGTGAACTTAAAAAATATTATTACCTCTGCATGACGGACCTTCATCATAACATATGCTTTTCTACATCAACATCTTTTTGTATACTTTATGAATCCATCTCCAAGACATTTATTACCAAGTTTTTCCTACTATACTTATCATAGTATTCATAGCTTCTTAATGGAGATGTCATAGCTAATCCTTTTAATTGTTATCAAATGTTGATTAATAATCTTATATAAGTAGTTGTAGACACATCTTCTCCTTTCAACTTCTTCACATACTAATTTCTCGGGATTTCTATACATCGTTCCTCTCGCATAGGAACACTTGTTGCCCAATACCTCATATTCTTCATGAGGTCATATAATGTTGATTTTATTATGCCATTATATAGAAGAGTTTAAGGCATGTCCTATTTTTTTCCTTCATGTATCATCCATAAGGAATAGTTCCTGCTTCTTCAATCATGCTCATGAGATAGAGCATTTCAATCATTCTCATTTGCAACAAAGTGAAGAAATGACTTTGTCTATCTATCAAAAATGTATCGAATGTATACACACCTCTTCCTTCATGTGGCCATCTAGGATTTCCTTAGAAACTTCTCTCTCTCTTTCTTGAAGATGAAAATACTTCAATTAAATCATCATGTTGCATTTCCTGTCATCGTAATTTTATTTTGTATAAACTGTGGATCCCACACTAGGTGGAATGTAGACCATCTATGTCACATTTACTTCTTACAAGTAGGGGTGAAATTTTTCAACAAAGATTCCGATGGAGGATCTTGATGATCCTTATTTTGAAAATGTTTATTTCTAATGATGATGTGATGAACTTCTTCCTTTCTATCTAGTAAGATAACTGCTTCAACCATGCAAACTGCTACTTCTACTATCTTTCTATGCTTCTAATAATGATGCCATCTCAATCATTGCTACAATGCATCCTACCATAACTGTAATGCTTCCTATCATGACTGTTGTCTTGAAAATGAACTTGATATATGAGAGACCTTTAATAGTAGAGGTTTTTCACTTCTTCCTTCTTTGTTTTCTTCTCTTCTAGTTCTTCTACTTCTTCGGTCACATGGGTTTCACTTCTTTCTTTCCTTTTCTTGTTTCCCTTAATGAGTTTAGGAAAATTCCTTTTGTAGTGCCCATATTCATTACATTCATAATATTAAATTTAGACATGTCAACTTTCTTTTGAAATCTCTTTCGTGGCTCAAGCTTCCCAAACTTTCCTTTCTTCCATGACATAGTTGCATATCATTGAGACTTCTCATTAAATTCAATGTCATTCTTTGCTTTTAATATGGTTTCTTCAATCTTACATAATTCCCATAGATCATTGAATGATGTAGCTTCCTTCTTTGCATAGATGCTTGATACAAAGTTGCCCCATTCATTTGGTAGTGCATTGATTACACAAGTGGTCATTTATGGATGCGAAATTGTTTCTCGTAGCTCTTGTAATTGATATTTAATTTTAAGTACCTTCATGAGATATGAAACTACCCCTTCTTCCTTTGATACTTTCATTTTGTATAATTCGGTTCTTAAGGATATTATTTCCCCAGCTTTACTTACATAGTACAACTCTACTAATTTGTCATAGATCTCTTGTGATGACTTCAGTTTTTCTTCAAAGGGAATGAGAGAATCATTGATTGATTCAATGAGGATTATTTACGCCCTTATTTCTCCTTTCATATATTTTGATAATGATTTATATTGTTCTTGAGGAGGTTTTTTGATGATAGTCCTTGGCATAATAAAAAAAAAAACATTTTCTGTGAGAATCAAATCTATTCTTTTCCTCCATGCAAGGTAGTTTGATGTCCCAACAAATTTATTATTCTCCTTGTAGAAAGAAGTCATTTGATTTTTAGATTGAGACATGAATATAAAGTACTGACTTGAAGAATGAAGATGCTTACTTGATGATGATGTCTTCCACTAGAGTGTGAGCTTTAGAATGAGGGAGGGATAATCTTCCTTCTTCAAAATGCCAATGCTTCTTCTTCTAGATGAGTAGATATGTTTTTCTTTCTTCAAAAATGCTTGACGTCTTCTCTTTTTCTTCAATATGAGGAAATCACTTTGATTCCTCTTATGATGATGAAGTGTTTCTTATTTCTTCCTTTGGATGATGATGTGGAATGTGAGGCTTCCCAATATGCTTCAAATGTGTAAATTCCTTTCTTTGAGATGGAGGTAGGGTCCTTGAGGTTTTCTTTTATTCTTTCAGTAGTTCTTCCTTCAAGATGATATAGTCTTTGTGATGCAGTGACTAGATATTATTGTTCTCTTCCTCTTATATTCGACCCTTATGTATCACTTTTTTAATGGAGTGATTTTCAATATGCCTTTACTTGTCACCTTAGCTTTGATACCATGTTGAGAAAGATAGGGTCGCTAGATTAGGGGTAGTTTCTGTTTTCTTTGATAAATTCTTGTGATTTTATTTACTTTAACTTGATGTACTTATGATTTGCTTCTTCTTCGTTTAATTATTATAGTGTTATTATCATCAAATAACTACCAAAACATGAAGATGAATAGACCAAATGGACACAAGATATAGGTTGCTAGCCAAGGCCAAAACCTCTCCTAGAGAGGAAAAACCCATAAGAAATTATTCTCTTCTTATAGAATATTCAAATGGCGAATTCCAAGACCCTTAAACCCAAGACAAAGATCCCTCCAAGACAAAGTCAGCCTTCCTTCAACAAATTTCGGCCCTCCAACAACTGTTGCAACTTTGACCTTCCAGAAATTGCTGCAACTTAGACCCTTCAGTAACTGCTGCAACTTCGACCCTCCAGTAATTGCTGCAACTTCGCACGTGTGGGTGATCAGGGCTTCTTTAATATTTCTCTTCTTTTCTTGGGTTGCTTCTTCCTTCTAATCTAGTAGACCATTAAATAAACTTCCTTCAAAATTCATCCCTTCTTGAGAGATCAAAAATTTTGTCCTTGTAGTTGTAGAAACCATCCTTCCTTCTTCGCACGCGTGAGAGAAATAGACACAAAGACTTCAAAATTTGACTTTTATTTTTGTCTTCTAGCTTTTCCTTGACCTTCGCTTGCCTTTTTACTTCTTTCTTGTTGTGATCAAACTTCCTTGGATTCCCTCCTTCAAATGAGGTCAAATTCTTGTTATATATAATTGTTATAGGAGTGTGAATTGTCCTTTATGAGGTTGTCTTCTTATTTTCAGGCCGACTTGGTCTTGGAGGGATACTTTGACACATTTTGACTCAAAATAAATTCTTTGACTTGTTACAAGATGCCCAATGGGGTCTTTCACATATGACAGTGACTCTTTTGACTTCTTGACTCTATGAAAAAACCTAGCAACACACAATGGGTGCTTTGATCTATAACAATTAAAGTTTGAGCATGAAACCCATGCTATAAAATAAAAATAATAATTTTCTCTCTTTTACATTGATTACATAAAATCAAGAGTACATGAGATATTATGAATATCGAACCTAGCTACATTATTCAACAATCTTATTTCTAATTTTAGATTGGCCTGGTAACTTCTGATGTTACATAATTCCCCTGGTGGATAGAATTTTATTTTTGGTATTTGTTAGTGCCTGACAATTGATTTAAAATTTCCTTAGTGTCCATTTTGTTAGTGAGTTCTCTAACATTAACACTAACACTAACATTGTTATCATATTTCTCTTCCCCATGATGACAAAACTGATGCAGTTTTAAGTCCTTTGGGTGGGTGGGGGGGGGTTGTTGGATACACATTTCCAGATTGTATATCGTATGAATGTTTACGGAGGATGAGGTATGAAGTATGAAGTATGTGCGGGAGATTAGTTGTGTAGATATTTTGATTAATATTTTTAATTTCCATTATGCGGGGTGGTGCACAAGGAATTGTAAAACTATCAATGTTAATGTGTGAGATTTTTTGCGCAAAGTGGATTTGCCGTGAAATTGTATGTGCCGGAGAACGGTGGGTTTCTCAAGTGCTCTAACATTATGTTTTTCTCTGAGCATTGGTATTAGAATTGAATCTTTGCAGAGCATAGGGTATGTTCAAGAAATTTAATTGAGCAGAGCTTTTATTAGGATGGGATGTTTTCAAGATAATGGGAGGTGCATGTGGAAATTAATGTTAAACTATTAATGCTAATATATTATTATTATTATGTTTCATTGTGCATAGCTTTGATTATGTGGAGGATGGGGTGTGTTTGTCAATTTCCTGAACAATTCTAATATTTTTACACATTTCTTGATCGTATATGTATGAATGTTTACAAAGGACGAGGTATGTGCAAGATAATAAGGAATATTATTATGTTTTGTTGTGCAGAGATAATTTTACAAATTTCCAAATAGGAGTGTGAAGTATGTGTAGGAGAGAAGTTGCGTAGAGGAGCTATGAATATTTGCGGAATGATTAATATTGTCAATTTCCATTGTGTGAGGTGGTGCTTAGGGCATTGTTAAACTATTATGTTTAATATGTGAGATTTTTGCGTGCAATGGATTTGTTGTGAAATTTTATGCGTGGGAGAGCGAGAGGTTTCACAAGTGCTCTGACAGTGTGTTATTGCTCTGAGCATTAGTGTTAGAATTGAATCTGTTCATAACACATGGTATGTGTGCGTTATTTCATTGTGTAGAGATTTTATTAGAACATGGTATTTTCGAGAGAACAGGGGGTGCATGTGGAAATTGATGTTAAACTATTAATTTTAATATGTTATTATTATTATGCTTCATTGTGCGAAGCTTTGACTGTGCAGAAGATGGGGTGATCGTATATCATGTGAATGTTTATGGAGGATGGGTATATGTAAGAGAGCAGGGAATATTATTGTGTTTCATTGTATGAATATTTTATTGTGCAGAGTACGAAGTATGTAGCAGGAGAACATAAAGATTAAAATTGTTAATTTTGATTATGCGAGGTTTTTACAGTGGTTTTGTGTGGGAGAATGGGTGGTGCATATGAAAATTATTGTTAAACTATTAATGTTAATATGTCATATTTTTGCATAGAATGGTTTTGTTGTGAAATGTGGCAAATATGCATTAGTGTTATATTGGAAACATATGTGTTTTCTATTGGCGATAAAAAACATGGAAAATGAATTATGTGCAGGAAAATGAGGGGTTTTGTGAGTGCTCTGATTGTTTTATTGCTCTAAACGGGGTATGTGCGGGACGTTTCATTATGCGGAGCTTTTACTGTTTTGATATTTTATGTTGGAAAATTCATTTGGGAGGAGAGAGAAATTAATGTTAATAAAACTATTAATGTTAAACTGTTGTTATTATTATTTTCATTGTGCAGAGATTTGAATGTGTGGAATATGGGATATGTGTGTCGATTTATAGCAATATAGATAGATGTCATGCATGGAAATTAGTTGTTATTTTCTAATCTAGTCACAATTCATTGTTTTAATGTTAAAAAATTCGAAGAAGGATTGGCTAGAAGCTATTCTAAAATTATTTTCTTTATTAATAGAAAAAAATAAACTAACGTCTATGTAACTTACTACATATCCTCGAAATCAGAACTAAAGAAGCACTGAGCTCTTGCTCTGCAAGTCCAAAATTGTGCTTTGTAGTAGAAGTAGTTGTGTGGATGAAGTTGTGCGGAGGTTGTTGTGCGTGTACAAATTTTGTGTGAAAGTTTTGTGCAAATTTTACTAAGATAATAAATATAGAAATCCTTTTTTAATTCTTATGTAGGAACCTATTTCACAACGTATAATCATTTATTAATATCAGTTACGAATGTCAATGATTGAGGGCATTATTGAGTGCATAAGCAGTTGTGTGGATGAAGTTGTGCGGATATGGTTGTGCATGTGCGAATGTTATGCAAAGAACGAATGCATGTGTGGAATCTATCCAGAGGAAATCCATTGTACGGAAGAAACTTTCAATCTTTCACTCCGCATAATTACAAACCTTCCACATAATAAGGTTCAATAACATTAACTTGATTAAAGTGTTCATTTTGTCGTCCGATAAGATTTTTGGTGTCTTGGCAACACACCTAGATAATGATGATGGTGATTAAACTATTATTCAGGAACAATGTTGGTTGTATTGTAATTATAATATAAATTATGGTAATATATTTGTATTTGGATACAAATTGTGTAAAATTTCTTTTTGTCACTTCCCCTGGTTGTACACTGTTAATATTTCACTGCAGACATTGAGACAATTAAAAATCTAGATAACAGGCTATCTAGATAACAATTATGATGATTTAAAATGTAACCATAAATTTGTCATTATTTTTCTTTTCCTACTAACGTATCAGTTTGTCGTTTTTCATTTTCGACACTTTGGTTATCCATTGTTTTTGCTTATGCTAGACTACAAATGAAAAAATGTGCACTTATGTTTTTTCTGGACATACTCTGTGTTTTCCACATTCTTCATTGCGGATAGTAAAAGCATATTTTGTTAGCTTTGACAATTGTTCTTGCATATAGTTGCATTTGTAAAACTTATAAATGAGAAATAGTTTAAAATTTATCCAAAGAAAATACTTTTTCCTAGTGGGTGAAGGAGCTATGTTTTTGTACAGTTATTAGCAAATGCTTTTGTGGACAAGTTTCTCTTTGCAAGGAGAAAAAACCATGGTCAATTGAATGTTGGTTGTTTTCTAGATTTATGATAAATTGCAAAATACATTTTCAATTTTCAATTGAGTCTGAATAATATGAATTAACGTGTCAATCATAAGTCAATTGTTCTAAGTTTTATAAATCTCTTGTGGCATAATTTTAACACGTAATGTTATTACGAATGCTTTTACTCTAGTTATTGGAATCGATACTCTGTTCTGAAAATTGTGCGTTTTGCTTGGTAGCGTAAGAATCATACACAATATCTATTTTTGAAAATCGATACAGATTTTATGGTATCCATATTAGGTAAGTTGTAGTTCATTTGTTTTGTGACTGTATATCTTATTCATAGACAAGAGTTTTATGAAAATTGGTTGAATCTATATCGTTTTACTTGTTTTCCTGTACATTGTTGATGTTGTGCTCATCGTTAAACAAATGTAATACTAAGGCATCATAATCTATTTCGATTGAACAATTTTGCATATAATGTGGCATATTTCCTATTTGATAGTATGTGAACTCTATTGCATTTTAGATGCACGCCAACAAAATTGCGTGAAGGAAAAATAAAACATTTCAGGAATTGTTTACATGAAGGGAAGATAGAAGCTATACTATCTTATGAACGTGAATTGAATATAGATGCATTAATACACATGCATGGTGTAGTTAGCCCAAATGTAGAAATGATGACAAAATCAACTTCACATACTATTTCTTGGGGGAACGAGGACTCTAGGGGGACATATTTTGTGTACATTGGTTATCAAACTCACTAAAAATTCCCATAAGACTTTGGTCAAAGACAACAATGAAAAGTCATTTGCATTTAATTCAGATTTGTGCGAAGAGGTTATGACATATTGTTCCAAGATGAGAACTCAATTTCTGAACATTTAGAACCACTGCTTTGCAAGAAAAAGAATTCAATAGGAATTGATCATGAACCTATAATAAATCTAACAACATATGAAGGAACATAACATGGATGGATGCAGATAGATAAAAGCATGGGAAATCATTTGGTTAAGATATTTTATGGATTCAGGAGTATTTACGGTGAAAGTTATTTTGAAACAATATGCCAATTGATGGAGAATGAGTATGGTGTTCCCTTTTTAAGACGCTTAATTACTCGGCAAGTGTCACTAGAACAACTGGTTGAGGATGGGCCTCATTAGCAAGGCGGCCCAAGCTAGGTGCGATCCCCGGGTGACTTTGATAGATTAGATACCCTTGGGTAGCAGTTTTTCAAGCCACATGTCAAGCCTTGAAGATCACAGACAACTTGACAGAAAAAAGAGACGCATAATTGCTCAGACTTTTTGCAATGCAATGATGCATAATGATTCATTTGCATTAAAATGTATAGAAAAGTACATGAACGAAGATGTAATTAAGCGATTTCCTGGAATAGAAGATTGACAAGGTTTCATTATACAATTATAAATTCCATATGAAAAAGGGAAGATAGACGGTGATATTTTTGTTTATGACTGGATACGGTTTATCTTAAACATACCTATATACATATGGTCTACTAAAAATCTAGCTATTGTGTTTAAATTTTTTGGATTCAAGAAAGATGGGACAATATTCCATATTATGAAATTTCGTATGACTGCAGGTCATTTACATTATGAACGTCAAATAAATATTACAAGAAAAAAACGTTTCACGTGCTATTTAAATAGTTAATGAAAAGCAATTTATAGAACATTTCAATACAAAACATAGTGGCATTAATACGTTTGACTTCAAAAACATGGACATGAATGAAAATTCCATAGAAATTGATACAAAATTTATCAATTGAAGCAAGAAATCATGAATATCAATGCATTGAGTCAAAAAACATATAAGAAACATGGATGTTTTCGAAAGAAATGAGTCTTAGAAAAATACGCAAGTCATTAAATTCTAGATCTAAGAGCATGGACATTGATGATAATATTATGGAACTTAATACTAAATTTCTCAATGTAAGCAAGAGACCACATTCTTCATTGCGTGAACTCAAAAAATACATAAGAAACAAAAATGCCATTGAAACAAGTCGGATTACTAGATCAAAACGATGAAATTCAATACAAGATATTGTATTTGCTAAATAACATATATAATCGTTACAAATGTTCGATTATACATTGGAGACATTGGCTGAACAACAATATTTAAAAAAAATACAAGATGTTCTTGTTTATGACTATGCAATTTCCAATCAAACTTGGTTTAAAAGAGATGTCATAGAAAAAAAATTATATATGTGTTGAAAATTAAGTGCATATGCAAGAATTGCAGGAAGACACTAGACATTGACAAAGTTATCATATTTGCAGTTCCAAACCAAATTAGTCGTAATAGACAAATTTCCATTATAAAATAACTTTATCAATTGGAGGAATGTTTGATATTATTACGATTACCAATTTGCAAATATGAGAACTTGGACAGTGCTTTAGAAAACCACAATTGGCCTTGATTGGTGGACTAATCAATGTACCTGCTGACATATCTCAAATTCAAATTGCACTTCCTCTTGACATAATGTGGCAGTGGAAATTAAAATGTGTTTAGTGTTTTAAAGAATATTTTTTTTTGGGTGGATATGTGTTCATAAAGTCATGAGGGCATTGAGACGGTTGTGTAAATATCCACTCTATAGACCAGAGAATGCCAGAATAAATGAAAAATACGAACATGTCTTTGATCAAAACAAAGATTCATATGGATTGAGATAGATTCAGATGTCGGAAGTAGTGATGATAATGATCACTGTGATCAAGAGCCCATGACAAAGACATTGTCACATGGATTTAGCGATTCATATAGTATTTATGATCTTGACAATAATCAAGTAAATATTGCTCTAGGTGAAGGCTATAAGCCTTTGGGCATATTTAGAGATAATTATTTGGAAGAGATGAGCTCTCCCACACTATTTTACAAAAGAAAAAAAATGACTAGACAGTGTTGTACAAGGAACTTTACATATCATGATATTGCTAAGTGGGAAGTTTTACATCAAGATCATGATTTTGCATATCATATAATGAATTTGTTTTAAAAAATAGTCTAAATTATACTCAATCAAGTATCTAGTTTTCAGTTAAAAGGAAATAAATTAATAGATAAAGATGTTAAAACAAAGGAAAATTTGAAACTCGTTCTTGCATCGAACATTTCCTATATGGATCTTAGATGAATATGGACATCGTCAGATTATTTTCCACATTTTCATAAGAACTTATATGCAATTATCCGACAATTAGGTCCACCCACTTTATTTTTTTTGTTTAGTAGTATTGAAAATGTCTGGGAGCCTTTAGTGTAGAAATTCCCACTATAGATGAACAAATTTTGCAATGGACTAAAGCAAAATACAAGATCTACTTCTACAACAAACTTTGTGGAAGCTTAATCGAATTGAGCAAGAACAATGAGAACACATATAATTGAGAATAAGAAATCAATCACACATAACACAGAAGAAATAACCCGGGGAAAGCCTCAGCCTAAAACCCCAATCTCTATATTATCATACACGTGGAAATCTTTTTCAAGTTACAAAAAGAATCAGCTCTCAAGCTATCCTGCTCTCTCTCTGCAATCAAACAATACAGCTCATAGACTGAATAGACACAGTATATGTCCTCCTCAAGCCCTCCAAGCCTCCTATTTCCTTGTGCGGTTTTTCTTAGGGTCCAATGATGTCACATGTGTGAATTGGCCTCATCACACTCACAAAACCTGAATAAGTAACTACGCAATCCTCAAGGAAAGAATTCCTTCTGCATGTAAGAGATATTCACAATGGAATATTCTAGCAATTGATAGTACACTGCCCTCCATCTGATCTCAACTGGGTCTCTGTCTAAACTAACATGCATGAGTTATTTATGAGAGAATATTTAGTTATCTGAAGTACAATAGTTACATGCATGCATGCATTAACTAATTGAATTCATAATTAATTCAACAAACTGTTTGAATTAATCTAACTGGACTTGACTCAGTTAACTGAGCCAACTAATTACAACTCAATATTACAATTCATCCTTATCTCTTTAACTGTTGGATAAATTCCTCAATTAATGGATAAATTGTTACATGTCCTCACATAAACTTCATGTTTTATTTTCTACAACTAATTAACTCATGGTGAATTAATTAATTATTTTACAAACAGTTGCTAAGATCAAATTCGAATTTTCACTTCTCTATTTTAGTTCAGGGACTAAATAAAATAGGAAGGTATCCTGAAATGCTATTTATAGTAGTATTAAATTTGGCACTTCTATATTTAGCATTTCTTGTTGCTATTTTCAACACTCCCTCTCAACAAGAAAGGGATTATCAGTAACCCCAATCCTGTCTCTGTGGAACTTGAACTTGCATTTTGATAATGCCTTCGTCAAAATATCTACATCCTGTTCCTCGGTTGAAACATACAGCAACAACATGATCCTCTTGATCACACAGTCTCGAAGATGGTGATACCGGATATCAATGTGCTTGGACCTGTCATGAAAAACTGGATTCTCAGAGAGTTTGATACAACTCTGATTATCGCAGTAGATCATAGTTGGATCCATCCTCTGACCAAACAATCCCACTAGAATCTTCCGCATCCAAATGGCCTCACATGCAGCCTGACTAGCAGTCATGTATTCAGCCTCTGCTGAGCTAAGTGCAACCGACCTCTGTTTCCTGCTGTATTAGGAAACTGCAGCTGAACCAAGGTTGAAGATTCCTCCAGAAGTGATCTTTCGATCTGATGGACTCCCTGTCCAATCTACATCTGTGAAGCCTTGAAGCTTCACTCCCTCTGTTCGTCTGTACCACAATCCAAACTGAGATGTGCCTTTGAGGTATCTTAACACTTGCTTCACTACCTTCCAAAATAGCTTGGTAGGCTTAACCATAGCTTGACTCAGCTGGTTCACTGCAAAGCATAAGTCGGGTCCTGTGCTCACCAGATACATAAGTGAACCCACCAACTACCGATAAACAGTAGCATCTACTACCTCATCTGAAATAGCATCCTCCTTCCTCCAGTTCCCAGCTAGAGGAGTCTGCATGGGCTTGCATTTCTCCATGTGAAAGCACCTGAGTATCTCATTGGCATACTTGCCTTGAGACACAAATACTTCACCATCTTTCTGCCACACCTCCATGTCTAGAAAGTAGTGCATGAGACCCATGTCTTTCATTTCGAACTCTCTTGCAAGGTATTCCTTACAAGACTGTATCAAATGATCATCACCTGTCAAAATTAGATCATCGACATAAAGAACAATGATCAATGGTTTACCTTCTACCATGATGTGGTAAAGGTTCGTATTTTCTTCACTCTTGGTGAAGCCCAACCCAGTGAAATAACTGTTGATCTTGGTGTACCAAGCATGGGGTGCTTGCTTCAGCGCATACAAATCCCTCTTGAGTCTGCACACATGCGACTCATGATCAAAGGTCTCAAAACCTTCTAGCTACTCAATGTACACCTCCTCCTCAATCTTCCCATTGAGGAATGCTGTCTTCATGTCCATCTGGTGGATCTTCCACCCCATCTGAGCTGATAGTGCCAACATCGATATAATCAATGAGTACCTTGCTATGGGAGCAAAAGTCTCATCGTAGTCGATCCCCTCGACCTGTGAGAAACCTCAAGCAACAAACCTCGCCTTATGTTTCTCCACACTACCATTAGCTGCCTACTTTACGTTGTAAATCCATCTGGAACTCACCACTGACTTACCCCAAGGTCTTGGGACAACATCCCACACACTGTTCTGAATGATAGAGTCGTACTCTTGTACCATTGCATCAACCTAGATTGGTTGCTGCACTGCCTCCTTGAATGAAGAAGGTTCGATATCTACAGACTCCCCAACCAGGGCCATGTACCTAGTGTACCACTCAGGCGACCTCCTCTGTCTGTGTTGAGAAGATGGTTGTCTGTTGGGTCCCTATAATACTAGTGATTACCCCATTACTATTATAGTTATACCCCTTATTTATATTGTTGTGCCCCTATTACCCCCATATTGTTATTTCTGTGCCCCATAGAATCCCTCTATTGTTATTTTTGTGGCTTTATATTATTATTGTTAGGTCGGCTGGATTATATTGTGACTCCTTAGACTCCTATATATAGAAACGAGGTTTTGTCATTTGAATCATTGAAGAATTGTTCATTTATGTAATATAAAGGAGGTTGCCCCCTCGAAGAGGCTGAATTCTAAGGCGTTGATCCATCTTTTCTATCTTTTCTTGAGCTGGTTTCATAACATTTGGTATCAGAGCTTTGGATTCTAGGGTTTCGCTGCTCCAAACAGGTCATTGTGGAATTTTCGCTATAACTTTTTTTTATGTGACGTTTCAGAAGTCACAAAAAAAACCCATTTGAGAAGAAATCGTGCTGAACCTTGGGTCTGAATTTCAGAGCTTTTCGTGTGATATTTTCGGAGATATGATCTGAGGAAGTTGATCTTTTTGCAGACTCCTGAATTACATTCAAAATAGGTGACCTAGGGAAAATTGTCATAACTTTCTCTCTGGGAATCAGATTGAAATTTCGTAAGAAGGTACAGAAAGAGGACGGACTTTAGTTTCTTGTATATATTTTTCAGAACCAAATATCGAAAATTGTACACGTGGAACTTCATACAACTTCGCTCTTCTGGAAAGGTCTATAATCAGGTCATCTTGGGAGATTGTGCATAACTCTTTCTTGGAGAATCCAATTTGGATCAGATTGGTGGCATTGGAAAGAGGACATAGAGAGCTACTATAGGTCACAAATTCAAAACTAGATGATTGGAAAGTACAGAGATACATCAGAGGCAATATCTAGCTCCTACAAAGTGAAAAAAGGTGTGTAGATTTTTTTAAATTTTTGCTTAAGCTTGGTTTGAAAATTTATTTTGAAGGAATTAAAAGGGCATATTAGAGCATTATTATCGGTAACTGATGCCCCGAGGAAAGAAAATGCAAACACCTAGTAAGGAACCTGAAAGCTCTAGCATGACTCATGAAGAAGAGGAAGAAATGCTACATGATATATCAAAATTACAAGAACAAGTGCAACAAATGTCACGCTCACAAAAGTTAACAGATGCTAAGATAAATGGCGTGGAAGCTAAGATAAATGGCGTGGAAGCTAAGATGAATGGCATGGAAGCTAAGATGGACAATTTGAAGATAGATTTGAACACAAATTTGAAGACAGGCATGGCAGATTTGAAGACAGATTTGACAAATTTTCTACAAGAAATACTTACTAATGGTGAAAAGGTAGTAAAGGAAACTCATGATGAGAACAAAAGAAATGTTAATCATGATTCCATAGATGCTAATGTTGGATCGAAGAATCACCATATTCCAAAAATCGATATGAGGAAGTTTGATGGCAAGGATCCCGCCACATGGATATTACAGATGGAGCAATTCTTCGATCTCAATAATGTGCAAAATGCACAAAAGGTACGTATGACAACTGTATATTTGGAACCAAATCAGTTTGTATGGTATCAATGGCTTTGTTCTCGTAAACAATTTATCACTTGGGCAATTTTTACGGAAGAATTGATAGCACATTATGAGGATACAAAAAGCAACACTTTTTTTAGCCAATTGATAAGTCTCAAACAAAAGGGTTCAATAATGGAGCACATTGAGGAGTTCCAAAAATTGAACATAAGGGTAAAAGATATTCCAGAGGAGCATAGGATTGATGTGTTCATAGGGTCTTTAAAGGATAATATCCAACATGATGTTCGCCTTTGGAAACCTGATTCATTAGAGAAGGCATTCAGGTTAGCAAGAAAAATGGAAAGCAAAATTATGGCAACTAGGAAGCATACCACTCACAACTATAAAGACGGAAGTGTTGTTGCCCTAGTCTTCCACAACCTACAAGGTTGACACCACAACAATTGGAAGAAAAAAGAGCAAAAGGGCTTTGTTACAATTGTGATAGCAAATACACAAAAGGTCATAAGTGTGCTGAGAAGAAATTATTCTACATAGATTGTGAAGAGGAAGAAGAAAAGGAGCAAGAAAGGTCAAAAGAAGAGGATATATTCCAGGAACAAAGCCTAGATGAAGAAAAAATAAATCCGACCATATCTTGTAATGCATTGGCGGGAATTACCACTCCTCAAACCATCAAGATAGAAGGACAAATCAAGAAGAAAAAGGTAATAGTGTTGATTGATTCAGGAAGCACCCACAATTTTATTCATTGTAGGGTAGCAAAAGAATTGAATTGCTTCCTATATCCAGCACCAGAGTGTCAAGTGATGATTGCAAATGGAGGAACAATAAATTGCTCTGGAAAGTGCCATAATATCAAGCTATCCATGGGAGAATATGTATTGACTAGCCCAATGCTTTCCATTCCAATGGGAGGTGCTGATGTTGTACTAGGAGTCCAATGGCTACAATCCTTGGGTACAATAGCTTTTAATTTTCAAGAACTTTTCATCAAATTTTCTATGGAAGGAAAGGAAGTTGAATTAAGGGGTATTGCAGGGAAACCAGGAAAGATAATCAGCTCTAATGGCATGACAAAGCTTCTAAAAAAGGAGCAAAGAGGTGTAATTGCACAATTATGTTCGCTAGATGTTTCCACATTGGAATCATCTATTTCTCCAGATCTCCAAAAAGTCCTGGACAATCATTCCAAGGTATTTGAGACTCCCAAAGGTCTCCCACCTATGCGTGATCATGATCATGCTATTCATCTGATTCCAGGAAGTGTTCCTCCAAACATCAGGCCGTACAGATATCCCTATGTCCAAAAGTGAAATTGAACGTATGGTTGCAGAAATGCTAGAGGCTGGTATAATTCAACCGAGTCAAAGTTCTTTCTCAGCTCCAGTAGTATTGGTGCACAAGAAGGATGGATCATGGCGCATGTGTCGGATTATAGGGAGCTCAACAAGCTCACTATTAAAGATAAGTTCCCCATTCCTGTCATTGATGAATTACTGGATGAATTGCATGGATCAATTTACTTCACCAAGTTGGATCTTCGTTCAGGATATCATCAAATCAGAATGAAGATTGAAGACATTCCGAAAACAGCATTTAGAACTCATGAGGGTCATTATGAATTTTTGGTCATGCCTTTTGCCTTACCAATGCACCTTCAACATTTCAAGGTTTGATGAATTCAATTTTCAAACCATTCCTTAGAAAATTTGTGTTAGTATTTTTTGATGATATACTAATCTACAGCAAGTCTTGGAAGGATCATGTTGAACATGTTGACAGGGTGCTACAACTATTGGAGGAGAAACAATTATATGCAAAAAGATCCAAATGTTTCTTTGGAGTCCAGGAGGTGGAATATTTGGGTCATATTGTATCTCATGAAGGAGTTAAGGTAGACCCTAGCAAAATTAAAGCCATTAAGGAATGGAAAATCCCCACATCCATAAAGCATCTGCGAGGATTTCTTGGGTTGACAGGGTATTATCGCAAGTTTGTTAAGAATTATGGGAGAATAGCAGCACCTCTAACAAAATTATTGAAGAAAGATTCATTTTCATGGACTCCGGAAGCAACAAAGGCCTTTGAACATCTTAAAGAGGCAATGTGCCAAGCACCGGTCTTAGCTACACCGGACTTCACAAAAACCTTTATTGTGGAATGTGATGCTTCAGGAAATGGAATTGGTGCTGTTTTAATGCAAGATGAAAGACCCATTGCTTTTGAAAGTCGTCCAATCAAGGGAAAGTTTTTAAGCAAAGCTATTTATGAGAAGGAAATGTTGGCAATACTCCATGCACTTAAGAAATGGCGACCCTACCTAATGGGAAGACACTTCAAGGTAAAAACGGATCATGATAGCCTTAAATACTTTTTAGAACAAAGATTATCCTCTGAAGAGCAACAAAAGTGGGTCACAAAGATGTTGGGTTATGACTTTGAAATCATCTACAAAAAAGGGAAGCAAAATGTGGTGGCAGATGCACTCTCAAGAAAGGATGAGGATGTGGAAGCATTGTTGTGTGCCATTTCTATTATCCAACCAGATTGGATAAACGAAGCAAGGGAGGAATGGAAGAATGACGAAGAAGTGTGGGCACTTATTCGAAAGCTACAACAAGATTCCAGTACTTCTGATACATTTAGCTGGCAAAATGATTCGTTATGGTACAAAGATCGCTTATACCTCTGTAAGAATTCCCAGCTAAAACAAAAGATTCTTATGGAATTGCACACTTCTCCCTTAGGAGGGCACTCAGGATTTTTAAAAACTTACCACAGGGTTAAGAAGGAATTTTTTTGGGATGGCCTTAAATCAGATATTCAAAAGTTTGTGGCGGAATGTTTGGTTTGCCAACAAAATAAAGTTGAAACAATTAAGACACCGGGTCTATTACAACCTTTATCCATTCCAAGCCAACGTTGGGAGGAGGTTTCAATGGATTTTATCACAGGTTTACCCAGTCTGAGGGAAAGAGTGTCATCATGGTGGTAGTTGACAGACTTACCAAGTATGCACACTTTTGTGCATTATCACATCCATTTAAAGCCAGTACAGTTTCTACTGCATTTATGGAAACAGTTCAAAAGCTACATGGAAACCCAAAGATTATTGTAAGTGACAGAGATCCCATTTTCACTGGAAATTTTTGGACAGAATTATTTTCTTGTCTTGGTACTCAGTTAGCTCATAGCTCATCTTATCATCCTCAATCTGATGGGAAAACTGAGATAGTAAACAAATGTTTGGAAGGATATCTTCGTTGCTTTGTATCTGATAAACAGACACAATGGGTCAAATGGTTGCCTCTGGCTGAATGGTGGTATAACACTTCCTTCCATACAGCAACAAAAATGACCCCATTTATGGCACTTTATGGGTATCAACCACCATCCATCACATCATATTTAAGAGAAAATTCTAAGGTTCAGGCAGTGGAACATCACATCGAACATCAACAACAAGTCCTCCAACTCTTAAAGGATAACCTCGTGTTGGCACAAAATAGAATGAAACAACAGGCAGATCAACATCGCAGTGAAAGAAGTTTTGATGTAGGTGATTGGGTATTCCTACGGCTACAACCATATAAGCAAATGTCCCTAAAGCAAGCTAAGAAGGATAATAAATTATCACCAAAGTATTATGGTCCGTACAAGGTGTTGCAAAAGATTGGTACTATGGCATACAAATTGGAGCTTCCTGCAGCTTCTCGATTGCACCCAGTTTTCCATGTTTCATGTTTAAAGAAGGTTATAGGCGACAAGCTCCCAATTCAAACAATATTGCCAGAACTTGACGAGGAAGGAAAAATTATATTGGAACCGGAAGCAGTCACAGAAACAAGAACTCGACAGCTACAAAATCGATCAATTTCAGAGTATCTTATCAAGTGGAAGAACTTATCCGCTGAAGATTCCACATGGGAGGATGAGAATTTTATGCAGAAGTATCCAGAATTACTCAAGCGTTGAGGACAACACTTTTTTGAAGGAGAGGGGCATGTTGGGTCCCTATAATACTAGTGGTTACCCCATTACTATTATAGTTATACCCCTTATTTATATTGTTGTGCCCCTATTACCCCCATATTGTTATTTCTGTGCCCCATAGAATCCCTCTATTGTTATTTTTGTGGCTTTATATTATTATTGTTAGGTCGGCTAGATTATATTGTGACTCCTTAGACTCCTATATATAGAAAGGAGGTTTTGTCATTTGAATCATTGAAGAATTGTTCATTTATGTAATGTAAAGGAGGTTGCCCCCTCGAAGAGGCTGAATTCTAAGGCGTTGATCCATCTTTTCTATCTTTTCTTAAGCTGGTTTCATAACATTGTCCCACATTCTCCCGCGCATCTAGCATCAACCTGCCAGCTTCCCTTGAGCGTTTTCGCCCATCTCTGGAAGTCTCAGCATGAGTGGATGTATCCACTCCCAAATCCTCTGCATGCAGCTGCTCCACATCCATCTAAGGTTCCTGCTCCTTAGGAACTGAAAGTTCCTCCTTTGCATGCAACTTGAGCTCCCTCTCAAGTGATAATTGCATGGATTTCTGCTCGTTGAACTTCAGATCCCTACATACCATAGTCCTCTAAGTGGTAGGTAGGTACACCCGATAGTTGTGGGTGTATTCGTGTACCCCACAAGTATTCCCAACTCAGTTGTTAGGTCTAGCTTCTTCTTGGCATCTTTGGTCACATGACAGTAAACTGATGATCCAAAGATTTGGAAATGACTTACATCAGGTTGCTTCTCGGAAAAGGCCTCCATGGGTGTCTTTATCCCCAGTATGCGGTGCAGGCTTCTGTTATGCAAGTATACTGCTGTATTGCATGCCTCAGCCCACAAATGTAGTGGTAGGCTTTGGTCATGCAACATTGCTCGAGCTACTCCCATAATGGATCTATTCTTCCTTTGGGCTACCCTATTCTGCTGTGGGTTATGGGGTGCCGTCAATTCCCATTTAATTCCTTTTGCATCACAGAGGTATTTAAATTATTGGGAGACATAGTCTCCACCATTGTCGCTATGCAAGGCTTTTATTTTCTTTCCAGATTCTTTCTTTGGCAAGGCTTTAAAGTCACAAAATCTCAAGAAGGTCTGATCCTTCTTTTGCATAAAGTAGATCCAGCATCTACAAGAAAAATCATCAATAAAAATAACATAGTACCTTTGTTTAGCAATGGAGGTTGTAGAGAAAGGTCCACAAACATCTGAGTGAACTTGCTCTAGGATTGCTCCAGCTCTACTATCTTGATCTGGAAAGGAATATTTTGCATACTTATCCAAGGTACAACCTTTGCATGTATTCTTCTCCTCAAGTTTTCCCTTGGGTAATCCAGTAGAAATCTACTGCATGATCTTCAGGGCTCCATGGTGCAAGTGGCCTAGTCTTCTATGCCATAGCTCACCAACATCTTGGCTCTGTACCATCTCAGATTTGGAACTCAAAGCAACACAGTTGTCTACCTCCAACTTGTATAGATTCTTTACTTGAATCCCGATTCGCTTTGTTTGTCCAGTACCGATATGCCTCGGAAATACCTTTCCTTTACTAAATACTACATCATAGCCTTTATATTCTAGCATAGCGACAGACACAAGATTCTTCTTCAGACCTGGTACATACTTTACATCAGTCAGGGTGAGGGGAGTTCCATGCTTCCTCTGAAACACAACTGTACCTTCACCTGAAACATGGTACTTTCCATCATCGCCCATCTCGATCCGCATCTGGAGATCCTTCTCCTCCAAGGTACTGAAAATATTCTTGTCACCTGACATGTGGAATGAAGCTCCACTGTCCAGGTACCACACACATCCCACCATGGATGAAACCATGCATGCGATAAGCGAGAAATCCAACTCAAACTGTGAGGCTGGTGCCTCACCATTAGATCCCTTCGAGGAACCCTTCTTGGATTTCTTCTGTGGACAATTTGTAGCATAATGGCCCACTTCATGACAATGAAAGCATCACACTTTCGATTTGTCAAATGTCTTCCCACCATGGGAAGAACCAGATTTGAGATGGGATGCCTTCCCTTTCCCTTTCCTCACCTTACTCGCTAAGGATAGATTTTCCTCATCATCTTGCTTCGATGAGGATCCATCTCTAGTGCTTCTTCTTATTTCCTCCTGAATCATATCCAACCAAAGTCATTCCCAATCTGGCAGTTTTTCTCTTCTATTAACCGAGTCTTGGTAGCTATGACAGCGCTTAGGAAGACCAAGGAGTGCAACACTCACCATATCATTATCAACGATCGTGATCCCTACACTTCCAAGCTCATCCATACAGGTGGTGAGCTTGTTCAGATATGTAGAGATTGTGTCACCCTTTTCACACTTGTTTTTCTAAAGCTTGTCTTTTAGCGCCAACTTCCTCTAATCGCTGCTATTCTGATATAGTTCTTTCAATGTTTTCCACATCGAAAATGGTGTCTCCTTCCCATGGAGACTCGAGACTATGTGGTCTCGAACTCCCTCTAGAAGGATTCTCCTTGCTCTAGCCACACATTTCTTCCATTCCGCCAATTGAGTAGCATCAGTTGGCTTGGGGAATTCTTGATCAATGAAGTCCTTTAGACCGTTATCCTCTAATATTGCTTCCATGCAATCCTTCCTGGCTATATAATTCGAGCTGCCATTAAGGGCATACTCGAGTCTTAAACCTTTGAATGCCATTGGTGAAATTGAGATGTGATAAGAACTCGATTTCTATATTCAGGAACCACAAACTTCAAACTTCTCCCTTCTTGTATATTGTTCTTCTCCTTTGATCACCTTTGCGTTGATACCATGTAGAAATTCCCACTGTAGATCAACAGATTATGCAATAGACTAAAGCAAAATACAAGACCTACTTCTACAAAAAACTTTGCGGAAGCTTAATCGAATTGAGAAAGATCAATGAGAACACATATAACTGAGAATGAGAAATCAATCACACATAAAAAAAAAGAAATAACCCAGGGAAAGCCTCAGCCTAAAAGCCCAATCTCTGTATTATCATACAAGTGGAAATCTTGTTCAAGTTACAAAAAGAATCAGCTCTCAATCTATCCTGCTCTCTCTGTAATCAAACAATACAACTCACAGACTGAATAGACACAGTATATGTCCTCCTCAAGCCCTCCATGCCTCCTATTTCCTTGCACGGTTTTTCTTGGGGTCCAATGATGTCACATGTGTGAATTGGCCTCATCAAACTCACAAAACCTGAAGAAGTAACTGCGCAATCCTCAAGGAAAGAATTCCTTCTACATGCAAGAGATGTTCACAATGGAATATTCTAGAAACTGATAGTACACTGCCCCTCCATCTGATCTCAACTGAGTCTCTGTCTGAACTAACATGCATGAGTTATTTATGAGAGAATATTCAGTTATCTGAAGTACAACAGTTACATGCATGCATGCATTAACTAACTAAACTCACAATTAATTCAACAAACTGTTTGAATTAATCTAACTGGACTTGAATCAGTTAACTAAGCCAACTAATTACAACTCATCCTTATCTCTTTAACTGATGGATAAATTCCTCAATTAAAGGAGAAACTGTTGCATGTCCTCACATAGACTTCATGTTTGATTTTCTACAACTAATTAACTCATGGCGAATTAATTAATTATTTTACAAACAAATACTAAGATCAAATTTGAATTTTTACTTCTATATTTTAGTTCAAGGAATAACTAAAATAGGAAGGTATCCCGAAATGCTATTTATAGCAGTACTAAATTTATCACTTCTATATTTAGCATTTTGTGTTGCTATCTTCAACATTTAGTAAAGGCTTTGCAAAAAATACACCGATAAAAAAACTTGTACTCAAAATGAAGTAGATGAAGATGATATTGATACCTTGATAAGAAATGACCCTGTCACCTATGTACGATATTACAGAAGCAGAGTGAATGCCCTACGTCAGTTAATTTCACATGACTCCAAGTACTTTGGTGATATTGTTGACTATTTATTTGTAACAAAATTCCAAAATTGAGGAAGCCAACATGAACATGGATTGACATGAATTAAGAATGTTGCCATTTATGGAACAAGTATAGATACTGAAATTGAAAACTTCATTCACAAGTACATGTGTTGTGATTCAACCAAACTACCTACAAATTTTAAAATTATCCAACGCCATCGTCACACAAGAACTTGTAGGAAAGGAAAAAAGATGTATTGCAAGTTGAATTTTTTGATACCACCAATGCCAAGAACACGAATACTTGAGCCTATGGAATTCAACAATGCAAAAATAAAGGCGAATGCAAGAACAATGTTTGATGCACTAGAGTATATGGAACAAGATGAGACATACCTTTGATAGTTTTCTGGAAAGAATAGGTATAAGCGAATCTGATTATATCCATCCAATTCAGTGTACTCTAAAATGAAGCATAATTTTTTTGAAAAGATAACCAACAAACATTTGGACTAATAAATTTTCTCAACATATTCCATTAATCTCGGGTGAAAATATTGATGCTTAATTTGTACTTGATTCATATGCTACAACTACTTATTATAGTTCATACATGACAAAGCTAGAAAAAACAATGACATCAATGTTTAAACGTGTGTGAAGTGAGTGTAAAAAAAAACGATGGTACCATTGAAACAATTGCAAGACTTGGAAAATCTTTATCAAACTTACAACAAATTTCTGCACAAGAAGTTGTATATATAATGTTGTCAATGCCATTGAATACTAGTTCAAGCAAATGCATATTTATTAATACTTCAACAATAGATGAATAAACTCTTTTACTAAAGAAACAAAGAGACCTAGAACATGAACTGAATGATTAAGAGAAGATATCATGTTTATCACTTATCAGTGGCTATTTTCAATGACCAAAAAACTTTGAACATGTATGTTTAGTGGAATTTACATCTTGTTATACATTGTAAGGCAAAAAAGAGGAAGCATTGAGAGGCCATATGTTATAAGGTATGTAAAGTATAATAAACATATTGATGTTGATAACTATTATAGAGAAAAATTGATGTTGTATGTTCCATATTGTACTGATGAAAATGTATTTAGGGAACTATATTCGAGTTGGGAGAATGCATATTTCTTATTTGAGAAAATCATAAAATGTAATGAGAAAAAATTCACCAATGAAACAATGACAAGGTGGACTGATATTGATAACATAATTACTGAGCTTGAAAAAGAGCGAATTGTTTGAAAGTAATTTTCCTCCGTATGAAAAAATAGAAAATGAAAAATGTTATAAAAAATACGATAACGAGTTAGATACACAATCATTGGAGAACTTTTGAGGTCTAAAATGGGTCTCCTAAGAAAAATGTACAACCAAAATAAACCTTATAAGAACCAATAGGATTCAAGATGACGATGTCAACCATGAGGGATGATTCACCATTTTTGGGGTAAAAAATTAAAAAGATTAAAAATTAATAAAATAATAAAACTACTTTTTCAACTTGTATTTTTAGCTTATCTCCCTAAGATTTTACTAAAATTTCAAGCGAGAGTACTCGTTGGATGCAAAATTTAATTCCTCGTCCAAGGAGTACCCATGTTAGATAACTTTGATGGACCTTTCTACACGAAAAATGATAAATACATGGATATACATGATTGCAATCATGTTTTTAATGTGTTTATCATTTTTCATGTAGCAGGGTCCATTGAAATTATGGAACATGAATACTCCTTGGATGAGGAATCAAATTATGCATCCAACAAGTGTTCCCACTTGAAATTTGAGTAAACCCACAAGGAGATAAGTTGAAAATACAAGTTGAAAAAGTAATTTTTTTTTTCCCCTCTAAAATTTGATGACGTAATCTAATATTATTTTACTATTTCCACTATTATTTTATAATTTCCTTATGAGGCCCATTTTAGACCTCAAAATTCCCCTAATGATTTGCAAAAGGCTAAAAATGAAAAAACAATTGTTGAGAGACCTTATCAACTTCTAAAGCAACCACAAGTATTAAAAGAAACAAAATTCTATGAAATCATGAGAATGCTTAACCCAGAACAAGCAAAAATAGTAAAAGAAATAGTTGACGAGAAGAAAATAAATCCAAATGACCCATTGTATGTACTTGTAACAGGTGGTGCGGGCTTTGAAAAGACATTTACTGTTATAGAAATATTTCAATCTCTAATTCACTTATACATAACATGTTTGGATATGACCCATGTTAATTAAAATGAATAATCACAACATATATAGGGAAGGCAACATTCAATGCAGGTGATATAACATTGCATTATGCATTCCATTTACAATTTAACAAATCGAAATATCTTTCACTTAAAGGTGAAAAATTAGACACATTAACAAAACATTGTGAATAACTTCGTGTTATGTTGATTGATGAGGCGTCTTTGATAGGTTCAACATTATTATACCACATGGAAAAATTCTTTCGCGAAATTAAGCATACTTCATTGGATTATTTTGGAAATATTGATGTAATATTTTCAGGTGACTTGTTCCAAGCACAACTAATCAAAGATTCTTTGATTTTTGAGAAACCAATTTTAGTAGGTGAAAAAATAACATATGATTTCTGGAAAGAGAAAGTCAAATGCTATGAATTGCATATGACAATGCATAAAAAAGATAACAAGTTCGTTGAAATCCTTAACAAAATGCGAGTGAATAAAAAATATGATGAAAACATAAAATATATAAACAATAAGTGCTGCAAGCCTATCCCAATGGATCCATTGTTTCCATACCTATTTTACAGAAATAAGGATGTATAGAAGCATAACGAAAAAATGTTGTCGCACATAAATGAGGAGCTAATAGTTCTTGATACAATTGACAAATCTCACAATAAGGAAATAAGATTTCTTGCATATGAGAATACAATGAGATTACCATCGAGAATACTTATCAAATGCAATGTTCTTGTTGAGATATATGCAGGGAACTATAATACAAAGGATGGTTTCGTTAATGGTGCTAATGGAATATGCAAAAAATTATGAAAATTAGAAATAATGTTGATGTGTTATGGATAGATTTCGTAAATCCAAATATCAACAAACTTCAAAGATACAGGTATCATGAACAGTATTATGAAAATATTTCATTTGATTGGACTCCAATATTGTGTGTTTCAAATCCACTGACATGTAATAGCAAAAGATTTAATACAACTAGATTGTGCTAGAACAATTCACCGATCACATGGTTTAATGTTAAATGGACTTGCATTTGATCCAAGTGTCATATCAACACATGGACTATTTTACATAGCACTCTCGTGTGTTATAATGATAGAATCATTGTATCTTCTTCAAAGAATAACACATAATCAATTTTGTGTAAATAAGAAAGTATTAGAAGAAACGAAATTCTTAAGAACTAAAGCATCATGGAAATTGTGATACATAGAGAAGTCGATAACAAGTGCAAATACTTTAATGATTGCAAGTTTAAATACGTGAAGTCTACGTGCTCATGTGAATGACATTGTGCGCGATGAAGATTTAATGAATGCTATGATTCTCTGTATCCAGGAAATGCATTTAAAATTTCTACTGCCCAATACTGAATTTCATAAATTCAATTTCAACATATCAAATTGTCTTCATGGAGTACTTACTTGCATACAAGATAAAATAGAAATAGTATCAACGAAAAGAATTTTCAATAACAAAATCAAACTTGTTTTGTTGGAAGTATATTTCTAATATCGGATATGCATAATAAATGTATATATTGCACCGCTTGTACCTGTTTCCACAATAATTGATGAAATAACAATAAAAAGGGTATAATTCACATTGGGTGATTATATTTTTATACTTATTGGAGATTTCAATATCGTCATTAATTCAAATAGAAAAATAAGTAAACACTTATTAGAATATATGCGGTGCGAGCAGTTACAAAAAATAATGAGGAATTTTATTTATGGGAATAAGACAATTATTGATCACATTTGAATGGCATGCTCATATTTCACATTCGTATTGGAGTGACCATGATGCAATACATGCTTCATTACACTTTGAGTGATTATAAGACTACAAAAGCTATACATTTTTTTTTGAAGCAAGAAAGTTCATAACCAATTATAAATGCATTCAACACATTTTTGTAAATTTTAACTATTTTTGTATAGGCTATAACCATAGATTTGTTTATTCATTATCTTGTAGAGTCCAAAATGAATAGGTAATTTATTTGACTATTACAAGTCAATAACATTTTTAGATTTGTTAGTTGTATTATTATAACTTAAGCTAATTATGAATTGCACAATTGCAGAAAATAGGAAAAAATTCATGAACGATGTGCGAAACTTGCAAATGTGCAGAAGTGTTGTTGTCTTTTTGCATCTTCCCCTTTTTGTACATACTAGCTACTTGCATATCTTCTCTGCATATACCCATTTTGCGTGACACTTTTCCCGTATGTTCATGGAGATTGTTTAAAATGCCATAAATTTTTGAATCAACGTTTATTTAGGTTGACAAATAAGAGAGCGAAGCAATTCACAATAATTGGTTAAACTACACATGTCTCTCAACTTTCCAAATCTGTGTTTCATGTTATTCATAATTCAAAGACGATAATGACTAGGTAGTGGGCATCTGCTACATCTCCTTGTAATTTCGTAATAGGCATAAATTGGCACATTTTTTTTGCAGCAAGAATTATTATTGACATTCTGTGAGATAACTTCCATTATTGTAAAAAAATTATGGCCACACGCAAATGAGATGCATATTAAATGGATGAGATGGTTTTGTAGTTTTGAGGTATATTTGCACATGTTTCTGTAAATTTTAGCTTTGTTATCTTTAATTATTGTTTTTGACAAATGTTTTGTGTAACAAATTTCACAATTGCAACAGTTAGAACTAATTTTGCATTTGCAAAAGTAAGATCTAGTGAATATATATAGAATTGGGGAAAAAAGAAAAATTTGTGTAGCTCAACATTGTTGAGAACATTATTAATTCATAAGGTTTCTTAAACTACGAACGAATATGGTTAGTAGAGAAAAGAAAAAATCTATTTTCACTGACACTATTAATTCACTTGGTGTTGTCGATGAGAAATTCCACTAGTCAATTGCATATGTGCATTATTCTAATTTGTCAATGGACGAGAAGAACATTAACAAGATTTGGACTAGTGGATTAGCGAATGCTACATGTGTGCCAAAAGTTTTTGATTTAAGGGAAATTGTTCATTTACGAAGATAATACCTTTGAATGCAAAGACATTTAGATGAATATTCAAGTTACCAAAAGCTAATATTCACTTTCCAATGTCTAAATCACATATTTATGCTAATGTTATTATGGTTTTTTTTTCTTTTTTGAATTGCCAAGTTCCTTACGATCTGTCTGTTCTAGAAATATCTTTGTTTCAACAACCATTTAGAGAATTTTGTTGTCTTAGTGCACGTGTCATGGGCCAAGAAACTACAACAAGAGTTCCAAAATGCATTACCTATATACTTTATCACACATACAAAAAGTATTGTGTATTTGACTGGGTTGATATAATTTCTAATGAATTAGCTTCCAATTTATCCAAGACCAATAGGTTCTTCATGACGGTGAATCTTACAATAGCTTTGATTTCTAGTAATGACTTTAACGGTTTGCCATGTAATCTTAAATTCAACGTGAATCAAGAAATAATGCAATTCTAGTATCCTATAATGCAGACGAATAATACTTCTTTAAAATTTTGTCTAATTGAAGATGTTTTTGTAAGGATAGTTAGATACATGATAACTCGACAAGAGCCTTATTGTATATTTGGATAGGCACAAGTTTTCCTATGGGGCAAAGGTATGCATGAAGAAAGAGAAAGTAATACACTAATTCGAATATATGTATTTCAAGGTAAGCCATTGTTATTACAAAAATTTATTATAGACATGTATTTTGTTGCTAAAGTCTATAAGAAATACCTTTAATAGATAAATATATTTCAAATAAAAAAGACAAAATAGTTCATTCGTTTGTCGTTTACTGTTGGAGAAATCATAGTGAAAATTGAAGTTTATGTTAAAGCGTTTGTAGAGAATTTGAATCCTTTTAAGTAAATTTGAAGCAATTAAAGCCTTTGATGAGGAGGTCTATTTCACGCACACTTGGAAATAATTGGATATGAAAACTTGTTTCCAGAAATTACAAAGCAGAGCGAAGAATGTCAAAACAACAACTAATCATAGATGTTAAAGATATCTTGGAAGTATCAAGTATCAATATTTCTGAATATCAATCTGTACGTTGCATAAATGATACTGATGGAAATAAAGGACTAACAATAGATTTTGTAGAAATTGTCCATGAACTAGGTATCAGTACTTCTATTGATAAATATATATACTGAATAGACGACACTGATGCGAATTCATCGGCAAGTGAAAACAGAATGAAAGATACCACAAGTACAGAATTGATTCACGAAAGTATATTAGATAACGAGAAATACAAATAGCTTGATCGAAGTTTTATTTCAGAAGAAGTTTATGCTAGTGGAAGAACCAATTCTAGAAGTCCTATGGAAATAGTAAATGTTGAAGAAGCTATAAACGTAGAAGTTGATAGCATTGTGATACTTGATTGGATTTGTGTTCATTTTTCTGAAAATCAAGAAACTATAACACAAATATCCAAGGAATCTATTATTTTTTATGACAGTTTTGTCACATTGAAAAATGCATAGTATCAAAGCAACCGTAAAAAAATGAAGATTGAAAAGGTAAATATTCACAACAATAGGGTTTTAGACCAAACAAAGATGTAGGTTGATTTGTCTGGAGTTGCAATCACATCACTCATGGAGCTACATCAAGTTATTGGTAACATGTTTGCTGACTTTGTTAGTCAACATGAATCAGGAAACTTAATCTTAAAAAAAAGAATAAAGGACTTAGAAGGTGCTCTAAACTAGGTCTTTTGTTGATGACTTCATTAGCAACACCAACAAAAGTTCATGTAGTTACTATTCATGACACATCATATAGATTTTCTAAATCTACTAGCTTACTTAATGTGGTGAAAACATATATTATTAGCAATATATGCCAACGATTACAAATCATTGAACATTTATGGAAAAAAACTTCCAATCTAGAGCATTTGGGACAAAGAGCTAAGTCATTTATCAAGTGCATTCAACATGATCTCGAAGGAGACAAGTATTTCGTGAACAATGAATTATTTGCTTTCAGCCAGAGACTTGATTTACTTTTTGATGTAGAGAAAATAGAGAAGGAACTGCCAAATGCCAATTGAATGAAGCAACTAAAAGTTGCATGGTATTAGAGAATCATAAGAATGGAGAACATTATTTCTAAATATCAAAACATAGAGAATTTAAGGGAATATGCATATGTCAAAGTTATACAAATTTTGCAAAATATGAATGGTCCACATATCACATATGACTCTAGATTAATTTCAAGACAAGCAATAACTGTTGAATTGGATAAGTTGAAATAGTCAAAGGCAACAAAATTCGATGATATAGTTTATTTTAGTACACATGAAAGCAAGGAATGGCTAATTGACTTTATTAATGTTAATGAACAGAACTCTACTTTAGCTGCACCACAAATTGACAAAGAGATATTGAGTCAAAGTGTCGAATTTCAAATTACAGCTGCTCCTATGAAACATTGCATATAGACAAAGTTAAAGAAATTGCTTCAAAAAGACAGAAGCTTTGAAAATAGTTAACAATGAAGCAATAAGGACATATGTTTTTACATAGTGCAAGTTTACTTAAATATTTGAATGCTTGTTTTTCTTTTTACTAGTGATCAAATGCTCAAATTTTTGTATATGTTATGAATTCAGAAAATCTCTAAATGCAAATTTTCACTTTTCATTGCAAAATGATTTTTCATACAACGACTCATGGGATTCCAATTCATTTACTTTTGTGCCTAGGTATAAACATTTTCTTGTCTTTGAGGTTTCTGCGAGTTACATCATTGTTTATATTCTCTTCTGGATCCATCGCATAAGGATTCTTTTCCATCACTTACGGAAAAGAATCCTTATGCGATGGATCCGGAAGAGAATATAAACATTTTGATAAACTCTTTCGAAATAAAATTCCATTTTCTGTATCCAAAATTATCAAGGTACCTTACATTTGCACATGGTTTTTCATCTTCCTTTTCCCCCACATAGATTTGTTTCAGAGTCACATTGTCATTTATCATTTGTATTTAATTTATTGCAGAAAAATTGTTGCTATTTTTCCATAATGCATGGGCGCAAAGTTAAAGTGACAAAAATAACCAAAATGGCAGTCATGAATATGCTAGTGAACTACAATATGAGAAAAAGTGAGAGAATAGTTATTATGAGTAGCCATATAGTATGATTATTATTCAAATTATATACCTTATTGTTAGAAACTCATTGCTTTGTGCAAATTTTGACACTATTTACCAATTTTGTGAACAATTCAAATTTTATTTTTTGTTTTCTGTGCAGTTAATGATATGTACTCATTATGCTCCCTTGATTGATTAATGATTCAATAAGTGTTTTTGACTGACAAAATTTTGTTTCAACTCTGATGTTTATTTTAATCATAGTTATGGTAATTAGAATGTGAACCTGAATACAATTCTTGTTATACAAATGACGTATTTTAGTTTTTTATAAAACTTATAATGAAGTGCATTTTTATTTTGAATATTGTCACGTAGCTTCGATAAATCTTTGCTCTATTCTCTTATCTATAAAATATGGAAAATAAACATTATAAAATTATTTTCACAAACAAAAAAAATTGACATCTAATGTCTGAAATCATTATGTATTCCGTATGATGAAATATCTTCTTTCAACTCTCTTCCCACTTGTCCCATTGTCTTTTTTGCAAAAAACTTACAACTTCCTTAATCATGTCATAATTGAGCAGATAATATATGAAATGACATTCAACTACTATCAATTTTAATGATATGAAATGACATTTAGCTACTCTAGGTAGCTTATTTTATTAATATGCTAGATCACGTTCTATTTTGATTAACTAGAGTTCTCCTATCAATAAATACAAGTTGTTTTTTGCCATTTATTCAACGAAGTAATGTGTAGTTAGGACATTTGATATGTAAAATTGTTTTACTATTTACCAATTTTGGATTAGATAATTAAACATTTAATGGGCATTGTACTCATATTATTCAATATTAAATGAAATTAGTTCTTTAGATAAATAGTAAAAATTTCATTTTATAAAGTTTTTTTCCACAAAGTAGAGAGGCACTTCCGATAATAGAATTACAGCTTATCATGTTTTTTTCTTTGCAAATTTTTTGATGTCCTCCAATATAAATAAAATAAGAATAAGAGTTGCAACTAGTAGTCCCAACAACTAAAAAAATCATATGTCAATAGCCTGTCCATGTTGAAGCTTTGCAGTGAACAAAAAAACAATGCTAATTACATTTTGTAATGATTACAATGAAATCAAATTGAAAGACTTCTATTCCAAATGGTTAAGACATTTGCAATTGCAGACACATATGTCAAAGTTGTACAAATTGTGTAGAATCTGAACAACCCATGTATCACATATGACTCTGGACTAATTTCAAGACAAAATGTTAACAATTGAATTGGATAAGTTGAAATAGTCAAAGGTAACAAAATTCAACAATAGTTGATTTTAATACACATGAAAACATGGAATGGCTAATGGACTTTGTTAATGTTAATAAACATAACTTTGCTTTAGCTACGCAATTGCAAGCAGAAGCCACATAAATTGACAAAGAGATATTTAGTCAAAGTGTCAAATTGGAAATTACAGTTGCTCCTATGAAACATTGCATATAGGGAAAGTTAAGAAATTACTTCAAGAAGATGCAAACTCTGAAAATAGATAACAGTTAAGCAATAAGGACATATTCTTTTACATAGTGTAAGTTTCCTAAAATATTGGAATGTTCGTTTTTTTATTTACTAGTGATTAAATGTTCAAATTTTTATATATTTTATTATGAATTCAAACAATATTTGAATGCATTTTTTCACTTTTCATTGCAAATGGAAATTTTATACAACAATTCATGGGATTCCAATTCATTTTCTTTTGCGCTTAGGTATAAATGTTTTGATAAACTCTTGTTGAGGGCCCTGAAATCGGGTCAACAACAAGGGGGATACCCACCTGGTCGGGAACCTGGTTGGCGGCTCCGTGCCCGTTTGGTGTAGCGGGTCCGACTGGGGATAACGGGACCAGCTTCTCGTTCTAAGGGCGTGTGTGTGTGTGTAGAGTTTGGTGATGTGTGTGTGTGTAGAATATGATAATAAAAAATATGGAATTATCTCTAAGTTAATCTAGTTCTAAACTTTGAGACTGAATTTTATACTACTTTAATTTATCAAGAACAACACATCTAATCTACGCTAACCCGGGATAGAACTTTTTCCATTATGCGATATAGAAAGATTTCACACAATAAATGGTAATGAAGATTATTCAGCTATTATGAGAATATAAATCAATTAAGATGAACTATCTTGCATAAAAAGTTAAGCAAAACGGTTGTGAACAGCATATCGCATAATCAGTTATTCATGTATTAAGCACAAATCAATGACTCCACCGTACAAAAGTGCCAAATGGTAGTCCAATCATTCATACGTTAACATATAAACAACATCAGCTGTATATTACTCTAAGAATGCAAGCAGAAACTCGTCAAGAGATAAAAGTACCATTTATGACTGATTTTATACTCACAGACCTGAAGCAATAATGATCTATTTATACTTACTTCTAATGCCTACTAAGAGTACAGAAGTGCAACATCAGTAGCAGGTATTAAAATGCAAACATAAATAAATATTGATCCGTCCATTCATCAAAAACCCCCTCCGAGGGTGCAAAAGTGCATGTTCTGAGGACAAGTTTTTTGACAAATTTCCGGACCCTTCTCCAATGCAACGAGAAGGGTTAAATACTACTAACCGGCTAATTTTAATTACACAAATTTAGGGAACGGCTTCAAATGACCGCCCTTTTACTAAAACAAATTTATTTCTAAAAACTGAATCTAATTTCTAACCATTTCTGTATCTGCTCCTTAGTGCTGTAAGCGATGCGCTGTTCGCCGTGAAAGAGTCGGCTGCTTGTCCTTTCCTTTTGTTCAAGCTTGAAAATTAGAAATAACAAGAGCTGGCACCTCTTTCTGACAAACTAGAAGATAATTTTGAAAGTGTTCTTCTGGAGGAGTGTCTTCACGGCGTGTATACTTAGTACAACTCAGATTTCTTTCAAACTGATTGTGCTGTTGCTATTTCAGTTTCCGGTCGTGCGAATGACTCAATGAGCTGGGGATTTTGTTGCCTGAACGATTTTCTCAATTGAAACTTGTTTCCATTCTTTTTTCCAGGCTTTTCTGAGACGTCTTTCCCCTTAAGCGTTTTTCTTTTTGCTTTACCCAATTTGGGACTTAGGATCTTTCATAAACGCTTTGCTTTTGTGCGCCTTTGACTTTGAGTCCTAGATAGCCTATTTCCATCAGCATTTGTTGAGTGATACTCTGGGATCTGCGGTCCTGCTGTATGTGGTATCCATCTGCGAAGTCATCTCCTCTCTGTTCTTCTAGTTCTGGCGCTTTTCCTTAGATGTTTCCTGCATATAGATTTATATCAGTTGCTGACTTATAGTTCACGTAAATGAAAAGAGACAGAAGAAAAGATTGACATGAAAGCAATTAAGTTCTAATGAATGCATAATCATGTCACCCATTATGACTTGACTCTTCGAAAAACGCAACATAATCATCTTTGGATACACAGGCGTACAATCATTAATTTCCCGTAAGGTGCACGCCTATTTTTAGGCTCACAGATCATGCCGAGGAATGCCTGCGACGAATGGCTTATGCGATTTGCATCGCAGCATCGAAGATTGCGATGTAAATAAGTGGTATCGCAACAATTGATGGTCTCATTTGTCGCACACCATAGATCGCAGGTCGCAACTTTGCATGGTCGCAGATCGCATATCTCAATATCGCAAGGTCGCAAGGTTTTTCGCTTTGTCACTTTGTGCTGCTTATGCGACATTGCGACGTGCGATGTCGCATATCGGCCGTCGGTGGTTCTTTAGGTTTTCCCCTTTTGAGCGCTTTTAATGCACGCGATGCGATGAGTTCTCGCATTTCTCCTCCTCAGTGTGTTTATGCGCTTTGGGAAAGCGCTCCTTTTTCCTTTGCGACGCGATATAGCTCTTAGGGAGTTAATACAAAAGATTTTTCAAACGAAAATATTTTTTGGATTTTTTGGCTAAGGGTCCCCCTTTGCTTGATGTTATTACTAATATCAAACAAAGAGGGGGGTTGTTGGTGACCACAAAAATGGCGATTCACTGTGAAGAACCAGTTATCTCTGCATTTCTATTGACCGTTCACTTCCGAAACAGCAAAAAATTTTATATGTCTAAATTTTGTTATGGATAGATAGAGTAGATTGCCCCTCACCTTGTCGACGATATTTTGTCTCGACCCTTTTTATATCCCAATTTCTTGCTTCCTCAGGTTTTTTCTTGCATTCGCATCAGACATTACTTGGTCTTGATAAAAGATAAAATAAGGTCTTCTCTGCGTACTGGCTTAAAAGTATGCTCATTTGTCGTAGGTAGAGCCTCTGCTGCCCGCAAGCGTCCATAGCCTCGACAGGGTTACCATGTTATCCAGCAATGATCCTTTTTCCTGCTTGAGGTTACTCGCAACATTCCAGAGAAAAATCCTTTTTGACACACTTTTCCTTTTTTAATTCTCTAAAGAACAATGTCTTGGTTTGGTGGCCAAATTATGACACAGTCATTCACCTGATTTACACTTTTGCTGAACAAGCCGGCTCGTGATGAGACCTCTCGTCTTTTGATTGCAACAATCTTAAGTCGTTGCCCTGTTTTGATAGACAGTATTGGCAAAGTCAGCAAGTTATAATATCTGTGATCATGATAAGCCGGCTCGTGATGAGACCTCTTATTCTTTGAGATATAGTGTTTTGTTTGGATTGTTTCTCTGAATGCTGTAATTTCCTTTTAGCAGGGAGGAAGTCATTGTTTTTCCTTAAGAAAGCTCTGGACGACAATAATAGAGTTTTTGAAAACAACAGCTTTGCAGAGAATGCTTATTTTATTATTGATGATACCTTTCATGGTGTTGATACAAAACAATTCTTTTACCAGAGGTTGCTTTTGTCAAAGTCTTTTAGAGGTCGAAACGAGTATCGTAATCAAAGTGAAGTTAACTCTATTTGTCAATAATAAAATTCAGATTTTCAAAAATTTTGCTATTTGTACAAGCGAAATCAAAATCTGATAGAGAATTGGCGTGCTCTTTCATGAATCCTTTTTAAATGATCATTTACAACGGGTTTTATTCATAAAAAAGAGAAAAACAAAACAAAATAAAAACTAAAAACTAAATCTATCCTACAAAAATTAGAAGAATTCTCTTCTATGGAAAATATAATTTAAGAATCAGTCCGTTGACAGGTAAAGAATCTCTCCTTCCTGCCAGATCCTGCAACACGAATGTAGACGGGCCTACGACTTCTACAATCTGAAAAGGGCCAAGCCACAGCTTCTGAAATTTCGTATGTTTTCCCTTTTCTTCATGAGCCTTATCCCATTTCAAAACTAAATCACCCATCTGAAAGTTTTTTCTGGTTATGATGCTTGAGTCAAAAGAAGATTTTATTAGCGCTTGGTGATGAGCATGGGTTTTCCTAGCTTGTTCTCTTTGTTCTTCTAGTTTGATTATTTCCATTTGTCTTAATTGTAAAGAGGAAGTAGATACTTCATCGATATATTGCACTAAATACAAAGAGGGAATGACTAGGTGAGTCGGAAGAACCACTTCTCTCCCATAAACTAAATTAAAGGGAGAAGTGCCGATTGAAGCTTTCTTTGTGATTCTATCAGCCCATAAAGCATTTACCAGCGCTTTGTGCCAATTCCTTTGGTTTTGGTCGACTGTTCTTTTGATAATTCTGATTAGGTTCTTGTTTGTTGATTCAGCCAATCCATTACCTTGCGGATAGTAGTTGGCAGAATATTTCAGTTTGAACCCTCTTTTAAGCGCAAACTCAGTCATAGTATTTCCAGAAAAATATGAAGCGTTATCAAACATTAATGCTGTTGGCAATCCAAACCTAGTGATGATAAATTGATCTATGAATTCAATAATATTTTCAGAATGAACTGTCTTGAGAGGAACTGCTTCTACCCATTTGGTAAAATAATCAGTTGCCGTAAGGATATACTTATGCTGCTTAGAAGAGTGAGGAACGATCTCACCTATTATGTCCAAGCCCCATTGACTGAATGGTTGGTTGATGATGACTGGTTGTAGCGGCATGGACGATTTCCTTTGTTTTCCTGCTGCAGTCTGGCAGACTTGGCATTTCCTTACGTGATTGTATGAGTCTTTGAACAGCGTGGGCCAATAATATCCTGCACGCAAGATTTTATGTGCAGTCGCATCTCCGGCATAGTGTTCGCCCGCTGGTCCATCGTGGAGTTCCTCATACGTTTGTACCTCTTCAGATGAGTTCTCCGGGATTTGCGATGCTCCAGCTAACATCTTGCAGAAGCCTTGACCTCTTACGATGTTTGCTGGTTTGATCTCAAGATCATATTCTTGTAAAGCGGTAATCCAATTAGCTCTCTTTTCGCCCACGTCTCTCTGCACCAAAAGGTTTCTTACCGCCGGAAACGGTACTACGACTTTAGTGTGGGCTTTAAGCAAGAAAGGTCTGAAATATTTGATCGCTTTGAAAACAACATATGCTTGTTTCTCTACGTCTGAGTAATTAATTTCAGCACCTTGTAAGTTTGAGCTAAAGAATGCGATTGGAGCTTCCGCTTTCTCTTGATTTGCTTGGGTCAAAATCGCGGCATAGGATTTCTCTGAGGCAAAAGTGTATAAGGTAAAAGATTCTGAAAAATTTGGGGTGGCCAAAGATGGAGCATTGATGATAGCTTGTTTGATTAAGTTGAACGCTTCGTGCTCATCTAGACCCCATTTGAAATTTGAATTCTTTTTTATCATATTTTGTAAGGGAGAAATAATACGTGAAAAATCCGGGACAAATCTTTTGACAAAATTGATCTGTCCAAGGAAGGATTGCATGGCTTTCTTGTTATGGGGTATGGATATTTCGGAAATTTCCTTGATTCTGTCGGGTTCTATATGAATACCAGATTCTGACACTATGAATCCGAGCAATTTCCCTTCGCTTAACGCAAAGAAAGATTTCTTTGGGTTGAGCGAAATCCCATACCTCAAGCATCTTTGAAAGATTTGCTTCAAATCTTTGAGATGGTTGTTTCGTTTTTTGGAGTACACTGTTATATCATCCAAGTAAATCACCACTGATTTATTGACTAACCCTTTAAATGCGATGTCCATGGCTCTCTGAAAGGTAGCTCTGGCATTGATCATACCAAATGGCATCTTCCGATATGCATAAGTGCCCCATTTGGTTCGGAACGTAGTCTTTAACTGATCATCGGGATGCACCAGTACTTGATTGTATCCTAAAAATCCATCCAGGAATGACATTAATTCTGAGCCTGCTACCGCCTGTAATATTTGCTCCATAGGTGGGAGGGGAAAGTTATCTTTTTGACAGGCTTTGTTGAGATTTCGGAAATCGATACAGATTCTAATGTCTCCGTTTTTCTTCCTAACGGGCACCATATTGGATACCCATTTAGAATGCCTGACGGGGAAGATTATTCTAGCTCTCAACAACTTATTAAGCTCAGTTTTTATCTGATTTTCTAGGTTAGGGTATATTTTCCTGAGCTTTTGCTGGACAGGTTTTTCATTGTCAATCATAGGGATAACATGTTGAATGATAGAAGTGTTGTATGTTTTTAGTTCATCGTAATTCTAGGCAAAAACGTTTTTGTATTGTCTCAGAAGACGGATATATGCTGATTTCTCTTCAGGGGCTAGGCCGTGACCTAGGTTAACGTTTTGTGGCTTCTGATCGGTCCCTAGGTTTACTAATTCACAGTTCAGGGTAGAACTGCAAAGTTTAGCATTGGCGGACCTTTTAAACCGACTTTTCAAATCATATAAATCTTCTAACTTGACCACTGATTTCGGTATAGCATTGTCAGAGCCATTTTGTTGTATTTGATGATCATGATGGTCTTCGTCGATTATCTGATTTGAGTAGGATCCTTCAGAAGTAAGGAAATTTACGATGTCAGGATCGTCGTTGAACACTATCCAATTGGTGATATTGTTAGGGATGGATGGTCTAAAGATTAATTCTATTGAAAACCTATCAGGACTAAAATCTTCAGAAGGGATAAGTCTAGAGGCTACGTTAGCTAACAGGTCTGCGCTCGCGTTTTGAATTCTTGGAATTGACGAGATGTTGAATGCTACGAAATGTGCAGTGAGATCTTGAACTAATGATTGATAATGCTTTAAATGACTTGACAGGCAATGTATGGTGTTACGTACCTGTTTTACGACGATCTACGAATCTCCAAAGACTTGAAGATACTTAACGTTTAATCCGATTGCTTTGTATAGGCCTTGAACCAAGGCTTCGTACTCCGCTGTGTTTTTCGTGCAATCGAACTCAAGTCTGCATGTGAGCATAATCTTATTCCCGTCTGGGTTAATCAGAATGCATCTTGCTCCTGCCCCCTCATTTGATTTAGATCCGTCAAAATATAATTTCCAAAATAAAGATGTATTTACAGAATTATCTAAAAAACTAAAACATTTTGAGTCATCAGTTTGGGAGAAATTTTCAACTTGGGATAAAACTGAATTCTCTAAGTATGGTGAAATATGAGCATTGAAATTACCTAGGAAAGAATCTATTGCGTAATTGCCTACAATGCTGCTATTGTACGTTATGGCCTCATTTTCTCCTTCCAGTTCTGTCACTATGTATTTTTGGTGCAATTCTCGTTCAACCTTTATCTGATTTGGTTTACCATTGTATGGTAACCACATGTGCGACCAATCGGTTGAAAAATATCCGTGGAGTTTTTCCGACCAATCCCTGCTAAGAATCAAACCATAGAATTCAGGGATATCAGCTACTAGAATGTCGATAACCTGACACACTTTTGGGTTAGACGACAATCTTATGGTCACCTGATTAAGTTCACCAATCACTTCGACTTGGGATCGATCAAATTGAACTATACGTACCGTGGATTTTTGAGGTTGCACATTCAATTTGGCACATATTGACCTGGGTAAAATATTCGTTGAAGCACCAAAATCGACCAAGCAATTGTGCACGTTTTTGTTGAAGATTTCATATGTGAGAAGAAAAGGAGGAGTATGAGATCTTGATCTTCCTCCAATCAAGGCGATGTCATTTGGATCAATTTTATTGATCGTGTTGGTTGGAGGCCTTCCCAGATTGTGGGAAGCTACAGCTGTAGGTAAAGATGTAGTAGGCACAACATGTAATTCTTTCATCATTAGTTTCTGCTGGTGTTTCAATTTACTCAATTCATACAGAGTGATATTAGCCCTAGTCTTCTTCATGTCATCAATGATGTTATACTCCATTTCATCCGACACTATTAGTGTTCTTGATGGAGGCGTTTGATCAGATTGGACTGGGCTAAACTGGGTCACTTTAGCAGTTATCTTTTTTGTTGCGACCTTTTCTTTTGTTGCAGGGCTTGCGCCCTTTTGTTTTGGGGTAGTTAGGGGAGGATCAAGTTGATTTTTGCTTCTCGTGCTAACAGGAAATGCTTCTTGATCCTCTTCTTGTGGGAGGATGAAGTCCCACATTCCTTGTAGTTCTACGACCTCTTCCTCGTCGTTCTGCCCTTCAGTGGTATTCTCTTCTTCTTCGTCTTCTTTAGATTCAACGTTTGAGACAACACTAGGTGGTCTTACCTCCATGGGAGGATTTCTTTTAAAAGTCCTAAAGGGCTTTTTCGAAGAAGTCTCTGCTACTTGTTTCTTAATATCAATCATCTCATTTGACATGGCTTTCAACACTTTTTGTAATCCTTCCAAATCGAAAGGATCTTTCGTTTGCTTCTTCTTGGTATCTTCTTTGAAAGAGATCTTCTTAGATTTGCGTTCTTCTATAGCAGATCTCTTTTCTAGGGCTACCACGCGTTTTTCCACTGCCAACGCTTCTGTCAAGTTGTCGACTAAGGTGGTCTTGTTTGCCCTATCTACCAAGATAGCCAAGTTTGGAGGTAAAGCCGTGATGTACCATTCACATCTTACTTCCTCGCTGGGTTGTGAGGCAGCGGGGATTTTGTTGAGGATCTTATTGAACCGTAAGTTAAAATCTTTAATGGGTTCTCTAGCCTCAGCCTTAAGATTAGATAGGTCATTGATCAATGTCGCCGTGGATCTGTCATCACCAAACTTGGTGAGGAACTGACTTTGAAAAATGTCCCAGCTTGTGATGGATCCGGAAGGTAACGAAAAGTACCATGACCCGGCTGTTCCTTGCATTTTATAAGGGAAAAGCCGGACAACATCGTCTTCGTTAGTGACTCCGTTGAGATTAACAGAAAGCATGAAATTATTGATATGTTCCTCGGCTAGCATTCCTGCTTCCGGATTGAATTTAGGCAGCCATTTCTCAGGATGGGCTGGTATAGGGCTCAAGGGTGGAGGCATTAAAACCGCCCCAGGATTGTTCCATGGAGACTAGGCCATCGCTGAGCTGCTAATTAATGGAAGTGCAGAAGATGATCCCTGATGCTGAGAAGATGAATATATTAAGATCTTTGATGTTTGAAGAGGAAGGTTTGTAGAAGATGGGTGAGTGAGTTGGAATGAAAGAGTGGGTGGTTGACTTCGCGGTGAGGGAGTTGATATGGACGACGAAGTGGATGAAGGAGTCTGACTGTCAGACTTTGGTGGTGTTTTCCTTGCTCTTTTCCTGGTAGGGAGAGGGAGTTCACTTGGTTGTATGCCAAATTTTTCACTCTTTGATCTGGTAAGGGGATGAGCAGGGTTGTACTGCGAAGTCTCGCTGCTTTTAGATTTATCAGACTTCTGGTTAAAAATAGAGAATCCCTGGAGTTTACGAATCAAAGTTCGAATTTCAGGGGGATCAATGATAGATTGGTCTGATATATTCGAATATGTAGCAGTGGTAGATACTCGAGCGACTTCAAATTCTGGGTTTAACCGTGTTGGAGAAGTCGAGGGAGTTGATGAGGGCGTATTACTCTCAGAATGGTATTTAGATGTTGCTTTAGGTGCCATTCATAGTTCGTGGCCCTCCTTCTAGCGCCAAATATGTTGAGGGCCCTGAAATCGGGTCAACAACAAGGGGGATATCCACCTGGTCGGGAACCTGGTTGGCGGCTCCGTGCCCGTTTGGTGTAGCGGGTCCGACTGGGGATAACAGGACCAACTTCCCGTTCTAAGGGGGTGTGTGTGTGTAGAGTTTGGTGATGTGTGTGTGTGTAGAATATGATAATAAAAAATATGGAATTATCTCTAAGCTAATCTAGTTCTAAACTCTGAGACTGAATTTTATACTACTTTAATTTATCAAGAACAACACATCTAATCTACACTAACCCGGGATAGAACTTTTTCCATTATGCGATCTAGAAAGATTTCACACAATAACTGGTAATGAAGATTATTCAACTATTATGAGAATATAAATCAATTAAGATGAACTATCTTGCATAAAAAGTTAAGCAAAATGGTTGTGAACAGCATATCGCATAATCAGTTATTCATGTATTAAGCACAAATCAATGACTCCACCGTACAAAAGTGCCAAATGGTAGTCCAATCATTCATACGTTAACATATAAACAACATCAGCTGTATATTACTCTAAGAATGCAAGCAGAAACTCGTCAAGAGATAAAAGTACCATTTATGACTGATTTTATACTCACAGACCTGAAGCAATAGTGATCTATTTCTACTTACTTCTAATGCCTACTAAGAGTACAGAAGTGCAATATCAGTAGCAGGTATTAAAATGCAAACATAAATAAATCTTGATCCGTCCATTCATCAAAAACCCCCTCCGAGGGTGCAAAAGTGCATGTTCTGAGGACAAGTTTTTTGACAAATTTCCGGACCCTTCTCCAATGCAACGAGAAGGGTTAAATACTACTAACCGGCTAATTTTAATTACACAAATTTAGGGAACGGCTTCAAATGACCGCCCTTTTACTAAAACAAATTTATTTCTAAAAACTGAATCTAATTTCTAACCATTTCTGTATCTGCTCCTTAGTGCTGTAAGCGATGCGCTGTTCGCCGTGAAAGAGTCGGCTGCTTGTCCTTTCCTTTTGTTCAAGCTTGAAAATTAGAAATAACAAGAGCTGGCACCTCTTTTTGACAAACTAGAAGATATTTTTGAAAGTGTTCTTCTGGAGGAGTGTCTTCACGACGTGTATACTTAGTACAACTCAGATTTCTTTCAAACTGATTGTGCTGTTGCTATTTCGGTTTCCGGCCGTGCGAATGACTCAATGAGCTGGGGATTTTGTTGCCTGAATGATTTTCTCAATTGAAACTTGTTTCCATTCTTTGTTCCAGGCTTTTCTGAGACGTCTTTCCCCTTAAGCGTTTTTCTTTTTGCTTTACCCAATTTGGGACTTAGGATCTTTCATAAACGCTTTGCTTTTGTGCGCCTTTGACTCTGAGTCCTAGATAGCCTATTTCCATCAGCATTTGTTGAGTGATACTCTGGGATCCGCGGTCCTGCTGTATGTGGTATCCATCTGCGAAGTCATCTCCTCTCTGTTCTTCTAGTTCTGGCGCTTTTCCTTAGATGTTTCCTGCATATAGATTTATATCAGTTGCTGACTTATAGTTCACGTAAATGAAAAGAGACAGAAGAAAAGATTGACATGAAAGCAATTAAGTTCTAATGAATGCATAATCATGTCACCCATTATGACTTGACTCTTCGAAAAACGCAACATAATCATCTTTGGATACACAGGCGTACAATCATTAATTTCCCGTAAGGTGCGCGCCTAATTTTAGGCTCACAGATCATGCCGAGGAATGCCTGCGACGAATGGCTTCTGCGATTTGCATCGCAGCATCGAAGATTGCGATGTAAATAAGTGGTATCGCAACAATTGATGGTCTCATTTGTCGCACACCATAGATCGCAGGTCGCAACTTTGCATGGTCGCAGATCGCATATCGCAATATCGCAAGGTCGCAAGGTTTTTCGCTTTGTCACTTTGTGCTGCTTATGCGACATTGCGACGTGCGATGTCGCATATCGGCCGTCGGCGGTTCTTTAGGTTTTCCCCTTTTGAGCGCTTTTAATGCACACGATGCGATGAGTTCTCGCATCGCTCCTCCTCATTGTGTTTATGCGCTTTGGGAAAGCGCTCCTTTTTCCTTTGCGACGCGATATAGCTCTTAGGGAGTTAATACAAAAGATTTTTCAAACAAAAATATTTTTTGGATTTTTTGGTTAAGGGTCCCCCTTTGCTTGATGTTATTACTAATATCAAACAAAGAGGGGGGTTGTTGGTGACCACAACAACTCTTTAGAAATCAAATTTTATTTTCTGTATCCAAAATTAATGAGGTGCCTAACATTTGCACATGGTTCTTCTTCTTCTTCTTTTTCTCACATAGCTTTGTTTCATAGCCACATTATAATTTATTATATGTATTTAATTATTGTGTAGCAATTATTTATATTTTTCCACAATGTAGGGGTGTAAAGTTAAAGAGACAAAAGAACTGAAATGACAGCCCTGAATATGCTAGTGAATTGCGATATCAAAAAAAGTGTTGTTATCGACATAGTAACTATTATGAATAGCCATATAGTATTATTATTATTTAAATTATATAATTTATTATTAAAATCTCATTGCTTTGCTCAAATTTTGACATTGTTTACCAATTTTGTGAACAATTCAAACATAATTGCTCCTTTGTTACTAGAAATGAAAATGGGTATTCAATAACTGTTTTTGATAGTCATAAATATGTTTTTACTTTGATATTTATTTTAATAATAGCCATGGTAATTACAATTTGAACCTGAATACAATTTTTGTTATATGAATAACGTATTTTAGTTTCTTGTAACACTTATAACAAAGTGCATTTTTACTTCGAATATTATTACATAGTTTTGAGAAATTTTTGCAACTTGCTATGTTCTCTTATCTATAGAATATAGAAAATGAACATTAACAAATTGTTTTCACAAACAATAGAAATTGACATCTAATATCTGAAATATTTTTTTATCCCGTTTGATGAAATATCCGCTTTCAACACTCTCCCCCTGTTGTCCCGTTATTGTTTTTGCAAAGAACCTGAAACCACCTTAATCTTGTCATAATTGAGAATATCATATATGAAATGACATTCAAATATTATCAATTTTAATGATCTGAAATGACATTTAACTACTCGATTAATCAAAGCTCTCCTATTAATAAATACAAGTTGTTTTTTTCCATTTATTCAATGAAGTAAAGTGTAGTTAGGCATTCATTGTGTAAAATTGTTTTACTATTTACCAATTTTGGATTAGATAATTACATATTTATCCATTCTACTTATATTATTCAATATTCACTAAACTTAGTTCTTTAGATAAACAATAAAAAAATCATTTTATAAAGTTTCTTTCCACAAAGTAGAGAGGCACTTCTGATTGTAGAATTAAAAGTTGTCATATTTTCTTCTTTGCAAAATTTTGGATGTTCTCCGATATAAATACAATGATAATATGATCTGCAACTAGTAGCCCCAGCAACTGAAAAAATTCATATGTCGATAGTCTGCCCATGTTGAAGCTCTGTAGTAAACTGTTTAAATAAACAAATAAATAATACTAATTACATTTTGTAATGGTTACAATGAAATAAAATTGTAGAATAAATCTATTCTAAATGGTTGAGACATTTGGAATTGTAGATGCATATGTTAAAGTTGTACAAATTGTGAAAAATTTGAACAACCCACATATCACATATGACTCTGGATAAATTTTAAGACAAGCTTTAACAGTTGAATTGGATAAGCTGAAACAATCAAAGGCAACAAAATTTGACAATATAGTTGATTTTAGTACACACGAAAGTAGGGATGCCTAATTGACTTTGTTAATGTTAATAAACAAAATTTTGACAAAGAGATATTCAGTCAAAGTGTCAAATTGCAAATTACAACTGCTCCTATGAAACATTGCATAAAGGAAAAGTTAAAGAAATTGCTTCAATAAGACACAAGATTTGAAAATAGTTAACAGTTAAGCAATAAGGACATATTCTTTTATATAGTGTAAGTTTCCTTAAATATTGGAATGTTCATTTTTCTATTTACTAGTGATTAAATGTTCATATTTTTATATATGTGATTATGAATACAATTTTTTTCTTTTCATTGCAAACATTTTTTTCATTCAATGGTTCACAAGATTCTAATTCATTTAATTTTGCACTTAGGTATAAACATTTTGATAAACTCTTTAGAAATTGAATGCTATTTTATGTATCCAAAATTATCGAGGTGCCTTACATTTGCACACGGTTTGCTTCTTCTTTTTTCCCCCAAATAGATTTGTTTCAGAGTTGAATTATCATTTATTATATGTATTTAATTAATTGTGGAGCAATTATTGTTATTTTTCCACAATGCAAGGGCACAAAGTTAAAGAGAGAAAAGAACTGAAATGGAAACCGTGAATATGCTAGTGAACTGTGATATAAGAAAAAGTGTTATTATCGATGAAATAACTATTATGAGTAGCCATATAGTATTATTGTTATTCAAATTATATACCTTATTGTTAAAAAATCATTGCTTTGTGCAAATTATGACATTGTTTACCAATTTTGTGAACAATTCGAACATAATTACTCTTTTGTTACTAGAAATGAAAATGGATATTCAATAACTGTTTTTGATAGTCGAAAATATGTTTCAACTCTGATGTTTATTTTATTCATAGCTATGATAAATACAATTTGAACCTGACTACAATTCTTGTTATATGAATGATGTATTTTAGTTTCTTATAACACTTATAACAATGTCGATTTTTACGTTAAATGTTGTCATGTAGCTTTGAACAATCTTTGCAACTTGCTATGTTCCCTTATATATAGAATATAGAAAATTAACATTAAAAAATTATTTTCAGAAACAAAAAATAATGACAACTAATATCTGAAATCATTCTATATTCTGTATGATGAAATCTATGCTTTCAACTCTCTCCCCCATCATTTTTGCAAAGAATTTTCAACTGCCTTAATCCTATCATAATTGAGCAGATCATATATGAAATGACATTCAACTACTATCAATTTTAATGATATGAAATTAAATTTAGCTACGCTAGTATATTATTTTATTAATATGCTAGCTCACATTCTACTTTGATTAATCAGAGCTCTCCTATCAATAAACACAAGTCATTTTTTCTCATTTATTCCGTGAAGTAACATGTACGCAGGACATTCACCGTGTAAAATTGTTTTACTATTTTCCAATTCTAGATTAGATAAATGCACATTTGGCCATTGTACTTGTATTATTCAATATTAACCAAACTTAGTTCTTCAGATAAATAATAAAAAATTCATTTTATAAAGTTTATTTCCACAAAGTAGAGAGGCACTTCTGATTGTAGAATTACATCTTATCATATTTTCTTCTTAGCAAATTTTCTGATGTCCTCCAATATAAATACAATGAGAATAAAAGCTACAACTAGTAGTACCAACAATTGAAAGAACTCATATGTTGAAATCTTGTCCATGTTGAATCTTTGTAGTAAATTGTTTAACCAAACAAACAAATAATACTAATTACATTTTGTAAAGGTTACAATGAAATCAAATTGTAGAAGACTTCTATTCCAAATGGTTTAGACATTAGCAATTATGACACTAAACATTGTAGCTATAATTAACATTGTAACTGAGGCATGTTTATTGAAGTTTTCAATTGTGGCGTATGCAAAGCTATTTATGTTTACGTAGATGCATTTTTTGTTTTCTACCATTAGAGAAATTTTGAGGTCTAAACTGGGCCTCACAACAAAAATGTAAAACAAAAATGTATAAGCACCAATAGGATTCAACATCACTACTACATTTGGGTGGAAATTCTGATGGTGGAATTCGATGGAATGGCTAAAATAAAAAAAGTGTCTGAAGTTAAATTTTTTTGTTTTGTTTTTCTAAAATCATAACGATCATCGAATATTGGACAACAGATATTTACTAGTCGAATATTGGATGGAATTCCCTATCTCGTCAGTTATTAGGTGTTTTCCTATAATCCCTCATGTCGTTGAATAAACAATGGTAGTTATTTTACCGTAAATTCCACCATTAATGACTTCTTGTGCTAACAACGTCTAATATGGGACTGCATTACGATGATCAGTTTGAAAGTTTCGTGATAAAAAATGTCACACAACATTCCTCAAGGAGACCAAGGATATGTGGGATCGACATCGAGGGCTTATGAGGATGGAAAATGTTATTTCCCTTGTAAAAATTGAAAGGGCTTGAGGCCAAGGAGAATTCTAATAAAATTAGATAAAAAGCATTGTAAAGACTATGGACATGCTGAAGATGGATATGAATATCATCCATTTGTAACCTATTTATTATATATCATTGTATTGTAGATTAATTTGGTAAATGTTTATAGGTATATAAAATTTTAGATTGTATGTTTTTGCATTGTAAATTGTTTTATCTTTCTATTGTAAATGTATTTTATAATATTATTTTGGGAGGTGTTTAAAATATGTTGTCATCTTGTTGTGGACTAGAAATATTATTTGATTATTTTCGTTAGCGCCGTTTAACGGGTTAGGTCAAATCAGAGGTTAATTAATTTATAGGATTAGGGATAAGGGGTTATTGTTTAAGGGTTTAAGCGTTAGGGGTTAAGGGCTTATGGGTTAGGGGTTTAAGGGCTTAGGGGAATGGGGTTAAGGTGTTAGGGGATTAATGTATATTGTTGAGGGGGTTAATTTAGACATAGAGGATTTAGAGGTTAATCATGGGTTTTTATGGAGAATTATTAATAAGTTTTAAAAGTATATTATGTAAAATATGACATTACAATGATGAGTGCAAAATAATATCAATATGTTTTTTTATTATGGTCATGACTATATATCTCAGAAAGTGTCTCACTTCCTACATGTTAAGAAAAGTAACATATTTCTTAGATTTTTTTCAACATATTCTTAAATATCTTGATAAATTGCAGAAGCATCATCATTGATTTGTTTTCTTTGTTTCTTGGTCTCATCTAAGTTGTCTTTCTCTTTGTCTTTGTTGTCTTTGTTTTCCTTATATATTATATTTGTAAACTGTTATTATATAGACATTTTAATATTTTTTATATATACTAATATTACTTTATTGATTGTAATTGTATAGTATCGTCCCCACATGGAATTGCTCGACGAGAAAGAGGTGGTTGTAATACAAGCACTTGTTCCAGAACATGGAGCAATTAATATTGAGAATCAAGCTAATGATATTATGGAAGAAGATAATGATGTTGATAACATAGTTGAAGAAGATGGAACAAGTAGATTGATCCATGAGACATTTAATATGTTGGAATGGATGATGATGACAACCAGTATGATGATCGTGATTTTGATTTACTTGTAGTTGAGATGGAAAGTAAACCTCTTTATGAAGGTTCAAAAACATCTCTTCTCTCTTCTCTATTGTTGTTGGTCAACTTACAGGTGGTGAATGGTTTTTCAAACACATGTGTCACACAACTCCTAAGGTATATAATATATTTTGTGACATTTAATACTATATACATGATAAAGAAATTATTTTTTCAATTGCTTTTAATGTTAGCATGTTGATCTGCAACATTTCATTAATTTGTAACATTTTGATGCAATACATACGATTAATATTGTTTAGTACATTAACCAATATTATTTTTTATGTTTTAGATTATTAGGTGAATTTATGTTACCACCGTCAAATACCTTGTATGTACCGAGATTTACATGTCGATATGAAAGATATTGGAATTGAGTATCAAGTTATTCATGCATGCCCTAATCATGATATTCTCTATTATAAATAACATGTGTTGAAACAAAAATTCCCAAAACATGATGAGAGTAGATATCAAAATGATAAAGCAACAAAAAAGGTGTCTCACAAGATTCTTCATTATATTCCAATATTTCCATGTCTGCAACAATTGTTCAGGTGCAAAAGTGTATCAAGACTTTTGGATTACCATGCAAGGAATATAAATGAAGATGGTGTCTTTTGAATGCCTGTAGATGGATCTGTATTTAGGAATATAGAGGAAACATGGCCAGAGTGAACCTCATAATCTTATGCTTTCATTAGTAGCTCACGATGTCAATCCATTTGGAGAGGCTAGATCTACTTACTCGGTGTGGCCCGTTTTTGTTATCAACAATAACATTTCTTTGTGGAACTCAATAAAGGGGGAGCACATAATGTTGACAATGATTTTTCTAGGTATTAATTTGTTTAGAATAATTTTTTTTTTCACAATAACATCTCATTCGTCTTGTTTGTTTCATAATTATGTCCTATATTATTTTGTTAATTTACTCATATATGTTCAATTATGATGTGGATGGTAACCAAAAATTGATGTGGTTATTTAGAATTAGACTAATGGTTCCCTTAAAAACATATAAGCTACGCCTTAATAAGATTATGTACATGTATTTCCTCCAAAGGGTCTCGCTAAGCTGACCAATCACTATCGATCCTACGTTGACTTCTTACTCCCCAAGCGCTTCAATCTCCACCGTTGATCTGGCTTTCTCAGATCCGACGAATATCACACAATCTCGCATGAATTCTTGCACGATCGATATCAGGTTGAGAGCGTGCGAGAAAAGTGGTTTTCTCATGCTACGTGTCGACCGTTAAGTTTAATCGCGCGACTTGGGACAATACCATTTACCATTTCTTAAGCACATGAGATACACCTTACCACTTGGGAATACTAACCCACATGCTAAATAAATAACTTTAAGAAACACAGTTTAATAGAGGTTTAGCTTAATCTCATAAGAAAGCCGTAACGTTAATTCACTGTAATTAACAATAAACACATAAATGGAAATAATACACGATTAGGGTACAAACCACCGATACACAGATTCAAGAGAAACTTCGCCCAGGAATAACACGCAACACCACACTTAATCAATTATTCGATAATATAGAAATTATAGAGTCTTGGCCCTCTCGGCTCGATTACAACAATTTGTCTAACCTCTGTTTCTCTCGCAAACCCTATCTTTCTTCATCAATTTCTCACTTCCTCACTCTATCACTCTATCATTCCATCTAAAATCTCTATCACTACATTTTTTCCTTTCTTTTATGGATTAAATCCTATCCTAACAATATCGATAACTCAATCTCTATTTTTATCAGCTCAACTATTAAATCCCTATTCTCAAGCTTTGATACACACCTATTCTAAAAATATTACAATAATCCAATTATTACAATAATTGAGATAAAAATCAATTCAAGAGATCCAACCCTCTCTATTAAACTGATTTTGACCACTCAGGTCAATGAAATTCTTCTCATGTTAGCCACAACATGTGAACATACAATCACATTACTGGCTAAGTCCAGATGCTCCTTCATCAAACTCCCAGGGAAGAAAAGAATCACTCATCAAACTTTTAGGATTGACTCCATACTTCTGCAACTCTGCTACTGTCAACAAACTAGCATCCTCTATTGGTTGTTCCTTCCATTTTCCCAAATACTTAAAATAAACCTATCTTCTGGTTCTTTTGGTTACTCTTATCTCTAGAATAACTGCCACCTCTTTCTTGATTGTCTTTGGGATTTGTTCTTCCCATTGTACAGTCTATTTTTCATCTTCTGTAGGTTCATTCTATATCTCTTTCTTTGTCTCCTTGTATGGGTACAAATCTGCAACATTGAAGATAGGTGATATTCCAATCCCTTCTGGAAACTTAATTTCATAAGCATTGGTTGAAAAATTCCTCACAATTCTGCATGGACCTATCTTTTTCATCTTTAGTTTATTATAAGTCCCAACAGGAAACCTTTCTTTCCTCAAGTACACCATCATTAGATCTCCCACTTGGAATTCTTTTTCTTTCCTCCTCATATCAACTCTAGTTTTTATTTTCCACTTCTTTCCTACAATTTGTCTTTGATATCTTCTTTTAGTCTTTTCATCTGCTCTGCAAACACTTCATCCTTTTCACTTCTTGTCTTTTTTCCCAAATTTCTGAGCTCATACACTCCTCTTGGATTCATTCCAAAAACAATCTAAAATGGACTCATCCTAGTACTTCGGTTTGGAGTGTCATTATAAGCAAACTCAGCTTGAGCAAGTGCTAAATCCCACTGCTTAGGATTTTGATACACTAAACTTCTCATTATGTTTCCCAAGCTTCTGTTTACCACTTTAGTTTGTCCATTTGTTTGAGGGTGATATGCAGAACTGAAACTAAGGTTGGCACCTAGTTTCTTCCAAAGAGTTCTCTAGAAATTAACAACAAGCTTTGTATCCCTATTAGACACAATACTTATAGGTAATCCATGTAACCTTACAACTTTTGAAAAAAACATATTACCAATATGTGTTGCATCACTAGTCTTTTTACATGAAATGAAATGTGCCATTTTAGAAAATCCATCTACCACAACATAAATGGAATCATTTCCTCTTTGGGTTCTAGATAGTCCCAAAACAAAATCCATACTAACTGCATCCCATGATCGGTCTGGTATTGGTAATGGTTGGTACAATCCTGTATTTTGGCTTCTTCCTTTAGCATGCTGGCATATCCTACACTTTTCAACAAATCTCTTAACATCAGTTTGCATCTTTGGCCACTAGTAAAAAGAATTTATCTGAGCAAAAGTTTTGTCTTGTACCTAGATAACCCTCCACTGTGTTTCTCCTTGATTATGTTTTCCCTCATAGAACATTTGGGAATGCACAGTTTGTTACCTTTAAATAGTAAACCTCATTGAATGAGATAATCTAACGACTGGCTTCAATTATGAACTGTCGTATTTTGTACAACTATATAAATATCTTTAAATTATGCATTATCTTTATACATATCAACCATTTCTTCAAATCCTACAACACCAACTCTTAATTCTTGCACAACAAAATTTACCCTGCTTAAAGCATAAACAACTTTGTTCAACTCTCCACTTGTATGTTTTACCACAAAGGTAAAACTCTGTAAAGACTCTACCCACTTGGCATGCTTTTGATTCAATTTTGATTGATTGTTTATAAACTACTTGTCAGATTACAATACAAACTCCTTTGGTGGCAAATAATGTCTCCATTTTTTTAAAGCTTGCACAATAGCATAAATTTCTTTATCATAAGAAGAATATTTCTTCTTAGCTTCATTTAGTTTCTCACTAAAGTATGCTATTGGTCTATGTTCCTAACTTAAAATTGCTCGAATTGCAACTCCACCAGCACTAGTTTCAACTTGAAAAACTTTTCCAAAATTAGGCAAAGCTAAAACTGGTTTTTCTGTAATTTTCTTCTTCAAAAACTTAAAATTTCGGTCTGCTACTTCTATCCACTTGAATGGATGATTGGTATCTTTGGTTGTTTCAATAATTGGTCCAAAAATCTGACTAAAACTTCTGATAAATTTTCTATAAAAACTTGCAATACCATGAAAGATTCTTACCTCAAATATGTTTCTTGAAATAGGCCAGTTCCAAATTGCTTGGAATTTCTTTGGATCCATTTTCAAACCTTCTTTAGAAACTACAAACCCAAAATAGATTAATTATTCTTTCATAAAACTACATTTCTTCAGATTTATCAACAGTTTCTCTTTCTGCAGAGTTCTTAGAACCAACTTAAGATGCTCCAGACGTTCTTCATTACTTCTACTGAAAACTAGAATATCATCATGATAAACAATGACAAACTTGCCTACATATTCCTTCAAGAATTCATTCATTAATCTCATGAATGTGCTGGGTGCATTAGTGATTCTAAAAGGCATCACTAACAACTCATACAACCCACTGTTTGTTTTAAATGCAATCTTCCATTCATCTCCTTCTCTAATCCTTATTTGATGATATCCACTCTTTAGGTCTTTCTTAGTAAAATACTTTGACCCACTTAAACAATCCATCAAATCGTCCATGTGTGGTAAAGGAAAATGATACCTCATTGTGATTTTTTTGATGGCTCTAGAGTCTATGCACATGCGTCACTCATCACCTTTCTTTGGGCTCAATACTATTGGCACAACACATGGACTAAGACTCTCTCTGATTAATCCCTTATCCATCAATTCTTGCACTTGTCTCCCAAATTCTGCATTCTCCTGAGGAGTCAATCTGTATGCTTCTTTGTTTGGAAAACTTGCTCCAGGTATCAGGTCAATGTGATGACTAATACTCTTGATTGGTGGCAATGCATTTGGCAACTCATCCACAATAATATCAGAAAAATCATTTAACAAAGTTTTGATTTCTTCAGGTAAATCATCCAAGTTTGTAGAATTCAAAATTACCTTAGGTATCCCTATGACAACAAAATACATTTCTTCACCTTTTCCAACTTCTTGTAATAGCTCCTTTCCACTCATCAGCTTAACACTATTTCCAGTTGTTCTTTTGTTTGCTTCATCTTTTAATGGTAGCAATGTATGCTTCACTCCATTCTTCTCAAAGGTATAGGCATTTCGTCTACCATCATGAATGGTTTTTCTATCAAAACACCAAGGTCTTCCCAACAATACATGGCATACATCCATTGGCATTACATCACATAATACCACATACTTATAAGTACCAATCTTGATTTATACTTTGCATTGTTCTGTCACAATAAGCTGATGTCCTTTTTGCAACCATGATACTTTGTAAGGAGTAGGGTGTACTGTTTTTACTAATCCTAAATTTTCCACCATTTCTGGAGAAACCAGGTTATCAGTGCTTCCATTGTCAATTATCACTTTACAACCTTTTCCTTTGGACTTGCATGTAGTCCTAAATAAATTCTTTCTCTAAGCTGGTTCTCCTGTCTCTTTCTCTGCTTTGAGAAATACCCTTTTCAATAACAAAGATTCTCCTACTTCAGGTGATTCTTCCTTATTTTCAATTTGAGGTTTTTCTTCCTTTGCCTCAACCACATTCACATTTCGTTGATTGGTTGCTTTATTTTGAGGACAGTCCCATGATCCATGTCCCCATTCTCCACATGTATAAAACCGAATTTCTCTTCCTCGGTCTCTTCCTCTGGGTGCAAGTATTCCTCTACTAAAGTCTCCTCTCTGTGGTGGTCTACTACCTGAACCTCTTGCTTCACACTGAGGGTGCTAAAACATTGATCTGGTAGTTCCTCTATCTCTTGCTGAACTTTTCCCTCTGTGCCTCTAATTTTGTTTTCTCAACATCTTCTCCTCTGCTTTCAAAGCTGCTTGATAGACATCTTCAATTGTCTTCAAACTCAGCAAGTTGATTTCATCCTGTATGTCATACCTCAAGCCATTGATGTATCTAGATTCCTTTTCTATGTCATCCTCTGCATATCCTGCTCTAATGCTCAGCTTATAAAATTCTTCTGTATATTCTTTGACAGTCATACCTTTTTGTCTCAAATTTTGAAATTGTCTGAAAAGATTTAACTGATACTATTTTGGCATAAATTTAGCTTTCAATCTACTCACCATTTTATCCCATTGTTTGATCTTGGGTTTCCCCTTTCTTTCTTTGGATGTTTGTAGTTCATCCCACCAGATAACTGAATGACCTTCAATTTGGTAACTACAAATTTCACCTTCTTTCTATCATCAACCTCCTCATAGTCGAAATACTTGTCCAATGAATTGATCCAGTCCATCAACTCTTCTACATTGAGATTCCTGTCATAAAAAGGTATTTCCACCTTTGGTCTTCCACTTGCTTTGGCCAAAATTTTGACTACTTTGGTAGCTTTTCTTTCATCCTCTTCTTCTTCCTCAAAAGATTCCTCTGCAGCATTGGAATCTCCTTCATTGGGTGCTCTCCTTTGAGCAATTTCCATTGTCTCCATCCTTGTACGCAGATTTCAAATCTCTTCCAGCAGAACTGCATTCACTACAAGTCTCCCCTGACCTATGCTAGCTCCTCTCCTGGGTGGCATGTTTACTGTAGCAGACTTAATCCTTGGGCTCTGATACCAAATGATGTGGATGGTTACCAAAAATTGATGTGGTTGTCTAGAATTACACTAATGGTTCCCTTAAAAACCAATCAACTGCACCTTAATAAGATTATGTACGTGTATTTCCTCCCGAGGGTCCCACTAAGCTGACCAATCACCGTCAGTCTTACGTTGACTTCTTACTCCCCAAGCGCTTCAATCTCCTGATCTGGCTTTCTCATATCTGTCGAATATCGCACAATCTCACATGAATTCTTGCACGATCGATATCAGGTTGAGAACGTACGAGAAAAGTGGTTTTCTCATGTTATGTGTCGACTGCTAAGGTTAATCACGTGACTTGGGACAATACCATTTACCATTTCTTAAGCGCGCGAGACACCGCTTACCACTTGGGAATACTGCCCATGTGCTAAATACATAACTTTAAGAAACATGGTTTAATAGAGGTTTAAATTAATATCAGAATAAAGCCTTAACGTTAATTGGCTGTAATTAACAATAAACACATAAATGGAAATAATACCCGATTAGGGTATAAACCGCCGATATGCAGATTCAAGAGAAACTCTACCCAAGAATAACACGCAACACCACACTTAATCAATTATTCAATAATATAGAAATTATAGAGTCTTGGCCCTCTCGGCTTGATTACAACAATTTGTCCAACCTCTGTTTCTCTCGAAAACCCTATCTTTTTTCCTCAATTTCTCGCTTCCTCACTCTATCATTCCATCTAAAATCTCTATCATTACATTTTTTACTTTCTTTTATGGATCGAATCCTATCCTAACAATATCGACAACTCAATCTCTATTTTTATCAACTCAACTATTAAATCCCTATTCTCAAGCTCTGATACACACCTATTCTAACAACTTATCTCCTGTTCTAAAAATAATACAATAATCCAATTATTACAATAATTGAGATAAATATCAATTCGAGAGATCCAACCCTCTCTACTAAATTGATTTTGACCACTCAGGTCAATGAAATTCATCTCATGTTAGCCACAACATGTGAACATACATTCACATTGCTAGCTAAGTCCAGATGCTCCTGCATCAAATTATGCCTTATAATTTCATCTTATAAAAAATGTATTTACTCATATATGTAGCAATTATGTATTGTATGTTCAATCAATTAGGTAAGTACCAAGTGAAAGATATGAATGTATATAATGAGCCTATTATCGATGAGTTAGTGGAATTATGGAATGATGTCACTATCTATGATATCTCTAGACCAATAGTTGCACAAAGGGGATTTGAATTCCATGCAATGCTTGTATGGAAAATTCATGATGCACCAAGGCTAACACATTTATGTGGTATGTTATAACGTTACCTTGCACCTTAACAATTTTTATTTTTATGAAGCTCATTTCAAGTATGTTTTTTAAATAGTTTGACCTTCATTGTACATACTTAAAATAATTGATGTAAAAATTATTCCATCTCTTGCAAGTATTTAAACAAAGGGTAAATTTACTTGTCTAGTTTGTGGTCCTAAGATTAAATCTCGTCGCTCAAGAAGCTTGGGAAAGGAGGTGTTTAATGAGTATAGGCACTTCCTTTTTAAGAACCATAGGTACCGATGTACTGAAGAAAATATTTTCAATGGGAAAGAAGAGATTGGAGTAAGACCACGAAGAATGACACCTCGTGCATGGAAGTTGCAATATAATAGAGTCTCTCAAGGTATGGATTGAATTGTTTATATATCAATATACATTATATGTTTGGATTATTTTATCTTTTTATCACATTTTCTTCACTGTAGTAATTGAAAGGATATATTGTTGTTATAATATCTTTAGCTATGATTCACATTGTAGGTCATGAAGCCATTACTAAAAAGTCACTTCTATGAGGAATGAAAAGCTATCTCGAGCAATTCAATAGACTCCCCTACTATGAGCACCTAGAAATTATTCATTTTTTTAATACAATGCACATCGAGAAGAATGTAATAGAGACCTTATGGAAAATCTTATATGGAAGGAGAGATAACGAAAAAATTGTCAATATTTATAATGACATTAAGGAGGCTGACCATGCATTAGAAAGTGTGGTTCATTCAAATAGTGATGGAGACGACCAAAATATAAGCACCCTTCCATGGTCATTAGTAGAGAAGCAAAGCAAGCATGTTAAAGAGGTTATTGAAAATTTTAAATTTCCAACTGGAATTTCTTTAAACATAAAGAATATCCTAACAAAGAAATGTGAATTAGGTGGTGTAAAAATTCATTATTGGCTTATGTTCATTAATGTAATTATTTTGGTGTATATATATTTTACACATTGGTGAAACATCTTATTAATTAGTGTTTTTTTCTACTTATTTGGGAAAAAATAATGATTGATAATTATTTTTGTTACAGCATGTTCTACCTTTATCTCTCCCATAAAAATTTGACAAAAATGTCAAACAAGTTGTATATGATCTTGGAAAATACAAGAGGTAAGTGGATATTTATGTGCAAAGTTTAATTTGTTCAATAAGTTGTTGTGTCACATATTTTTCACTGCATGTGTTTTGCTTGTCATCATGTACTATTTTTTTTTTTTTTTGTTGAAACCTGTGATTTGCTTACTTCATTTGTAGATGGTTTTCATCTAAAGAAATCAATAAAGAAGATATAAAGTATTGGAGAATGAAAATTCCTCGTCTAATGTATGAAATGAAAAAGTATCTACCTCTGACATTTGTCAATGCACAAGAACACCACCTCATACACCAAGTTAAGGAGATTAAAAAGTGTGGACTTGTACACACAAGACCAATGTGGATGGTTGAGAGGCACTTGAAATCACTTAAGGCTTTGTTCAGAAAAAGAGCACATCCAAAGGGTTTTATGTTAAAGGGATATATGATATATCAAGTCATGGCTTATATTCATCAATATAGTGATGAAATAGGAAAAATTATTAATGTATTAGATTGCATTTGGGATGTCAACTCCATGGATGATTTTGAAGGGGATCACCTATTGGGGAAAGGTAGAATGAGCAAAGTGAGATGTAAGTAGATAGTGGAGATTTATAACACATTTGACTTATTTGTTTTTGTGTATATTGTATTTATTTAATTTTTAGTCCTACATAATCCATTATTATGAAGGTATAACATGGTAACTAATTATATAAATGTGAATTTTTTATTTTAATACAGTTGGTCCAGAGTGAGATGCAATACATTTATACATTACAAACAATAAATATTAGATGAAGGTATGGATTGAATGATGAAAACAAGCTAATAATGGTAGGTTATCATGGTATATTGTTTCCTCATTGGTCAAAGAAGCTCAATGTAGTGGAGACACCAATATTACAGAGAGGGAAATTGATTTAGCATATGGTTTAAAAGATTATTAGGAAAGCATATTCACCGATACTAATTAGTTTTTTTACAATTATATTCATGCATATGGAGTGTTTTTTCTTAATTTTCAAATTTTGCAAGTATAAATATGCATGCTTATCAATTTTTAATGCATTTTTTATGTGTTTGATGTATTGTAGTTGAAACACCACAAAAAAATGTGGTGCAATGACTGCAAATTTCACATCAAAATGTTGGATGAAAAGATAAAACTTTTGATAGTGGGATAATTGTAGTATTTAAAGTTATTAGTGTTTCATCTAAAGGTGATAGAGATCCAAAACTATCTGAGAATCAATACTATGGGTATCTACATGATATGCTTGAGTGTGACTTTGAATCCTTCAAAATAGTTCTGTTTGATGTCAAATGGTTTAGGCTACGAATCCATGAACGTGGCCCTGATAGAACTGTTATTGAGCATGCTAACAGATTTACCATGGTTGATACAAGGAATCTTGAGCCAGTATTAGAGTGATATGTTCTTCCAAGGTAAATTGAACATGCATTTTATTTAGACGTTCTAAGTAAAGCAGGTTGGTCATATGTTGTTAGATATGATCCCAAAGGAAGGCCTGTAAAGTATAATGTAGCTGAATAAGATGAAATTGAAGAAGAAGATGATGTAGAGGAGCAAAGGGTTCATGCAGTGTCAGACGAAGATGTCGAAGAAGTTCGATGAATATATGTTAATTGAGACAATGTTAATTTGGATGAGATATATGATATTGACATTGTGTCGGACGAAGAACTTGAAGAAATTAAACCAAATGTAGAAGAGCATGTTCCAGATGATGATGATGATAATGATGATATGGTGAATCTTTTGTACATGAACTCTGAACTAGATGAAACAAATGATGAGATGGACGAGGAAGAATATTAATGATATCAGAATGTTGAAAAGTATGAGGTATGTATTTATATTTTTTCATTTGTTTTTTTCTCTTTCGTTCACCTTAAATTTTTATTTTCCTAGTTTTTATGTTTGAATGTTATTGTGTTTCTTTCAAATATATTATAATAGATAGATTGGGTATGGGGAATTGAGAGTGATGTGAGGGGATGGAGGGAGGGGGAGGGGCCATATGAGCTTCTACATTCACGTGGTTGGCCCTGTTAATTAGAGAATATATTATTCTTGAAATGAAGAGAAGCTTATTTACATTTATACCATAATTTCCAATTTTCACTTTAATGGTTCATTAAGTAGATGTACCATATGAGTTGGGTGATAAATGGACCAGGAGACACGACAGTCGGGTAGACATGCAAAGTAAGGTTGGCCCATGACTGCCCATGAATTTCTTTCCTGCCAGGGTGTCTCATAATTATTTTTAGAAAATTGACTAAATTAATGTTTAGGTGTTAAAACTGGGTTTGTAATTGATTGTTTATGAAACATGGACATAATTACAAGTGATAATATTTTGTTGTCATTGATGAGCTAATGATTTGTGTTCACTAATTTGCATAGTAGGGAAAAAGTCTACACCATAGACGCACCCACACGAAGGCAAAGCACTTGGGTGCGCCTGGGGTGTCGCGAGTTGAGCACACTAGGACGTCTTCCTAGTAGGGGCGCTCATGTGATAAGTTGGTGGGTTGACCCGACTTGGAAAGGGGTGCCCACAAAAAAGAAGTACAGTTGGTCCATGATTTTCGATGAACATAGTTCCCACCAAGGGGTCTCATAATGATTTTTAGAAAATTGGCTAAAGTAATGTTTGGGTATTAAAAGTTTGTTTATAATTGATTGATTATGCAACATGGTACTAAAAAATTATAATATGGTGTTCTCATTGATGAGAGAACAAAGATGGGGCTCTCGGGCACCCATGGGGGTGTGCTAGGCACGCTAGGGTGCTTGATGCCCATGGGGGCATCGCGTGTTGGGCATGCTAGGGCACCCAACACCCATGGGGGCATCACGTGTTGGGCACACCAGGGCGTCGCATGTTAGACACGCCAGAGCGTCCACCGGGCAGGGGTGCATGTGCGATGAGTTGGTGGGTCGACCCTACTTGGAAAGGGGCACCCGCTGGTGCCCACACAAAATAAATAATGTCGGCCCATGACTGCATCCAAAAAAGTAGGTTAGTGTAAACAATGTAACAACTAAGCACCAATGACCAAAGATAGTAGGATGCAAATGAAATTAGGTTAGTGTAACAAATGATAATATTTTGTTGTCATTGATGAGCTAATGATTTGTGTTGACTGATATATTTGTTGCTCTACTACCAGGAGGTGTCACCATTATTATCATCACCATCATCATCATCTGAAAGTGTTATCCATTGATTGTATCATTTATTGTTTTGCACTATCTATTCTTTGCAAGTTTCAGTGAATCGATTTCCAGAGGGCTGCAAAAGTCTCTTGAGCTAGTCATGATGTGACTTGAGAATGAGGCCAACGTGGATTTTTTTATTTTTTTATTTTTTATTTTTTATTATTTATTTATTTATTATTTTATTTATTTATTTATTTTATTTATTATTTTATTTATTTATATTTATTTATATTTTATATTTTATATTTTATATTTTATATTTATTTATTTATTTTTATTTTTTATTATTTATTTATTTAATTTAATTTAATTAATTAATTAATTAATTTTTGTCAGTTTGTGCTCGTATGCATTGAAATTTGACATGGTTATGGTAGATGCATGCATTGATGATATGGGAGGGGTAGCAACACTATTATGCCAGTCATTAATGTTTGATTTTTCATCTTGCTCATTCTTCATACCAAGCTTTTTAATGAAATTGGAAACATATACTTTACCACTAGCTTTCCCTTTTATTGCATTGTAGACTTCATTCATTGCATTCTGCTCTAAAATAAGCATATCAACATAATTGTTATCACCATATCATCCTCTCCTTGTGGTCTAGTCTGTACTTAAACAAAAAAATTGTAGTTGAAACTTGTGTTTATATGCATACTAATCACAAGATGACATTCTAAGACATATTTATAAAGACATATTGAAATTATAAAGAAATATGTATAAAGACATATTTGTAACTATAAAGAGAAGAACACTATGCTTGGAATTTTTGATACTACAATTCATAGTAAATATGGTGAATGTAATAGAATTTATGTTGACCATATGGAATAAATTTACTCAAAGACAAGTCGTCTCTTTGATATTTGATATTTTATTGTTGGTCAATCTCAAGGTGCAAAATGACATTTCAAGCACATATATACCACAAATCCTAAAGTATGCAAAGATGATTTTATTTGTTTTTCTTTGTGATTGTAGTATATATGTCCTTAATATCCACTATTCAATATATTTGTATTTTTTGTAGATTTTTTTTGGTCAATTCCATCTGCTACCACTACAACAACTAGGTGCACCACACTTTCCCCTAATAAAAATATGGTTGTTGGGGGGGGGTGTGTGTGGTGGAATGTGAAATAAGGACCTCAAAATATTTTACATAACACATTAACATGCTTTGCCAAGTGAGCTACCACCAAGGGATTTTGTATAGATTGTTAGGTGATATTCTCCTACCACCATTAAATACTTTACCTCACACATATTGAGAATTATGTATCATTATGAAAGATATAGTGATAGAATATCACATTATTGATGTGTTCCCTAAGGATCATATTATATAATGTGGATAACACACAACAAAGTTTGAATTCCCTAAATATAGAATAAGGTGCCACACAAAGTTATTCATTATATCCCCATAATTCCCTATTTCCAACATATTTCTTTGATGCATCTCTATAGGGAATTATATTCAAAATTATAATCTTTAGAAAAAGGTGTGGTCACTAAATCTTGAGGATTAATATCGATTCAACACACATTGGAAAGAGTCTCCACATTACACTTCAAGATTCTTTTTTTGATCATTAGGGTACTTGGTGAAACACTTAAAAAAAAAAGTGAAAAAAAAAATAAAAAACAAAAAAAATATAAATTGAAAAAATACAGAATAAAAAACAAATAACAAAAAACACAAACTAAAAATTAAAAAACAAAAAAAAAACAAATTTAAAAAATAGAAATAACAAAACAAAAACAAATAACATAACACACACAACACATATTAATTTTGTGGAAAACCCTTCATACCACTGAAAAAAATACTCTATGACGAAGCATTCATACCTATGCAGCGAACCCCTCTACAATGAACCCTTCATACCTCTGCAATGAACCCTTCATACCTTTGTGGTGAAACCTTGATACCTCTACAGTGAACTCTTGATAAAGCTATGGCGAACCCTAATCTTTATGATGAACTTGAACTTCTATGTCGGCGAACCTTAATCTCTCCAGTGAATTTGAACTTCTAAGAAGTTTTGTGCATCCTCCCACCTCTCTGTTATGAATTTGAATGATATCGACCTACGATATCCACACAAGCCTGAGTTGTCACCTACCTCCCCCCACCTTCGAGCTGATACAAAAGGAAGAGAATCACGTCAGGACCTAAGGAAGAGCTTAAATTGATAGCTTGAGGGCTTGAGGAATAAATGTCTTCTGTAAGTGTAAATTGTCCAATTTGTTTCTAGGCTTCTATAAGTGTAAGTGTAAATTGCCTAATTGTTGCAGAAATGTCTTTATATAAGTGTAAATTGTCGGTTCCAGTCTTAGGGTTCCAATAAGCTCATTGTTGTTAGGTTTGGACTATGTATGAATATGCTTAGAATAGTGAATCAAAACTCATCTTCCTTCATGGAACCTATACCACTGTAGGTATGCATCAAATTGCCAATTTGACTTATATGCATAGGTCTTTTGATTTCTTAAGATACATTTGTAAAGGAAGTCTTGACTCCCTTCTTTCCAATGGAATGAAGTTACTCTTCTATCTCAGACTTGCTATATATTTTGCTTCCAATAGGCCTAATACCTATTCATATAATTTGGACTTGAGTTCCTATTATGCATAGGTATATAAGATGGGTTTCGATCCTCTTGTAGTAGGACTTATGCTTAGAACAACCCTTCAATGAAACCTGAGATTTTTACCTCAGAATTTTGGACCTTTGACAATGGCTTTAATGAAAATTTTATGCTCAACATTGAAAGGAGATTAGGCTCTTTTTCTAGGGTTAATGGAGATGCCAATAAGTAGGTCTTAGCCTGGACTGAATAGTGGTCCAATTTGGAGGTTACATTTTCTTTACAGTGGAATCATTCTAATGTGTCATTTCTTACATTGATGACTAATTTGAAACTAATCATTTAGGACTGATATATGTGAAAATTTCTGAATCTACACATCAGAAATCCTACTCCAATCACTGGTTTATCATCTCCTACTTGTTATTACATTTAACAAGTTATTTAATTTATAAACAGTGATGAAAAAAACTACTTCAGACTACACTGACATACAGATCATAAACTGAAAATATATGAGATAAACACACAAGGGACACCGTTATTTTGGGACAACACGTCCCCAGAAAAACTCAATGTACGAAAACTGATGCAACATATAGAGGGTTTGTATTATTAAGCAAGCAGAATTTGAGTACAATAGGTTGCCTCTCACACCAGCTAACCTTTCAGAGAAATCTCAACAACAAGAAATATATACGAGGGTTTACCTCGTTCTCCAAGTCATAATTGATCCACTGAGTGGCCTAACTACAGAAAGCACTACAAAAATCCCAGCACAATCCATACTTGAACCAATGTCTTGCCTCTGGGAGACCATGTCACTCCTTCTGCTGGACTGATTTGCTAGAGGAAGACTATTGTTCATCCCTCCCAGATCAGAACCTCACTTCTCCAGCAAAATCTCAAACTTCTGATGATTATCCTGCACTGCCACTGTAAGAGACCCTATTGGCTTGCGTCAGCTCTGCGTGAGCACCTTCTTGGGATACATAGGCCTTTGCACTTCCTCTTTGATGCTACTATTGCCTCTCTTCCTAGTACTCTTTGGCTCAGAACTCATTTTCGATCCAACTCTATGCTTCTACCCCTATCACTACGACTCCGATCACTTATTCAATTTTTTCAGCAAACCTTGCCCAAGAAAAATTGAGCTGGCTAATCACTTGGTGTATCTTCAACTGACCCTCAAGCCTCCTCTTATACTTTTTCCGTTGATGAATCAATGACTTAGATTAAATCCCTAATCAATGACTAAGATTAAAATAGACTTGATGCTCGCCTGTTAGAAGCTTCTCACCCATATTTTTATTAATACCCATTGATATTTTTATTTTCCTAAGTTTAGACTCAGGAACCCGTTAAAAATATTAATTATTTTAATAACTCACAATATGGGTGGAATTTCTCCAAACGATTTTTGGGTCTTGGAGATCTTATGTACTCTATCCCCTCCACATAATTTTAGAGCTAGAGCACATCCAATGCTACCCAAAATCAACATTCCCTCTTAGAAAGGGATGTCCTCTAGCAATACTCCCCAATAGAAGCATCACACCGATCCACAACATTGGTCCTTTGTGTTGTTGATGCTTGTCATGTTTCCCTTGATCTACTGCACTGTTTCATCCTATATTGTTGCCCATGACACTGCCACTATGACTGCTACATCTTTATTGCAACTCCCTCGCAGTATGTTGCATCATGCTGCCCATAACACTACCAATGCTAACTATTGCACTGCAACTCAGTTGCTAAGAAGTAAGCAACTGAAAAATCCACCCAAACAACTGACATGATGGTGAGTCTAGACACCTTGTGATGCGAAAGCTACCTCTGCTGCTAATTTGTGTTGACCCTCTACTGCTACTGTGTTGTTGCAATCTGCTTTGTGCCTCCCACACTGTTGCAACCTCCATTGGGATGATTCAGAATATGGCACTCTAGCTCTACCACTATTGCTCCATCATCCCTCACACCAACTGACTACCGTCATTTTTCTACTGTCATTAAGGGATCCCGTAGCCATATTTGATCCAAGAGTTTGGGAACCTCAAGGATCCTTCCCCAGTTTGTGCAGTCCTCTCGACTATAAATCAATGTCACCCCACCTCTTCTTGAGAGGTGCATGAGCACTCATGGCACAATCCTTGTCATCATCCTCCTTGTTAGCTTTCGTTGGAGCAACCTTTGAGTCAGAAGCCTCTTTTGTGCTCTTCTTCTGGGGGAATTGAGTGGCAAAATGCCCTAGTTCCCCACACTTGAAGCATCTGACCTTGGATATATCCTTTTTATTCCTTTTCTACTGTCCTTGTTGTCTCAATGATGCGAGAGATGCATCCTCCTCCTCCTCCTCCTTCTTGACCTGTGCTCCTTTTCCGATACTCTCTGCCTTGGTCAACCTCATGATCTCTTCCTGTTGAAGAGCTGCCCACATCTCCTCCCAACTGGGGAGAGAGGCTCTGCCCAAGATACTATGGACAAATGTCTCCTAGTATTCAGTGACTGCATTCAAGTTAGTCCTGACCATGAACTTAGGATCTGTTGTAGACCCCATGGAAGTCAGCTGGTCTGGAATCCCTTGCAATATGAGGAGGAAGGGATCGATCTCTTCTCCCTTCTGCATCTTGTACTGTCTCAGCTGATTCTCCAATAGCATCTTCCATTGAACGAAGTCTCTTGGTATAAGGTGGTCAACGCTTCCCACATCTCCCTTCTTGTTTCCTTCTCAGTAATGTGTGGGCCCACGTGATCTTTGACCCCGTCTAGAATCATGCATTTAGCCTTCGCTTGGGCCTCCTCATACTTCTTCAACAGATCAACATCGACTGAAACAAAATCTACCTTCAAGGCATAGTCCTTGATGCGATTCTTGTCTAGGACTATTAGGATCCTAGCCTTCCAGATGAAAAAATTGGATGCTCCATCCAATCTGTCCTGATCACTTAGTCCATTGACTACCATCTTTTCTCAACCAAATGTAGGACTGGTTCTCTGGTCCCGCTCCTGCTGCCACTCCAGCAAGACTCAGATTTGGATTTCTTCGACACTAGAAATCCTCTAAGGAACAAGCTCCTATAGACTCCCTCTAAGTACTAATTTCCTTCACATAAATCCTCTAGCCAAATTTCGAATCACTCCTCTCCAATCCTCCTCTGTTGTTGTTCAACAACCTGGATCTAGATTTCTTTGGCTAGAAGTTTGTCAAGGCAGTGAATCCCTCTACCTCGCCTTTGTCTCCACAGACACTGTTCTATACCAATAGCAACAACATCCCATCAGCTCCTTAGATTGAATCTGCACTGCTCCTCCAACCTTGAAAAATGACTTATTTGAGCCTCTCAGGCTCTGCATTGGCCCAGAGAACTAACGCAGTCACTATGTGAGCTCCTCTTGGGTATTCCGTCACCCTCTACAAGCCAAAAATGTTGACGTAAGAATTGTGTGAGCCTCTGTGTTACTTCTCTGGCTCTGCGTCAGTCCTTCTGCTCCTTCTCTACCTCTGAAACAACACTGTCGCTCGAGACAATTGCTTCTCTACAGCAAATTCACTGGATCTACTGGCTGATGTCTTAAGTGTCCTATGATCTGCAATGCTCTGATACCATGTGGAAATTTCTAAATCTACACATTAGAAATCCTACTGCAATCATTGGTTTATCATCTCCTACTTGTTATTACATTCAACAAGTTATTTAATTTATAAATAGTAATGAAAAAAACTACTGCAGACTACACTGATATATAGATCACAAACTGAAAATATATGAGACAAACACATAAGGGACACTGTTATTTTTGGACAACACGTCCCCGGAAAAACCCAACACAACAAAAATGATGCAACATATAAAGGGTTTGTATTATTAAACAAGAAAAATATGAGTACAACAGGTTTCTTCTCACACCAGCTAACCTTTCAGAGAAATCTCGGCAGCAAGAGATACATAAGAGGGTTTATCTCGTTCTCCAAGTCACAACTGATCCACTGAGTGGCTTGACTCCGGGAAGCACTGCGAAAATCCAAGCACAATCCCTTCTTGGGCCATCATCTTACCTCTAGCAGACTGTGTCACTCCTTCTACTAGATCAATTTGCTGGAGGAAGACTATTGTTCGTCCCTCCTGGCTCAGAATCTCGTTTCTCTAGAAAAATCTTGAACTTCTGACAATTATCCTGCATTTCCACTGCAAGAGACCCTCTTGGCATGTGTCAGCTCTATGTGATCCCCTTCTTGGGCTGTGTAGGCCTCTACTCTACCTCTCTAATGCTAATGTTTCCTCTCTGCCTGGTACTCTTTGACCAAAACACTAGAGAACTCAATGGGTGCTTAGACTTAGGAACCAAAAACTTTGAGCATGAAACCCATGCTTTAGTAAATAAATTTTATTTTATAACGCTTTTATTTTCTTTTGATAAGTACATAATAGATACACCATGTCATGAGAAAAATACAATTATGAAGACCAATACTAGTTACAACTTTCAATAGGAACTTCTCATGTTACAAACCTTTAATGTCGTCTAGGGCAGATTGCTCCTCAACTAAACTCGTCTCTCCTTCTTTAGTACTTCAAGTTTCTTCTTATTCGCAGACTTGATCTAAAATGAAGTGCATGTGTGATGTATCTTAAAGGAGGTTGAATGTCTACTTTACATAGCTTTCTTTGAGCCCAATGGGAGGCCAAATTTAGCTAGCTAGTTGACCTATTCTTGAGAGCACTATAAACATTTTTCCAAAATACAAAATGATTTTCTTTCATTGATACAAGTTCCCAAATGGGTCTTTACATAATTAAAATTACCTTTTGACTCAAGATAATCCTATAGGCATGCAATGGATGCCTAACATATTAACCAAAAGACTCAAGCATGAAACCCATGCTTTATAAAATTTTCTTTTTACAATTTTCTTTTTTCTTTTGATCAATATATAATAATTACATCATGACATGAGACAAATGACAATTATGAAGACCGAAACTAGTTACATTTCCCAACAGACAGGAGCATGTTGATTCAACTAAGCCATAGGAACAACACCAATTATGTTACCATTTTGAGTTTCTTGCCAGTTTGGGACAAAGTTTCATTTGATACACAATGACAAAAAGAGAAATACGATTCGTGATATATGTTTCATGATAATATTGTTCAGTCCTCCAAGTGTAGTGAAACAAACTCTCTTCAAGATGATGGCCCTTCTAGCCTTTCGTGCTCACCAAGGAAACTTGCATCACCTCTTGCAATTTTAGACCGGAGGAAACCCTAGAAACCCTAGGGTATTCACACATGTGAACATTAGTATACAATTTGCAAACATTCAAAATCTTAATATGTCTCTCAATAGGTCGAAGATCCATCTTTATATAACCTTTGCAAGAGGCTCCATTAGCCCTCTCTAGGCCAGATTTTTCTTGACTAGCCAACCTAGTCTTGGGATCCTTCTAGACATTTCTAATTTCAAAATATTTTTTCTTTCCATGATACAAATTCTCGAAAGGGTATTTTACAATATGAAAAGGACTCTTGACTCATGAAAAACCTGAGGAGCATTCAATGTATGCTTTACCTAATGACAAAGTGACTTGAGAAAGAAACTCATGCATTACAAAAATCATTTTCTTTCTTATTTTGATAGATACATAAGAATTACATCATTACATGAGTCAAATGGAAATTATGAAGACTGAAACTAGTTACATTCTTCAAAATATCAAAATATGTGGGTAATTTTTTTATAATGGAATATTAAATACTATCAGATTATGTTGAGTTGTCAAGTTATCGAGTGAGTTCATTAGTTAGGATGAATAGGTTATCAAGTATTTAAATATTACTTGAATATTTTAAATGCATAGAACTTCCTTATAACTCATTTTTACCAATATAATGTTCTTGTGGTTTCATCAAGAGATTTCTCAACATGCCTTTTGACACTCGCTAACTGTTTCTCTCATTTGATGGAGTTTTATAATACACTAACCAAACAGGTATTTGTCAGATCTATCTTCGTTGAGTGATGGAAGTTCAAGTAGGATAGAATAAATTGACCAAACATATGCTACATTGTCTATCAGGTGAAGACCAACTAGAGGTGAAAATATTAGAAGAAAAATCCATAGACGAATCAAATTTTTCTCGCTAAAGGGGGGTCATGTTCTTATGATAATGAGAGCATAAATGACATTGATGTGCCCTTGAGGTACAAACATCTAGTGAAACAATGGGCATCCAAGGATCTTCTTGAAATAAAAATTGATTCTTCTGATAATGAAAGGATATACCGCATTTACCCATAATCATGATTCATTACATGGTTTGGGGCTATTTTCCATGGATGGCATAAGGTATGTTACAGAGAATTAATTGAATTGATGGAGTATACCAGATCCTATTACAAATACAATTATTGGGTACGACTAATCCAATATACCAAAAGTATGCAAAGATATGGAGTGGTTGCAAATTATATACAAGTAAAAGATAATGATGAAAATAAAGTCACAACTATGTATATTAATGGAAAGCCAAAAGCAACATGGAATATTGTAGGGTTTATAAATAGTACATGTCCCATCACTACAAATAAGCAACCCAATTGCATATTTGAGGGACGTGAAAGAAACCATGTATTCTTATGTGCCATTAAATAAATAGTTGTAGGGTAAGAGTTTATCATTGATTACAATTTGAATAGAATAAATACAAATATTGCTATTATGGGGGTGGTATATATTCAATTTTATCCAACTTGTAAGCAATGTCTTTTATATGTTATGATTTTCATTTACTACATGAAGTTTATATATAAATTTAGAAATATGTCAATAGTGATTTTGTTATTAATATAATGATGATTAATTGTGGATGAATTAAAAATTGCACTTTTTTGATAAACAGGGTGATGAGGGGAAGGCACCAACCTTAGATAAGTCCACATATTCTCATGAGGAAGAGGTTACAGATGATGCAATTTTTATTTCCATCGATCCAATACAAGAAATAAGGAAGCAACTCATTTAATTACCTAATTATTTGTTTATGATTTAGTTATCTCATTCTTTATATAAAAACTCTTTATTTTACAGGAGTTTTTAGCAGAGTTTGATCCTCATGCTATGACTATGGGTCGGGTCGAAAATGGTAGCAATGTCGATGCTCCACCTATGAGTGAATCATGGGTCATTGAGGCCAGTAAAACCTCTCAAACACTCACAACAGGATCTACACAACTTGAACAATGTACATCGACATCTACACATGATGATGTGGATGCAAACCATGATACAATTGAGATTTCCTAGATCTTCCCATGTTATTAGCACAGTATCACTATCGATCATGTTTTTGATAAATTATGACAATTTCCCTATGAAAATAGAGAAAATTATAGGTATTTAAGAAGTGTTTTAAATATTAAGTACAACCTAAATGAAATTAACATATAGTTTGTGATTATTTTAAACTAATGATAATATCATTTTTCAGGAAATGATGTATTTTATAGGTGTTTGTATGACATAATATTGGAAATATTTGGTTTGACCATTCACATAAACTGGAGATCGCAAAGTTCCAAGTTAAAATAGGAACTTATTAATAGGATGGTTTTCCTGTTCGGAGATGGTACCTTTAATAAATCTAGAGTTACCTCAAAGGCAATCCTACATTTAAAATATTTGCGGGACTAGTATAAGTCTCAATTGGAAAGGGATAGGTCGTATAAGTTCCCTCCATCGATTCCAGAGATGGAATGGAGAGATCTTGAGGAATATGCACATGAGAATACACTTCGAAAAGAAGGGAAGACTCTAGTTAGACCAAGAAGGTACGAGGCATGTTTAATAATGTAATTATGATGCTTTATCATCATTGCAACATCTAATTTAGTTTTTCAATGTTTTAAATATAGGCTCATAGATATGTTTTCATAGTGTGTTTTTAAAAATAAAAATGGTTTTATGTTGAATCAAACCCAAATGGCTGAGGAAAACCACTTTGGAATTGCGATTTAGGGCTGCGGAAGGACCTGTGATGGAAGACCTGTACAGAATTCTGCACCACTGCTAATATCGCCAACAATATGGAAAACCATAAATGACAAGGAGAGTCACGCGAATCATGAATCCTCCCTAGGGGGAGGACGATGTGCCTCCCCCAGTGAAAATGAAACTCCACAACTGCATGAGGAAGGTATCAAACAAAATGAACAAGATGGCTCTAGAGCTGCAATAGATCCACAAACTTCCAAGACAGATGACAAAGAGCATCCCCAAGTAACATCGACCACCTGTAAGCCAGTTTCTGCTGAACGACCGAAGATAGAGCTCCCAAGTCAGCAGATCAATGCTCAGATCTAGTATATGAGAGATCATGCCCTGATTTGCAAATTCATAAGACTATGGCTTACAAAGAAAACATTGCATGGTTGGATCATAGCTAAGTGGAATTCGAAAGGACACATAACCCTGCAGTTGGGGCCTAAAGGCTTCCTTACGACCATCTTTAACTGCTTAGAAGACAGAAACAAAGTCCTAGATGGAGGGACTTATTTCTTCAATGTGGCAGGCCTGTATCTGAGGGACTGGGTTGAGCGATTTAATCTGGACAAAGAAGATCTTAGCTGGGCACCCATCTGGATCCGTCTCTACTCCCTCCCTCTGGAATACTGGGACGAAGAGTCTTTACAAGACATTGGCAATGGTCTAGGTGAATTTATCAAAATCGTAGAGGAGACAAAACTTTGAAGATACACTTCCTATGCCCGAGTCTGCATATATATGCATCTCAACAAGGCACTTCCCGATGCGGTAAGTCTCTATCATGACGATGTTGAGTGGGTTTAGTTAATAGATTATGAACATGTCCCGTTTCGATGTAGGAGATGCCATGCCCTTGGCCATCTATTTCGTGACTGTCCTTTAAATCAGAAACCCTCAGCCCCCTCAGCCTCTGATAATCCTGATTCGGATGGCTTCACTAGAGTCACCAATCGCAGGAAAAACCACAAAAAACCTGCTTCAAACCCTAAGATGCCTCATGCCAGTTCATCCAAGCCTTCCACGAGCAATAGTTTTGAAACGTTGGCCCGCCAGGATGTATATAACTCTGAAAACCCCGGCCCCTCAGAGGAGGGACCCAAGATGGATACGCAATCTGCCCATATCGGTTCCAAGAAATCCCAAAAAGATAAACAACCTACAGATCTATCCTCCTCTGCTCCTAGTAAAGTCCTAGCTTGGAACTCTCAGGGTATGGAGGTAGATAACATGCAGCCCACCTCTACAACGGAAACAGACACAACAAAAGGAATAAATGATACCCAGAACATGGAAGAGGAACCTGAGAGCATAGATATTGGGGATCTGGATATTCTTGGCCTAGAGCAGGCATGCAAAACAAAAAATTATGATAAAATTCCAGAGAGACAGCTGGAGAATCTGGAAGTGATCCTCTCAAAGGCACAATGGAAAAAATCCCTAGGTATTCACCCTGGAGGTATTTGGGATGGGAAAAACACTACCAAAGACAACAAAAAGAGAGGTAGAAAAACATATCTCCAATGAACCATTTGCATTGGGGAAATGCTGGTGGAGTTAGGAAGATACTCCAAGCTTACAAAGTATTACAACTCTCTCCCCAACATTCCATCATGAAGATAATCTCATGGAATATAAGAGGGCTTAATGGCCCCGGGAAATGCAGACTGATTAAAAATATGATACAGCAAGAGAAGCCTCAAATCCTATTCTTGCAAGAAACCAAATGCAACTCTACATCTCTGGACTGAACTGCTGTAAAAGTCTTGCCAGGTAGTTTTGCAGCCGCGGTGGATGCCTCTAGTGCTTCAGGTGGCCTAGCAATCATTTGGGACGCAAGAGCCATTACGCTTAATAACATACATGCAAACAAGCATTTCATGCAAGCCACTTTCCAAATCACAGGGACTAGTATACACGGTCACTTAACCAATGTCTACTTTCCCTAGGAGGCTGTGTACAAGGTAAACATTCTGAATACCCTATATTTACTCAATGTTGAAAGAAATCATCTGCTCTGGATCACTGTAGGCGACTTCAATATGATAACCAAGCTGGAAGAAAAATGGGGTGGAAGAAACAAACTGGACAAGGAAAGTAATATTCTAAAAGATTTCATTCACAAAAACTGGCTCATTAACATGCCATTCAATAATGGACTTTACACTTGGAATAATAAAAGAGCAGGTTTATATCAGATAGCTTCTCGTCTGGACAGATTCTTGCTCTCAGAAAATGCCATCCATCTAGGAGGAGATCTCTCAGCTTCAATACTGACGCTCTTAGGTTCAGATCACTGGCCAATTTCACTCCAATGGTCAAGACCAGGCAATGCTACCTGTCAGCCTTTTCGCTCTGAAGCCTTTTGGATGACAAAACCAGATTTCATCAGCCTAATAAATTCGGAATGGAACAATTTCTCTCGAAAAGGCTCCAAAATGTTTCAATTTCAGCAAAAGCTTAAACATCTCAAGAGTAAAATAAAACAATTGAACCTTTCTTCTTTTGGTAACATTTTCCAGGCTCAAATGGCTCTTGATCAAGATATGAAATGACTACAGCAAAGGATCATCATAGAAGGTAGATCAGAGGAACTTTCAGAATAGGAGAAGGCTCTTGAATCTCAAATATCAGAGAGAGCAAAATAGGAAGAAACGCTCTGGAGGTAGAAATCGAGAATCAGATGGCTTAAGGAAGGAAAAAAACACAAAATTTTTTCACCGTACTACCATTCAACAAAGAATGAATAATAACATAACTCACATCCAAAATGAGCAGGGGGTAAAAGTGGAAAAACATGAAGATATCGAACAAAAACTTCTCAACTACTTCAAACATGCTCATCAAGAACCACCGGTTGATAGATCATCGGCCATAGAAAAAATAACAAAGAACATTCCAACAGTCATCACAGAGGAGCACAATCAACTTCTTCTCAGGCCGATCGACTTACGGGAGATGGAAAGTGTAGTACGTCAACTAAAAGAAGGGAAGGCACTTGGCCCTGACGGTTTTACTTCCAATTTTTTCCACAATTTCTGGGATCTAATTAAAATGGAGGTCTAGCAGGTTGTTGAGGAATCGAGAAATTCGTGGTGTATGCTTCCAGCCATGAATTCTACATTCATCGCCCTCATTCCCAGGGAAGCTCAACCCATCACCCCTGACAATTTCCAACCTATTGCCCTGTGTAACATCATTTACAAGATCGTCTCCAAAATCATTGCCTCAAGACTCAAATCGTTGCTACCACTACTCATTTCGCCAGAGCAATCAGGATATGTGGAAGGCAGGTAGATCACAAACGACATCATCCTTACATAGGAAATCATTCACTCCCTGAAACAATCCAAAAAATTAGGTATGCTCCTTAAAATAGACCTCTCAAAAGCCTTTGATAGTTTAAGCTGGATGTATATTCAAAAAACTCTACTTGCCTTCAGTTTCTCTCTCCCTTGGGTAAGATGGGTAATGAGTCTCATATCCTCCTCCTTCTTCTCTATTCTAATCAATGGCATTCCCTCCTCTCCTTTCCGTCCTTCTAGAGGAATCAGACAGGGAGACCCACTCTCCCCTTTTCTCTTTGTCATTATGGCAGAAGGTCTTGGCCGAAGCATAAAAAATGCTCTGCAATCCCAGCAATTAAGAGGCCTTTCCTTTTCTAACACCCTTGCTTTTACCCACCAACAATTCGTGGATGACAACATGCTTTTTGGCCATCCTTTAGTCTAGGAAGCATGTCAATTCAAATCTCTATTGACGGACTTTTCAGATGCCTCTGGCACAAGAATAAATAAAGCCAAATCCCAAATTTTCTTTTTTCATACCCCTGCTGTCACCCAAGCTTCAATCACCCACATTCTTGGATTCACAATTGCTGCTCTCCCTTCCAAATACCTTGGAGCTCCCATGACTGACTCTACTCTGAAACACTCATCTTGGAGGGTGCTCTTAGAAAAACTGGAGGCGCACCTCTCCTCCTGGACTCATAGGGCCCTCAATATGGCTAGTCGTTTAGTCTTAATTAAGGTGTTCTCCAATCTATGCCGCTGTATCTCTTCTTGATCTTGGTCGCACCCAAATGGGTTCTCAAAGAAATCAAACATCTCCAACGATCTTTTCTGTGGGGCAATTCGGGACAAAATCGCAAATGGGCTCTGGTTAAATGGGATACAGTTTGTCTTCCGAAGATTGCAGGTGGAACTGGACTTCATGATCCTTATCACAGTAATGTGGTCATGGGTGCTCGCATTTGGTGGAAATGGCTTACCTCGCCGTTCACCCCCTGGGCCACCCTCTGGACAGCAAAATATGCCAGTAATCGACCTATAGAAGAACTAATCTGAATTTCAGAAGTCAGTCTGGGATCTCTAATCTGGAATGCGGCCAAGCAACACAAGATCTTAATTCAGCAACATAGTTTCTGGGAAGTAAAGGAGGGCAACACGGCAAGGTTCTAGGAAGATTCCTGGCAACAGCAACCCAAGTTAAAGGACTTGATCTCACCTCATCAAATTCCAGAGCCGGAAATGCAGGCACTAGACAAAGTCAAGCAATTCTGGAGTCCTTCCATAACACAGGGGTATAGGCAATGGCTACGCATGGACCATATCTTAATACATGGCACGGAATCAGGTCAACAGATTCTTGGTACAGAACTAACTAAGAGGAGAATAAAATATTCAAATAAAAAGGATGTTCTCAGATGTGGCTATGAAGAAAAAGGGACTTTCACCACTCAGGAGGCCTACAACATCATCATAAAGGAACATGCCTTTAAAGACCCTCTTTGGAACAAAGTCTGGGACCCCAGTCTTTGGCCGAAAGTGTCCACCTTTCTATGGCTTCTATGTCAAAACAAAATCCTTACGTGGGACAATCTCCAAAAGAGAAACTTCCATGGTCCTTCCATTTGTCCCAACTGCAAGCAAGAAGAGGAATACACTAAGCATCTTATGCATTCTTGTCCACTAGCACACATGCTCTGGGAAAAAGTCAGTTTTCGATGCCAAAAGGACGAATGGATCCAAGGAGATATTATCTCCACTGTTTGCAACTGGGCTCAGAATCCATTTAAGAGCAAGATTTTAAACTCCTTATGGAATCTTATCCCTAGCTTTCTCATGTGGACAATATGGAAGGAGAGAAACTGGCGCATCTTCAAGGACCAATCCTCGCCCTTGGAAATTCTTTGGAATACTGTCTGTCAAAATATCAGGGAAACTTTACTTCTTCAAACATGGCATGAGGAGGACTTTCCCTCCATCCCTCATGAACAAAACATATGGGAAAACTGGAACCTTCAGTGGAATCAAGTGACGATAATCAAAGGAAAAACTTTAGCTAAGAGCAGGACACCAGATAAGTGGCTTCCGCCTCCCTATCACATGATCCAGCTAAAATTTGATGGGGCCTCGAAGGGGAATCTAGGAAAAAAAATATTTGGGGGAATATTCAGGGATCATAAGGGAGCTCCCCTTTTATCCTACTTAGGCTCAAATGGATGGGACACAAATAACTCGGCAGAATTAGAAGGTTTATGGCAGGGACTCCTTCTAGCTCAAAATCATGGTTTTTTCCCGCTTGTTATAGAAGGTGATTCACAGATCCTTATAAATATGGTCAACAAAATTTTGTAGGGAACACCATCAAGCAAAGTGAGCAACATTTGGAGATTGGCAAGTCGACTAGAACTTATAGAAATCTAGCTATCATCCAACAGAGCGGTCAATCTCAAGCACATACGTTGAGATGGAAATAAAGTAGCTGACCTCTTAGCTAATATAGGAGTGGAAAGTGGGAAGGATCTCTATACAGGGTCACTTTCTACTCTAGCCAATGAACACCAGTTATTAGAATTTAAGGAACTGGTGAAGAGTGAAATGGCATAGGAAGAAGAAGCGTAGCCGAATGTGGGTGACCATCGAATCATTTAATGAAGAACCGACTGATTGGCGGCGTTCGGACGAGTCAGATGGTGGCTAGCGCACCATCCTATGCTCACCTGAAATGAACTCAGGCGCTCCAGCAAGCTGCATTTAATGGTCGCTCAAGCTGAGACCTGGACATTGTATACCTTGATATGGAGCCTCCCAACCCCTCAGTCTTCCCTCCTTCCCTCATTATTTTCCCACCCCAAGCTGAAAATCCCTACAGTCGGACAATTACTAGGAGCCACTGCTGGCTTCTGTGTTGTATTGACTTTGGAAACGGGCACCACTATTCCCACTCTAGGCTTTGCCCTATGAATCCTGACCATTTGCACTTTGTTCATCCTATGCTTTCCTTCTCGACCTTCTATCTTGATGAATTCCCTTCCCACCATATTAACATGGTCTGTCATCATATGAGGAGTCACAGAGGTGGTATTCGAGGTGGCAGTGCTCACTCACATGCAACGCAGAGCTCTGAACCTACCTCACCTTCTCCTCCTCATGAAAATCATCCCCCTCCCAGCTCTCCTCACAGGAATTATCCTCACGCTCGCAGCGAATGGGGTCGTGGGCAGGCTTCAATTGCTGAGCAGAGTGATTTCATGCTCCATACTGCTACTTTTCCTTTGCCCCCCAGTTCGGCCCCTCACTCGACGCAATTCAGGTTCCGAAGCAACCTTAACAGACCTATCATCACTACCAACATAACCGTTGTCTTCTCTGAAGAAAGTGAGCAGCACGGTGCTCCACTGGGTCGCTCTAAAATGCAGCATCAGGAGGAGCGCAGTCATGGAATAGGTCGTGATTTTGGGATGCTTCCGGAGGAAGAAGGCAGGGGAATTAGGAGTGGCGGTTTGCATGTAGAAGGTGGATGCACTGATGACAGTTGGCAACCAGGTGGCAGCTTAGTTGGAGCGTCTATTTTGATGCCTATGGCTGGCAGTACGAGTGGCACTCTTCCTGCGAGGGAGCCACAAGGTGGCATGGCGGAAGGCGGCGTGGTGGAAGCAGATGAGGTTTGGTATCATTATGCATGTCGCATAGTTGAGGAGACTCCAGACCAGGATGAACCCAAATGAAGCCACGTGGCATCCACTGCCACCCACGCGTCAACTAAGATCTCAGCTGCTAACTGGTTTGGTCAAGTCACTTGTTGTGTCTGTTTTTGTCTAAACGAAAGGTTGTTCTGTCATTACTTCACCTGTGTCTTTTTGTGTTATGTCAAAACTTCTTCTGAAGCTCTTCTATTTTGGGTCAAGGTCACATGTTTGGTTTTTCGCTATGGCAAACTGGTTTCCCCAAATATGGGGCAGTTTAGATACTCCTGATGAAAAATGTACAAAACGGCGAAGGCTGGGGCCTCATTATAACTCTATTTTTTGTATCTTTTAATATAATTAGTCTTACGTAGGAAAAAAAAAATATAGGCTCATAGATACTTCCAAAGCCACACATGCTAGAATAGCCAAACATGGGTAGGATCATCTTGGCCTAGGTGGTTACTTGAAACTGGCCACAAAAATTGTAAGTATAAAACAAAAAAATAGTATCCAAATAATAAATTGTTAACAATTTTAATTTAATATCATGGAAGAAGACAAATCCATGTTTAAATGCAAAATTGTAGGGGACACAATTCAAAGAGGCTCACAATCTTCCAGCACCCAACATAACACTCAGGAAAATAAAAGCAATGAATAACATTTATAAGTCATTACTTATAAAATCTATTGGCTATTATTTTTGGTCATAATGTAATGTGCCTCACTGTAAAAAGCAGGCAAGCAATGTAGATACAACACATGAGCCTACTGACGATGGAGTACCTGATCTTGAGACTGATGTTCAACTCGATACTGTATGTATTTCACGTGTTATAAAAAAAATGTAGTAAGGAATATAATTAAAAATATTTAAATTAAAATGGTGTATTAATTATAACCTTTATTTTTTATACACCATAACATGTATAGGATGTGGCCAGAGAAGAGGAGGAATATATGGCCACATACGAAAGTATTTTGCTTCCCTCCAATACCGAAGAAGGTAAAGAACACTATAATACTCTTTTTATTAATAAAATATTTGTAATAATAATAACTATAAATATGAATTTAACATTTCTTTCTTAATGTAGTTTATGCCTAGCCCCACTTGCAGTAGCATGGTCATAGGACTAGGTCAGTAGAAAGACATATTACACTAGAGACCACAACAACTAAAGGGGGCCAAGATCAAAACATACTAGCTAATTACATGTTAAAAAAGAGAAAGAAAGTTGATAGAAAATGAATTAAATTGTTTATTTAGAGCCTATTTTTTTTAGTACCACATTTTTTACTGCAAGGTTGAATGCCTCATGGCATGTGCACATTAACTTTAAACTATCTTAATAAAAAATTGTGATTTTTCCATTGTAAAAAAATAGAATGAAATTTTTTCATATTGTTTAAACATTTTTTGTGATATAAGGAGGGTGTAGAATACCATATATTTGATAAATTTGTGGTATAAGTCAATTAACTCCATTAATAAAACCAAGAGCCTATAATCATATTCCCGTGTTAAACTAAGTCTTTATACAATCTGTGCCCATGATAAGTCAACCATCTACTAATTTTTATACCTGTCCCATTCCACCACACATTAGCACACTCCTATTTTAGGTGCTAGCTACTCCTTCTTCAATGCCTAATCACAAAAAATTGTGATTATGATGAAAATTAAGTACATATGTGTGTAATTCCCATGGTGGGATGTATGAAACATCATCCCGAAATTTCCCGTCAATTATTATAACCTTAAATGGGCTAGCACTGGTCTATCTCATGATCTCAAAATGACCCAATAGATGAAAATTTACAATTTTTGTCATCATCATTTCACACTATCTCATGAATGACCCTTTCTACAGATTATATACATGAATTTGTGGAAGTCCACCCCCTCTACCTATCCTATGATTAATTGTGATAGCAAGTGAATACAAGACAATTGATGTATCTTTATTGACAAGATCCCCTACTTATAAATTGTACTTTGTTCACATGTTATCACAATCAATTATAGGCTAGGTAGAGGGAATGGTCTGCTAGAAATTCATGCATATAATATGTATAAGGGTCATCTATGAGACAATGTGAAGTGCTGATCACATACATGGTAAATTTTCATCTTTCGGGTCATTTTTAGATGGTTATGACAGACCAATGCTAGCCCATTCAAGGTTATAATCATTGATGGGAAATGTGTGGAGGACAATTCATACATCCCGTCATGGAAATTACGCTCATGTGTACTTAAATTGTCATCATAGTCACAAACTATTGTGAATTTACAACTAATATATGTTAGAATTTTGTTAGACTAATATAGATTAGAAAATTCAACCAATATATATATTGGTTATAATAAATATAGTAGAAATTAAAATAGTAGGCATTCCAACAATGCCGACTAGTCTATATTGAGACTAATCATGATGCTTCATGGGATGGTGTATCAACTCATCTCATGCTTTATCCCAATAATCATTGAATGTCATAATATTGCTCTGAGGTTCTATTCAAATTCTAGAAATTTATAACACTTGTAGCCTTCCACTATTTTCATGACTCTCTAGCTTCAAGTGGTACACTAAGTCTAGGTTAATTAGTATAAATTTAATGAAGGTATTTTATTGTCAATCCATTTAGAAGATATTTCAAATATTCTGTCATAGGTATGGGCTCTTCTAGGTTATTCATATTCTCTATTTTCTTTGTTTGATCGATATTAGAAGTATCATGCTCATAACACACACATATGCCAATATTTATCTAATATTAATCATTAAGATCTATGCGTCAAACTTAATTCTTAGCTTATATACTCTTTTTTAGACTTCAGATCTTATATATGTATGTGCAAGACCGCTTTGTCCTATTCAAGTACGGTGATTGTAGTTTTCAGACTATGTATGATCTTTTAACAATGCGTTTTCAAACTTAATTTGGATACCTTGTTCATAAAATGAATTTTAGTCTTTAATCATGATCAATATTTGTTTTTAGATTTTTGAAATGGTGCAACAATTCAAATGCCTAGTTTGAAAAACAATCCTCATGCATGTCGTTTGGATGAGACCTAATCTATTGAAGGATAAATGTGAAATTATTAATTTTCCAATGCTATTAAATTTCTCATTTAAGCATCTAAAAACATCATCGACTACACTCTTCCCTAAATATTTCATACAAACCCCTCTTATCTATTCCCCTAAACCCCTAAGTATTTTTTGCCTATTATTAATGAATAAATGAATGAATGGTATATGTTAATGAATAATTGATATATGTCTATTTATGTACGTGATGTTGTTTCATATTATGTAAACATATTTTTTATGTTAAAATTTATTGAGATGAAATATTTTGTGGATTTACAATGAATGAATAAATGTTTGTTATTTTTTTTTTTTTTTTTATGTATCGTAATGTCTTTCTTTCAAATATTTCCTATATAGTATATAGATTGGGTATTAAGGAATTGAGAGTGATGTGAGGGGGGGAGGGGGCCCATGAGAGATTCCACCATCATGTGGTTGGCCCTATTCAATAGAGAATAAATTAAGATTTGGATAATCTTGGAGAAAAACATTCTCAATCCAAAAAAGCAATAACAAAGTCAATGTTGACTTCACTACTACTTCATTGAGTGGAGGGAGGTTTGCTTGACCAAGATTCAACTACTCCAATAATTTATTCTCGAAACGAAGAGGAGTTCATTCAGGTATTCATATTGTCTATTTTAGAATATCCATATTAGAATGATTTTGTTTCATATTGTCCATATTAAAATCTCTGTATTTCCTTCATTGTCCTCTTCCTAGAAAATACAACGTTCAACCATTGTATCATCTCCATAATCCATTAGTGATTCATGTTTTAAAAAAAATTGACAGGCGTTAACAAAAACTAGAACTGATCTTCAAAACTTTAGAAAAGGAAACAATTACCACAATATAAAAATGGAAAAGTATTATTCTGCAGATACTTCTCAAACAAAGCATCAATATTGATCACGACAACCAATATTGCCTTTGGTCTTCACCAATAGCATTTAGGGTATCTATGAATTCTTAACATACTCCTGCATATATTCCATACACGGTACCAGTGAAGATGTGAGGCAATATTAGTTTTCCTGACAAGTATCTATGCTTTGTATGAGAAGTATCTACAAAATTACACTTTTATGTTTTGATATTGTGGTAATGGTTTCCTTTTTTAAATTACATTGTCGACTAGTGCATGAGGTAAAGAAAAATCTAATGCTATCTTTATTAATGAATAATAACAAAAAATATCAATGTAACATTTCTTTTTTGTTACAGTTGATGATCCACCACTCTTGCATCAACCTCGAAAACGTCATGAGTACACAAATAGGCCATAAAAAATAAACAAAAAAAATGGAAATGATTGTATTAGTTACATCATTAGAAACATCACATACCATATTATGAAAACATATTTTTTATGATAATTTTTTTTGAGATGAAGTATTTTGTGTTTATGATTAATGAATGAATGACTGTTATATGCTAATGAATAATTTCTATTTGTCTCTTTATGTACATGACGTTGTTTCATATTATGTAAACATATTTTTTATGATAAATTTTACTGAGATGAAATATTTTGTGGATTTGTGAATGAATGAATGTTTTCTATTTGTTTTTTTTTTTTATGTATCATCATGTATTTCTTTCAACTATTTCCTATATAGTATATAGATTGGGTATGGGGGAATTGAGAGTGATGTGAGGGGGGGAGGGGCCATGAGAGCTTCGACCTTCATGTGGTTAGCCCTGTTCAGTAGAGAATAAATTAGGATTTGGATAAGATTGGAACCAAACACCCTCAATCCAACAGAGCAACAACAAAGTCAATGTTGACTTTATTGTTGCTTTGTCGAGTAGAGGGAGGTTTGCTCCAAGATTAAACTACTCTAACACTTTATTCTTGAAACCAAGAGTAGTTCATTCAGGTATTCATGCACACAATTATTTTTAATTATCATTTATTCATGCAATTAAATTTATTATTTGGTCAAATTTAATCTAAGTTTTCCTCCTTGGTCTCATGAATATATGTAGGACAACTAGTTTCAAATACAGAGTTTGAAGTGGAATAACTATCTGAAGCAAATAGCTCAAAATGGTAAGGATTTAAGTGAGACAAAAAAATTTGTTTGATATTTGTGTTATATGTCTCGGCCAAGTGGGAGTTACATAATTTTTTATAACAAATAACAAACATTTCCATGAAAAATATTCATGTAGTATTTGTGTTTCTTTAAAAATTGTGTTTTTATTTGAGTGAAATACCATAAACTATCATTTTTCATGCAAGGTGGTAGGAGAAAATCTTACTCTATTAATGGGGCATAAGGCACTAGTATGAGTTTTTTCTAATTCATTAATTATTTATCACATCTAACTTCTCCACCTTGCTTTGTTTTGTAGGTACTTTCATTCACATATCTGCATTTGAAAGATAATGGTTGGAGTCATATACATGAAAAAAACTCATCGAAGTACTACTCAACTTTATCCCACCAAGCGATTGGGTACTAAGTTCATGATTTATTTTTATGTTTCATTTTATTTCAAGTAATTTTTTATTTCTACATTGCAAATATTCCAAGACCATAGATGTTGAGAAAAACTAGGGAAAACATAATTAGGGTTTCTTTTATAATGTTTTATCTTTTTATATTGGAAATTATTGTGATATAATGTTAGTTCATCATCAAGAAAATTCCAATAAATAAGATCAAAATGCAAAAAAGAACACCAAAAATAATCTCCATGCCAAGGAAAAATCCCTCCACAGGGGAAAACACAAAAAATATCTTCTCATAGAAATTCAAGGAAGAATTCCAAGACCTTTGATCAAGACAAATCACCAAGTGATAGGCCAGCCACCCAAACAACAATGCTTCTCTATATAACTTAGTTTTTTGCTCTTCTCTAGCTCAAAATCTAAACAAAGATAACTTTCTTCCCATACGTGAGAGCTTTTCAAACAAAGAATTGATGCACAATCCAAACAAATAGACATTATTTATTTCCTTACTATACTTCACCTCTTTCTTTCTTTGAATTTTCTGCATACTTCTTGAAGAGGCCAAATTACTTGTGTGACTCAAATGAGTTCCAATACCTCTCCTTTGTTGAGAAATCTAGGGCATTATGTGAGCTAGATTCTTCAATTTGATTTCTCTTATCTTGGAATTTACTTGTGAAATTATATGTTGATTATGTTAATGTTCCTTTCATAAAATAAATGCCAATATGAATATCACAAAGAAAATAACATAAGATGTAAGCACACAACCAGGAAAAAACTCCTATGAAGGAGAAAACTTGGTCGACTCTTTCTTTAGTAAATTAAATTAGGTTGAGACGCACTTGACCCTTTGACTAAATAAATAGACTTACTCCAACCACCAGAAAAATTCCTCCTGCAATTGTATCTGCAATCATGGTTCTTGGCTCCTTCTATTTCAACTTCAAAATTTCGACCCTCCTTCTGCAATAGTCTCGACCCTCCTAATTTAGAAATATCAGCCTTCCTGCTTCAAATATATCAGCCTTCCTGCTTTAGAAATCTTGGCCTTCCTTCTGCAATAGACTCAACCCTTTCTGTAACCGTCTCTACAACAAGGATTTTTGGCCTTACTATAATTGTTTATGTAATTAACATTTTCATCTTCCTCTCTATAATAGTCTTCTAAGATTCTTGGCTTTCTCTCCATTTCTCGGTCATGTAATAGTTTCTCTTACTGCTTGAATGAATTCTTCACTTCTATGCTTCAAATGGTGAAATAGTAGATGATTTATACTTATTAGTCACTGTGCATTTGATCTGACATGAACAATTTGAATTAAACCCGACTTGTAGGCTTCTAATGAAAGTTGACTTGATTATCTTCTATTTGGAGGCCAACTTTGAAGGATGAATGGTAATCCTTTTGGGAGAAGGAATTGATTTGGTGGAGGAGATACTTAGACATAAAAACATTTTTCCTTTCTTGACATTAAGGAGCCTAAGAAGGGTCTCTTACAAAAATGACTTTGACTTTGACTCAACAAAAATTTGGCTTCAAAATGCCCAAAAAATGTATTTAAAGGAAAACATTTAAGAAATTATATTTCATAGGCCTGTCCCTTGCTCATTTAGTGTTGTCTTTTATATAATGGCTATGCATTCAAAGGAACATTTCTTGTTAACATAATATTTCCATGTAAAATGATCCATTTTCGAGAGTCGATGATAAAAGTTGAAAGAGATGAAAATTATGTTTGTTACCCAAGTATGAACTCCTTGGAAATTTGTGGAATGAGATATAGTCTAGCACAACATCCCTTTGAAGAATTTTTATCACATTTCTTACTTATGGAGAGGCTCCAAAATATTTCTTTATTAAGCTTGTAATCAATTTTATAGAAAAGAGTCAGAATGAACTTAAAGATGAAACAAAATCTTGGAAGCCCACAGGGGTTTGGTCTCGTGGCCAGTGGACTGTCTGCTAAGTCGTTCGTGCCGTTGTGCAGGTCACGAGTTCAAGTCTCGTCTTAACCTGAGGGTCGTTCTTGTGGGCTGGGTAGTTCCTCCTAGCAGTTATAGTGGCAACCAGTAGGATTCGACCCTGTGTAATGCGAGTACGATACCACCGCCGTTGCCAATTCCATTAGATATCAAAAAAAAGAAACAAAAGAAACAAAAACTTGGAAAGTTATAAAGAAATATAGAGATTTAGATGATGACCAAATATATCTTAGAATGTTATCATGTGGAATTCCTTTGCATGAACGAATTCTTATTAGATTGACTGAAACCATTGATCAAAACCACCCTTGGGGTACCATGAATGAAATGTGAAGCAACGATCTAAAAATAGGTATATGGAAAAATCACATGCTCTTAGAAGCGATGAAGGGGAAAATATATGGATAGCTATAGAAATAGAGCCTATTGGAGTTTACATCGAACCAAACCATTAGCTAGTCCCTTGATGCTGATAAGAAAGAGAGAGGAAAAGTGTATAAGCCCACTAGTTAGCGAAATATTCCCTTGCTAATGGTAAAATATCATAATATTTAAATATAAGGTTAGTTTATGTTTTTCATTCCTAGTACCTTTATGTGTTTCATTTCACTTGAATGAATCAAATTATCTATGTGAAGTATTTTTTTTCCTTGTTTGATCCATGTTGACTCAATCATAAAATACAAGCTCTTAGGGACCTCTTGATCAACTCATAGTTTTATTGAAGTGTTTGTTCTCTATTTTTCATTATTTGCATAGAATTTATCTATGATTAGTCATAGTTCACATTTTCAGTATGATTCACACTTATTTTTGGCTCTTTCTCTCATGTCTTGTAGTTCATGAATAGTATGGTTCACACTTATGATTTGAGGCTCGCACTCTGTAGATCTATTTCTAAGGTTTACTCTCTAAGATTTCTAACCATTTCACAATGATCTTGTAGTACATATACCGTGATATTGCATTCTATGTGGAAAACACTTTAGGAGGTCGAAGTCTTCCAAGGGCTTGACTAGGCCTCTCCAGGACAACTTCATAGTTGTTGGTCGAGAAGTCACTTTTGTCCAATAGGAACAGTCTAAATAAGAGGGTCAATTTGAATTTCTAAAGTCACTATCAAGGAGGGTTGAAGTTACCACTATAATAACCAACTAACTACCCAAAAGATGTACTCAGTCAACTTCAGAAGTAATCACAAAAGGGAGAGAGAAGCTCTCTGCAATTCTCGACCAGAGTATCAACACAAACAAATATATAAGTAAACCAAGTCATTGTAACAACGAACCCTTAAGGAGAACTAAACCACAACCATTATAAGCTTCTTAAGATTCTTCACACTTGTAGATATACCCTATAATAGAAGACCAAAATATTTACAATTGCATACCGAATTTGATGAGCTTGATGGTAGTAGAAATGATGCCAATGACCCCCCCTTAAGAAAAAATTAGGAGTATCCTAGTTAAGGAGTCTTGGAAATTTTCAACCATATCAGATGATAATATGCAACATAAATAAAATACAATGTTGGGTAATGAGGAAAAATCTAGTGCGAAACCCCCCCACTCAAAATAAGAGTGCGTTTATAAAAACCTTCAAATACTAAGAACATGTGTCCTTCACTCCTAAGAGCTCCCACAAAGATGTGAATCTTTGTTGCATGAAAATATTGGTGAAGATGTCTATATAATACTCAAAAGAATGGAAATACTTCATATCAATTACTCATTTATTCATCTTCTCTCTGATGTAGTGCATGTGAACCTTAATGTGTTTGGTTCATTGTCTCTAAACTCTATCTCTATAAAACTTGAGTGTATTTTGGTTATGAAGCATATCAATATAGGAAGTTGAACTTGTACACTAATATCTACCAAAATTTCTTAGAAGCAATGGCTTGAACAAAAATGTTCATTACACCCTTATAGTTTTCCTCTACTAATGAAAGAATAGTAGTTGTATGCTTCTTGCTTGACCAACACATGGGACTGGGACCAAGGTAGAGAACATATCTTAATGTGGACTTGCAATATGTTCTATCACTATCCTCGCATGAATCTGTGACCAACAATATCCAAGGAAGACCCTATAATCATCTTGGATGATCTCCAAACAAAGAAACAATTAAAAAAATCCCATATTAGTCATGGCAGGCCTATCTATGGAAAGAGGTGCCAATTCCAATTGGTTGATCTCCATTAAGTACTTGTACTACTCTATCATAGTTGCTTCACAAGAGGGGTTCCCCTGAACCTCTGCATAGGTTTGAAGTTTTGATCCAAAAATAAAATAACAATGGATATCACTTTAAAGATCCATAATGGATATATCTTATAGGGGCTCTAAAAAATATGAGTAACATATAGTTTCTTTCATATAAATAATTGATGCAAAGACTCTATTATATATTTTTTTAAATGAAGACCTTCGTCAAATATGCGACGGCAAAGGCAGGTCGTTGAATACTCGACAATTATTGGTCAGAGTACTCGTCAGATAATCGACGTCTGAATCGACAGATAGAAGCATCGGTAGTTTAACACTCCCGCCGGATAGAAATTTCATTTGTCGCATATCTGACGCTTTACCGACAGCATGCAAGCATTAAAGCGATAACACTCTTGTCACAAAATTTACCTATACCATTGACTATTCGACACCGAAACACAAGTTTTTCCTGTCGAATAGAACTCACTCTCATCGCATATTCGACGCCTTAGTGATGACATGCGAGTGTGAAAGCGATAACACTCTTGTTGCACAATTTACCTATACCATCGATTACCTAACGCTTAAATGTCAACTTTTCCCATCAGACAAAATGACCTATGTGTCAAATATCAGACTGCTCACTAGTGCGAGACCTATTGGATATTCAGCCTAAGGCCCATTGGATATCTGATACTTTTTAGTGTCACAAAACCAACTTCTAAACATTAGTTTTTAATGCTTCTTTATGTGTCAGATAGTTGACATTTTGGACGTCGAATATACGATGGTTACTAAATTTTCGACTATTCGACAAATTTCCAACAACGATTGGATGAGCATTGATGTGTTGGATTTCTAATGCCAAAAAGTAGCATATATGAATAATAGTCATCGTATTTTGGCCCCATTTGTACTATTGGATGGGGTATGATTCACCATTTTTGGAGTAAAAAGATAAGAAAATAAAACAAAAACTACTTTTTCAACTCATATTTTCAACTTATCTCCCGATGATTTTACTCAAATTTTGAGTGGGAGCACTCTTTGGATGTAGAATTTAATTTTTCATCCAAGGAGTACCCATGTTGCGTACTTTCAATGGACCCTACTACACAAAAAATGTGAAATACATGAAAAAACGTGATTGTAATCACATTTTTTTCATGTATTTCATATTTTTCATGTAGTAGTGTCCATCAAAAGTATGAAAAATGGGTACTCCTTGGATGCAAAATTGAATTCCCCATCCAACGAGTGCTCCCACTCGAAATTTTAGTAAAATCATAGGGTGATAAGTTGGAAATACGAGTTGAAAATGTAGTTTTTTATTTTTTCCCTCCAAAACATGATGATGTAATCTAATATTATTTTATTATTTCAACTATTATTTTATAATATTCCTTATGAGGCCCATTTTAGACCTCAAAATTTCTCTAATGACACGCTTTCTTCGAACAACCAATTATGCACAACTTTCTTCACCTAGCTATTTTCATAGTTTCTAAATACACCCATAAATAATAATAATAATAGTATAAAATAAAAATAACAAAACAAAAATGCATACATGCAAAATTGCACATCAAATTCATTATGCGCAAAAATCTCTTGAGCATTGTACTAAACTTCGCACTTCACATAGTCTACAAATAATAAAATAACCACTAGTTTTGTAGACACGCAACCACTTCTACACAATTCTTTTCAAGAAGATAACACCAAATAGTATTTCGCAACTGACAACTCAGAAAAAACTGACCATCCATATCCATATTGCATCCTCATTTGAGCACAATGTAATAGAAATGAGTCTCAAACTATTCAATCGACAAATATTATGAGCCTATTTCTAATTCGTTAACTATACTTTCTACGGCATGTGCTTTGTATATGCCTAACTTCTCACACTAATGACATATATTTACGAGCTACACATTAATACACCAACAATACTAGCAACAACAACAACAACAAGGAGCACACCAACACCAACACCAATAACACTTACATCCAAAACTCATAACTTTTTCTCTAATGTAGGATGACTCAATCGAATGTTAAATACCGGTATTTTAAAAGAAATATATACTTGAATTCACCAAATAAATATAAAAAATGGTATTTTATAATGCCAATAGATACAACCTTATCGATATCTTTGCAACTAGCTGTTATAACGTCACTGTGTGTGGATTTATTGAATGCATATTAATAGTGGTACCTGGCATGACTAATTTTTACATGCTAAATGTGAATACCAAGTTTTTGTATCATAAATGTGGAGAATTATTTCAACAGCTTGTATGTTGCCTGCTATTATTGTGATGATTACGAGATAAAATATTTCATAAACATGAATAATAATTTCATTAAAACAACTATAGTACGCACATTAAAATTGATAAATGGGATTTAATATTGTATATGGCTTTGATATTTCTGCACTTACTCTATTCATCCAAAGAGTAGTCTTGTAGGTGTTCGGACAAAAATTATAGAGTTCAAAGTACTTAGTATAGAAGAAAAAAAAATCACTTAAGAGCATAAGAGCATAAACTTAAACTTAACATACCAAAACTCTATGATCTCTTGTACGAATATTTCATTGTGCAGAGCGACTTGGAAATGTAGATGAATGTGGGTGCAGAGGTTTATGTTTCTTGTTACACACACCATCATTCCACACATATTTGAAACTGTTATGTTGTTATTTCAAAGAAAGAAGTGTAGAAAATCTTGTAGATTCACAAGCTAATGCAATTTTCTAAAGCAAGAGACAAAAATCTACTTCTACTCTTTATAGCGTAAGCCCATAAACATTGAGCAAAAAATAATCAATAGAGGAAGAGAATAAAAGGCACATAACACAACAGGGAAAACCACATCTCAAAACCCCACTATTTGTTTTGTATTAATCCAGAAAATCAAGATGAAATTACAATGCTTGTTCTCTCTAGATAAATCCCAACACTCAACAAATTCAATCTCCAACTCATAAGCAAGCTCAAGGCCAAACCTTAGCCTCTTCAGAAGCTCTCCAAGTCTCTATTCCAATGTATAATTCCTATGAATGATAGCTTGTATTTAAAGGGAAATAAAGCCTCTAAAAATAGTCCAATCCCTCAAGGAGTAGTTCCTGATTACATGCACTATCAGTGAAACTAAGAAAAATATAAAACAAATAGTACACTGTCCCTGCACTCTAGCCTCAACTGGGTCTTTCTCAGAATCGACATGCATGAGTTTTTGATGAGTAAATATCCAGTTCGAGAACTAATTTAACTGAACTGACTCATGAAACTGAGTCTTCTATTTTACAACTCACAATTAACTCACAGTGGACTCCTACAAAGTAGGGAGAACATATACATGACTTCCAAAAGACTTCCAACTCGAATTCCCTAAGTTAAGTAAGTTTAATAATCTTAATTTAACTATTTTAAGCTGCTATGAGAATAGAATTCGAATTTAATTCACAGTTTAATTCAAGGACAAATTAAATTGAAATTTCTTGTTTCCATTTCTCAACACTCCCTGTCAACAAGAAAGGGATTATCAACTAACTCGATCTTGTCTCTGTGAAACTCGAATTTACATCTTGACAATGCCTTTGTCAAGATGTCAGCATCTTTTTCCTCCGTGGGAATGTAATCTAACAACATGATCTGCCTCAATATACAATCTTTGAGATGATGACACTGCATATCAATATGCTTAGACCGATCATGAAAGACTGGATTTTCTAAGAGTTTGATACAACTCTGATTATCATAATAAATCACTGTCAGATCCATCTACTAACCAAATAAACCAACCAGGATCTTCGTCATCCAGTTAGCTTCACATGCTACCTGACTTTGTAGCCATGTACTCTGCCTCTGCTGAACTGAGTGCAATCGGTCTCTATTTCCTATTGTACCAAGAAACTACCACTGACCCAATACTAAAGATCCCTCCTGATGTGCTCTTCTTGTCAAAAGGACTCTCCTCTGTCTGTTTGTACTATAACCCAAACTGAGTACTACCTCTAAGGTATCTCAATACATGCTTTTCCACCTTCTAATATAGCTTGGTAGGCGTAACCATCACTTGACTAAGTTGGTTAACTACATAGCACATATCCAGTCGTGTGTTCACCAAGTACATGAGTGAACCCACAAGTTACCTATAAACAATAGCTTACACTACTTCCCCTAAAGTAGCATCCTCCTTCCTCCAGTTACTAGCTAGAGGAGTCTCGATGGTTTTACTTCTCTCCATGCAGAATCTCCTGAGTATCTCGTTGGCATACTTACCCTGAGATACAAAAAACTCCCCATCTCCCTGCCATGCCTCCATGATAAGAAAGTAATGCACGAGCCCCATGTCCTTCATCTCAAACACTCTTGCAAGGTCCTCCTTGCAATATTTGATGAGCTTCTTATCACTTATCAGTATGAGATCATCTACATAAAGTAGAATGATCAACAACTTACCTTCCACCACTATGTGATACAGGTTTTCATCCACTTCACTCTTTGTGAAGCCCAACCTAGTGAAGTAGTTATCTATCCCGATGTACCAAGAACAAGGTTCTTGCTTCATCCCATACAACACTCTCTTGAGTCGACACACATGTGACTTAGGGTCCAAGGTTTCAAAACCTTCCGGCTACTCTATGTACACCTCTTCCTCAATCATGCCATTAAGGAAGGTAGTATTCACATCCATCTGATGGATCTTCCAACCCATCTATGTTGATAGTGCCAAAACAGATCTAATTGAGGTGTACCTTGCAACAGGAGCAAAGGTCTCATCATAGTCAATCCCATCTACCTATGAAAAGCCACGGGCCACAAATATAGCCTTTTTCTTCTCCACACTACCATCTATAGCTTGCTTTACCTTGTAAAGCCAATGGGATCTCACAATTGACTTGTCCTCTGGTCTCGGGACCACATCTCAAACATTGTTTCAAACTATGGAGTCATACTCCTCCACCATCACATCAACCCAAACCGGCTGCTGCAAAACTTCCTGAAAGGAAGATGGCTCTATCACAACACATGCACACATAAGTTCCATGTATCCATTGTACCTCTCTGGTGACCTCCTCTATCTGCATTGAGAAGAGGGTGCTCCCACATTCTCCTGTGCATCATCCAACAATCTATCAGCTTCTCTAGTGTGCTTTCTTCCCTCTCTGGAAGACTCTTCCTTAGTGGATGTCTCCACTCTATGAACCTCTGCATGTGGCTTCTCCACATCAATCTGAGGCCCCTCAACCTTAGAAGCTAAAATATCCTCATCTTCATGTAGCTCAAGCTCCCTCTCAAGGGATACTCACATGGCCTTCTCCTCATTGAACTTGATATCCTTGTGAACCATTGTCATTCGACTGGTCAGCACGTACACCTGATAGTTGTGGGGGGTATCAGTGTACCCAACAAATATCCCCAACTTTATTGTTGGCTCAAGCTTCTTCTGTGCATCTTTGGTCACATGGAAATAAATCGATGACCCAAAAATCTTGAAGTGGCCAACATCTGGCCTCTTACCGGAATAAGCCTCCTTTGGTGTCTTCATCTCAAGTATCTGATGTGGGCTACGGTTTTGAACATAAACCATTGTGTTGCATGCCTTAGCACAAAAGTGTAGTGGTAGGCCTTGATCATGCAACATTGCCCTTGCTGCCCCTACTATGCTCCTGTTCTTCCTCTCGGAAACCCCATTCTATTGAGGATTATGGGGTGTCGTTAACTCTCATTTAATCCCTTCCATTGCACATAAGTTCTTAAACTCATTCGAGACATACTCACCATCGTTATCACTCCATAGAGCTTTAACCTTCTTTCCAGACTCTTTCTCTACCAATGCTTTGAACTCACAAAACTTTGGGAAAGTTTGATCCTTTTTCTACATAAAAAATACCCAACATTTACACAAATAGTCATCAAAAAATATAACATAATACCTATGTTTGGTTGTGGATGCTATCAAGAATGGTCCCCACACATCTGAATGGACTCTCTCTAGAATAGACTCTACTTGACGGTCTCTGTCTTCAAAGGAAGACTCGGTGTATTTTCCCAAAGTACAACCCTTGGATGTATCAACTTGCTCAAGCGTACCTTTGGGAATACCAGTAGAGATTTGTTGCAATATCTTCAAAGCCCCATTATGCAAGTGGCCCAATCGCCTGTGCCACAACTTGTCGATGTCTCGACTCAACATATTTTTCACTTTTTAACTCAAAGAAGCACAATCATCTACCTCTATATTGTAGAGATTCTGAACTCATATCCCTATCTTATTTACTTGACCCGTAGCTATGTGTTGAAGGAATGCATTTCCTTTCGAAAATATCACATCATAGCCTTTATCCTCAAGAATGCCAACAGATACCAATTTCTTCATTAGTCCGGGTACATGCATAACATTTTTCAAGGTGAGTGGAGCCGCATGATCCCTCTGAAAAGTAATAGTGCCCACACCAGTAACACTATACTTACCATCATCATCCATCTTGATATGCATCTTGAGATCTTTCTCCTCCAATTCACTGAATAACTTTTTGTTTCCAGTCATGTGGAAAGAAGCTCCACTGTCTAAGTATTAGACACTTCCCATCATTGAAGAAACCATGCATGCAACGAGGGAAAAGTACAATTCGAATTGGGAGACCAAAGCCTCACCCGCTGCTCCTACTAAGGACTTCTCCTTGGAATTATTTAATGGACAATTTGTAGCAAAGTGACTCATCTTGTCACAATGAAAGAATTTAACTTTTTTCATGTCCTTCTTCTTACCTCCATGATAAGAATCTGATTTGGAATGAGAAATTTTACCTTTCCCCTTCCTCGCCTTAATCTCTAAGGCACATTTCTCTTCATAATTAGTCTTTGATGAATATCCATCCCTAGTGTTCCTCCTGATCTCATCCTGCATCAAATCCAACCATAGTCGTCCCCAATCTACCAGCTTCTCCCAACCATTGACAGATTCCTGATAACTATGCCAACTCTTTGGGATTTGAAGAAGAGCAAGCCTCACCATATCCTCCTCAGCAACTGTGATTCCAACACTTCCAAGTTCATCTTGACATTGAGTGAACTTGGTCAAGTACTTTGGAATCATCTCACCTTTCTCCATCTTGATTTTACGAAGTTTATCCTTCAGTCCCAACTTCTTTTAATCACTGTTATTCTGATACAAGTCAGTCAATGTTTTCCACATTGCATGCAAGGTTTCCTTTCCATGTAGACTCGAGACAATATGATCTCAAACTCCCTCAAGTATTATCTTCCTTGCCTTCGCCACACACTTCTTCCACTCGGCCAAGTTATGTGCATCAGTAGTTGCTGGCTTAAGAATTACTTTTTCAACAAATTCCTTCAAGTCATTGTCCTCTATCACAGCCTCCATATTGTCCCTCTGGCTATGAAATTTGATTTTCCTTCCAAGGCATACTCAATCCTCAACCCATGGAACACCATCTACCGATCCTAAAGTATGTATTGCAAATTCAACTTTCACATGTAATCCAAAACTCAAAACTTCGATTTTAAATCAACGATATATCCCTCATCCAAACTCCGATTCGGTCGATTGTTTTTTGAATTTGGGTATCTTTTTCGAAGGAATCCAGATCTACAATTTGTTTCTAAAACTTTTGCACATAGATTCTCAGATACTGCAAACTCTCGACCCAAAAAAAATCTTGCTTAGATACCATGTAGAAAATCCTGTATATTCACAAGCTAATGCAATTTTCTAAAGAAAGAAACAAGAATCTACTTCTACTCTTTACAGTGGAAGCCCATAAACATCAAGAAAACAATAATAAATAGAGGAAGAGAATCAAAGGCACATAACACAATAAATATGTGGGGAAAGCCACAACTCAAAACCCCACTATCTATTTTGTATTAATCCATAAAATCAAGGTGAAATTACAATCCTTGTTATCTATAGAACAATCCCAACACTCAACAAATTCAATCTCCAACTCATATGCAAGCTAAGGACCAAAGCTTAGCCTCTTCACAAGCTCTCCAAGTTTCTATTCCAATGTGTAATTCCTATGAAGGATAGCTTGTATTTAAAGGGAAATAAAACCTCTAAAAATAGCAGAATCCCTCAAGGATCAGTTCTTGATTGCATGCACTATCAGTGCAACTCTGAAAAATCTAAAAAAAATAGTACACTATCCCTGCACTCTAGTCTCAACTAGGTCTTTCTCAGAATCGACATGCATGAGTTTTTGATGAGTAAATATTCAGTTAAATAGAGTAGCACTGGTGGATTTCATTAGTGTCACCCTAATTATTAACTCACTATTAGTTCTCTCAATCAGTTTCAGAACTAATTTAACAGAACTAACTCATGAAACTGAGTCTTCTATTTTACAACTCACAATTAACTCACATCAGACTCATACAAAGTAGGGAGAACATATACATTACTTCCAAAAGACTTCCAACTCGAATTTCCTAAGTTAAGTAAGCTTAATAAACTTAACTGAACTATTTTAAGTTGTTCATTATTAGTTCTCTCAATTAGTTTGAGAACCAATTTAACTGAGTTGACTCATGAAACTGAGTCTTCTATTTTACAACTCACAATTAACTTACACTAGACTCCTACAAAGTAGGGAGAACATATACATGACTTCCAAAAGACTTCCAACTCGAATTTCCTAAGTTAAGTAAGCTTAATAAACTTAATTGAACTATTTTAAGTTGCTATGAGAATAGAATTCAAATTTAATTCACAGTTTAATTCAAGGACAAATTAAACTAGAATTTCTTGTTGCCATTTATCAACAAGAAGACCAACTTCTAATCCAATTGTAATAATTATTATTTAATAATAACATTTAATCTAATGACTATTGTGTTTGGTAGAAGCTATACAAAGGTGTATTTATTATCCTTAGATTACCAGATTACCTAGGTTCTGTTCAAAGGAAGCATGTGCGGACAAAAAATGCACATGCGGATTTCATGCAACACTAAAATTGATAATTTAGATTTGATATTGTATATGGCTTTGATATTTTTGAACTTACTCTTTGCATCTAAAGAGCGGTTATGTAGTCGTTCAGATAAAAATTACAGGGTGCAAAGTAAGTGTAGAAAAAACATTTTCACTTAAGAGCATAAGAGAATAAACTTAAAGTTAACATGCCAATACTCCATGAATTATTTTGAAAATATTTCACTATGCGAGAGAACTTGAAATGAGAATGTATGTCGGTGCAAAGGTTTATATTCCTTATTCCACACACCATCCTTCTGCACATATTTGAAATCATTATGTTTGCAAAAATCAAATAGTTTAAAATTAAATGCATCTGTGTGGAATAAGGTTTGCATTGCATCGTAAATGTGTGTCAAATTTTACGAGAAATAGTTATGTTAGGTTATTCATAAATTAAATTTGGTTTGGTTTTAAAAAGTAGTGGGACCAATTTTCAATTCAATTCAGTGTAGAGAGTAGCTGAATACATGTTGGCATATATATATATATATATATATATATATATATATATATATATATATTTGTGAATTTAATTGCATACTTTACTATTTGTGGCTATTATTAATGGTGTTCTCTATAGAAGCTACAATTTAAATCGAATAACAATTTTTTTTATGTGATCTAGTAAATTTTTTTGAAGGAATCTAATCTTGGGAGTATTTAAACCATGTTTTTAATGGTGGAAATGGATTCAACGCCATAAAAAACCCTTGGGGCACCCAAAATCTTGAAGTTTAACAGTTGCAACCTGGATTTACAAAAATTCCTAATGGATTTTATCAAAATATTGCAAAAATTTCCATGATTTTATGGGAAAATTTGAAAGTTGTTTAGACCATGCCATAGATATATCGACAACATTAAAGAAATAAGCATTGCCAAAGTAATAAAGCAAATAATTTTTAAATTTCAAGATTTATTTTACTGGCTACTGTTAATGTTCACTTTGAAATTTTGAATTGTTATTTATTGAATATGTTAAATGTGTCGATAAATCTATAAATTAGATTTGAATCTGACAATGATTAAGGAAAAATGGTGGTGAGGACTATTGGCATTGTACTAATAATAATAATAATTAATTAAACTTTGTCAAAAAACATGAGAAAATGTATACACAACCAACTGGAATGCATTATGGCAATTATCTCTATACTGTGATATTGAAAATCGTGTACCCTTCACTGTTTTCATATTACACTATAATGATAAAACAAATCATTAATGATTGAGTGGTGGGGGATAGCTCAGTAATTAAATCAATTCATGATAAAAATAGCTATTGTCATGAGATTTATTATTATTACTACATATTTGCGCTTAGCCATTTCAAAGAATTGTAGGACTGTCAGGTTGTGGAAACATTTCACCCTAGAATAGTTAATCCAACAAATCCTTGACAGGTTTTGGGCAATTTAGGCTACAAAATGCACCTAAAAACCTTTCAAAATGTAGTGTAAAAGACAACGGTCTTATATTATATCACAAATTTATGCTTATATGACACGTATTTCAATGATATTAAATCAATAACAAAATACACAATAAGTGGAAACGCTGGTTTTGCAATATCGATATTTATTTCCATTACTTCCCGTAAACGTTGGAATTGATATTTTAAATTATTATTTATTAAGAATGTAGTATGCAGTAGTTTCCATGCGAAGAATAATAAAAACTGGCAATTGGGACTGAAGCAACAAATTGTGAAACTATGGGACATTGGAGACGAATATAAGTAGCAGATAAACAAAGTAAGCTATTTGTACCTATACAATCAACGAAGCGGTATTTGAATCTTCCACCAAAAAACAATAGAAACATAGAAATTTCACTAGTGAATACTTTCTTGGTTTCACATCTCAGTAGATTCAACATTATTCAATAGTTCATTTTTTCAATTGCTTAAGTTCTTTTGCAATTTTCTCTACAATGTATTTCTTTTTCTATGGAATGTTTTAAGGATTTGTATTTTCTCATTTCATAGTTTATCAACATGAGAACTTCATAAAAAGTATTAACACATGTAATATTCACTGCATCTTTTCAATTTACTATTTCTTTCTCTTTTGTCTCTCGTATTTGCATGTGCTTTTCCCAAATAACCTAAATTGCATATGAACAAAGAATCAATGCAATTTTTTGCATGTGATAGTGTGTAAGAAAATAGTGATAAACATAGACATTTTCACTAGTGAATACTTTCATGATTTAACATCCTAGCGAATTTAGCATTATTCAACGGTTAATTTTGTCAATTTCTCATGTTATTTTGCAATTTAATCTACAAGATATTTATTTTTTGTAGAATTGTTTAAGGATTTGTATTTTCTCATTTCCCACTTTTTGAACAGAACAACTTTAGCAAAATTTTTAACACATACAGTAGTCATTTCATCTTATCAATTTATTATTTCTTTCTCTTTTTCCTCTCATATTTGCATATGTTTTTCCCTAATAACTTAAATTGCATCGAAACAAAGAACCTATGCAATTTTTCATGTCATAATGTGTAAGCAAATAGTGCCTCTAAATCTTTGTCTAATTCAAAATATGTTTACACAACACATATTTTATTAAATTTGTAGAAAATAAAGTATCAATTATTGGCAATGGATGCGCAAAGAGTAGCTGAAGTAAAAATAAATAAATAAATAAAAATCCCTCGATCCTACACAACAATCTTCACCTTCCACACCTATTAATGGTGCAACGTCATTCACAACTCAAGGAAAGAGGAGAAATATTGGTTTTGGAAAACTAGTTATTGGTGACTCAACAATTCATCGAGTTGAGCAACATAATTTTCACAAATTATTTACTAACCAGATGCATACAGTTCAAATATCCAATTCCAAAACTGTCGTGAATATAGAGAGCATTCAACAAGCTATAGACGTGGAAATTGATATCAGTGAACTACCTAACTGGGTTGCTACTCGTTTAGAAAAGAATCAGAAAATAATGGAGAAATTTGTAGAAGAGGACATTATTTTCGATCACAGGGGCTTCAGTGGGGGAGAAATACTATACCACGTGCATTCATATTGGGGGATATATATTGAGGAAAAAATTACATAATATACTGAGCATATAATAGGGGGTAAAGGGTTTTTATATTGGCATGTATAAAAAATGGAGCTCGAAGTTAATGAAAAAATATAAAGGGGTATAAAAAATGTTAATGAAAAAATGGATACCTACAATATCTAGTGAAGGTAGAGGTGTTTTAATTGGGAAGGTGTATTGGGTTCATATTGGTAGGGGGTTAATAATGTGATTTTTATAGGTATTTTCCAATATGTAGTCAAATTAAGGGTGTTGTTTAGTATGCCATGAATGCAGGTGCTATGTTAGAGGTTCATTGAGTGAAGTCCCTGTGTTTTCGGTGAACATCTTGTCACATTGCAAAATGCAAAATATGACAAGACCAACAAAAAATTGAGAGGTGAAAAGGTAAAAGTTGAAAATAAAAAGATTATTGATTAATAACATGTGGATATTGATTTGTCTGTCATTGACATGATAGGGCTCATGGTATTGCAACAATCTAATAATGATGCAATTACTCAAAATGTTACCAACGTGCTTGTAGAAAATAAGATACTAAAATACAAATTAAAAGAACTACAAGACATTGCAAATCTAGTTCCTCTATTAATGACTCCATTAGTAGTGTGATCGCCTTTATTGCCAAGTTTTGTTGCTGCAACATTGCAAGCATTTAACAATGCTGCAAATCTACTTGATGTAGTGAAGGCATATATTCTCGACAACATTTGCCAAAGATTAGAAATTATTGATGATTCATGGCAAGCAATTTTCTATTTAACACATTTACAAAAGAAACTAACGATATTTACAAACTTGGTTAATAGTAATCTTACAGAAGACAAGAAATTCGTTGACAATAAATTAGATACTTTTAATCAGAGTCTAAAACTAATCTCTTGTTTCAAAAAATAAAACCAACAACTACCAGATATTGAATTAGTGAAACAATTAGAAGTTGGATGGGTGGAAAGGGTCACTAAATTTGAGAATATCAATTATGTTGGTAGTGACCTATGCAAAAGGAGAGGTAGTTCCTATCTCAAGGAAATTGATATTATAAAAGGCTTAGATGGTTTACGCATGTTGTAGGATTCTAAGTTAATTTCAAACGACAGGTTACAAACTCAATTTAAGGAGAAAAAACAGAAAATGACATTGGCGTTTGATAGCATCACTGATTTTACTGTAGAACATATTGACACAAGGTTAATTAATTTTTCTAGTTTCAATAAGTAGAATGCTAAGTCGGTTGTCAAGGTGCAAGACGAAACTAAGGAAATTGAAAAAGAGATTTTCACTAAAAACGTGAAAATGGAAGTAACAATTGCCCCCAACAGAGACTACATTAAAAAAATGATGAATGTGTTTCTTCAACGAGTCATGGAATCGTAATAAATGTTACAAATTGTTGTTTTGTGACTACTGATATCGTTCAAGGAAGCGAAACACCTCTACTTTACAGTTTTCCTTGTACAATTCTGATTATATTCAACAAGTTTTCCTTTTAAGACTATTTTGAATATGATCTCATACAAATATGAGATATGGTCATGGTCATTGAAATTTTATTTTGACTATAATTATTACTAAATCTTATTATGTATCAATGTTATGATAGCATTTTGTATAACTTTTGAAAAATATTCTTTCAGCTTTCACACAAGAGCATGAACAAATATAGGTCAACCAAATCTATTTATCATTTAATTCCACTATGAAGAAAGCTTCACGCAAATAAAATCAATTAAATAGAGCTAATATGCATTATTCACAATTAAAATATTATCAATAATATAAGCATAAACAATTTTATTCTGAATAGAAAATATGGATTATGTTCTATTACTAAAATATTAACAATAAAAGCTTTAGCACACACTGTGCACAACATCACAATGAAAGCTTGAAAGATTCTTCTGCATAATGAACTTTCTCCACACTTCGCTAAATAAAGATTTATCTCAATGAAATTTTGTTTTTGTACAGATTATTTTTCGCAGTACAAACAACATTTATTCAATTGACTACCATATGCAATAACCAACTCCTATTCCGAATGGAATTTATCTCGCTTCTATTTCATTCATCTGAGAGAGTGTAATTGAAACTACGTGCACTAATATGCTTAGGTAGCAACCACAATCTCTCATGGCCAGATTATTATGATCATTAGTCCAAGATGTGTGCAAAACATGTGAAGAAAAAAGTGTTGTGTGTCCAAACGAATGTGTTAAAGGCTTTGTGCAAGGTTTATTAAAATATTAAAAATACAAGTTTCTTTTTTAATTATCATGTACTAATAAAATTTGTTTGTAACCATGAAAATAGAAGTGCGGAATAATCGAAGTGTGTTATTGAGTACATCAATAGTTGTACGGGTGAAGTTATTCAGGGATGACTATGTGTGTGTGGGTATTATGTGACTCAGGGCGTTATTAAGGTGCAAAGGTGGTTGTGCATACTTGTTTTATTATTAATAGATTTTGTGGAACATCGAAGTGCATACAATGAAAGCTTGAGAGATTTTTGCATACTTGCAACAAGTTATTTTTCTATTTTAAAAATGGTGGATTTATCTTTTTTTTGCAAGCGTCCACTCCAAAAAGATTATTGTGTGGAAAAAATTTCAATGTGAGGAGGTCTGCACAATGAGCTAAACTTTCACCCATTGAACTTCCCTCTGTATAATAATACTCCTTCATTGTTAAATCTTATTACACGAAATTTGAAATGGAATTTTGGAGAAGAGAGCATCACTTTGTTTAAATACCATATCCATATGAACGTGTCGATCAAATTGTGCACAAGTGGTTGTGTGTGAGAATAAAAAAGCTTCTTTTGCACAATTAACTTTCTCCGCACTTTGCTAAACAAAGTTTTTTCTCAATGAAATGTGCTTTTTGCACATATTTTTTTCGTAGTAAGCACAATTTTTAATTAATTAAGTATCGTATGAAATTACAAGTTCCCATTCCTACTAGAATTTATCTCACTTTTATTTCATCCATCTAAGAGAGTGTAAAGAACATTGCATGCATTAATATGCCTCTCTGGTAACCACTCTCTCTCATGGCTAGATTATTATGATCATTAGTACAAGATATGTTACAGAACATGTGAACAAAAAAGTGTTGTGTGAACAAAATAATGTTTGAAAGGTTTCTGCAAGGTTTATTGAAATAATAAAAATATAAGTCTCTTTTTTCATTATCATTTAGGAACATTTTTTTCACAACCACAGAACTAATTGTGCAGAATAATCAAAGAACGATATTGAGTACATAAATAGTTGTATGGGCGAAGTTATGGAAAGTGACTATGCGTGTTCATATCTTATATGAATCAAGGCATTATTGAGTGTGGAAGTACTTGTGCGAACAAAGTTGTGTGGAGGTGATTTTGTGTACTTATTTTATTATTAATATATTTTGTGGAATGTCAAAGTGCATAGAATGAAAGATTGAGAGCTTTTTACATACCTGTAACAAGTAAAAAAAAATAAATTTAAAAAAAAATGGATTCATATATTTTTTGCAATCTTCAACTCCAAAATATTATTGTGCAAACAAAAGTTCATTGTGAGGAGGCTAGCACAATGAGCTAAACTTCCGCACATTGAACTTCCCTCCACACAATAATCTTCCTTCCCCGCTATTTGCTTACACGAAATTCAAAATGGAATTTTTCACAAGAGAGCATTACTTTGTTTAAATAGCATATCCATATGAATGTGTCAATTAATTTGTGTGTAGGTGGTTGTGAGAGAGTACAAATGATGGCTTATTATGCGGAGTTTGCACAATGAGTTTCTTCCGCACTAAATTATCTATATTATCAAATAATTCAACCTTGACTTTAATTTTATTTATATTTAGTGAAACCTTATCTTTTATCAATAAATAGATTTATTTTATTTTATTTTTATTAATGAATATAGTAATTAGGAACAAAAGGTGATTAATAACTAATAAACGACAAAATCTACAGTTGTGCGAATGAAGCTTTGGAATACTGAAATAAGATATTGGAAAGTGACTTTCGTTGTTTGCAGAGGCGATAATAATGACACATTACCAATGTGAAATAATAGAATGAAATACGAACTCCATATTAACGATTCACCTTTGCTGATTTTCAGTTTGCAATAGGCACTTTCTTAGCTAAATATCTTGTGCAGAGAACTCCAAATGCTCTGCACAATGAGTTCCTTACACAATATTACGAATTATTTTTATTAGTTTTTTAATGCAAAACTTTAATGTTACGTGTTTTTATGAGGTGTTATCTTTAGCTTCTTCTTCTCAATGGACTTTGTAGTTGTTCGAAAGGAGAAGTGCGGGTAATCAAATGTGTGTTATTGAGTGTGGAAGTAGTAGTATGGAAAATGTTGTGTGGAGCTTCCAATGTCAATGACTTCGAGAATTATTGAATGCAAAAGTACTTGTGTGGACAAGTTATGTGGAGGGAAAAACATTCTTGAATAAGAATGGATTTAGTAATGAATAAATGAAAAAATGACTATGCAGAAGTGAAATACAGTAACAACATATTGCAAATGCAAAAGATATTCTGGAATAATGATGAAATGTGAACCCTACTCTAATGATGAAATGCACAATTAGCGGTAGAGGCAAGGACTATATGTTGGCATTGATGTGTGTCGCAACATTGCAGGTGTTTTATCGGTTGGCATTGATGTCAACCTGGTTGCTTTGGTTGCAGATGAACTGGTTATGTATGTGTATGTGTGGATGCAAGTGGCTTGTGTATATATTATGTGTGGATGGTCCTTGGCACATCTACTAGCTTGGAGATGTGATTTACAGGTGTTGCATATAGATTGTGATCAAAGGATGTCATGGTCCTTAGGATCATGTTGTTGTTGAGTTGTATGATGGTGTGTTGCACTGATTTGGATACCTTCCCTTGATAATCAATTATGTAGAGTAGGAGTTTTATTAGATATGTGATGATCTTCTTTATCATGTTTCTACATAAAGATGTTGGTGGTTGCTACAGGAGTTAGATTTTAGGATCCTTGGTTATTAGGTCTACATGTCCCAGTTAGGTCCACATGTTGATGATGTTATGCATTGGGCTTGGAGAGGATCTACACGTGTCAATGGGTGCTTGAGATGGTTGTACAAGTGTTGGATGTTTGACGTGTTCTGGAACTACATAGGCAAAGTGTTTGGGGAGTAGTTTTATGGTCCAAATGTTTTAGTATGGTTGTTGGTTGGCATCCTAGTCAACCTAGTTTGATTGATAATGATGATAGTGACATGGTAGTGATTTGGTGAAGTGTTGCAGAGGTGTCAGTGAATTCCAGAGGTCATATAGAGGATTTTAAAGCTCTGGAGAAGGTGGAGAATTTTCTGACTCCTTAGTTGAGGAAAGATGTTTCCCTTCATCCTTTGCCCTAGTCGCATGGATGTTGAGTCATGAGAGGGATTGAAAAGCTCCAATCATTGGCAGGAAAGCCTATGGGAGCGATTGAGGAGTTCCATTCGTATGGAGTGTGTGTTGTGGGTGTGACTGAGGTTTTTCACGAGTTTTTCTTCGTATTCCTGGCACTGCTCAGCTAATTTTGGTTTTATTCAAATTTAAGCTTCTGTGATCCATATTCTTCTCCTGATGATAAACCACATAGGTTGGTTCAAAACACATCGACCTAAATATTTCGATGTGATTTATTCTAAAAATGTTTCTAATTTTGGTTTTGTGGAGATTTTCTTGATCAAAATTTTTCAGCATATGGTTGGAAAAGGTTGTGGGTCCTCTAGAAGTCGATCAAGGTTGAAGATATCAAAAGGCAAGTGGAGTTATTGGTTGATATGGTCAAGAATCCTACCTCAATAAAATATGAATCATGTGAAAAGTACTGTTGAGTGGTCCATAACCTGTAGCATTTACTAAGTGACTCAACACAGAAAACTGATAAATAAAGGAAGGAATTGAGTCTATTTGGTTGGTTGTTTTGAGAGTGTGAGAGTATGCCATTGTGAGGGAATTATGAGTGAGTAGAGATTGTTGCAGCTATTCACACAATATTGGAGAGATAAATCATATTTGTGTATGTAGAATTAGAGATGATTTGAGACGAAAATATTTAGATTTTGTGTGTTGTCGAAGTCGAGGAGAATTGGCATTTTGTGGTGTGTTAGAGAGGAGATATTGTTATGAGTAGAAGAGAAGAAATAATCCTCTCTAAGGAAAATTTTTGTTTCATATTTGATGTGTAGAACGATGGTGTTGTTGGGTTTCTCATGTTGAGCGAATTGAGAACCCAATATGAAACATATATGAAATGTGGTTCACATGGAGGAAGTGAAGGCATGGAGGCTTCATAGTAGACAATGATTTGGCAGATTCAGTAGAAGGAATATATTTCTCCATCCAATAGGATTTGGATAGTCTAATGGTAGTTGGGTGAGGATCGTTGGTCGTGGGAGCTTCCAATGGATGGTAGTACACAGATCCGAGAGAGAAACAAATTTCATGTTTGATAGGTGCCAGCATACTATGAAGGAAGCCGAGTCTCCCAGCTTATGGGTGTAAGCTGATCCATGTAAAATTTTGTTTATGATTATAATAAAAGAATTGAGTAGCGCAACAATAGTAGGGTGGTTTTCTCCCGAAAGGGTTTCCACCTGAAATACTTGTGTTCTTATGTGTGCATGCTTGTGTTGATGTTTTTCATATTTATTATTTTATGAGTTTCTACTTCTTTCATGTTTTGATAAACTAATATTGTGGATGTATATGACTATTTGACATTGTGGTAAAAAGTTTTAAAATTGACAAAAGGCCATCACTAGTGATTCACCCCCCTAGTAGTGAATACATTTCCAACACTATGTTGCATCTCAACTATTCCCCTTGTTGAATAAAGATGTTTTAACTTTTTGTAAGATGAATTTTTGGAAAATATCTATATTTTTTGAATTTAATTTATCAAATGGTTTTTGTGGACACTTTATCCATCATCATGGGAATAAAAGTAAAATCTGTGATGATGGGTGAAGTCCTCGGACAAAATAAATTTGAAAACACAAATATTTTCCAAAAAATCATTTTACAATATAATGAATAAGTATGAAAATCAACATTAGATTATTTTAATATTTTATCAAAATATTAGAAAATAAAAAATAATAAAAATAAAAATATTTTTTAATTTTTATATTGTGGAATAAAATTAATGGTTTGAAAACATCCAATTCCATCATTATTACTTTTCTATATAAATCAAGAATTTACTTCTACTTTACTACTTCTCAATTACTCTATATTAAACCTAATAACATTATGTATTATGTATAAATAGTAAAGTAGACCAAGAAAAAGAATTCTACGTTTCAATGTTTAATATTACTTACTTTATTGACTCTTAATAGAGCTAATCATTTTGATCATGTTAGTGATTGAATATGGATTATTTTTATTATTATTACATTATCCTAATTTTCTCATTATTAATCTAATAAGATTATTTTCATTAAAGCTATTTAAAAAAATTACTAAATTATTTAATTATTTTTTAATTGATGTTGTCTTTTCATTATTCAGAAAATTAATATATTATTTTTTAATTGAGATTAATCTTTTCATTATTCACTCACTCATTGAAAGGTAATATATTCAACATTTCTCTAGAGAGACCAAAGCACCGTAAAGCTAATTTTTTTACCACATAAGGATTTTCTTCCTACAACTATGGAGTGTACAAGAACGAAATAGATTCTATCTCAAGGTGGATTTGTAGTGTTATATTGTGCTTCATATTGATACATTTTATATTGTTGATGGTGTTTTGTTACTGGAAAGTATTAAAATTACATACTAAAAGATGGCGTAACTTAAGTAATAGAGAAAAATGAAAAAACTATAAAATTATGCACAAATAAATCATTTCTTACTCTATCTTATGAAAAAAACATGATATTAAAGAATAACATTCATAAAACATGATATTAAAGAATAACATATGTGTAATAACTTAAAGCACAAGAATCCAATTTTATAGGGTTCAAGTAGACAAGTATATGAAAATCTTCTACATTACATCCATCTAGTTTATCGTCAAGTAAACTTAGAAATATTGATGTTTGAATATTTATAATTTAGTGTTAGTGTATAGAAAGCATGCAAATTTGTCCAACAATGTCACCATATGAATCTATATTTTCACTTCTTGCACCTTATGTTTTTATGTAATTTAAAGGGTGGTCAAAAACAAAATATTATTAAAAAGAGAAATGTTACACTATAATCTAAATTTATATATAATTATTGGAATAATAAAATTGATTTCACTAACCATACTTGAAATAGACCTACGCATGGCACTAAATTAACATGTTTAATCTAAATTTATATATAATTATTGGAATAATAAAATTGATTGCACTAACCATACTTGAAATAGACCTACGCATGGCACTAAATTAACATGTTTAATGACAATGTTATATTTTTTTGGTTGTGATTTTTTTTTTAATATTTTATATTTGATTTGTGTGAAAAGAATTTTGGACATAATCTCCTAATATAGAAAAATAAAGACTAAAATCAATAAAAGGAAAACCGATAAATAAAATTTACATGAATTATTTAAAATATTAATAACTAATTACAAAACAAATAGTGTGAAAAAAAAAGTGGTGACTTATTCATAAGTCACCATAAATGGTTAAAGCAAAAACCACCCATCACAAGATAAATAAAATTTACATCAATTATTTAAAATATTACTAACTAATTACAAAACAAATAGTGTGAACAAAAAAGTGGTTAGTTATTCATAAGGGACCATAAAAGGTTATTTTTGGTTTTATCATTGTTCTAAATAAGATTGTGAAAATTATCTTTGGGTGCTTTTTGGATGAAGCATATGTCTAAAAATACTTCATTACTCACTTTTTTTTGGGGAGCAATTAGGATTTTGTCTATGAAAGATAGATGCGTAAAGTTTTTTTTTGAAAAATCAAATTACGTATATATTAAAAGATTTTAACCATCATAAATTATTATTCCTAAAAATAAAACAAAAAATATATATAAAAATAAATCTTGTAACTTAAGGTATTTAAATCTTATTTCAAAGCCAATATTATTATAAATAAAGATTGAAAGATTTCATTTATAAAATTTAACAAATTTAATAATTTTAGTGTAGAAACACTAATAGATGTTAATTGATAAACTTTTCATTCACAAGTACAATGTATCAGATACATTTTTTTGCTTGAAGGCATCACTCGACTTGAAAAAATCTATACGGTCTAATGCCATTTTGAATTCTACCAAGAATTTTGTATACCACTGCTATATAACAAAAACTAACAATCCAATTATCTTTGTTCTTAACTCAGCTATCATAATAGTGCTAAGTTCAATACTATAAAATCTTCTTGGTTTCAACCAACCTTCTTGATCATATACTTTGAGTCACACAAGCTTCTCCCTTTAACCTTGTCTTGGCTTTAATTATGGTTAGAGAACTAAACACAAACATAGAAATATCTAGGTACAATATTTTCATTGGGTAAGTGAACAGGATTTTATGGAACAATTTTATTAATTTAATGAGAATTTTAATAAAATGTGAATTTTATCAAGTGCTTTATTTTTTTAAGATTGTATTAAATCATGATTTTCATGTTAATTTTGGAAAGTGGTAAGGCAACATCGCATTTTTTCATTTTAGGATTACCAGTGTAGATCCATCTTAATTTTGGATCTATCAAGCATCGAGAGGGATCAAATCCCTCAAGATGAAAATCTCTTTTTTAAGTGCAAAAGTTGAGTAAAGATTTGCACCTCAAGAGATTTTACCCCTCTCGACACTCGATAGATTCGAAGTTGTGATAGATCTATGCATTCTCTGCGAAACAAGTAACAACCCAGTTGGGTGGTTCACTGCTATCAATTTCCACGCCTATAGCTATAGGTGTGGAAATTGATAGCAGTGAACCACCCAACTGGGTTGCTACTTGTTTAGCAGAGAATCAAAAAATAATGGAGAAAATTTCAAAAGAGGGCATTATTTTCGATGAATGTTCTGTCACATTGAAAAATGCAAAATTTTACAAAAACCAACAAAAAATTAAGAGTTGAAAAGGTAAAGGTTGAAAATAAAAAGATTATTGATCAATAACATGTGGATATTGATATGTCTAGCATTGACATGATGGGCCTCATGGTATTGCAACAATCTACGAATGGTGTGATTACTCAAAATGTTACCAATGTGCTTAATGTGAATCTACTTAATGCAATGAAGGCTTATATCATCGATAACATATGTATGCCAAATATTATTCATGATGCCTCACAATTAGTTTTCGATTTAACGCATTTGCAAAAGCAACTGATGATATTTACAAACTTGGTTTACAATAATCTTACAGAAGACAAGAATTTTTTTGACAATGAATTATATACTTTTAAGTGAAGGCTACAATTACTCTATGATTTCGAAAAGTAAAACCAATAGCAACCAGATAGTGAACGAGTGAAGAAATTGGAAGTTGGATGGGTGTAAAGGGTCACTACACTTGAGAATATCTATTATTCCTATAGTGACCTATTCAAAAGGAGAGGTAGTGTATATTTGAGGGAAATGGATATTACAAAAGGCTTAGATGGTCCACACATGCTGCAAGATTCTGAGTTAATTTCAAACGACAGGTTACAAATTCAATTGGAGGAGAAAAAATAGAAAATGGAAGCGTAGTTTGATAGCATCACTGATTTTACTGCAAAACATATTGACACATGGCTAATTAATTTTTTCAAGGTCAATAATAAGAATTCTAAGTCAATTGTTGGGGTTTAAGAAGAAACTAGGGAAATTGTAAAAGAGATTTTCACTAAAAATGTGAAAATGGAAGTTACAGTTGCTACCGATAGAGACTACATTAAAACAATGGTGAATGTGTTTCTTCAATGATTCATGGACTTGTAATACATGTTACAAATTATTGTTTTGTGACTACATCTATCATTCAAGGAAGTGGAACACCTCAATTTTAATTTGCACAATTTTGACTCTATTTAGTAATTTCTCCTTTTAAGACTATGTTTTGAATATGATCTCGTACATATATAAGATATGGCCACAGTCATTGAAATTCTATTTTGATTATAATTCTTATTGAATCTCATTATGTATCAATGTTATGATAGTGTTTTTTATAAATTTCAAAAAATATGCTTTCAGTTTTTCTATTACATTCAGTGTTGTGTTGTTGCTTTAAATTAAATTAAACATATGGAAATTGTTTCACATATTAGACATATATATTTTAATAATAGAATACTAACACAATGCTTTGGGACCTGCACAAATTTCATTCCATGAAATAATTAGTTAATTATTTTTATGACACGCCCTTTCTGCCTACAACGAAATAACTCTTGGTATTACAATTCTAATACTGTTGAGATTCATTTACTAATACTATGTTGTTTAGTTCCTTATATAGAGTTCTCATTTTGTAGAGGTTAAAATGAAAAGTTTCATTTTGCAGATCAAATTTCTTCCGCATAGTGAAAGCTCTACACAAAGCAATATCATATGGCCACCGTCATTGACATTTTATTCTAAATACAATTCTTAATGAATCTAATTAAAAAAATATATTCAATGCTTTCTTGTTGCTTTAAATAAAATTAAACATTTGACAATCTTTTTTCATCTTAGACATATATCTGTTAATAATAGAATATTGGCACATCTTCAGACCTGCATAGATTTCATTCAATGGAATAATTAAACAATTATGTTTCTAACACACCCTTTTTACCTATAGTGAAATAACTCTTTGCATTAGAGTTCTGATCTTGTTGAGCTTCGTCTACTAATTACGTGTTATTTAGTTCCTTGTACAAAATTCTCATTATATAGATTAGGTCTCGTATTTACAAATTGAACTACATGAATTAGATTTGAGGAGCCTTGTTGATTAGGTCTACATGTCCCAGTTAGGTCCATGTTTTGATGATGTTATACATTGGTCTTGGAGAGTATATACATGTGTCAGTGGATGCTTGAGATGGTTGTACAAGTGTTGGAGGATGTTTGACATGTTCTGGAACTGCATATTGATGGCATAGCATTTGTGGAGACATTTGATGGTATGAATGTTTTAGTATGGTTGTTGGTTAGCTTATTAGTCAACTTAGTTTGACTGATGATGATGATAGTGATGTGGTAGTGATTTGATCAAGTGTTGCAAAGGTGCTAGTGACTTCTAGAGGTCATACAAAGGATTTTCAAGCTCTGGAAGAAGGTGGATCATTTTCTAAGTTGAGGAAAGATGTTTTCCTTCATCCTCTACCCAAATTGCATGAATGTTGAGTCATGGGAGTGACTGAAAATCTACAGTTGTTGGCAGGAAAGAGTATGGGAGTGACTGAGGAGTTCCACTCGCATGGAGTGTGTGTTGTGGGTATGATCGAGGATTTTCACGAGTTTTTCTCTATATTCCTTAGATAAATTTGATGTTATGGTGATGTTCTTGACTAGAATTTTTCATCATATGGTCGGAAAAGTTTGTGGGCCCTCTAGAAGTCGATCAAGGTTGAAGATATCAAAAGGAAAGTGGATTTAGTGGTTGATATGGACAAGAAGCCTACCTCAACCAAATATGAAATGCGTGAAAAATATTGTTGAGTGGTCCATAACCTATAGCATTTACTAAGTCACTCAACATAGAAAATTGATAAATAGAGGAAGGCAATGAGTCTATTTGCTTGGTTATTTTGAGAGTGTGAGAGTATTCAATTGTGAGGGAATTATGAGTGAGTAGAGATTGTTGCAGCTATTCACATAGTATTGGAGAGATAAATCATATTTGTGTATGTAGAATTCATAGATGATTTGAGAAGAAAATATTTAGATTTTGTGTGTTGTCAGAGTCGAGGAGAATTGATAGTTTGTGGTGTATAAGAGAACATATATTATTATGAGCAAAAGATAATAAATAACCATCTCCAGAGAAAAGTTTTTGATTCAGATTTGATGTGTAGAACGATGGAGTTGTTTGGTTTCTCATGTTGAACGAATTGAGAACCTGATACGAAAAATTTATGAAACGTGGTTTGCATGTAGGAAGTGAAGGTGTGGAGGCTTCATGGTAGACAGTGATTTGGCAGATTCAGTAGAAGGAAGAGATTTATCCAACTCATAGGAGTTGGGTAGTCCAATGGTATTTGGGTTAGAGTTCTAGGAGCTTCCAAAGGATGGTAGTGCGTAGATCCGAGAGAGAAACAATTTTCCATTCTGATAGTTGCCAATAGACTATGAAGGAAGCCAAGTCTCCCGGCTTATGGGTGTAATCTAATCCATGTAAAATTTGTTCAGGAGATTAATAAAAGAATTGTACAACACAATGGTAGTAGGGTGGTCTTCTCTTGAAAGCGTTTCCACTAGAAATACTTGTGTTCTTATGTGTGCATGCTTGTGTTGATGTTTCTCATGTTTATTATTTTATGAGTTTCTACTACTTTCATATTTTGATAAACTAATATGGTGGATTTGTATGACTATTTGATATTGTGGTAAAAGGTTTTAAATTTACATAATGGGCATCACTACTGATTTAGGCAACCCCCCCCCACCCCCCAATAGTAGTGAATACATTTCCAACACTATGATGCATCATAACTATTCCCCTTATTGAATAAAGATGTTTTAACATTTTGTAAGAGAATTTTTGGAAAAGAACTGTATTTTTGAATTTAGTTTATGCAAATTATTTTTTGTACACTTCATCCATTATCATGGGCATAAAATTAAAATCCATGATGATGGGTGAAGTCCTAGGACAAAATAAATTTGAAAACACAAATATTTTCCAAAAAATCATCTTACAATATAAATAACTGTGAAAATCAACATTACATTATTTTAATCTTTTATCAAAAAATTAGAGAATAAAAGCCTGATTAGATCTTCAACTTGTCCTGACGATGAACCACACTAGTTGGTTCGAAACGCGTCGACAAAAGATTGGTTATGTGATTTTGCCGAAGATTATCTTAACAAAAAAAAAGATGTCGTAAAATAAAATTAAAAGTTTGAAAACCAATTTTTTAAAACCCAGAACTGGTGACCGGACCGGTCCACCTAATGAACCGGGTTTCGAACCAAAACCGGTCGAACCAGGACTCGTTAGGTCTAAATGAACTAGTTTTTAAAAAATACATTAAATAATTAATTTTTAATGAAAAAAAACTATTTTTAAGATTTAAAACCATGATTCCAAGCTAATAGAAACAAAATATGCAAGGTTTTCTCATCTATATACCATGCAAAGGTGAATATATCAAAATGGCATCGAGTGCAATACACATCCGCAACAAAATACATAATCAATGAGGCTCTAAATGGCCTCTAGATTTTGAAAACAATGCTCCAAGATATGGTATCAATTTCCTACTACAAGTCTACATATCAGTGATCAACAACATGATCACTCCTCATCATGATCAAACTCATCACCACTACTAGACAAGAGATCATCAACATGAGCTACATAAATAATATGGCTCAGAGTTTGAGGACTCCTAAAACTCCTCTACAACTTTAGTAGTAGTAGCAAAAATAGACATCAAAACTACAAGTCACTGATCAACATGGTCACTCATGAAACTCATCATTGATTCAACACTACTTGAAATACATAAAAATCATCAACAAGAGATACATAAACATCATCTAGCTCAAAGTCTTTAGACTTGGATTGCTCAACCTTATAACATGATAGAAATTAAAAAGGTTTAACATGCCTAACCAATGATTTTGGTTTGAGTGAAGGGTTCATCTCCTCAACCTTATAATGTGGTAGAAAAATATTATCATGCCTAACTAGTTGTGTTCCTTTAAGTGAATAGTGCATTCTTGTAAAGGACACGGTAGAGGAGTTCAACAATCAAGACCACCAACATCAAAAAAGTTCAACAATCAATGCCACCAACATCAAGGTTCTTAAAGGGCTTCATGTTCTTGATCAAATTCCAATCTCATACCCTCACGCATGATAGAATCAAATGGAAACATTGCAAACCCCCAAACTATGAAATCCTGAAAACCATTAAGTCTACTGAATTTTGAGTGAAATCTAAAATTATAGTTTCTCCATATGAAATCCAATGAGGTTGAAACCACTTTCAAACATCCTGAGTCATTTCATGGTAATGTTAAAAATTTAAGTAAAAGGATGAAATGAAAATTAAAGGAAATGTCACTTTTGCTTTAAGAATTTAACATTACCATTAATTGCCAACATTGCTAGGGTTGAGATGTGTCAGGAAATGAGAGGGTAGGCATGTTTTTCTTGGAGGGAATATATTTCAAGGAAAACAACCTCAAATTTCCCTCAAAACAGAATCAAAACTCAAAAAAGTGAATTATGTGGGGTTTATGGTTGCCCTAGCAATAAACGGCCAGTTTATGATGGAACCGGCCGATTTGACCATAAACTGGCTGGTTCCATCCTAAATTGGCCGATTAGGATGGTTTCTCTAATTTTTTGGCGAAGGGAGGTGTCAAACCGGGTTTTTTTGTTGATTTGACCCAGTGGGCTAATGAACCGGCCCATTTGAGCAGTTACTAGTTCAAACTAACCGTTTTTTAAAACACTATTAAAAACATTCATTTCCATCATTATTAATTTTCTATATAAATCAAGAATTTACTTTTACTTTACTACTTCTCACTTACTCTATGTTAAACATAACAACATTATGTATTAGTATAAATAATAAATTAGAAAAACAAAAATAATTCTACATTTCAATATTTAATAATACTTACTTTATTGAATCTTAATAGAGTTAATTATTTTGATCATTTAGTGATGGAATATTTATCATTTTTATTATTATCACATTATCCTATAACATTAAGGTTCTCATTATTAATTTAATGATATTGTTTTCATTAAAGCTATTTTTTAAAAAAATTACTAAAATATTTTATTATTTTTTAATTTAGGTTACTCTTTTCATTATTTACTTATTGAAAAGTAATATATTATTTTTTAATTGATGTTACTCTTTTCATTATTCACTCCTTGAAAGATAATATTTTCAAAATTTCTACAGAGAACAAAGCACCTTGAAATTAATTTGGACTATGGAGTGTACAAGAAGGAAAAGATTCTATCCCAAGGTGGCTTTGTAGTGTTATCTTATGCTTTACTTTGATGCATTTTATATTGTTGATGGTATTTAAAAATGTGATATTAAAGAATAACATAAATGTAATAACATAAAGCACAAGAATCCAAGTTTATAGTGTTCAAGTAGAAAATCATATGAAAATCGTCTACATTACATCCATCTGGTTTATCATCAAGTGAACTTAGTAATATTGATGTTAGAATATTTATAATTTATGTTAGTGTCTAGAATGCATGCAAATTATTCCAACACCAACAACAATGTCACCATGTGTCATCGTATGGATCTATATTTTCACCTTCTTGGAGCTTATGTCTTTATGTAATTTAAAGGGTGGTTTGTTATGAAACCAGCTCACAAAAAGATAGAAAGGAGAGATCAATGCCTTAGAATTCAGCCTCTTCGAGGGGGAAACCTCCTTTCCATTACACAAATAAGCAATTATTGGATGATTCAAATGACAAAACCTACTTTCTATATATAGGAGTCTAAGTAGTCACAATATAACCCAGCCGACCTAACAATAATAATATAAAGCCACAAAAATAACAATAGATGGATTCTATGGGGCACAGTAATAACAATATGGGGACAATAGGGGCACAACAATATTAATAAGGGATACAACTACAATAGTAATGGGGTAATCATTAGTATTATAGGGACCCAACATGCCCCTCTCCTTCAAAAAATTGTTGTCCTCAATGCTTGAGTTGTTCTAGATGCTTCTGTATGTAGAAATTTTGAATAATATGACACATATTCACAGAGACTATCCTGGTTATACACTTATAAGCGGAACATGCATAATACATAACCTCCTCTACGTTGATCATCAATTTACAGAAGCAAAAACATTCACAGGCGTACATAGAAGCATCAATCACACATATCAACATAGTATTTTCTCGGGGAAAGCATCTCGCTAAAAACCCCAACTATCTGTATATTATAGTGATTGAATCATGTAACAATACATAGTAAAATACTCCTCACAAGTACTCAGTACTATCTCCACATGCTACACACAATACAACTCAGATCTGATCTCCAAATCTCTCCCGCTGCTTGCTTGCCTCCACAGCTCAATACCTGCTCAAGAATGAATGAGAATGGTTTACCAAACTCGTATTTAACCTCCAAAGAATCACTCACACTATGAAAGATGTGAGCAGAGGCTATAATACTTGGTATTTGCCAATTCATTGGCATACTCAATCCCTTTGATTGTGCAAATCATCATGCACAACTATAATCACAACTGATAGCAATCTGATCCTCTAACACCTGTCCCTATTGAACTGAACATGCACTGACATGCAACTGAGTTAACTGATGTATTCTATAGTTGCATTATGAGTTAATAATTAGTTTAACAACTCATCATTAGTCTATTTGCAGTTAGACTAATTACAACTAGTTTAACCAAGTCAAACTGAACACAACTTCATTAACTCTACAATCAACTCCACCAAACTCAACTGATTGAGTTCTAACTGAAGTCATGCATGCAACAACTCAACTGACCCTCAAAGAAAGCGTACTTCCTTTTGACAGCTGCATGTGCCACATCTGTAGCTCAAACTGAAGTTCTCCAAGAGAATAAGATCGAGTTTATAGTCTAGATATTATTATGAGACAATAATATTTGACTTTTCTATTTTTGATAGCCAGTCTAAAAATAGATTTTGATCACTCCTGCTGTGATCACTCCTGCTGTGGTCACTCCTGCTGTGATCATCCCTGTTGTGGTCACTCCTGTTGTGATCATCCCTGCTGGGATTTAAAAATAGAACTTGCGCCATAATTTGCCTGCGGGCCTACTTAGTGAAGGCGACTCTTTTCACTAAGCTCCATCATCTTGTTGCATACTCAACAAGCATTTCTTGTTGCACACTTTTAAACACTCCCTCTCAAGAAGAAAGGCTTCCTCTCAAACCCGATCCTGTAACTCTGGAATGTTCTCCATGCAACATATCTGGCCAGTCCACTTTCTCTGTCATCAAAGTCTCTGACTGTGATCCAGATTTAAACAGGAATGCAACAAATTACAGAGATAACCATATACACAAAGATGCAGCGGAAATAATGCTTCATTTCATTAATGGAAAATACTAAAATATGCTTACAACTAGAGATGGAAATAAACCAGCTAGGGCGATGGTAGCTTATCTCTGAGAAGAGATGTGGTGGCTACATGCCTCTAAACTGTGTTACAATGAGGCTCGAAGGCCTATTTATTGTTGAGAAACAATGGAAAACCCTTAACATTCCAAAACCTAACCCTAGGAGATGAAATGCCAAACTGTGGGCCCCGTTTGGGTAGAAAGACCTATCTGAGCACTACCACTTTGGGAAGGGCAACATCGGTCCATGGACCCATGTTGCCCCCATATTTCCCAAAAAACGTCGTTTAGGGCCTCAAAACGGCTCCAGAAGTTCAGGACCTGAAAAACTGCTAAAAATAGTAAGTTGTGCTACAATTAAGGAAACCGAAAATGCTGAGAGAAACAATGGTGGGGGTCTAGGTGGACTCGGCAGGTGGCCACCAATATCCACCTGGATCATTCCTCCCCCCTTAGGAAGCAATGGTCCCCATTGCATTGAGTTCCTCCATGAGATGAGGAAACTTTTGCTGAACTTGTTCCCTGGTGAGCCACTTGCCCTGCTGAAGGAGTTGGCCTGCTTTGACAACTCGATACAGTTGGATATTCTGTTGGCGAGTGTTCTTGATCTGTGTGTCCATGATCTGATCAGTTGCAGCTTGTTCCATGCAATCTGGATTTAATTCTGTGGGTTTGAGCTATTCTGCAATTGTCGGATGTGTTTAGCAATGGTGGAATGGGGGAATGCTAAGCTAAAATGCATTGTCTCCCATAGCCTTAGTAATGGTGTAAGGACCATATCGGAGTGGTCTCATTTCCGATAGGGTCCTGTAAGGCATTCCTTTTGCAAATGCAACCAGACTTTGTCTCCCACCTGAAACTTGTGTGGCACCCGATGTTGATAATGTCGCTGCTTGTACTTGGCATTTGAATTCTCGAGAATGTCATGGACTTGCTGGCGAATATGTTGGATGTGCTCAATGAAGCTGGTGGCCTTATCTGTTTCGGACTGGACATGAGCTGAATTTATGTGAGTAGCTGCAAGTGGCATGGCCACATCAATGGGGCATAGTGGCTGGAATCCCAAACCCACCTGAAAAGGGCTATGGCCAGTGGAGCTATGAAGAGCTCGGTTGTAGCTGTGCTGAACATAGGGGAGGCTCTTGTCCCATGTGCATGGATGCTTTGAGTTATACATGCGCAGAATGTGCACAATCATCCTATTGACAACCTCTGTCTGGCCATCAATTTGAGGATGGAAGGATGTGGACTTCGTGAGTTTGGTGTCCAGCATTGACCAAGACTGGACCAAAATGTGCTGAGAAACCAACTGTCCCGATTTGAGATGATAGACTGTGGGATCCCAAAGTGCACCCACACTCGTTCAAAGAAGAGTTTAGCAGTGGCTTCTGCTGTGATATTCTTCTTGCAGGCTGCCATAATGGCCATCTTCGAGAACCTGTCGACGACCACAAAAACACAGTCATTTCCATGCTTAGTGGAAGGAAGGCCTGACATGTAATCCATGGAGATGGATTTCCAAGGTCGACTAGGGGTAGGCAACGGGGTATAGAGGTCGTGCTTCTTAATGGTCGGTTTGGCAATGGCACAGGCAGTACATGATCTGATGTACTTCCCAACATCCTATCGAAGATTCAGCCAATAGAAATAATTTTGCAGTACTGCCACTGTTTTCTCGACCCCGAAATGCCCAGTAGCCTGAATGTAGTGTGCTTCCCAAATCATCTTGGCACGCTCGCTTGAAGGAACACAAAGGTGACCCAGGTGGCATAACAGGGCATCCTGGAGGTGAAAATCTGGAACATGCCGACCCTCCAAGAGTGTCTGGTATGTGTGGCCGAATTCTAGGTCGCTTTTGTAGAGAAGTCGCCAATCAGAAGTCTCATGCCCACAAGAGTTGAGCACGGTGGTTAACGCCATGATCGGTGGTCGACTGAGGCAATCTGCAACATTATTGGTGCTACCCTTCTTATACTTGATATTCAAGTGGAACTGTTGTAGGTATGTAGACCACTTCTGATGGCGATCATTCTGCAATTTCCCTTGGGTCTGTATGAACTGCAGGGGTCGGTGGTCTGTGTGGATGACCGTTTCCTTCCCCAAAATGTAATGCTTCCATTGTCGGCAGGCCTGTACAATGGAATACATCTCTTTATCATAAGTGGGGTACTTCCGGACTGTGTCTGAAAGTGTTTCACTGTGATATGCCACTGGATGTCCATGTTGAGTAAGGACTGCCCCAATAGCATAGTCAGAGGCATCTGTCTCGACCTCAAATGGTTGTTGTAAATCTGGTAACGCGAGAACTGGTGCCGTGCAGAGGCGATCCTTCAACTCCCTGAATGCCTTCTGTTGAGATTCAGACCAAAAGAATTTTGCTTTCGCCCCTCCCTTGGTGACTTGACTCAAGGGCCAAGTAATATGAGAAAACCCCAACACGAACCTGCGGTAGAAGTTGGCAAGACCTAGAAAGTTGCGGAGCTCTGTTAGAGTGGTTGGAGATGGCCAATCCCGAATGACTTGGATCTTGGCTGGATCGACATGCACCCCTTGTTCATCAATGATGTATCCCAGATACTGAACCTGGGTCATGCCAAAAGTGCATTTCTCCAAATTGGCACATAGCTTGTGTTGCTGCAGTGTTTGGAGAACCTGTCGGATGTGGTGGAGGTGCTCTTCCCAACTCTGGCTGAAGATCAAAATGTCATCCAAGTATACTACTACAAGGGAGTTGGTGAATGGCCGCAAGATGTCATCCATTAGCCTCATGAAGGTTGCAGGAGAATTCGTCAATCTGAAAGGCATAACCAACCATTCGAAAAGGCCCTCCTTGGATTTGAAGGCAGTCTTCCACACATCAGAGGGTTCGATTGGTACCTGGTGATATCCTGACTTCAGATCGATCTTGCTGAAATATTTCGCCCCCTTTAGCTGGTCCAGGAGGTCATCAATCCGCGGGATCGGGTACCTATTACGGACAGTGATCTTGTTCAGTGCCCGATAGTCAATACAGAGTCTCCACGTCTCATCCTTCTTCTGTACCAACACGATCGGGCTCCCACAAGGCGATGAACTCGGACGGATGTGACCTTTCTGCAGGAGCTCCTGAATCTGCCTCTTGATTTCATTGTTCTCCAGAACGGAGCGCCGATAAATTGGTCCATTGGGTAGCAGCGCACTTGGGGTCAGATCGATGGAGTGCTTGACCTGACAGTGCAGAGGAACCCCTGCAGGGGAGGTGAAGATGTCCTCGTACTCCTCCACAACCTTGTCCATTTGTAGTTGTCGTGCAAAGGGACCCCGTCTGGAGGCCGCGGCCACCTTCTTCTTCTTTCCTTGAGGGCATATCATCAGGAAAACAAATTTCCTGGTTTTGGAAATGATCTTACTGCATTGTTTTGCAGTAATCAAAGAGATGGCGGTAGGTGGTGCTACCTCTGGTATCCTGTACAACTTATTTCCCAATGTAATAATAACAGCACGGGGCCTTGATTCATACACAGAATGTCGCTTCCACAAGTATGGCTGTCCTAATAATACATCACAAACTTCAAGGGGAGCAATGTCACACAATACCTCATCCGTGAAGGGCTTGATGTTGTATGGAAGGCGACACTGCTGGCTCACGCTAAGATCTCGTCCTTGGTGAAGCCACCCAATGGTGTATGGTTGTGGATGTGTTGTGGTCGGTAAGCCCAACCGCTTCACGACCTCTGCCGAAATGAGGTTCTTTTGACTCCCGCTATCAATAATGAACTGTATCGGGGAGCCCTTTACCCACATCTGGGAGTGGAAGAGACGCTCCTCCTCCTCTGGATCTTCGGGTTCATTTTTCTGGATCTTGGGCATAGCAACAGTGGCGTTGGGATCCGCATCAATGATCTGCTTCCCTTTGTCATTCCCCTTATCGGGTTCTGACTCAGAGTCGGAACATGCATCTGATTCTGAAACCTTTAGCTCAGCCACTAGTGACTGCTTGGCCCGACATTCACTTGTGTTGTGAGTGGAGCTCTTATGGAACTCACACCATTTTCCAGTGTCCTTTTTCGGCTTCGTGGCGCTGTTCTTTGCTTGCAGCTTCGGCAGGCTGTCTTGGGTTGTCCCGCCTTGGCTTTGTCCTTTGTTCTGTGGTTTAGGGGCACCTTTCCCCTGCTTTGGATTCGCAGATCCAAATTCTCGCTTCTTTTGTTTAAACTTCTGCTCGACCTTGACGGCATATCGGTATGCTGCGCCGAGTGTGGAGATGTTTAGGAATTGTATTTCTTCCTGGATGTACTTGTGCAGGTAGCCACAGTATTTGAGTATCAAATGTTGCTTCGAATCCTTGATACCCAACTTTATGAGAAGGGTATGGAAAAGATTGGTGAACTTCGGCACGTCTTGGTCCCTTCCCTGCCGCAGCGTGGCCCACTTTATGTATTCATCCTCATAGCTTCTGACAGGGTAGTACTGCTCCTTGATGGCATCCCAGAATGAATTCCAGTGGGTGCGGCTGAAAATAGTGAGCCAGTACTTTCATCCTTCTGCTCGCAGTAGGTTTCCCACCAGTCCTTGACGTGGGGGGCTGCTTTGAGAAGAGCGAAAACAATCTTTTCCCGACTCGAAAATTCATGAACATAAAAATAACCCTCTAGCAGATTTAACCATTTATCTACGGCATCTGTGTCTATCTAACCCTCGAATATGGGGATTTCAAAATTAACTTGTACCTTAAAGGGCGTGGCGTTTCCAGAGTAGCTGTTGGAAGCCGATGCGTCGCTTCTGGGTAGCCGCTGAAGGATCTAGGCAAAGCTATCCATCATCGCGTTCCGTTGTCGCTCGAGGGCTTCTTCGAGAAAGCTTTTGATGGGATCTCCTGCCCCCTCGTCTTTCTTCTCATCCGCCATGGGAGACCGTCGGGATTTGCGAGGCTGGTCTTGCAAAGGTTCGACCAGTTCAAACCCTAACTCCTTATATCCCGACCTTGTTGGGGACATGCAAAGAAAAATAGAGAAAAAGCAGACCGCTCTGATACCACAATGTGGGTCCCTCTGCACGACCGCTCTGATACCACTGATCCGGATTTAAACAGGAATGCAACAAATTACAGAGATAACCATATACACAAAGATGCAGCGGAAATAATGCTTCATTTCATTAATGGAAAATACTGAAATATGCTTACAACCAGAAATGGAAATAAACCAGCTAGGGCGATGGTAGCTTATCTCTGAGAAGAGATGTGCTGGCTACATGCCTCTGAACTGTGTTACAATGAGGCTCCAAGGCCTATTTATTGTTGAGAAACAATGGAAAACCCTTAACATTCCAAAACCTAACCCTAGGAGATGAAACGCCAAACTGTGGGCCCCGTTTGGGTAAATTGGTACATCAACTTCCCGGGGTCGTAACTTTGGCATACGATCTCCGTTTGACGCGTACAATAGCTCGTTAGAAAGATCTATCTGAGCACTACCACTTTGGGAAGGACAACATCGGTCCATGGACCCATGTTGCCCCCATATTTCCCAAAAAACGTCGTTTAGGGCCTCAAAACGGCTCTAGAAGTTCAGGACCCGAAAAACTGCTAAAAATAGTAAGTTGTGCTACAATTAAGGAAACTGAAAATGCTGAGAGAAACAATGGTGGGGGTCTAGGTGGACTTGGCAGGTGGCCACCAATATCCACCTGGATCATTCCTCCCCCCTTAGGAAGCAATGGTCCCCATTGCGTTGAGTTCCTCCATGAGATGAGGAAACTTTTGCTGAACTTGTTCCCTGGTGAGCCACTTGCCCTGCTGAAGGAGTTGGCCTGCTTTGACAACTCGATATTCTGTTGGCGAGTGTTCTTGATCTGTGTGTCCATGATCTGATCAGTTGCAGCTTGTTCCATGCAATCTGGATTTAATTCTGTGGGTTTGAGCTGTTCTGCAATGTCGGATGTGTCTAGCAATGGTGGAAAGTATGGCCGAAGGCGGTCCACATTAAACACTAGGTGCAGGCCAAGGAATGGGGGAATGCTGAGCTCAAATGAATTATCTCCCATAGCCTTAGTAATGGTGTAAGGACCATATCGGAGTGGTCTCAATTTCCGATAGGCTCCAGTAAGGCGTTCCTTTTGCAAATGCAACCAGACTTTGTCGCCCACCTGAAACTTGTGTGGCACCCGATGTTGATCATGTCGCTGCTTGTACTTGGCATTTGATTTCTCTAGAATGTCATGGACCTGCTGGCGAATATGTTGGATGCACTCAATGAAGCTGGTGGCCTTATCTGTTTCAGACTGGACATGAGCTGAATTTATGTGAGTAGCTGCAAGTGGCATGGCCACATCAATGGGGCATAGTGGCTGGAATCCCAAACCCACCTGAAAAGGGCTATGGCCAGTGGAGCTGTGAAGAGCTCGGTTGTAGCTGTGCTGAACATAGGGGAGGCTCTCGTCCCATGTGCGTGGATGCTTTGAGTTATACATGCGCAGAATGTGTACAATCATCCTATTGACAACCTCTGTCTGGCCATCAGTTTGAGGATGGAAGGCTGTGGACTTCGTGAGTTTGGTGTCCAGCATTGACCAAAGACTGGACCAGAATGTGCTGAGAAACCGACTGTCCTGATCTGAGATGATAGATTGTGGGATCCCAAAGTGCACCCACACTCGTTCAAAGAAGAGTTTAGCAGTGGCTTCTCCTGTGATATTCTTCTTGCAGGCTGCCATAATGGCCATCTTCGAGAACCTATCGACGACCACAAAAACACAGTCATTTCCATGCTTAGTGGAAGGAAGGCCTGACATGTAATCCATGGAGATGGATTCCCAAGGTCGACTAAGGGTAGGCAACGGGGTATAGAGGCCGTGCTTCTTAATGGTTGGTTTTGCAATGGCACAGGCAGTACATGATCTGATGTACTTCCCAACATCCTGTCGAAGATTCGGCCAATAGAAATAATTTTGCAGTATTGCCACTGTTTTCTCGACCCCGAAATGCCCAGCAGCCCGACTGTAGTGTGCTTCCCAAATCATCTTGGCACGCTCGCTTGAAGGAACACAAAGGTGACCCAGGTGGCATAACAGGGCATCCTGGAGGTGAAAATCTGGAACATGCCGACCCTCCAAGAGTGTCTGGTATGTGTGGCCGAATTCTGGGTCGCTTTTGTAGAGAAGTGGCCAATCAGAAGTCTCGTGCCCACAAGAGTTGAGCACGGTGGTTAACACCATGATCGGTGGTCGACTGAGGCAATCTGCAACATTATTGGTGCTCCCCTTTTTATACTTGATATTCAAGTGGAACTGTTGCAGGTATGTAGACCACTTCTGATGGCGATCATTCTGCAATTTCCCTTGGGTCTGTATGAACTACAGGGGTCGGTGGTCTGTGTGGACGACCGTTTCCTTCCCCAAAATGTAATGCTTCCATTGTCGGCAGGCCTGTACAATGGAATACATCTCTTTATCATAAGTGGGGTACTTCCAGACTGTGTCTGAAAGTGTTTCACTGTGATATGCCACTGGATGTCCATGTTGAGTAAGGACTGCCCCAATAGCATAGTCAGAGGCATCTGTCTCGACCTCAAATGGTTGTTGTAAATCTGGTAACTCGAGCACTGGTGCCGTGCAGAGGCGATCCTTCAACTCCCCGAATGCCTTCTGTTGAGATTCAGACCAAAAGAATTTTGCTTTCGCCCCTCCCTTGGTGACTTGACTCAAGGGCCAAGTAATATGAGAAAACCCCAACACGAACCTGCGGTAGAAGTTGGCAAGACCTAGAAAGCTGCGGAGCTCTGTTAGAGTGGTTGGAGATGGCCAATCCCGAATGACTTGGATCTTGGCTGGATCGACATGCACCCCTTGTTCATCAATGATGTATCCCAGATACTGAACCTGGGTCATGCCAAAAGTGCATTTCTCCAAATTGGCACATAGCTTGTGTTGCCGAAGTGTTTGTAGAACCTGTCGGATGTGGTGGAGGTGCTCTTCCCAACTCTGGTTGAAGATCAGAATTTCATCCAAGTATACTACTACAAGGGAGTTGGTGAATGGCCGCAAGATATCATCCATTAGCCTCATGAAGGTTGCAGGAGCATTCGTCAATCTGAAAGGCATAACCAACCATTCGAAAAGGCCCTCCTTGGATTTGAAGGCAGTCTTCCACACATTAGAGGGTTCGATTGGTACCTGGTGATATCCTGACTTCAAATCGATCTTGCTGAAATATTTCGCCCCCTTAAGCTGGTCTAGGAGGTCATCAATCCGCGGGATCGGGTACCTATTACGGACAGTGATCTTGTTCAGTGCCCGATAGTCAATACAGAGTCTCCATGTCCCATCCTTCTTCTGTACCAACACGATCAGGCTCCCACAAGGCGATGAACTCGGACGGATGTGACCTTTCTGCAGGAGCTCCTGAATCTGCCTCTTGATTTCATTGTTCTCCAGAACGAAGAGCCGATAAATTGGTCCATTGGGTAGCGGCGCACTTGGGGTCAGATCGATGGAGTGCTTGACCTGATAGTGCAGAGGAACCCTTGCAGGGAAGGTGAAGATGTCCTCGTACTCCTCCACAACCTTGTCCATTTGTAGTTGTCGTGCAGAGGGACCCCGTCTGAAGGCCGCGGCCACCGTCTTCTTCTTTCCTTGAGGGCGTATCATCAGGAAAACAAATTTCCTAGTTTTGGAAATGATCTTACTGCATTGTTTTGCAGTAATCAAAGAGATGGCGGTAGGTGGTGCTACCTCTGGTATCCTGTACAACTTATTTCCCAATGTAATAATAACAGCACGGGGCCTTGATTCATACACAGCATGTCGCTTCCACAAGTATGGCTGTCCTAATAATACATCACAAACTTCAAGGGGAGCAATGTCACACAATACCTCATCCGTGAAGGGCTTGATGTTGTATGGAAGGCGACACTGCTGGCTCACGCGAAGATCTCGTCCTTGGTGAAGCCACCCAATGGTGTATGGTTGTGGATGTGCTGTGGTCGGTAAGCCCAACCGCTTCACGACCTCTGCCGAAATGAGGTTCTTTTGACTCCCGCTATCAACAATGAACTGTATCGGGGAGCCCTTTACCCACATCTGGGAGTGGAAGAGACGCTCCTCCTCCTCTGGATCTTCAGGTTCATTTTTTTGGATCTTGGCGGTAGCAACAGTGGCGTTGGGATCCGCATCAATGATCTGCTTCCCTTTGTCATTCCCCTTATCGGGTTCTGACTCAGAGTTGGAACATGCATCTGATTCTGAAACCTTTAGCTCAGCCACCAGTGACTGTTTGGCCCGACATTCACTTGTGTTGTGAGTGGAGCTCTTATGGAACTCACACCATTTTCCAGTGTCCTTTTTCGGCTTCGCGGCGCTGTTCTTTGCTTGCAGCTTCGGCGGGTTGTCTTGGGCTGTACCGCCTTGGCTTTTTCCTTTGTTCTGTGGTTTAGGGGCACCTTTCCCCTGCTTTGGATTCACAGATCCAAAGTCTCGCTTCTTTTGTTTAAACTTCTGCTCGACCTTGACGGCATATCGGTATGCTGCGCTGAGCATGGAGATGTTCAGGAATTGTATTTCTTCCTGGATGTACTTGTGCAGGCACCCACGGTATTTGAGTATCAAATGTTGCTCCGAATCCTTGATACCCAACTTTGTGCGAAGGGTATGGAAAATATTGGTGAACTCCGGCACGTCTTGGTCCCTTCCCTGCCACAGCGTGGTCCACTTTATGTATTCATCCTCATAGCTTCCGACAGGGTAGTACTGCTCCTTGATGGCATCCCGGAATGAATTCCAGGTGGGTGCGGCTGAAAATAGTGAGCCAGTACTTTCATCCTTCTGCTCGCAGTAGGTTTCCCACTAGTCCTTGACGTGGGGGGCTTCTTTGAGAAGAGCGAAAACAATCTTTTCCCGACTCGAAAATTCATGAACAGAAAAATAACCCTCTAGCAGATTTAACCATTTATCTATGGCATCTGCGTCTATCTGACCCTCGAATATGGGGATTTCAAAATTAACTTGTACCTTAAAGGGTGTGGCGTTTCCAGAGTAGCTGCTGGAAGCCGATGCGTCGCTTCTGGGTAGCCGCTGAAGGATCTGGGCAAAGCTGTCCATCATCGCATTCCGTTGTCGCTCGAGGGCTTCTTTGAGCAAGATTTTGATGGGATCTCCTCCTCATCTTTCTTCTCATCTGCCATGGGAGGCCATCGGGATTTGCGAGGCTGGTCTTGCAAAGGTTCGACCAGTTCAAGCCCTAACTCCTTATATCCTGACCTTGTTGGGGACATGCAAAGAAAAACAGAGAAAAAGCAGACCGCTCTGATAGCACTGATCCGGATTTAAACAGGAACGCAACAAATTACAGATATAACCATATACACAAAGATTCATCGGAAATAATGCTTCATTTCATTAATGGAAAATACTGAAATATGCTTACAACCAAAAATGGAAATAAACCAGCTAGGGCGATGGTAGCTTATCTCTGAGAAGAGATGTGGTGGCTACATGTCTCTGAACTGTGTTAAAATGAGGCTCGAAGGCCTATTTATTGTTGAGAAACAATGGAAAACCCTTAACATTCCAAAACCTAACCCTAGGAGATGAAACGCCAAACTGTGGGCCCCGTTTGGGTAAATTGGTACATCAACTTCCCGGGGTCGTAACTTTGGCATACGATCTCCGTTTGACGCTTACAATAGCTCATTAGAAAGATCTATCTGAGCACTACCACTTTGGGAAGGGCAACATCGGTCCATGTTGCCCCCAGATTTGCCAAAAAACGTCGTTTAGGGCCTCAAAACGGCTCCAGAAGTTCAAGACCCGAAAAACTGCTAAAAATAGTAAGTTGTGCTACAATTAAGGAAACTGAAAATGCTGAGAGAAACAATGGTGGGGGTCTAGGTGGACTTGGCAGGTGGCCACCAATATCCACCTGGATCAGACTACTATTGCCTCTGTCGACTAAAAACTCTGCATCTCTGTGCTCTTCAGTATCTGACTGCTCTAGCCTGTATCACTTTGATCTCTGACTGCATCTGTGCTGCTGCTAGTTCTATCTCCCAGCATTGCATCCGCATTGCACCTCCCAACTGACCTCACTGTTGGGCTAGAAAAACCCTCTGATGCTGAAGCTCTACCTGTTGCTGACAAGTGCTCCCTCTCTGACATCTGCGCTACTGCAACATCTCCATGCATCTCGCACCATTGCACACCTCTCTGTGCCACATAGCACTGTGCAAAACACTTATGCCTCTCGCATTGCTACAGCCTGCTAGCTATGAGCTGTCCTGGGATTCCCTGCACTGTCGCTCTCTCTGCCACTCCATCCACATCTGTCTCTACCCAATTAGTCAATTCCTGCTACTCCACATCAGGGCTCCCGTAGCAAGGTCTCATCTAAGAGGTTGGGTACCTCAAGGATCCTGCCCCTCCTCCTTGGGACGATCACTCTATATCACCCCACCTCCTACCTGGAGGTATGGCTGCATGTGATCCCTCAGCCCACCTGGCTCGAAGTTTCCCCCTACTGGAGGTCTCTGCATGAGTAGATGTCTCTACTCGATCTCCTCTCAGATTCCCTTGTTGTGGCTCCTCCACAACCTCCTGAAGCTGCTGCACCAATCGTGGCTCCTCCACAATCGTCTGAGACTTCTTCTGGCTCTGCATGTTGAAAGGTAACATACGCTCCCTCTCAACCACCAAGTCTCCATCAGTTGCCTCACTGCTCAAGGCTTTGCATGCATCTTGAACCTCAAGAGCATATAGGTTCTTGACTCATGAACCAATTTGCTTCACCTGTCTAGTGATGATGTGTCTAAGGAAAACCTTTCCCTTACTGAAGACCACATCATAGTCTCTGTCTTCCAACATCGCAATCGACACCAAGTTTCTCTTCAGTCCTGGTACATACTTAACATCGGTCAAGGTAAGGCGAGCTCCATTCTTCCTCTGAAAAATAACCGTGCCTACATTTGAGACACTATACTTCTCATCATTACCCATCCCTATGAGTATCTGGAGATCTTTCTCCTCCAAAGTACTGAACAAAATTTTGTCACCAGTCATGTGGAAAGAAGCTCCACTGTCAAGAAACCAACCACTTCCCATCATGGATGAAACCATGCATGCGAAGAGTGTGAAGTCCAACTCAAACTGTGAAGCAAGTGCCTCACCTTCAGATCCTTCCCTGTATCCCTTCTTGGACTTCTTCTTTGGCCAATTAGTAGCATAATGACCCAACTCATGACAACGAAAGCATCTCACCTTCGACTTGTCAACCTTCTTCCCATCATTGGAAGAACTGGATTCAGAAAGAAAAACCTTCCCCTTCCCCTTCTTCGCCTTACTCGCTAAGGCACAATTCTCCTCATCATGCATGGATGAAGAACCATCTCTGGTGCTCCGTCTAATCTCCTCCTACACAAGATCCGACCATAGTCTCTCCCATCCTAGAAATTTCTCCCTTCCATTCACCGAGTCCTGGTAGCTATGCCAACTCTTAGGAAGGTCAAGGAGTCCTAGACTCACCATCCTCATCTGACAGTCACCCCCACACTTCCCAGTTCATCCCGGCATTGGGTGAACTTCGTGAGATACTGGGGCATACTGTCTCCATTCTCAGCTTTGATGTTTCTGAGTTTATCCTTGAGCACCATTCCACCAGCTCAAAACCCAACCGCTTCTGATCTAAAATTCGTGAGAACAAAGTATTTCTCGTACAGAGATTGACTGTACGGGCATTCACCGGATATCTCACATTCCAAAAGAAGGATGAATCCAGAGGCTACTTGGCCTGATCACAAACTCTGCCTGAAGAAATAAAATGTAAACACTTCCTAAATAATAGATCCGATGATCTCGCTTTGATATCCTGTAGAAATCTCTTCTACAAATCACGCTGCTCTGATACCATGTAGAAATTTTGAATAATATGACACATATTCACAGAGATTATCCTGATTATACACTTATAAGTGGAACATGCATAATACATAACCTCATCTACGTTGATCATCAATTTACAGAAGCAGAAACATTCACAGGCGTACATAGAAGCATCAATCACACATATCAACACAGTATTTTCCCGGGGAAAGCATCTCGGTAAAAACCCCAACTATCTGTATATTATAGTGATTGAATCATGTAACAATACATAGTACAATACTCCTCACAAGTACTCAGTACTATCTCCACATGCTACACACAATACAGCTCAGATCTTATCTCCAAATCTCCCCTGCTACTTGCCTGCCTCCACAGCTCAATACCTGCTCAAGAATGAATGAGAATGGTTTACCAAACTTGTATTTAACCTCCAAAGAATCACTCACACTGTGAAAGACGTGAGCAGAGGCTTTAATACTTGGTATTGGCCAATTCATTGGCATACTCAATCCCTTTGATTGTGCAAATCATCATGCACAACTATAGTTACAACTGATAGCAATCTGATCCTCTAACACCTGTCCCTATTGAACTGAACATGCACTGACATGAAACTGAGTTAACTGATGTATTCTATAGTTGCATTATGAGTTAATAATTAGTTTAACAACTCATCATTAGTCTATTTGCAGTTAGACTAATTACAACTAGTTTAACCAAGTCAAACTGAACACAACTTCATTAACTCTACAATCAACTCCACCAAACTCAACTGATTGAGTTCTAACCAAAGTCATGCATGCAACAACTCAACTGACCCTCAAAGAAAGTGTACTTCCTTTTGACAGCTACATGTGCCACATCTGTAGCTCAAACTGAAGTGCTCCAAGAGAATAAGATCAAGTTTATAGTCCAAATATTATTATGAGACAATAATATTTGACTTTTCTATTTTTGACAGCCAGTCTAAAAATAGACTTTGATCACTCCTGCTGTGATCACTCCTGTTGTGATCACTCCTGTTGTGGTCACTCCTGTTGTGATCATCCCTGCTGGGATCCAAAAATAGAACTTGCGCCATAATTTTCCTGCGGGCCCACTTAGTGAAGGCGACTCTTTTCACTAAGCTCCACCATCTTGTTGCATTCTCAACAAGCATTTCTTGTTGCACACTTTTCAACACTGTATAAAATTCTCATCCTCCCATGTGGAATCTTCAGCGGATAAGTTCTTCCACTTGATAAGATACTCTGAAATTGATCGATTTTGTAACTGTCGAGTTCTTGTTTCTGTGACTGCTTTTGGTTCCAATATAATTTTTCCTTCCTCATCAAGTTCTAGCAATATTGTTTGAACTGCAAGCTTGTTGCCTATAACCTTCTTTAAACATGAAACATGGAAAATTGGGTGCAATCGAGAAGCTGCAGGAAGCTCCAATTTGTATGCCATAGTACCAATCTTTTGCAACACCTTGTACGGACCATAATACTTTGGTGATAATTTATTATCCTTCTTAGCTTGCTTGAGGGACATTTTCTTATATGGTTGTAGCCGTAAGAATACCCAATCACCTACATCAAAACTTCTTTCACTGCAATGTTGATCTGCCTGTTGTTTCATTCTATTTTGTGCCAACATGAGGTTATCCTTTAAGGGTTGGAGGACTTGTTGTTGATGTTCGATGTGATGTTCCACTGCTTGAACCTTAGAATTTTCTCTTAAATATGATGTGATGGATGGTGGATAATATCCATAAAGTGCCATAAATGGGGTCATTTTTGTTGCTGTATGGAAGGAAGTGTTATACCACCATTCAGCCAGAGGCAACCATTTAACCCATTGTGTCTGTTTATCAGATACAAAGCAATGAAGATATCCTTCCAAACATTTGTTTACTATCTCAGTTTTCCCATCAAATTGAGGATGATAAGATGAGCTATGAGCTAACTGAGTACCAAGACAAGAAAATAATTTTGTCCAAAAATTTCCAGTGAAAATGGGATCTCTATCACTTACAATAATCTTTGGGTTTCCATGTAGCTTTTGAATTGTTTCCATAAATGCAATAGAAACTGTACTGGCCTTAAATGGATGTGATAATGCACAAAAGTGTGCATGCTTGGTAACTCCGTCAACCACCACCATGATGACACTCTTTCCCTCAGTCTTGGGTAAACCCATAATAAAATCCATTGAAACCTCCTCCCAACGTTGGCTTGAATGGATAAAGGTTGTAATAGACCCGGTGTCTTAATTGTTTCAACTTTATTTTGTTGGCAAACCAAACATTCTGCCACAAACTTTTGAATATATGATTTAAGGCCCTCCCAAAAAAATTCCTTCTTAACCCTGTGGTAAGTTTTTAAAAATCCTGAGTGCCCTCCTAAGGGAGAAGTGTGCAATTCCATAAGAATCTTTTGTTTTAGCTGGGAATTCTTACAGAGGTATAAGCGATCTTTGTACCATAACGAATCATTTTTCCAGCTAAATGTATCAGATGTACTGGAGTCTTGTTGTAACTTTCGAATAAGTGCCCACACTTCTTCGTCATTCTTCCATTCCTCCCTTGCTTCGTTTATCCAATCTGGTTGGATAATAGAAATGGCGCACAACAATGCTTCCACTTCCTCATCCTTGAGAATGCATCTACCACCACATTTTGCTTCCACTTTTTGTAGATGATTTCAAAGTCATAACCCAACATCTTTGTGACCCACTTTTGTTGCTCTTCAGAGTATAATCTTTGTTCTAAGAAGTATTTAAGGCTATCATGATCCGTTTTACCTTGAAGTGTCTTCCCATTAGGTAGGGTCGCCATTTCTTAAGTGGATGGAGTATTGCCAACATTTCCTTCTCATAAATAGCTTTGTGTAAAAGATTTTCCTTGATTGGATGACTTTCAAAAGCAATGGGTCTTTCATCTTGCATTAAAACAACACCAATTCCATTTCCTGAAGCATCACATTCCACAATAAAGGTTTTTGTGAAGTTTGGTCTAGCTAAGACCGGTGCTTGGCACATTGCCTCTTTAAGATGCTCGAAGGCCTTTGTTGCTTCTGGAGTCCATGAAAATGCATCTTTCTTCAATAATGTTGTTAGAGGTGCTGCTATTCTCCAATAATTCTTAAAAAACTTGCGATAATACCTTGTCAACCCAAGAAAACCTCACAGATGCTTTATGGATGTGGGGATTTTCCATTCTTTAATGGCTTTAATTTTGCTAGGGTCTACCTTAACTCCTTCATGAGATATAATATGACCCAGATATTCCACCTCTTGTACTCCAAAGAAACATTTGGATATTTTTGCATATAATTGTTTCTCCTCCAATAGTTGTAGCACCCTGTCAACATGTTCAACATGATCCTTCCAAGACTTGCTGTAGATTAGTATATCATCAAAAAATACTAACACAAATTTTCTAAGGAATGGTTTGAAAATGGAATTCATCAAACCTTGAAATGTTGAAGGTGCATTGGTAATGCCAAAAGGCATGACCAAAAATTCATAATGACCCTCATGAGTTCTAAATGTTGTTTTCAGAATGTCTTCAGTCTTCATTCTGATTTGATGATATCTTGAACAAAGATCCAACTTGGTGAAGTAAATTGATCCATGCAATTCATCCAGTAATTCATCAATGACAGGAATGGGAAACTTATCTTTAATAGTGAGCTTGTTGAGCTCCCTATAATCCGGACACATGCACCATGATCCATCCTTCTTGTGCACCAATACTACTGGAGCAGAGAAAGAACTTTGACTCGGTTGAATTATACCAGCCTCTAGCATTTCTACAACCATACGTTCAATTTCACTCTTTTGGGCATAGGGATATCTGTACGGCCTGATGTTTGGAGGAACACTTCCTGGAATCAGATGAATAGCATGATCATGATCACGAATAGGTGGGAGACCTTTGGGAGTCTCAAATACCTTGGAATGATTGTTCAAGACTTTTTGGAGATCTGGAGAAATAGATGATTCCAATGTGGATACATCTAGCGAACATAATTGTGCAATTACACCTCTTTGTTCCTTTTTTAGAAGCTTTGTCATACCGTTAGAGCTGATTATCTTTCCCGGTTTCCCTACAATACCCCTTAATTCAAATTCCTTTCCTTCCATAGAAAATTTCATAAAAGGTTCTTGAAAATTAAAAGCTATTGTATCCAAGGATTGTAGCCATTGGACTCCCAGTACAACATTAGCACCTCCCATTGGAATGGAAAGCATTGGGCTAGTCAATACATATTCTCCCATGGATAGCTTGATATTATGGCACTTTCCAGTGCAATTTATTGTTCCTCCATTTTCAACCATCACTTGACACTCTGGTGCTGGATATAAGAAGCAATTCAATTCTTTTACTACCTTACAATGAATAAAATTGTGGGTACTTCCTGAATCAATCAACACTATTACCTTTTTCTTCTTGATTTGTCCTTCTATCTTGATGGTTTGAGGAGTGGTAATTCCCGCCAATGCATTACAAGATATGGTTGGATTCATTTCTTCTTTATCTAGGCTTTGTTCCTGGAGTATATCCTCTTCTTTTGACCTTTCTTGCTCCTTTTCTTCTTCCTCTTCACAATCTATGTAGAATAATTTCTTCTCAGCACACTTATGACCTTTAGTGTATTTGCTATCACAACTGTAACAAAGCCCTTTTGCTCTTTTTTCTTCCAATTTTTGTGGTGTCAACCTTATAGGTTGTGGAAGACTAGGGGCAACAACACTTCCATCTTTATAGTTGTGAGTGGTATGCTTCCTGGTTTCCATAATTTTGCTTTCCATTTTTCTTGCTAACCTGAATGCCCTCTCTAATGAATCAGGTTCCCAAAGGTGAACATCATGTTGGATATTATCCTTTAAAGTCCCTATGAACACATCAATCCTATACTCCTCTGGAATATTTTTTACCCTTATGTTCAATTTTTGGAACTCCTCAATGTGCTCCATTATTGAACCCTTTTGTTTGAGACTTATCAATTGGCTAAAAAAAAGTGTTGCTTTTTGTATCCTCATAATGTGTTGTCAATTCTTTCGTAAAAATTGCCCAAGTGATAATTTTTTTACAAGAGCAAAGCCATTGATACCATACAAACTGATTTGGTTCCAAATATAAAGTTGCAATACGTACCTCTTTTGTGTTTTGCACATTATTGAGATTGAAAAATTGATCCATCTGTAATATCCGTGTTGTGGGATCCTTGCCATCAAACTTCCTCATATCAATTTTTGAAATATGGTGGGTCTTTGATCCAACATTAGAGTCTATGGAATCATGATTAAAATTTCTTTTGTTCTCATCATGAGTTTCCTTTACTACCCTTTCACCATTAGTGACCATTTCTTGTAGCAACTTATTCATATTTATCTTCAATTCTTCCATCTTATCATCCATGCCATCAATTTTAGTGTCCATGCCATTCATCTTAGCTTCCATGCCATCCATCTTAGCTTCTATGCCTTTCTTTAAACAATCCATCTTAGCTTCTACACCTTTCTTTAAACCAGCCATCTTAGTTTCTACATCTTTCCTTAAACCATCCATCTTAGATTCTGTTGCTTTTTGTGCAAGTGACACTTGTTGCACTTGGTCTCATAATTTTGATATATCATGTTGCATTTCTTCCTCTTCTTCATGAGTTATGCTAGAGCTTTCAGGTTGTTTACTAGGTGTTTGCATTTTCTTTCCTCGGGGCATCAATTACTGATTCAAACTAATTTTTCAAACCAAGCTTATGCAAAAATTTAAAAAAACTACACACCTTTTTTCACTTTGTAGAAGCTTGATATTGAATCTGATGTATCTTTGCAATTTTGGATCATCCAGTTATGAAATTATGACCTGTAGTAGCCCTCTGTGTCCTCTTTTCAATGCCACTAGTCTAATCCAAATTGAATTCTCCAAGGAAGAGTTATGCACAATCTCCCAAGATGACCTGATTATAGACTAGTTCAGTAGAGCGAAATTGTATGATTTGCCACGAGTCACTGTTTCAACCTTTGGCTCTAAAAATATATATACAAGAAACTACAGTCTGTCCTCTTTCTGTACCTTCTTACGAAATTTCAATCCAATGCTCAAAGAGAAAGTTATGACGATTTTCCCCAGGTCACCTGTTTGGAATGTAATTCAGAAGTCTGCAAAAAGACCAACTTCCTCAGATCATATCTCCGCAAATATAGGGCAAAAAGCTCTGAAATTTGGATCCAAGATTCAAAACGATTTCTTCTCAAATGGGTTTTTTTTAGCTTCTGAAACATCACAAAAAAAATTTATAGCAAAAATGCCACGATGACCTATTTGGAGTAGCGAAACCCTATAATCCAAAGCTCCGATACCAAATGTTATGAAACCAGCTCACAAAAAGATAGAAAAGAGAGATCAACGCCTTAGAATTCAGCCTCTTCAAGGGGGCAACCTCCTTTACATTACACAAATGAGCAATTCTTGGATGATTCAAATGACAAAACCTCCTTTCTATATAGGAGTCTAAGGAGTCACAATATAACCCAGCCGACCTAACAATAATAATATAAAGCCACAAAAATAACAATAAAGGGATTCTATGGGGCATAGTAATAACAATATGGGGACAATAGGGGCCCAACAATATTAATAAGGGATACAACTATAATAGTAATGGGGTAATCACTAGTATTATAGGGACCCAACATGGTTCAAAACAAAATATTATAAAAAATAAAATAAAAATACTACATTATATTCTAAATTATATATAATTATTGGAATAATAAAACGTATTTCACTAACCATATTTGAAATACACCTAGGCATAGTACTAAATTAACATGTTTAATGGAAATTTTATATTTTTTTGGTTGTGAAATTAGTTTGTTTAATATTTTGTATTTGATTTGAGTGAAAAGAATTTTGGACATAGTCTCATAACATAGAAAAATAAAAACTAAAATCAATAAAACAATAACCACTAATCAAAAAATAAATAACATTTATATCAATTATTTAACATATTAATAACTGATTACAAAATAAATAGTGTGAAAAATGGTGGTTAGTTATTCATAAGGCATCATAAATGGTTGTTTTTGGTTTTATCATTGCTCTAAATGAGATTGTGAAAAGTATCTTTGGGTGCTTTTTGGATGGAAAACATGTCTAAAAATACTTCATTACTCAGATTTTCTTGAGCAATTAGATTTTTGTTTATGGAAGATAGATGTGTAAAGTTTTTTGTTTTTTTTTTTTTTTTTTTAATTTTAACCTTTGTTTTCAAAAAAAAATTAAACTAAGTATATATTAAAATATTTTAATAATTATAAATTTTTAGTCTTAAAAATAAAACAAATTATATAAATAAAATAAATCTTGCAACCTAAGGTATTTAAATTCCACTTCAAAGCCAATATTATTATAAATAAAGATTGAAAGAACTCGTTTATAAAATTTAACAAATTTAACAATTTTAATGTAGAAACACTAATAGATGTTAATTGATAAAAAATTCATTCACAAAACCAATGTATTATATAATTTTTTTTTGCCTGAGGACATCAATCGGCTTGAAACAAGCCACACGGCCTAATGTCGTTTTGAACCCTATAATAATTCTTTATACCACTGGTATATAGCAAAAATTGACAATCCAATCATATTTGTCCTTAACTCGGCTATCATAATAGTGCTAAGTTCAATACTATAAAATATTCTTGGCATCAACCAGCCTTCTTGATCATATACTTTGAGTCACACAAGCTTCTCCCTTTAACCTTGTGTTGGTTTTAAATTATGGTTAGAGAACTAGACAAAGCATCGAAATATCTAGGTACAAGCTTTTCATTCGGTAAGTGAAGAAGCATGGAACAATGTTATTAATTTAATGAGAATTTGGATAACACAAATCAAGTGTTTTAATTTTTTTAAGGTTGTATTAAATCATGATTTTCATGTTAATTTTGGAAAGTGGTGATGTAACATCATTTTTTTCATTTTAGGATTACCAACGTAGATCCATATTAATTCCAGATCTATCAAGCATTGAGAGGGATCAAATCCCTCAAAATGCAAGTCTCTATTTTAAGTGAAAACTTGAGAAAAATTTTGTGCCTCAAGAGATTTGATATCTCTCGACGCTTATATATATATATATATATATATATATATATATATATATTCTTATTTTAAATAATTTATTTATTTATATTTTTATTCTTATGTAGTTTGACCAAGTCATGAATAGAGAGCATTCAACAAGCTGTATGCATGGAAATTGATAGCAGTGAACCATCTAACTGGGTTGCTATTTGTTTAGCAAAGAATCAAAAAATAAAGGAGAAAATTGCAAAAGAGGACATTATTTTCGATGAATGTCCTATCATATTTCAAAATGAAAAATATGACAAGGCCACCAAAAAATTGAGAGTTGAAAAGGTAAAGGTTGAAAATAAAAAGATTATTGATCAAGAACATTTGGGTATTGATCTATCTGGCGTTGACACGATGGGGATCATGGTATTGCAAAAATCTACGAATGATGTAATTACTCAAAATGTTACCAACGTGCTTGCATAAAAAAAAATGTTGAAAAACAAATTAAAAAAACTACAAGGCATTGCAAGTCCAGTGCCTTTATTATTGACTCCATTGGCAATACGGCCACCTTCATTTTCAAGTTTTGTTGTTACAACACTGCTAGCATTTAACAAGGCTGTGAATCTGCTTAATTCATTGAAGGCATATATCCTCGACATCATATGCCAAAGATTAGAAATTATTCATGTTGCATGGCAGGCATTTTTCGATTTAACGCATTTTCAAATGAAACTAAAGATATTTACAAACCTCGTTTACAGTAATCTTATAGAAGATGATAAATTTGTTGACAATTAATTATATACTTTTGAGTTAAGGCTACAACTACTCTCTACTTTCAAATAGAAAAATCAACAGCTACGAGATAGTGAATAAGTGAAATAATTGGAAGTTGGGTGGGTGGAAAGCGTCACTCCACTTGAGAATATCAATTCTTCTTGTAGTGATCTATTCAAAAGTAGAGGTAGTTTCTATATGAGGGCATTGGATATTATAGGTGCATGCTTCATGATTAGAGTAGAAAAAATAGAAAATGGCAGCGAGTTTGATTGCATCATTGATTTTACTATAGAAGATATTGACACATGGCTAATGACATTTTTCAAGGTCAATAAGAAGAACGCTAAGTCGATTGTCGAGGTTCAAGAAGAAACTAGGGAAATTGAAAAATATATTTTCACTAAAAACGTGAAAATGGAAGTTATAGTAGCTCCCGATAGAGACTACATTAAAAAAATGGTGAATATGTTTCTTCAATGAGTCATTGACTTGTAATACATGTTACAGATTGTTGTTTTGTCACTGTAGATACCTTTCAAGGAAGCGAAACACCTCAATTTTATTTTCATAAATTTGAATCTATTCAGTAATTTCTCCTTTTAACACTATGTTTTGAATATGATCTCGTACAAATATAAGATATGGCTACGATCATTAACATTTTATTTTGACCATAGTTATTATTGAATCTGATTCTCTATCAATATTATGATAGTGTTTTATATAAATTTCATAAAATATGCTTTTAGTTTTTCTATTATATTTCGTGTTGTGTTGTTTCTTTAAATGAAATTTAACATCTAGGAATTGTTTCACATCTTAGACATATATCTTTTAATAATAGAATATCGACACAATGCTTTGAGGCATGCACGAATTTCATTCCACAAATTAATTAGTTAATTATGTTTCTGACACACCCTTTCTACCCACAATGAAATAACTCTTGGTATTACAATTCTTATACTGTTGAGCTTTGTTTACTAATACTATGTTGTTTAGTTCCTTATGCAAAGTTATCATTTTGCAAAGGTTACAATGAAAAGTTTCATTTTGCAGAGTAAGTTTCTTTCGCATAGTGAAAGCTCTACACAAAGCAATATCATATGGTCACCGTCATTGGCATTTTATTCTAAATAAAATTCTTACGGAATCTTATTAAAAAAAAAAACTTTCAGCTTTTCTATTATATTAAATGTTGTGTTGTTGCTTTAAACAAAATTAAACATTTGACAACCTTTTTGCATCTTAGACATATATCTCTTATTAATATAATATTGGCACGTCTTCAGACCTACATAGATTTCATTCGGTGGAATAATTAATCAATTATGTTTTTGAGACACCATTTTTTCCTATAGTGAAATAACTCTTTGTATTAGAATTTTGGTCCTATTGAGCTTTGTCTACTAATTTTTTGTTATTTATTTCCTTGTAAAAATTCTCATTGTATAGATTAGGTCTCATATTTACAAATTGAACTACAGGAACTACTTTCCATTCAAAACTACTTGACTATATTGATTTTATGATAACATTTTTTTATTTGTATTTGAACACTTGCTTTGAAACTTTTTTTTATATCTCATACTGCGTTATTGATTAAGATAAAAATTAACATTTAACAATAGTTTTGGATCTGATACATAGATCTCTTAAGAATATAATTACTAACTGCAAATTGTATGAGGTAATATTTGATTCTTCCATTACAACTTTTAATTAATTCATGAATTTTGTTTACTAATTCTATGTTATTTGATACGGCTTGATTCCCTGTAGATAGTTTTCATTGTCCAAAGGTTACAATGAAATTATTTTCTATGAAGAAAACACTTCACTCGACAGTAAAACCTTTGCACAAGGACTGCCTCACTTAAAAAAACTATAAATCTAAAAATTATAGATATAAATTAAACTAAATTTGTTTTACAATAAATTCAAAATGATTTAATAATGAGTTCTATTCACAGCTCTATGCAAATTGATTACCGAAATATGCATTGTTTATTATTAAGAATATCAGCAAAAGTTCATAACCAAGAATTTTTTATGGTATGGTATATGAAATTTGATTTTTTTTTCCACTCGACTTCCATAGCCAAACAAATCATCTAGTTAAAACTGTGAATCTATTCAATCATACGAAAATTGAACTCGCGAACAACACCTATCGATAATTTAATACTAAAATATTAACAATAAAAGCATTTAGTGTGAAGTTACAGATATATGCAGAATGAACACCCTATTTATAACTAAAATAAAACAAAAACCAACTATGGAGATATGCATTATTTATATCTAAAATATTAGAAATAACATTAGAGATAAAATATTTTAATGCAAAGTGCATAATTTTGCACAATAAACTTTCTCCGTACAATGGACTTCGTCTGCACTTTCACAATAGAGCATGAACAAATATACATCCATCGAATCTATTTATCATTTAATTCCACTATGAAGAAAGCTTCACGGAATGAAAATCAATTAAAGAGTGTTGGTATGCATTATTTATAATTAAAATATTGATATTACTCTTTCAGATTAATCACATCGCTAGGATTTGGTCAATGTTTCGAACCAACTAATGTGGTGCATCCTCAGGACAAGAAATCAATAGATCTAAGGGAATAAATAGCAAGGATCTGGGCAATGATGCTTCCTTTCTATTTGTTCCCTCAGATCTATTGATTTCTCACCTTGTCCTGAGGATGAAACACATTAATTGGTTTGAAACGTCGACCAAATCCTAGCGATGTGATTAATCTAAAAGACTGATATCAACATTATGGATTACAAAATTCTTAGATCTAAAATTAAAATATTATCAATAATATAAGCATAAATAATGTTATTCTAAATAGAAAATATGGATTATGTTATAATACTAAAATATTAACAATAAAAGCCTTTAGTACATGTTGTGCACAACATCACAATGAAAGCTTGAAATCTTCTTCTACATAATGAACTTTCTCCGCATTTCACTAAACAAAGCTTTTGCTCAATGCAATGTTGTTTTTGTATATATTTTTTTCGCAGTAAACACAACATTTATTCAATTGACTATCGTGTGCAATAAATAGCTCCTATTCCTACTGGAATTTACGTCACTTCTATTTTGTCCATCTGAGGGAGTGTAATCGAAAATACATGCAGTAATACACTTCTCTAGACACTGCTCTCTCTCATGGCCAGATTATTATGATCATTGGTGCAAGATATGTGTGTGGAATGTGTCAAGAAAAAAGTGTTGTGAATCAAAACGAATGTGTAGAAGGCTTTGTGCAAGGTTTATTAAAATAGTAAAAATACAAGTCTCTTTTTTAATTATCATGTAAGAATGTTTTGTTTGTAACCACGAAACTAGCCATGCGGATTAATCGAAGCATGTTATTGAGTACAAAAATAGTTGTACTTGTGAAGTTATGCAGGGATGACTGTGTATGTGTGGGTCTAATGCGACTCAGGGCATTATTGAGGTGTGGAGGTGGCTGTGCATACTTATTTTATTATTGATAGATTTTTCGGAATGCCAAAGTGCATACAATGAAATCTTGAGAGATTTTTGCATACTTGCAACAAGTTATTTTTCTATTTTAAAAATGGTGGATTTAACTTTTTTTTGCAAGCGCCAACTCCAAAATATTATTGTGCAGATAGAAGTTCAATGTGAGGAGGTCCTCAAAATGATCTGAACTTCCGCACATTGAACTTCCCTCTGTATAATAATCTTCCTTCACCGTTAGATATTTTTACTCAAAATTCGAAATGGTTTTTTGCACAAGAGAGCATTTCTCTATTTAAATACCATATCCATATAAATGTGTCGATCAAACTGTGCAGAGGTGGTTGTGTGTAAGAATACAAAAGCTTTTTTCGCATAATGAAGTTTCTCCGCACTTCGCTAAACAAAGTGTTTTCTGAATGAAATGTGCTATTTGTACATATTTGTTTCCGTCGAATGCACAATTTTTATTTAACTAACTATCGTATGCAATAACCAATTTCCATTCCTACTTGAATTTATCTCGCTTTTATTTTATCCATCTAAGAGAGAGTAAATGAATTTGCATGTAGTAATATGCTTCTCGGGCAACCGATCTCTCCCATGGCCAGAGTATTATGATCATTAGTACAAGATATGTGTACAGAACGTGTGAGGAAAAAAGTGTTGCGCGAACAAACGAATGTGCGAAAGACTTTGTGCAAGGTTTATTAAAATAGTAAAAATATAATTCTCTTTTTTAATTATCATTTAGGAATGCTTTGTTTGCAACCACAGAACTAGTTTTGTAGAATAATTGAAGCATGTTATTGAGTAAAAAAATAGTTGTATAGGCGAAGTTATGCGGATATGACTATGTGTGTTCATAATTTATGCGACTCAGGGCATTATTAAGTGTCGAAGTAGTTGTGTGAACAAATTTGTGCATACAAAAGTTCAATGTGAGGGGGTCAACAAAATGAGTTGAACTTTCGCACATTGAACTTCCCTCCTAACAATAATCTTCTCTCCCCAATGTTTACTTACACAAAATTAAAAATGGAATATTGCACAAGAGACCATTACTTTTTTTAAATACCATAGCCGTATGAATGTGTCAATTTAGTTGTGTGTAGGTGGTTGTGTATGAGAGTACAAATGATGGATTATTGTGTCGAGTCTACACAATGAGTTTCTTCTGCACTGAATTATTTGTATTATCAAACAATTCAACCCTCACTTTAATTTTATCCATTTTTAGTGAAACCTTATCTTTTATCAATAAACAAATTTATTGTATTTTATTTTAATTTAATTAATACAAATAATAATTATGAACAAAGGGTGACTATTAATGAATAAATGACAAAACCTAGAGTTGTAGAAATGAAGCTTTGCAATACCGAAATAAGATATTGGAAAGTGACTTTCATTTTTTGCAGAGGCGATAATAATGACACATTTCCAATGTGGAATAATAAGAATGAAATATGAACTCCACATTAATGATTCACCTTTGTTGATTTTCGGTTCACATTTGGTAGTTTCTTAGCTAACTATCTTGTGCGGAGAATTGCAAATGCTCTCACCTCCGCACAATGATTTCCTTCCACAATATTATGAATTATTGTTATTAGTTTAGTAATGCAAAACTTTAATATTATCTATTTTTTATGAGATGTTATCTTTAGCTTCTTCCGTACAATGGACTTTGTAGTTGTTCAAAAGGAGATGTGCGGGTAATCGAATGTGCATTATTGTGTGTGGAAGTAGTTGTACATACGAAGTTGTGTGGAGCTTCCAATGTCAATGAATTAGGGTTTTATTGAATGTGAAAGTAGTTGTGTGGAAAAGGTTGTGCGGAGGGAAAACCATTCTCGAATAAGAATGTATTTAGTAATGAATAAATGAAAAAATGACTATGCAAAAGTGAAATTCAATAACAACATATTGCAAATTAAAAAAATATTTCAGAATAATGATGAAATGTGAACCCTATGCTAATGATGAAATGAAAAATTAACAGGCAGAGATTATATGTTGGAATTGATGTGTGTTGTAGTGTTGGAAGTGTGTTTTTGGTTGGCATTGATGTCAACCTGGTTGCTTGGGCAGCAGGTGAATTGGTTATGCATGTGTATGTGCGGATGCAAGTGGCTGTGGATGATGTGTGGTCCTTGGCATGTCTACTAGCTTGGAGATGTGATTTTCATGTATTTCATATAGAGTGTGTGTTGGTGTTCATATATGAATTATAGATTTCACTCTTCCCCACATTTATTTTCAACCCAGGGCTCGTTAATTGTTTCAAGGATACCATGCAAAGTCTATGTAGGCCACAGGTTCCCTACCCAGCATTGAGCATTCAAACCAACATAAAAATTGAGTAACAACAAGCTAATGACAGTAACAACAATATGAATTCCCAACAACATGAAATCGATAAATCATTAATAACAATACAAATGAAAATACAACCAATATAAATCTATGCACATAACTAATCCAATAACACTTGATTAGGACAGTGGGCCCGAGTCTTCGATCAAGGCTGTGGCGAGATCGAAGATTACACGAAGTTTAGGAAATTAGAATTGCATTAATCAAGAAAGGAATACAATAAAGTCTATTGTTACATCTCTCGGATCCAGTGTCCCCATTTCTACCCTAATAACCATTACTTATACATTGTATCATTATAGAAATAATATTAATAAACTCAGAAATTATGGCACCTCTGTCTACTCGCAAATGTACAATAATCATTAAAACATAAACATAATGCAAAATATAGCAATTATATCAATCCATCAGCTCCTCGTTGGTTGAACATCATTGCAGCCCTTGTCTGGGAATAGCACTACTAGCTCATTAACAAGTTTTGCGCTAATTCATAGCCTGCTGGTCATCATTATCTTGATTCTACAAAATAACTTTAATCAGCAAGTCACATAGGTAGTGTTTCCCTAGGACTATGTTTCATTAATCAATATTTCAAAAAGACATGCCAAATTAATATACCTTCATTGTTTTGAGACATAAATTAACCTCGAAAAACTATGGAATGGGTAAGGTGAAATGGATAAAAGTAGGTAAAAATGGGAAAATCTATCGACCAACATCTCCCCCCAACTGGCTTATCTACATGTCCTCATGCAGCTCATTTCCTACGAAGGTCTAGGTTAGATCCATTGTGGCTGACATGGAGCTATGTGAGATCATACCGTGTGGCCATGTCTATCTCGGGAGGTTTAAATCCATTTGAGTGGATGATGTCCTTCCACTAGTCCTCATCTACCTCATAAGCTGGTTCATAATGCTCAAAAGGGAGCCAAATAATGGGAAATTTGAACCTTAGCCCTATCCACTAGACCCCACAGTGTCATATGCAGGTGATATAACGTGGAATTATCTTCAATGCCCTGGAAAAATTGGGGGCCCCAAAAGGTTCTCACGTTCGAACTGCTGATGATGACAACATCCAACGCTTTTGACAAGTGTCCTTAGCTTCCTCCTGATAGGTACATATTTTCCTCATACACATGTCAACACACCATCCTTGTGTCTTCAACATCTGGTCTTTTCATCCTTCCAGTTGAATGAACCATTGATGATATCTGTTATAAATATCCACGTATTAACAGTGTTCCATTCTGATCACAAGTGGTTGATTTGCTTGATTTTCTTTGAACGCATCGAAAGCCTTCTTCCACTTAACTTGATTAATTTTGAAGGACATGAATGCTCTCAGCTGAATGTCTCCCACATACGGTGTTGGATTGAACGACTGATCATTTCCCGGGATGTAATTATGGATGTAGAGCTCACACAACAAATGTTGGTTTAAGTGATTGCGAGTCCTCAAAATCCTCGGGAATTGCATGGAGTCTTCTATATCATGGCTTATCTCCTAGTGGGTGCTTTCCAGACATAAAAACAAATATTGTTCATGGGAATAACAATTAGCAAGGGGGTCTACATGCCATTATCTGTTGCGTCAATGTGAACAAATTGTCCTTGTTTGTCTTAATCACTGGACCTGCCCCTGCAATTATTCAATCTTATTCTATAGTTTTTCCTACTATTGCTTGGCATTTTCCACCTGGATGATATGATCAACCACCACTCTTAATGCTTGCTTCCAGATTTCCTTCACCTCCTTCTGGTGAGACTCTATGGGAATTGATTCCCGCTAAATATTGGAAGCAGTGGCCTTCCATTTTTTAATCTTTGTTGCCAACAGAAACTCCTAGGCCTCTACCAAATGAAGAAGTGAATCGGTCTATGTAGAGTTTGAAGCCATCTACTTATCCTTTGTTTGTACTGCCATCAAAGTTTTTATGTCGGTTCTGGGGGTTACGGTAGCTTGACGAGCGTTTGTTTTTCATTTTCTTTCCCAACTTCGTAACCCTATTACCTGTTTTCTTAATTTAGTAATTTCCATTTTCAATTGAATGTTTTCTCTGAACAATAATGAATACTGGCTCTAGATGGGGTCTTTCCTTTTCACTCGCTCCTCGACAAATTCTTTTTTATGATGGCCTCCTTCATTTGTCTTGCAGTCAATGTCAGATTTGGTGTATTATCTTTGACAAGTTCATCAACTAGTTCCTGCTTTACTATCATTTCCTCCACTTGTTCGACTACCGGTATTCATGGGGCAACCTCAATGTCCCCTTCTTTATATTCGAGTACCATTAGATTTCTTTCTAGAGGCTCGAGAGCTAGTACTGATTCTTGGATAGTAGACCATCAATATTTCCCTCTTGTAGTTGTTCTAAAGCCATAATTTCTTCTCCTACTTTCTCGGGAATTGATGTTGATTCTTGTAAGTGAGTATCAATAACCACTTCTCTTTCCCTCTGCTCAACGGTAGACACTGGTTCTTGTGGAAAAATGTCAAAAGTAACTCTTTCTTCTATTCATTTAATGGTTGAAATTGGTTCTTGCGGGGCAGTGTCAACAACAATTTCTCTTTCTATCTTCTCACAATTTGACACTGTTTCTTGTGGAACAGTGTCAAAGGTGGCTTCTACCTCCATTTGTTCAATAGTTGACACGGGTTCACATGGGACGGTGTCAAGGACAGTTTCTCCTTCTATCTGCTTAGAATTTGACACGGGTTCTTGTAGGACAGTGTCAAGTGTGGCTTATACCTCCATTTGTTCAACATTTGACACTGGTTCTTATGGGATAGTGTCAAGGATAGTTTCTCCTTCTATCTACTCAAAATTTGACATAGGTTCTTGTGGGATAGTGTCAAGGATGACTTCTTCCTGCATTTGTTCAAAAACTAACACCAATTCTTGTGGGATAGTGTTAAGGGTGCCCTTTCCTCTATAATTACTCCAACAAACCTCAATTTTGGAGGAAGTATATTTTCTTTTTCTGCTCGAGTAGGAGAATAGAATTTCCTTGCCCCTCTCAATAGAGAGGCTAGGAGTGGAGAGCAAGGAGTAATATCCTCAATTTCCATTCTACTAACACCCTTTGTTGTAGTTCCCTCATCTCCACCTCCATTCCCTAAATCATCTGGCTGGTTTGTCATCTTTTCATCCCCCTCTTCTTCTACTCCCTCCGGTACTTGTCCCATCACTTCCTCCTCCAGTAATTCTTCTTTGGCCCTTACTGGCAGCATAGCCGCAACCTCTTCTTCTACTAGCTCAATAAATTTTTTCCAAGTCACAGGGGTTTGTAACAGGGCATGTATCACCAATAGTCTAATGAGTCCATGATTTGTGAGGACTTCCAATGCTTGGAGCGACCGACGCACAGACCATGCCATCAGTTAGAGATTGTTCCAAAGGAAGAACAGAATATCTAGGGGATGTACTTGATGAAATATGAGCCATGCTAAAATCTTAAAATGATACTTAAAAAGGGTAGAGAGACGACCTTCATAGGTGATGTACCACATTATGAATTATGCAACCTTAGCCCATGGCTGTGGTAGCAACTTTCGATCATATCCTTTCCCCTTCTGTACCGCATTTTCCCCTGTCTACATGAATAATTCTGGAAATTCTGGCATGGGTGTTTTCTAGGTGAACCAATTCTTCCCTCCTTGTGGAAATCTGTTGACAGTCAAAATAACTTCTTCTGTTACTTGAATTTCCAGTTCGTGGACTCTAGAATGACTCCTTTCCAAATTTAGTGCAAACTCAATTGTCACCCCTTCATCGAACCCGTGTAACCTTTTAAAGTAAATGTTCCATCCTGCGTCCTGAAAGATTTGCAATACATATGGTTGACACCAAACCTATGTTGTGTTTTCTGACTCATGTCTAATGGCTTGGCTACCCCTTCTATCAATTGTTCTGTAGCAGCACTTGGAGTAGCAGCAAGTCATTGAGGGGGTTGTTAGCCGGTAAAATTTGCGGTAACAGGGATGACTGTGAATTCGGGCAAAGGTTATGGAAAAATGGTAAATATGGTATGATTATGGTAATTATTCCAATGCATTGGAAAAGACCACATTTTAATGTCGGCCTACATATTCGTACATAATACAATTTCCAATGCACGTGGATATATGTGAAGGGTATAGTGAGGATATAAATAGATATTGGTAATAATGAGCAGTTAAAATGAGGTTTAATAATAATGATGAAATGGCATCATTATTATTAAATACGAGATCTCCCCCCAACTAAGGTATGGTCGTCCTCGGTCATGGTTGGTCATGTCATAAATGAAATATCAATCAAATCCACAAAGTTTGGGAATATACCTGGTGACTTACCTTAGTGGAGTATCAACATCAGTGGAGTAGCAACACTAGTGGAGTATCAGCATCGGTGGAGTAACAACACCAGTGGAGTATCAACATCAAGGAGTAACAACAACAGTGGACTATCAGCATCAAGGAGTAATAGCACCAGTGGAGTATCAACATCGGTGGAGTAACAACACTAGTGGAGACAACATCAATGGATTTACAGCAATAGTGGAGTATCAACATCCGTGGAGTAACAAAATCAGTGGATTATCGACATCGATGGAGTAACAACACCAGTGGGGTTAGCATTAGTGGAGTAACAACACCGGTGGAGTAACAACACCAGTGGAGTATCATCATCGGTGGAGTAACAACACCAGTGGAGTATCAGCACTTGCAAGAAAAATAAAGGAGGGCTAATAATGGAGTAGCCACAGAATTTTAACTTTATTATATATATATTTATTATTATCATTTTTTTAATGTATTCAATATGAGGTGCTGAGGAAGTATTTTCTGCACAAAGGATTTCAAAACCAAAATTATCATAAATATGCTTAATAAATGAGTCTCTAGAGGTCGGGCAGTGATATAATATGAGGCGATGTATGTTTACAAATAAAGGAGTATGTGCCTCATCTATTGTTGTAAGTTTAACAGTCCCATTTTCAAATACTTTGTCAACCTCATATGGTCCCATCTATCTAGAGTAGAGATTTCCCTTGAAGTCCTTGAATCAAGGGTCATAGAGTAGCACCCAATCACCTTTTCACACCTTTTTCTTGGTGAATTTGTCATGCCACTATAGAAAATATGTGATAGGTTAACCCGATAATGCAATATAAATCAAAGAAGAATATTATAACCTACTTCTACTATCAATTTACGGAAGATTAAAGATCGAGCTGAACAATATAACCAGAAGAAGAAGAATCAATGGCACAATACACATGAAAATACTTTGGGGAAAGTCTCAGATAAAAAACCCACACTATTGTATTATCATACATGGTGGAAATACATAGGAATTATACAAAGCATCAGCTCTCACAGCTAGCCATCTCTCATTACAATCCTCACAGATGCTCACAGGAAATCTTGGTTTCTCTCCAGCCTTCCTCGCTGCCCTCCAAACTCCTATTTCCTTGCATCGTTCCTTGTGGATGATTAGCCTATTACCAAGTGGAAAAACAAACCTTCAAAACTATGCAATCCTGAAGGATGAATCCTTGACTGCATGCATGAGTTTTCTCCATGAGAAAACACATGCCACTGATATTACACTATCCTTGAACATTAATCTCAACTGGGTCTTTCTCAGAATAGACATACATGAGTTTCTGATGAGGGAATCTTTAGTTAACTGGAGTAGCACTAGTTGAGTGCATTAATGCATCAACTGACTATTAACTCACTAATAGTTCCTCAAATAGTTTGGAACTAATTTAACTGGACTTAACTCAGTAAACTAAGTTAATTAATTACAACTCAAATATAGCTCAATCATATCTCCTTAATTTAAGGGATAGCTCTTGCATGACTTCAGAAAGACTTCTAACTTGAATTTCTCCAACTAATTAATTTAAAATAAATTAATTAATTATTTCCAAGTAGCTATTAACACTAAATTCGATTTTAATTCACAATTTAATTCAAGGACAAATTAAATTGGAATATTCTTGTTGCCATATTTCAACAGCCACTTCGTTCGTAGCTTCTAGACTGCAGCAATATTTTGTACAATTATCAGACGGAAGTCATCTAATTCATTGAGTTGTTTCACTCGATGTTTCTGGGCTGCAGTAAGATCTAGAACTACTTCAATAGATATCCTGAGAATCTTAACCTTGCATTCCATTGGAAACAAAGGGGATTTTCCATACACAAGCTCATATGGTGAAAACCCTATTGTATTCCGCCATGCAGTTCTATACACCCAAAGTGCTTCAGGAATTTTTTCAGCCCAATTTCGGTGATGGTTATCTACAGTATTTGTGAGAATGTTTTCCAATACCTTATTTGTGCTCTCGACTTGACCATTCGCCTGAGGATGATATGGATATGTCACCCTATGTTTGATCCCATATATTTCCACAAGCACCTCTATTAAATATGATGTAAATGGTGCCACTGCATCTGAAACTATTTCTCTAGGAGACCCATGCCGAGCAAGAATTTCTTCAAATAAAAAGTCTAAGAAAACTTGTTCAATGGCCTTTGTGATAGCTTTGGCTTCCACCCATTTTGTCACGTAATTTGTGCAGACATGAATATGGACTTTGTGATGAGAAGGAGGATTAAACGGGCCGACAAAATCGATTTCCCACTTTTCAAAGGGCTCAAGGACTAATTAAGGTTGTAGTGGCATTTCATCTTATTGACTAGGTTGGCCCATCTGTTGGGAACTGTCACACCCCCAGACATACTTCCTAGCACCAAGAAAATATAGGGCCAATAGTATACCATCTGCAACACCTTATGACTAGTTCACTTGTCTGCAAAATGTCCTCCACAAGGACCGTCATGGGCAGCTTTCAAAATATCATGAATATCGTCCTCCCCTACACAGTGTCAGATTTGCTGATCTGGTCCAATGCAGAAGTGATATCCATCTATCCATGTATAGTGGGCACTTTTCTCGATGATTCTTCATTGTTCTTTGTATGACAAATGATGAGGTACCTTACATGTAGTAAGGTAGTTAGCAATATCTGCATACCAAGGGGTGTGAGTAGATATTGAAAAAAGATACTCGTCAGGAAAATTATCCTCTATAGGTGTATCTTCATCATTAATATTCAACCTAGATAGGAAATCTGCTACCATATTATCTTTTCCTGGTTTATCTACAATAGTAATATCAAATTATTTTATCAATAACAACCATCTTGTAATTTGATGAGGAGTTATATGTTTTTTCATTAGATACTTGATGGCTGAATGGTTTGCGTGCACGAAAGTGGGGTACCTTATAATATAATGCCAAAATTTATTAATAGCATAAATGATAGCCAAAAATTCTTTTTTCAGTTACCATATAATTGAGTTCAGTAGGAATTAAATTCTTGATGACATAGTAAATTGCAAACATCTTCTTGTCCTCTTGTTGTCCCAAAACCACCCCTAATGTTGTATGAGAAGCATTCGTGGAGATATGAAATGGGAGTTTCGAGTTAGGGCTAGTAATATTGGAGCTTTAGAAACCAGTTTCTTGATTTCTGAAAAAGTTGCTTCACATGCATCAATCCACACAAATTCTGCATCTTTAGGTAGTAATTGGAAAAGTGGAAATGTTATTTTAGAAAAAAAATTATAAAGCGTCGATAATACCCAGCATAACCAATAAAGCTACATACCGTGGTTGGTTTCTTTGGTGTCTAAAAATATAGGATTACCTCAACCTTAGCAGGATCAATCCGTATTCTTGCAGCTAAAAGTAAATGCCCCACAACTATCCCTTCTTCCATCATCATATGAAATTTTACTATACTAAGAGAAACATGATTTTGTTTACATAGTTTAAGTACTTTTTCTAAATTCTCCAGACCTTCTTCGAAAGAATCTCCATATGGGGTAAAATCATCCATATAAATTTCAACATTGTCATTAACTAGATCAGAAAAAATTCTCAATATTGCTTGTTGGAAGGTAGCAGGTGCATTACAGAGGACAAAAGAAAGGACCCGGTATGAAAAAGTTCCCCAAGGGAACGTACAAGTAGTTTTAACTTGATCCTCAGGAGCTATCTGGATTTGGTTATATCCACTAAATCCATCCAAAAAGGATAATAACTTCTTCGTGGCTAGTGTGTCGAGGACCTTATCAATAAAAGGTAAGGGAAAGTGGTATTTTTGGATTGCTTGATTCAAATCCCTATAATCACCACAGATCCTCCACTTTCCATTTTTATTTGGAACAATGGATAATGGGGATACCCATTGGCTGTCCGGAATTGGACAAATAAACACAACATCCAATAGCTTATGCAATTCTTCCTTAACAAATTTTTTCAGAGCAGGATTCATCCTTCTTTGTGGTTGTTGAATAGGTTGACATTCTTATCTTATATGTATATTATGGGTACATAGATCAGCAGGGATTCCTTTCATAGCTATAAATTCCAAAGAAAAGGCTTCCTTATGATCCCGAAGAACTTTCAACAATTATTTAGTCTGGGAAGGTGAAAGGTTAGGATTAACGTTCATCATTTTCCTTAGATTGATTTTTACTGGAATAATATTATGGGGTGTGGTGACAAGAACATTTTCAATTTTTGTTTCTAGTTCAATAGTTTCTTGAGTAATGTAGCTCATAATAAACTCTAATAGTTGTCGGGTCAAACTAGAAATAGCATTGGGACTACTAATAAATATGCTAAAAGCATCATCTTCTGTTTCATCCTTAAAATAGAGCGCTTCATCAATGGTAAGAATTGGTCTAACATATTCATTTCCAGATTTAGGCTCATCCATGGGTGGATACTTTTTTGCTAAAGTAAATCCTGGTTTGACCGAAGGACTTGGTTCTACAGGTGGGTAAAGAAAAAGGTTCTTTGTGATTTCTCCATTGGATATTACCATATTTCCCGATCGACACCCAATGTAAGCATTTGTGGTAGCAAGCCAAGGCCTACCTAGAATCAAAGGATGCCCCTCGGTTGGAGATTGAGTGTGAAACACCAAAATATTGTTAGGGTATTGCCAAGAATATACATAAATGGTCACGTCTTCCAACTTTCCTACTGGTCTTACAGTGGATCGGTCTGCAAGTTCTAGGACTATAGGGGTTGGTTTAAGGTCAAGTAGGCCCAAGGTAAGTACAATTACTGATGTTATAATGTTAATTTCAGCTTCCAGGTCTACCAACACATTTGGGATATCAACTCCATTAATTTTCACTGTAAGAATCGAATTCCTGGATCACCATATTTGACGGGTGTAGTTTTTCCCAACATTATGTCTGATAATTTTCCCATGACATGAATAGTGGGTGGGTCTTTCGGTTTTCTTCCAAGATTTTTAGAAAAAAATTCCTTAATCGTTTTAGCATAGATCAACACATCCTTCATATCTTGAAGTAATGGGATTTTGACAAATAAGTTCTATAATTCCCCCAAAAAGTCAAATTCAGGCTGAGGAATTTGTTTGCTCAAGGATAGCCTCTCAGGATAAGGTGGGCTAGTTTGACATCCTCGAGTGACAATCATTTGAGTGGGGCACTATTGTCCCAAGGTAATTGGTATTGAATCACCTCTGGTCTTTCTAGAGGGGTTTCTAGTTTTTTGGTTCTAAGACTTCATCATCAGTATGTTCAACAATTATCAGTGAAGTCTTAGTATTTACCACCCGTTCAGATCGAAGATTCAATTCATTGCATTCCATAGTAGCAATACTATATGAAGGAAGGTTAAGTGTGTCAACCTATTGGGCTCCCCTATTATTCGGGTTCGGGTTGGATTAAACAGGTAGGTGTGGACAAAGAGGAGGATTACTAGTGGAGGCATTAGATGGAAGTTATAATTGTTGTTGTGGAACAGGATGGGAAAATTGATTTGTAGGAAGAGGAGGTCCACGCCAGCTCTGGGACCATGAAGGGGCTGGTTCAGGTTTAGGGGACCATGACTGCCAGGGCATTGGATATTGATAGTATTGCAGACATGAAGGTAGTAATGGTACAGGATGAGACCCAAAATTCAAACTTTTAAAATACTAAGAAGGATCTTGAGACATACCTTGATTCATATTTTGTGGTCGTGGTTTCCATGGCTTCTTTGATCCCATGAAGTAAAGTTGATCTACTTCTTAATTTTATTCTTGAAATACTTCCTTCATCCCATGAAGAGATGGACACGTGCTAGTAGAATGGCTCTGCTCACATATTGCACAAGTTTCAATGGTATTGAGTGGACATTCCTTCAGCGAGTGCTTCTTTTTGCATTGAGGGAAGAAAATTGCCATCGCCTTCTCAGATTCCATCTGTTTCTATTTTTCTTGCAAAACATCCAACTGGGAGGACAATGTGCTTAGAATATCAATCCTCAAATTATCCAACAAGTTCCCAATTTCTTCTTTTGTAACCCCACTACTAGATGTCTTGAGAGCTCATATTCCTTGCTTATGCCTTACAGCTCCACGTGAACATTTGATACAAAACTCACAAATGGTGTCAAATTATTCCTTTGAGATATCTCCTTTTCCTACCACATTCAAGAGTTCCAAGGATTCTTCCCTTAGCGCTCGGAGAAACATTATATTTAAAATGTCCTTATCCAAGTCACTATGGCTTGATCTTTGCAGGCTATATTTAAAGTGTTCCACAAAGTCCTCCATATTCTCATCCTCTTTCTGAATAATCTTAAATATTTCCTCCTTAATGTCTCGAGACTTGCACTAGTCCTGATATTTTTCAAGGAATATTTTCTTCGTGCCATTGCATGTTGTAATAGATTTCCCCCTAAACGCATAAACCATCTCAAAGTTGTTCCTTTTAGATTAGCAGGGAATATCTTCATTTTTTTAACATCGGAAATATAATCGTATCCTTGACAGAAACATCAAATTCAAAGATGAATTTTTTTGGATCTTCGTAAGAGAGACCATGGAAATTAGGTAATGTTGTTAAAGGAACATGCTTCATAGGTGCATCACCTCTAATATCTCCAATTGGAAACTCAATCGTAGAAGTTGTATGGGCCATGAATATCTTCCAATATTCACTTGGGATCTCAACAGATTTTGGTTGTTCTATAATGCATGGTTGAGTTTGTATGAAAGCACTCCCTTGATCAAATGGCAAAGTTTATTCCCTTGAGACTCCTTCCTCTTCTTAGGAACTTGCAATGCTCAATTCCTCAAATCCTCAAATTCTTATTTCTTCTTCCCTGAGTTTTGCTTCTATTATTGGGGGAGGCTCTAGTTTTGAAACTGAATGTCCTCCATATCTTGTATGAAATCTAACCCTAATAGCAACTCGTGATGATGCTCATGACTCAGCTCTTGAAATGATCTCTTGGATATAGGTAACTCTGCCTAGATATTTCCTCCCTCTTTTTGGGGATCTTCCTTTGCCCCTTTTGTTTGTTTGTTTGTTCATACAATCTGGAAGCGAAGGAAAAACATCCAAACAAATATAAGGTTCAGGTCTTGGAACAGGGTAAAAAAAACTTTGCTAACCAGGATGATAAGATGGCCGCTATAATTGACAAGAAAATAAACAATCCAACAGTTTAAGATTGGGCCCTGGAAGAGGTTTAGTTCAGACTTTTCCTAACCAGGGAAGGAGAGTTTACTAGAATCAAGAAAACAAAAGAAAAATAAACCAATCACAAAATCTAAAGCTCGGTTCCTGAAAGAGGTAAGAACTACCTAATTAGGACGAGAGAGTGTTCCTATGGTCAATATTGGTCATACTTTTGTGCCTTATATAGCCTCCCCGGAAACATCGCCAAAATGTTGGGTTCAAATATGAATTATAGATTTCACCCTTCCCGACATTTATTGTCAACCCATGGCTCACTAATTGTTTCAAGGCTACTGTGAAAATTCTATGCAGGTCATAGGTTCCCTACCTAGCATTGATCATTCAAACCAGTATAACAATTGAGTAACAACAAGCTAATGACAGTAACATCAAATTAGAGTAACAGAAATCTGAATTCACGGCAACACGAAATTGATAAATCATTAACTACAATAGAAAGGAAAATACAACCAATATAAATCTATGCATACAACTAATCCAATAGCACCTGATCAGGAGAGTGGGCCCAACTCTCTGATCATGGTTGTGGCAAGATCATAGATTACGTGAAGTTCAGGATATCAGAATTACATTAATCAAGAAAGGAATACTATAAACTCTGTTGGTACACCTCTCAAATCCAGTGTCCCCATTTTTGCCCCAATAACCATTACTTATACATTGTATCATTACAAAAATAGTATTCACAAACTCATAAATTACAGAAACTTTGTCTACTCACAAACATACAGTGATCATTAAAACTGAAATAGAATGCAAAAGATAGAAATTGTATCAATCCATCATCTCCTCATTAGTTGAATATCGGTGTAGCCTCTATCCGGGAATACCACTGCAAGCTCATTAACAGCCTCTACGCTGATTCATAGCCTGCTAATCATCATTATCTCGATTATGCAAAAGAACTTTAATCAGAAAGTCGCATAGGTAGTGTTTCCCTAGAACTACATTTCATTAATCAATATTTCAAAGAGACATGCCAAATTAATATACTACCTTCATTGTTTTGAGATATAAATTAACCTCACAAAACTATGGAATGGGTAAGGTGAAATGGATAAAAGCAGGTAAAATTGGCAAATCTATTGACCAACATTGTGATAAAAGGATGTCATGGTCTTTATGATCATGTTGTTGTTGACTTGGATGATGGTGTGTTGCACTAGCTTGGAGGCCTTCCCCTAATTATCAATTGTGTAGAGGAGGATTTGTATTGGATATGTGATGATCTTCTTTATCATGTTACTACATACAAATGGTGTTGGTTTCTACAAGAGTTATATTTGAGGAGCCTTGTTGGTTAGGTCTACATGTCCCAATTAGGTATAAATGTTGATGATGTTATACATTGGGCTTGGAGAGGCTATACATGTCTTAGTGGATGCTTGAGATGGTTGTACAAGTGTTGGAGGATGTTTGACATGTTATGGAATTGCATATTGATGGAAGAGTGTTTGTTGAGTAGTTTGCTGGTCTAAATGTTTTAGTATGTTTGTTGGTTGGCATCCTAGTCAACCTAATTTGACCGTTGATGATGATAGTGACATGGAAGTGATTTGATGAAGTGTTACAGAGGTTCCAGTGACTTCCAAAGGTCCTACAAATGCTTTTCAAGCTATGGAAGAAGGTGGAGCAGTTTCTAAACTGAGGAAAGATGTTTTCCTTCATCCTCTGTCCTAGTCGCATCAATGTTGAGTCATGGGAGCGATTGAAAATCTCCAACCGTTGGTAGGAAAGACTATGGGAGTGACTAAGGAGTTCTAGTTGCATGGAGTGTGTGTTTTGGGTGAGACCAAGGTTTTTCACAAGTTTTTTTCATATTCTTTAGCTAATTTTGGTATTGTGGCGATGTTCTTGATCGAATTTTTTCAGCATATGGTTGAAAACGTTTGTGGGCTTTCTAGAAGTTGATCAAGGATGAAGATAACAAAAGGAAAGTTGAGTTAGTGGTTGATATGGTCAATAAGCCTACCTCAACCAAATATGAAGCGTGTGAAAAGGATTGTTGAGTGTTCCATAACCTATAACATCTACTAAGTGACTCACCATAGAAAATTGATAAATAGATGAAGGCATTGAGTTTATTTGGTTGGTTGTTCTGAGAGTGTGACAGTATTCCATTGTGAGGGAATTATGAGTGAGTAGAGATTGTTGAAGCTATTCACATGGTATTAGAGAGATAAATCATATTTGTGTATGCAAAATTCAAAGATGATTTGAGAAGAAAATATTTGGATTTTGTGTGTTCCTAGAGACGAGGACAATTGACAGTTTGTGGTGTGTTATAGAGCAAAGATTGTTGTGAGTAGAAGAGAAGAAATAACCCTCTCGAGGGAATTTTTTTATTATTCAAGTTTCATGCAGAGAATAATGGTGTTGTTGGGTTTCTAATGTTTAGCGAATTGAGAACCAAATATAAAAGATGTATGAAATGTGGTTCGTGTGGAGGAAGTGAATTTTGTTGGCATTATGATCACTGACACATGTGTTGTCCTTGATGGTAACTCACTCAGATGAAATCTCACAGTGCAACAGGTCAAGGAATTACATATCAGACTACAAGGAATGAAGAAAGAGAGGTATACGTAGGTTCACCTTGTCCAAGCTGCGTATACACGCAGGTTTACTGAACAAAAGGAGCGTATATGTACACACACACTTTCACAGAAGGAAAAGCGTGTATATCTTGGAAAAACAAAGTTTTTGGTCCAAGGTATTTGACCCAAGGTAATTGGTCTAAGGTATTTGGTCCAAGGTATTGGTCCTAAGTAGTTTTGGTCCATGGTATTGAGAAAGGCCTAAAACTATATAAGGAGGAGAAGATCATTAGGCCATGTGAGCAAGTATTTTGAATATCTTATGAGGTGTTGGATCATATATGCAGGTTAATGAGCTTCTGATGGTTTTCTTGATCTGATCTAAGGAGGCACCTATATGGCTGATGAAGGTTGATGGAACAGGATCATAAAGGCTTAAAAGTATTCTCATTATGTGGATTGATCTTGAACATTCTAGATATGAATATTGACGCATGTTTTATTCTATAAATGTGATGATTTGGGTATGATTGAACTCTAGAATAGTTGTGATGTTTTAAGTTAGCATTTACAGATCTGTACGCAGGTTTGCTTGAGTAAAAGAGTGTATGCATGCTGGATCAGCATAACAAAGTGGCGTATACATCATAAATTGGAATTTGCAGATCTGTACGTTGGTTCCCTTTGGTAAAAGTGCATATACACGCTGTTTCGACACATGGAATTAGCGTATACCTTATGTAGCATGATGTTTAAAGTTTTAGTAGTCTTTGTTTGCTGTTGTAGAGTTCTGGGTTCTGTTCTGATGACTGTATTCTGGTAACAGTGTTCTGAATGATCAGATTAATTGATTGTGACTTGCTTCAGTGATGATGGGTTGTCAGTAATTGATTGATTTAGTTGTGGTTCATTGAGAGAGTGATGATTGAGTTTCAGTGATTGGTTGATGCAGATGTATTTGATGGTTTTATTGTAGTTATGATTTTTTGAGTTTCGATGTTGTTGATGGGTCCAGTATGAGAATTGGATGAAATTTGGCCTTTAGATTGTGGTGTTGTGTTCCAGGAGTATCAAGTCTAAAAATTCATGAAACATGGTCCCTGGTGAAAGAGTGGAGTTTTTGTAGGCTGGAACCTACGTACTAGTAAACATATTGGCTAGTACAAGAACTAGGGGGTTGTAGCTCCCTTCCAGTAGTAGCTGGAGAATGAGAGAAGGTTGTAGCCTTCTGCAGGTAGGTGCGTGTGTACTGGTATGAGTTTGCACTAGTACAAGATTGTAAACAGATTTATTTATTATTAAAAGAAGATAGAGACGACGATAGCAGGTGGTTTTTACCGACATTGGGTTTCCACCTTATATCTCGGTGTTCATGTGTGTTGCTTTTGTGTGATGTTTTATTTTTCTTTTACTACATTGTCTAATAAATCTCTGATATACTGGTTAAAGCTTAATACATGATAAATTGTCTAAATCAAAAGTTCTTTGCATATACGCTGGTTGCTTTAAGTACAGTCGCGTGTACATACTAGTTCACTTAGCTGAAGTAGCATATATAAATTTGTTTGGGAAATAAAATTATAGATCTTATAATACTGATTCACCCCCCTCTTAGTATTATTTCCAACAATTGGTATCAGAGCAGGTCCTTTAGAAGAAGCTTGATCGCTTGAAGGGAGATCCATCAACATGACTAATCAAGAAAGCATGGGATCCATCAGACTTCCAATCTTCGACGGGAGTAACTTTGTATATTGGAAAATAAGAACCGCAACCTATCTACAATCGCTTGGAATGGATGTCTGGGAAATTGTGGAAGGAGGATATACATTTCCAATAGCAATTCCTATAGATACGACAGGTAAAAAGCAATATGAAACCAATGCCAAAGCTGTCAATACTTTATTGGTAAGTTTGTCACAATCAGAGTTTGTCAAAGTCATGCAGCTCAAATCAGCCAAGGAAATATGGGACTAAATCGTTCTGAGCTACAAAGGAGACTCTCAGGTAAAACGTGCTAAGCTTCAAACTCTTAGAATTCAGTATGAAACTCTTAAGATGCATAGTGATGAAAGCATAGCTAGTTACTTCCTACGTATAGATGAGGTTGTCAATTGTATGAAGAATCTTGGTGAAGAAATTAAGGAAGTTACCTTAGTTGAGAAAGTATTGAGATCCTTGTCTGCTAAATTTGAATCCAAAGTTTTTGACATATAAGAAAAAAGGATCTGCAGAATATCACTATGACGCAGCTTCACAAAATCTTAACTGCCTTTGATATAAGAAAAGGAGGACCATCAGAGATAAGAGAAGCCACATTCAAAGCTTCAGCAAAGGAAAGGAAGAACACATTGAATCAAGACATATTTCAAAAGAAGAAGATGAGGTAAAATTTGTCAAAAAACTTCAAACGGGTTCTGGAAGGTTTAGAGGTAAGTTACCCTTCAAATGCTTTTCTTGTGGTAGAGTCAGTTTATGCTTCCAAATGTCCTCATAAAGATAAATTTGAAAAAGGAAGGAATATGCAAAAGGGAATAGAAAACAAGTTATGAATAAAAGGAGTTACTATACTCATGAAGATAGTGATGGTTTATCTAATAGTGATGAAGATGAAACCGGACAAGATTACAGACTTCTCATGGCTTATGACAATGATAATTTTTGGGATGCTTTAGAAGAGGAATACCTTCATGAAGAATTATCTAAAATCAAGATCTGTTTAGAAGAAAAGAATATGATTATAGATACCTTAACATACCAACTTGCTGAAAAAGAAAAACACAATGAAAAACTAGAATGTGAAATTGTGGGGCTAAGAAAGGATCTTGAGAAAACGAAATCTCTCAATCTTAGATTTGCTAAAGGATCAGAAACTTTAAATGAAATTATCAAAGTCCATGTTGGGTCCCTATAATACTAGTGATTACCCCATTACTATTGTAGTTATACCCCTTATTTATATTGTTGTGCCCCTATTACCCTCATATTGTTATTTCTGTGCCCCATAGAATCCCTCTATTGTTATTTTTGTGGCTTTATATTATTATTGTTAGGTCGGCTGGATTATATTGTGACTCCTTAGACTCCTATATATAGAAAGGAGGTTTTTTCATTTGTATCATCCAAGAATTGTTCATTTATGTAATGTAAAGGAGGTTGCCCACTCGAAGAGGCTGAATTCTAAGGCGTTGATCTATCTTTTCTTGAGCTGGTTTCATAACATTTGGTATCAGAGCTTTGGATTCTAGGGTTTCGCTGCTCCAAACAGGTCATCGTGGCATTTTCGCTATAACTTTTTTCTGTGACGTTTCAGAAGTCGAAAAAAAAACCCATTTGAGAAGAAATCGCGTTGAACCTTGGGTCCGAATTTCAGAGCTTTTCGCGCAATATTTTCGGAGATATGATCTGAGGAAGTTGGTCTTTTTGCAGACTCCTGAATTACATTCAAAACAGGTGACCTGGGGAAAATCGTCATAACTTTCTCTCTGGGGATCAGATTGAAATTTCGTAAGAAGGTACAGAAAGAGGACGGACTGTAGTTTTTTGTGTGTGTGTTTCAGATTCAAAGGTTGAAACAATGACTCGTGGTACGTCGTACAAGTTCGCTCTACTGAACCAGTCTAAAAGAAAGTCACTGTGGGAGATTTCACATAAATCTTCCTTGGAGAATCCAATTTGGCTCAGACTTGTGGCATTGGAAAGAGGATGCAGAAGGCTACTACAGGTAGAAATTTCAAAACTTGATTATCCGAAATTACAGAGATACATCAGATTTAATATCAGGCTTCTATAAAGTGAAAAAAGGTGTGTAGTTTTTTTTTTTAATTTTTGTGTAAGCTTGGTTTAACGGAATTCAAAGGGCATAGTAAAGCATTATTATCGATAACTGATTCCCCGAGGAAAGAAAATGCAAACACCTAGTAAGGAACCTGAAAGCTCTAGCATGACTCATGAAGAAGAGGAAGAAATGCTACATGATATATCAAAATTACAAGAACAAGTGCAACAAATGTCACGCTCACAAAAGCTAACAAAAGCTAAGATAAGTGGTGTGGAATCTAAGATAAATGGCGTGGAATCTAAGATAAAGGGCATGGAAGCTAATATGGATGATTCGAAGACAGATTTGAAGAGAGACATGGCAGATTTGAAGATATATTTGAAGACAGACATGGAAGAATTGAAGAAGTTGCTACAAGAAAGGGTCACTAATGGTGAAAAGGTAGTAAAGGAAACTCATGATGAGAACAAAAGAAATGTTAATCATGATTCCATAGACGCTAATGTTGGATCGAAGAATCACCATATTCCAAAAATCGATATGAGGAAGTTTGATGGCAAGGATCCCGCCACATGGATATTACAGATGGAGCAATTCTTCGATCTCAATAATGTGCAAAACGCACAAAGGTACGTATGGCAACTGTATATTTGGAACCAAATCAGTTTGTATGGTATCAATGGCTTTTCTCTCGTAAACAATTTATCACTTGGGCAATTTTTATGGAAGAATTGATAGCACATTATGAAGATACAAAAAGCAACACTTTTTTTAGCCAATTGATAAGTCTCAAACAAAAGGGTTCAGTAATGGAGCACATTGAGGAGTTCCAAAAATTGAACATAAGGGTAAAAGATATTCCAGAGGAGCATAGGATTGATGTGTTCATAGGGTCTTTAAAGGATAATATCCAACATGATGTGCGCCTTTGGGAACCTGATTCATTAGAGAAGGCATTCAGGTTAGCAAGAAAAATGGAAAGCAAAATTATGGCAACCAGGAAGCATACCACTCACAACTATAAAGACGGAAGTGTTGTTGCCCCTAGTCTTCCACAACCTATAAGGTTGACACCACAACAATTGGAAGAAAAAAGAGCAAAAGGGCTTTGTTACAGTTGTGATAGCAAATACACTAAAGGTCATAAGTGTGCTGAGAAGAAATTATTCTACATAGATTGTGAAGAGGAAGAAGAAAAGGAGCAAGAAAGGTCAAAAGAAGAAGATATACTCCAGGAACAAAGCCTAGATGAAGAACAAATAAATCCGACCATATCTTGTAATGCATTGGCGGGAATTACCACTCCTCAAACCATCAAGATAGAAGGACAAATCAAGAAGAAAAAGGTAATAGTGTTGATTGATTCAGGAAGCACCCACAATTTTATTCATTGTAGGGTAGCAAAAGAATTGAATTGCTTCCTATATCCAGCACCAGAGTGTCAAGTGATGATTGCAAATGGAGGAACAATAAATTGCTCTGGAAAGTGCCATAATATCAAGCTATCCATGGGAGAATATGTATTGACTAGCCCAATGCTTTCCATTCCAATGGGAGGTGCTGATGTTGTACTAGGAGTCCAATGGCTACAATCCTTGGGTACAATAGCTTTTAATTTTCAAGAACTTTTCATCAAATTTTCTACGGAAGGAAAGGAAGTTGAATTAAGGGGTATTGCAGGGAAACCAGGAAAGATAATCAGCTCTAATGGCATGACAAAGCTTCTAAAAAAGGAGCAAAGAGGTGTAATTGCACAATTATGTTCGCTAGATGTTTCCACATTGGAATCATCTATTTCTCCAGATCTCCAAAAAGTCCTGGACAATCATTCCAAGGTATTTGAGACTCCAAAAGGTCTCCCACCTATGCGTGATCATGATCATGCTATTCATCTGATTCCAGGAAGTGTTCCTCCAAACATCAGGCCGTACAGATATCCCTATGTCCAAAAAAGTGAAATTGAACGTATGGTTGCAGAAATGCTAGAGGCTGGTATAATTCAACCGAGTCAAAGTTCTTTCTCAGCTCCAGTAGTATTGGTGCACAAGAAGGATGGATCATGGCGCATGTGTCCGGATTATAGGGAGCTCAACAAGCTCACTATTAAAGATAAGTTCCCCATTCCTGTTATTGATGAATTACTGGATGAATTGCATGGATCAATTTACTTCACCAAGTTGGATCTTCGTTCGGGATATCATCAAATCAGAATGAAGATTGAAGACATTCCGAAAACGGCATTTAGAACTCATGAGGGTCATTATGAATTTTTGGTCATGCCTTTTGGCCTTACCAATGCACCTTCAACATTTCAAGGTTTGATGAATTCAATTTTCAAACCATTCCTTAGAAAATTTGTGTTAGTATTTTTTGATGATATACTAATCTACAACAAGTCTTGGAAGGATCATGTTGAACATGTTGACAAGGTGCTACAACTATTGGAGGAGAAACAATTATATGCAAAAAGATCCAAATGTTTCTTTGGAGTCCAGGAGGTGGAATATTTGGGTCATATTGTATCTCATGAAGGAGTTAAGGTAGACCCTAGCAAAATTAAAGCCATTAAGGAATGGAAAATCCCCACATCCATAAAGCATCTGCGAGGATTTCTTGGGTTGACAGGGTATTATCGCAAGTTTGTTAAGAATTATGGGAGAATAGCAGCACCTCTAACAACATTATTGAAGAAAGATTCATTTTCATGGACTCTGGAAGCAACAAAGGCCTTTGAACATCTTAAAGAGGCAATGTGCCAAGCACCGGTCTTAGCTACACCGGACTTCACAAAAACCTTTATTGTGGAATGTGATGCTTCAGGAAATGGAATTGGTGCTGTTCTAATGCAAGATGAAAGACCCATTGCTTTTGAAAGTCGTCCAATCAAGGGAAAGTTTTTAAGCAAAGCTATTTATGAGAAGGAAATGTTGGCAATACTCCATGCACTTAAGAAATGGCGACCCTACCTAATGGGAAGACACTTCAAGGTAAAAACGGATCATGATAGCCTTAAATACTTTTTAGAACAAAGATTATCCTCTGAAGAGCAACAAAAGTGGGTCACAAAGATGTTGGGTTATGACTTTGAAATCATCTACAAAAAAGGGAAGCAAAATGTGGTGGCAGATGCACTCTCAAGAAAGGATGAGGATGTGGAAGCATTGTTGTGTGCCATTTCTATTATCCAACCAGATTGGATAAACGAAGCAAGGGAGGAATGGAAGAATGACGAAGAAGTGTGGGCACTTATTCGAAAGCTACAACAAGATTCCAGTACTTCTGATACATTTAGCTGGCAAAATGATTCGTTATGGTACAAAGATCGCTTATACCTCTGTAAGAATTCCCAGCTAAAACAAAAGATTCTTATGGAATTGCACACTTCTCCCTTAGGAGGGCACTCAGGATTTTTAAAAACTTACCACAGGGTTAAGAAGGAATTTTTTTGGGATGGCCTTAAATCAGATATTCAAAAGTTTGTGGCGGAATGTTTGGTTTTCCAGCAAAATAAAGTTGAAACAATTAAGACACCGGGTCTATTACAACCTTTATCCATTCCAAGCCAACGTTGGGAGGAGGTTTCAATGGATTTTATCACAGGTTTACCCAAGTCTGAGGGAAAGAGTGTCATCATGGTGGTAGTTGACAGACTTACCAAGTATGCACACTTTTGTGCATTATCACATCCATTTAAAGCCAGTACAGTTTCTACTGCATTTATGGAAACAGTTCAAAAGCTACATGGAAACCCAAAGATTATTGTAAGTGACAGAGATCCCATTTTCACTGGAAATTTTTGGACATAATTATTTTCTTGTCTTGGTACTCAGTTAGCTCATAGCTCATCTTATCATCCTCAATCTGATGGGAAAACTGAGATAGTAAACAAATGTTTGGAAGGATATCTTCGTTGCTTTGTATCTGATAAACAGACACAATGGGTCAAATGGTTGCCTCTGGCTGAATGGTGGTATAACACTTCCTTCCATACAGCAACAAAAATGACCCCATTTATGGCACTTTATGGGTATCAACCACCATCCATCACATCATATTTAAGAGAAAATTCTAAGGTTCAGGCAGTGGAACATCACATCGAACATCAACAACAAGTCCTCCAACTCTTAAAGGATAACCTCGTGTTGGCACAAAATAGAATGAAACAACAGGCAGATCAACATCGCAGTGAAAGAAGTTTTGATGTAGGTGATTGGGTATTCCTACGGCTACAACCATATAAGCAAATGTCCCTAAAGCAAGCTAAGAAGGATAATAAATTATCACCAAAGTATTATGGTCCGTACAAGGTGTTGCAAAAGATTGGTACTATGGCATACAAATTGGAGCTTCCTGCAGCTTCTCGATTGCACCCAGTTTTCCATGTTTCATGTTTAAAGAAGGTTATAGGTGACAAGCTCCCAATTCAAACAATATTGCCAGAACTTGACGAGGAAGGAAAAATTATATTGGAACAGGAAGCAGTCACAGAAACAAGAACTCGACAGCTACGAAATCGATCAATTTCAGAGTATCTTATCAAGTGGAAGAACTTATCCGCTGAAGATTCCACATGGGAGGATGAGAATTTTATGCAGAAGTATCCAGAACTACTCAAGCGTTGAGGACAACACTTTTTTGAAGGAGAGGGGCATGTTGGGTCCCTATAATACTAGTGATTACCCCATTACTATTGTAGTTATACCCCTTATTTATATTGTTGTGCCCCTATTACCCCCATATTGTTATTTCTGTGCCCCATAGAATCCCTCTATTGTTATTTTTGTGGCTTTATATTATTATTGTTAGGTCGGCTGGATTATATTGTGACTCCTTAGACTCCTATATATAGAAAGGAGGTTTTGTCATTTGTATCATCCAAGAATTATTCATTTATGTAATGTAAAGGAGGTTGCCCCCTCGAAGAGGCTGAATTCTAAGGCGTTGATCTATCTTTTCTATCTTTTCTTGAGCTGGTTTCATAACAGTTCAATGTTCTCCTCTAATAAAGACAGGTCTTGGATATATGGAAGTGTCTCAATCACAGAAGCTGTCAACCTCCACCAAAAGCTATCTTGATGCAACAAAGACCAGTGAATAGTATGACAATCGTCAACAAAGGCATAAAGCAGATCACCAGGTAAATCATACTCAATTTGCTCCAAATATGAATATCAATAGAAACTACAATCACCAGGTCAATAGATTCGATAGTCGCAGGAACTTCTTTAATGGGAAATGTTTTTCATGTCATAATTTTGGACACAAAGCTGCTCAATGTGTTGCTTACAAAACCATCATGACTAGAGAAGCATGAAATCAAAGGAATGTAACAGGGATCAAGAAAAGTTCCTATAATAACTTTTCTCTTCTTGAAAATGAAATAGAATGCTAAATCTGTAACAACTTTGGTCATGAAGAATTTGAATGCAGGAGAAAATTTTGGCAAACATCTCAAAAGGAAAAAACTCCATTACATCCCAAGATATGGAGAAGGAAAGAATCTCAAACAGAAACATGTGGTATATCCTTGTATGCAGAAGGATAAGAAAATCAGTGGTACATCGACAGTGGATGCTCAAAACACATGACAGGTGACAAAGAAAAAATTCACTCATATAATGCCTTAGAAAAGGAAAAGAATGTCTCATTTGGAAACGACACTCCTGCTGTCATAAAAGGTAAAGGCTCTGTTTTCTTGAAAGAAAAGGTTAAAGCTGAAAATGTTATGTATGTAGACGGTTGAAAGCATAACCTGTTGGGTTTCAGTCAAATGTGTGATCAAGGAAATGAAGTGGTGTTTCGATCAAACATATGTGTTTTTCGTGAGCTTGATACAGGAAAGACTGTGATCAAAGGTACAAGAACACCAAACAACTTATACAAACTCAAGGGAGGACAAAAATAGTGTTATCTAAGCAAAAATGATGAAAACTGGCTGTGGCATAGAAGATTGGGACATCTAAGCTTTTCTCAAATAAGAAAAGCATGTAGATTCAAGGTTATTCGTGATCTTCCAAATATTAGCATCCCAGAAAATATGATATGCAAACCATGTCAAATCGGCAATCAAACTAGAGTTCGCTTCATGGAAAAGGAAGGATCAGCTAGTAAGCCTCTTGAACTTATCCATACTGATTTATGTGGACCATCGAGGAAAAAGTCACCTCGTGGAGAAGAATACTTTATTTTTTTCATTGATGATTTTTCCAGAATGTGTTGGATAGGTCTTCTAAAGCATAAAGATGAAGCCTTTGAAAAGTTCCAAGCCTTCAAAGCTTTGGTTGAAAATGAATCAGATCGTAAAATCAAATGCCTCAGATTTGATCAAGGAGGGGAATTTACCTCGGATGAATTCTTTGACTTTTGTGAACAACATGGAATAAAAATGCGATTCTCCACCACAAGGACTCCTCAGAAAAATGGAGTAGTAAAAAGAATGAATAGAACTGTTCAACAAATGGCTTGAGCTATGCTAGATGAATATGGAACTCCTACAACCTTCTGGGGTGAAGCTGCATTCGTTGTCGTAATTATTCTCAACCAAGAAAAAGTTCAGGTACTTCAAACTCCACATGAACTTTGGTATGGTAAGAATCCTATTGTAAAATATTTTAAAGTTTTTGGAAGCAAATGTTATATCAAAAGGACTGATGAAAAACTTGGTAAGTTTGAACCAAGAGTAGATGAAGGTATTCTTCTTGTTTATTCTTCCAGAAGTAAAGGATATAAATGTTATATTAAAATATTTGGAAAAATTGTTGAAAACATTGATGTTGTAGTTGATGAAGCTTGCAAAAATCCAAAACATATAAAATCAATAGAAGATTATGACAATGAAGAAAATGGGGATCATTTTCCCACATCAAATCAAAATCATAGTGAAGAAGAAACCAATGAAGCACCATAAGAAGAGATAATGGTAGAAGAAAAGACTCCATCCAGGTATGTTTAGAAAAATCATCCAGAAACTCAAATTTTAGGGGAAAAAGAGGCAGGTGTATAGACAAGAAGAACTACTATCCTCCATGCCTTGAATGTTGGGTCAAGGCCATGGATGAAGAAATTGAGCAAATTGAAAAAAATTATACTTGATAATTAGTTTCTAGACCTCATGATAAAAATGTTATAGGAACTAAATGGATATTCAAAAACAAGCTAAATGAAAATGGAGAAGTCATTAGAAACAAGGCCAGACTTGTTTGTAAAGGGTATGCTCAACAAGAAGGTATAGATTTTAAAGAAACTTTTTCACCTGTTGCCAGACTTGAAGCCATAAGGGTGTTTCTTGCCTTTTCTAGCTTTTAGAAATTCAAAGTATACCAAATGGATGTAAAATCAGCCTTCCTGAATGGAGATTTAGAAGAAGAAGTTTATATTGAACAATTAGAAGGATTCATTCTTGGAAATGATGCAAAACTTGTATGCAAACTCAAAAAGGCCCTCTATGGTCTGAAATAGGCTCCAAGGGCCTGATATTACTACCTTGACAAATATCTACACCAACAAGGTTTTACAAAAGGTTCACGAGATAGCAATCTATATACAAAGATTGAAACTGATAAATTGCTAATTCTTATTGTTTATGTTGATGATATCATTTTTGGTAGCAGTGAACTTACCTATTTTCTTGGTCTACAAGTTCAACAAAATAAAGATGGTATTTTTGTTTCACAAACCAAATATCTCAAATAGATCTTGAAAAGGTACGGAATGGAAGATTCTAAACTGGTATGTACCCCAATGGTAATAGGATGTAGTCTCAGCTCAAATGATGAATCAGCAGCAGTACATCAACCAACTTACAAATCCATGATTGGCAGTCTACTTTATCTAACAGGTACCCGACCTGACATCATGCATGCAGTAGGAATAGTTGGAATATTCCAAGCAAATCCAAAGGAATCACACCTTCAGGCAGTCAAAAGAATTTTCAGATATCTTCAAGGAGCTCAGGACTTTGGTTTATGGTATCCTATAGATACAGATCTTAATCTTCATGCATATACAGATGCAGATTGGGTAGGAAGTGTTGATGACAGAAAAAGCACTAGTGGTGGTGCATTCTATATGGGTTCCAGGTTAGTTTCTTGGTTCAGCAAGAAACAAAGTTCAATTGCCTTATCTACAGCTGAAGCAGAATATGTGGTTGTTGCCTCTTGCTTCACACACCTACTTTGGATGATGCAAATATTGCAAGACATTTAGATCACATATGCTCCACCCATCTCCATTCTATGTGATAATACAAGTGCCATCAATATTTCAAAGAATCCAGTCATGCACTCCAAGACCAAGCACATACCTATCAAATACCATTTTTTACGTGAACAAGTGCTTGAACAAAAAGTCAAATTGGAGTATGTTCCCTCCAAAGAAAAGGTTGTTGATATATTCACTAAACCACTGTGTAGAGAAACATTTGAATATCTCAGACAAAAGCTGGGAGTAGTTGCTACATAATCCTGCTATTAAATCTAATTTTTTGAGAGAAAGGTTATTATATACGTGTGTTTCATGAAGTTGACTCGTGTACACACGCAGGTTTCTATGGGCCAAGGAGCGTATATGTTTTTCAAACAAGAAAAACAATGGGGCAAGCTTTGATATGGGTGCTTTGTCTGATATTGATGATCACAGTCTACTGATATGCTCTGTTCATTCATTTTTATCTAACTGACAAAGATGCCTTGATCATTGACTTGTTAACAATGCACAAGTAGCAAAGGTTCAGGGGGAGCATTAACCTTCACTCGCACTTTGCATTGTTGGCATTATGGTTGTTGAGTCCAGCTATGGCTTCAGATATTTATACCTTTTGTTGCTCAAGCCATGTAAAAGTCTAGGTTGTGATATGTCTTCTCATACTTTTGAATGAGTCCTATTGGACCAATGATGTAATTTGTATCCCCACTTTGCATAAGATGGATGATGTAATATTTATTGTTTCTGTCATGTATAAACAATTGGTATATCCCCACTTGGTTGAGTGGATGAGTCAATTTTGGTATATCCCCACTTGATTGAGTGGATGAGTCAAGTTTGGTATATCCTAATTGGTGATAGGAAGGTCATACTCACATAGTTAAGTTATAGAGTCATGCTATTCTTTTGGAAAATATTTTTGCAGACTTTGTTTGTGCTCAAGGGGAGCATGGATGGTTTCAGTGCATCTCAGCACGTACAAAAGGGGAGCTCAATCAGAGAATTCAGCATGTACTCAAGGGGAGCATGAACAACATAATGTATGTCAAAAGGAGAGTATACATTGGTCTTCCCTTTGCCCTTGATGTTAAAGGGGGAGAGTGTCTTGGTGTTGTTGTTTCCATTAAGTCCAAAGGGGGAGATTGTTGGCATTATGATACAGATGTTGTCCTTGATGGAAAGTCACTCAGATGAAAGCTCACAGTGAAACAGGTCAAAGAATTACATATCAAACTACAAAAAATGATGAAAGAGAGGTATACGCAGGTTCACCTTGTCCAAGATGCGTATATACGCAGGTTTACTAAACAAAAGGAGCATATACGTACACACGCACTTTCACAGAAGGAAAAGCGCGTATATCTTGGAAAAACAAAGTTTTTGGTCCATGTTATTTGACCCAAGGTAATTGGTCTGAGGTATTTGGTCCAAGGTATTGGTCCTAAGTAGTTTTGGTCCATGGTATTGAGAAAGGCCTAAAACTATATAAGGAGGAGAAGATCATTAGGCCATGTGAGCAAGTATTTTGAATATCTTATAAGGTGTTAGGATCATATATGTAGGTTAATGAGCTTCTGATGATTTTCTTGATCTAATCTAAGGAGGCACCTATATGGCTGATGAAGGTTGATGGACCGAGATCATAAAGGCTTATTCTCATTATGTGGTTTGATATTGAACAGTCTAGATTTGAATACTGACACGTGTTTTATTCTGTAAATGTGATGATCTAGGTATGACTAAAGTCTGGAATAGTTGTGATGTTTTAAGTTAGCATTTATAGATGTGTACACAGGTTCACTTTAGTAAAAGAGCATATGCACGTTGGTTCAACATATCAAAGTGGTGTATACATTATAAATTTGAATTTGCAAATCTGTACGCTGGTTCCCTTTGGTAAAAGTGCGTATACACGCTGGTTCGACACATGGAAGTAGTGTATACCTAATGAAGCACGATGTTTAAAGTTTCAGTAGTCTATGTTTGTTGTTGCAAAGTTCTGGGTTTTGTTTTTATGACTGTATTCTAGTAATAGTGTTATGAATGATCAGAATGATTGATTGTGATTTGCTTCAATGATGATGGGTTGTCAGTAATTGATTGATTCAGTTGTGGTTCATTTAGAAAGTGATGATTGAGTTTTAGTGATTGGTTGATGCAGATGTATTTGATGGTTGTATTGTAGTTATGATTTTATGAGTTTCAATGTTGTTGATGGGTCCAGTATGAAAATTGGATGAAATGTGGCCTTCAAATTATGGTGTTGTGTTCCAAGAGTATCCAGTCTGAAAATTCATGAAATGTGGTCCCTGGTGGAAGAGTGGAGTTTTCTATAGGCTAGCACCTACGTACTAGTAAACATATTGGGTAGTACAAGAGCTAGGGAGTTGTAGCTCACTTCTAGTAGTAGCCGGAGAATGAGAGAAGGTTGTAGCCTTCTGCAGGTGGGTGCCTGTGTACTGGTATGTGTCTGCACCATTACAAGATTGTAAACAGATTTTCTTATTATTAAAAGAAAACAGATACGACAATAGCAAGTGGTTTTTACCCACATTGGGTTTCCACCTTATATCTTGGTGTAAATGTGTGTTGTTTATGTGTTATGCTTTATTCTTCTTTTACTGCATTGTCTAATAAATCTATGACATACTGGTTAAAGCTCAATATATGATAAATTGTCTAAATCAAAAGTTCTTTGAATATACGTCGGTTTCTTTAAGTACAATCGCATGTACACGCTAGTTTACTTAGCTAAAGTAGCGTATATAAATCTGTTTGGGAAATCAAATTATAGATTTGATAATACTAATTCACCCCCCTCACAGTATTATTTCCAACAAGTGGAAGCTTCATAAAAGAAAGTGAATTGGAAGATTCAGTGGAAGGAGATATCTCTCCATCCAATAGGAGTTGGATAATCCAATGGTAGTTGGACAAGGATCGTTGGTCATGGGAACTTCCAATGGATGGTAGTACGTAGATCCGAGAGAGAAACTAATTTCTTGTTTGATAGGTGCCAACATATTGTGAAGGAATTCGAGTCTCCTTACTTATGGGTGTAAGGTAATCAATGTAAAATTTGTTTAGGAGATTAATAAAATAATTGAGTAGTGCAACAGTAGAAAAGTCGTTTTCTTCTGAAAGGGTTTCCACCAGAAATACTTGTGTTCTTCTGTGTGCATGTCGGTCTTGATGTTTCTCATGTTTATTATTTTATGAGTTTCTATTGCTTTCATATTTTGATAAACTAATATGGTGGATGTGTATGACTATTTGAAATTGTGGTAAAAAGTTTTAAAATTGACATAAAGGCCATCACTATTGATTCACCCACCCCCCCCTCTCAGTAGTAAATAGATTGCCAACATTATGTTTCATCGCAACTATTCCCCTTGTTGAATAAAGATGTTTTAACATTTTGTAAGATGAATTTTTGGAAAAGAACTATATTTTTGAATTTATTTTATCCAATGTTTTTTGTGGATATTTCATCCATCATCATAGGCATAAAAGTAATTTCCATGATGATGGGTGAAGTCCTTGCAAAAAAAACTTCTTATAATATAAATAATTGTGAAAATCAACATTAGATTATTTTAATCTTTTATGAAGAGATTAGAAAATAAAAAAGAATAATAATAATTTTTAAACACTTTTATGAAGAGATTAGAAAATAAAAAAGAATAATAATTTTTTTTTATGTAGTATAAAATTAAGGGTTTGAAAACATTCAATTCGATCATTATTACCTTTCTATATAAATCAAGAATTTACCTTTACTTTACTACTTCTCACTTCCTCTATGTTAAACATAATAACATTATTTATTATGTATAAATTGTAAATAAGACAACGAAAAATAATTCTACATTTCCATGTTAATATTTAATAGTACTTACTTTATTGGCTCTTAATAGAGTTAATCATTTTGATAATGTGAGTGATTGAATATTTAAAATTTTTATTATTATCACATTATCCTATAATATTAAGGTTCTCATTATTAATCTAACAAGATTATTTTCATTAAAACTATTTTTTTTTAAATAACTACATTATTTCTAAGTTGATGTTACTATTTTTACTATTCACTTATTGAAAAGTAATATATTATTTTTTAGTTGATGTTACTCTTTTCATTATTCACTCGTTGAAAAGTAATATATCCAAAATTTCTCTACAGAGAACAAAGTACTTTAAAATTAATTTTTTTACCACATAAGGATTTTATTCCTACAACTATGGAGTGTACCAGAAGGAAAAAGATTTTATCCCAAGGTGGCTTTGTAGTGTTATCTTGTACTTTACATTGATGCATTGTATATTTTTGATGGTGTTTTGTTAATGGAAAGTATTAAAATTACATACTAAAAAATGGTGTAACTTAAGTAATAGAGAAAAACGAAAAAACTATAAAGCTATGCATAGATAAATAATTTATTACTCTATCTTATGAAAAAAACATGATATTAAAGAATAACTTATAGCATAAGAATCCAATTTTATAGTGTTCAAGTAGACAAGTATATGAAAATATTCTTAATGCTTTTTCGTTCTGGAAAAAGTATATGAAAATATTCTACATTACATCCATCTAGTTTATCGTCTTTGAACTTAACTCGGCTATCATAATAGTGCTAAGTTCGATACTATAAAATATTCTTGGCATCAACGAACCTTCTTGATCATATACTTTGAATCGCACAAGCTTCTCCCTTTAATTTTGAGTTGATTTTAATTATGGTTAGAGAATTAGACACAAGCATAGAAATATATATAGGTACAAGCTTTTCATTGGGTAAGTGAACAAGCTTGTATGGAACAATGTTATTAATTTAATGAGAATTTGAATAACACTTGAACCTTATTAAGTGATTTAATTTTTTAAGGTCTAAATCATGATTTTCATGTTAATTTTGGAAAGTAGTGATACAACATTATTTTTTTCATTTTATTATTACCAGTGTAGATTCATCTTAATTTTGTATCTATCAAGTATCAAAAGGAATCAAATCTCTCAAGATGAAAATTTCTTTTTTAAATGCAAAACTTGAGTAAAGATTTGTGCCTCAAGAGATTTGATCCCTTTTGATGCTTGATAGATCTAAATTTATGATAGATCTATGTTATATATATATATATATATATATAATAATTAAATTTATTCTTATTCTTATGTAGTTTGACCGAGTTGTGAATAGAGAGAGCATTCAACAAGTTATAGGCGTGGAAATTGATAGAAGTGAACCACCCAATTGGGTTTCTACTTATTGAGCACATAATTAAATATGGATCAAATTGCAAAAGAGGGCATTATTTTCGATGAATGTCCTATCACATTGAAAAATGCAAAATATAACAAGACCAACAAAAAATTTAAAGTTGAAAAGGTAAATGTTGAAAATAAAAAGATTTTTTGTATTCAGGTTTTGTGATCCGTAATGAATTAAGCAAAGGCTTTCGATAGAAATCACATAAGAAAATTTTTTGGCCAACGCTTTTCGAACCAACAAGTGTGGTTCATCATCAAGACCAAATGAAGAGGCAAACCATGGCAAATGCTTAAATAGAGAGAAATATAGAGACACAATTTCAAGTAACGGCGATGTTTCTACAATAATATTTAAATTATGATATTAATCTATTAATATATTAAAAACAAATATTATTAAGTAACGACTATATTAAACGACTAGTTTTTGAAAAATAATATTGAAATAATAATATTAATTCATTAATTTATGAAAAAATATTAATAGGTAACAGCGATATTAAACGATTAGTTTTTGAAAAATAATAGTTAAATAATGATATTAATTTATTACTTTATTTAAAAAATATTAATAGGTAATGGCTAGTTTTTGAAAAATAATATTTAAATTAATTTATTAAAAAGAAATTAAAGTCAAACTCTAAACAATGAGGGAAGTCAAAAACTATAAAAAGGAGTCAAGACCCTAATTGAAACAAGATCATTTCATAAATAAAATAATTAATGGCAAAATAAGTAAAAAAAAACAAAAATATACACAAGTCAAAAGATATATATATATATATATATATATATATATATATATATATATATATATATATATATATATATATATTCAAACAAAAGTAATCAATAAATAAAATAGGTCAACAATAAAATACAGGGTTTAGACCCATTAAACAAATAACAAAAATACTAAAAGGAGTTAAGAACGAATAAGATGATAAAATACATAAAAAATGAAGGGTCAATAAAATAAACCCTGTGAAGAATAAATCAACAACAAATACTATAAAAAGGACATCAATACCTACATAGATAAACAAACAAACAAAATAAATCCCAAAAAGAAGCTTAAAAAACTAGGAGGACACGATAGGGACCCAACTTCTACTAATATTCCAATTATCATCTCTATTCAAATTATTTATATATTTATTTGTTTATATATATTTCTTTTGACTTGTGTATATTTTTGTTTTATTTTATTTATTTTTCCATTATTTATTTTTAATTTAGTTTATTTTATTTCCATTAATTATTTTATTTATTAAATGATCTTGTCTCGATTAGGATCTTGACTCCTTTTTATAATTTTTGACTTCCCTCACTGTTTAGAGTTTGACTTTGATTTTTTTTTAATAAATTAATTTAAATATTATTTTTCAAAAACTAGCCGTTACTTATTGATATTTTTTAATAAATTAATAAACTAATATCATAATTTAAATATTATTTTTCAAAAAATAGTAATATTTGGTTTTAATAAATTAATTTAAATATTATTTTTCAAAAACTAGCCATTTAATATAGCCACTACTTATCAATATTTTTTTAATAATTTAATAATTTAATATCAATATTTAAATATTATTTTTCAAAAAGTAGTCGTTTAAGATAGCCATTACCTATTAATATTTTTTAATAAATTAATAAACTAATATCATTATTTAAATATTATTTTTCAAAAACTAGCCGTTTAATATAACCATTACTTAATAATATTTGTTTTTAATATATTAATAAATTAATATCATAATTTAAATATTATTGTTCAAATATACATGTTATTTGAAATTATGTCTTTACATTTCTCTCTATTTAAGCCTCTACCATGGTCTGCCTCTTCATCTGGTCCTGATGATGAACCACACTTGTTGGTTTGAAACACGTCGGCCAAAAATTTCTCTTATGTGATTTCTACCAAAATACTTTGCTTAATAAATATATTATTCATCAAGAACATGTGGATATTGATCTATTTTGCATTGACACGATGGGGCTCATGGTATTGCAACAATTTATGAATGATGTAATTACTCAAAATGTTACCAACATGCTTGCAGAAAATTAGATGCTGAAAAACAAATTATAAAAACTACAAGGCATTACAAATATGGTGTTATTTATTAATGACTCCATTAGAAGTACGGTCACCCTCATTATCAAGTTTTGTTGCTACAACACTGCAAGCATTTAACAAGGCTACAAATCTGCTTAATGCATTGAAGGCATATATCCTCGACAACATATGTCAAATATTAGAAATTATTCATGATGCATGGCAAGCAGTTTTCGATTTAACGCATTTGAAAAAGAAACTGACGATATTTATGAACTTGGTTTACAATAATATTATAGAAGACAATAAATTTGTTGACAATGAATTATATAATTTTAAGCGAAGGCTACAACTACTCTCTGCTTTCAAATAGAAAAAACAATGGCTACCAGATAGAGAACGAGTGAAGCAATCAGAAGTTGGATGGGTGGAAAGGGTCACTACACTTGAGAATATCAATTCTTCTTGTAGTGACCTATTCAAAAGGAAAGTTAGTGTCTATCTGAGGGAAATGGATATTATAAAATGCTTAGATGGTTCGTGCATGCTGCAGGATTATGATTTAATTTCAAACAACATGTTACAAATTCAATAGGAAGAGAAAAAATAGAAAATGGAAGTGGAGTTTGATAGCATCACTTATTTTACTACATAACATATTGACGCATGGCTAATTTATTTTGTTAATGTCAATAAGAAGAATGCTAAGTCGATTGTTGAGGTTCAAGAAGAAACTAGGGAAATTAAAAAAGAGATTTTAACTAAAAACATGAAAATGGAAGTTACAATTGCCCCCGATAGAGACTACATTAGAAAAATGGTGAATGTGTTTATTCAATGAGTCATGGACTTGTAACACATGTTAAAAATTGTTGTTTTGTGACTGCATATACCGTTCAAGGAAGTGGAATACCTCAATTTTATTTGCACAATTCTGTCTATATTCAGTAATTTCTCCTTTTAAGACTATGTTTTTAATATGATCTCATACAAATCTAAGATATGGTCATGATCATTGGCATTTTATATTGACTATAATTCTTATTGAATATGATTTTGTATCAATTTTATGATAGTGTTTTCTATAAATTTCAAAAAATATGCTTTCATTTTTTCTATTGCATTCAGTGTTGTGTTATTTCTTTAAACAAAATTCAACATCTGGCAATTGTTTCACATCTTAGAAATATATCTTTTAATAATAGAATACTGACACAATACTTTGAGACCTGCACCAATTTCATTCCACGAAGTAATTAGTTAATTATGTTTCTGACACACCCCTTCTGCACACAGTGAAATAACTCTTGGTATTACAGTTCTGATACTGTTGAACTTCATTTGCTAATACTATGTTGTTTAGTTCCTTATACAGAGTTCTCATTCTTTAGAGTTTATAACGAAAAGTTTCATTTTCTGGAGCAAGTTTCTTCCGCATAGTGAAAGATCTACAAAAAGCAATATCATATGGCCATTGTCATTGACTTTTTATTCCAAATACAATTCGTACTGAATCTTAAAAAAAAAAAAAAAAAAAAAAAAAACTTTTAACTTTTTTATTATATTCAATGTTGTTTTGTTGCTTTAAATGAAATTAAATATTTGACAATCGTTTTTCATCTTAGACATATATATCTTAAAAATAGAATATTGGCACATCTTCAGACCTGCATAGATTTCATTCGGTGGAATAATTAATCAATTATGTTTCTCACATGCCCTTTTTGCTTATAGCGAAATAACTTTATGTATTAGATTTTTAATCCTGTTGAGCTTCGTCTACTAATTTTGTGTTATTTAGTTCCTTGTACAAAATTATCATTGTATATATCAGGTCTCATATTTACAAATTGAACTACAGGAACTATTTTCCATTCAAAACTACTTGACTATATTGAATTTATGATAATGATTTTTATTATTATTTGAACACTTTTTTTGAAACTTTGATTTACATCTTATATTGTGTTATATATTAAGATAAAAAATAACATTTAACGATAGTTTTGTATCTGAGACATAGATCTCTTAAGAATATAATAACTAACTGCAATTCATATGAGTTAATATTTGATTCTGCCATTACAACTTTAAATCAATTCATGAGTTTCGTTTACTAATTCTGTGTTATTTGATATTGCTTGGTTCCCTGTGGATGCTTGTCATTATCCAAAGGTTACAATGAAATGCTTCACTCTGAAGAAAACACTTTACTAGACAATAAAACCTCTGCACAAGGACTGCCCTACTTAAAAAACTATAAATCTAAAAATCATAGATATAAATTCAATATTATTTAATAATGAGTTCTATTCATATCTCTATGCAAATTGACTACAGAAATATGCATTGTTTATTATTAACAATATGAGCAAAAGTTCGTAATCAAGAACATTTGATGGTATGGTATATTAACTTTGAATTTTTTTTCACTTGACTTCCATAGTCAAACAAATCATTTAGTTCCAACTGTGAATCTATTCAATGATACAAAAATTGAACTCGCCAACAACATCTATCGATAATTTAATACTAAAATATTAGCAATAGAAGCCTTTAGTGTGAAGTTATAGATATGTGTACAATGAAAACTCTATTTATGACTAAAATAAAACAAAACAAAACTATAAAGATATGCATTATTTATATCTAAAATATTAGCAATAATATTAGCAATAAAAGCTCTTAATGCGAAGTGCAGAATTTTGCACAATAAACTTTCTTTGTACAATGGATTTCCTCTACACTTTCACACAAGAGCATGAACAAATATATGTCATCCAAATCTATTTATCATTTACTTTCACTATGAAGAAAGATTCACACAAAGAAAATCAATTAAATAGAGTTGGTATGCAGTATTTATAGTTAAAATATTATCAATAATATAAGCATAAACAATGTTATTCTGAATAGAAAATATGGATTATGTTCTAATACTAAAATATTAACAATAAAATCCTTTAGCACACATTGCGCAAAACATCACAATGAAAGATTGAAAGCTTCTTCCGCATAATGAACTTTCTCCGCACTTCACTAAACAAAGCTTTTTCTCAATGAAATGTTGTTTTTGTACATATGTTTTTTGCAGTACATACAACATCTATTCAATTGACTGTCGTATGAAATAACCAGCTCCTATTCCTATTGGAATTTATCTTGCTTCTATTTCATCCATATGAGAGAGTGTAATCGAAACTACGTGTAGTAATACACTTCTCTAGCAACCGCTCTCTCTCATGGCCAGATTATTATGATCATTAGTGCAAGATATGTGTGTGAAACGTGTGAAGAAAAAAGTGTTGTGCATCCAAACGAATGTGTGGAAGGATTTATGAAAGGTTTATTAAAATAGTAAAAATAAAAGTCTCTTTTTTAATTATCATGTAACAATGTTTTTTTTCGACCACGAAACTAGTTGTGCGGAATAATTGAAGAACATTATTGAGTACAAAAATAGTTGTACGAGTGAATTTATGCAGGGATGATTGTGCGTGTGTGGGTCTTATGTGACTCAGGGTGTTATTGAGGTCCAAAGTTGGTTTTGCATACTGTTAAAAACACACATGGCAAAGACAAATAGGAAAGATAAAACATGAGAGTGCATTTTTATTAACAAATGATATACATTTATAGTACATGTTGTGACCATTGGGTTTCACATCCCAAGGTCTCTTGGACTTCCTTTTGTCTATTTGGCTTCCACTCTAACCCATTGAGGATTATGTGTCCAACGTTCCCCCCTTAATCCGAAGGGTTATGTATGAATCCAAGAAGAGAGTTGTAATACAAAATGTGCAAAAGTGCATGGCAGCACTAGGCTGAATGTGCTCTCTGAAATGTTGGTATAAATGGCGGTGGTTTAAGGATGATCACCAACACTGGAACGGTTAGTGCAGTGCCCAGAACTCTTCCAAAACTGGCAAGAAGCTGAAGTCTTCTGCTAGAGGAAGTGCTCCTATTATTTTGAAGAGGGAAACCTTCAACCATGAAAGGGAGGTCTCACCCAGCATAAAAGGAAGAACTGCAACCTAAAAAGGGAAGTCTCAACTTGTGATGGTTTAAGGATTACCAACAACTCTGGAATGCTTAATGCAATTCCTAGAACTCTTTCAAAACTGACAAAAAGATGAAGTCTTCTGCTAGAGGAAGTGTTCTCAATTTTGTTCCTGGAATTATTCCGAAACTGGCAAGAAGCTAAAGTCTTCTGCTAGAGGAAGTGTCCCAGATTACCAACTAAAGGCATGTTCAGGGGCTTCTTTACTTCTGGCTACAACTCTGAAACTGGTGTGGCGGGTTGTGGCTCAGTCTCGCTTGATGTGGCTTTGAAGCTTGTAGATGACCATCATTTCCCCCCTATTTGATACGAGGTGAGATGATGGAGAAAACTCAACTGCAAGACTGTTTAATGCTCTGGAACAAGTTCTGACATGTGACTAGAATATCTTCTTGGTTGTTGATGCCCATTGCCAAGAAGCGATCCATCCAAGATGAATCTTTGTTCTTGCAGGAGACTTGTTTCTGAAGCATCTGTTTGAAGAATGATTGGTTTTATGACAGTGCTTACATGGATGAAGATCAAACAGTGATCTTTCAGATGGCTAACTCGGTCACAGTGTTGGCATTTCACAATCTGTTGTGGCTGCTGTGGAAGAGGGGCAGAATCTGGAACAGCTAGATGTGAACTGTCATGAAGGAATCCAGCACTCTGAAACTGAATGGGCTTTGAGTAATCTGGAATATAAAAATATAAGTCCTATTCATATGCAAGACTAGTTTTGTGCTTGTTATGGACAAGCTGTTCCCAAGGTATAATGATGGGCTTGGGAAGTGCAGATTGAGTTTCTGCATCTACATGTACAACTACTGCTTTATGGGAGTCTGTTTCAATGTTCTGAATAGAAACAGGTTCAGAATGATGACGCCTATGTTTTAATTCTTCTTGTTGTAGCTGAGATTCAAGCTTGAAAAAATCAATTTTATCTTGTGCATTTTGCAGACAGAACTGAATGTCTGTGAGAGAAACTTTGCTAACTTTTAATGTATCATGAGTAGTAGACAATATGAGAGTTTTGAGGAACTCTAATATTTCATTGATTTTCACCATTTTTCTTCAATGTCAGAATTACACCTTAAAAACTGATCACAACTACTACTCAATGCAGAAAAGTAATACCGATTCACAGTACATAGAAATATCCTTTATAAATGTGCAGCAAATGATCAGTGTGCAACTAGCAAGCACCAATTACAATCCATTACATAAAAATAAGAGTTTACTCATGACCAACACTATGTTCTGACAATACAACCGACTAGACTTTTCTTCACAAAAGATTACTTTTATTTGTCAAAACAATCATTGCCTTTATACATCCCACCAAACTCTTATGCAGCAATTGAATCAAGGAATCAATGCATGTAGATAAAAAACTATAATGAGTTTTAAATACAATGCCACGATGGGGCAGCAACAACTACAAACTTGCTTGGATCCTTCAAATACTCATTCACTTTCTCAACTAGTGGAAAAGAATAGTCAAGTTCAATAGCGACTGCTAATACATTCTTGTAACCATTGATGATAACATGTGGAACAACTGCAATTGTGGGATTACAGATCGCCAGAGAAAAAGTTGTACATAATCTCATAAACTACAAATTGCTTGTTGTGGTGTGCCAAAGCTGAACAACATATATATGTCAAAACAACAGTTATGAAATCAACGTATCAAAATTTTTGAATGTTGAAGCAATTCATATATAATATATGAATCGACGCATGAGGGTGGCCATAAAAAATTAAATGCACAAAGCATTCACCATACATGGTCTTCCAGAACTATTCGGACACACGCATATGCCCAGTAATTAATTCATATATGATAATCGGTCTTCAAAATACAAAAACCAAATATAGCTTGATGGTATTCACAAATTTCACTTTCTCTGCATGCCCTCTTCTTTCTTTACTCACAAGACATGACATGACTGATAGGCAGGCAGGAGGGCAGGACTAATCACACTCCACTCCACTTCGCGCAATCACAATTCATTGAATTACAGTTGCATGGAGACTGTTATATAACAGATTTCTCATACCCACCATGGACTAGAGGCTAGAGCCCAACACATATTCATTCAATTCCTAAATCTGTTATGACCCCATAGCTAAGAAAAATACCACTTTCCCACCTTTATTTTCCATCTCTTTTATTTAGTCTATTCAACACATGCCATCTACAACCCAATAAATTTCAACGCATGTATGAACTACAGCTACTCAAAACTTTAATGCATGTATGAACACAGGAGCATCGTTTTTAAGGGAAATCAATGCGTGGTTAATGGAACCATACCAAAACAACCAACGCACAGTATATGGAGCCACACCAAAATGACCAATGCACAGTATATCAATTCATATGGAAATAACTTGAATAGTGCCAAAACTAACTTCGCATATATCACCAAGTTGTATTCTCGGCATATCTTCAATGTTCTATCATGAATGGTTTAATGCACCTTCTTTACCAATACACAGTCATGTGCAGGAGTCTTCAAACATCGTTTCAGAACCACCTTTTTTTTTATGGGAACTCAATGCATACCATATATTGAATATGTATCACTGCTGGTCATATATACCATAGCATTTTACCATGACCTTCAAAAATATTCAGCTCGAAATTAAATTCACCAACGGATCATCCGGTTCAAGCGCATAGTTCAACCAAGATTATGGGTAATATGATTTCAACTCACCACAGAACCAAATACAGCGCTCACAAACAAATCCTAGGGATTTGAACTGAAATAATATTTCAACACACTGCCGTCAAAATATCAACGTACAGAAGTGTTCGACATGCATAATGATGTTGGAGATTCTTCAACGCAGAAACACAATTCATGCTCCAGTATTCAATCGCAGAGATTGTGGAAGAGTATGCCAGGCTTGAGGGTGGTGAAGGATTTTCAAGGCTCTGCGTATTTCTATTTTCCACAGCTAATTATGATCTCAGCCATTTTGATGCAATGAATGATAAGTGGAATGCCAAGCAACGAATACCAGCGTTCAATGGAACCAACGTTCAAGAAATATATATGATACCAATGCAAGCAAACCCACCATAGTTTGAATGCACCCCTTTTACCAATGCAACCAAATGAAGTACTCAACTAAAACTCTAAACCAAACTGTCGTTCTAGCTAAGTTCATTAATTATAGATATGGAAAGGAAGACAAGCCGTAGGAAGCACAAGAAATGGCACTTGCTTACGCATTGTGAGACCAAAGGCTTCTGCATATATCATATATATTATATGCCACGGCCCATGGAGACCATAGACGATATCAATCCATGGGATATCTAGTTCCTGGAAATCGATTGTGAAACCCTCTCTAAAATTGCAATGGCCACCCACTTTCTTGATATCCCGAGTCTTTCACACTTGTTTTGTCGAAAAATTACCGAGATAATTAAGAGTTTTGAAACACGCGAAAGAGTTCGTCAGACACTTGGCATTCCAAATGATCTTTCTCCAGAAGTTGAGGAGCAAGACAGAGAATAATGGTAGTGGAGTTACGATGCAGAAACCTAAATTTGAAACCTACGCTCTAGCTGTCAGTGATGTCAATTTTTGCAATATGGGTAGAATAGGCAAACCATATCAGGGCAGTGCATTATATAAAACAGCGGATTATATCATGTCAGGGCAACGCATTATATATGCATCAGGATTATATGTTAGGGAAGTGCAGCGTTATATGCAGGTAATTATAAAAAACCAGTCAGAGAAGAGCATAGGGTCAGCACTCTGTATGCAAGGTAGAACATAGCCAGAATAGGGAGTTACAAAGCAAACGAAGGCCAAAAATGGCGCTGGAGAAATGACGGAGGTGGCAGCTAGAATTTAGCTAAGAAAATATTCATAAGTGATGGCAGAAATGACCTGCACATAAAGACCATAAAACAAATGGATCAAAGTAATTAGGCAGGGCAGGAATACGCCTACTCTAATACCATGTTAAACACACACATGGAAAAGACAAATAGGAAAGATAAAACATGAGAGTGCATTTTTATAACAAATGATATACATTTATAGTACATGTTGTGACCGTTGGGTTTCACATCCCAAGGTCTCTTGGACTTCCTTTTATCTATTCGGCTTCCACACTAACCCATTGAGGATTAGGTGTCCAACACATACTTATTTTATTATTAATAGATTATGCAGAATGTCAAAGTGCATATAATGAAAGCTTGAGATATTTTTTCATACTTGCAACAAGTTATTTTTCTATTTTAAAAATGGTGGATTTATCTTTTTTTGCAAGCGTCAACTCCAAAAAGATTATCGTGCGGACAAAAGTTCAACGTGAGGAGGTTTGCACAATGAGCTAAACTTTTTCACATTGAACTTCCCTTCGTACAATAATGTTCCTTCACCGTTAGATCTTCTTACATGAAATTTGAAATGGAATTTTGCACAAGAGAGCATTACTTTGTTTAAATACCATATACATATGAACGTGTCGATCAAACTGTGTAGAGGTGGTTGTGTGTGAGAGTACATAAGCTTCTTTTGCACAATGAACTTTCTCTACACTTCGCTACGCAGATTTTTTTCTCAATGAAATGTACTTTTTGTACATATCTTTTTTTCAATATGCACAACTTTTATTTAATTGACTATCATATGCAAAAATTAGTTCCCATTCCTATTGGAATTCATCTCACTTTTATTTCATCCTTCTAGGAGAGCGTAAATGAAACTGCATGAAGTAATATGCTTCTATGGAAACTGCTCTCTCTCATGGCCAGATTATTATGATCATTAGTACAAGATATGTGTGCAGAATGTGAGAAGAAAAAAGTGTTGTGCGAACAAACAAATGTGAAAAAGGATTTATGCAAGGTTGATTAAAAAGTAAAAATGAAAGTCTCTTTTTTAATTATCATTTAGGAACATTTTGTTTGCAACCACAGAACTAGTTGTACAGAATAATCGAAACATGTTATTGAGTACAAAAATCGATGTACAGGCGAACTTATGCGGAGATGACTATGCGTGTTCATATCTTATGTGATTCAAGGCATGATTGAGTGTAGAAGTAGTTGTGCGAATAAAGTTGTCCGAAGGTGGTTGTGTGTAGTTATTTTATTACTAATAGATTTTGTGGAATGCTGAAGTGGATATAATGAAAACTTGAGAGCTTTTTACCTACCTGAAACAAGTAAAAATTATTTTTCAATTTTAAAAAAGGTGGATTTATATTTTTTGCAAGTATCAACTGCAAAAATATTATTGTGTGAACAAAATTTCGTGTGAGGAGGTCAGCATAATGAGTTGAACTTCCACACATTGAACTTCCCTCCACACAATAATCTTCATTCCCCACTATTTTCTTACATGAAATTCAAAATGGAATTTTTCACAAGAGAGAATTACTTTGTTTAAATACCATATCCATATGAATGTGTCAATTAAGTTGTGCATAGGTGGTTGTATGTGAGAGTACAAAATAATTGAGCAACATAGCAGTAGCAGGTGGTTTTCTCCTGAAAGGGTTTCCACCAAAAATACTTGTTTTCTTATGCACGCATGCATGTGTTGATGTTTCTCATGTTTATCATTTTATGAATTTCTACTACTTTCATATTTTGATAAACTAATATGGTGGATGTGTATGACTATCTGATATTGTGGTAAAAAGTTTTGAAACTAACATAAAGGCCATGATCACTGATTCAATCCCCCTCCTCCTCCCCCTAGTAGTGAATACATTTCCAACACTATGTTGCATCGCAATTATTCCCCTTGTTGAATAAAGATGTTTTAACTTTTTGTAAGATGAATTTTTGGAAAAGAACTGTATTTTTGAATTTAGTTTATCCAATATTTTTTGTGGACACTTCATCCATCATCATGGGCATAAAAGTAAAATTCGTGATGATGGTGAAGTCCTTGGACAAAATAAATTTTAAAACACAAATATTTTCCAAAAAATCATCTTACAATATAAATAATTGTGAAAATCAACATTAAATTATTTTAATCTTTTATCACAGAAAAGAAAATAATAAAAAAATAGTAATAAAAATATTTTTTTAATTGTTATGGTGTGAAATAAAATTAAAGGTTTGAAACCATTCAATTCCATCGTTATTGCTTTTCTATAGAAATCAAGAATTTACTTTTACTTTAGTACTTTTCACTTACTCTATGTTAAACATAGTAACATCATGTATAATGTTAAATATAATAACATTAGGTATAAATAGTAAATTAGAAAAAGAAAAGTAATTCTACATTTCAATGTTTAATAGTACTTACTTTATTGACTCTTAATTAAGTTAATCATTTTGATCATGTTAGTGATTGAATATTTATCATTTTTATTATTATCACATTATCTTATAATATTAAAATTCTCATTATTAATCTAATCAGATTATTTTCATTAAAGTTATTTTTTACAAATTTACTATATTATTTTGTTATTTTTTAATTGATGTTACTCTTTTCGTTATTCACTCATTGAAAGGTAATATATTCAAAATTTCTCTATAGAGAACAAATGACTTTAAATTATTATTTTTACCACACAAGGATCTTCTTCCTACAACTATGAGTGTACAAGAAGGAGAAAGATCCTATCCCATGGCGGCTTTGTCGTGTTATATTGTGCTTTACATTCATGCATTTTATATTGGTGATGGCGTTTTGTTACTAGAAAGTATTAAAATTACATACTAAAAGATGGTGTAACTTAAGTAATAGAGAAAAATGAAAAAACTATAAAATTATGCACAAGTAAATCATTTCTTAAAGAATAGCAAAGCACAAGAATCCAAGTTTATACTTTTCAAGTAGACAAGTATATGAAAATATTCTACATTACATCCATCTAGTTTATAAATCCATCTGGTTTATCGTCAAATAAAATAAACTCAATAATATTGATGTTAGAATATTTATAATTTAGTATTAACGTCTAGAAAGCATGCAAATTTATCCAACCCCAACAACAATGTCACCATGTGTCACATATGAATCTATATTTTTATTTTTGGAACTTATGTATTTATGTAATTTAAAGGGTGATCCAAAACAAAATATTATACATAATAAAAAAAAATACACTATATTCTAAATTTATATATAATTATTGGAATAATAAAATTGATTGCACTAACCATATTTGAAATACACCTAGGCATGGCACTAAATTAACATGTTTAATGAGAATGTTATATTTTTTGGTTGCAAATTTTTTTTTATAAATTTTATATTTAATTGGTGTGAAAAGAATTTTGGACATAGTCTCATACCATAGAAAAAAGAAACTAAAATCAATAAAACAATAACCACTAATCACAAGATAAATAACATTTACATCAATTATTTAAAATATTAATAACTCATTACCAAACAAATAATGTGAAAAAAGGTGGTTAGTTATTCATAAGGCATCATAAATGGTTATTTTTGGTTTTATCTTAGTTCTAAATAAGATTGTGAAAAGTATCTTTGGATGCTTTTTGGATGGAGCATAGGTCTAAAATTACTTCATTACTCACACTTTTGGGTGCTTTTTGGATGGAGCATAGGTCTAAAAATACTTCATTACTCACATTTTTGGGTGCTTTTTGGATGAGCATATTTTTAAAAATATTACATTAGTCACATTTTTGTGAGCAATTATATTTTTGTCAATAAAAATAATAGATATGTAAAGTTTTTTTGTTTTTTTTTTTTTTTAATTATATATATTTTAAAATATTTTAACAATCATAAATTCTTATTCCTAAAAATAAAACAAATTATATAAATAAAAATAAATCTGTCAACTTAAGGCATTTAAATCCCACTTCAAAGTCAATATTATTATAAAGAAAGAATGAAAGAACTTGTTTATAGAATTTAATAAATTTAACAATTTTAATGTAGAAACACTAATAGATGTTAATTGATAAAATTTTCATTCACAAAACCAATGTGTTAGATAAAAAAATAAAAATACTTGAGGACATCACTTAGCTTGAAACAAACCATACGGCCTAATGTCTTTTTTAACCCTACCAAAAATTCTTTATACCACTGCTATATAGCAAAAACTAACAATCCAATCATCTTTGTCCTTAACTCGGCTATCATAATTTTGCTAATTTCGATATTATAAAATCTTCTTGGTGTCAACAAACCTTCTTGATCATATACTTTGAGTCGCACAAGATTCTCCCTTTAACCTTGTGTTGGTTTTAATTAAGGTTACAAAACTAAACACAAGCATAGAAATATCTAGGTATAAGCTTGTCATTGGGTAAGTGAAGAAGATTTTATGGAACAATGCTATTAATTTAATGAGAATATGAATAACACGTGAATTTTATCAAGTGTTTTAATTTTTTAAGGTTGTATTAAATTATGTTTTTCATGTTAATTTTGGAAAATGGTGATGCAACATCACTTTTTTTCATTTTAGGATTACCAGCATAGATCCATCTTAATTTTGGATCTATCAAGCATCGAGACAGATCAAATCCCTCAAGATGTAAATCTCGTTTTTAAATGGAAAACTTGAGTAAATATTTATACCTCCAGAGATTTGATCTCTCTCAATGCTTGATAGATCCGACGTTACGATATATATATATATATATATATATATATATATATATATATATATATATATATTTCAAATAATTTAGGTTTTTTTTATTTTTTTTGTTCTTATGTAGTTTGACTGAGTCGTGGATAAAGAGAACATTCAATAAGCTATAGGCGTGGAAATTGATAGCAGTGAACCACCCAATTGGGTTTCTACTTTTTAGTGAAGAATCAAAAAATAATGGAGCAAATTGCAAAAGAGAACACTATTTTTGATGAATTTCCTATCATATTGCAAAATGCAAAATATGAGAAGACCAACGCAAAATTGAGAGTTGAAAAGGTAAAGGTTGAAAATAAAAATATTATTAATCAATAACATGTTGATATTGATCTGTCTGGTGTTGTCACGATGGGGCTCATGGTATTGCAACAATCTATGAATTATGTAATTACTCAAAATGTTACCAACGTGCTTGTAGAAAATCATATGCTAAAAAATAAATTAAAAAGACTACAAGGCATTACAAATTTAGTGCCTTTATTAATGACTCCATTGGTAGTACGCTCAACTTCATTGTCAAGTTTTGTTGTTGAAACATTGCGAGCATTTAACAAGGCTGTGAATCTACTTAATGCAGTGAAGGCATATATCCTCGACAACATATACCAAATATTTGAAATTATTCATGAGCATGGCAAGCAGTTTTCGATTTAACGCATTTGCAAAAGCAACTGACTATATTTACGAACTTCGTTTACAATAATATTACATAAGACAATAAATTTTTTGAAAATGAGTTATATACGTTTAATCGAAGGCTTTAACTACTCTCTTCTTTCGAAAAGAAAAACCAACAGCTACCAGATAGTGAACGAGTGAAGCAATTGGAAGTTGGATGGGTGGAAAGGGTCTACACTTAAGAATATCAATTCTTCCTTTAGTGACCTATTAAAAAGGAGATGTAGTTTCTATCTGAGGGAAATGGATATTATAAAATACTTAGACGCTCTGCGCATGCTACAGGATTCTGAGTTAATTTCAAACGACATGTTACAAATTCAATTGGAGGAGAAAAAATAGAAAATGGTATTGGAGTTTGATAGCATCACTGAATTTACTGCAAAACATATTGACACATGGCTAGTTATGTTTCTCAAGGTCAATAAGAATAATGCTAAGTCGATTTTCGAGGTTCAAGAAGAAACTAGGCTAATTGAAAAAGAGATTTTCACTAAAAACATGAAATGGAAGTTATAGTTTCCCCCGATAGAGACTACAATAAAAAAATGGTGAACATGTTTCTTCAATGAGTCATGGACTTGTAATACATGTTACAAATTGTTGTTTTGTGACTGCAAATACCGCTCAAGGAAGCGGAACACCTCAATTTTATTTGCACAATTTTGACTATATTCAATAATTTCTCCTTTTAAGACTATGATTTGAATATGATCTTGCACAAATCTAAGATATGACCACGATCATTGACATTCTATTTTGATTATAATTCTTGTTGAATCTGATTTTATATCAATGTTATGATAGTGTTTTTTATAAATTTTAAAAAATTATGCTTTCAGTTTTTCTATCACATTCAATGTTGTGTTGCTGCTTTAAACGAAATTGAACATATGGCAATTGTTTCACATATTAGACATATATATTTTAATAATAGAATACTGACACAATTCTTTGAGACCTGCACGAATTTCATTCCACGAAGTAATTAGTTAATTACGTTTCCGACACACCCTTTTCGCCCACAACGACATAACTCTCGATATTACAATTCTGATACTGTTGAGCTTTGTTTACTAGTACTATGTTGTTTAGTTCCTTATATAGAATTCTCATTCTGCAGAGGTTACAACAAAAAATTTATTTTTGCAGAGCAAGTTTCTTCCGCATAGTGAAAACTCTACATAAAGAAATATCATATGATCACCATCATTGACATTTTATTCTAAATACAATTCTTACTGAATCTTAGTAAAAAAAACTTTCAACTTTTCTATTATATTCAACGTTGTGTTGTTTCTTTAAAGGAAATTAAACATTTGACAATCGTTTTGCATCTTAGACATATATCTCTTAATAATAGAACATTGGCATGTCTTTAGACCTGCATAGATTTAATTTGGTAGAATAATTAATCAATTATGTTTCTAACACACCCTTTCTTCCTATAGCGAGATAACTCTCTATATTAGAGTTATGATCCTATTGAGCTTCGTGTGCTAATTCTATGTTATTTAGTTCCTTGTACAAAATTCTCATTGTATAGATTAGGTCTCATATTTACAAATTGAACTACAGGAACTATTTTCCATTCAAAACTACTTGACTATATTAGTTTTATGATAACGTTTTTTATTTGTATTTGAAAACTTGCTTTGAAACTTTGTTTTACATCTCAAACTGTGTTATTGATTAAGATAAAAATTAACGTTTAACAATAGTTTTGGATCTGAGACATAGATATCTTAAGAATATAATTACTAACTGCAATTCATGTGAGCCGATATTTGATTCTTCCATTACAACTTTAAATCAATTCACGATTTTTGTTTATTAATTCTGTGTTATTTGATATTGCTTGGTTCCTTGTAGATGGTTGTCATTGTCCAAAGGTTACAATGAAACACTTCGCTCTGAACAAAATGCTTTACCGAACAGTAAAACTTTGCACAAGGATTGCCCTACTTAAAAAACTATAAATCTAAATCTCATAGATATTAAACTAAATTTGCTCTGCAAAAAATTCAATATTATTTAATAATGAGTTTTATTTACAACTCTATGCAAATTGACTACCAAAATATGCATTGTTTATTATTAACAATATGAGCAAAAGTTCGTAATCAATAAATTTTTGTGGTATGGTATATTAACTTTGAATTTTTTGCACTCGACTTCTGCACTCAAACAAATCGTTTAGTTCCAACTATGAATCTATTCAATGATACAGAAATTGAACTCACTAACAACACCTATCGATAATTTAATACTGAAATATTAGCAATAGAATCCTTTAGTGTGAAGTTATAGATATGCACATAATGAACACTCTATTTATAACTAAAATAAAACAAAAACAAACTACAGAGATATGCATTATTTATATCTAAAATATTATAAATAATATTAGCAATAAAATCTTTTAATGCGAATTGCATAATTTTGCACAATAAATTTTCTCCGTACAATGGACTTCCTCTGCACTTTCACACCAAAGCATGGACAAATATATGTCAACTGAATCTGTTTGTCATTTAATTCCACTATGTGGAAATCTTCATGCAAATAAAATCAATTAAATAACATTTGTATGCATTATTTACAATTAAAATATTATCAATAATATAAGCATAAACAATGATATTATGAATAGTAAATATGGATTATGTTCTAATACTAAAATATTAACAATAAAATCCTTTAGTACATGTTGTGCACAGCATCACAATGAAAGCTTGAAATCTTCTTCTGCATAATGAACTTTTTCCACACTTCGCCAAACAAATATTTTGCTCAATGAAATATGGTTTTTGTACAGATTTTTTTCGCAGTACACACAACATTTATTCAATTGACTATCATATGCAATAACTAGCTCATATTCCTACTGGAATTTATCTCGCTTCTATTTCATCCATTTGAGAGAGTGTAATCGAAACTACGTGTAGTAATATGCTTCCCTAGCAACTGCTCTCTCTTATGGACATATTAAATTATGATCATTAGTTCAAGAGATGTATGTGGAACGTGTGAAGAAAAAAGTGTTGTGCATCCAAACGAATGTGTGGAAGGCTTTGTGTAAGGTTTATTAAAATAGTAAAATTACAACTCACTTTTTTAATTATCATGTAAGAATGTTTTGTTTGCAACCACGAAACTAGTTGTGCGAAATAATTGAAGCACGTTATTGAGCACATAAATAGTTGTATGGGTAAATTTATGCGGGGATGACTATGTGTGTGGGGTCTTATGTGACTCAGGGCGTTATTGAGGTGCAGAGTTCGTTGTTCGTACTTATTTTATTATTAAAATATTCTTTGGAATTCTGAAGTGCATACAATGAAAGCTTGAGAGATTTTCGCATACTCTCAACAAGTTATTTTTCTATTTTAAAAATGGTGATTTATCCTTTTTTTGCAAGCATCAACTCTGAAAATATTATTGTGTGGACAAAAGTTCAATGTGAGGAGGTCCACACAATGAGTTGAACTTCCACACATTGAACTTCCCTTTGTACAATAATCTTCCTTCACCATTATCTTCTTACACGAAATTCGAAATGGAATTTTTCACAAGAGAGCATTACTTTGTTTAAATACCATATCCATATGAACATGTCAATCAAACTATGCAGAGGTGGTTGTGTGTGAGAGTACATAAGCTTTTTTTTCACAATGAAATTTCTCCGCACTTCGCTCAACAAAGTTTTTTCTCAATGAAATATGCTTTTTGTACATATCTTTTTTCGTAGTACGCATAATTTTTATTTAATTAACTATTGTATGTAATAACCAGTTCCTGTTCCTATTGTAATTTATCTCACTTTTATTTCATCCATCTAAGAGTGTAAACGAAACTACTTGTAGTAATATGCTTCTTTGGCAACCACTGTCTCTCATGGCTAGATTATTATGGTCATTAGTACAAGATATGTGTGCAGAATGTGCGAATAAAAAAGTGTTGTGTGAACAAACGAATGTGCGAAAGGCTTTATGCAAGGTTTATTAAAATAGTAAAAATGCAAGTCTCTTTTTTAATTATCATCCAGGAACGTTTTGTTTACAACCACAGAATTAGTTGTGCAGAATAATAAAAGCACGTTATTGAGTACATAAATAGTTGTACGGATGAAGTTATGTAGAGATGACTATGTGTTTTCATATCATATACGACTCAGGGCATTATTGAGTGCGGAAGTTGTTTTGCGAACAAATTTGTGTTGAGGTGGTTATGTGTACTTATTTTATTATTAATAGATTCTGTGAAATGCTGAAGTGCATACAATGAAAGCTTGAGATCTTTTTATGTACCTGCAACAAGTAAAAGTTATTATTCAATTTTAAAAATGTCGGATTTATATTTTTTTGCAAGAATCAACTCCATAAATATTATTATGCAGACAAAAGATCAATGTGAGGAGGTCAACACAATGAGTTGTACTTCCATACATTTAACTTCCCTCTGTACAATCATTAGGGGAATTTTGAGGTCTAAAATCGACCTCCTAAGGAAATTATAAAATAATAGTGGAAATAATAAAATAAGATTAGATTACATCATCAAATTTTAGAGGGAAGAAAGAAAAAACTACTTTTTCAACTCATATTTTCAACTTATCTCCCTAGGTCTTTACTCAAATTTTAAGTGGGAGTACTCATTGGATGCAAAATTTGATTCCTCATCCAAGGAGTATCCATGTTCCATACTTTTGATGGACCCTACTACGTGAAAAACGTGATTGCAATCACGTTTTTTCATGTATATATCATTTTTCATGTAGCAGGGTCCATCAAAAGTATGCAACATGGGTATTCCTTGGATGGAGAATTAAATTTTGCATCTAACGAGTACTCCCACTCGAAATTTGGGTAAAACCTTAGGGAGATAAGTTGAAAATATGAGTTGAAAAAGTAGTTTTATTATTTTATTATTTTTAATTTTTTACTCCAAAAATGGTGAATCATCTCTCATGGTTGAGATCATCATCTTGAATCCTATTGGTTCTTATAAAGTTTATTTTGGTTGTACATTTTTCTTAGTAGGCCCATTTTAGACCTCAAAATCCCCCTAATGAATCTTCCTTCCCCACTATTTGCTTACATGAAATTCAAATGAAATTTTGCACAAGAGAGCAATGCTTTGTTTAAATACCATATCCATATGAATGTGTCAATTAAGTTGTGCATAGGTGGTTTTGTGTGAGACTACAAAAGATGCCTTATTTTTTGGAGTCTGCACAATGGATTTCTTCTGCACTGAATTACCTATATTGTTAAAAAATTCAACCCTAACTTTAATTCTATCCTTTTTAGTGAAACCTTATATTTGATCAATAAATAGATTTAGTTTATTTTATTTTTATTAATACAAATAATAATTATGAACAAAAGGCAATTAATAGTGAAAAAACAAAAAATCTAGAGTTGTATGAATGAAGCTTTGAAATATTGAAATAAGATATTAGACTATGAATTTCATTGTTTGCAGAGGCAAGAATAATGACACACTGCAAATGTGTAATATTAAGAATGAATACAAACTCTACATTAATGATTCACCTTTGATGATTTTTCAGTTCGCATTAGGTTGTTTCTTAGCTAACTATCTTGTGCGGAGAAATGCAAATTCTCTGCACCTCCACACAATGAGTTCCTTCCACATTATTATGAATTGTTGTTATTAGTTTAGTAATGCAAATGAGATGTGTGGCTAATCGAATGTGAGTTATTGAGTTTGGAAGTAGTTGTATGGACAAATTTATGTGGAGCTTCCAATGTCAATAACACAAGGCATTATGCGAAAGTAGTTGTAAAAGGAGTGAAGAGAATCTTGAGGATGTTGGCCCTATAGCTATGGAATCTACCACTATCTTCAATCCTGCAAAATGGAAAAAAAATTAACAGACATGATGTAGATCCATTTCATGTGCTTTTTCCTTTGTTTTTTTTTTTTCTTTTTTATATGTTTTTTTATTTGGAGACACATAGGTTTTCTCAGAGGAGGTTTTCAACCTGTATGTTTGCCCTAGGCACCTCAAGAGAGGTTTTCACCCAGGGATATTTATTATTTTCTTCTCTCTTTTTTTTTTTTTACTTCTGGGCTACCTAAGAGAGGTTTTCAACCCAAGAATTTTTCTCAGATGCCTCATAAAGGTTTTCATCTAGGCCTTTTATTTATTTTTTATTTTTTCTAGAAAGGTATCTAGAAATGTTGTGGGTTGGAAACTATGACACTTCCAATCACATTGACCTCTCTACTGATTGTGCTAATGAATTCTTCCTTAGATATAGGTTTTGTGTATACCTTCAACATTTAGCCATTGACAAGCAAGGGAATCCCTTCATCATCAATGATTTTGATTTGAAAAGCTCCATTATCATGGCATTTCTCTATCATGTATGGGCCTAACCACCTTGTCATCAGTTTTCCTTTGAAACCCTTGAACCTAGAGTCATAATAATTCCCAATGCCCTTCTTGAAAAACTTTGTCCTTGATATGTCTATCATGCCAGACCTTTCTTTGCAATTGTATAACTTCAATGTGTAGGAGGGCCTACACTTTGAACTCATCCAAGCCATTCAACTGGAGCAACCTCTCCTGTTGTGCTTTGGTGAAATGTAAGTCCAATTGGGTTGCCATTATCAAAATATTATACTCAAACTCAATAGAGAGAAGAGCTTTCTTTCCATAAACCAGATCATATGGAGTGAACCTAGTAGTTGTTTTCCAAGTTGTGTTATAGGCCCAAGTGGCCTCCACTAAGATATCTACCCAATCCCTCCTATTGTTGCTCACAAACTTGGTGAGGATGCTCTCCAATGCCCTATTTTTAACCTGCAGAAAATTTTAGGGGCCAATATTCACAGGTGGGCTAATTTTCCATGATTTTTCAAAAAGATAGATTCGCTTATTTTCATTTTTTATAAAAATGATTCACCAAATTTTACAATATAAAATTATTTTACCTTAAAAATTGCCAACATTATATAGAGAGTATATATAAAATCATTATAATTTGAATAATTTTACAAATATATCAATAAACATTTTATAGTTTGCATATTAGGGACTAGTGAGTTTCGCCAATGTTTTGAAACTTCAAGCTAATTTTCCATCCTTAAAATTTTCCCTATAGACTACTTGTCCATTTGCCTGAGGGTGATAGGTAGTAGATGTTCTATGTTTGATATGATGATGCCTTAAAATATTTTTGATCATATGTGATGTGAATTGAGCTCCCTAATCAGTGATTATCTCTCTGGGGTACCCAAATTTGTAGAAGACATTTTCCCTTAAGAATTCAGCCACTTTCTCCTTTGTTGTTACCTTGACAACCTTGATCTCAACCCACTTTATCAAGTAATCAGTGCACAAAATGATGTACTTTTTATGCCCTGATGGTGGATCAATTAGCCCAAGGAAATTCATGCCTCACTTTTCAAATGGCTCAAAGGCCACCTGGGGTTGTAGAGGAATTTCATCTGTGGGTGTGGGTTTTCCCATCCTCTAGAACTAATCACATCTACTGGTATACCTTCTTGCATCTTGTTGGAGAGTGGGCCAATAATAGTCATCTTATAGAGCTTTAAAAGTTGTTCTCTTGGCAGAAAAATTACCTCCACAAGGTCCATCATGATAGGCTGAGAGGATCTCAAAGGATTCCTCTTCCCTGACACATCTCCTTAAGATTTGATTTGGTCCCATATTGAAGAGATTTCCACCAATCCAAGTGAAAGGGGCACATTTCCTTACAATTTTCCTCTTCTCCCTAGATGACAAATTTGGGGGAAATTTTGTAGCAACTAGGTATTTGGATATGTCAGCAAACCATTGAGAGAGAATTGAGATAGAAAATAAGTGCCCATCTAGAAGTTGATCATCGATCATCCCTTCATCACCTGCAGGCAAAGCAAGTCTGGACAAAAAATTTGCAACTACATTTTCTTTTCCTAGCTTGTCAATGATAGTTAAATCAAAATGCTAAAAGAATAGCAACCATCTAATGGTTCTAACATTCATATCAAGCTTATTCATCAAGTATTTAATAGTTGCATGGTCAATATGCACAAAAGTTTGGTATCCAATGATGTAGTGTCTAAAGTTGTTCAAGGAGTGCACAACAGCTAGGAGTTCTTTCTCAGTTACAGTGTAGCTCAATTCAGCCTTAGACGGATTTTTAGTAATGAAGTAAATGGCATAAGGTAACTTACCATATATTTGTCCCAAGGCTTCCCCAACAACTTTTTCAGATGCATCAACATGGATATGGAAAGGAAGAGCCCAATTTGGGCCCCTAAGTATGGGTGTAGTGGTTAATTTCTCTTTAAAAATCTCAAGGACCTCTTGGCAGCTATTTGTCCAGTAGAATTATGAGACCTTGGATAGAAATTTAAAAAGTGGTGAAGCCACTTTGCTAAAGTCCTTGATAAACCTCCTATAGTATCCAGCTAAGCCAAAGAAAATCCTAACATCCGTCTGCTTTTGAGTAGAGACCCTTTTGATGAGGGAAATCTTGTTTGGGTCCACATGTATTCCCTCCTGAGATATTGAATGGCCAAGGAAAGTCACTATATTCATTAAGAAATCACATTTCTCAGGACTAAGAAATAGGTTCATTTCAATGCACTTCCTCGGGACTTTTCCCAGGTTAGAGAGAGTCTCCAGGAAGTCACACCCATAGGGAGTGAAATCATCCATGTAAATCTCTATAGAGTCATGGACCATCTTAGCAAATATGCTGAGAAATACCTTTTGAAAAGTGCCAGGGGAATTACATAAAACAAAAGGGAGGACCCTATAAGCAAAGGCTCCTAAGGACATGTGAATGTAGTTTTGTCTTGATCCTCAGGGCTGATCTAAATCTGATTGTAACCACTAAATCCATCCAGGAAAGAGAATAACTTCTTCCCTGCAAGACCATCTAAAACTTAATTAATGAAAGGCAAAGGGAAATGTCCTTTCATGGTGGATTTGTTCAGTTCTTTGTAATCCACTCATATCCTCCACTTCCCATTCTTCTTTGGAACCAAAACTATAGGGGACACTCACTTCTTCTCTGAGATGGGTATATGAATCTTGCGTCCAACCAAATTTGCAACTCTTCCTATACTATGTCCTTGAGGGCTAGGTTCATTCTCCTCTGAGTTTGGCGCATAGGTTTGCATCCCTCCTTGATGTATATGTGATGAGTACAAACCAAAGGATGAACCCCTTTCATTTCTTTATAGTTCCAAGAAAAATCATCTAAGTGTTCTCTTAGCATCTTACACGACTTCTCTTCTTGGTTGGCTGAGAGAGAGGGGTTAATCTTTAAGGTTCTATATGGACCAAATTCTACAACTTTGACATGGGCAGGACTTGGGTCAACAAGGCACATTTCAGTCCAAGGATTACTCTCAGATTCGTTTACAAGCTCAAGAAGAGGCATGGTATTGGGGGTTGGTTCTAGAGGATTTGGTCAATTAGGTCATCTTCATTGAGTTTCCCTCCTCCTCTTATAACCATAGGGGTAGGTCATGCTCAATGGATGGATGAGAAGGAGGGTACAATATCATTTGTTTGGGCAAATGCCCATTCTTAATTGTCATGTTCCTGGTACAACAACTAATGTAAGCATCAATAGTGGCTAACCTTGGCCTTCCCAAGATGATAGGATAACCATTGAATTTCGTTTTGGGCTGGAGAACCAAGAATTCAGTAGGATACTCCCAGGAGTCAATAGAGACCATTACATCCTCAACAACTCCCTCAAGAGCCATTGTGGATCTATCTGCAAGTTGCAACATTGTAGTGGTATTTCTCAAGGATCCTTGGAGGTTTAGTTTTAGCATGGTTTCTTTAGTCATCAAATTGATGGTAGCCCCAAGATCAATTAGGGTATGAGGGACAATGATGCCATTAATGTGCACATCTACTACTGGACTTCCAGGGTCTAGATATTTTGGACAAATCACTCTCCCCAACATCAAATCAGATAATTGACCAATAACATTGATGGTGGGGGTGTCTCTTTTTCTCCTCCCAAGGTGTTTGAAACATTTCTCTTTGATAAGCTTATTGTAGATGGGAACATCCTTAATATCTTGGAGGAGGGGTATTTTAACACACATATTCTTCAATTCTTCTAGAAGTTCAGTCTCTTCTAGGGTGTGTTGGCTAGGATGGATCAATCTCTCAGGAAAAGGAGGTGGATTTACTTGAGGGATACTCTCTTCCTTTTCCTCTTCAAGCTCTTTAGGTGGAGATGGAGGTTGGTTATCTAGAAGCACTCTTCCAGATTTGAGGTTGATTTCTTGAATCTCCACAACATATGCAGGGTAAGATGTCTCTCCACTGTAGACCTGTTATGCTTGCTTGTTGTTCTGGTTCGGATTGGGTTGAGCAAGCATCTGAGGTTTCTTAGGTGGAGAAGGATGAATGAGTTGTGTTTGAGATGGAGGTGGAGGCAGTAAAGCAGGAGGTTGGTTGAGTTTAGGCCTCTACCCTTCTGATGGGTTATTCCATTGAGGATATTGAGAATTATATGGCTAAAATGGTTGATTGACAGGTTGGAGAGAATATCGAGAAGCATAAGGCCGAGAAGGAAGTGTGGACCATGATTGATGAGTGGAAGAGTACCAGGGTGGAAAGGGTGCATTCTGGTTGGGATGGTGATAAGATTAAGATGCACCTTACATGCCCTACTAGTATATCTAAGGTCGTTGAGACCTCCTTTTATTTATAAAATAGAGTTTCTCAACCCCACCTTTTTCCCCTTGGTATACAACTTTTAGCCTAGGAAAAGAAGGACATTTATCTGTGGCATGATTTTCCTCACAAACTAAGTAGGCCTCTATTACATTTAATGGGAATTCATTTTTGGGGTGCCTTCTAGTGCATTTAGGGAAGAAAATAGCTAAGGCCCTATTTGCTTCCTCTTATCTCCTCTTGATCTACATGGTATCCATATTCAAAGCAAAGGTATGCAAATTTTCACTTTTAAAGTCCTCCAACATGTTTCCAATTTCATTCTTGATGGATGTTGTGGAAGGAGATGAACTAACCAAGGCTTGACTAGCCCTACCCTTCTTCCTAGTAGCCCTAGAGTGGTTTTTGAACATTTTTTTGGTGTCTTCATAGGATAACTAATAGATGTCTCCCCCAGACAGTATGTTGAAGGTATCCATCATGTCCTCCCTGATCCCTTATAGAAGAACTAACTTGAGTGATTCAGGATCAAAGGTGCATTTGGCCCTCCTATAACTAAGCTGAAATATCTCTTCATAGTCCTCTAGGGATTCATCTGGTCCAAGAGTGATTCTAAATATTTCTTCTTTAGTTTCTTTGGACCTTTAGTAGTCCATGTACTTGTTGTTAAAGGCTTGTTCCATTTGAGCCCAGGTAGTGATGTTATCCTCAGGCAGACCCATAAACCATCACAAGGCTGCATCCTTAAGGGTAGATGGGAATAACTTCAGCTTCTGGTCATCAAAGGCATAGTCATAAGTCCTACATACAAAAGAAAATTCAAACATAAAAGTATCAGGATCCTCAGAGGTCAAGCCATGGAAGTGATGAAGGGTAGTAGGGCTTATATTAAGAAAAGTCTTTCGGTAGAAATCACATACGAGAATTTTTTGGCTGACGTGTTTCGAACCAACAAGTGTGGTTCATCATTAGGACCAGATGATGAACCACACTTGTTGGTTCAAAACAAGTCAGCCAAAAATTTCTCTTATGTGATTTCTATCAAAAGGATTTTCTTAATTCATTATGGATCACAGAAACTTGAATTCAGAAAGGGCTTATATTCTTCATTCTAGCCTCTACATCAGTCTCTCTGATAGGGAAAACCTCATCATCCCTATTTTCATCCATGGTTTGGGTAGTTGAAATGGGTTCTTCTTCTTCCCCAATAGGTTCTTCAAATATCTCAGGTTGTTCACCTAAAGGATCTTCTAACTCCCCTATAGTCAAAGAGGGAAGATGACAGTCACCAAAGAAGAGTGAAGGTTGATTGTTTGAGAGTGTGGGGGTGTTTGGTAAGAATTTTCCTTGATTATCTCTATTCCTACGAGGCATGAAAGGAAATTTTTCTTCTTTCATGTGATTTTTTAAAACTGAATGCAAAACAAAAAGAAATGCTTAAGCAGAAATAACATCTACCTAGACACCTCCCCAACAATGGTGCCAAAAAGTGGTGAGCCCTGGTATTGCACCAAGAGTGTTGCAACTCCCAAGGGCTCCTCAACTCTATTTATCAACCCGGGGTTCGTACAAACTTCGAGGTGACAGTGCTATATACACAGTAGATGGAATTCTACTCATGCCACCCTTAACTAGGACATTTGATCAATAGTGCTCCAAGACCATTCTTCTACTAAATTAGGGGGAAATTAACTACTAAAAGTGCAATTCAGAATCTAGCTCTAATGTCAAAGGTAAATGCTTTTGAAACCCTAACTTGTAGATGCTACCAACTTGTAAATGCTACTGAATCAATTCATGAAAGAACACAAGAGCTATACTACCTGCAGAAAGGAAACTACACTATTTTGCAATCAACCATATAGCTATCAAATTCACTTGTAAACAGGAAATTATCCTACCAAATCATAACTCAAGATTTCATGCATCATCTATCTAATTCACACTTGCATATAAATTAATGTTCTACTTGTGCTAAATTTGTGATAAAGAAGATAATGCTATTATATCTTGCAGTGAAGGAAAAAGGATGGTTGGAATGGCCTAGGTGTTGCCTTTGATCATGGAGTCCAAGTTGGGGGTCAACCTACTCCTAAACTAAGTCAAACTTGCATCATAGTTCAAAACAGGGGGTAAAACAGGTTGCTATAGGCATGTTATAGGAAGCTGCTACAGGAACCCTGTATTGCTACAAGAAGGCATGTACTACTACAGGAAGGCTTCCAAAAGGGTTTTGAAGGTAGAAATGATGAGATAAAGGGATGGAAAGGTGGATGGAGGTTGTGGTAGATGGATGAAAGGTGGAAAACACCCCTAGCCAAGCTCAACACCTCAAGAAGGCTTATTTTGGACTAAGAGGGCTGCTCACGGTGACCTAAGAGAAGGAGCTCAAGAACAATAGTTGGGATTCTTTAAAGAGGGTGAAGAAGTCTTGGATGGAGATGGTGAAAGGACCCTTGCTTGTAGATCCAACAGTATTACAACATCACATGCACATGCTTTCTTATCATTTACAAAATAACATAACCAATGGTGGAAAAGATGAGTTGAATTTAAACACTATCTAGTTTATGCCAAAAACTTCTAAGCTAAAACAAACACATGCAAAACAAGATAACTAATATAGACCTTCTTCTAAGAAATCATAAACATAACATTTTTGGGTTGTGATTGTAGATTCCTCTATTGATGCTCCCATGGGAGAGACGAGATAGAGGTAGCAATCATAGGTTTTTTGAGGAATTATATTCTAATAAAAAGTAGAAAACTAACAAACATTCTAAGCTAAAAATAAATATCAATACATAAGAGGGACCTAAGCCACTAGGGTTGGGCCCAAACCCAAGAGCCTCAACCCTCTGAAACTAACTCAGTGATGGATCAATAAGAAACTTCTCATTATCATTGTATCAATGTCAAATACATCACATAACAAGTAAAAAATAACAGTATCAAGTGCTTGAGATCAATAGCCTCTTAGCTGAAAATAAAGTTCGAATCTATTGAAGCCTCAAAATTCGCTGCAACAACATTAGGGGATGACCACCCGGTCCGGACCTTAAAGCAAATCCTTCCGTTTAGAATGGTGGTTTCGACTGGTTCAACTTGGTCCAGTTACCTTCTTTTAATCTCCAAAATGACTTACAATATGACTTTCATCCACTAATGGACAAGAGACATCAGATCAACCCTCTTGTTGATCAAGCAAGAAGGTGATCCTTACGTTGATCTGGGGCTTAGCCAAGCCACAACTAAAGTTTGCCTCTTTGGGAAAGGGACTTATTAAGAATGTAAAATTAATCTAAATGCAAACTTATTCTATAATGCAAGCAAAAGGAACTAAATCCTAATCCTATCTTAATTAAGAAAATATAGATCTAACCCAACTGAGAGCAACATATTTAAATGATTGGGATTTAAATATGTCTGGATTATAATGAATATCAAGTTAACGAAGTAGTTCAATTAACTGACATTATGAATACCAAAACATATTCTATTCAAAGACCTCTTAACTGAATAATCAACCAACGACATTTAGGAAGAAGTTCACAAAATGATATTAATTGTTTAATCAGTAATTCGAATAATTAAACAATAATATGAGAAAGTAGTTCAAACCATATCACTATTTGTTAAACGAATATTAAAAGACAATTTTTTGAGTAAATAGCTACTGAGAAATCAGAATTCAACCCATAATAACAGAGACAAATAACATATGATTGAGACAAATTACTCATACCAACAATAGTGCACAAATATGAATAAAATGACACATTCCTGCCATCATAAAATGAAACTAGTATTTAAAATAGTAGTATTAGAAATATCAATTTATTGAATCCATTTTTCTAGCTTTGGTCTCCAACACTCTTTTACATTGCTTGAACTTTTATTGTTCCAACAAGAGATAAAAAAGTGAAAACTCTACCCATCACACATAATTTAAAATGCAAAAGAAAAATATTCAATAATCCCCAGATCTGAGATTTCTCTCCTCCCACATACAACTCTAAATTCCTATTACGTAAGTGCTTGTAGAATTCCAGAATTGTAGAAGAGATAAACTCTTTTTACATTTTACAATCTGGTATTTATAACATTTACAAAAGAATTTAGAATTGGAAATTTTGTTGAAGAATAAATCTGTTTAATCAATTTTCATTGGCTCAAAAATTCATTCTTCTATTGCTGGAGCCTTTTCATTAATTGAGATTCCTTTCTCTTTATCTTTTCAGTTGTTTTCCTGCAAAAACAAATCTAAGCAAAATTAAAATGCAAAAAATAAAATCAAATGCCAAATCTAGAATTAAAACAAATCCAATCAAATTCAATTAAATAAATAATTGAAAAGGAAATCTGATATTTCTATTGGTGTCTTTAATGATTTAATTGGCCAAGGATATTATTGACGAATGGGTCTACACTCAGAAGAAGTCATGGGCAAATGAAAATGCAAAAATAAAATTCAGAAAATAGATTTTGTTAAAAATTCAAAATAAATGATCAAATCTAATCTTCTGCTAGATTTTAGGCCCAATAAATGATCAAATCTGGAAACAAAACCACTTCATAAATATTCTCCACAATTTTATCTTTCCAATGAGCCATCCTGGTCCTCATTTGGCCAAGTAAAACTCCATTTATAAATTTCTGAAGTTGGTATGTTAAAAATGCCAGAATTCTAGAAATTCTATTGCCTCGACTAAAAATCAAAATTTTTAAATTAATATCTAATCCTAAATTAAACTATTTTTATTATTTAATTAATACTTATTTACTTGAAAAATTAATTAAATTAAAAAATTTAATTAATTATTAACAAAATTCAATTAATTAAATAAATTAATTGAGTAATTCTAATTAAATATAATTAAATTATTAAATTTAATTAATTATTAACATAAAAAATTAATTTAAAATATAATTATAATTATATTATAATTATTATAATAATAAATATAATATTTATTATATTTTACATTACAAACCATTGTCAACCAAAACCAAAATTCAAACTATTATATTTAAGAAAACAAACTCACATTCACGTATAAGGTTAAGGTATGAGGTTTATACGTGGAGGGATAAGGCATGAGGTGGAGGAATAAAGGTGGATGCCTTGGGAGGTATAGGGAGGCGATTCAAAAACTATATGTTAAAAATTAAAAACTTCATTATATGAAATAAATCGCACCGTTATAAATTTTTTAATATAAGTGCATAAAAAAATTATTTGCTATGCAATTTGTAGTGGATCGCAATCGCAATATCGCATGGTAAATTTTGATTACAATATTTTTTAAAATCGCGATTTTTAGATCGCAATTTTTGGATCACATTTTTTGGATCGGGATTCTGGAAAGAAGTGATGTATGAATTAAAAATCCTACAAATTGGACTACAACCACTTTGCAATTTTGAGAATTTGGTCTTGGAAACCATTTTTAAAATAATAAATTGAAGTAAATTACCAAGATTTCAAAACATATTTTCATCCGTCGCATGATTTAGTTGGGTCATTTTGTAGGACCGTTAGTGAAAAAATGAAAGAATATTAGTAAAAACTAAAGAAGAGATAATATTTACCATAAATGATTATTTTAATTGCAAAAATGAAATATCATACATTTATTTACATTTTAAGTCCAGGCAAGAAAATGATCAATCTTCAAAGGAGTGTTATTTATAAACCGTCTGACAAAATGGGTCAAAACAAGTATCGATGGAAAACTAGTGAAAAGTAGGATTCAATGAAACAGTTAAAATAGAAATTTGACAAAAACTAAAAAATAAAAAAATTGTAAGACAATTAACTTAAATGAAAATCATAAAAGATGCTTAGCCAAACATTAATGGAAATGGTCTCCACTCCTTCAAGTAATGGGGGGTGTTGGATTTTCCTTCTATAATGAAAACACACTGGGAAAAACCAGTTATCTTTGGTTAAAGATAATGAACTTTAATTTACCCAAAGGTTAAAAATAATAGAAATCACGAAATCATCTAACAGCAAAACATTTACATAGGTCCCACATAAATAGATTAAGCAATATGAGTTTGTAAAGATAAGTACTCAAAACAAGTTCAAGTAAAAGTCATGAATCCAAATTTGGGAAAATTTGTTTTAAAACTACTTCATATAATAATAGAAGAAGGTATAGATTGGAGTTTTTGATAAAGCATATATCCATTTTATGATTGTCTTTGACATCGCTTCGCTGCCAGAGAGCCTAAACAGTACCCCGGCGAAGTTGCCTTTTATGCCATACAAGCCTAGTCCAGCTATTAGCGAGCGTTCATAGTACCAATAGGTTTATTTGTATTTCCCATGCTCCCTCTTTAATCTCCATTTTGATAAGCGTATTTGCAAGCTTGTAATTTATGATGTATTTGAGTGAAAGAGGTGGGATGGTAGTAGAGATTTATGTTTAATGGACATAATACTTTCATAATGTTTGCTCCAAATTCTTTCCCTACAGCGATCAATCAAAGGCTTCTATGTGGAGGGGTGGGAGGAATTCATTGTGTTAAACTCAAATCAATTCTTTCCTTGAAAAAGTAAACTCAATCACCTAGAAAGGATGTGTGTTTCTCCATGAAAAGGATTTAAAGCAAGAGGAACTATGGTTCCATAAGGATATGCCTTTAATGATAAATGAAATTCACTGATATAGGCAGAGTTATGATTTCCTCATGTATGTCAATTGTTGTTTAACAAGAAAGGTCCTTTCACATAAATCATGGCTAAGTCACCAAAAAAAAAAAAAACCTAAAAAGAAAAGAGAAATAATTCCTACGCTAAAATAAGAAAAGAAATCAGCAATCGAAAATAAAAATGAAGGTGAATGGTGAAAGAAAAATCCTTTTTTTTTAAGATAAACTCCAACAAGATAGTTTATAACAATGCCTCAACGAGACAAAGTAAAAGAAAATAATAATGTGAATGTTCCTTCTTTTGTTAATATTTAGATAAATTTTATCTTGCAGAGTTATAAGCATTTTGGCTTCCGATAGCAATGATAATAAAATTCAGCGAAAACGAAAAAAATTACGTTTGGTATCAATTGTTTTGTTTCAAAGCATCATTGTAACCATTTTCTAACAAGATAAATACTTAAAGAAACAAGCTAAAGGTTTAGAAACTCCCTAGTGTAGTTGATTCAATGAAGATCATTATTTAACAAAGGAGAGTGAATTCCAAATATGATCTGGTGGAAGCGTGACAAGTTTTATGAGGAGCTGCAAAATAGAGTTTTATATATAAAAAAAATAAAAACAACACTGAAACCAGAAGTAAATGAATGAAAGTGGGCACATGGAACTTACCATTTGGATAATTGTGTTCAATATTACCTAAGAAGTATCATTTTCTCCATAAAAGATAAATTCTTCCTTTAATTAGAATTAAAAGCATGAAGAAGTTGATTTGACTAAAATCTTATTAACCCACAATCATCACTTATTAAATCTAAACTAAAACAAGCAACAAACTAGAAGAAAACAATGTTTCATGTTTCAAGAATCTGAAGTGAACTGAATTTATCAGAGATGAGAATGTAAATATGCTCTTTAATAAATAATAGTGATAAATTCTCTCTTTCATTTCTTTATTTTGAGTTTGTATTAGCCCCATTATATTGAAGTTGATTCAAAATCCCAAACATATATCAATTATATATATGAAGATGATTTGAATCTTTAAATGATAAGTATGGGGTGAATATTAAAATTTGAAATAAAAGATAATTCCAAATGAATTAATCATCATCTATTACTTTTACATGTTCCAAATTTTCCACAAATTGCTACATTACCATAGTGGATGCTCAAGAGTGTCTTTCTAGTAAATGAAGATTCTTTCTAAAAGATGGTTGATATAATAAAATGTGCATCCAGTAACGAATCAAAGGGAAAGATTTAAATGAGCCATGGTTGATGAAATATTTCATTAGCCAAGAAAATTGTCAAGAAGAGTAAAAGAGGTCCATGTGCATATATCATGAAGAATATATATCCCTTTAGTCAGGAAGTCGTTCCTATGGTTGAATTATTGGATTTCACAAAGTTATGATTGAAACACATCCAAGTTTTGAGTCATCATGATAACATGAAGTAGTATACATATTCAAAGATAATGGAACGACTTCACTTCATCATAGTGAATTTTTTCTTTGATAGATGTAATGGATATGATAGTGGTAAAAGGAAATGTGAGGCTCAAAGAAGTAAATCTTGGAATTTTTTTTTAAATGCTTTTGATATAATACAAATCCAAGAGTCTATGAATTTGACACCCTGAGAAAAGTCTAGAAAAATGTTAAGTAGCAGATTACGATTTCAAATTTCATCAGTTAGAGGCTTTGAGTCCCTTTGGAAGAAATGAATATGACTAAAGGGAAACAAGTCGGTAATTGTGATGTAATGGTTCAACTTTATCTTCATAATTTGAATATTTGGAACACACATATATAAACTTATAGATAAGATCATTTTCTGTAAGCGTTTTGTGCAAAAATTTTCTCCATTTGTAGCAAATCCAAGTTTTATAATGAGCGTAAGAATTTGATTCCAGCTGTACCGATGAGAGACAGAATATGATCATTTACCCATAACATAAATTTTCGAGTTTCTGCACATATGAGCGTTATCAGAGAAAAGTATCGGCGAAATATTATAGCTGTATTTTTTGAAACATGCGATATTATGAACTTTTGATAGGCCTTGATTAAAGATACGAGCAAAAATGTATATCGTAGGTCTTTTATCAAAGTTTCAATATCAAGTGTACAAAAGGAGAACAACTGATTGAATTTCACGATATGAAAATTATGATATGGCAAGCAAGAAGTTATATCGGGGATCTTGTATCGCAGATTACCTATCGGGAATGATTATGATCAAATGTTATGAGATGGTTGGTGCGGTATGGAGGATGCGATACCGTGAAAAGTTTTATCGGAGATCTGAGGCGATGGTGTTATTGCAGGATTAGAGATATTTGGTGCAATATTATTTGAAAATCTCTGATATGTGATTTGCGATATGTGATGTGCTATCTTTGTGGAACCAACTTTAGGCTTGATAAGAGGTCAGTGATCAGATGATTTAAAATGAGATGTAACATCGTTGACACGCCAATGTGCGATGTAGAACGGACGTGATAGTTTTATTAAATAGATTCAATCTCTTATTGGATCCGGGATATCAAAAATTTTAAATGTATGTCCCAATTGAAATTGCGATTTTATGAGCAGATGCGATATCTTTTAAAACTAAATTTAAATATGGTACCAGGTCCAGGACATCGGAACTTTTAAAACATGTGCTTCAACCAAAATTGTGATTTATAAATAGATGTGATATCTTTTAGAACTAGAATTAAATGTGGTATCGGGTCCAAAATTGGGTGGATATTGCAATACTTCAATTGATGCTTTATATGAAATATCTCGACATTAGGATGATTTGATAATTCTATATGGAAATAGAACAATGAGATTGGGACGTTTTAAAGTATCAAAAATAGAAGTGCCCAACTCAATTTTTCCTTTCTATAAAAACTCCATTCAATAATTTAATTAACCATCGAATTATTCGATCGGAGGAAGATGTTATCGCGAATTTCTCATGAGGAGAGTTGTGATATTATAATGATCCAACATGAATTTCCCGATAATGTATTTAAAAGTTTAAATGGAATTTTAATGAAACATATAAATGAAAATAATGAATCCTCAAATTCTAATAAAAGAACTAATACTTCCCTAAGCATGTGTAAATTTAAAATAGTTGCCTGCTTGTTTCAAGTCTCCAAAAGCCAAGTAATGAAGACCTGCAAAAATAAACAGAACATAAATAGGAAATAAATCATGAAAAATAAAATCAAACAATAGATGAAGATGAACCTTTAAAATGCATACCTGGAAGAAAATTGACTATAAATTTTACCTCATGAATCTTCAATTTCTCCCATATTCAGTATCATCTACTTATTTGATCTTAAAAATTCTAAGTAACGATTTTTCATTAAATTTCATCCACCTCCAATTTACATCAGAATACAAGCGTGGTGAAAATGAGCTCATTTTCAGAAACACTTACAAATCCAAAATTGTCAAGCTATAGCAAATTCTTTGAATTTCTTCATGTATGATCATCATGATGAATTTTTTGAAAAATAAGATAATCAAGTGCTTTTCAAAAATGTGTATGATCTAAGAGATTTTAATATATTCTAAACTACTTTTCCCAAAATGAAAAGGAATTCCCATAAGAAGTCAGATTCATTACTTTGTTTATTGAAATCTAAAATAATGAAATATGTGCTAATAGAAATTAAATCTAATCTAAATTAATCTATTCTTACTTTTAATTTAATTAAGGAAACATGACTAGGTATAGTCATACTTCTAATGTAACCACTCTCTCATTTTAATTCCTACATGTATGTACAGATCAATCATTAGTAACAATAATACAAATAAATCTAAATTAAGGAAAATAAATCTGAAAGCAAAATGTACAGATATTGCTAATATATTATGTACAATTACCTTCTCTTGAAATGTCCTTTCCAGTTGAATTTCAATTGGATCATAGAAATCTGGATGGATTTCCACTATTGATTGAGAGATGTTCAAAAGAGAAAATGACAGGCCAGATTGTGAAAATGAGCTTTTAGATATAATGGCTTGCATAAATTTGTTAGTGTTATGTACAAGTGTTAAACTATTAACAATCTTCCATGAAAGAAAACTTTCCAAATATTTTTCAAAGGGGTCTATGAAAAATGGATGAAAATCTGTTAGATATAGCGGAAGATTATTAATTAAATTATATTGTTGGTTATATTGTAAAAATACACTCTCTTGTTGACACAATTGGGATTAATTTAAAACAATTTCCTTTTCACAAGACTTGGTCAAAATAATAGAATTCGAATGATTTCTAATACCAACTTGTGAAATAGAAAGAGAATCATGACTAAGAATAGGAATGCGAGCTTGATCGTCATATAAATCATAGATTGGACTGGTTTCTTGAATATTGAAATCATGAGTATGATTAATTTATTTGAAAATAAGAACTATGTGAAACAATTTCTGAATTAGAGTGTTCTTCATTTTACATTTGATTAGACTTTGATCATGAGGATTCAAAAGTGAAGTAAACAAATTAAAGTCCTCAATGTCAAAGCAACTATCATAAATGACCTCACGACATTCATTAGAATTCCCTTCGATCTTATCCAATGTATCAAAACAAGAAGGAATATAAAGCACATGTTCATTAATACCAAAAGAATGATCAATAATTAATTCTTTATCTTGATAAAAACTAATTGACAATTCGTTAATATCAACCTGTTTGTTTTCTGAAATATCATTAATGTTAGGAGAGGATAAATTTCTATCAGCAAAAATAGTAGGATAAAGGGAAAAATGAGAATCAGAAGAAATGGATTAAAAAGTGTTTTCATTTGAGAACTCTCGTGCATTCTGCTCATCGTAAATTTTAGATTTGAGATCATTCATTTGTGTACTTGTTCTTTCTTGAAGAATGTCGCTTTGTTGTCCTAAATTTGGAATTTGATCATCGTAAAAAAATTCAAAAATTTGTACAGCAGTTTGTGTGTTATTGGGAATTTTAATTGTTGTTTATACTTTCTTATTTATGCTTTGATCTTCTGAATCTAACGCGCACTAATTTTCAGATTTCAAAGCAGTATCTTCTTCAAGATTATTGCTAGTATCTTCTTGCATTTGAATAGTAAAATTTCCCAAGCTTTGTGATTGAGATTCACTAACATGTGAAGGTGCATCCTGATCACTATAAATACTGTAGGAAGTGTGCACTAAATGAAGGAATTGGTTGTATATATTAGATGCCACTTCATCATCATTTGCTTTCATTTTCATATTGGAATTCTCAATTGTGTTAACGTAATTGAAAGGAGTTTGAGCAAAGCTTGAAATAATTTCACATGGATTATGAATGGGAGGAAGAGAGAAAATATGTTCACAGAAATCTAATAATTCTTCATTCATAGGTTTTTCTTCAATTTTAAATTTCAAACAATTTAAAGGAAACATGATGGTAAAATCAATCAAATATTCATTTTCAAATCTTTATAAATCTTCAAAATCATCACATACTTGTTCGTAGTTATAGACGTCAACTTTACAAAGGAACTTTGTAACAAGTTGATCCCAGTTGTGAATTGAGGCAACTCAAAGCGATTGACATCGGCTTATGGCTTTTTCCAAGAATGTAAGAGTAAAAATCTTGCATAAAGTACCTTCATCAATTTCTTGAAAAGTAGAATTTGAAAAATTTTGAATGAATTGTAAAGCATGATTAAATGGAAGTATTCTTCTTACCATTAAACTTTATCTGAGACAAGAGTCTTACCACTTCAGGTGGAGTATTGAAAGATGCACGTCCATGGATACGACTCCAAATTGGAAGTTTAAGAGTAGCCATCGTGATTTAAATAAAATGTTAAAATACAAACACTCTAATAAACAATAAGTTTCAAGCCCTCTTACTGGCGCCAAAAATGTTGAAGACTCGAAATTTGATGTAACAACGTTGGGGGATGACTACCCAGTCTAGAACTTAAAGCAGCTCGTTGTCCATTTGGAATGGTGGTTCTGACTGGTTCAATTAGGTATTACCTTCTCTCAATCTCCCAAATGGCTTACAATATGACTTTCATCCACTAATGGAGAAGAGACATCAAATCAACATTTTTGTTGATCAGGCAAGAAAGTGATCCTTAAGCTGATATGGGGCTGAGCCAAGCCACAACTAAAGTTTGCCTCTTTGGGAAGAGGACTTATTAACAATATAAAATTAATCTAAATGCAAACTTATTTTGTAATGCAATCAAAATGAACTAAATCATAATCATATCTCAATTAAGCAAATATAGATCTAACCCAACTGAGAGCAACATATTTAAATGGTTGGAATTTAAATGTTTTTAGCTTATAATGAATATCAAGCTAATAAAGTAGTTCAATTAACTGACATTATGAATACCAAAACATATTTTATTCAGAGACCTTTTAACTGAAATAACCAACCAACAACATTTAGGAAGAAGTTCACAAAATGATATTGATTGTGTAATCAGTGATTCGAATAATTAAACAATAATATGAGGAAGTAGTTCACACCATATCACTAGTTGTTAAACCAGTATTAAAAGACAAATTTATGAGTAAATAGTTATTCAGAAATCATAATTCAACCCAGAAGAGCAGAGACAAATAACATATGACTAAGACAAATTATTCATACCAACGATAGTGCGCAAATATGAATAAATTGACACATTCTTGCCATCATAAAATGAAACTAGTATTTAAAATAGTAGTATTAGAAATACTAATTTATTGAATCCATTTCTCCGGCCCTGCTTTCCAACACTCTTTTACATTGTTTGAACTTCTGTTGGTACAACAAGAGCTGCAGAAATGCAAACTCTGCCTATCATATATAATTCAAAATGCAAAAGAAAAATCCTCAATAATCCCTAGATCTGAGATTTTCTCTCCTCCCACCTAAAACTCTAAATTTCTATTACATAAGTTTTTTTAGAATTCCAGAATTCCAGATGAGAGAAACTCTTTTTACATTCTAGAATCTGGTATTTATAATATTTACAAAGGAATTTAGAATATGAAAGCTTGTTGAAGAATAAACCGGTTTAATCAATTTTCATTGGCTCAAAATTCCATTCTTCTATTGTTGGAGCCTTCTCATTGATTGAGATTCTTTTATCTTCATATCTTTAACTGTTTTCCCGCAAAAACAAATATAAACAAAATTAAAATGCAAAAAATAAAATCAAAATGTCAAATCTAGAATTAAAACAAATCCAATCAAATTCAATTAAATAAATGATTAAAAAGGAAATATGACCTTTCTATTAGTGTTTGTGATGATTTAATTGGTCAAGGAGATTATTGACGGATGGGTCTGCACTCAGAGGAAGTTGTGGGCAAATGAAAATGCAGAAAATAAAACTCAGAAAATTGATTTTGTTAAAAATTCAAAGCCTGATCTTATGCTGGATTTTAGACCTAATACATAATAAAATCTGGAAATGGGACCACTTCAGAAATATTCTCCACAATTTTATCTTTTCAATGAGCTATCCTAAGCCTCATTTGGCCAAGTAAAACTCCATTTATGAGCTTCTGAAGTTGGTACGTTAAAATTGCCAGAATTCTGGAAATTTTGTTGTCTTGACAAAATATTCAAAATTTTTAAATGGAGTTGTCTATAATGCAACTTTTTGGAGATTCTGGTGACAGAATCCGGCGGAAGAAATTGAGGTTAAATCTTGATTTGTTGCAGTTAAAATGGTTTTTTAACTGCATATTTGGATTCAGCACCCTGAAAAACCCCTGGGACGCCTTGATTGTGCAGAAACTAGCTATCAAACTTGCGATTCCAATAAATTACTGCCGGATTTTGACCGGAAAAACCCACCGGAAAAGCTTCCAAAAAGTCTCATTATAGACAACTACATTTTAAATTAATTTCTAATCCTAAATTAAACTATAGTTATTATTTAGTTAATGCTAATTTAATTGAAAAATTAATTAAATTAAAAAAATTAATTAATTATTAACAAAATTCAATTAATTAAATAAATTAATTGAGTAATTCTAATTAAATATATTTAAATTATTAAACTTAATTATTTATTTTCAAATTAATTATTAACATAAAAATTATTTAAAATAAATTAATTTAAAATATAATTAAAATTATATGAAAACCATAATAAATATTATAATTATAATATAAGTATTATAATAATAAATATAATATTTATTATATTTTACAATACCAACCATTAAAATCAACCAAAACCAAAATTCCATATTTAAAAAAATAAATTCGCATTCATGTTTAAGGTATAAGGTTAAGGTATGAGGTTTATACGTGGAGGGATAACGGTGACGTGAGGGTGAGGTAGGCGGATGAGTCCAGAGGTATAAGGAGGTGATTCAAAAATTATGTGTTAAAACTTAAAAATCCCATCGCATAAATCAAATCGCAACATCACAAAATTTTTAATGATGATGGTTAACGTCCGCTGAGACCAAATAATGGTCTATATGACCTAAAGAAACAAATCATCTATTTTGATTTAAGATTTTATTCCTATGCTCAAAAAGCTTGGAGAGAAGCGCTCACTATAATTTTGACATTGTAAAATGCTAGGAAGGTTAGTATTGTAACAAAGATTGTGAAACTGAGATCTAATGTGGTTATATGCGGGGCACTCTAAGAGGAAGTGGTTTTCATCCTCGATGTTCCTATTCTCACATATATGGCAGATCCTTTCCGTCCATGGCGTTTTAGGAACTGCCCAACGACCTGTTTCACTATGGAGCTCATGAGAATTCGTTCTAATCTTTGCTATATTAATTTTCTTCTTTGAGCTAGTTAAAATAGAGAGATACTTTTGATCTTCTAGGGTGGGGTTGATGACCTTCTTATAATAACTTAATTTTCTTTTAGCCGCTAAGTCTTTCTCACACCACATTTTTTCTTTGAACTTAGAAGTAACAATATCTTTAATGTTATTTATGTTTTGCAATGCATCATTTTCGTTGATCTCCCAATAGTTTAACCAGGCCCTTGTGTCTTTATGCCACCCTCGATTGAGCCTTAGGTGGTTTTGGCTAGAATTTAAAGCTAGCTTAGGAAGTCTATGATCGTCTATGTTACTGATTTTGTGCTTGTACAACAGAAACCTAAGCATAGCTAGGCTCTCAATAGGGGAAAGACCTGCTTCTATAAGGAGAATGGGATAGGGTGTATATAAGCGCATAAAAACAAATTTATTTTCGATATGTGATTTGCAATGTATTGTAATCGCAATTTTGCATCGCAAATTTTGATCACAATATTTTTTAAAATCATGATTTTTCAATCATATTTTTTTTATCGAGATTTTGGAAAGAATGAAGTGATGCGTGAATTAACAATCTTACAAATTGGACTACAACCACTTTGCAATTTTGAGAATCTGGTCTTGGAAACTTATTTTAAAATAATAAATTGAAGTAAATTACCAAGATTCTGAAACACGTTTTCATCTGTTGCATGATTTAGCTAGATCATTTTGTAGGACCGTTAGTGAAAAAAAGAAAGAATATTAGTAAAAATTAAATAAGAGTTAATATTTACAATAAATAGCTATTTTAATTGCAAAAATGAAATATCATACATTTATTTACATTTTAAGTCTAGGCAAGAAAACGAACAATCTTCAAAGGAGTGTCATTTATAAACCGTTTGACCAAATGGGTCGAAACAAGTATTGATGGAAATCTAGTGAAAAGCCGGATTCAATGAAACAATTAAAATATAAATCTGACAAAAACTAAAAAATAAAAAAATTGTAAGACAATTAACTTAAATGAAAATCATAAAAAATGCTTAGCCAAAAATTAATGGAAAGGGTATCCATTATTTTAAGTAATGGGGGGGTAGGGTTTTCCCTAAAATAGAATCCTAATGAGCTTGTTGGCATGTTTATTTATACAAGAGGGTAGCTACCAACGACTCCCTAGAAAATAGGGATGTTTGTCTCCCAAAACTCGAGAAAGGTCGATCTAGATCTCCTTGAACTGCATTTTCTTGGCTGCCAATGACCTCGTCCTGCTTGGTTTCCAATGACCTTGAGCTGATGAGAGAAAAAGTGGTAATTTTGGTTGATTGAGGGAGTTAAGGAGATGGAAAACCTCCTAGAATATCTCCATGTTGTCTACTTCGAGCTCTTGCGTTGAATCACCTCAAAATTGCTCCATTTCCTACATTTAAATCATATTAGGCAACGACATAGAAAAACATCTTTTACCCCTTACACTAAGCATAATATAACAAAAATTGTAATAAATGTGAGAAAGAGATAGTTCTAAAGTTGGAGGATGGAATTATGACCCTTATGATATACCTATTGATGAGCCTCATCAGTGAGTAAATATTTAATGTGCGCACGAATCAACCCACCACATTTTGGCTCCTTGTGGACCCTACAATGATGGCATGGTAGTGCAACTTGGGTTAGGAAGAGGCCATGTGGGTTCCATGTGGCACCCTTGTGATGGCATGGCCTTCGTTAATAGTTTAAAATTCTAGTGGGTGTAACTTTCGATTTGGGGACTTATATTGAGATAAAATTTATACCATAGGAAAGCTTTCAATGGGCTAAACACAATGGTGGTATTAATATTAGGTTCTAAAGACTTCAAAAGATGAGGTTGTCATAACCCCATCCACATAATAGACCTTATATATTGGGTTAAACGAGGTAACTCTCCCACAACTAGTGATTCTCAAGGGGGTGGGAGGTGGCTACATAGCAATTTCACCAGCCTCAAAGCATGTTATGAGAGACATGCTCAAAGAAAAAAGTGGTCCTGGAAAACAAGAATAAATATTAAAAATAGGATAAAGTAGCCTCATGGAATACAAATCATGCACTGGTGAAATGCACAAGGAATTTGGTGACATTGTAAAGAAAACATATCCTTATCTGCAAGAACTCTAGGATCTTTCTTCAAAACTCTTGAAATTGTCTAATCAAATTAGAAAAGGAATCTTGAGTTGATAGGATTATGCATATGAATGATAAAAAATGACCTCTAGAATGTCTTTGAATGATAGAAAATGAACATTGTTTGAACTATGCAACAATCACAAAATCCCAAAGGACTAGAAACACGATGGAGAAAGACATAAAAAATCATTTGGAACCTACAAGTAACTTCATAACTTGGTAGAGAAACTTATTAAGAAGGGAAAGGTACCCAAAATCAAGGATCTAGGAAATTCAAGGGAAACACAACAAATATTTCTAGAACTAGAGGAAGTCATAAATTCTAGATAAATACCCTTGAGCATGACTCAACGGGTAACCAAAGAAAGTCTGAAAGAACATATTGTTATCTTAATAGGAGACACCATTTGCTATATTATTTTTGCATTATTTAAAAAGGAACTTAAAGAACCTAACCCAAGAGGTAGCTAACTATATCATTACATTAGCAAAAATATTTTTGGAAGATTTTTTTTGATCTCTTCCTATCATAACATTTGGTATGCTTATCTCTAAGATACATATTCAGGAAAATAATTTTCATTTGCATTATTTTGCAATATATTGTATAAAGTAGAATAGGACAAAACTAGGAAGATGAAGAGTTGTAACTAGCATTTGGAAGCCAAAAATTCCCAAGAAGCAATTGTGATGGGCTCTTCAATTACCTTCTAATTATTTAATAGACAATTGAGGAAGCATGCATTTAATTATCAATCTGGTTTTCTTATAGAACTTGCGAATTTCCATGCATTGCATATGCCAATATAATATTGTTAAGTGTTAATGAGGTTGCAGTATCCTAAATGTGTGTTTTAGAGCAAGATATAAATGACTTTTACAAGTCACAAAGTAAAGCAAACCACACTTGCAAGAAATTAAAGATGACATTTGCATAGTTGAAATAGAACACTTCTACCTAGTGGGCCTAGGAAGCTTATTGTTGTAACCCCCAACACAATTATAACAATACACACATACAAAAAGTAAATCACAAAGGCAAGAATAAATCACACAAATAGTAAAGTGGTGACTTACTCAAGGTTTATGGTGATCTTGATCCCTGGAACAAAGATGCATAGGCAATGGTGAAATGTTGTTAAACTACATAATATATTAAAGGAATATTACATATCTAGAAAACAAAGTAATGAAAGCAATGTTCAAAAAAAAAGAAAGTTACATTTTCAAGTGTACAAGTTGAAACAATATAAGAAAATAAAACTCCTTGTCAGATTAATCAACAATATAAAAGAACAAGGTTATTTACCTCAGTTAATGAGTTGCAACAGTGTTAAGGAACAAAGTAATATATTAGACTAGTGAATTGCAACAACGTATAGAAACTAAGTAACTTATTAGATTAGCAAGTGGAAATGGTGTACAAAAATATATTAATTTATCATATTAGAAAGTCAGATCACAATAGAGTGAGTTATCGTATTAAAGAGTTGAAAAACAAAGTAACCTATCAAATTAACGAATTGTAATAAAACTAATTGATTTGAAAACAATGTAAAGAAAGTAAGATACATAACTGGAACTAAAAACTAATCTATAAGGCTACAAGAAGTAGCTAACTGAGGAGGGGGTCCTAGTTCCTTAGGAAAGGAATTTTTTATAAAATTAGATCACCTAAGTTAGTTTCACACCATTCACGTAGAACGAAAAATGGAACATAACCATGATCTTGTATTAACAGAAAGTTCAGAAAGCAAAGTATAATTGTTTATGTCCTCCTTTAGCTCGAGTAGAGTAGGGTGTTTTATACACAACATTGGGGTTTAAAATGGATTAAGAGGTCAAAGGATAGACATGATAAATTTTATATTCTAAGGTTTTTCCTATAACACTTCACCAAAATGTAGAAAATACCAAACAAATATTGACTCATTCAGTTTTTGTGACAAGTCGTAGTTGGGTCAAAATTCTATTGTGGTCAAGATTTCCTTACTGACATCCAAATACTTCTTGTCACTTCCTTCATTAGGCCATCAAATAGTCATCTTGCAATTCGTTAATGAAATTTTTTCAGTTGGAGGTTGTTTGGATGTGGTTTGTGTCAGTTTCCCTAAGTAGAAAAAGTTATTAACAACAGCTAGTTGTCAGTGTGTTGCAATAGCGGGCTTAGATTTGTTGCAGTAGTGGACTTAGGCTTGTTACTCACCAACTCTATTGGTTTTTTGTGTTACAAAAACAAATTTGTAGCTATGTACCTCGTTGTATTGGAGTAATGGAGTTGTAGCTTTGTACTTCATTGTATTGTAGCAACGGAGTTGCAAATCTATGCTCCATCGTGTTGCAAATGTTGAAAAGTAGCGAGTGAAGGTCTTCTTGACATGTGCCTTAGTCAGGATAACCACAAACATTTTTTCTTTAACATGCACGAGTTCCTAGACATCAAGATGATTCATGGAGTAGTTAACTCATGCGCAGGAGTTGGAGGCTCAATCTTGTTTATCTCCAAGTGTAAGTCATTTTTGAAAAAGGAAAAGTTAGTGCGGTTCAATTTCTAATTAAGGCGGGATGAGTTAAAAGAGTTAGTTTTAATCAATTAACAATTTAATCACAAGTCTAAGTTCCAAAAGTAACTTGCCATATTTAGCATGTTCTAAAAGCTTATGAGGATGAAGTCACCCTTGTAGTTCCTTCTTATATGCACAGGTTTTGTGTGTGAGAGCTTGTTGCTAGGAGAGTGTGTAAGCAGAAGTCTATATGCAGGTCAAAGGAGAGAATTTCCTTGTAGAAGTGCATTGAGATTTAGGGTTTAGTTCCTAAAGAATAGGGGCATGTTTAGCACTAGTAAATAAGAGATTTATAGCAGGGCTAAGGCTACGCAAGCATGGAGGAGTTAGTTCAGAGTATTTACAGGGAGTTCCAGTGAAGGATTAGTAGAGAGAAATAGTTTGTTTTGATATTGAAACAACATTTCCTTGTAAAAGAAACCTGATTGCTCAAACTTTTCTCAATAAAAATCTACAACTAGCAAAGGGTTTTCTCAGTTGGGTTTCCCAGAAAATATTTTGTTATTGTATTATGTGACTGTGCTTTTAAATCTATGCTTATTTCACTGCAAATTTTTAGTAGACAAATTTTGGGTCTTGGTGAATCAAAACCAGTTTCAGTTGGTTCATCACGTAGCTCCAGAATTTCAAAGAAATTCAACATGGTATCTAAGTGAGGAACATAATAAATACCAACACAATTTGATTCATACATCACAAGAGAAAAAGACACCAAGAGAAGAAGGACATGTCTGATCTAAGGCAGTGGCAGTCCCTTAGGTGCATATCTGAAGTGAAAGGAGCTCAAGCTTGATAAACTTCTTGTGTGTTTGGATAGCCGAGATAGGGAAAATGTTGGCTCAAGTTTAAAGCCATATTATGTGCGTGTTTTGGGTTGGTAATTCTTTGTGATGTGTTTGTGTTATTTACAGTATGGTTCAGGGAGGGTTGAGCCCTTAATTAGGTGTATATCATACTTAAGATTTGGGGTTGAGACACATTGTGGAACATAGTATAAGGACAAACTCAAAGGAAGGTAATTGTCTAGGTGATTGAAAGGATATTTGGCCAAGAAGAGGTAGTCCTATAGATGCCACAGGGTGCCCTAACGAGAATTCAAACTTCATTGATTGGTGCAAAGGTTGAGAGAAAAAATAATTCTTTTTTCTGAGGTGTTAGAGTCGGTATTTTCATCCCTCCGTCAGAGATCAAATCCTCTTGTTGCATTTCATGTTAGGTGTCCTGCCTAGTCATTTGCATTCCATTAGGCACATAGATCATCTGACGGTAGTGGCATTCCTCCAATTTCCCTCATGTTATCTACCTACTGACTCATGTTTGTTCATTTAGAAACACACGCAGTCTTATTTTTATCCTGAAAATTGCAAAAGTTGTCTTTAGGGTTTCATGGTCAATTAGGTCTAGGGTTTCGTCAAAAAATGTGTTAAAATGTCCAATAATTGCCAACATGCCATGAGGAGGTTGCAACATCAGCAACCTCCTCATGGCATGTTGGCAAGCATTTGAAAATGTGTTTTTTCCTCAAAACTCTGTTTTGAGGAAAAAACAAAGTATTTAGTATTTATTGTACAAAATCATGAAAGTTTTTGTTTTCCTCATTGTAAATCCATTCATCTGCATCCTGGTTTCTTTCCTTAGCCCAGAAGCTCCAATACCTACAAAAACAAGCAAGCTCAGGTCATTAAACTCTTCACAAAGTGAAAAAGCAGTGAAAAAGTTCAAAAATAGAGTTTAAAGATAAAGTCAAATACAAAACATTATAAAATTGGGTTTCATGAGGCCAAATTTCAAAAGCTCTTGGTTTATAAGAAATGCCTTCATTTGTAAAGTTCATTTGCAAAAGACAAGACAAAGTGATTTCATTGAGCAAGAGGAAAAAATTGGGTGAAAATTGCTCCTGGTGACCAGCGCGGCGCACTGGGCGCGGCGCACTGGGCAGGAGGCGCGGCGCACTGGGCCTCAGAACACAATGTATTTTTGCACAGGCGCGACGCATTGGTGAGGCGCGGCGCATATGGCCAGGAAGTCTGAAAAACCTCCAAACTTGCTCCAATCACCCGAAATCACGTGGAACGGTATTGATTCAAGTAGGTAGCATTTTAAAGTTGTATTTCATCTAAGTTTGATGATGGTTTGATGGTGTGTTTTTATGGTGCTTGTGAGAAGCAATCAAACCCTACTTCTTAAAAAAACTTGCTACCTAGGGTTTGAAAACCTATTTTGCTACCAAGTTCATCATCCCTCCATTACTCCCCTATCCCATTTATTCCTGAATTTCATTGTTCCCTAAGTTCCCCAACCCCCCTAAATTCACTAATCCCTTATCCCAAGTTCCCTTTCCCAAAATCCTAATTGTAAAATACCAAACCCTAACCCTATAAAAAACACCATAATATCCATTTTTCCCTAGCTAACTCTGTCCCAACAGTCCCTTAATTCCCATTATTTTTCCCTCTCCTAACAGTCCCTTGTTTCACTGTTTTCCTTGGTAGCAGAGGTCAAACAATCATCAAAGGTAGTCCAACACAATTTCAGCACCTATTTCTCCAAGCCAATTTGTCTATCAGCAGTTATGGCATCTGATCCTTCATATGATTATGAAGAAGAGACCCAAAGTGATTCACCCACGGAGGGACATGCACCCAGGAGGCCTCACAGAGGTGGTAGACATATCAGAGAAGAACCTACCACTCTTACCGAGTTGTAGGCCTGCCCTCTTGCCCTCTTTTGTTTCTGGCATCAGTCATGTTATGAATTTTGCGAGAAGGTTGCTCATATTCAATTTCATCGTGAGTTGGCCCGCTTATTTGTGTTACATTTGCATGGTGATCAAACCACTCTTGCCGGTGTTACTTTCACATTAACACCAGAAACCATTTCATTGGCAACCGGCATACCAAACATTGGAGAACCATGGAACAAGAGACAGAAGATTGACTGATAACACTATGAACCATACATCAAACCTGGTTTTCTGAGGCAGCTTAAGAGAGTGTTTCCTTTTCGGTTTCTCAAGGATGAGTATGCTCCTTTAATGAAACTCATCATGAAGTATTTCAGCTATGAGGGCCGGTTCTCCCGCTTGTATGCTTATCACATCAGGCTGCTAATGCATTTCACTCGGGTGCGAATGATGAACATTCCTTATTTCATATGCCGAAACATAGAAAGGATGACCACTCTTGCGCAACACAAGACCCCTCAGCAGCAGTTTAACAGTCTTTATCATTTTTCTCTCATCAAAATTGTGGTCGTTCATCAGCTTGGTTTACAGGGCATCACTTGGGATGACTTCATCTCTCATGAGTATTTCAGAGCTTCACAGGGACCTTCAGAGGTTGGGCATGAGACAGGTGGACCTTCTTATCAGCAGGGCCATGAGACCGCTAGTATGCCGGTGTTCATCTCCTATCAGAGGGGCACTAGACGATTGTTTGCAGCAGTGAAGCGAGTGTTATCTCCACCTGGGGTGGAAGGGGCCTTGCTTCCTCCATCAGCACAGCAGGTTCATGACCAAGGCAAGAGGCCTCTACAGGAGGAAGGACCATCAGGTGAGTGAGAGACTGATTTCATCCTCATTGAAGGTGATGATACTGACATGGGCCCACAAAGTGCAAACCTTAGACATATCATCAAGGAGCAGCAGGCGGATATTGATGCCTTTTCCACCAACTTGGATAGAGCCTAGTGGACTATACAGTATTTGGAGCAGAGGAACAAGTAGCTTGAAGATCAGCAGGTGGTGATGGAGTTACAGAACATTCGGCAAAACCGCCAAAGTGCCCGAAGGAGGAGGATAGAGTTCACTTCATTGGAGCAAGAGATCAATGCTAATCAAGAGTCATGGCTTGAAAGAGTCAATACCCACTTGGAGAGGAAGCTGGAGAAGGAAATAAATGAGAAGAACATTCTTAGAAATTTGTCATATCATTATTTGTCCCGGAACTTGGTGTGCCAAGCAAGAATCAGGAATTTGAAAGCAAAGCTAAAGAGAGCATCAAAAAGGAAAAAAGAGGATGAAGGACTTCAAATCTTGGCTAAGGCTTCCTTGGACCATCAAAGCACTTGATAGAGAAGACTCGGCCCAAATTTCAAGAAATTTGGAGCAATTTTTTCATTTTTGTAAATTTTGGCACAAAAGACAGAGTTTTCCTCCCTATGCGTTGCACCATGTGGCGCTTGCTTTTGCTAGAGTGCTCTAAATCACAAAAAAATTGCATTTCTCGATTTGTCATGGAAAGTTATGCTTTCCTACCTATGGCCAAGAAATTTGGGCAGGTTTTGAGGCCTCAAAATGTCAAAAAACACTCAAAAAATGCCCTCACTGCCCCTATTTTGACACACAGGAAGTAGTGTTGGGAGAATGGACTTTTGGAGGAGAAAATGGAGGCCAAATTGAAAAATTCCACTTGGATTGGAAAGTAGACAGGTAATAATTTCCAGCAAGTACACCTGGAGCTCATTTGGACATCGGGAAGGCCTCCAAAAGTGGGTCCAAATAGTCGCTATGCATAGAGAATCAAGCGCGGCGCATAGAGGAAAAATTGCCAGTTTGACCAAGTTTTGCTCTGTTTTTCGCCCAGTTTCGCCTAGTTTGACTTTTTCACTTTCCTAATGGAAAATTTATGATGTAATTTGATGAACATTGATGGGTTATGATGTAAATATGTTAGATTTTCACTTGTAGAGGTAGATTCATCAGTTTAGAGGTTGTTTGAAACTGAATGAATCAATTCCCTTGTTTGTAGAGGCATGCTATTATGTTGCCTAGTTTCTAGTTCTCAGTTTAGAATCAGTTGGATTAGCTCCTAAACTCATGAGCTCAACCCCTAGAGGCTAGGATGAGTTTTTGTTTGTCTATATCTTATGTTTTTTTAGTCATTAGCATGGTTGGACTTTTGAAAAAGCATTGAGCTTCATTGTACACTCATATTTTCATTTTGGCTAAGGAATTGAGACCAGGATTTGCAGCACTCTTTGGGATTCATGTGGAAATTTGTATTGGTACAGTGCTTCTCTTTGTAATTGTGAATTTTGTTATGTATGCCATCATATATCTTATTTCTTTTGAACTAAGCAAACAAGAGTGTAAGTAGAATTCATTGAAAGTGCAATGCTCTACTTGAGGTTTGCTGTAGTTGTTTGATGTTTTCAGCTGTCTGAGGAGGATTCATGATTGCCCTTGCCCTCTTCAACACCTCACCTATCTTTTCCCTCCATCTCATTAAAATTTAAGTGCCAAAACGATTGCCTACCTTGCCCCATCGAGATCTCTACAGAACTGAGCCTCAATCCCCGCACCCTAAAATCTGCCTTTCCCTTGATTCCAACAAAACCCCCAAAAACTCAAATCAAATCCTTGTATTTCATATCTAGCCTAAAATTAGTTGTATTTAAGTCATCTCAAGCTCATTGGTTATCTTTTGCTGAGATTGACCCGGAAAGAGCCCTCTCATGTCCTCATATGGCTAGCTACGAGGCTGAGCGTGGTTTGATGTTGGCCCTGGATCCTACCTTTTCAGCCTGAGGTAAATCTAGGCACTAACATGAAGTATGTATGTCTTTTTGTGTTGTTGAATTTTTGGTAGGCTGATGTGTTCTGGTTGGATAACTTGTAGATCATTCAAAGTACAATATTGTGGAGGCTTTTTAATGGCTAATTTGAGCCCTAAGTTCAACCTATTGTGAAAGACTACAAGGTTGTTAATGGGAAATTTTTGGATTGATTTTTGAGTAAGCAAAATGACATTCCAAGGGTTGATATTAGATCACTACTTAGAGGGATCCTCTAACTTCATTCCATGGTAAGGGAAGATCATGATAGTTTTGGAGGATAATGAGGTGGTATATTTTTTGAAGGAGGTTATACAACCACCATAAGATCCCCAATAGTTGACCCAACATACTAAGAATGATATCAAGGCGAGGAGGATTATACTAAAAGGGGCCAACGATCATAATAGTTCCCCATATCCATGAGAAGAAGTCATATTTTGAGATGTTCAAAACTAGTTTAGATTTATATCATAGTACCAATGATACCAGGAAGCTTTCTCTTAAGGATAAGCTAAGGAGTATCTAGATGTGTGCTAGAGAGCCCTTCATCACACATTTAACGAAGTTCACTCTGGTAAGAGATGAGGTGGGTGGTGTGATTGTGCGTATACTAGAGCATGACCTTGTGAATTTTGCTCTTCTAGGACTTCACAAGTCTTGGTATGGTTTCCAAGATGCAGTAAGTGGAAGATAAAATTTCCCTAGTTGAGAAAGGCTATGGACTGACTAGTTCAAGAAGAGTGTAATGTCCCATAATAATAATAAATAATATAATATAATATAATATTAAAATATAAGCAAATAAATGATAAACAATAAAGAAAAGATAATAATAGTAAATAAATCATAAATAATGATGAAAATATAATAATATGTTATGAAACTAGCTCAAGAAAAAGATAGAAAGGATAGACCAACGCCTTAAAATTCAGCCTCTTCGAGGGGGCAACCTCCTTTACATTACATAAATGAACAATTCTTGGATGATTCAAATGACAAAACCTCCTTTCTATATATAGGAGCCTAAGGAGTCATAATATAACCCAGCCGACCTAACAATAATAATATAAAGCCACAAAAATAACAATAGAGGGATTCTATGGGGCACAGTAATAACAATATGGGGACAATAGGGGCACAACAATATTAATAAGGGATACAACTACAATAGTAATGGGGTAATTACTAGTATTATAGGGACCCAACATAATATAAACAAATAAAATAGTAAATAACAATACTAGAGTTCTAAATAAATATAAATAAAAGTAAACTACAAAAATAGTAAAATTAAGTAAATTTAACAAAATGTAAAATCAAATAAGAAAGAGTTAAATTAAGAGAACTATACAAATAGTAAAAATAAGTAAAGTTATCAAAAAGAAGCCCCAAGGGTTAGCTCAACTGGTCGAGTCCCCGTTGTTAAGTACCTCGCCAATCAGGAGGTCATAGGGTCAATTCTCCTCTACGTCATCTGGCCGAAGGGCTTTAAAAGATTCCCTTCGGGGTTGATCTACCCAAATTTTCCGTGGATGTAGCAGCCACCCGTGAACCACCTCTAAAAAAAAAAGTAAAGTTATCAAACAGTAAAAAGGAATAAAATAAGAAAGAATTAAATTAAAAGAAATATTAAATTAAGTAAAACTTAAAATAAAGAAATAAAAGTTGCATGTTGACACATGGAATGTGTGTATGTGGTTCTCTTTCCATTGTTTGGTCTATTTAATAGATGAAGAGGAAGATGAGATTGATCATTCCTTCCCCCATTCTCTAAAGAGAAAAGTGTTGTGAAACAAAAGATTCCCTAGCAGTAGTACGTTGATTGAAGGCTCAGGGGTGGCCAACTATAGAAAGATTATGTACAACTGATCCTATGGTTGGGTGGAGAGTCGTCCCCAAAAATTTGTTGCGGTTAGTAAAATTCAAATAACGTTCAACTCCAAAATTACAAGTAAGAAATATTATCGCCACAGGTAAGTTGTATTTGCTTTCTATTTCTCAAAAATTCTATATTAAATAGTTGAATAATTGAGTGTTGATTATTAATCATTCAAGTTGATGTAATTACTTGTATATTTTAAATCGGGGTTGTTACATATGGTATCAGAGCATGATTCAACTCTATGGAACCTTTAAGTAAAATTTGAAAAAAGAAAAGAAAAATAGTCAATTAAATTAATCACTAATTTTATGTGAAAGAATTTAATCAACATAAATTTGAAAAATAAATAAAATATTAACTTCCTTTATTTAAATTGTTTTATGTGTGAGGGACTCACCCGACTTCAAGGGTTTTAGCTTTTTAATGTTCGAGGGTTTTGGAAAATTAATACAAATATAGTAGCTTGGAAGTGTTTATGTGAAGTTCTATTGTACAATTCAAAATACATATTCTTTATAAAGGAAATAGTATCTTCTTTATAAATTAATAATTTCCATTCCTTGTAATGGACACTCAAAATTTATCCAGTGAAATACATTGCCATGAATTCAAATCATTGATAAATATCCTTACATTCCCAGGAATTCAAATCATTGATAAATATCCTTAGGCTTCTCCCCATCTTTGTCCACACTCGCTTTTGTCAATTTGTTGTCGCGACCAGTGTTGGAATTTGATGAACGGTCAAAAATCTGCCTTGAAACTATGAAAACAGGTTGGAAACTCTGACAAACATCAAATTTGACAGGCTGGTCTTTTTTCAAATTCCAACCTCTTTTTTTTTGAAAAAGATTTGACAAGAGGGGAAAATTTGCTACCCAATTATCCCCATGTTCTAGTTTCATAATTCTATAAAAGCACGTAGGTGAATTGACTTCTAGATTGTTGTTGATATTCTCCAACAACTGTATTTTTTGCCAAAGTCGCTTTGATCCTTATGATCCATAATTCGAATTTTCCTGTGTGGGACAAGTTGATAAACTAATCTATGGGTTGGGCGCATGGCACAAGTTGAATTTATGTTGGGAGAGTGGAACTAGGGTCTGATAGTTCAACCTTTTACGAAAATTAAATATGTAATCAAACCCTCAATTTCTCTTTATCTCAAGACTAGTAATAATTTACGGTGCTTGGCTCTGCGGAATTTCCCACACAAATTGTACAGTCTCTGACCTATCCACTTGGACTAAAAACGTGGAATAGTTTCGACGGGTGCTTAATACATAATTAAATATTTTCTATGTTCCGCTGATAAATTTGTTAACTTGTGTGGCATCTTGCCACTAAATAACTGTTTGAATAAAAAAAATAGGGGATTTCTCCCGTGTACCCATCGCACATTAAACGGTAATGCCATGCCTAAACAAACCAAATAATTGCCTGCCAAAATAACAAAATGAAATACAAAGCCAAGTACATTTTAAAAGACCAAAGTTTCAATGATTTTTAAGCAATAGATTTTTCATTCACGTTTAAAGAATTACCTTCATTATAACTAATGAATCCCCTTTTCCATTGCCTTGATATAAGGTTGAAGATCCCTTGAAATTTTTCATACACAATAGATTTACCACTTTTTCCAACCTAGTCTCCACATCATCGTCCATGGTTTTCCCACAGCCAGCATTTCACAACGTGCACCAATAATTTTGCAAAGGTGCATGATATTTTAACAACACAAGCAAACATTCGATTAAAAAATAAATAAACGAAAATGAAAGTTTTAAATAATAAAATCAATCATGTATCCTTCGTTGAACATATAGTTAACTATGCTTTTGATAACTAGTTAAGCGTAACATAATAATGCAACTTTATAAAATATATTTTTGTTAGATTGTAATATATGTGTTTTCTTATAAGTAGGTATTTAAATATATAATGGATAAAAATTAAGTGTATTTTTTTATAAAATTAAAAGAAAAAGTATTCCATTATCACAAAGCTGCCCCAAAATTGGCTTGGTTCCAGGATGTAGTGTCCATGTTAAACCATCACTTAGCAGGGTTACTAGGACTTGGATCTCTATCTTGGGCAGGACACCAAATACACATCTGTCTACCCATTAACCAACTTTTAGACGCTAGTGCAAAAGTGTGGCCTATCCAAAAAGGATTTAACTTATATTAATGTGTTTGGTCAATATACATTGGAGTCTATCATTATTCATGTACTAGGGTCAGTGTTCAACTGTGTACAGGATTTATCAATTATAAATAATAAAATCAATCATGTATCCTTCGTTGAACATATAGTTAACTATGCTTTTGATAACAGTTAAGTGTAACATCAATCATAAAATTTTAAATAATAAAATCAATCATGTATCCTTCGTTGAACATATAGTTCAACTATGCTTTTGATAACTAGTTAAGCGTAACATAATAATGCAACTTTATAAAATATATTTTTCTTAAATTGTAATATATGTGTTTTCTTATACATAGGTTTTAAAATATATAATGGAATAAGCACAAGAGCAAGTAATGGATAACAAAATATTAGGATAAAAATTATGTGTAATTTTTTATAGAATTAAAAGAAAAAGTATTCCATTATCACAAAGCTGCTCCAAAAGTGGCTTGGTTCCAGGTTGTAGAGTCCATGTTGAACTATCATTTAGCAGGGTTACTAGGACTTGGATCTCTATCTTGGGCAGGACACCAAATACACATCTCCCTACCCATTAATTGTTGGAAATAATACTGAGAGGGGGGGTGAATCAGTAGTATCAAGCCAAATATTTCCTTCTTAAATTCCAGATGATACGCTACTTCAGTTAATAAAAACCGCATATATACGCAACTACAGATAAAGAAACCCGTGTATATCAAGCTGACTTATAATTTGAATTATCTTTCAGATGTCAGTTATTAATCTGTGATTCAGATGCACATAAACAGTACTAGAAACAGTGAAACAGAGCAGAAGACAATCACACACAAGAACACAAGATATAAGGAGGAAACCCAATGTCGGTGAAAACCTCCTGCTGCAATTCGTCTCTATCTTCTTATTAATTAGAAACTTCTCTTTACAATGTCTTGTACTGGAGCAGACTTTACCAGTACGCAGGCTGCAACCTGCAGAGAGCTACAACTCTCTCTTGTTTTCCAACTTTCCTGGAAGGGAGCTCCAACCCCCTTAGTTCTTGTACTAGCTTGAGATACTAGTACGCAGGCTTCTACCTGCAGAAGGCTGCAACCTTCTCTTTGCTTTCAGGGACCTCATTTCATTAATTTTCAGACTGGATCCACAAGTAACATCAATCAAGAATTTCTGCATAACCCAAACTCCTTTTCACCAATCAAAAGCTGAAACACATAAGCACTTCTCTGACCACTGTACCCAGAACACAGTAACTGTAGTCAAACACCAATTCTGAACCCAGAACACTGCAGCAATAAAACAGAAGCAGCTAGAACATAAATCAATATGTATACGCTACTTCATTGTTCAGAAACCTGCGAGTATACGCTTTTGTACAACAACCAACATGCGTATACGCTTCTTTCATTCACAGAAAAAGCGTGTATATGCACCTGCAATTCACTGAACCTGCGTATAGATCTATAAGGGATAATTTATTTATTTATTTATTTTTTTAAGAATTCAGACATTAGTTAACCCAGATTTATAGATCAAGAGAGCGCCACATATAATAGATCAAAATTATATAGAGATACCAATGTTCAAGCCTTGAGATTTTGATCCATCAATAGCCCTTATGCTTCTTGTGCTTAGGTTCCTCCTTTTTCAGATCTAGATCTGCACCATAACCTGATCACACGTATTCCAGATCTAGCACAATATTAGATATTCAATAATTCAGATGGTGCCTTGTCACATGATCTCCTTCCTCTTTTATAGTTTTAGGCCTTCCACAATACCACGGTCCAAAACCATAATAAACCAATACCAAGGGCCCAAAACCTGGGGTCAACACTTCTGACGAGATAGCTTGGTCCAAAACCATAGGTTCAAATTCCAAGGACTAACGACCATGGACCAAAAATAAGTTTCCCACCATGTACGCGCTTTTCTGTGCATAAAAGTGTGTGTATACGCATACGCAACTTCTGAACGTATAACCCGCGTGTATACGCGTCTTCGGCAAGGTGAACCTGCGTATACAAGATTTCCTTCATTCTGAGTGTCTGAACTGAGGTCTGACACCAAAGTGGGTTGCCATCAAGGACAACACTTGTACCATAGGGCCACACCTGTGCCAAAATGCCAACATTAACCAACTTCTAGACGCTAGTGCAGAAGTGTGGCCTATCCAAAAAGGATTTAACTTATATTAATGTGTTTGGTCAATATACACTAGAGTCTATCATTATTCATGTACTAGGGTCAGTGTTCAATTGTGTACTGGATTTATCCGTCGTTAGGGTATCTACTTTGATCGAACAGATTGATTCTACTATACAAGTACAAGCAGTTAATATGGGAATGAATAAAGCAGGTAAGGATGATGTTAAGTTATCCTTAAACAAAGATAAAAAAAGCAAAGTGAGTTTTCAGTATTTCAAAGAGACTGTTGTTTCCATTTTTCCTTTCCCAGACGACCGGGATCCTATCTTGATCCTGTGGCGATTATGCATTCATATATTATGAACAAGGACAGGTAACATTTGACTTACTCCTAATGGTAAAAAGAGCTCTATTTTGAATAAAACGGATCTCCCCAAGTAGAATTCGAACCTACGACCAATCAGTTAACAGTCAACCACTCTACCACTGAGCTACTGAGGAACAATGGAGGGTTCCCATATACGTTCAATATTCTTGTTCTTTGGACTGACCCATGATCATCAGTGTATAAACTATTGATAAAAATAAATAAGGTTTTTTCTCAACTCTTGGACACCCCACCCTAGAGTTATTGAACTATAAATACCATATGATCTATTATTATTGCTACTATTCAATATTACTACCATTCAATTCTTTTATTACTTAAAAAAAGAATAATTCGATTATATAGAACCTTGAAATAAAGTGATAACTTTTAGATTTAGATAAAGGAGGATTGGCAGTGAAAACAACAGTTTACAAGAAAGGCGGAATTGGAGATAAATGAGAATTTATTAAGGAATAATATAAGATTTAGAATAAATTTAAATTTTTGAATGAATGATATATATTTTTTATTTTAATTTATATGGATGGTGTTATATTAGACTTGTTGTGGACATGATTTAAATTATTATATTAAGTAAATGTAAATGTAATTTAGATTTATAAATTAGAATAAGGTTTAATTTTCATTAAGGGAATTTGTTTTGCATAAAAGTGGAAAAAAAATGAATAGTGCTATTCATTAATATTTCTTTTATTATACTACCTTTAAATGAGGGGAATGAGTTAGAGGTAACTATTTTAGAGGAAAATTTTAAGAATAGGTATACATTAATTATAGCTTAAAATTAGGTGGTGGTTTATATTATTTATGTTCACTATGGGATAACTCATGATCATGCCTAATTGCTTAAATTTTATTGATACTCTATGGTACTATGTATGAGGTTATGGTTTCAATTATTTGTTATGCCAACATACAGATGATGAAGTATAATGTGGTGATGATGTTTCATGGTGTGATGGTATGTGGTAATTGGACATAATTCTGACGAGAGGGTAATGATGCATAGGTGGTGCTTATTTATTTATGTTGTTATGATAATGATGTTGTATGCTTATGATGAATATGATATGCATAGGGATTATGATGTTATGTTGAGGTGTATTGACATGTGGTTCATTTATTATGTGATGATATGTCTTTGATATTGAATGTTGATGTTATAGATTAGGAGGATATTATGATGTGAAGCATGTGCTAATTGTATGTAGATTTATGACATGCAAAATTTTGTGATAACAATGATGTTATGTTCTCATGATGGCATGCAAGACTTGGCATGTGGATTATTTTCTATGATACTATGTTGTTATAGCTAATGCATTGAATCTATGTTGATATGTGGTGATTGACAAGAAATCCACAAATGGGTCGAGAGGGCCAGTTTATTTGATATGGGCTGGGGACATACTCAATCAACACTACATATGCCAGTGGTTCCTTTGTCTTGTATAGCTCTTGATGGATAGCCCTTGAAGGGCTATGGGACCATCTTGAGGAGGCCAAGTGCCTGATATTGTAGGCTCAGTGCCTGGTATTAGATTGGGATTCTGAAATCTAGTCGGGGTGTAAGGACTTCGATGCCTGGGGTTGTGCACCTTAGTTGGTGTGGAGGGAGTGGGCCAGCCTTGCGAGATGCCTGGAGTCATTGAGTACTAGGGCCAGATGCTTGCCTTGGGGCAGATGAGGTCTTAGCCAAGCGCGAGCCTTGAGACCAGCCTTGGGCTATGGAATAGACCGATGAGGCTTATGCTTGGTTTTGAAAGTGGGAAAAATGACAAAGATTCCTTGAGATTTCTCGAGTATTGTGGAAACTTTCGATGCCTGCTGGTTATACTAGTTTAGCAAAGGGTGTAGGGCAAACATGAAGTAATAAATAACTAAATAAATAAAATGTTAAATGATTCAACTTAACTTCGGGATGAAGTTCCTTAAAGAGGGGGAATATGTAATGTCCCACAATAATAATAATAATAAATAATATAATATTAAAATATAAGAAAATAAATTATAAACAATAAAGAAAAAATAATAATAGTAAATAAAAAATAAATAATGAAAAAAATATAATAATAATAATAAATAAATAACAATAGTAAATAACAATACTAGAGTTCTAAATAAATATAAATAAAAGTAAACTACAAAAATAGTAAAAATAAGTAAAGTTAACAAAAAGTAAATTCAAATAAAAAAGAGTTAAACTAAGAGAACTATACAAATAGTAAAAATAAGTAAAGTTATCAAAAAGTAAAAAGGAATAAAATAAGAAAGAACTAAATTAAAAGAAATATTAAGTAAAATTTAAAATAAATAAATAAAAGTTGCATGTTGACACATAAAATGTGTGCATGCGGTTCCATTTCCATTGTTTGGTCTATTTAACAGACGAAGAGGAAGATGGGATTCATCATTCATTCCCCCATTCTCTTGGGAGAAAAGTGTTGTGAGACAAAGGATTCCTTGGCAGTAGTACATTGATTGAGGGCTTGGGGGTGGCCAGTTGTAGAAAGATTATGTGTCGTTGAGCCTACGGTTGGGTGGAGAGTCACCCCCAAAACTTTGTTGTGGTTAGCGGAATTCAAATAACGTTCAACTCTGAAAATATAGTAAGAAATATCGTCACTGCAGGTAAGTTATCTTTGCTTTTATTCCTAAAAAAATCTATATTAAATAGTTGAATAACTGAGTGTTGATTATTAATCATTCAAATTGATGTAATTACTTGTATATTTTAAATCGAGGTTGTTACAAAGAGATTCGAAGAGGGACCATAGATGGTAGATCAATGAAGATAGAGGTTGAGGAGAAATTTTCCATGGTAGGCAAGAGCAGCAAGGCCAAGGGCAAGGAGGGCAAAGGAGTGGCTGAGTCTAGTCAAAAGGGCAAGAAGAAGGATCTAAGCAAGATCAAGTGCTTCCAATACCATTAGTTTGGACATTATGCCACTTAGTGTACTAAGCAAAAGGAGTCTAGTAAGGATCATGTAGCTACATCAGTAGAGGTACATGAATTTCTGCCCAATTTGAGAAATAATTCTCATTGATTGCTTACATGGCAAGCTCATTAGATAACAATGCATGGTATATTGATTCAGGATCATCCTTCTACATTACTGGGAACAAGAAGAATTTTAGCCACCTGAACGAGAAGTACATGTAGTTTCAAATTGATATAGGAGATGATGGCACGTTTATAGCTAATGGAGTTGGCACTATCAATTTTCAAAGGGAGTCAAGTAATTCTATTCATCTTAGAGATGTCCTATATGTTCCAAGTGTTGGAAAATCAGAAAGGCGGTAAATATTTTCTTGATATTGATAATTACTTTTGATGTTACTTGCTATTATGATTCTTTATATATTCTTTCTTTAGTTCATCAAGTAATTACACAAAGCAGCAACACATAAAATAGTGAACACAAGATGTAGGCACATGTCAGGGAAAAACCCCCCTCGAAGGGAAAACCCAGTCAAAGTAATTCTTCCTTTCAATAGTATTATTTGAGACTCTTCACCCTAGACCTTGAACAACCCTTCCCTCCACACCAAGCCAGCCTCCATAAGATTGATCCCTTTCTAGCAACTTCAATTATATAAAAAACTTGCGGCAGCTCACGGCTTCCAACAGTAGTCAAACTTGGGAGACTTCATTCTCCCAATCCAAATCACGAAACAAAGAGATACCACCACCAAAATTTTGATTTTCCTTGACCGCTTAGACTCCCCCAAACTTTCATTTACTTCAGCTTCCTGGCAGCAAACTTTCCCAGCCTCCTTCGCACTTCTGCCTGGCAAACATATTTTCACACTTTTGTCCAGAAGAGATAGAAATAAGAAGTTATTGACCAAATTAACTCTTATTCCTTCCTTTTATAGGCTTCTTATGGGGTAGAATAGTTCCTTAGGTTGACTTGATCTTCTCTTAGGCTGACATGGTGTGGAGGTTCCATAATTCATATTTGACTCAATACTTAACCGATTTACATGATTCAAAAGCCCAATAAAGGTATCTTTAAATGTACAATAATTCTATAGACTCAGAATAAATCCTGGAAGTCCTCAATGGGGAATTTTACCTAAAACATGGTGCCCCAAGCATGAAAACCCTTCTTTAAAGACTCACAATAATAATAATAATGATAATAATGTTCTTTATTATTTTGACAATTACATTACATAATAACTCAAGTACATTATTGGAGACTAAACATAGTTACTTTTTCCAACACTCCATCTTAAGTATGGAGGTATTCATAATGTACATATACAATGGAAGATCTCAAACTATATGAACCATGAAGAACTTTAGGCACTACAATGCCATGGACTAGGTTCTTGACCAGGGAAATCTATCCAATCGATCATTCAACAATTTAGGCATCACAATGCCATGGACTAGATTCCTGACCAAGGCAATCTGTCCAGATGGGGCTAAGGTGGACTCAAGATTTTAGCCCCTCTAGGTACCATCAGGCTTAATTGCTAACCACCAACCCAAAAATCCAAGTACCTGTCAGAGCTCAATGACCAAAGCCACATTTCCAACATCGGGGACTCATACATCAACACAAAAATGTCAGCCAAATGTCTCCCCGGGCAACACTTCACTCACAAAGCCTCAACACCCCTTGATATAGTAGATCAAGAATAACCAATCTCTCCCAATCAAACTAATTGGTAACGAGCATGCTTTCCTTCGAGTCATTCACATGTACAAACACAAGCCCAATCAATAACATAATTTCACAAGTATATAAATATAAACCTATGGGGTTTTCTAGGAAATAGATGTTGCTTCTCAATTCTCCATAGTAGGACTATTAACCAAATCTTTAACAAAAGTTTCCTCAGTCATACATTTTTCTTCCTACTTCATATGCAACAACATCTTCTTCAAATGAATCATGTTTTCTTCTTTCAACAGCACTTCATAATCCATTCTCAAATTTCCTTATCCTGCTCATGGCCTTCACTCAGACTTACAGTTGTTAGTTTTGGTCTAATGGATGACACATGAAGGAGAGAACCATATATATCACTCCCTCTCAACCAGGAATCACCTCTTTATCTGGACTCCCTCTTAATCTTAGGGATATTTCTTGTATTCATGCTTCCTCTGGGAGATCATCTTCTTCCTTTTCGAAATCGGAGAATCTTTCGTGGCTTCCAACCATTTCATCATAGTTATTATTATCCCCATCATGCTTATCACATCAATGAACATCTTCACCAAGTTGAAGATTATGTACCAGCACAACTTGCTTGTCACATCGAGCATCTTCACCAATTTGAAGATTGTGTACTTGCATAGGTTTATTTTCACATCAAGCATCTTCACCAAGTTGAAGATTGTGTACCTACAGAGCTTGCTAATCACTTTGAGCATCTTCACCAAGTTGAAGATTATGTACTTGCATAGCTTAGATAACAAGTACAACCAAAACTATAGAAGCATGATGTTAGGCATATAAGAATCACGGAAGAATTTCATATATACATCAAATGCCTAGAATTAAAAACAAGAGACATATACTCTTCAATATCTTGCTAGGGACTTTATCATACACCCTAGACTACATCATAACATTACTCATTCCATCTAGGGTTTCAATATGTCTTCCAAAGGTTGAGATACCTTACTACAACATAGAGAAAACCCTAGAAACCATTCACATAAATATGGATCTACAAATCATCTAACAACCTTCCAAAATACATGTGTTAGACTTCTCATTAGGGATTCATACAAATCCTATATTTCATACAAAAGAATCAATCAAAGTCTATCACAGCTTAGTCACTAACCTAACTACCTTCCACTAGGGTTAGTTCCAAACCCGTAGATTTTCAATCAACCATAAATCAGTCACTAACATGACCAACTACTACTAAGGTTAGTTGAAAACCCTATATTTCTGAGCAATCATCATATTCAACCAAACAATTCAAATTTCAACAATTTCTTCACAAATCTCAAATTATCATATAGTCAACATTCATCAAATATTTCTACTTCAACTAAGGATCAACTCCAAAACCCTATAATTCCATTTTCAAATACAACAATCTTATATAAATCTCAAATCATCATATTCCATAGATTTTACTTTGACTAAGGTTTAATTCCAAAACCTTAGATTTCCAATCTCAACAGCCGTTACATGCATAAATCTCATGTTGTTATATTTCACACTAGACAATGTGACTACTAGCGTTTAACTTCCAAACCATAGATTTTCATTTTCCAACAATCATCTAATAAATTTAATATTGTTATGTCACACATACTAAACAACTTTTAACTTCACTAGGTTTTCGCTATAACACCCTAGATTTTCAAACATCAACATCCTAGAATCTCAGACAAGGACTATGACCATCAACAACTAGATAAATGCATATCTAGGAATTCATAACCATACATAAGCATATCATATGTCCAACCATATTAATACATCTTGTCCTATACCAACCAAGGACTTCAACCAAAAGGACATGTCTATATATGCCTAGATTTTATCATCATGCAAATATATCATATCATGTGTTAGTCAAACCCAACTTCACAATAATATCAAATAAGAGTTAGATACACAATCATTTTGATTACACTAGGGTTTGATCAAAAAAACACGCTCATACTACAGAGAAACATTTTTAAGACAATGTAAGGATCTTTCTTACACATTCCACCAAACCCGAATGAGCTAGGGTTCCAATGTAGAAACATATATTACACCAAACTTCAATGAGCTAGGGTTCCAATGTAGGAACATATATTACACCAAACTTCAATGAGCTAGGGTTCCAATGTAGAAACATAGCAAACCCAACATCACCAAAACTTCAAAGGTTATGGGATTTCAGACCTTATCACTCAATCCTAACTAGTTAGGATTTCCAGATCACACCAAAATCCAAACAAGAGATCATCAATAAAATTTCAACTAGAATTTCACAATCAACCTAAGAAACTTAGGATTTTAGACATTCACATTAGCATACCCTTCGGTTAGGGTTTTCCAGAACCTGTCTAGGGTTCTACCAAATCAGACAAGAGTGGGGTGGGTAAATTTATCAAAAAATGAATCACCCAAACAAGAATCACTAGGATTCAATATTGATATTAATAACAAGGTTAGTAATAGATCATCAAATGAATAATCCTTTCAATCAATGAATTCAAAGCATACCTTTGTTTCATGTCTTGAGAGTTCCTCCTTCTTGTAGATGTTTTCCTAATCAAGACAACAGAGGGAGAAAGGTGATTAGTACTTAAATATAATCAAAACTAAATGAGTACATGAACCAAAAACTGAAAAGACATGAGATACTTATCTTTGAGATTTTTTGGGAGCTCCCTCCAAAACTTGAGGGAAACCTACAAACTTAATACAAAAATTTCTTTTCCAAAATAGTTAAGAACCTATAAATATTAAAACATATAAAACAAGATATGTAAAGCAGAGGACTTAATAGTGAAATTCCCTAATGTCATATTCTTCGAGCTTGACTTTCTTTGAGTCTCCTTCTTCAACAAATTTGGCTTGATCCCTTCCTCTCTTCTTATTCTTTGGATTCTCAGGACAGTCACTTTTGTAGTGACCCTTCTTATGACATTAATAGCATTATGTCTTAGACATATCAAATTTATTCCTTCGTCCCTTCCATCTCTTTCCTTTATGATGAGAAACATAATAATTTAATACTCTTCAGGATTGGAAACCACTGAGATCCTTAATTCTTCTTGACTACATCCGTTCCATAATTCTTCAAAGGTGAGAGCCACTCTCCAACTATTGAGACCTGAAGCAAATGCACTCCAAGAGGCTGGCAATCCTAATATAGTGGTCATCACCAATTCTTTGTCTCGAACAATCTCATTGATGGCTGAGATATCATCCCTGAGTCTAACTATCTTCACAAAGAATGTTTCCACATTGTCATCTTCGTGTTCCTCAACTCATTCTTCAAACTTGCTACTTGACCGATGTTCTTAATAGTGAATAGCTTCGACAAGGTTTCATACATCTCTTGAGCATGATCGATGTTAGCTATGAATGGGACAAGATTTCTTTTTATCCCTTCTACCACTAGAGTCATAGCCACCAATTCTAAATCTCCGAACTTTGCTTTGTCAGCATCACTATCTTCTTCAGTGTGCTTCTTTACGTTTCCTTTTACTACATCTAATACATTGTTCTTCTTGAGAACTAGGTCAATCCTCTTCTTCCAGGATCTGAAGTTAGATGCTCCTTCAAGCTTGTTCTCACCCTTGATAGAGACATCTTCCTTGAATATGCTAGATTCCATCCCTGAGATAGTGCCTATGAATAGATCTGCCTTTTTCTTCTTTTGTCACCAAAGATCTGAAACCATGTTGGAAAATCAGAAAGGAAGTAAATATTTTATCGATCTTACACAAAGAAGTAGCACATAAAATAGTGAACACAAGATGTAGGCACACCCAGTCAAAGTAATTTTTCCTTTAAATAGTATTCTTTGAGACTCTTCACCCTAGACCTTGACCTGACCTTCCCCCCACACCAAGTCAGCCTCCAGAATATTGATCCATTTCCAACAACTTTGACTATACAGCAACATGCGGCAGCTCATGGATTCCAGCAGCAGTCCAACTTGGGACACTTTGTTCTCCCAATACAAAGCACGAAACAGAGATCTGTGTAAACTTTGAAAGGGGAACTATAAACTCAAAACGGGAACTCTGGCCAAAAAACCCCAAAAAAACATCAAAAAGAGTGCTAAAAATGAAAAGTGTGTATACTGGAACGATGATTTTATTTTTTAGGGGTCAATTTTGAACATGTTTTAAAAATGGCAGTGACTACGAAATTTACTATGAAATTTTCATGCAAAATATAGCTTCAAAACAAAAGTGATGATACTGGAACAATGTTTTTTTTTAGGGTCAATTTTCAAACTTTTTAAAAAATGTTAGTAAAACCAAATTTTTATGTGCCAAACAAAGTTTTTTATGAGGAAAAAAACACATTAATGTTTCTAGTAGAATACCATTTTTCTTTCCTAAGTATAAATTCAACATGTTTTCAACCATAACATGTTAGATACAAAAGAAATTGAATTTTATTCAACTATAAAATTAAAAAACCATGACATTATGAACGAATTACATCACTAAATGAATTCAAAAGTCATTATCTGTATATTGAATAAAACATACAGTATATCTCTAATTTAATATTGCATTGTAGATATTTTAAACAATAAAAATTATCATAACTAGGACATATAATCCAACAATACAAAAATGCCTCATAACTTCTCATTTAACACCATATGGAAATCATTAATTTTATTTCAAGATACGATGCATACATCAGTTATATAAACTGTCTTAAACAATTATTCAAAATCACTCATATTTTCTTACACACCATCAGAATTCACATCTTCAGATGAGTGACTAGATGCTGACGAAAATGTTCCATATTCTTCTCTTTCATCAACTAGTGCCCCAAGCTGAGTCCACATGCATGCCTAACACTTTAGGTTTCATAATTCTTCTAGATCTATGACTAGTTTCAGTAGACTCCCATCTCAACATTGTTCCTTCTCGTAACAACCTTTTCAGAATCTCTATCATCTTGAAGTGAAGAGTTCCTCTCTTTGTTAAATTGAAGTCACAAACAAGTATGTCAACATCCTCCAATTTTAATATGTCTGTGCGGCGGCGATTTATATTTGTACCCTTTCTTTTTCTCTTTCTGCCATTTTTTTGTCAACTACCATCTCTGGCTTATACACACCATTGAATGGGTGTGTATTTGTGGCATACCAATGTACTTCAACACTTGTAACATCCTCATTTTCTGTAAAGACCTTTATAACTTTAGCAACCCAGAATGGATAGCCATTGTGATCTCCATCTGCTAGCACTGCAATCATGCAACCCTCCTTAATATCATGTACTGAACCCTTGTAAAGGTCTTCCATGGCTTCACGTTGTGCACGAGACCTTCTGGAACCAATATACATCTCTCTTTCCTCTGCCTGTGAAGAATTAATAATACCTTGAGATTGTTGTTGTTCAACAATGTTTATTTCCTCACGTTCATTTGACACATTTTGTGGCCAAATAAATGGAGTTTTCAAAGGTATATCTTCATTTGTTGTTGTTGAAATGATATCACTTTGATTATTGAAAAATGACTCCCACCAAACTGAATCAGCAATGTCAAAGTACTCTTATGTATATCTAATACATTTTTTAATTTCTTCCAGGCAATCAGAATAATTTATATCTCTATTTTGTCTGGCATTCTGAACTTCACCAACTGATTGTAATAACAATATTTTTTATGCAAATATTGGATGATTTGGAATGAACTTCAAAAATTGCAAACCTGATGATGGTGCCCATTCTGCAGTAGTTGAATACTTCTTGCCCCATATTAGTGTTTTCCCATCAATTTTTTTGATACGAAATTGATGTTGGAAGCTAATGTCATTAAGTTTTTCAATGCATTTCCCCTTACCATATGATCCCAGAATAAACCTCTGCATGTCAACAGTTTCTTCCAACACATCAAAAGTAGGCTCTGGCGTGTATGATTTCTTAAGACATTCAATTAGTGATGGCAAGATCCCAACTTGCTTCCTCCTCAATATGACTGAAAAACGACTGAACATCTAATCAATATGGTCATGAGTGTGCCCAACAAGAAGGAAATCAACCTTTACCTTTTAAAAAATTCTCAATTCAACAAGCATGTTTAGATATCCAAAAACAACTTGATTTTTGTTTTCACGACAAGTGTTGTCCAATTGTAGATACAGAACTTCAGGAAGAGTACCAGACCAATGAGAAATCACATCATGAATTATGGTTATGGTCAGATTTGCATCATTATGAATATTTGGAGTTGTGAAGTACACCCTTGGCAACATTTTCCCATTGAAGACCATACAACCGACCAAGTGAAACTGAATAAAATTTTCCTCCTGTAAATTTATGGGTGTGCAAACAAAATGTGGTAAAATTATCAAACCCAAATATTTATTTGGATTATCATAACACTTCTTTTGATGCTTTTACAACTTCTTCCTTTCGTTTTTTTGTTGTTCATGATGATCTTGAAGTTCTTTGACAATTAAATCTACACAACATAAAAGAAATTCATTAAGAAATATGTTTTCATAGTTGATGACTATACAATTTTAAAAGTTAAAGTTATGAATGCTTACCTCTTTCTGACCCTTCACATTTGTCCCTTTTTTATTTTAGTGAAGCACATGTACTGCAAATCCCCATCCTTGTCTTCTTAGGAATATGGACATTGTTGAATTTTTTCTTCCATACTTTCACAAAATATTGATATGTAATAAACTGGCCATGTCCCTCAGCACCTTCTGCATATTCTTTGTATAAGTTGTAGATTTCTCGTCTTGAAAAATTATCTGGAATATGTATTGTCTCTCTATTTGGCATACACTCTCCATGCTTGGAAAAGAAATCTTTCATCCATGACATTGAAGTATTTGATAATGGCCCAAACTGTCTTTTATGACGTACTTCTGAATAAATTGTGGGATCCTTTTCCAAATTTTCTTGAATTCTCGAGAGACGAAAATTCCCAATCAAATGAAACATTTTGAAAGCTTTTCTACAGATAAATAAAGTCCCATTATGATAATCATAACCTGACAATGTAGATTGCATGCACCCAACTAAATATGAATTTTGCATGCTTTTATTCATTGACAAATATCTCTTCCTGCTTTCTAATGCAAATTTGAAATCCATATGTTTCAAGCAATCTTTTTGGCAACATTCACTTGAAATGAAAGCACTGATAGAACTTCTTCTCATCAGATATTCTGCTCTACCCCTTGTATAACTAGAACAACTTGCATTGATACGAAAAGGTCTGCTCCTACTCCTCGATACAATATTTCTTGGAAAAATCTCCATCATTGGATCATCATTTGTATAAGGCTTTTCATCATCATTAAGAGGAATGTTATCCACACTATGATCAGCTCTGCTTTTCAAATATTAACTTGGAGGATATTTTTCATCTTCTGCTTCTTCAGTGCTATTGTTGTAGTCCTTAGAATTCGGACTGAATTGAAAATTTGACTTGATGTTTAATGGATATTCTTCCCCATGTGCATTGTCAGTGCTACTCTCATAGTCCATAGAATTAGGACTATGTCGAAAATGTGATTGTTTACTTATTGAAGATGCTACATCCTATCCTTTTTCACTGCTACCTTTATACTCATTAGAATTAGGACTAAGTGCATCATCCTGTCCTCATCACTGCTGCTCTCATAGTCCTTAGAATTAGGACTAAGAGGACACAGTGACGCTCCATTCTTTTGAAATTCATCATCACGCTCTTCATAACTATTGCTCTCATAGTCCGTAGAATTAGGACTAAGTGGACACTGTGACACTCCAATCTTTTGAAATTCATCATCCCACTCTTCATTATTGTTGCTCTCATAGTCCTTAGAATCAGGACTAACTAGACACCGTGACACTCCATACTTTTGAAATTCAACATCATGCTTTTCATCACTACTTCTCTCATAGTACTTATAATTAGTACTAAGTGGACACTTTGACACTCCATTCTTTTGAAATTCGTTATCACGCTCTTCATCACTGCTGCTCTCATAGTCCTTAGAATTAGGACTAAGTGGACACTGTGAAACTCCATTCTTTTGAAATTTGCCATCATGCTCTTCAAAACTACTGCTCTCATAGTCCTCGAAATTAGGACTAAGTGGACAACGTGACACTCCATTCTTTTGAACTTCACCATCATGCTCTTCAAAATTGTTTCTCTCATAGTCCTTAGAATTAGGACTAAGTGGACATCGTGACACTCCGTTCTTTTGAATTTCACCATCATGCTCTTCATCACTATGGCTTTCATAGTCCTTAGGAGTAGGACTAAGTGGAATCTGTGACTCTTTATTTATTTGAAATTCTCCATCCCCTCTTTCATTAGTGTTGCTCTCATAGTCCTTAGAATCAGGACTAAGTGGAAGAATTGACTTTATATTCATAGTGGAAGAATTCCTGCTATATTCATCAATATGAATAGAGTTGTTACGCGATGAAGATGTTGATGGTGTATAAATCGAAACTTCACTATTAGAATAATCCATCCCTTTCAAATAAAAGATGTTGAATGATACAAATGGAGAGTCTCCTAAAGATATTATATAGCTTAAAGAATGAAATTTTCCCTCCAAAAAGTTTCGTGAAAATATTTCCCTCCAAAAATTTTCGCGAAAATATTTCCCTCCAAAACGTTTCGCGAAAATATTTCCTTCCAAAAAGTCTGTTAGATTTATTTACCTTCATTATTTTGTTCTACAATTTATTGAAAAATGTAAACTAAATTTTTTTATGAAATAAATCATTAAAATTAAAATTGTTAACTGCAACTTCTACGTTAATTATTTTAATAGTTAAAGTATATATTATTTACTAAACAATTGAATTTGTTTTTTTATAATATGTTCTAAAACAAATTATCCCACATTAAACCCGTTGTAAAACAATTCTACAATATTCACTTTATAATATTTTAAAACAAATTGTCCCACATTAAACCCGTTGTAAAACAATTCTACAATATTCGCTTTATAATATTTTAAAACAAATTATTCCACATTAACCGTACCGTAAAACATGTCCGTAATTTCACTTATATATTAAAATTTCGTTATCACTATTACTCACATCACATCCAAGATTTCTGAAAATCATTTAAAGACTTGTGAATTTGTGGAGTAGCTACATCACTATCAACAACATATTCAACGAAGAATTCTCACAATTGAAAGGTAAGTTAAATTTTTTTCCTTGAAAATTTTCATATTAAATTAGTTTAATGAAAAAGATTTTTTTAAATTAATCATTTTTCTAAGCCAAAATAACAATTACATCCGTCGTGAGCATGGTGGGCCCTATTAAACTCAATCACCCAATTACCAGTGGGTGGACCGCTGTGGTGTCGCAGGGTGGGCAAGGAGGTCGGGCGAGCGGGCAGGGTGTGAGGGCGTGGGGGGGCGGTAGGGGGTGTGGGGGCGGCCCAGAGGCTCGCCCACCTGTCATGGTGTTGGGCGATTCTCAGAATTGCCCAATCCCCGCGGCGAGCAGGTGAGCTGCCAAGGTGGGCACCACAGCCCGACTCGCCCCCTACCTCCAACCCCCCCTCCCGACACCCTCACTCCCTTCACCCAAACCTAGCGCCCTTGCCCCTTTAACCCCCTCAATGCCACCCTCAGCCATTACCACCAACCCCCCCGAACCCTCACCCCATCGGCCCCCTCCCACGCCCATCCCTCCCTCACCCCCCTCTCTCACCTCCCTACACCCCACTGGGCGCCCTCGCCCCTCCCGCGCCCATCCTTCCCTCACCCCCCTCTCTCACTTCCACCCAACCCCCTGGACACTCTCCCCTCCCTTAGCCCCACCAGTGCCCTACCCAACCGAACCCCTCGCCACCCCGGGTGCCTCACCTCAACCCCCGCCCGAGCACCCAACACTACCCACACTCAAACCCCCCACCCCGAGGCGCCCCTCTACACCCCACTGTCCCTCCTCCCCTCGAGCATGCCACCCGCTTCACCCTCCCTCCCCCAGGCGCCTCACCCCACCCTACCCACACTCACCCCCGCCCCACCCCCCCGGGGCACCCCTCCCCATCCCGAGCACCGCACACTACCCACGCTCACCCCCCTCCCCAGGCGCGCCACCCACCCCACCCTCCCTCCCCTAGGCGCCTCGCACCCTCCCCTCGCCCGGGAATCGCCTCGCCGCCCGCCGGGCGGGGGCGCAAGCCTCCCGAGTGGCGCCTACCTCGGCCGCACCACCCGGGCGGCCCGCGCCCTCGCCCGGCAGGCGGCAGGGCGATTCCGGTAATTCCGGGAATCGCCTTAGCACCTGCCAGGCCGGGGCGTGGGCCGCCCGAGTCGTGCCTGCCACGGCCGCGCAACCCGGGCAGCCCGCGACCCTGCCCAGCAAATGGCAGGGCAATTCCGGGAATCGCCCTGCCGCCTGCCGGGCAGGGGCGCGAGCCGCCTGTGTGGTGCCTGCCAGGCGGGGGTGCGGGCCGCCCGGGTGGCGCGGCCGTGGAAAGCACCACCCGGGCGGCCCGCGCCCCCGCCCGGCAGATGGCAGGGTGATTCCGGGAATCTCCCTGCCGCCTGCCGGGCTGGGGCGCGGGCCACCCGGGTGGCGCGACCGTGGCAGGCAGCTACCCGGGTAGCTCGCGCCCCCGCCTAGTAGGCGGCAGGGCGATTCCCGGAATCGCCCAACCGCCTGCTGGGTGAGGGCGCAGGCCGCCCGGGTGGTGCAGCCGTGGCAGGCGCCACCCGGGTGGCCCGTGCCCCCGCCCGACAGGCGGCAGGGCGATTCGGGGAATCGACCTGCCGCCGACCGTGCGGGGGCGCGGGCCACCCGGGGGGCGCAGCCGTGGCAGGCGCCACCCGGGCAGCCTGTGCCCCAACCCGGCAGGTGGCAGGGCGAATCCCGGAATCGAGGCCGCGCCACCCGGGCAGCCCGCGCCCCCGCCCAGCAGGCGGCAGGGCGATTCCAGGAATCACCCTGCCGCCTGCCGGGCGAGGACGCGAGCTGCCCGGATGGCGCGGCCGAGAGGGAGGGAGGGAAGGTGCCTGCTGGGTGGGGTGGCGTGGAGTGCCCGAAGGGCGGGGGAGGGTGGCGGGCACCCGGGTGGCGGGTGGGGCGCTCGGGCAGGGGGAGGGAGGGTGCGGTGCGGTGCCAGGGAGGGTGGAACGAGGGGCGGGCACTCGAGAGGGGTTGTCGATGGGTGGGGTGTGGCACCCAGGCGGGAGGGTGGGGTTTGCAGGTGGGCAGGGTGCGGCGCTCGGGCGAGGTGAGGGAGGGAGGGGTGGGTGGGGTTGAGTGCCTGGGTGGGGGGGTGCGGTGCGCCCGTTGGGGGGGGGGGGGTTGCGGGTGGGCAGGGTGATGGAGTGGTGCAGTGCCCGGGAGGGGGGGCTGGGACCTCGGGCTGGCACTCCACGCCACCCCACCTAGCAGGCACCTCCGGGGGGTTGGGAGGGTAGGACGTCGATGGGTGGGGTGGTGTTGGGCACCCGAGGGGAGTAGGGTGTTGGGAGGGGTAGGGCGCCGGTGGGTGGGGGGGCGCGCGCCCGCGGGAGGGACGGTGGGTGGCGTGGGTGCCTGGGGGAAGGGGTTGGCGAGGTGGGCGCCCTTGGGGTGGCACCGGTAGGTGGGGTTGGGCCAGCACCCGGGGGGTTGTGGGGAGGGGGGGAGCACCCGGGGGGCACTGGTGGGTTGGGAGGAGGGGGAGGAAGAGGGGAGAGGGGGTGCCCGTGGGGGCAGAAGGGGTAGGGTGTCGGTGGGTGCGGTGGGACGCCATTACATATATTTTTTTGTATTTATTAAAAAAATTAGACATTTCATATAATATATATATAGTTAATTTTGGAATGTTTTATTCGTGATTTACTTTTTTACACTAGAATGTTAATGCATACCCTTTTAGAATGTGAGGGGCAGTGGGTGAGGAAGGGGGCGTGGGCGGGTGGAAGGGTGGTCGCGGGGCAGGCGGGTGAGGGGGGCGGCGTTGGCAGGGTGATTCTGATCATACAAATAAAAAATTTATGATATATTTTCGTTGTTAATTTAAGTTAATATGTTTTTATTATTTACTGATTTATGTGTTTCTATTTTTCAAGAAAATGGCATCAAAGAAAATTTCAGTGAATCTTTCTGGACCAAAGACTCTTAAAGGTGCATCTTCAAGAAACATTGGTGAACGAACTCCACCTGAGCTCATGACTACAAATCTTTCAAGTGCCTCAAGTGATAAGAAGATGATTTCAGACTGGAAGAATTCGAAAGAGGTGAAATTTCCATCAAGAATCTGGTATTTGAAAGAAATAGAAAGCACAAATGTGAATATATATCTGTATATTGATATACCGAATGATAATGGAATTTTTCAGGTGATGGGAGGAGTCATAGATATGTGTTCGGTACCGGACACTGAAGTTGTTTACATACTTACAAAAGCTCTCAAGTCACATGAAAGGATTAAATACTGAGTATCATATTCATTGTATGACACGAGAGAGGTATCTACAAAGTTGTGTAAAGAAATCATAAATGAGATGACACAAAACATCGTAAGTATTGTTATTTATATTTGTATTTTGCGTTCTTGAAAGTGTCTCGCTATATTTTTTAACTTTGTTTTTGATTGACATATGATATTTTATTTGGCAGAATTTTGTTGAAAGTTGTTCAATTAGGTTGGGAGGCATTCATTTCATAAAGCATGATATCATGAAAGTTGTCAGCAGTTTTTACTCAGTGTCAGAAGAAGATATGGAAAATAAGCAAAATGTAGTAATTGATGAAAGTACATCAAAGAATCATAAAAAAAGGCCTCTGGTGGATAAATCTAGCAAGGGTAAACAAGTTACTTTTGAGGACGATGAAGTTGAAATTGACAGTGAAGCATATGTTGCCATTAATGAAGATGACATTAGAACGGAGAAGAGCCCTAAAAAACCAAAAGTAACAATGCCCAAGAATAAATCTGTTGGGAATGTTATGACCAAGAAAAGTAAAGTTGAAGATTTTGTAGCAGTCATTACCAGCAGTCAAGAACCTGGTGAAACTTCAAAAGAAAGTAGAGAAATCATTACACCAGGCGCTGATTTAGAGGATGGCATTATCAAAACAAAACAAAATGCCATTCGAGAGAATTTTACAAAGAGAAACTTAATTGATGGTGGTCGTACATTTCAACTTAAAGTCAGGAAAACCTATAAAGCAAGTGAAGGACAATGTCAATATCAAGTTAGAAGGCCACATCATCTGCATGTTCACAACTTGAAGACATTGATGAGGTACAATCCATATGCTCATGTGGTTAGTTATGTGCTTCTTGTTGATCCACTTCAAGTTCCAAACAAAGAAGCATTTGATAAGTCAAAATGTTTTGAATACAATTATTATGTGCTTGGGGGGAACCATTCTGTAGAAGCTCAAAGACAATTGATGGAGGAATATCCTAATAACCCACGTTTTGAAACAATGAAATGTATCATTTACGTTGGTTTATCAGATACAGAAACAAAGTTAGTGGCATGGGATCATAATTCAGATAATGAATATAGGATGTCTATGACTTTCATCCAAAGGGTTAGATTTATTCATAGTGAATTTGAAGAAAAATGTGGTGGGGATAGGATAAATGTTACTGCAGATTTCCGAAAGGAATGTTGTATGGAAATAGGCTATCAAATTGAAGAGAAAACCAATTCAAAAGGTGGAAAAGGAAACAAAAATAGTGATTTATTCAGAGGTGTTGATAACATTTTCCAATTGGCATTTAGAACTGGAGATGTTTGGAAGTTGATTGATGAGATTTTTAGCATGTGGGAAGACATTGCCATTAAAAACCAGAAGGTCAAAAAGTCTAAGCCATTGATATGTGGCAACAGTAAATTAGCTCCTGAAATGAAGCAGCTTCCAGACGATATGAATATCACACCTTGGAGGGCGATGCAAGGATTGAAAGATGAAAAAATTTTCAAAACAATATTATCTCGTGTGAGGTCAGGGGAATTATCATTGGAGAAAATGTATGAAGAATTTCAAAAGTAAGTTTGTTGAATTATTTTTATTTATTTCTAGATTATAATTATATTTTAAATAAAACATGTTGTTCTTGGTAGTATTTGTTATACATATCATTATATTAACTTTTTGTTACTTTATCTATGCAGTCACAAAGTTTACATGAAAATTCAAGAACAAATGGTTAGATTATTGAATGAAGATAGTTGGGATGATGTTATATGCAACTATCTAGATTCAAGTTCTACATCAACATTAAAAGCTTTTTATCTTGCATTTAAAAAGGTATCTTGATTTATACATTCATTTTTATTCACCTGCGTACTAATTTTAATTTATAACTTACACATATATTTGTTTAATTTATAAAAGATTAGGAAGGATGATAATGGAGCGCCAAATAGTTTCAAAACCTTTATTGAAAAAATAAAGACTGAAAGACTGAGGAAGCAACGTATTAAGAATGTTCAATTTGATCCAAATCTTAATCATTTCAATTGGAATGGGCTAGACGCTATTCAATATCAACTAATACAAGGTGACTGTGAAGACATTGCTAAACTCATACCTAAAAGGGATTATGCCTTAGTCATTGTAGATATTCCCCATGGTTTCAATATTCCAAACATTGACTATGATAGTGACCCTTATACTTATCAAGATCTTAGTAAAGTGGTTGCGGGATTTGTAGAAGTCACGTCATCACCATTATGGAGATTTGTGACATTTCATTCAGACACACAATTGGAAATGATATTGTCAAGCTTCAAGGGGAAAACAAATTCAAGGATGCAGCGTACATGGTAAGATGTTTAAAATGTATATTTGATTAATGTTGAAAATTTTATTTATGTACAAGTTAATTGAACTTTTACTATTTCATGTTACAGGAAAAAGTCAAATCTTCTTCACAATGAAGATCAACAATTTATAAATGATTGTGAGTTCATTCATATTGATAGTTTGGCAAAAGATGATAGTCATATGTCTATGATTTTTAATTGGGTAGACGGAAAGAGTCATAGCCAAATACTGACTTATGATGCTGTTGTGAGAAAACTAACATATGAAGAGAAAGAAGCAAAAGGAGAGATAGTTAACATTTATCAAAAACCACAATTATTGATTAACTATCTTATAGACCTTTGTTCAAATGAAGGAGATTGAGTTCTGGATTTATTTTCTGGCTCAGGTAAGTTTTATTATAGGGAATTGAATTTGAAGAGAGAGAAATGAAGAGTGATGCACCAAATGAATTTGTAGTCCTTCCTTTTATAGGCTTCTTGTAGGGTAGAATGGGTCCTTAGGCCAACTTGATATTCTCTTAGGCCGACATGGTGTGGAGGTTTCATAATTCATATTTGACTCAATACTTAACCCATTTACATGATTCAAAAGCCCAAGAAGGGTCTCTCTAAATGTACAATTATTCTATAGACTTAGAATAAATCCTAGAAGTCCTCAATCAGGACTTTGACCTAAAACATGGTGACCCAAGCATAAAACCCATGCTTTAATAAGTCACAATAATAATAATTATTATTATTTTCTTTATTCTTTTGACGAGTAAATTACATATTGACTCAAGTACATTATTGAAGACTGGACATAGTTACTTTTTCCAACACCAAGATTAAAGAAGAATATTGTTTCAGTAGTTATTGTGGTGTAGGAATATCCTCTCTATGGACAGAGACAATCCCTCTAGCCCAAGAGAGTGGGTCTAGCCACAAACAAGACAATATAATGTAAATTTCCTTAGATTAGAATCGAATAAGAGTGCCTACCTCTTATAACGCTAATCCACTTGATGGTGATCTTGCTTCCTTGCTCCAGATTCCTTTGTTCCTTTCGTTCAAGTACCTGAAACAAACATGCAAGAAACAACAGCAAACGGGATAGAATAAAATCCAATCCAATCTAGTTAAAAGGTCAAGGAGTTTTAAGCTATCAAATGTAACATTACACCCAATATAGGAAATAAACCATTAGTTGTATTAAAATAAACTTCAAAGAGAAATACAACTGAAGCCTTAACATTGGAGATCTCCTTTGCGATATCCAAGTCCTACTACACGCCTTTTCAGCACTATTTTCCTCCTCTAGCTTGACATGAAATGGCTTCCAAGATCTAACTCTCTCTCCTCATTCTTTAGCTACCAAAGACTAGTCTTTTTTCATCTAAGACTAATCTTCTTCTATCAAAAGCTAAATATTTCATAATTTTGCAGCTGGTTCTATCTCTCCACCACTTTCACTATGTGTTGTATTATGTTGTCTGTAACTAAAAAGGGTAAGAGGAAGTGGTTTATATAGGGAAAGGAAGATAAGAATGAGATCCACTCAAGGAGGAAGAAGGTCTTATCCCCTTTGGAAGGTCCACTTTTAATGGGGAAATAACTTTATATGGAGTTCTCGGCCCTAATCCAACCAAACGAACATCCAGCACATCGCCACTTGAAGTTTCTAGACATGAAACTATGTTTCCTTTTATAAAAACTTTCCAGAAGTAGACCAGAAAGGGTATTGGGCTAATAGTAGCACTAATCAGTGCAGGTCACAGTATAAAACTCTACCATCGACGCGGGTGAGACACTGGGAAAGAGTGTTGATCTTAAACACTGGGTTCTAAGAAGGATTCTCTGGCAATGTTCTGCAGGGAGTGGGGACTACTTTCTTCAAACTTCAAGGGATGCAAGAGCATAGGTTTCATGGTGAAAGTATAACACATTATTCACTACTAGGCTTCTCCATGATCAAGAATGGGGAGTGACAAGAGAGTGACAAATTACTGTGTAATAGATGCCCCCTAAAGCATGAAGTCAGAGTTGAGAGTGATGGTTGAAATGCTTTAAGATGGAGCGAGGACTTGGAATACCAGAATCAGAAGACCTACAACTCAAACATACATGTACATATCTGAAATCTGATAGTCATTCCTGATAAACATGAGAGGCATATAAAAATACATGAATCCATGGTATAGGTGTAGGTATCCATCAAGACAAGGATCATGTGCATGGATCCTCGGAATGGACGTAGCCATCCGAATGAAGTGATCATATCAGATAGATCCATGGCATGGGAACATCCATCCGCATAGAGAGGATCAAAATGAAAATACCCATAGTATGGTCACAGCCATTTGACTAACCAAGATCAAAATTATACCCATGGCATGGTCACAGCCATCCATCTAAAGAATCATATATATAATCATGAATGACTCATCACTCCTCATAACCTATAATTTTGTGATCTAAGCCCATGGTCTTGCGCTCCAAAATGACCCAATCAAAGTACAAATTCTAACATGTGAATAGACGTGTTAAAGTCAAACGTGCTAGAAAATCACCTGATTACTGGCCAATGATGTGAACCATTAACAAGCGCGAGAGAAACCACCCATAATGGCAATGGCTCTCAAGGTACTATTAGTACAATTCACGAAGTGTGAATAAGGAATTGAATTTAAACACTTGTGAAATAATTCAATCAAAGGCCAATGAGGAGAATCTGTCATCGAGTGCAAAGAACTTGTCATTGAGTCATGTAAGCTCTAAGGTACTGGAAGGGAGTTTCTATCAACTTCCTGGATAATTAGCTGAAGTCGAAAGGAATTGATCTGTTGAAGGAAGGTCATAATGAATGATTCATCATTGACACGAAATGGGAAACACGATGAATGAGAGTAATCCAAGATGGTGACATATGATCAGACAATGTACAGGTAGAAAGACTTCTCTTGAATATGTGCATGACACGACTCCGAATTTTGGCAACATTTGACATCATAGGATCAGACGTCATGGTGACGTGGCAGAGATCATATAAGAGGTTTAAAATGGATAACCTAAAACCCAGGGAGGTAAGTGACAGAGTGAGGATGTCCAAAAACCTGACATGAATAGAAAATGAGTCTCAATGTTCAAGAGCGACATGCTGCCTCAAGTGAAGAATACAACTGATGAAATACTTCCAATTTTCCTCCACCATTTCTGGCGAGTACCCCAGTTATTTTTACACAAGCTTGACGGGGAGAGCATATCCATGTAATATAAGTCCATCCTTCAGATGGATCCATCCTAGTAAGTTTTACGAGCCCTAGGAAGGATTAGCTTAGTCTCATCATAATGACAAGTCCTATGTCGTTTAATCTTTTAACGAGTCCGAAAAAGGTGAAACTCAGAACCTTTTTCATGTTTAGAGAGTTTGAAAAAGACACGGAAAAGAAAACTCCAAACGTAGAGTTGTCTCTCGAGCCTGAAAAGGTAGAAAATAATACTCGAGAGAACCTCCTAGTCATGTTCAACTAAGGTGTACCCTTTTCGTAAATAGTTTTATCCCAGCCTGAAAAAGGGGTAAACGTATACTGGGTAAATGATGTTTCATAGCCTTTAACGAGTTCAAAATGAAAATATCTCGGCAATATTTTCATATTTTGAGAGTCAGAAAAGATCTCAAATTTGACTCCCTGCTTTTATTTTCTTTAACGAGTCTAAAAGGGAAAAATACTCGGCAATATTTTCATTTTTTAAGAGTCAGAAAATAGTTTAAAGGTGACTCGTTCTGGAGGAATGAGTGGTATAGAGGGTAGCAATTGGTTCTGGTAATGATGGAACTGCTCAAAACATGTAATGGCCAAGAGGCTGGCTAATAAAACCACTCATCACAGATGTTCCTCAGGCACAGGCAAAACAACCAAGTGAAATCATATTATCGGTCAAAGAGATGGTGGTGATGGAATGGAACAACCAAGCCTTATCTGATGGGAGAGTTTGATAAAAATGGCTATCACAAGGGTTAAAATGGAGATGGGTTCATTTTTATACAAGCCTGAACCACGTGGAACTAAGTTTCAATTCGGTTTCATGTTTACACAAGCTTGAAACAAAAAACTATGCTTGGATTCAGTTTCGCGTTTGCACAAGTTTGAAACGAAAAACTATGCTTGAATGGAAAAAAAAGGCATGCCCCCAGCATGATGAGAGCTGAGGCACATGGCCCCCAAACTTCATTTCATTCACCAAAGTAGACATCGGGTTTCTAAAAGGTGGATGGAATGAAGCTTCACTTTCAAGATCAAGGAAAGACTCGACTAGAATTTGACGAGATCTTAATCAAATACTCGATTTGAAAAAGGGAGTTGTTTCATTTTTTAACGAGGTTGACAAAGTAAAATAACTATCCTCAAGACTCCTTGTTTCATTTTTTAACGAGGTTGATACAGGAAAAAACTATCCTTGAACATTTGTTTCATTTTTTAACGAGGTTGATACAGGAAGAAACTATCCTCAAACTCCTTGATTCATTTTTTAACGAGCTTGACACAAGACAAGGAACTATGCTCACATTCCTTGTTTCATTGTTTAATGAGCTTGACACAAGAAAAGGAACTATGCTCACACCCCTTGTTTCACTTTTTAACGAGCTTGACACAAGACAGGGAACTATGCTTTGAATCCCTGGTTCATGGACCATACGAGAACATGGCTCCCAATAGGTCCTCACTAGACGGGAGAACCATGCTCTGGGAGGAATACATGTCAACTAGTACCGATGGCAGATCAGGTTCTAATGCCCCCAATACATAATATACTATACCATCTGTGTGATCATCAACATATGTGGAGACGGAACGGGTAGCCACATAATTGACCTGTGGCAGGGAGGGTATTGCTTGAAAATAAGAACCAATAGGGGACGATGGTTTCATAAGAGGCACCTGATGACCAATGAACGATAATTAATCAATGGTCACTATTCTCCCTTTGTGTGGAAAACAAACCACACAGAAAAGCGAAGAAACAAGAGCTCCCATGACATAAACATAGTTGCGTCCAAGGAGAAGATTGAAATCTAAGGGACCTTGGACTACCATCACGTCTATATAGACAGTCTTTCCTCCCAAAGTAATAGGGAACTTCGGAAGGATCCCTAAGGGCTGATTGGTTCCTTCGTTGAAAGCCAACAGATTCTGGGTGACAGGCACAAGTTTTGGGGAACCCAAAGATTTCCAAGTAGTAGAAGACATGATGTTAACAGATGTGCCTTCATCTAATATAGTTCCATGTACTACCATATTATAGGCTTGTACTATAATCTGGAAAGGCACATAAGATGGGAGGAAAAATGAAATCAATTGACTCCAATAAAAATAAATAACATAACTACTTCGTGGGGGAATCATAGGATTCTCCCATGCTTTACAAGAATAGGAGAAGGACTCTCCTAAACAACTGGGATGGGAGGGCCATTCTTCGATTCATGAGAATTTGAAGAGACAAGAAGAACATGAGAAGTATGATCATCACTCTCTTCGGGAACAGAGTGAATGATTGAAGGCAGAGCCAAGTCAACACTCCTTTCGACCAATGGTTGGTCAGGAATAGACACAAGAGAGTCATGCTCAGGAAGAGTAGGATGGGCAAGAGATGAATCCAAGTGAATCTCTTTACCAACTAGGAGAGGGTTAGAAGAAAGCCTCTGATAACCAACAGGAAGTTGAAGTTGAGGAGCTGTAAGGTTTTCCAAAACTTTGGAAGCTTTATCCATAAGAGGACAAAGGTGAAGAAGATGTTATCCTTCACATAACCTACAGGGGAATCTAATCTTTCCCTTATTCTTACCATCGCTAGTCGAGGGTGTAGCATTGAAATCATCTCCAGAGTTCGATGAGGATGGTTGATTCAGGTCTTGAGACCACACCTCTAAGACTCTGGGAATTACAGGATAGTCTCAAAGGAGATGGCCACCCTTACATAGCTTGCAAGGGAATCTGACCTTCCATGGAGGATTGGAAGGTTTGTCTACAAGAGGTGCATTTGGAGTAACAACTGCACAGTTGGACTCTCATTTATCTGACTTCTTCTTCTTCTTCTTCTTATTCTTCTTAACCTCCTGGTTATTGGATTTCAGAATTTCACCAGGTGAAGTAGAAGAGGAATATGAATAAATAGGGGAAGAAGGTGAGAGGTCAGCCTTAGAATCAACATGATATAGTTCAAATGAAGGAGATGGCTGGATAGGATTTGGCACACTCGGGACCACCAAGGTCGAAAATAACCAGATAGGAAAACCAATGGTTAACCTAGAAAGGGACAACATTGCCATATAAGGAGCACCGACATTTCCAAAAGAAGGAAAAGGATCAGGATTCCCATCTGAGGGAATCCTTGACTAGTAGACTCTGGAAATGTTTCCGTTGGAATCGACCCTAAAGAATCACTAAGGAAGATAACTTTAACCAAGAATATTCTGTGGGTAGTTAATTTTAAGACACTGAAACAAAACTTTTCCTCTTCATATTTTAAGAGTCTAGAAAAGAGAGAAATGTGACTCTAGTCACTTTCGGAGTTAATGAGCTCGAAAGGACAAGTGCTCGATGATCTTTTAAATTTAAAGAGTCAAAAAGACCAAAATGACTACTCAGGATAATCTAGGCAAAAGGATTACCAGGTAACTGTGAACTACATAATACCTCCCGATGAACCAAAAAGTACGAGCATACTATCTCCCCGAATGTTGTGTTCAGTGTATCACATTTACAAGGCAGCAGACTCGGCTTCCTATGGATAAAGGATTGCAAACCTAGTGGGGTGTCCCTTTATATACTCAACAGTATGGGGAGCACAAGTCCATACTAGCATTGTCTAATGTCGAAGCGAACGACAGCTGCTAGGTTTAAAGATGCTAGAACACGTCTCTAGCCTAGACCAGTAAATGTGAGCATTAAGTTTCAATGCTTCCTTAGGTTAATTCAATAAATTTTAACAGTTGATCTTGAATTAGGTTTCAATTCTAAGGCCCTACCACTGTCATCTGAAAACTCCTATATGCAGTTGTATGAGAAAAGAAATTTTCTTCGATGAAAGTTAAAACTAATTGAGGGATAGAGAGCACACAATCAATGAAATATTTCACTAATAGATGTCCTAAATGTACTTAATCTTCCCTTAACAACAAAAGAAGTTTCATTTCATTTCCAATGCTTATGATAATGCAATTCTAGCTTCTCAATGACAATACTGATGCAATATTTTTGCTTAAGTAAACTAGAATGATGTTCTTCTTTTCATAAAATGCGAAATGAATCTTTCACATAAAGCACTTTAATGAAAATTTTTACAATTCCGAACAAACAAACATCAATCAAATCCAAAGCATGATAAATGAAACGAAAAGTAAATTCTTCCCTGAATCGAACAAATCAAACACATAAATGCTTCAATCGACAGACCAAGCAGTGTAATCTATGCTCGGAAAGAGAAAAGAGACACTTGAAATAAGAGAACAAATGAAACTCTTTCACTCATTCAATTGAAAATGAAGCAATGAAGATGTTGCGACTAAAAGATGGATTAAATGAAGCAGCAAATCAGGAACTTGACACAATGAGTAAACAAACAAATGAATGGTAATTGACCTAGATTCCCTGGGGTCATAGAAACCATCCAAAAAAAACTAAAAAAATCAAGCAATGAAACTTGAAGCCAATCAAACAATCAAACCCAGCAAAAAAATCATCCTAGTTACTTCTGGGCAGAAGAAGAGAGTCTGAGGGTCAAGATACACTAACACTAGAATGGGAGAAACTCTGTTTTTTTCTTAACTCAGAGACCGGCATGAATTTTGGTCTGAAACTATTGATGATCGACACGACCGGCATGACTGTCAGGCTAAAACTAGCACTGATGGGCCTGATTGGTGCGACTGTTTGTCCAAAAATAGCGTAGATCAAGGGATTTAAAGAAAAAATAAAAAGGAACTTCACACAGGGTCAGACTTAACACATCAAAGGGTGGGTTAGTGTCTTTATGCCTTCAAACAGGTCAATATAGATCTAGAAGACCATAAATCAACAAACTAGGCACACAAGTAGAAAAAATATAGTGATGAAAAGGAGATGTATTTCCCTAGTGGAGTCGCCAATTTGTGGTGTAGGAATATCCTCTTTGTGGACAGAGACAATCCCTCTAGCCAAAGAGAGTGGGTCTAGCCACAAACAAGACAATCTAATGTAAATTTCCTTAGATTAGAATCGAATAAGAGGGCCTACCTCTTATAACGCTAATCCACTTGATGGTGATCTTTCTTCCTTGCTCCAACTTCCTTTGTTCCTTTCGTTCAAGTACCTACAACAAACATGAAAGAAACAACAGCAAACCGAATAGCATAAAATCGAATCCAATCTACTTAAAAGGTCAAGGAGTTCTAAGCTATCAAATGTAATATTACACCCGATATAGGAAATAAACCATTATTTGTATTAAAATAAACTTCAAAGAGAAATACAACTGAAACCTTGACGTTGGAGATCTCCTTTGTGGTATCCAAGTCCTGCTACACGCAGTTTTAGCACTCTTTTCCTCCTCTAGCTTGACATGAAATGGCTTCCAAGCTCTAAGTCTCTCTCCTCATGCTTTAGCTACCAAATATTAGTCTTTTGTCCTCTAAGACTAATCTTCTTCTATTGAAAGCTAAATATTTCAAAATTTTGCAGTTGGTTCTATCTCTCGACCACTTTCACTATGTGTTGTATTGTGTTGTCTATAACCAAAAAGGGTAAGAGGAAGTGGTTTATATAGGGAGAGGAGGATAAGAATGAGATTCACTCAAGGAGTAGGAAGGTCTTATCTCCTTGGGAAGGTCCACTTTTAATGGGGAAAGAACCTTATATGAAGTTCTCGGCCCTTATCCAACCAAACAAACATCTAGCACATCGCCACTAGAAGTTTCTAGACATGAAACTCTATTTCCTTTTATAAAAACTTTCTAGAAGTAGACCGGTGTGAGTATTGGGCTAACAGTAGCATTAATCGGCACAGGTCATAGTGTAAAACTCTACCATCAGTGTGGGTGAGACACCGGGAAAGAGCGTTGATCTTAAAATTTGGGTTTTAAGAAGGATTCTCTAGAAATGTTTTGAAGGGAGTGGAGACTACTTTCTTTAAACTTCAAGGGATGCAAGAGCATAGGTTTCATGGTGAAAGTATAACATAGTAGTCACTACTAGGGTTCTCCGGGATCAAGAACAAGGAGTGATAGGAGAGTGACAAATTACTATGTAACACTACTCTTGAGGACAAGGGTTATGATGTAATTTGTAACAAAGGTAAGGCTTACCTCTAGCACTTAGCTTCTGATGTAAGAAGTAGATAGGTGTAGGGAAGAACAATCTCTAAAAGTTCCAGCTAGAGACAGGTGCAGCCTTGAATAGTAAGGTAGGTAGAGCTCAGAGTAGAGAAGTGGTGGATGAGGAGAGAAAAACTAAGAGAGAGTCCTTAGAGAAAGAGTAGATTAGAGTACCTGAGAAGAATCTACTCAAGATGGAGCCTCAGCTAGTATCTTAGTTTGAGTCGAAATTGTTGGCATTATGATACAGGTACGATACAAGTGTTGTCCATGATGGCAACTCACTTGGATGAGAGATCATAGTGCAGCAGGTCAATAGCAAAGAATTAATGATCAGAAAGAGGTATATGCAGGTTCACCATGACAAAGGCGCGTATACACACGGGTTAGCAGACCAAAAGAAGCATGTAACGTACACATGCACTTTCACAAAAGGAAAGGCACGTACATGTTGGAAAACTAATTTTTGGTCTGTGGTATTTGGTCCATGGTATTTTGATCCATGGTATTGGTCCATGGTATTTGGTCCGAGGTATTGACCCTAGGTATTGGGTCCAAGGTATTGGTCCTACGTGGTTTTGGACCATGGTATTGAGAGAGGCCTAAACCTATATAAGGAGGAGAAGATCATTAGGCCAGGTGTGCAAGATGAGCAAGTATTGAATAGTTGATGAAGTGTGAGATCCAGCATGTAGGTTATGGGTTTGTGATGCTTTGCTAAGGATGCACCTATGTGGCGAATGAAGGTTGATGGATCGGGATCATGAAGACTAAAATGCATTATCATTATATGGTATGAATAGTTCAGATCTGAAAACTGACATATGTTTTATCCTTTATGTATGATGATCTGGATATGTCTGAAGTAGAAAATTGCAGCAAAGGTATAAGTAATTATTTTCAGATCTGTACGCTGGTTGGCTTTTGTAAAAGATCGTATACACACTGGTTTGGTTCATCAAAGTAGCGTATACATGATGAGATTTGATATTTGAGGTTGTTGTTGGTTCTATTGGTTGTTGCAGAGTTTTTTGTTTTGATCTGTGTACTGGTGACTGTGGTTGATGACAGGGTTTCAGTGATTCAGTTGTTGGGTGATTTAGAGATTGATGATGTAGATGTGGTTGATAGTTGTATTGTAGTGGTGATTGATTTTGTGCTTCAATGTTGTTGATGGGTCCAGTATGAAAATTGGATGAAACGTGGCCTTCATGTTATGGTGTTGTGATCCAGGTGTATCCAGTCTGAAAATTTATGAAACGTGGTCCCTAGAGGAAGAGAGAAGGTCGTAGAATTTTGTAGGCCGGCGCCTATGTACTGGTAAACATATCGGCCAGTACAAGAGCCAGGGGGTTGTAGCTCTCTTCCAGTAGTAGCTGGAGAACGAGAGAAGGTTGTAGCCTTCTGCAGGTGGGTGCTTGCGTACTGGTATGAGTCTACGCTAGTACAAGATTTTAAACAAGTTTCTTATATTAAAGGAAGACGACAGTAGGTGGTTTTTGTACCGCATTGGGTTTCCACCTTACATCATGGTGTTCATGTGTGTTTCTTATGTGTGATGATCTGTTCTATTTTACTGCGCCTGTTTACTGTTTATATGGTTAATGAAGTTCGGATGCACTAATTAAATATCAACATATGATGGATTAACTGAATCATAAGTTTACTGGATATATGCTAGTTGCATTAAACACAATTGCGTGTACAAGCAGGTTCCCTTAACTGAAGTAGCGTATATGAATCAAAGTATGAAATAAAAAAGTTTTATTGATTTTCTAATACGGATTCACCCCCCCACCCCCTCTTAGTATTATTTCCAACAATTGGTATCAGAGCCAGGTTCTTCAGAAGAATCTTGATCGCTTGAAGGAAGATCCATTATCATGAGTAATCAAGAAAGACAGGGAGCCATCAGACCACCAATCTTCGATGGGAGCATTTTTGTTTACTGGAAGATAAGAACCACAGCCTATCTACAATCACTTGGGACAAATGTTTGGGAAATCGTGGAAGGAGGATATACATTTCCATCAGAAATTCCTACAGATACGGCAGGTAAAAAGTAATATGAACCAATGCGAAAGCTGTTACTATATTATTGGGAAGTTTGTCAAAATCAGAGTTTGTCAAGGTCATGCAGCTCAAATCAGCCAAAGAAAAATGGGACAAAATCGTTCTAAGCTATGAAGGAGACTCTCAGGTAAAACGTGCTAAGCTTCAAACTCTCAGAATTCAGTATGAAACTCTTAAGATGCATAGTAATGAAAGCATAGCTAGCTACTTTCTATGTATAGATGAGGTTGCCAATTGTATGAAGAATCTGGGTGAAGAAATAAAGGAAGTTACCTTAGTTGAAAAAGTTTTAAGATCCTTATCTGCTAAATTTGAACCTGTTATGCCCCTATACCAATCAGTGTCATATTTCATGATTGACTTCGTTTAGCTTTGTAATATGTTCATACCTTTACTTGTTGCAAAGCTTTTCCATATTTGTAAAAAATCAAAAAAATTTAAAAAATTTAAAGAGGGTATGCCCTAAAAGAAAAATCAAAGGGTGAAAATAATAAAAAGATGGTCAAAAAAATGAAAGAAAATGAACCCCAACAAAAAGAAAGACCAGGAAAGTGTGCAAGTATAAATGTCACTACTTTTTACTTTTGTATAATAAAAATTGTGTGTAGCTTGTCACTTATGCCACAATTTATGAATAGTCAAACAGTTTAAACTTGGCTAGTTCATATTTCAATTTCATGTTTATAGAGATAGAGAATAAAATCTGACCAAACTGTTTAATCTTGGCAGATAAGTAGATAGGTAGAGTGAAAAAGGAGCTCAATAGTTTAATCTGAGCCCTTGGATGTAATAAGTGTAGACTTAGATATGCATCACCATGTAAAAGAAAAGAAATTTTGATAAGGGTTTGCCAGTCTAAGTGCACCCTAATAAAGAAGTAAAAATGCTAGGTTAAAGTAGGTAGGGTAAGTAGATGATGGTTGCAGAATAATATGTGGTGAATGATGAATTTAAATGCGTAAATCTTTTACTTTCATCACAAGGCATGTATCACTTGGAAGGCACATCAAGCAAGCAAAGTCAAAATAATTAACTTCTCCTTTCATTTCCCCTAATTTTTCACTAATTTCCCCTAAGTGCCAAGGTATCTATCAAAGTTAGAGGGGCTCAGAGCATTTCTCTGACTTTTGGAGGGACCAGACCCTCGGCCCAATAATTTATAATGCCTAAGTACTTAAACCCCTTCATCAATATTCACCCCTTCATAAAATCATTCATTCCCTTAATAAATCTTTTCCTAAGTAAAATCCTATTTTACTTAGGGAAAATACAACATTTTACATAAAAACCCTCATCTGCACTTAGCCTAAGTTTTAAATATACACATGAAAATGTTTTGACTTAGCGCTTTTTCCATTTCATTTGATCATATTAACCACTGATGTTATTATTATGTAATTCCCCTATAAAAATTACCCACTCCCATATTACTATAACTATGTAAAAACCCCAGAATCTTATATATATCCCGCCCCTAGGTTAAAATTCAACCATAATACACTCTTAATTGGGATTAATTAGTTAATCTATAACTAATTAAGAACCCCAACCCTGCCATGTTAGTAAAAGGATTAATTAACCCCCACGGTTAATTAATAACTGCTTCGACTAGTCCCGCTACTCCCGATGTAATTATAAAACCTTCAATTATGTTGGGTCCGCCCTCATTAAAAATTTCCACCTAACCTCCCTGATAGTCGTTCGATCGGATCCCTCAGATTCGATGATTGTCGTGCATATTGCACATCCATCTACGACCAAACATTAGCACGCGATCGCGAGCGGTTTTGCAAACAGTGCCATCGCCACGCGTCGCTCATCGTATGGAATCTTGCAGTCGAGCCCAAATACCGCCTCCCCTCCATTAGCGATGTGATGAAAACCGCTTACCGCTTCCTGCTACCGACAAAATGTCAAATCATTCTCCCACTGACGCCACCCGTCCAAATCCCAAAACCCGCCAAATTTCGACTTTGTATAAAAAACAAAAAGTAATCAGTTTGCCGTCCTATTCTGCAAACGCATATATCCATGCAAAATGAACGTCGAGGTTAACCAGCTCATGCACCCAACCGCCAACCACCTTCAAAACTTGTAGTCGACGCTGCTCAAAGTCTGCCATTACACCCAATGAACCTGCATTCCATCGCTCTCACTAAAAATAGGTATTTACCATTTCCCGTCTAGAAACCCTATGAATATTTGTTTTCCTCTATAAATTGCAGCTAAAAAACCAAATTTTATTATAATTCAGCTGCTACATTTAAAGTTCAAGTACCCTAGACCTTCTGTTTTCACCAATTTCACATAATAAACCCAGTTTCCTATCTGAATCCATAAGAACCAGAATGGAAGCTCTTGTGGCCCTAAATATTGCACCCATCACTACCCCTCACCGTGATTTTGACTATCTGCCCCTGGAAGATAAGGATTTTCAAATAAAAGACTTGAATACTGATAAAGACCACCTGAAAGTATTTTTCCAATGTCGGGATAATTTCTTGAATGGCTATGATGCCATAGGACTTTGGGAATCAAATCTCCCAATGTATTTTCTCCCCACTGTACACATTTTTCCTGACATTATCCATTAGTTTCATGCCAACTATGATCCCAACCTCAGAGCAGTAATGTGTTGGCATTATGATTCTGGTATAGCTCTATGTTACAGATGTTGTACTTGATGGCAACACCCGTGGCAATGCTTTGATCAGGCTCTCAAAATGTTGAAAATTAAGAAGTACGTAGGAGAACAGTTCAGAAGATGTGTACACGCAGGTACACCGTGAAGGGACCGCGGCCAAACACGCAGGTCACCCGTTCAGGAGGTGCGTACCCCCAGTTTCACTTCTTCAAGGCAGAGAAGCGCGTTCACGTGGGGTTTCCTATGTTTGGCCCGTGGTATTTAGCCCGCCGCTCTTGATTCTATGGTTTTGGCCCATGGTATTGTTTTATATTATTATTATTATTATTGAGCCCCATGTTTTTGGGCCCTTGGTATTGGTTATCTATGGTATTGATCCATGAATTTAAGAGGAGCTTGCCTATATAAAGCAAAGGAGATCACTTGGCTAAGTATCTTTTGCAATTGAATATCTTAAGATCTGAAATATTGGGTTATTGTCTTAAAATCTTGATCTATATGAAAGTGAAGTTGAAAGCGAATCTGTGAAGGGTGATTTCTCGAGCGCATGATCAGATCTGGGCATCCAACTAATTGTGGCACACTGGTGAACTGCCAATTCGGCCCTAATCAGAAGTACGCAGGTGATTAACGGTGCAAGTGCGTGGGTACGCAGAGCAGAAGAAGCAGAACTGCATGGGTACGCAGAGGAGAAATAGGAGAGCTGCGTGGGTACGCAGAGCAGAAGAAGCAGAACTGCGTGGGTACGCAATGCGACAGAGGTTCAGGTGCGTACGCATAGTAAAAGTACGTGGCGCGATAGTATCTATGAGTGTGTGGCTTCAGTAGCAGTACGCGACGCGATAGTGTCTCTGGGTGCGTACCTACAGTAACAGTACGCAGCGCGATTGAAGAAGAAGTGTGTGGGTACGCCGTGCAGCAGAAGGCTCTCTGCGGGTATACGCAGGGAAGCAGAAGGTGAAGTGCGTAGCGACGTAGGCCAGAGAAAGAAAAACTGCGTATCTGTCTTAAGATCTTTTGTTGACTGAATTTTTTTGTTGACAAGGTGTTCTGGGTGTAGTTCTGTTATTGATGATCTAGTTGCTACAGTTGACTGTATAATTTACATGTACTTGATGATCTCTTGATATTTATGGATCTAGTTTGAAAATTTATGAAAAGTGATCCTTGTAAGAAAAGAAGTAGGGGGTTGTGGCTCCCTTCCAGGAGAGACTGGAAAACGAGAGAGAGTTGTAGCTCTCTACAGGTTGCAGCCTATGTACTGGTAAAGGACTGCACCAGTACAAAGTCATTGTAAAAGGAGTTTCTAATTTGAAAAAGATAGAGACATATTGCAGCAGGTGGTTTTCACCCACATTGGGTTTCCACCTTATATCTGGTGTTCTTTGGTGTGACTATCTGTTTTTCTTGTTCATGCTATTATTTTATGGTACTGATATGCAAAAATAATTCAAAGTGTAAATAAGGAAGAATTGTTAAAAGAACTTGATAATACCGATTCACCCCCCCTCTCAGTATTATTTCCAACAATTGGTATCAGAGCAGGTCCTTCGGAGAAGCTTGATCGCTTGAAGGAAGATCATTCATCATGAGCAACTACGAGAGGGAAGCATCAATCAGGCCACCAATTTTTGATGGGACAAACTTCAATTATTGGAAGGTAAGAGTTACTGCCTATCTTCAATCTCTTGGTACAGAAGTTTGGGATATCATAGATACAGGCTACACTTTTCCTTCAGCTACTCCTACAGATACGGCCGAAAAGAAGAAATATGAAACAAATGCTAAAGCAGTCAATACTTTGCTAGGATGCTTATCTCAAACAGAATTCGTAAAGGTTATGCAATATAAATCTGCAAAAGAAATATGGGACAAGATTGTCTTGAGCTACGAAGGAGATGAACAGGTAAAGTGTGCTAAACTTCAAACCCTCAGGATTCAGTATGAGAATCTCAGGATGTATAATGATGAAAGTGCGGCTAACTATTTTCTTCGGGTAGATGAGATTGTTAATTGCATGAAAAACTTGAATGAAGAAATAAAAGAGGCTATTGTGGTTGAAAAAGTTCTAAGATCATTGTCCCCCAAGTTTGAATATAAAGTGTCTGCAATAGAAGAAAAGGAAAATCTATGAATTCTTACTATGTCTCAGCTACACGGAATTCTAACTGCTTATGAAATGAGAAAGGGAGGTCCATCAGACAGAAGAGAAGTTGCTTTCAAGGCTTCAGGCAAAGGAGATTATTATGAAGCAAGTCACGTGCCAGAAGAAGAAGAAGAAGAATCAAATTTTGTCAGAAATCTTCAAAGGGGTTCTGGAAGGTTCAGAGGTAAGTTACCTTTTAAATGCTTTGCTTGTGGAAGAGTAGGTCATTATGCTGCAAAATGTCCTTATAAGGATAAAGGAAAGGAACCTGCTAGATGGAACAAGAAACAGAGTGCAAATAAGAAAAGCTAATACACTCATGAAGATAGTGATGGTCTATCAAATAGTGATGAAGATGAACGGGGTAATGACTATAAACTGTTAATGGCATTTGAAGATGATGATTATATGGATGCTATAGATGTGGATAGCCTTTATGAAGAAATTATTAGACTCAAGAGATGTATAGAAGAAAAGAATATGATCATTGATACTCTACAATTTCAAATTGATGAAAAGGAAAAACATCTTGAAAAATTAGAAGGTGAAATTGTTGGTCTTAGAAAAGAGATTGAGAAAACGAAATCTATTAATCTTAAGTTTGTCAAAGGATCTGAAACTTTGGATGAGATTATCAATGTACATCATTCTCCACTAAACAAGACAGGTCTGGGCTATAATGGAGAAACTTCTCAAGCATCCACCTCAAAAAGCTATCTTGATGCAGCAAGAAGGAATGAGAAAAAGCACAATGGAGACCATCAGGTAAAGCAGGGACGAATTGCAAACAGAGACTATCAGGGGCAATCCGTCTTAAGGGTGAACAAAAGCTACAACCAGCCACAGGTAAAATATTCTCAATTTGGTTCAAGAATGGATGACAATAGAAATTACAATCATTTGGCCGGTAGATTTGATAACCGCAGAAGTTTCTTCAATGGACAATGCTTTTCTTGCCATAACTTTGGTCACAAAGCAGCTCAATGTGTTGCATATAAAACGATCATGACTAGAGAAGCTCAAAAAAGAAGTATGACCGGGATTACAAAAAGGGCCTATAACAACTTTTCGGTTCTCGAAAATGAAGTTGAATGTTCTATTTGTAATAACTTTGGTCATGAAGATTCTGAATGCGAGAGCAGGTTTCAGCAGACAAAGGAACAAACCTCAAGCACCAAAACATGGAGAATAAAGGAACCACAAACAGAAAGATGTGGGATAGCATTTTATGCAGAGGGACAGGAAAATCTATGGTACATTGACAGTGGATGTTCGAAGCATATGACAGGTGATAAAGAAAAACTTGAATCATATTCTGCTCTAGAAAAGGGAAAGAAAGTTTCTTTTGGAAATGATACTCTTGCAACTATAAAAGGAAAAGGCACTGCTCAGTTAAAATAAAAGGTCAAAGCTGGAAATGTTTTGTATGTTGATGGATTGAAACATAATCTTCTAAGTGTCAGCCAGATGTGTGATCAAAGAACCGAGGTGATATTCAGATCAAATGGATGTCTTGTTCGTGATCTTGATACAGGTAAAACAGTTATCAAAGGTAAAAGAACTCCAAATAATCTATACATATTTGAAGAAGGACAACAACAATGCTATCTGAGCAAGGATGATGAACACTAGTTATGGCATCGGAGGTTGGGGCATCTAAGCTTTTCACAAATAAGGAAAGCATGCAAATATCAGGCAGTTCGCGATCTTCCAGATATCAAAATTCCAGACAACACCATATGCAAATCATGTCAGTTTGGAAAGCAAACCAGAACTAACTTTCCAGAGAAGGAAGGATCAGCTAGCATGCCTCTTGAGCTAGTACATACAGATACATGTGGTCCATTCAAGAAAAGGACACCTCGAGGAGAAGAATACTTGATATTATTCATTGACGACTTCTCCAGGTTTGTCTGGTTAGGACTTATGAAGCACAAAGATGAAGCATTCGAAAAATTCAAATCCTTAAAAGCCTTGGTTGAAAATGAATCAGGACACAAAATTAAGTGCCTCAGATCCGACAGAGGTGGGGAGTTTACCTCAAATGAATTTTTCGATTTCTGTGAAGAACATGGGATAAGAAGAGAATTCTCTACAGCTAGAACTCCTCAGCAAAATGGAGTTGTGGAAAAAATGAACAGAACAGTCCAACAAATGGCTCGTGCTATGCTTGATGAGTCGTGAACTTCCGCAACTTTCTGGGGTGAAGCTGCACATGTTGCGGTTGTTATTCTCAACAAAACAAATGTCCGGGTGAACAGCACTCAAACCCCTCATGAGCTCTGGTGTGGTGAGACTCCTTCGGTAAAGCACTTCAAAATCTTTGGGAGCAAATGTTATATTAAGAATACTGATGAGCAACTTGGAAAACTTGAACCTAAAGCAGATGAAGGCATTCTTCTTGGTTATTCTCCTCATAGCAAAGCCTACAAGTGCTACAATAAAAGACTTGGAAGAATTGTTGACAGCATTGATGTAGTGGTTGATGAGAAGGGATACATTCCTAAGCAAGTACATCATGAAGACATCGAAGAAGATGAAGGCTACCCTCAAAGACAGAATGATGAAGAAGAAGAACCTCAAGAAGAACCAGAGGAGAAGACAAGAATAGAAGAGAAGACTCCATCCAGATATGTTCAGAAGAATCATCCAGAATCTCATATTGTGGGGCAGAAAGAAGTAGGTGTACAAACAAGAAGAACAATTGCAGAAGCCTCAAGCTACTTGGCATTACTCTCTTCCACTAAACCACAAAATGTGAAAGAGGCATGCAAAGATGAATGTTGGGTCAAAGCAATGGATGAAGAACTTGAGCAAATCGAAAAGAATAACACTTGGGAGTTGGTTCCTAGACCAAAAGATAAAAATGTTATAGGGACAAAATGGGTCTTCAAAAATAAATTGAATGAAAATGGAGAAGTAATTAGAAACAAGGCCAAACTTGTTTGTAAAGGGTATGCGCAGCAAGAAGGAATAGATTTTGAAGAAACCTTTTCTCCTGTTGCAAGACTTGAGGCCATCCGAATGTTCCTTGCTCTCTCAAGCTTTCAAAACTTCAAAGTATTTCAAATGGACGTGAAATCAGCCTTTCTGAATGGAGACTTGGAAGAAGAAGTATACATTGAGCAGCCAGATGGGTTCATTCTTGGAAATGATCCAAATCATGTATGCAGATTGAAAAAGGCTCTCTATGGTCTCAAACAAGCTCCAAGGGCTTGGTACTATCGTTTGGACAAATATCTTCATCAACAAGGTTTTTCAAAAGGATCAGCAGATAGCAATCTTTATATAAAAGTTGAAAATGACAAATTGCTAATACTTGTTGTGTATGTAGATGACATTATCTTTGGCAGCAATGAAGAAGCTATGAGTCAAAGCTTTGCCTTGGTGATGCAGAAAGAATTCGAAATGTCCTTGCTGGGAGAACTGACATATTTTCTTGGTTTGCAAATCCAACAAAAAGAAGGAGGGATCTTTTTGTCTCAAACCAAGTATCTCAAACAGATTTTGAAGAAATATGGCATGGAAGATGCAAAACCAGTATGTACACCCATGGTCACAGGATGTAGCCTCAGTGCAAATGATGAATCTGCAGCAGTGCGTCGACCAACCTACAGATCTATGATTGGAAGTTTACTTTATCTGACAGGTACCCGACCGGACATCATGCATGCAGTTGGAATAGTTGGAAGATTTCAGGCAAATCCGAAGGAGACTCATCTTCAGGCAGTGAAGAGAATTTTCAAATATCTTCAAGGGACTCAAAATTATGGCTTATGGTATCCTAGAGATACAGATCTCACACTTCATGCTTATACAGATGTAGATTGGGTCGGAAGTGTGGATGACAGGAAAAGCACAAGTGGTGGTGCGTTCTTTATGGGTTCCAGACTAGTATCTTGGTTCAGCAAGAAACAGAGTTCGATTGCCTTGTCTACAGCCGAAGCGGAATATGTTGCTGCTGCATCTTGCTGCACTCAACTCCTTTGGATGATGCAGACTTTGCAGGATTTTCAAATCACTTGTACACCACCTATCCCCATCTTATGTGATAACACAAGTGCAATCAGCATCTCAAATAATCCTGTCATGCATTCAAAAACCAAGCACATACCAATCAAGTATCATTTTCTCCGGGAACAAGTGCTTGAACAGAATGTCAAGTTGGAGTATGTTCCTTCTAAGGAACAAGTTGTTGATATACTCACCAAACCATTGCCCAGGGAGACTTTTGAATACCTCAGCCAAAAGCTGGGGGTTGTTGATGCATCATCTTATTGTTGAAACTCTTCTGATTGATGGTTGTACGCAAGGTTCATTTGGGGTATATGCGTACATGTGCTGGATTGTGGTTTGATTGAAGATAAAATGGCACAGGTTCAGGGGGATCATATAATGCATTGTTGGCATTATGGAGGATGTACAGGAGGAGAACATGGATGCTGGTCTAAATATAGCTGCAATATGTCTCTATCTCTTTCATGGTTCATATTCAGGGGGAGCATGTTCTTAGGGGGAGCATAAACCTTTGCCCTTGATGTCGAAGGGGGAGAATGAAGTTGAAAATTTTGAGGTTGCCATCAAGTCCAAAGGGGGAGATTGTTGGCATTATGATTCTGGTATGGCTCTATGTTACAGATGTTGTACTTGATGGAAACACCCGTGGCAATGCTCTGATCAGGCTCTCAAAATGTTGAAAATTAAGAAGTATGCAGGAGAACAGTTCAGAAGATGCGTACACGCAGGTACACCGTGAAGGGACCGCGGCCAGACATGCAGGTCACCCGTTCAGGAGGTGCGTACCCCCAGTTTCACTTCTTCAAGGCAGAGAAGCGCGTTCACGTGGGGTTTCCTATGTTTGGCCCGTGGTATTTAGCCTGCCGCTCTTGATTCTATGGTTTTGGCCCGTGGTATTGTTTTATATTATTATTATTATTGAGCCCCATGTTTTTGGGCCCCTGGTATTGGTTATCTATGGTATTGATCCATGAATTTAGGAGGAGCTTGCCTATATAAAGCAAAGGAGATCACTTGGCTAAGTATCTTTTGCAATTGAATATCTTAAGATCTGAAATATTGGGTTATTGTCTTAAAAGCTTGATCTATATGAAAGTGAAGTTGAAAGCGAATCTGTGAAGGGTGATCTCTTGAGCGCATGATCAGATCTGGGCATCCAACTAATTGTGGCACACTGGTGAACTGCCAATTCGGCCCTAATCAGAAGTACGCAGGTGATTAACGGTGCAAGTGCGTGGGTACGCAGAGCAGAAGAAGCAGAACTACGTGGGTACGCAGCACGACAGAGGTTCAGGTGCGTATGCACAGTAAAAGTACGCGGCGCGATAGTATCTATGAGTGCGTGGCTTCAGTAGCAGTACGCGGCGCAATAGTGTCTATGGGTGCATACCTAAAGTAACACTACGCAGCGCGATTGAAGAAGAAGTGCGTGGGTACACCGTGCAGCGGAAGGCTCTCTGCGGGTATACGCAGGGAAGCAGAAGGTGAAGTGCGTAGCGACGCAGGCCAGAGAAAGAAAAACTGCATATCTGTCTTAAGATCTTCTGTTGACTGAATTTTTCTGTTGATAAGGTGTTCTGGGTGTAGTTCTGTTATTGATGATCTGGTTGCTGCAATTGACTGTGTAATTTACATGTACTTGATGATCTCTTGATATTTATGGATCTAGTTTGAAAATTTATGAAGTAGGGGGTTGTGGCTCCCTTCCAGGAGAGACTGGAAAACGAGAGAGAGTTGTAGCTCTCTGCAGGTTGCAGCCTGTGTACTGGTAAAGGACTGCACCAGTACAAAATCATTGTAAAAGGAGTTTCTAATTTGAAAAAGATAGAGACATATTGCAGCAGGTGGTTTTCACCCACATTGGGTTTCCACCTTATATCTGGTGTTCTTTGGTGTGACTATCTGTTTTTCTTGTTCATGCTATTATTTTATGGTACTGATATGCAAAAATAATTCAAAGTGTAAATAAGGAAGAATTGTTAAAATAACTTGATAATACTGATTCACCCCCCCTCTCAGTATTATTTCCAACATAATGTCCCCAAATCAAACTATCCTCTTCACAATTACTGTAGACCCAATCAGATACTACAGTTTCATCCTGGGCCCTCACCCCCATTTCACTTGGAGATTTGCTTGAAAAATCAGCTAAATTATCCCAATCTGAACTCAATCGCCTTTGTCAAACTTTTATGGATAAGGAGCATCAACCCAAAGATCCTCCTCCTTATATGTCAGTTTTCTTCACAGAGACAGGAAAAATTTTAGTTGATATGATAGCTGCAGTCATGGGATTCAATACTAGTGAATATGTAGATGAATTGACCCTAGTGTTGATGACCATCTTTACCCCTGGTCAGCCCCTTGCTATCAAGTACAATTATGCTACATTTATTGCTGAGAAAATCCATGACCAGTTCATGAGGCTGGAAAATGAGAAAGTATTCAAGTACTCCACATTCATATATCACCTCATCCTCTATTATCAGTCTGAAAAACTCCCATTTTCTGTGAATAAACTTGATACAAAGGGAAATCCAAGATCAGTCATATTTTGGACTTCTATCTTCCACCATTCTTTTGATTGCCCTTATTCATATAATGACTTCATTGACCAGTTTGTCCACCCAGTGACCACCATGCTGATAGGAAATCCTCCTCCTAGGATAAGTGATGAAATCAAAAGGATCCTTCAACTATCAAAACAGTACAAGGTAGGTGACTGGTACCTATACTAGAATCACATAGAGATTAGGATATATGGTTGTGAGCTTCCCCATTCAAGATACCAAAATATGTTCCAATGAGGTTGTTTGCATTGGAGTATTACAGACAAATGATAAACTCAGATCAGATTCACTTTACCAAGGCCAAGAAGAAAGCACAGTTGAGAATCAAGGATCACCTAGGCCCATTTGTCTGCAACAATAGAGAAGCAGGCAAAGTAGTAGAACAAATCCTAGAAGACCACATGAAACTAAACAAGAGCTTTGGTTGGAAATATGACCCCCATAGTTTCATCTGCGATAGGAGAATGAAAAATAGGTTATCACCTTATTTTCATCACAGAATCCCAGAAAGTGAGCAATATGAAAACATGGATGAATGGAGGGAATGGACTCTTGTAGAGATGGATAGTGATCAGGTCAACGTAGAAAATGTAATTAAAGACCTAGAAAAAACACTTGACTTGGACTCTTGTGAACAGGTACCATTTGGGACTTCTCAAAAGCCAACACTAGGGACTAGTGCCTCAACAGCAGATACTTCTCAAAGGAACTCACAGGAAACAAGTGCACCACTTGCAGAATCATCACAGGAAAAGGAACAAGGGACCAGTACTCCAGCAACAGGGTAATCAAGCATGTCAAAGCAACCTGAAATCTCTCAAGAACAGGCTCAAACACAGACCCATCCAACTCAAGTTAACATGGAAGATCCCCCAGTTTTGCAGACTCCTCTGAATGAGGAAAAAAGTTTAAAAAGAGACAGGGAAGTAGCTACCCCTGCCAGTGGTCCTTCAGACCAGCCTGGTGCTAAGAGGCACAGGCTAAATCCACATTCAGAAGAGGAATTTTTTGAAGAAACTACAAGGATTCTAAGGAAAGAAGGTGCAGACAGTCAACATACTTTCCCAGTAGGTGGGACACCTTCTAGCTCACAAAGACAAGAGCTGGAAAGATAGAAAAGTGCTAAAGTATCATCCTTCAGGCCTTCATCCAACAAGTCCTTGGACATCAAAGAAAAATTCAAGGAAATAAAGGCCAAAAATGAACAGTTAAAGGCCCAAACTTACACTCAATATTTGAAAATGGTTCCTACCAATCAAACTAGGTTGATGTCAGCTTATGACATCAAGGAAGGCAAGATGCAGATGAGATTTTTTAAGCCTAAAGTACAACAACCCCAGACAATTGCAGACTACCTCAAAACTGATTTTGAGGTCTTGGCCAAGGACATTCACCCCATAGATCAAATAGAATTGCACAAACAGACAGGGGAAATCATCTATTCAACTTTGACAAGTAAGGCCATGATGGCACACATATTAGAGAACTCACTGAGCAATACCACTACTCAATTACAGTTGGAAAGAGCCTCCTCACACGCAAAGGACAACAAAATCAAATCACTGGAGGAGTTGATTATTGGGTTGGGTCATAACCCAAAAAATGTAAAAGTTGTAGAGGCCCTAATAAAAAAGAAAAATGAAGATATAGTTGCCCTGAGAAAGCAGCTGAAGTTGCCACCAGTGATGCATCCACAGACTGCTGAAGTTATTGAAAAGAAAGCTGAAGAAGAGATTATGGACCTAATCCTTAAGCTAAATGAACAATTGAAGGAGACTGAGCAGGAATTAGAAAAATCACTAAAAAGTAGGTAGAGTGAGTCAGTCGCTCAGCCTCAAAATGTAATACCAGTGGTTTCCACTGCAGTCCCTTCTACACTTGCAACCGCTCTTGCACCAAATCTTCCTTCAGCCACAACATAAACTATCACAGGTACAAGCATAGGTACAGCACAGATAGGAACTTTAGGTCAGAGCATTGAAGAATTAATTAAGTCCATGGAGGAGATGAAACTCAAAGTTTCTAAACTCCAAAAAGTAAAGGAAAAATTTGTCACCTTGGAACAGAAATATGATGGGTCAAAGATCAATTTTGCTAAAGAAGTGAGGAAAAATAAAGGCTTAGCTCAACAAGTCAAAACATTGGAAAAGGACCTCACCTTTGAAAAACCTTTGACAGATATCAGAAAAATTCTATGGACCAACATCACTCAATCAATAAATAATGTCTGCTCATCAATACAGATCATTTTTTAATAGATTGAACTAGTGAAAGTTGCCCTTCAAGAAATTCAAAAAACTAAGGAAGAGCTAGGAGGGAAGCCTGAGGAAGCTATCATGCTAATAAACTTTTTGAACAGCAGGACCAGGCATCAATTAGAACAAATGAATATTGAAGATAGAACTCAAACCATCCTGGAAATCATGGAAAAATTCATAGATAAATTAATGATAAATTAATGAGGCATGAGGATTATGTCGACAAACTGTATCAGTATGCAAATAATCGAGCAAGTTCATCATCTATTACATCTAAACAAAGCACTACCTATAGGCAGAGTTATTTATGACAGCTTGGAGAACCTTTTGTATGTTGAACATGAATTGAAACACTTGTTTCCTGTTCAGCCCAATTTTGTAAAATACACTAAGGCTGATGAAATCTTCAGGAAGCTACAAAGGACCAAGATACCAAGGGATGATTGGTGGACAGATATGATAGAAATTTTATAATTTACCTTGGTAAAAAGTAAAGTGAAGTATTTACCATAGTCAATTTTGGTAAAAGAAGATGAATGAGGATAAAGCAGGTAAAGAGTATCAAAACAGGTTAAAGAGTATCAGTGAAAAGTCAAAAGCAAGCAGTTAGCACAGAACTACGAGCTATACAACAAAATGCTCAATCATAGGGCCTGCCTCCAGCTCATTCACAAAAACAGGGACAACAAGTTAGCAGCTCACTTTCAGTTTCTATCTTCGAGACCATCTGTCTCTATTTTTATTTTAAATACATTTAGCTTTCCTAGAATATATCTCTCTCGATTAAGAGATATTTTTTTGTAAATTTTTGTATAAGTACTTCCTCATTCGAAGTACTTAGGGTGGATTCTTAGAGATTTTTGTAAACTTATTATTTTGGAAAAGAAGTGTTGATTGGACAACTCTTGTATGGCTAACTAGAAGCAGTAATAAAGCAAAGGATTTTTCACAAGATTCATGTGTCAAACAATGGTTAAATAAGTATTCTATATCCCATGTTTTACTATTTTCTAGTTTAATATTTCACATGTGTTTCATATCTAAACTATAAACGAAAAAGTATAATTCAGAAAGTGCTTTATTGCATTCTGTTTTTAAAATCGTCTATGTTCTTGATGTTTTCAACTAAACTATCATAGACAGGGAATGCTTTGTTGCTCCTTGTTTCTTAGTTTATCATTGTGGTCATTTAGTAAGAAATTCTAAACTGCTTCTTATTAATGATCACTCACTTTCCCTACCCTTGAAATATGTTGAAGGATTATTAACTTCCCTTCCTCCCTTTCGAGACCATTCTACCCTTTCAAGTTACCATTTGTCTCTTTGTTTAGCTATCTTGCCATGTGAATCCCTCCTTTGTTGAATCAACCCAATCTAGTTAAGCCATATTTAGTTGACTCCATAGCCCAATGGCCTTAAAAACTTTGTTTTACCCATCTACTCTTGAATTCCACCACCAATCAAAATCAAAACCCTCAAGCTTTCATAACTAGCCAAATACCTTATTAAACAAAGCTAAATCATAAAGAGAGATCCCTCTCTGAGTACAGATTGGCTAGATTCTATACTTAAAAGTTGGTTTGTGGTTATCTCAGACCCCTTTACTTCTTCTGACAACTTCAAGGAAAATATAAGTGATAATAGAACCCAAAGTGTCTACCATAGAAGAAAAACAGGATTTGCAGAATATCACTATGTCGCAGCTTCACAGAATCCTAACTTCTTTTGAGATGAGAAAAGGAGGATCATCAGATATGAGAGAAGCCACATTTAAAGCATCAACAAAGGGAAAAGAAAAACTCAATGAATCTGGATACATTACAGAAAATGAATATGAGGTAAATTTTGTCAAGAAGCTTCAATGGGGTTCCGGAAGGTTCAAAGGTAAGCTACCTTTCAAATGTTTTTCCTGTGGTAGATTTGGTCATTACGCTGCTAGATGCCCTCATAACAAAGCAAATATATCTGAAGAAAGTAATAGAAGTTATTATACTCATGATGATAGTGATGTCTTGTCCAATAGTGATTAAGATAATCAAGAAATTAAACTTCTCATGGCATATGAAAATAATGACGTAGAAGAAGAAGAAGTTACCAAATTGAAAATTCAGTTGGAGGGAGTAACCAGAGTAAGAGAGCAGCTGCAGGATGTAGTGATATCATTAAGAAATGAAATAAATAATCAGAGTATAACAATCCAGAGACTTGAATCTAAGATCCTCTCTCTAGAAGAAGCTCTTGAAGAACAAGAACATGAAGTTCTCGAATTAAGGCAACAAGTGGAAGAAGGAAGAAAGGTTGCAGAAATCTTGAAGAAACAACATCTGGAAAAGGAAGAGCAACATTAGGTTGAGGTAAATATCTTAAAAGGTAAATTGGAAGAAAAGGATAAACTGTTACAATTTCAAGATAGTACTAAGATTTTGGATGATATTCTTAGTAGTCAAAGATCCCCTGCTATTAAAACTGGTCTTGGTTTTCATGAATCTATTAAAGGCAAATCTAGCTCTTAGGGTGAGTCAAGGAACTCTAATGCAAAACCTGAAATGCTCAACAAGGAGATAAGAGGTCAACCACATCAACAACCAAAGAAAGAAATCCATCAAAGAAAATCTTTTACTCCAAACTATGGAAGTGATGGCCAGTTATGTTCTCAAATGAATAATGTTGAGTGTTATGTATGTCATAACTTTGGACATGTTGCAACGAGATGCAGAAATAGAATGGTTCAAGACCGTCACACATAAAGATTGTCAGTTTCCAAGTATTTTAAGGGATATTGTTTTGCTTGCAATATGTTTGGTCACAAAGCTATTGATTGAAATAAAAGGAATATGAAACATGTAAGATGTTATGCGTGTAACAAGTTTGGACATAAAGTAAAGGAGTGTAGGAGAAAAATTCGAACACCAAACCAAAAGAAGCATACATCATCTCAATCCCAAGGATTGAAGAAGACAGAATTATTGTCAGAAAGATGTGGCATAGATCAATTTGCAGACATGACAGACCCAGGGGAAGCTGAAAGTGTAAAACTTCAGTATTCCAATTTTCATATGCAGTTATTATGAAGAGAAGTTGTGTCTATACGCGAGTTAGAGGCTGCACAGTCACATATATGGTGCTCTAAAGAAAAAGCAGCAGGACGGACTCAAGAAAATAAGTCTGATATGGTTCGGTCATGGTATGTGTTGGTTGGCACAGGTTCAGGGGGTGCATATGCTTCAAATAATGCATTGTTGGCATTATGGTTAGAAGTCTTTTGTGATGATGCTTATGTGGCTAAATGATACATCTTGCTACTTATTGTTGGTTGGTCAAGAGAATGGTATTGCAAGTTACAGGTCCAGATGTTGTTGACAGATGCTTATGGTGCAGATCATATATGGTGTATGATAGTTGCTGATGACTATCATGGTCTTGTTTAGATTGTTGGTCTTTGTTATAAAAGTCATGTATATCATTTGATGTAAAGGTCATGCAAAGACCTAATTTGTACCCTCACTATGCATGGGAGGATGATGTAATAATGTCTATTTCAGTCATGTATAAACATTTGGTATATCCCCACTTGGTTGGGTGGATGAGTCAAAAATGGTGTATCCCCACTTGGTTGGGAGATTGATGTATGTATGAGTCATTGGTGATAGGAAGGTCATACTCACTTAGTTGAGTTGTAGAGCCATGTTATTCTTTTGAAAAATATTTTTGCAGACTCTACATGTGCTTAGGGGGAGCATGGATGGATTGATACATCTTTTCATTTTGAGGAAGAACCTGTGAACAGTTTTGAAACCAACGTTTCGGACTAGCTTAGTGAGTCCATCATCAGGGCAATGAGATTTGTTTTGAGAAGAGAGAGCGTGAAAATTACTGAGCTTATTAATAGTTATTTGAAAAGCATTGTTGTTGTCTTCATTAGTAGTCGGCTTATAAGTGGTAAATTAATTAATACTTATTTAATTTATTTATTTACATAGGTATTTATTATATTTATTATTATTTATTTATTTAGTTATAATTTTGTTATATAATTGTTTATTTATATGTATATAATTTATTATTTGAATTTCAAATAAAGTAAATTTATTATCTATTTATTAATATTTTTATTATTTTTATTATCATTATTATTTACTGATTTATTTTTATTTATTTATTATAAATAAATAAAAATAATTTAATAAATACCTATATATTTAGATAGGAATTTATTATGTTTATTATATATTATTATTGTTTATTTATTCGGTTATAATTTTATTATATTATTGTATATATATATATATATATATATATATATATATATATATATATATATATATATTTCAAATGAAGAAAATCTATTATTTATTTATTATTATTTTTAATAAGTATCTAATTGTTTAGATAGATATTTATTATATATTATTTGTTTAGATAGGTGTATTATTATTTATTTATTATAATAAATTAAATTAATAAATACCTATTTATTTAGATAGGTATTTATTATATTTACTAAAAGTTGTTATTGTTTATTTATTTGTTTATAATTTTATTATATATATATATAACTTATTATTTTTAATAAGAACCTATTTGTTTAGATAGGTATTTATTATATATTATTTGTTTAGATAGGTATATTATTATTTATTTATTATAATAAAATAAATTAATAAATACCTATTTATTTAGATAGGTATTTATTATATATTATTTGTTATTATTATTTATTATATATTATTTATTATTATTATTTGTTTAGATAGGTATATTATATTATAGATTATATATATATATATATATATATATATATATATATATATATATATATATAACTTATTATTTTTAATAAGTACCTATTTATTTAGATAGGTATTTATTGATGATGGTTGGTTAACGTCCGCTGAGACCAAATAATGATCTATCGGACCTAAAAAGACAAATTATTTATTTGATTTAAGATTTTATTCATATGCTCAAAAAGCTTGGAGAGAAGCCTCCCGAGTTCACTATAATTTTGGCATTGTAAAAGGCTAGGAAGGTCAGTATTGTAACAAAGGTTGTGAAATTGAGATCTAATGTGGTTGTATGCAGGGCACTCTAAGAGGAAGTGGTTTTCATCCTCGATGCTCCTATTCTCACAAATATGGCAGATCCTTTCCATCCATGGCGTTTTAGGAACTGCCCAACGGCCAGTTTCACTATGGAGCTCATGAGAATTCGTTCTAATCTTTGCTATATTAATTTTCTTCTTTGAGCTAGTTAAAATAGAGAGATACTTTTGATCTTCAAGGGTGGGGTTGATGACCTTCTTATAAAAACTTAATTTTCTTTTAGACGCTAAATCTTTCTCACACCACAATTTTTCTTTGAACTTAGAAGTAACGATATCTTTAATGTTATTTATGTTTTGCAAAGCATCATTCTCATTGATCTCCCAATAGTTTAACCAAGCCCTTGTGTCCTTATGCCATCCTCGGTTAAGCCTTAGGTGGTTTTGGTTGGAATTTAAAGCTAGCTTAGGAAGTCTATGATTGTCTATGTTATTGAGCTTGTGCTTGTACAATAGAAACCTGAGCATAGCCAGGCTCTCAATAGGTGAAAGACCTGCTTCTATAAGGAGAATAGGATAGGGTGTATTACTTTTAATTTTCAGGTTATAAGTTATAAAACGCTTCTGGATTTGCTCAATCTTTCTCCATGATTCTCTGGAGATGCTGCAGCCCCAAACTTCACAGCCATATAAGATAACAGGAGTGACTAAAGTTTCAAAGAGGAACATCTTTTTATCCCACATTACGAGGTTTGCTGTTTTACAATTATTTTCAAGACCAAAATAAGCTTTCCATCCCCCATTGATCCTTTTCTCAATACTATGGTTCCAGTTGAGCTTGTGATGGATATCAATTCCTAGGTATTTGTAAGAGTTCACTTCCTCCAAGTTATTATTGTCATACATAAAATTAGCGCAAGTGTCCTTCTTGGATTTGATAATCATGACTTTTGTTTTGTCAGTGTTAACAGTCATACCCATGGTAGAGCAGAAATCCTTAAGAAGCTTGAGTTGCTTATCAAGATCAGAAGGGCACCTTGCCAAAAGAACAATATCGTCAGCATAGAGAAGAAGGATAACGACTATCCCAGCTAAGATTGTGCCACCACATCCTGCTTCTTCTAAATAACCTTCGAGCTTATCGATGTAAATGCCAAATAGGGTAGGGGAGAGGGGGCAACCTTGTTTAACTCTGATGTTACACTTAATATATTTAGACCACCCCTCATTGTTTTTTAGCTTGGCAATTACATTCTCGTATAGCCTTATAGCAGCAGCTCTCAACTCAAGAGGAACCTTTAGCTCTTCTAACCTATTCCAAAGGTTGTATCTAGGAACCGTATCGAAAGCCTTTCTAAAGTCTACAAAGCAGCAAAATAAATTGGATTTATCATTACGACATTCCTCCGCAATGATCCTAAGCGTAACAAGGTGGTCTGTTGTTGAGTGATGCCTTCTGAAACCTGCTTGGCCTTTAGCCCGCTTACCTTCACTTTCAAGCCATATGCTTAACTTTTTTTCCAGAATACTACCATACAACTTGGCTAAGGGAGGGCTGATCATAATTGTCCGATAATTAGAGGGGTTATTTGTATCACCACTTTTAAAAATAGGGATAATGAGGCTCTCAGTCCAAGGTTTAGGGAACCCTTGCTTAACAGCTTGATTGAAAGCTTGTGGATGTGGGGGATGAGGACAGGGCCTCCAATTTTTAAGATTTCCGCCTGGTAACCTTCAATGTCCTTAGCTTTCCCATTCGCGAGGCGATTAACCCCAAACTTAATGTCTTCTAAAGAGAAGACTTCTTTCGTTGTGAGCAGGGTTTCCAAATTATCCATGACATTAGGAGATTCATAAAGCTTTTTAAGATAAGAATTCCAATCTTGCAGAGCAATTTTATCATTATCCTTAGTCTTTCTAGTCAGAATCTGCCTCCAAAATTTCTTAGGAGCTACCTTACAGAGGTGTAAGAGATTCTCCTGTCTTTGACGAATGTACTGCCTCTTTTTCCTTTTAATTAGGGTTTTGTATATTCTTATCTTGTCCATTTTAAGAGAATCATCAACAGCTTCCTTAATTGCTCTCCTCGCATTTTTACAATCTTTGTCATACCAAGGATTGGTTTTGCTATTTCTTTTATTATTTGAGACTTCAATTGAGAACTTTTTAATAGAATATGAGAGGGTTGTAGTAAAATTATGATATAGGTCTTCTATGCTGTCTATACTAGATAAAGGAGGCAGATTAGTTTTTAATTCATTTAGAAAGAGGTCCTTTTTATTTTTATCAAATATTAAGTTCTTTTGGTTGTAAGTATTATTTTCTATGGGAACTCTATGCATGACAAAATTGAGGGTTATAAGTAAAGGCCTATGATCGGAGTCAGGCTCGTGGTCGTTTAAGATGTCAAAGTTTATCATTTCGTTGTATAATGGAAGATCGGAAATAACGTAGTCTACCACGCTGCTACCAAGTCCATGGATGTAGGTCATCTTGCTGGAATTGGGCCACTTTTTTAGACCGTTGCAAATTATGATATCCTGAGCACTACAGAGCTTGACTAGCTCTGACCCAAACAAATTTTCCCCGAGGTCTTCAGAGCTCCTTTTGTACCTACTAGCCAGGGAAGGGTCTTCGTCTAACCAAAGAGGATTAGGGTTGGAACGATTGCTTAAAATAATAGCTTGGTTGTTTGAAGTTCGAGCATTGAAGTCGCCTATTAAAAGGATATTACCATCATTCCTTAGGCTAGAAATATCATTCTCTAAACTATTGTAAGGGTTAGTTTTATCTAGATTCTTCTTCTTATAGAAGTTGGAATTAATGGGGGGGAAATAACATATTGCTATGTAGGACTTTTTATTATATTTATTAAGTATTATTATTGTTTATTTATTTGGTTATAATTTTATTATATTATTATTTATTTATATATATAACTTATTAATTTTAATAAGTACCTATTTATTTAGATAGGTATTTATTTTTTATTATTGTTTATTTATTTGTTTATAATTTTATTATATTATTATTTATATATATATATATATATATATATATATATATATATATATATATATATAACTTATTATTTTTATTAAGAACCTATTTGCTTAGATAGGTATTTATTATATTTATTCTATATTAATATTATTTATTTATTTAGTTATAATTTTATTATATTATTGTTTATTTATATATATAGTTTATTATTTAAATTTCAAATAAAATAAATCTATTATTTATTTAATATTATTTTATTATTATTAGTAGTTAATTTATTAACTTATTATTCATTATTTATTATAAAAAAATAAATTAATAAATACCTATTTATTTAGATAGGTATTTATTATATTTATTAAGTATTATAATTGTTTATTTATTTGGTTATAATTTTATTATATTATATATATATATATATATATATATATATATCTATATCTATATCTATATCTATATCTATATCTATATCTATATCTATATATATATATATATATATAACTTATTATTTAGATTTCAAATAAAATAAATCTATTATTATTATTATTATTATTATATATTCAGTTATTATTATCATTATTGCTTTTTTATTTTATTTAATAGGGGTTTCCAGGAGTCACTTAACTTTAGTCCGTCGTCTCTATTCATATTATTGGAGGATTTTTCGATTTCAATTGCTTCTTTAACTCTTCTTTTTAAATAATGGTCTTCTTTATGGATTAATTTTGCTTGTTCCATGCAAATATAATGTGAGGAGGAACAAGCATGCTCAGCTAGCCCAGATTTTTCTGACCTATTTCTTGAGATATCACTAATATGCTCTTTTAGCCTAATGCCAAAGGATCTTCCTGTTTCACCTATATATACTTTGCCACACGAACAAGGAATTGAGTATACACCTTTGTGATTTTTTGGGTCAATATGGTCCTTGGCAGAATCTAGCATGTTTTTTATGGTGTTAGGGGGTGTGAAGGCAACCATAATGTTATGCTTGGTGAGAATTCTAGCGATTTTGTCAGTGGTTCCTTTAATATAGGGTAAGGAGATTCTAGGGTTTTCGAGAGTCTTCCTTTTTTGGGGGTTGGTTGAGGATTCTTTGAATATTTTTTGGATAATGTTTTTCTGATAGCCATTGTTGATGAAGACCTTGCAGAGATGGTTAAGTTCTTCTTCTAAATGATCAAGGTCAGAGATTCTTGAAGCTCTGGTAGCTAGGGTTTTGATGACTCCTACCTTTTGCTTCGGATGGTGGTGGGAATTGGAGTGAAGATATTTGTCGGTGTGAGTTTGTTTTCTGAAGACCTGGTGGCTTAGTTTGCCATTTTTCTTGGTAAGTAGGACATCTAGGAAGGGGAGCTGGTTATCTTTTTCAATCTCAATAGTGAATTTTATGTGTTCTGAGAGGCTGTTTAAGTGGGATAAGAATTCATTAAGCTTATCTAAGCCATGTCTCCATTTAGCGAAAATATCATCTACATATCTTTTCCATTCATCAGGTGTAAAGGGGAAAGATTTAAGGGCCATTTGTTCAAAATGTTCCATGTATAAATTGGCAATCAGAGGAGATAAAGGAGAACCCATGGCAACTCCATGAGTTTGCTCATAGATTTTACCTTTGAAGCTGAAGTATGAAGATTTTAGGCAAATGTCTACTAGTTCTACAGTTTCAAGGTCTGTAATATTCTTTAAAACTTCTATGGCTTTATCTACTGGAATCATAGTGTAGAGAGACACTACGTCAAAGCTAACTAGGAGATCATTATCATTGATTTCCAGGTTTTTAATCCATTCTATGAAAGAGGCAGAATCTTTAATATAAGAGGGAGTGTTACCAGATAAAGGTCTAAGCTTGTTTGCAAGGTATTTTGCTAACCAGTAAGTGGGTGATCCTATGGTGTTCACAATGGGTCTCAGAGGAAATCGAGATTTATGGATTTTGGGAACCCCATAAATTCTAGGGATGATGGCACTATTTGGTATTAATCTATTCTTAATGGTAGGATCAAGGGAGGAGTTTTTTATTTTGTTACTAACTAAGCGGAGAATTTTTTTTGCTGGGGTCTTTGTTAAGAATTCTATAGCAGCCACTCTTGTTAAGGTGTTCTTCCATCTTATTGTCATAATTTGTCCTATCCATAATGACAATGGAATTTCCTTTGTCAGCTTTTAAAATTATGATGTCCTTATTCTTCTTGATGTTTTTTAAAGCTATGGATTCTTCTTTGGAGATGTTGCTGGGAGGAGGTCTAGCATTTCTAAGAATTCTAGCCATGCCTTGTCTTATTTCTTAAGCAACATTTTGATTAGTGTTTCTGATGATGACCTCAATGTTACTAATGATATCATAGACAGGTATTTTTGTTGGAGATAAAGCAAAATTCAGGCCTTTTCCTAGCAGCGTTTTCAAATTGTCATCTAAAGCCAGATTTGAGAGGTTGATCACAATTTCTTTTTGCGTATTATTTATACTTTGGCTGTTTATTTGCCTGAGAGTATTTTTAACCTGAGAATTGCCATCTATTTGTTTATAGATAACCTGAGTATGTCTGATGGGAGCGTCGTGCTGGATTTTATTGGTGTCTTCATTCTGCGTAATATCTTCAGCAATATTCGTTCTCCCTTGCGATGTTTGCTTGTTTAATTTCTTGAGATCTTCATTGGCTTTAATCGTTTTCTCGCTATCCAATTTTTTATTGCATTCCTCCTGCGTGATGGGGCTACCTACATTTATAACTGCGCTGGCAGCGTGATATTTCTGTTGTTTATTATGCTGGAGAACTGAGCAGACAGCCTGATTTCCTTGTTGTTCATTGGCTTTAATCGTTTTCTCGCTGTCCAATTTTTTAATGCATTCTTCCTGCGTGATGGGGCTACCTACGTTTATAACTGTGTTGGGAGCGTGATATCTCTGTTGTTTATTATGCTGGAGAACTACGCAGACAGCCTGATTTCCTTGCTGTTCATTGTGCTGGAGAACTGCGTTGACAACTTGAACACCCTGCTGTACATTGTGCTGGAGAACGCCACGTGAGTTGCTGCTTTTCTCTACAATGGTATCATAATGCTGGTTAACTTTGTGTTGGTGAGTGTAGCTGCATTCCCGGCCAGAAGATTTAAAGTGGAAGTCAGCGTTTCCCAGGTTTTTCAGTTTTTTGGATTTCTTTGTTAAGTTATAATGAAAAATCCTTTCAGCTTTGACGAAGGTGAAGGCATCCAATATTTGCCAGAGATCATAATGAAGAGCCGATACTAGCACGAGACGTAATTTCAGAAGTTTTTTAGAAATTTTAATTAATTGGACTCTGGTAAATTTGATTTCATATTTGATGAGGGTTTTACTGAGATTAATGAAGACCGGGATGTTCCTACCTCGTTTAAGGGGATGGTTACATTTGGCGAAATTTGGAATGAGGTTTTTATCCCTACATTCTTTTAGAAATATGAGATTTGACATACTTCTAGCTCTGGAGATTCTCATCTTCTCAAAATTTAAAGCATTGTTCATTATGTCCCTTCCATGGTGGGACTTAATGGTGTTAAAAAGGGAGTCCATACAGGTTGATAGACTTTTAAACCAACATTTCAGACTAGCTTAGTGAGTCCATCATCAGGGCAATGAGATTTGTTTTGAGAAGATGAGAATCTCCAGAGCTAGAAGTTCTATTAGAAAATTATATATGTGCTCAGGGGGAGCATGGACGGATTGGTACATTCCAACATGTACTCAGGGGGAGTATGGATGGCATAATGTATATCCAGGGAGAGAATATTGTGGTCCATCCTTTGCCCTTGATGCCAAAGGGGGAGAGTGACTTGGTGTTGTTGTTGCCATCAAGTCCAAAGGGGGAGATTGTTGGCATTATGATATAGGTATGATACAAGTGTTGTCCTTGATGGTAACTCACTCAAATGATAGATCATAGTGCAGCAGGTCAATAGCAAAGAATTAATGATCAGAAAGAGGTATACGTAGGTTCACCGTGACAAAGGCGCGTATACATGTGGGTTAGCAGATCCAAAAGAAGCGTATAACGTACACACACACTTTCACAAAACGAAAGGCACGTACATGTTGGAAAACTAATTTTTGGTCCGTTGTATTTGGTCCATGGTATTTTGATTCATGGTATTTGGTCCGAGGTATTGACCCCAGGTATTGGGTCCAAGGTATTGGTCCTACGTGGTTTTGGACCATGGTATTGAGAGAGGCCTAAACCTATATAAGGAGGAGAAGATCATTAGGCCAGGTGTTCAAGATGAGAAAGAATTTAATAGCCGATGAAGTGTGAGATCCAGCATGCAAGTTATGGGTTTGTGACGCTTTGCTAAGGATGCACCTATGTGGTGAATGAAGGTTGATGGACCGGGATCATGAAGAATAAAATGCATTATCATTATATGGTATGAATAGTTCAGATCTAAAAGCTGATGTATGTTTTATCCTTTATGTATGATGATATGGGTGTGTATGAAGTAGAAAATTGCAGCGAAGGTATAAGTAATTATTTTCAGATCTGTACACTGGTTTGCTTTTGTAAAAGAGCATATACACGTTGGTTTGGTTCATCAAAGTAGCATATACATGATGAGATTTGATATTTGAGGTTGTTGTTGGTTCTAGTGGTTGTTTCAGAGTTTTTTGTTTTGCTCTGTGTACTGGTGACTGTGATTGATGACAGGGTTTCAGTGATTTAGTTGTTGGGTGATTCAGAGATTGATGATGTAGATGTGGTTGATGGTTGTATTGCAGTGGTGATTGATTTTGTGCTTCAATGTTGTTGATGGGTCCAGTATGAAAATTGGATGAAACGTGGCCTTCATGTTATGGTGTTGTGATCCAAGTGTATCCAGTCTGAAAATTTATGAAACATGGTCCCTGGAGGAAGAGAGAAGTTCGTAGCCTTCTTTAAGCCAGCACCTACGTGCTGGTAAACATATCGGCCAGTACAAGAGCCAGGGGGTTTTAGCTCCCTTCCAGTAGTAGCTGGAGAACGAGAGAAGGTTGTAGCCTTCTGCAGGTGGGTTCCTGCGTACTAGTATGAGTCTGCACCAATACAAGATTGTAAACAAGTTTTTCTTATATTAAAGAAGATGGCAGCAGGTGGTTTTTGTCCTGCATTGGGTTTCCACCTTTCATCATGGTGTTCATGTGTGTTTCTTATGTGTGATGATCTGTTCTGTTTTACTACACCTGTTTACTGTTTATATGGTTAATGAAGTTCTGATGCACTAATTAAAGATCAACATATGATGGATTAACTGAATCATAAGTTTACTGGATATATGCTAGTTGCATTAAACACAATTGTGTGTACAAGTGGGTTCCCTTAATTGAAGTAGTGTATATGAATCAAAGTATGAAATGAAAAAGTTTTATTGATTTGCTAACACTGATTCACCCCCTCCCCTCTCAATATTATTTCCAACAGAAACTAATTGGAAGTTGGGTTGACGAGCAAGATGACGAGGAGCATAGCCTAGGGCTAATGGAGGCAACCACTCAGTCAATTCCTCTCAGTATAGGGAGAGTTCGAGCCAAGTGGGAAAAATATTTGTTTAAGGGAGAGTTGGATCTTTGAGTATCACCTTCATCCATAGGAAGCAACCACAAAGGTACACAGGGTACATGGCACTTATGACTAAAGTTATAGACACACATAGCATAGTGGGAAAGAACATGTCTTTAGATCAGGTTCTGTAGAATAAAGTAGGGAAGTCTTCTAGTTTGGAGTAGCTGTAGTAGAAAATAACATGGTAGTTTTGGAGACGTATCTAGTTGGACGAGGTTCTTCTAGAAGCGCCTTCCTCACTAACTGGGAGTGTTGAAAAGTAGCGAATTAAGGTCTTCTTGATTCTTGACTCATACCTTAGTCAAGATGACCACAAACAGTCTTCCTTTTGCATGCATGAGTTCCTAGAAATTAAGACAAGTCATGGAGGAGTTAACTCATGTGCAGGAGTTGGAGGCTCAATCTTATTTGTCTCAAAGTTCGAGCACCTTCCTCACTAATTGGGAGTGTTGAAAAGTAGCAAGTGAAGGTCTTCTTGATTCTTGACTTGTGCCTTAGTCAAGATGACCACAAACAATCTTCCTTTTGCATGCATGAGTTCCTAGAAATTAAGACAAGTCATGGAGGAGTTAACTCATGTGCAGGAGTTGGAGGCTCAATCTTGTTTGTCTCAAAGTGAAAGTTATTTTTGGAAAAGGACAAGTTAGTGAGCTTCAGTTTCTAACTGAGGCAAGACGAGTTAGAAGAGTCAATTTGACTTAGTTGATAATTCAATCACAACCCTAAGTTCCAAAATTAACTTTCCAAATTTAGCATGATCGAAAATCTTATAAGGAGGATGAAGTAACCCTTGCAATTCATTCTTGTATGCACAAGTTGTGTGTGTGAGTGTTTGTTACTAGGAGATCGTGTAAGGGGAAGCCTACATGTAGGTCAGAGGATGAAGTTCCTTGTAGAAGTGCATTGAGATTTAGGGGTTAGTTCCTAAAGAATATGGGCTTGTTCAACGCTAGGAAATATGAGATTTCTAGTAGGGTTGGGACTGCACAAGCAAGGAGGAGCCTGTTAAGGGTTATTTGCAGGGAATTTCAACTAAGGATTAGCAAAGAGAACTAGTTTGTAGTCCTATTGAAAGAGTATTTCCTTGTAAAAGAAATCTAATTGCTCAGAATTTTTTCAATAAAATTCTACAGCTAGCAAAAGGTTTTCCCAATTGGGTTCACTAGAAAATATTGTGTTATTGTATTGTGTGACTGTGTTTATTCTGCTCCAATTTTTTTCAGTAGATAAATTTTGGTTCTTGGTGAATCAAACCTAGTTTCAGTTGGCTCATCAAGAAGCTCCAGAATTTCAAGGAAATTCTACATCAAAAATTAAAGTTACAACAATACACTCTATCATGTTGTAGCACTAGAACCTATTCATGTTTCAATAACTAGAGTTATAGCTCTTTTCCCTATAGTCATGTTGCAAAATTACACTCTATCATGTTGCAACATTAGACCCTAGTCATGATGTAGAAACTAGAGTTGTAACTCTTTTCCCTATAGCCATGTCGTAGTAGTGAGAGTTGTAGCACCTACCTTGTAATTATATTATAGCAACAAGAGTTGCAGCACCATGTTGCAACAACGAGATACTTGGGTATTATAGTGATATGTGTGTGTTGCTACAACTTGAAAGTGTTTCAACAACTATCTTTCACCCCTACTTCAAGAGTACATGTCTGAGTCGTTCCCAGAGTAGTTCTCATAGATTTTCACAGGTTAGCATAAAAAGGTAAATTACTTCCTAAATACATAACAAAGAATATTAAAGTGACATGATAAGAAGATAATTGTACCTCGATAAAAAATGCATCAATATGGGAAAAATAGGGCATATGATGGTATGAAAAAAGGAAAAAGGTGCTCAAAAAGGTGTTGGACGGGTGTTAAAAATATGCCAATTTGGGTTCCTGTCATCTCCCCTGGACAAAAATATTGCATATTCCTATGCAACCAGATATACAATTTAACTATAAGAGGATGTGGCTCCTACGGAGATTACTAACATCATAGTCAACCTGCCCTACTTTGTGGGCATGATAGTAGCCTTTTCCCTTTTCAACCTCTTTTTAACAAGTGAGCTCTTCCTTCTTGGTCATGTTGTAGTCATTCTTATATCCTAGAGAAGGCATCTAGATCATAGGATGGTGTAAATTGAGGCCTACCAACTAATTTCCACAAATTTCTATGCATTTTTATGTATCAATGCTTTGTCTTTAGTGCCACTCCAAGATTGTTAGGATTGAAGGGGTCTTTCAGTGCATGTCCCTTGTGGCCTACTTCCATCATCGAGTACACTCTTTCATAGTCATATTTGATCATATCTCAATATATGTTCTACAATTATTAATGGCTTCTAGTCTATTTTGATCCATAAACTTTGCATTTTATCATGATTTCACTCAATTGTAGTGTGTAAGGAGGGCATATTTGGGTATGTAATACTCCCCTTTGATCCATATATTGCATTTGAAGTTATTCTTTTCCACCTTGTGAGAAATTGACTAGTTAGTGTGGTTATTCAAGTAAGACAAAAAGTCTCTAAGTTGAACATCTCCCACAAAATGGTTGTGATTCTAAATTGGATCATGGTGTAGCAAAATGTTATGTCGGTATAGCTCACACAACAAGTTCTTCTCTTCATTGGTTCTTGAATAATAAGCTTCTAGGAAAGTATTTGGAAAAGTTATCTCATTTGGTTTTTTTGTATTGATATCCTTCATTTGAAACATGAGGTATTTATCTTGTAAGTACATGTTGTACACACAGGAGGTAGACTTGCATATAAGTGGAGATTCCACCAATATCCCAAGGTAAACCTTTTTTATTTCTATCTTGTCCACCTATCTCTATAGTTTGAGAATTTTCTTGGCTTCCTCCTTTGTTTCCTTCATCCAATGATCCCATTTGGCTTAATGGGCTTCTAATTGCTTTGCCCACTTCTCCATGATGCTTTTGATAGCCTGTCAATGTTCCTCGATGGGAATAACCCCTTCTTCATAAATTTTCATCAATATTTCCATTTTTCATCCTTATATTTTTCCCACACATACAAGAGATCTATCTTTATAGCCTTATCTGCCATAAAATTAGGCTCTATCTGAGTGGTTGCTTTTGTCAATTTAAGCATATCATTTTTTGTCTAGAAAACCTCTTCTTGGATAGGAGTTTCCTCCTTTTGAATTGTTACAAATACCACATGAGTAAGTTCTTCATTATCCCTTATGTCAAAGAGTTGTACTTCCTGAGAAAGGTAGTATAATCCCTTAGAGAATTAATTTCCTCTCAATACAACTTATAAAGTTCTGATTTTGTCTTATGATTCCTTGCTTTGCTTTTCTAGAAACTTATTTTTCCTTATATAAATGGATGAAATGGAGTGGAGGATAGAGTACCTACATATTTCTTCTTATATGTGGTCTTGTAGACTTTCCTTAAGTCTTGAGCAGCAACGCTACTCTAGGAAGCTTGTATTCTAGCACTTAGTGTTGAAAACCCTTCCTTCTTCTTTAGTTGCAACAAAATATTCTTGCAAGTTTTCCTATGTTGGTTCTTGTGTTGCAGTAGAGGATTCAATCTCTCCTTCCTCCAATCTCTTCCTTCTCCAATTTCTCCTGTTGATTCTTGTGTTTTAGTATGGATTTTATTATCTCCAATTTATCCTACTAATTCTTGTGTTTCAACAAGTCTTTCCTCCTCTCCCTCTTTTGCTGCAACAAGTTCTCCTTTTTCTATTTCCACCCATATTGGCTCTAGTCTCATAGCAGCGGTTGTTATTTCTTACAAATATATTTGTGTCACAACATATACTTCTTCTTCCACCCCTACTAGTTTTTTTGTTGCAAAAAGGTTTTTTGCCTCCTCCATAGTAATTGATGTTGGCTCTTCCTTCTTACTATATAATGTTTTATTTTTCCTAGACATAGCTATGGGTGCATGTATTTTAGTCATCTTCCTCAATCTCATTATTGGTTGTAGGCTTCCAGTGATTTCAAAAACATTGTCATGGCCTGCCCTAGCCTCCTCTTCATATGGCTACAACTTTCAAGTTATCCCTATTTTGAGAATTGCAACAACTTCTTCCTTACAGATTATAACACCTATAACTTTTGATGGAGTTGCACAAGTTGCAAATTTGGTTGGAGTTGCAATAATTGTCACTTTTTCCTTAGCTTCCATCTTTGGTGCTTGCATAATTTCATTCCAGATGCAATTATTCCTTTGGAGTGCATGCTCCACTACAAACTTGATCAAGTAGTGATGGAAAAGGGAATCTTTTAGCTTGTTTTATTTTTTGAACATTGTAGGTCATTTACTGGAGTGTCGTTCAGAGGAAGAACAACATGTTGACTAGATGTTAGTGTCTTTGGTTGTCTAATAGCTACAAGTTATGCTAGTACACAACCCCATGGGTGTCCCTTGCATGTGAAGTATCTTTGTATGATGAAATTTACATCTACCCGGGGTGTCAACAAAGGATTCTTGTTGAAGACACTTCCTTTGTTTCCCAAACCCTCTCCTGACTCAAGAAACTACTCCATCAACTCAGGTTTTTCTATCCTCTTGAAATACCATCATTTTCTCATTTTTAGGAGTCCAAAGGTTGTGGCTGTGATATCTTCATTAGACTGGACCATTATTCCTTGTACTATAGATCTATCATGTTCAAAACTCAATGAAAATTCCAGGGAAATTGCATCATCATACCCTTGCAATTGCTTGACATACCCTATCCAACCTACAATTTGAAAAATTTCCCAAATGTCTATATATGCCTATAACAAGAGGGTGTCTATGGGGTCTTTTTGATTCAATGAACCTCCCATTATTCTTGTTCACCATTCAAATGGTCTACTAGTTGCAAATTTGATTGATCAATTTACTAGGGTGATGGTTTTTAAATGATGGTTTTGAAATCATGTATTGATGGTGTGTAAATCACATCATAATATAATGGAAGTGTTGGAGTGTTATGGTGAGTGATACATACAGTATTTTCAAGGTAAGTGAAGATCATGTCCATTAATGTTCTTCATTATGTAAAAGGAAAGACGAACCTTTCACTACTTACCATGGGTTGTCGTCCTTTTTTAGATTGGTGATGACAACTTGTCATGTCTCATACCTTTTTATGATGTCAGCTTGTTATAAAAATTGTTTCATTCCATTTGTGAATGGGTGTTGTAGCATTGTGTGAATGACCAAAACAAGTGTTGTAGCATTCAACCTAACTAAAAGGTTCGTGATGATGTATTGAAACACAATAATGGAATTGGCCTAAATGATGTTTCAACATGGGCATGGTCTCTACTTGTCCAGGGGGTGTTGCAACAAACCTCTTGCAACAATCATGTTGCATCAATCGTGTTTGTTCTATTGCACAAATGGTCTTGCAACACTATGTCGTAGCAATCGTGTTGTAACAAAAATGTTGCAAAGACAAGGTTGTACCTGTTTTATTATCAAGAAATCCTAGAGAACAATTTATTAGTAGCTCAAAAGAATATAACGAACCTACAAATCACATGAGTAGGAGGATCCTAAAACAACCATCACGAAACCATGAGGTGCCTTTCTACTCATGAGTTATTTACTCCAGTCAAAAAAATTCTATTTTTTTATTTTCTTTACTCTTTTAAAATGTCATGCACTAAATGAGCTAGTTTTCACATGCCATCCCCCCAAATTTCCCTTTTTAGTGGTTTTCACAGTTGTTATATATCTTTTTTTTTGGAATAAATGTAGGAATGAATCACCTGATGGAGTTTTTCTACTACAAACAATCTCCATGACATTGTCAAGCCATCCTTCAATGATCTTCCTTAATATGACTTCTTTTGAGAGGGGTATATGGCATAACCAAAGTCAGTCTCCATTTTCCATCAATGGATTTATTTTCTCATTAATTGTATGAAGTTTGATGGGCTCATTGACATACTCAATGTCAATCTCATAGGGTCCAAGACAACAAATGTGAAACTTTCCTTTAAAATAAGTCAAAGTCTCCATCTTTGAATCTCTTCTCATTTATGATTCTTTTATGCCACCAATCTCTCTGATGATGGATCATTATTATCTAATGTGGCACAGCATGAAGCTCATTTAATTCATTTATCTAGAGAATTCTATGTTGTTGTTCTTTGGATAGCTCCATACCATGTTGTATTGTTGTTCGTAGGGTCTATATTTCTCTTTATTGGTAAAATAACTATCTTCCCATTAACCATATCATAAGGTTTGTAGCTACTAGTACTTTTTTATGTTTTCCAGTAGGCCCACGATGCTTTAGGAAGTCAAACTGTTGAGTTTGTTGGACACCTAATCCTAAATGGGTTAGTGTGGAAATCGAATGGACAAAAGCAGTCGAAGAGACCTTGGGATCTGAAACCCAAGAGTCACATAATGTACTATAAATGTAAATCTCTTGTTAATAAAATAATGTACTGCATGTTTTATCTTTCGCATTGTCTTTGCTGTCCATGTGTGTTTAACATGGTATCAGAGCGGGCGTATTCCTGCCCTGCATAATTAATGTGAGCCATTTGTCTTATGGCCTTTCTGTGCAGTCATTTCTGCCATCAATTCTGCATCTCAGGAATATTTTCTCACGAATATTTCTTCAGCTAAATGTTAGCTGCTCCTGACACTGCCAGCGCTGTCCAAGCGGTTCTGAGATGTCTGTCTGTCATTTTTATTGACTGCGCCCTTTGTCATATGCGTTTTAAGTAAACGCTGAACGCTGTGGTAGGAACGCTGGTATAACAGCACTGTGATTATTCTCTGACTGTTGGACTTCCATATACTACGCTGCCCTCTCTCACGCTGCTGGCCTCATAGACGTTTAGATTCTCCTGCAACTCCTATTTTTCTGCCACATACTCAGTCCTGAATCCTGTGGTCACATTAATTCTCCTGCGCTAAACTAGGGACTGTGCATTTCTGCATTTCTGCTCTAATACAGTCCGGCCTGCGCCTTGCTCTTCTGTTGCGCTGACCTGATTTGAAACGTTTTCCTTGTACCTGCGCTCTGGGCTTGACACGGTATCTCTGCACTTGTCAGCTATGCGTTTTAGGTGAATGAAGCAGTTGGCCTAACATGGAAAAGTTGCAACGAATATATGTTGAAGTCTCTTTTGATGCCTAAGCGAGGAGTTGATATGAGTCACTGAGTTTTTTAAAAACCATAAGTGTCCTTGTTACTCTTCCAGAGTGCTCACACGCCCAGTCTACAGTATTAACTTCGGAATCCATATATATCTATCCACAGTTCCTCCCATCAAAAACATTTCCTTCTTAGAAGCTACCAGAACTGGATTCTTGAGTCTGTTTGATTACATTCAAGGGCAGAATGCGGAACAAGCCAAGGTGCCGATGACGGCCCCGGTGTTCACAGAAATCTTTCCGTCAAGAGGCCCCTTCTGCGAGTCTTCCTTCGTCGTCAGTTTCTACGTGCTGGAAAAATTCCAGGAAAAGCCACCGAATGGGATGTTGTCTATGCTGCGATGAGAAGGAGCGGGAGGCATTGTGACTGAAGGTGCTCACGGTCTTGCGCAGTGGAAGCCTAGTGGAAGCCAACACGTTCTAATGCGGTGAGTGTTCCTCCATTCGCCATTAACCCTCCCGTTCTGGTGCGCGGGGTGCTGATTGATTGTCTTCTTCAATGAACAATGGCTACAACGTGACGGTATATGATGCTACACTAATGCTATACGCTGTTCATAAATTCTTTTGAAGGATTAGTACTCCTCTTTGTTCCGTATTTGCAAAAGCGTAACCTGCGTTTGGGTAAACGTGTTTTTTCCCGAGTTATCTGTAACTAAAATTGCCAAAAAAAAAAAGGGTTATCTGTTACTAAGGCATCTGATATCTATTCTCTGAAGCACGAAATTGTTTATAATTTGGCGGGATTCATACGGCTTGTGAGTAAGGGTTTTAAATTGGCGGATTTTGAAAGAGAGATCAGCGGATCTGAATTTCAGAGGTCGCACATCCGAATCGTGGAAGGACATATTGCTTTGCGTAAAGAGTTGAAATAAATAAAAATGAACGTGTTTAGGTTAATGACCCATTTGCTTTGCATTATGGTCTTGCTCCTCAAGATACATTCTATGAAATCATGTGCTGGGATGAGATTCTATCACTGTTGATGCGTGCGACTCTGTTGAATGCTGGCGACTACACTCCACCATGCAGCCCTCCGCCAATGGTACATACCTACTGCTCTGTGATATTTAAACAATTAAATGTGTTGGTTCAACTATTGAAGTCGTTGTTGCATTGAATGGTGTGTTAAAGTCTGGTTCCATTTCCAGGATACCATGAAATTCTTGATTAGTTATATGCATTAGACTATGGTTCTATTGTCGTTGAAGGTTGAGAGAAGCCGAGCATATCACATTCCCCATTCAAAATCATTGTAACAAATTGGGCAACTCATGTCACTCTTTTGAAACAGACATTGTTAATTATTGTATTGGGATTTTTCTGCGGTCATTCTATTAGTAGTTCCCTCCGGTGGCAACAGAAAGCCATATTTCATTAGTAAGCATCCAAACATTTTTTAATGGTTGTTTGAAAAAAAAAAAAGCAAAAATTAAGGTGGATTGAAGTTAAGAGAATTAAGAGGGTCGGAAAACACCATATATTTCTATGTTGGGTGATAATTTAGAAGTATAATTCATGTGGTGTATTGTGCGCTGTATTTGAATGCTGGACTTGTAAAACAGCATAGATTATTTCAACAGAGAATTATATGTGCCCTATATCGGTTTGGTTTCTACATTACAAGTGATGTTTTTTATATTTGGAATATTCAACACACTGGGATTTGTCTAGTCGTGTTAGACAGCTAAGCCTCCATTTCCATTCATCAATATTGGCGACAGACGAATATACACTGGGTATTCAGATAAATCATTATCAAAAGCATGTGTTGACACCTCTTCTAGATCTGGAATCAAAACTTTGGGTCAACTTTTCAGCAGAAACGCATAAATATCAACCTAGAGCTGATAGAGCAGAAAAAGCAGTGCTACCAATTTCTGCCAGTGGTTGATGTGCATCTCTAGCCTCTTGCTCAGGTTCTTCATTGATAGACTCAAATTCCTTCTGCTCTGCAATTATTGACTCCTTATGGTATTCAGCATTCAGTGCTTTTTCTAGAAGTGATACCCTCTTTCTAATAAACTCAAGGAGCCTCTTTTGTATATCTCTTAATTGGGCAAGAAGACTCTCTGAAGATCCAGCTTGAGGCAGCTGGCTTCTCTTCTCAGTTGCCAATGTTGCAGTTGTTGCTGCCCCAGTTGTGAAACTGTATTTAAAACTCATTATAGTTTCTGTTCCTTGAATCATTTGCTGCACATTTACAAAGGATTTTTCTGTGTCTTTGTACTGTGAGTGGGCGTCACTTTTACTCATTGGGTCATAGTTGTAATCAGTGTTTTAAAGGGGTGTATTTTTGATAATGAAGAATATGCCTCGAATTACTGAAATATTAGAGTTCTTAAAAACTCTGATATATTCCTCTAATCATGAAACATTCCAAATCAACAAAGGCTATCTCTCAGAAATTCAAACATGTCTACAATATGCACAAGAGAAGATCGATTTTTTGCAGCTTGAATCACAGCTACATCAAAATAGACACCATTCTGACCCTGTTTTTTTTCAGAACATTAAGACAACCACCCATCAGCAGCATGTTAATAATGTTACAGTTCATTCAAATAAAGCAGCAGTTGTACATGCAGATGCAGAAACTCAGTCTGCACTTCCCAAGCCCATCATCAGACCTTGGGAACAGCTTGTCCACAACAAGCACAGAACTGGTCTTGGATATGACAAGGACTTGTCCTTTCATATTCCAGACTACACCAAGCCCATTCAGTTTCAGAGTGCTGGATTCATTCATGACAGTTCACCTGCTCTTCATGACAGTTCAGCTTCAGCTGTTCCAGACTCTGCCCCTCTTCCACAGCAACAACAACAACGACAACAACAACAGATCGTGAAATTCCAACACTGTGACCGAGCTGGCCATCTGAAAGATCACTGTTTTGATCTTCATCCATGTGAGCACTGTCATAAAACCAGCCATTCTTCACACAGATGCTTCAGAAACAAACGTCCTGCAAGAGCAAAGATTCATCTTGGATGGATCGCTTCTTGGAAATGGGCATCAACAGCCAAGAAGATATTCCAAACACATGTCAGAACTTGTTCCAGAATATTGAACAGTCTTGTAGTTGAGTTTTCTCCATCTTCTCACCTTGTACCTGACAGGGGGGGAAATGATGGTCATCTACAAGCTTCAAAGTCACATCAAGCGAGCCTGAGCCACAACCTGCCACACCAGTTTCAGAGTTGTAGCCAGAGACAAAGATGCCCGTGAACATGCCTTCAGTTGGCGATCTGGGACACTTCCTCTAGCAAAAGACCTCAGCTTCTTGCCAGTTTTGGAAGAGTTCCAGGAACAAAATTGAGAACACTTCCTCTAGCAGAAGACACCAGCTTCTTGCCAGTTTTGGAAGAGTTCCAGGAAATGCATTAAGCATTCCAGAGTTGTTGGTTATCCTTAAACGATCACAGGTTGAGACTTCCCTTTTCAGGTTGAAGTTTTACCTTTTATGTGGGGTGAGACCTCCCTTTTATGGTTGAAGGTTTCCCTCTTTAAAACAATAGCATCACTTCCTCTAGCAGAAAACTTCAGTTTCTTGCCAATTTTGGAAGAGTTCCGGGAACTGCACTAAGCGTTCCAGTGTTGGTGGTCATCCTTAAACCACCACCCTTTTTACCAACATTTCATAGAGCACATTCAGCCTAGTGCTGCCATGCATTTTTTGCACATTTTGTATTACAGCTCTCTTCTTGGACTCATACATAACCCTTTGGATTAAGGGGGGGAATGTTGGACACCTAATCCTAAATGGGTTAGTGTGGAAATCGAATGGACAAAAGCAGTCCAAGAGACCTTGGGATCTGAAACCCAAGAGTCACATAATGTACTATAAATGTAAATCTCTTGTTAATAAAAAAAATGTACTGCATGTTTTATCTTTCACATTGTCTTTGTTGTCCATGTGTGTTTAACAGAGTTCTTGAAGCATAATCAGATTTTTTTGTTATAATTTTCTCAAGGATCTTGTTTGTCCCTTGTACCTATCCATTAGCTTGCAAATGACATGGAATTGTTACCCTATGTTTGATCTTGTATGTGTCCCTAGTTCTCAATTAGCCTTGAAGTGCATTGTGTTACCCCATCAATGACGATCTCTTGTGGTATGCTAAATTTGGTAAATATTTCCTAATGGAGAAAATATGTTAATTCTTACATTGTTTCACCTAGGAGTGCATTTTATTTCATCCACTTCAGCCTTTTCCTTCCAGCCACATTATGATATAGTCTACATAAACCAATATGTAGGAGTTGTGTCGAAAAGGGGGGTTGATAGGTCCAACAAAGTCAAAAACCCATTTCTCAAAGGGTTTTATTACTAGTTGTGGTTGTAATGGCATCTCGTCTAATTGTATTATCCTTCCCATGCATTGATAATTGACACACATCTTCACATATTGTTTGGAATATGTAAATATTATGGGCAATAATACCCTTTTTGGAGTAATTGATATCCGGTCCTCTTTTCTACAAAGTGACCCCCACAAGGCCCATCATGGAAAACCCTTAGTATGTCATGGATATCATCATCTTGTACAAATTGTTGAATAATTAGAAATGACCTCGTATAAAAGGAACCAATCGATCCATGAAAATATCCAACTTTTCTTAATGAGATTTTGTCATTATTTTAGAGATAGGTGAGGTGTGATTTTTCCTGCAACCAAGCAGTTAGAAATATATACAAACCATGGTCAGTTAGTAGATAATACAAATACATGTTATTCAGGAAATGGATATTCAATAGGTGGCTCACACTTAGTTATTTTAACCCTAGAAATAAAATCTTCCACTGCCTTATCTTTTCTTAGTTTATTTAAGATGATAGTGTCAAATTTTTGCAATAACAACAACCATCTAGTTACCCTACCATTAGTGATTATTTTTTCATTAAATATATAATGGTGGCATGGTCAATATGTAATATTACGAGGTATTCAATTATGTACTACTGAAATTTATTAGTAGCATGAATTATTGCAAGAAAATAATTTTTTGTTATCGTATAGTTTAGTTCTGCAAGAGAAATATTTTTACTCATAAAGTAACTCACATACGAATGATTTCCTTCTTACTTCCCTAAAACAACTCCAATAGCAGTATCTGACACGTCTGTAGATATGTGAAAGGGGAGGAACCAATTAGTCCCTCTCAAGATAAGGGCTTTAAACAATATGGATTTTAGTTCTTCGAAATCATGTTGGCAACTATCCATCCACACAAATTTTTCATTTTTACTTAGTAATAAAAACAAAGGATGAGTTATTCATGAAAAATATTCAATAAAATGTTGTTAATAACTGGCATGTCCACGAAATCTTCATACATCTCTCTGACTACCTTAATTTTTTTTAATCCACTTTGGTTCCCTTTAGAGAAATTAGATGCCCTAGCACTGTACTTGTATTAACATCATTAAGAATTTTTCATTACTAAGTGTTAGATGACATTCCTTACACTTGGTTAATACTTTTTCTAGATTATATAATGCCACATCAAATTCATCGTCATAAGTCATAAATTCATCCATGTAAATTTCCACGCAATCCTGTATTAGAGCAAAGAATATACCAATTACATCTCGTTGAAAAGTTGCAAGAGTATTACATATTCCAAATGGTAGATAATTGTAGGAAAATGTTCCCGAAGAAAAATTGAATGTGGTATTGTCTTCGTTATGAAACCAACTCACAAAAAGATAGAAAAAAAAGATCAATGCCTTAGAATTCAGCCTCTTCGAGGAGGCAACCTCCTTTACATTACACAAATGAACAATTCTTGGATGATACAAATGACAAGACCTCATTTCTATATATAGGAGTCTAAGGGGACATAATATAATCAAAGCTGACATAACAATAATAATGTAAGGGCACAATAATAACAATAGTGGGATTCTATGGGGCACAATAATGACAATATGGGGACTACATGGGCACAACAATATAATAAGGGGGTTGTACTAATAACAATAAGGGGTTACACTAGTAGTATAGGGACCTAGCATACCCCTCTTCTTCAAAATGTGTTGTCCTCAATGCTTGAGTAGTTCTTGATGCTTCTGTATAAAATTCTTGTCCTCCCATGTGGAATCTTCAGAGGTAATTTCTTCCACTTGATGAGATACTCTGAAATTGATCGATTTCGTAGCTGTCGAGTTCTTGTTTCTGTGACTGCTCCAGGTTCCAATATGATTTTTCCTTCCTCATCAAGTTCTGGCAATATTGTTTGAACTGGTATCTTCTGCAACTTTTGAATGAGTGGCCACACTTCTTCGTCCTTCCTCCATTCATCCCTTGCTTTTTTTATCCAATCTGATTGGACAATAGAAATAGCACAAAACAACGCTTCCACATCCTCATCCTTTCTTGAGAGTGCATCTGCAACAACATTTTGCTTCCCTTTTTTGTAGGTGATTTCAAAGTCATAACCCAACATATTTGTAACCCATTTTTTCTATTCTTCTAAAGATAATCTTTGTTCTAAAAAGTATTTAAGACTATCATGATCCATTTTTACCTTGAAGTGTCTTCCCATTAGGTAAGGTCGCCATTTCTTAAGTGCATGTAGTATTTACAACATTTCCTTCTCATAAATAGCTTGCTTGAGATGTAGCCGTAAAAATACCCAATCGCCTACATCAAAACTTCTTTCACTGCGAAGTTGATATGCCTATTGTTTCATTTGATTTTGCACCAAAGCGGCGTTATCCTTTAAAATTTGGAGAATTTTTTGTTGATACTCGATGTGATCTTTCACTGCTTGAATCTTTTTCTTCTTGATATGTCCTTCTATGTTGAGAATTTGAGGAGTGGTAATTTCTTCCAATGCATTACAAGATATGGTCGGATTCATTTCTTGATGCTCAATGAGATCTTTCACTTCTTGAACATTTTTCTTCTTGATATTTCCTTCTATCTTGATAGTTTGAGGAGTCTTAATTCTATCTAATGCATTACAAGATATGGTCAGATTCATTTCTTCTTTCTCGATGTGATCTTTCACTTTTTGAACCTTTTGCTTTTTGATATGTCCTTCTATCTTGAGAGTTTAAGGAGTGGTAATTCTTGCCAATGCTTTACAAGATATGGTCGGATTCATTTCTTCTTTATTTTGGCTTGGTTCCTAGTGTATATCCTCTTCTTTTGATGTTTCTTGATCCTTTTCTTCCTCCTCTTCATAATCTATGTAAAATAATTTATTCTCGTCACACTTATGACCTTTGGTGTATTTGCTATCACAATTGTAACAAAGCCCTTTTTCTCTTTTCTCTTCTAATCTCTATGGTGTAAACCTTGTAGGTTGTGGAAGGCTAGGATAAAAAACACTTCCATATTTATAGTTGTGAGTGGTAGAATTCCTTGTTTCCATAATTCCGCTTTCAATTTTTCTTTCCAACCTGAATGCCTTCTCTAATGAATCAGGATCAAAGACGAACCTATGTTGAATGTTATCCTTTAAAGTCCCTATGAAGACATCAATCCTTTTCTTCTCTAGAATAACATTTACCCTTATATTCAATTTTTGGAAGTCCTCAATGTGCTCCATCATTGAACCCTTTTGTTTGAGATTTATCAATTGGCTAAAAAAAGTGTTGCTTTTTGTATCCTCATAATGTGCTATCATTTCATTCGTAAAAATAGCCCAAGTGGCAATTTGTTTACGAGAGCAAAGCCATCGATACCATACAAACTGATTTGGTTCCAAATATAAAGTTGTAATGTGTACCTGTTGTGTGTTTTGGACATTATGGAGATCGAAAAATTGCTCCATCTATAGTATCCATGTTGCGGGATCCTTGCCATCAAACTTCCTCATAGCGATCTTTGGAACATGGTGGTTCTTCGATCCAATGTTAGAGTCTATGAGATCATGATTAAATTTTTTTTTGTTCTCATTGTGTGTTTCCTTTACTACCCTTTCGCCATTAGTATGCATTTATTGTAGAAATTTTGTCAAATCTTCCATCTTAGCTTCCACGCCATCCATCTTAGCTTCCACGTCATTCATCTTAACTTCTACGCCTTTCTTTAAACCATCCATATTAGCTTCTATGTCTTTCTTTAAACCATCCATCTTAGCTTCCACACCATACATCTTAGCTTCTATGTCTTTCTATAAACCATCCATATTAGCTTCTATTTGCAAGTGAAATTTGTTGCACTTGGTCTTGTAATTTTGATATATAATGTTACATTTCTTCCTCTTCTTCATGAGTCATGCTAGAGCTTTCAGGTTGCTACTAGGTGTTTCCATTTTCTTTCTTCGGGGCATAAATTACTAATAAGAATGCTTCACTATTCCCTTTTGAATTCCTTCAAACTAATTTTTAAAACCAAACTTATGCAAAATTTTAAAAAACTACACACTTTTTTTCACTTTGTAGGAGTTCAATATTGAAACGACTGTAACTTTGTAATTTCAAATCTCCAAGGTCTGAATTTATGACATGTAGTATCCCTCTGTTCCTTCTTTCCAATGCCACCATTCTGATCAAAATTGGGTTCTCCAAGAAAGAGTTATGCCCCACCTACCAAGATGACCTGCTTATATACTTTTTCGGTACAGCGAACTTGTACGAAGTGCCACGTGTTATTGTTTCGACCTTTTGACCTAAACACAATATATAGAAAAGTACAATCTGTTTTCTTTCTATAGATTCTTATGAAATTTCAATATGGTGCTCAGAGAGAAATTTATGACGATTTTCCCAAGGTCACCTATTTAGAATGTAATTCAGGATTCTGCAAAAACCCTAACTTCCTCAGATTATATCTCCGAACATATAGCGAGACAAGATCTGAAATTCAGACCCTAGCTTCATCAAGATTTTGGCTCAAATGGGTTTTAATTTCAGAGTTTGAACCTTTGTAGAAAAAACATTAGTGAAACGTCCACGATGACCTGTTTGAGATGAAATTCTGAAGCTTTCAAAAACCCTAACTTCATCACATCATAGCTTCGAAAATATAGTGAGACAAGAACTGAAATTCAGACCCGAGGTTCAAATTGATGTCTTCTTAAATGGGATTTTTTTAGCTTTTGAAACTTTGTATCAAAAACATTATAGCGAAAATTCCACGATGCCCTGTTTGGAGCAGTGAAACCCTAGAATCCAAAGCTCTGATACCAAATGTTATGAAACCAACTCACAAAAAGATAGAAAAAAAAAATCAACGCCTTAGAATTTAGCCTCTTCGAGGGGAAAACCTCGTTTACATTACACAAATGAACAATTCTTGGATGATACAAATGACAATACCTCCTTTCTATATATAGGAGTCTAAGTAGACATAATATAATCAAAGTTGACATAACAATAGTGGGCTTCTATGGGGCACAATAATAACAATATGGGGACTACATGGGCACAACAATATAATAAGGGGCCTGTACTAATAACAATAAGGAGTTACACTAGTATTATAGGGACCTAACAGTCTTCTTGTTTTGAAGCGATCTGAATTTGGTTGTGTCCATATAACCTATCAAGGAAAGAGAAGTACTTCTTCCCTACTAATGTATCTAGCACCTGGTCAATGATTGGTAGTGGACAATGGTCTTTGTGCGTGGCTTTTTTTGGTTCTTTGTAATCATCACAAATCCTCCACTTTCCATTCATTTCAAGCACAATGAAAAGAGGGGAGATCCCTTGGCTGTCAGAAATGGGTTAGATAAAATTAGCTAAAAGAAATTTATGTATCTCTTCCTTAATGATCTCATGCAAAGAAGGATTCAAACATCCTTTAGGTTTTTAGATGGGTCTATATCCATCCTTGATATAGATTATTTGTACACAAATCAGGATGGAACCCCTTCATGTTAGTATATTCCCAAGAAAAATCATTGTTATTCTTTTGTAGAACCTTGATTAAACCTTCCTTTTGGTGTTTAGTTAGCCCTTGATTAATCTTCAAGGCTTTTCTAAGGCTAATTTCTATCGTTTCCAAGGTTGAACACTATTTTTCTTCAGAAGAGGAATCATGTTCTATAGGAAATGTTTCTATGGTGGTGAGAGAAGCTTGCACTTCAAGATCTATTATGTGGTTGATATTGTTTGAGTTGGACGAGGAGGAGGAGAATATAACATCACCAATTTATTTGTCCTTATTTTTTCACTAAGGGAAAGATATTGGTTTACAATGATTACTTTATGAGCGACTTCTTCCTCGTCACTTTCCTCTTTGTCTATCCAAAATGGAATTTTAGGTTCAATGCTAGGCTTAGTGGGAGGATATAGGTAAGTTGTTTAGTGGAGGTCCCTTGGGAGGTTTTCATGCTACTATATCTTCCATTGATTCATTTTTAGTGTCTAGCCATGGCCTTCACAAGATTAAAACATAACCCCAGGGAGGAATTAGGTTGTAGAACCATGAAGTCAACAGGGTATTCCCATAATTCCATAGAGATTACTACATCTTCTAATATTCATTCTAATTTTATTATGGATCATCTAGTAAGTTGTAATAATGTCGGGGTTTGCCTAAGACCAAAAAGTCCTAGGGATTCCATTGTCTCACAATCCATTACATTAATAGTGTCACCAAGGTCAATCAATGTATTGGGAATAACTATGTGGTTAATTTGTACATTGACTACAAATTTATCGAGATCCGAATATTCCACAACAAGGGCTCCCCCCATCATAAGGTATAACCATTTTCCCATGACATGTAGGGTCTAGGAGTCTTTCCTTCTACTAAGTCTCATTAAACATAATACCCATACCACTTTTGAGTAAATAGGAACATCTTTAATTGCTTGAAATAGTGATATGTGAACACACACATTCTTGAGTTCATCTAAGAAATTGAATTTGGGTTTGGTGGTAGGTTTCTCTAGATCCAATATTTCATGGTAAGGAAGAACCTGGCATTTTGGGAAAAATTGATTTGTTTAGGGTCTTAGGATATTGAACTGATTTTGGTTCTTCTTTTAGAACTTCCTTATTACAGTATTGAGTTTTCATAGGAAATGTTAATTTATTCAAGGTATTCCCTAATCTAAGGTGGTTGTTGTGAAAATTGAGGGAAGAGATGGAGTAAGTAGGGTAAGTGACAATCTTAATAGCTTGTGCTAGTTGAGATACCTTACCATTATTTGAGCAAGAAATGGTCTGTGTAGGAATTTGAGGCAAAGGAGAAGAAGATGTGGATTGTTGCATAGGTGGAGAAGGAAGAAGTGGCATGGGTGGTTGCAATATGGCTTGTTAAGGTCCTCGAAAGGATGGATTCCTCCATCCCTGTGACCAGAGCTATTTAGGTGGGGGATCCATCCAAGGATGAGGAGGAAAGCACCATGGTGGATAATAATGTTGTATTTAAGGGTTAGTACAATATGAATTATAATATTTTGACTAGTATTGAATCATTCCTTAAGGATTTGGTAGCCATGGATGCTTTTGAGAGAAGAAACATAGTTTCTCTAGTTTTTCAACTTCCTAATAGACAACTCTTTATCTAGGAAGGGATGGGAACTTCCTTGTAGCATAGTCCTCACTACATATTGCACATACTTCAATGCGATCCAATGGACATTTTTTCGATGGGTGATTTCTTCTACACTTTGGATAAAAGATTGCCAAAGATAGTTCCATTTCTCTCTTCTTTTTGTTCATGTGTAATGTATCCAATTGGGAACTCAATGAGCTAAGAGTTTCTATTTTAAAATCTTCTAGAATGTTTCTAATCTCAACTTTGGTAATCCCATTACCAGTAGTTTTTCCAACTCTTGTTAATATGTCACTCAATCTATTTCCAATCTTTGAAGTACCTCTATAATATCTTTGACATAACTCTATAATGTCACTATAAGAATGCTAAGAGACATATCCTCCATCCATCAAGTTTGATATATAAATACATCCATATCGGATTTCTCGCAACAGCAAGACACATTGTGTTAGGAGCCAAACCTCACTATCTTTCCCTTTGTAAGTTGTAGTTAAATATCTCAACATAGTATTCAAGGCTCTCATATTCATTTTGTGTCATCCTAAATATTTTCTCCCTCCTTTCTTTTTATTTACAATAATCTTGATATTTCTCTAAGAATTTATGTTTCATCTATTCCTAGGTACGAATGTTGTTACTAACAATTTTCATGAACCAATGAAGTGCAAAATTCTTCATTGTAGTAAGGAAAAGCTTCAATTTCTAGGCATCTGTCATGTAATCATGGTTTCTATAGAGAACATCGATTCAAAAAGGAAGGTGTCAGGATTCTCTTTTGACAAGGCTAAGTGTGGAATTTTCTTCATATTAGTCTCTTTGACTCCAAGATAGGGAATTTGAAGGTGGATGCTTCTTCCTTGACAATCTTGTGTGCCATATTTCTTGAAAAATGTACACCTATTCTATGGATGATTAGAGAGGGTCCAGTAAAATTAGTTCTTTGGAATGGATTTCTTGTTTATTATATCTTTAGGGAACATGGTTTCTATTGGTGCAAAGGATGAATCTTGTACAGTTTCAAGTCCCCAAACAAAGGGTTTAGGTTGATTCTTGGCAAGGGAACTTGTTGTAGGATTTAAATAGTTCAGTTGATTGTGTCCCTTCTCGTCTTGAGAGTGTCCTGCATTGTTATTCTCGTCATATTTTTTGGTAGAACAAACAAATATACCTTGCTAGACTCTAGCTACAAGCATGGAAAATTAAAAAGACATTCTTCCTAAAACAAACTGCTAAAAAGAAAAATTTGAAGGAAACATATCACAAATATTACTTTAAAGAAAATCTATTAACTAAATCAAAAAGAAAAACAATGATTACACTATTGACAGTTCCCTAGCAACAATGCCAAAAATGATAGGCTCTTCAATTACCTTCTAATTATTTAGTAGATAACTAAGGAACTTTGCATTTAATTGTCAATATGGTGTTCTTATGGAACTTATAAATTGTCATGCACTATATATTCTAGTACGATATTATTAAGTTTCAATGAGGTTGTAGTATCCTAAATGTGTGGTTCAAAGCAAGATATTAATGTTCTTTACAAGTCACCAAGGAAATCAAACCACACTTGTAAAATATGAAATATCACACTTGTAGAAATGAAGTAACACACTTCTACCTATTGGCCCTAGGAATCTTAATGTTGTAACCCGAAAAACAAGAACAATCTACATAGGCCAAAAGAAAATCACATAGGTAGACAAGTGGTGACTTGCTCAAGGTTTATGGTGATCTTGATCCCTAGAACTAAGATGCATATGCAATGGTAAAATGTTGATAAAGTGTAGTATACATAATCCAATCCAACTGAATATATTAAAGGCAATACCACAAATATATAAAACAAAGTAATGAAAGCAATATTCAAAAACAGAGCAAGTTACTTATTTAGGTATACAATTTGAAACAATATAGGGAAATAGAAATTTTCATATTAATTAGAAATATAAAGGAACAAGGTATTTATCTTGATTAATGAGTTGCAATAGCATTTAGGAACAAATTTACTTATCAAACTAGTGAATTTCAACATCGTACATAAACTAAGTTAATTAGAGAATTAGTAGTAGTAGCATAAGAAAATGAGTAACTTGTCATATTAGTGAATTGCAGTACAATAAAGTGAGGTATCAGATTAAATATTTGTAGCAGAACAAAGTAAGTTATTGAATTAATGAGTTGTTGCAAAACAAAATAATTAGTTGCAATAATTTGAAGAAACTAAGTTAAATGAAACTATAAACTAATATCTAAGGTTGAAAGTAGTACCTAACTAAGGAGGGGGGCCTATCTCCTTATGTGAGGCATTTCCTATGAAATAAAATCATCTAAGTTAGCAACACACAATTTTCATATAACAAGAAATGGAATAGAACCATGATCTTTTATTAACATAAAGTTTAGAAAGCAATGTAAAATTATTTCTATCCTTCATTAGCTCGAGTAGTGTAGGGTGTTTTACACACAGCACTGGCAAATGTTGACTCATTAAGTTGTTGTGAAAAGTGATAGTTAGGTTGATCTTCTATTATGGTCAATATTTCCTTGTTGGTGGTTCATTATTTCTTGTCACTTCCATCATTAAGTAGTCAAATAATCCTTCTACAATTCATTGATGACAATTGTGTAGTTGGAGGTTGGATGGAGGTTTGTTTTACCAGTTTTCCATGAGAGGAAGCAATTATCCTCAACAACTAACAATCATCATGTTGCAGCATCAATCTTAGGCGCGTTGCAACAAAGGTATCAAGCATGTTGTAGCACCAGTTTTGCTAGTTATGTTGTGTTGTAGCTACGGTGTTGCAACTATGTACTTTATTGTATTGCAACAACTGAGTTGCAACACTGTGGTCCATCATGTTACAACATAAAATTTGATATAATTCACTCTATCATGTTGCATTGATGTATTGTAGCATTAGACCTTGTTCATGTTATAGCAACTGGAGTTGTAGCTATTTTCCTTGTAATCATGTTGCAACATCTACTTTGTAGTTGTATTGTAGTAGTTAGAGTTGTAGCATCGTGTTGTAGCAATGAGGTACCTAGGTGTTGTGTGATATGAGGGTGTTTCTACAACCTAATAATGTTGCAAAAACACATGAGGACAGTGCAATAGTTATCTTTCACCTCTACTTCAAGATTACTTGTTTAAGCCTTCCTAAAGAGGTCCTCAAAGATTCTCACAAGTTAGCATAAAAAGGGAAATTCCTTCCTAAATACATAAAAATGAACATTAAAGTGAAATAACCATCTAAATGAATTGATTTAACCATGAAAATATTAGTTACGCTTACAATTTGAAATGATCACTAACAGGGATTTTGATAAGCGGATGTTGTTCCCTAGATAGATGGAGAAGAGTGAGTTACACAGAGCTACTTGGGTTAGTTGTGACCTAGATAAGCGAGATTAACAATCATCATGGAAATACAAGCTGTGAACGAGATCTTTTCCATCTATTTCGAGGGAACTTAAGATATTTTGTAACTCGAATTGAGCATCTTAAGAATCTTTAGATTTTCAGGATCACTCCTTTATTTTTAATTATAGACTTGGTTGTAATTATAAAAGGAAGGAATAAAGCCTCAGTGAAAAAGATTTTTACTATCATTCTCCTACCTATGTTCTGAGATTTTACAGACATACTTTGTAATATTGTTGTTGATTAATATAACCAAGATTTACATGGTTTGGATTTAATTCTTGCACTGATTTTACTCTAAGGCGGTTGAATTCTAGTGATCTTGGGCCCAATCCTAGAATGACTACTGCCCTCTTTGTGTTATTAAATTTACGTTTCATCTTTTTCATTCCTGTTTTGCAATAATTTGATTTCCTTCCAGAATTGATCATTGTTAGTGAATTGTTCATTACAACGATAATTGCTACAATATTTTGAGTGAATATCATTAGAATTAGATTTCTGATAATTGATTTTATAAATCTTTATTTATCCTATCACTTCCTATGATATTGTTAAGAGCAAGGTTTGATATTTCTTTCAGCAGATTTCTTTCTAGTCGAGCGTGTTGTTTCTTTCATGTAGCTGCAACTTTCTAGGAAACGACTTGTACTTAGTAGAATTGTTTTTAGATGGCTTAATGCTTTGATTATCTTAAATAAGCTTTTGATTGGAATTCATGAAGCTGTGAGTAAAGTTGTCGTTTTAGTAAATCCTAGTCGTTTATTGTGTTTTCATGCATTTACCTTTCAATAGGACTAGACAGATTAGGCTACATAAACACTATTATTTGCACATATTGTGTGGACAACCTTGAAATAACTAGATGAGCTCTAGGCTGACAATTTAATGTTTAAAGGTATGTTGGTCTTTTTAAAGAACAACTAAGTAACCCAACATTTTTGTGTCATTGCTAGGGAGGTTGTCAAAGAAGTGTTAGTTATATCCCTGTAGGGTTGGGTATTAAAGACAGAAGGTAAGAACCTGTGCATACACAAAGAAAAAATCTTGTACCAGTGCCTACCCTCAGCTGATACTTTTAGAATTGTTTAGTGTGCATGACTAGGAAAAAGCATAGGACCGTAAATCAAGAAGTTATAGATTAAAAACCTATTTTAAAAAACACCAAAACTCAAGGTCACTCTAGCCTTGGAAGAAATACATTTATAGACGAAATCATTCACCATTTGGAATCTCAAGCATCGAAAGGTCCCCAAACAACATCTGGGAAGGGTTCTATTATTGCCTTTCAAGTGACAGGATCATGTTGCACAACATTTTGTCACTGTCCCTGTACTCCCCGTTCCACGATCCTAGAGGACCTCTACAGTGAACCCCACATGCTTTCCCATCATGAAGAAACTCCCATTATGTCCCTCTTCATGAGCATAATGATTCCCTTTTGCATAATTTCCCAAGCATCTTCCTTTTACACTAGTTTACAAGACCAGCACTAATGAACAGTTTCCTCTTTGCACCGATTTGTAGATATTAAAACTAGGACTAGCATCGTACAACGCTACTGACCCTTTTTTCAATCATGTTGATCCTCTTTTGGCAAATTTTTTAAATATGGAGTCGAAGCTTCCAGGTCTAGAAGCTTAGTAACGGAAGTCTGGTAAATGGTTAGGCTGGATGGAGCTGAGGAAGTCAGTTTGGGCTCCTTTCCCTTATTAGGATGGAACCAATCCAAGAGATAAGGCCTTCTTCCATGATAAGAGGAACCATCTCCCCTCCATCAAAGCTATATAAGCCCCTCCTTTCCCAAGCTGAACTAGTTTTTTTTTATGTAGTTTCAGTCTTAGTATTTTTGGAGCTTGAATAATTAGCAAGACATATATAGCTTGTAGCTCTCTAGTTTATGTTTGAGGGAGAATAGTGTGTTTGGTTTGGTTTGAGACTTAAGGGAAGAAGCATTAAAACTTCCATTGTTGGGGCTATCCATGAGATGCTAGCAGAAGTGTGGGAACCCAGATACGTCGGAGGAGACTAACAATGTCGAGGAATTGGTTGTAATCTCTCTCTGAACTTATATGAATACAACTATTGATTGATTTTCTACATTGAAGTGCTATCTTACATTTTATGGATTAATTTTCCTTGACCTGTTAAGTAGGTTGAATGCAATTTGTATGTTATCACGTTTGTTGTTGTTGTTTGTTTTCTTGTTTCAGGTATTCGAAGGAAGGAAACAAAAAGTAGTTGGAGTGAGGAAGCAGGATCATCACCAAGTGGAATAGCATTCTAAGAGATAGGCCCTCTTATTTGATTCTAGCTTAAGTTTTCCATAGATTATTTGTTTGTGGCTAGACCCGCTCTCTTGGGCTAGAGGAATTGTTTGTGTCCGCACTCAAAATTTACCTGCACCACAGATCAGCATCTGCAACTCACGTTGAGATTCATGATAAGACTATGAGGTCTGAGTAGAGTTTCCAAAATACATTTATTAATAATCCTAGTCCTTCCAGTAAAAGAGAGGGGCATTCTTGTAACCTAAGAGAGGGAGGAGGTGAAACAAGTGAGCCACAACTACAATCTTCTGAATTTCTAGCAACACCTATTGCAAAGGGAGAATCTAAAATTTGTGATTTGAATAACGTTGTAGGACCTACTCAGAATCCAAAACTTAGCCAGCACATTATTATTCGGATAATATCCCCTGACCAAGAAATACCTGGGGATTATTGGAAAAATTTTGACCAAATAGAAAATGAAGCACTAGGAACACAAACTTCAACCGTAGAATACCCTATTGTCGATCTACAGGCTAATGCACCAATGAAAGCTATCCCATTACAGAATCTTCCAAATTTTCATGGAATGGCTTCTGAGGATCCTGACACATTTCTGTTTGAATTTGATGTCTTATGTCGAGGTTATGACTATACCACTAATCCTCAAAAACTGAAATTGTTTCCTTCCACTTTAAAGGGAGAAGCTCTACGTTGGTTTATGGGATTAGGGGGAGGCACCATAACTTTGCAAGATCAAATGAAAAATGTTTCCTCGCTAAATATCAAGACTATTGTCGGTCTAGGAAACTGAAAGAAGAAATATTTAAAATGATGTCTAAAGAGGATGAGACCTTAGAAGAATATGTTGAAATATTCCAATATAACCTGAAAATATCACCTTATACCACTCTACCTAGAGAAATCCTAAAAACTTCTTTGATTAGAGGAATGAAAGATGAATGGATAGAGGCACTTAATTTAATGGAGAAGGTGATATTTCCAAGGAATAATATAATGACACTATAAAATTGTGTATCAAGTGCTCGCGAGGAAGTACATGAACCAAATCTGGAGTTGGGGACCCCCTCAACAGAACTAGGAAAACTACAGAAGGAGGGGTGACTCGCGCAGAAATTGGTAATCTCCTAGCAACTTTAAAATTGATCTTTTGAGTACGTCAACTATATATTTTGATGTTTCTTTCAGGTGAAACAAAAACAAGAAGAGGAAGAACAGGCTTTAGCCATTTTTTCCCTCGCTGCCAAAAGAAGAATAGCCGCAAAGAGTGTTCGTTGGACACAGTCAAAATATGTGCCATATGTGCCAAAGATCACTCCACAGAACGATGTCCCTCACTCCCAGGATTGAAAGTTGTGTTCAAGGAAGTGGAGGAATATCTTGAGTCGGTGTACCTTATGGCGCAACAAAAATAGTGGCAGACATGCCCTCCAGGTATGATCCAAGATCCTGTTTTCTTTTATTCTAGACAATATATCCAACAACAGATTCATAGTGGCAGCAACCTTTTAATACCACATGGCAATCCCAATCATACTCTACACTTCCATGGGAAAATTATTCGTTTTTTGGGTCCTCCTGGACTAATCAACAATATTCTACACCCCCATGGAAAAATTCCTCAAACAACCTATACCCATCCCATTGGGAAAATTCCTCCACATAGGGACCAATGTGGTCTCAGAGTTGGAAACACCCTACGGGAACAGTTAATATGTTTGTTGGGTCATTCCCTCAGTCACAAGCACCATTACAAACTCCTCTCCAACTACCCCATATCTTCCACCTCCATTGTGTCCTCAGCTACATGCCCAACCAAATCCTAATCCTAACAATATACCCATCCAGTATTTGGAAATTGTCGAAAATTCGTAGTATGACTCCACCTCCTTCAAATGTAATGAGTTGTGGTTAAGATTTGGACGAATGATCTTCCCAGAAGATGATATAGGGAAACAGGGGTAGGTAGACAATGAAAACCTTACCGAAGAGAAGCCTTTAACATAATACTCTCCAGCACTCATAGTCAGGGAAAATTTTAAGGATGGAAAACTATCTTGAAGTTTAAAAACATTTGCAAATCTCATTAGTCCCTAACATACAAACTATAAAATGTTTATTGATATATTTGTAAAATTATTCAAATTTAGAATATGATTTTATATATAGCCTATATATAGTGTTGGCAATTTTTAAGGTAAAATAATTTTATATTGTAAAATTTGGGCGAATCATTTTTAGCAAAAAATGGAAATTGGCGAATCTTTTTTGGAAAAACATGGAAAATTAGCCCACCTACAAATATTAGCCACTAAAATTTTCCATGCCTGTAGTTATCACTAAAACAGAAACACCTAATAAATTGGTGAAACAGCAAGAGTTCGCTACAACTACAGATGTTGCTCCACCATACCTTGAGAGACTTACTATAATTAAACCATCAGTTTATTCTGATTTTGATCTCGTAGGGGAATTGAGAAATTTATGTATTAAAATTCCTCTTCTCCAGGCTATTCGAGACATTCCAATTTATGCCAAAACTATTAAGGAACTGTGTGTTAAGAAGCCTGGAAGAAAACCAAAAGACCCTCCTACAATCCATGTGTTAGGAACACTTTCTGACCTTATCCTAGAGAAGCAAGTACCTATTAAGTATGGCGATCCTAGAAACCCATTAGTTGTAGTTCAAATCCAAGGACATAACTTCCCAAACACCCTTTTGGACTTAGGAGCTACAATAAATATCTTGATTGTAGAAACTTGTGGGATCCTTGGGATTACAGAATTTAAACCAATGACCATTATGTTGAAATTGGCCAACAAATATATAGTCAGGCCAGAAGGCACTCTGGAAGACATTATCGTCTCTATAGATTCCTGGGAATACCCAGTAGACTTCCTAGTAATCAACCGCAGAAATTGGTTGGATGGAAACCCTCTGATACTAGGAAGGCCATGGTTGTAAACTACGGATGCGTATATTGGGTGTGACTCGAACAAGAAACATGAAAATTGCAAAAGGGATTGTTGTTAAAAACCTCATCCTATATCCACCCGCCAAACCTAGCCTATCAATTAATAATTATCAATCATCTCCTCCAAAATATCAGGAAGAAAATATGTATCCTCCTCTTACTTTAGATGAAGCTCTTACTTTTAAAAGGCAGACTGAGGATGATGTGATTAGTGGTTTTATTAACCATCCATCTACTATTGGAAATCCAATGTGCCAAATGTTAAAAGAAATGTTTGATAATGAGGCCCAGGGAGATCCATTAAATGTTCCAAATGATGATCATATACCCACAACTACAATTCACAATAGTACTCCCATTGAAATCGAACCCGGGAAGAATTTGAACATCAATGCTAATTTGGATGAACTACAGCGTGAAAAAATGATTCAGGTCCTCCATAAATATAAACAAGCATTCGCTTGGGAGTATTTTGATATGAAAGGCATCGAACCTCAATTATGTACACATCATATTTACATTGATAAATATGCTCATGCCATTCACCAACCACAAAGAAGATTAAATCCACACCTTAGGGACATAGTAAAATAGGAGCTGCAAAAGCTTCTTGATGTTAATTTTATATATCCTATTTCTGATAGTCAGTGAGTTTCACCTCTGGTGGTCGCTAAGGAAAATGGCAAAATGATAATTTGTTTGGATTACATGGAATTGAATAAAGATACACAAAAATATCATTTCCCTCTTCCTTTTTTAGATCAGATCCTTGATACTCTTGATGGGAAGAAATGTTTTTCTTTCCTTGATGGTTTCAGTGGATATAATCAAATCCAAATTGCTCCTGAAGATCAGGACAAAACCACATTTACCTATCCATGGGGAACCTTTGCATATAGGGTTTTACCATTTGGGTTGTGTAATGCACCAACCACCTTCCAAAGAGAAATCCTAAGTATTTTTTCTGATTTAATCAATGAAGGACTTGAACTTTACATGGATGATTTTACCCCCTATGGTAATGAATTTGAGCAAGCCTTACAAAATCTAGAGAAAGTTCTTGAATGATGTATTGCCACCAGATTATGCCTTAGCAACGAAAAATGTCACATGATGATGACAGAAGGCGTAGTTTTGGGGAATTATATCTTTGTTGTAGGTATTCAAGTCGATCCAGCAAAAATTGAGGTAATTCTTATGCTACCTACTCCACGTACGCAAATAGAGGTACATAGTTTCCTTGGTTATGTTGGTTATTATCATCACTTTATAGCACATTTTTAAAAGATAGTAGCACCTTTGTATGTGTTAACAGGAAATGTGGAATTCGAATGGACTGAAAAATGTGATGTTGCCTTTCCAGATCTTAAGAAGTTGGTCTCAACAACCCCTGTGTTATGAGGGCCAAATTGGAACTTGTCATTCCAAATTTTAGCAGATGCATCTGGTACAGCAATAGGAGCCATACTTGGGAAAAAAGAATACAAAAAGCCATATTTTATCTATTATATTAGCAATAGTCTTACACCAGCAGAGGTAAACTACACCGTGAGGGAAATATAATTTTTAGTTGTTGTTTACTCTATCAAAACATTTCGTCACTATATAACAAGATATCCCTTTTTCTATATACAGATCATTCGTCCATTAGATATTTAGCCAATAAACCTATTACTAATGGTCAAATAACACGTTGTTTTTTATTATTATAGGAATTCGACGCTACCATAAAATATCGACCAGGGAAAGAGAACCTAGTCACAAACTTTTTTATTTTGAATCCTTGTAGTAGCTGAATTTTCACCTCTGGAAGATCATTTTCCAAATGAATATTTGTTTGTTGTAACAGTTAAAATACCCTAGTATGTAGATGTGGCAAACTATCTAGAAGCAAGGAAACTACCAGCACATTTACCATCTCGAGAAAGGAAGCTCATTGTTCAATGTACTGTGCAATTTTCCTGCATTGACGGATATCTCTTTCACATGGGGTCTCATCTTCAAATCGGCATATGCATCATGGAAGACAAGATTTATGATATCCTTAAGGCTTGCCATGATGAACCATGTCGTGGGAATTTTACTGATCAAAGGACTGGGCATAAAGTGTTATTGATGGGCTACTATTGGCCCACGATATTCAAGGATGAAAAAAATATGTCCAAAGTTGTGATAGCTATCAGAGGATGGATCGCCCCATTCAAGCTGATGAAATGCCCCTACAACCTCAAATTACACTTAAACCCTTTGAAAGATGGGCATTAGATTTTTTGGGCCCCTTTAATCCACCTTTGAACCAAAAGACATATATTTTTGTCTGCACAAATTATGTGACTAAATGGGTGGAAGCGGTAGCTCTCTCAAAGGCTACATAAGAGGTGGTTATTAAATTCTTGTTTGAACTATTTGTGTGATATGGATTTCCCAAAGAGACCATAAGAGATGGAGGTTTAGAATTCACTGCCCACAATATTTTTTCTACAATGCAAAAGTATCACATCAAACACAGGGTTACTTCCCCTTATCATCCTCAAGCAAATAAATAGGTGGAAAGTACCACTAAAGTTCTGGAGGTGAGCCTAACCAAAATTGTATTTTCCAACTGTCGTAACTTGCCCGCTAAGCTTTCTGAGGCCCTATGGGCCTATCGAACAACTTTGCAAACACTATTGGTTATTCTCCATACCAGCTTGTTTTGGGAAGGAACCCATTTTCCCAATAGAATTTTAAATTAAGACTCTCAAAACTACAAGGAAAGTCAGATTGGATTTGACAGAAGCACAGAAACACTGCCTACAACAACTTAATGAACTAGATGAAATATGCTTGGCAGCCTTACAGTGCACAGTTGTTGTTCAACAACAAAGGGTCAAATAGCATGATCGCCTTACTAAGAAGAAATCTTTCCAAAAAGGCAACTATGTGCTATTGTACGATTCCATATTCCAGGATTTTCCCAGGGAAGCTTCAAACTAGATGGTTGGGACCATATGAGGTCACTGAAGTTCATGACAATGGTACAGTGAGCCTTACTACCATTGATGGGTCTAGCATATCTCTCCTTGCCAATGGACATCGATTACACCTATATCACCAGCCGCTTACACGGGAGTATTTTCTTCATGAGGTAAATATTGATTCGAATTTGTAGGTTTTAGTTGATTGGGGAGGTAACCCCGCAGCTACAACCCGCTAAAGCATCCTTTTTCGAAATTCTTTTCATTTTGTATATAATGTATATATTTATTGAGGAAATTGTTTTTTATAAATAATAATAATAATAATAATAAATAAATAAACTTCATAATACAATAATAAAACAAGGAGTAATGTTGTTTCATAGGTCGCAGTTGTTGTTCCCTTAGTCACATTTGTTGTCCTCTTAGGTCGCAGTTTTTGTTCCCTTAGGTTGCATTTATTGTTCCCTTAGGTCGCAGAAGTTGTTCCCTTAGTCCCAGTCATTGTTTCCTTAGTCATATTTTTCGTTCCCTTAGATCGTAGTTGTTATTCCCTTAGCTCGTAGTTGTTATTACCTTAGGTCGTAGTTGTTGTTCCCTTAGGTCGTAGTTGTTGTTCCCTTAGTCATAGTTGTTGTCCCCTTAGGTCGCAATTGTTGTTCCCTTGGTCGCAGTTGTTATTACCTAGGTCGTAGTTGTCTTTCCCTTGGCTACATTTGTTGTTCCCTTACGTCGCAGTTGTTGTTTCCTGAGTCACAATTTCCATTCCCTTGGTCGTAGTTGTTGTTTCCTTAGTCTTAGTTGTTGTTCCCTTGGTTGCATTTGTTGTTCCCTTGTCACAGTTGTTGTTCCCTTAGTCACAGTCGTTTTTCCCTCAATCACAGTTATTGTTTCCTTGGCTACAATTGTTGTTCCCTTGGTCATGATTGTTGTTTCCTTAGTTTTAACTATTTTTCTGTTGATTTTTATCCTTAAGTTGTTTTTTTATAATTCTTTTTTTTTAATTTTGAATCCCTCGTTAGAATCATGATAAAATTAATAACTTTCTTGAATGATTGCAATTAGAAAATATATTATAATAAACTTTTAAAATAGACTTCGAAAAAATCCCAAACCTCTCAAACAATCCTGATATTGTAAGTTTATAAATATATTTATCCTACACTTCTTCAAAATACCACTGGAAGAGTTTTTCTTTCTACTCAAAAGTTTCCTGTAATTCTTTGATCTCCTTAAAAAATAAATTTTGGGTAGAAAAATGGAAAACTAAAAAGGTAATCATTGTGATGCTTTTTACACCATCCCTAACTCTTAAGGAGTTGATAAGCCACCCCATTCACTAATATTTTATCATAACAAGACAATAAAATAAGAGAATGGACAAAGGATAGGAGGTCTCATCACAAGCTGACCTACCATGATCATAAGATTTAATGTGGCGACATTACCACTCTGGTCACCAAGCTAGGGTAATGGCCTCTGATCATTAGATCATAGGACAAGAGGTCTCATCATGATTTGGCTTGTTTGTCTCATTACCTCTAGTGAATGGAATTGTTATCAGTGGGTCACCACGCTAGAATAATGGCCTTCTGTCAATAATTAAGAAATACTAAAAAGTTGTGAATCTTTTTAAAAGTGAAATGGGATAGTGGCATATCAATGGGTTAAAAGGAAACCATGTCGAGGCTATAGATGCCTACTGGCAGCAGAGGACATGCCTGTGGTATTGAAGTACATTTGAAATTTCCATTAAAAAATAACCATTTTGCTTTCCCTTAACAATAACAAAGGAAAATCATTGAATTATTATAGGGGCTTATTTATTTCCCTTGGAAGGTGGTAACAATGAATGTGTATCAATAATTACTTCTTATTCTACATGTCAAGAATGTAACTTTTGGGGAATTATTAAATCTACTTTAAATTTCTTTTACCTTTTCCTCTAAAGGCAATCTTTCAATGAAAATCCATCTTATCCATGATTGGAGCCTAAAGATCTTTTCCACGTGCTTTTTTATTTTATTTTTAATGACTTGGGTGTCACAAATATCTCATTTTTTCAGCACACTCCATGATCAATCCCTCCAATAAGTGAGTCACATGCCTTGCCATTATTTCCCTTTCCCTAGCGATTAATCCATCATGTTGAATTAATGCATTCCTATCTGCATAAGTCATGTCAATTATCTACCAAATTATGCACAATAAGTGGTCGAGGAATACCTTTAATTGCCTCGGGGGGGGCTGAAAACATGAAAAACATAACCGATATTTATAAACTATGCAACAATCATTGTATGTTATGATCTTTAAACTTTTTACTACTGTACATTATTTCTTACCCTGGAATTTCTAAGCTTTTTGTTTCTAGTCTGTTTCCAAGATTGCTCCTTGCAGAAACAATGAAAATGGGCGGTCACTCAATACGCATTGAACCTGCACAATTGCGGGTTTCAGAATAGGCACAAAGCATTCTAGACCGGGTGGGATGGTCAAAATATTTCCTCCGATTGCAAGATTTCGACAGTGAAATAGCCTTACAATTCATGAGGAATATGAACAATGGAATGACGACAGTCAAAGGCAGACAAATTCAGGTGAATGCAGAAGTATTGCATGAAGTAATAGGCCTACCCTTAGAAGGTGAAAAATGGTTCAAGATGCACACTCCATTACAGAGCGCGTCTCGGAACCATGGAAGGAACTAGAAAAAGTGGTTCAAGTATATATCACATGCGATGGATAATATGATGTGGTAAGAGGGCGACACCTAAAGTTGTTGGAGACACTAAGACAAAAGGTAACTCTGAACCTACCCCATTTTCTGAGTTCACTTCTGCATGAAACCGCTGTGAGACTTAAAAGGTCCAAGGATCAACCTTCGGTGGTGAGCCACCATGGACTGATAAAATTAATAATTGTCAAAAACCTAAACCAATCACAGTTAAATTGGGAGGAATTCTTGGGAATTCCAAAGACTTTACCAAGAGATGAAGCACCCAGTGAAGAACCTAAACAGATTCTATTTGATGATAAGTAGTCGGAAGAAGCTGAAGAAGTTGAGAATGTTATGATGGAAGGGACTCCAAAGACCCCTACTTCTCAACAATTAACGAGGATAGAAAAGAGGATGGCTTCTCTCTTAGTCTCCTTACCCAGAAAAAGAAAAAGGTCATCTAGGTTGGATAATTCTTGGGACTCCGTAAACCTTACAGAAAAGTAATTGGAAGAAATTGAACCTCAAACTCATGAGGAGGACCCTCCTCAAGAACATGAAATGGAGGCAGCCCAAGTTCTAGAGGGGTTGGAAAAATTTTTGAATTTAATGGACTTTGAAGCTACTGCAGGTTGTTCAAAGGATTCTCTTGAACATATGACATCACCCATATCTCCAGCCTCTCCTCCCGATTTCGTCGCTACTGTTATTTTAGAGCCTTCAAGAGAGCCTGAAAATATTTGAGAACACTCTATTGACTCTGTCACAACCATTCGGGAACCATCCCCTTCTAAAGAGGTACAGTCTCCTCAGGAAAATATGGAGCGAAAAGCCAATGACGATTCTCCCAAGGGACCCCAGGATGGTAGAAACCTTGTTGAATCCATAACTGATGATATAATCAAGCCTACTGAGGAACTAGTGGTTGAAAATCCAACAGCCATTGTTGTTGTTCCCTCTCCTCCAGTTACCCTAGCCATAACTTTTACATATAATATTAATAGTGGATTAAGAAATAAATGAGAAGACAAGAATAGTAAAGAGATAGAGCAGTTCAAGAAAGAAAATAATAAATTACAGAGAAGGTTTCGACAGCTCAAAAGATGGTTGCATAATACTAAAATTCAGAGGCAGTCTGAGAAAAGAAAAGAAAGAAGTAAGGAAGTTCAAGAAAACGAGACCCAAACTGAAAGTGGAAATTTTTTTGTTTCTTCTACTGTGGGGACTCAGACTGAGTAAAAAATGTCTACTATTGAAGTTGGAACTCAAACAGAAATGCCAACTTCTACTACAAGAGAAATAAAGACTAAACTTGTGCCTCCATACACTCCTCTAATTGTGGAAGCTACAATCCAAGTCTTGAATAGGAAAATGGAAGAACAATGAGAAACCATAATACAATATCAAAAGGAATTAGTTCCCGAGAAAGAACATCACAAGTTATTGCAAAATTTTAAGGAATTACCAGTCATAGAAGATGAAACATATGGCAAGTTGCGAGCAGCCAAAAGGAAGATTAAATCTTTGGAAAAATATCTTGAAAATATATATATAACAAATAAAATAATTTTGTTCTTTATACTCATATGTGTTGTCAAAAAGGTCCCCAACTAGGACCTATGCTTTATTTTTGCTAGAGGGATACTTATTTCTCAAGGTCAAGGGTGTCTAGTTTGGGAAACCTTATGAATTTAGTAACATTTCAGAGTTTATTGACTCTTTTCATAAATAATATGATAACACTTGGTATTTCCTTTGTGAGCTATACATGCATAATTTATTTTTGGGAGAAATGAGATCCCTACCCCTTTCATAGGGGATGTACAATTTCAAGCTTTCATATCCTTTTCTAAAAATCAGATTAGATGGGAAAAAACTTATAACACGTTCTAAAGACGAGAACTTTGCCTTGACCTCTAGGTCATAGGAGAACCATCAATTCCTTTACGCAAGCTTATCCGCCACAAGAGATTCATGGAGCATTCTAGTGTTGTCAAAGATTTGGCACCCATTCATAATGATGTATTGCAGTCAAGGTTAGAATATCTACTAGATATCAAGTATGGGGCTCTACAAGAAGCCAAACAAAGGTGGAAGGCCTCAACCAGGGAAATAAAAAACAGGGAGCCCTTCAATCATCAAAATTTTCAAGCTACAATGGATAGGGCAGAGGATTACGCCCACATGGTATTAGAAGAGGGACCTAAATGGATAGGGTGTAGATACAGGTACCCAATAATTTGGTGCCCTCAAATTGATTATAAGGTCGAGTATGACTTAACTAAAGAAGTTAATTATGTCGCTCTCTAGGAAATCCGAAGTAGGAATGGTTTCCGAAATTATGGAGTTGGTTCTTACCCAACTTATTCTTTAACTGCTCTCCATGCCAATAATTTGTTTGCATGAGGTCATGCAAATAGGTAAGCTGGGAGGAGATGTTGGGCTTCAAAATTAACACATTTTATTACCCTATTTCCTTATACTTTCATTAGTTTTATAAGTATTTAATGTATATAATATGGTAATTTGTGTGTTGTGAACTTTAGAAAGTAGTCAATAAATAATTTCATCATTTTATTCTCTAAACGAATTGATTTAACCATGAAAGATGAGTTACGCTTACAATTTGAAATGATAACTGACGGGGATTTCGATAAGCAAATGTTGTTCCCTGGATAGCTAGACAAGAGAAAGTTACATGGAGTTGATCAGGCTAGTTGTGACCTGGACAAGCAAGATTAATAATCATCATGGAAATACTAGTTTTGAACAATATTTTTTCCATCTATTCTGAGGGAACTTAAGAGATTTTGTAACTCGAATTGAGCATCCTGAGAATCTTTAGATTCTCAGGATCACTCCTTTATTTTTAATTATAGACTTGGTTGTAATTATAAAAGCGAGGAATAAATCCTTGGTGAAAAATATTTTTACTATCATTCTCATATCTATGCTCTGATATTTTACATGCATACTTTGTAATATTGTTGTTGATTAATATAACAGAGACTTACATGGTTTAGCTTTAATTATTTCACTGATTTCGCTCTAAGACGGTTGAATTCCAGTGATTGTGGGCCCAATCCTAGAACAACTACTGCCCTCTTTGTGTTATTAAATTTTCATTTCAGCTTTTTCATTCTTATTTTGTAATTATTCGATTTCCTTCTAGAATTGATCATTGTTACTGAATTGTTCATTATAGTGATAGTTGCTCCAACAGATTGAGTAAATCTAACAATTGATTTTCTAAAGAATTAGTTATCATGTCACTTCCTATGATTGATGAAGAATTTTAAGAGCAAGGTTTGATATTTCTTTCAGCATATTTATTTCTAGTTGAGTGTGTTGTTTCTTTCCTGTAGCGCTATTTTCCTAGGAAACGGCTTGTACTTAGCATAATTATTTTTAGAAGGTTTAATGCTTTGATTATATTAAATAAGGTTTTGATTGTTTGAATTCATGAATTTGTGAGTAAATTTGTTCTTTTAGTAAATCCTAGTTGTTTCTTGTGTTTTCATGCATTTACCTTTCAATAAGACTAGGCAGATTAGATTACATAAACACTATTCTTTGCACATAATATGTGGAAAACCTTGAAATAACTAGACAAGTTTCGGGTTGACAATTTAATGTTTAAAGGTTTTTTGGTATTTTAAAGAACAACTAAGTAACCCAAAAATAAGGTGGCATGAAAAGGGGAAAAGATGCTCAAAAATGTGTTGGACATGCATTAAAAAGATGCCAATTTGGGCATCCGTCAAATTTCAATCTCAAAAAGAAAATAGTAAAGAGCACCAATAGAAAGGGACATTTCTTTTTGTGGTTTTATAAGTGCTTGCAAAATTTTAATAAGAAGACACCCCTAAGGACTTTTTGGAGGAAAAACAATTTGGTGTTTGTCATATATAAACTATGAACTATTTTCAACCTATGTACTATTATTTACAATATTGTAAGGTTATAGTCCTTATTAGATAGATTGATCTTCTATGAAATTTATGACTTTGCATTGCATTGATTTTCTAACATAATATTCTAAGATGGTAAATGAATAGTTTGAAATGAATTTATTGTTTCAAAGTAATCTATACACATGTTTTATTCATGGATTACTAGTATTTGATTCTCTTTGAAAACTATTTATTTTGGATTTCAAGTAGGGACTGGTGTTTCATTATTTATTTATTTTAGTTTGTTTGTTTATAGCTATGATAGGTTAGATTGGATTTTTTTTATTTATATTTAGCTCATATTTCACATTGCATTTTCTGTTTCAATCGCCCCACATCCACTCATAACTAGCAATGATAGCCAATCCAAAATCTAGATCTCCCACACTCATTAGTGTGAATTCTAGTTGGGAATTCAAATTGAGTTCTTACGTATGTTCAATAGAAATTTTCCCATATCAACAGATTATGATGCTATAAGGTGGGACACTTAGTTGTATCGTTGTTAGAAATACTTTATCTTCATGTGGATAAACCTCTAATCATACATATCATGAACCACAACCTCATCTTTCTCTAAACATAAGTGACAAACCTAACATTGAAGTCACTTTAGGATAGGCCCCTTGTCCTTGATAGTATTGTGTTTGAAAATATTAACCCCTTGACTATAACCTTATACAATGTTCTCAAAATTGAAGTGAACAATTTTCTATGTATTACTCACTCCTTAGCAAAGGAACTAGGTGAACTACTTGTAGGACCTTTACTTCCTAGACAACATGCTACTCGAATATCTAAAACTCATTATGAAATCTTTTTTGATTACGTTGAATACGTATTTGAACTATCCTTTCAAAAATTCCTTAGCCTTTAGACCAAATATCACCAACTCCCTTGAACTCACATCATTTTGCTTCCTCTAAATATGAATAATCAGAACACTAAAGACACTTTTCATCCAATGGTTGGTAATCAAAATTGCCTCCCACATGGATGTCACAAGGATCCTTGAACTTTATTCTACCCCAACATTACTTACCCAAATTTCCTAAGAGACTCTTATCCAAATTTCATCCTAGAAAATCATGTATCCCTTAAGATCACATAAAACATTTTACCTTGTTGTTAGGCTTATGAATGTTGAACATGAGGACGTAGTTTGTAGAATTTTCCCTTATACTTTTAAAAACAAATCATCCACGTAGTATTATAGCCTCACATATAGATTAGAAGTTTTTATTCTTTTGAGAGAGTTTTCATTAGTAAATTTGGGGAAGAGAAAACCCCCATTACCCTCCTCAAAGTACTAACTAGTATTAAGATGGAGGAGGAGAAAATTAAGGATTTTAACCAATTTTTCATGACCATTGTTAATAAGTTCCTTATTTATAAAAATAAAAATAATAATAATAATAATAAAACAAAAAAAAAAACTTAGAAGAAAACATTTAAGAAGATAAAATATGGAAAATGAATTTCCATCTTTAGGTGGAAATATGAGGAGAGAAGACATTCAAAATGTGGGAAGAAACATTGACATTAACTAAACCTACAAAGGATAAGCCTACTGATTTGGATGGCATAATTAAACTTGTCAAAAAAAATATCCATTGAGGTTGTATAATTAAAAAGAAACTATGGTGAAAGGTCCTCTCATCGCAAACCTTTCAAACCCTTCCACGGGAAAACTAGGAACCAACCCAAACCATTATAAACCTATTGCCGTTGTGACAAATACCCTCCAAAAATTTTCTTACACTTTGCTTTTGGATCCTCTATAACACATTCTCCCACAGTTATTCACTTTAACCTACTCACGAGGGTAAACATGAGTTGAGTGTTACTATGACATGACCTGGCCTCCAAGTTCCATTTATGGAAGTGGGGACTACAAACCAGAACCTTACTACCATCCCTTAGGGGCTATAGACCACTCAAGAGCCTGACAAGCACACCAAGTAATCAATATCTGAGTTGGAACACCTTTTCACTAACTTAACTCCATAACCATGTTGGAACCTAGATTACTACTAAGGGGGCCGAGGGGGTGAATCAGCAATAATAACAATTACACATCTTTATATCTTTTCTCCAATATATTAAAAAATTCATAATATAACATATAAGAACTAGATCTGAATATGAAATTTCAACAAGAATTAACACATGAGAACCATAACATATGAAGTAAACATGCACAATGAGACACAAATCAACACATCACAAAGGAACAAAATAAAATCTAGTGGAAAACCCCCTTCAGGTCAAAAACCACCCTTTGTTGTTGTTGTTGCTTTGCTTCAAAGTTCATTAATCAAACAAATCATATTTTACATCATCATAGTTGGTTATGTCTACCATGGAACTTTCTCACTCTAAATCAACTTTGTGAATTCCCATGCATTAGAAGCATCTACCCCTAACAAGCCTTGCCCAACACCCATTGGATTATGATAATGTTACTCCCTCTATTGAAAACATGTCGGCATGGAACACGCATTCCTTATTCACCAAGCTCTCACAATTTGTTGATCCTCTAGGGCCACATTTCAGAATGTTTCAAACTAGACCCCTACACAAAACAACAACAACTTTCTTTCTCTAATAAACTCTGAATACATCAACACCAATTCAATAAGAAAATACCAATAACTCGGAAGCAAATCAACTCTCAACAACTCAACTACAAGTAGCATATCCAGTCTCATCGATTCTACTATAATCATACATGAGATAACACTCTCTCATGGAATCACCCATCTGAACAAAACAAGGTCTTACTACAAGTTACAAACACTACTCAACAATAATATATAATCTTCAAAGTTATGCAACATTCCTCCAATAGAATTTCCCTGCAATCATAAACATGTTAGCTACTACATAGAAGAGGCCATCACTTCTAACTTTACATTGATAATTTTGTTGCATCAACACATTCAAATGAATATTTTCCCTCTGAATATCCTCTATTGCAAGCTCTGTAAACTGTATCACAATCACCAAATCAAATTCTGCCTCATTAAAACAACAATTCCCTTCTCAATGAGTCTCCTCACTCCATGATCTCTAATATATGCTATTGTGAGCTTATACCATTTTTGTAGCTCAACCTGTAGCTTCTACATTACCTATGCATGTCATTGGGAACACTATCTAACACCAAATTGCTCTCTTTCTCTTCTATTTAAATATATCAATCCATCATCTCCACTACTCACTCCATCAAATCATTCACACCTTAAACACTTATTCTTGTTGTTGATTAAGCCAATAGAAAATTCTTTACAAAACCATGAGCAATTACCTTGGTGTTGATCACATGAAATTACTAAGATGTGCGAGGAATCATGAGGTATTTCTAGTTCAATCCACAACCTCATGCGCATAATTGCCTAATCAGGGGTGCAATTGCATGCACAGGTTTGTCTCCATGTGGTTGGAGCCTTTCAACTACATGCACAAGCGTGCATGGGTGCAGTTGGGGCAGAGGATGGGAAAACAAGTTTTCTTGCTCAGAAGCTACCCAATATTATTCCATTATTTAATCATTGTCAATGAGATCTGTTCAAACCATGAAAGTCTCAAAAACTCCTCATCAACGGTTGTTCACCTCAGCAAACCTTCTTCAACTAGACATTTATGGCATCTCATAACTTGGGCTTATTCAACTCATTGTGTAGTTTCATTGCAGCTTAGCTTCAAAAGAAAACCTTGAAACATTGTTCCATACACCTACAAGTACTAAGAAAATCAACATCTCTACAATTGTCAAGATGACCAAATTGTTGCATGGATCATGAAGACTTAGTGGACCAACCACCTCTGCATAAACTCAACTCCAGTATACCATCAAACATTTGCATCATGAGAGCCACTACAGGCAAGTTGACATCAATTCCAACCAATAACACCACATCACAGCATCAATGCCAATAATCTCCCCCTTTGGTATTGATTGCAACCCTAGTTGAACCATCCAAGCAACCTATGAAGAATTGAACTCCTCGATATCTCCCCCTTTGAAATCAATGGCAAAGGGAGATAATCAAGACACCAACATTCTACTGAACAACTAGGGGCTACATAGCTAAATAGATAATAACTCCCCTTGAACACTTAGCTAGATTTGTCTGCAATATATCTCCAAGCAACAAACACTCTCACTCCTCTATGAGTGCATGACAAGAGGCAACAACAACAACTCACTCTCTCATGAAGCAGTAGCAACAATATCACCTTAATAGCAACAAATAGATGCACCCTAGTAGCAGCAAACTCAGTTAACATCTCCATCTCTATCAATATCACTCTCCAATAAAAATAGTAGCAACATGTGATAAGCATCAGCATCAATCTATCATGAGTAGGAGCACTCTCTCCTAATCACAATGAGCAAAAACATCATCGTCATCAATCAATATAACTTCACCAAAGCATTGTATCATCACATACATAGCAGTAATCATGACCATAACATATCTCCTCAAGAAGCAACAATATGCCATAAACATTAGGAGTAGTGTGTTGTGGGCAACAATATTATCTCTCTGTCTCTCTCTGATAAGTGAACAATCATGTCATCATCATGCCTTTTCTCACTGAATATACTGCTCTTGATGATGTACAAGAGGCTGCAAATGTCTCATGCTAGCTGGTGAAAAAAATACTTCTACATCAAGCATTTTCTCCATGCCACATGTAGGGGGTTTCTCCAAGAGAACCAAGGACCATGACCCAAATATATGCAATGAAAATACAAGGCTTCATAGGCCTATTACATGGCTATAAGAATGATAGAATGTGATTATATAATGCCTCCTCAAAGCTTAAATATGACTCCTCACTTATACATGAACATCACTCATCTGACTCCACTAATGACTCAAAAGTGATACATGATATTAAATGTCTACATAATGATTCTGAAAGCCCATACATGGTTGCAAGACATAGCATATACCAGTTAAAACAAGGCTGAAATGCCACATAAATATATCTCTCTTAGTACAATCTTGACTCATGACCACACATACAATATAACTCATGACTCAAAATTCTCTCCAATTCATGAATCACTTCACCCAACACATTAATTATAAGCAATGTTAATGCAGAGCTTCACTATGAGAGTACATAACTATAACTCAAAAGTATAATGTTGTGATAATGCAAACAAATACCCATGATCAAGATTGAGAAATGAATAACTACGTGCCAAAAGGAGTATACATAACTCTCTCCCAAAATTTTCCAGCACATGTCATGAACTAGCAATCTGCAACATTAATAAGTTAGTATCACCAACATCACAAGCCTCCAAGAATGAACTATAGCAGCAACTATCCATCAACATGTAGCAATAAGTAGCAAAATACTATTATCCATCCACATGGATCAATCAATACTATAAGCTCCATCTGAAGAAAAAGTAGTAGCAAACATGTAATCATCAGGAAACTATCATATGACAAAACATATATTGTCATCAACACAATATTGATTTATCCAGCACTAACAAAACGCATGCATCACGAGCAGTATTATCATTAATGACTCAACTTCAATAATCTGATCTAAAAGTAATAATGTAGTAGCACCATATGCAAGTGATCCTCAAATAAAATCAGTAGCAATCACCATGCAACTATTCTTCTGTAGCACAACCTCTAGGCATAAGATGACCATTATCAATTTGAGGAATCTACAATACAAAATTCATCCATGCTCTCAGTGATCTAGCAATCATCATCAAACAATTCACAAAACTGACCAGCGACTCTCCAAAACACATGCATGCATCAATGACCCTTCCTCATGTGTAATATGACTATATAAATAATTACAATGAGTGAGGGTTTTAATGTGAGTAACACTATTCACACAAAAATTTCCTTGGAATACATAGTATCATGCATGATATAAGTGTTATACATGCAAATATTAAAGCCATATCAAACTCCCCCTAAGCATATGCCATTTCTCCATCAACAACTATTGCTTGTTGCGTAAACTTTTGATAATATGCATGGATAGATAAATAATCGTTGTACACCATGGTGCAACCATTATCAAGCATAACAGGATAAAAATATAAACATGATAGATAAACCTTCAAACCCTTATAGAACTCCCCCTGGACTCATGCGCTCTCCTTCTATGCCTTAAATTGATCTTGTGGACCTAAAACATTTAGATGCATGATAATAAAAAATTGTTTTCTTGATTGCATGCATCTATCACGTTTTGGCTTCTCTTGAAGCCATCTCCTATTGGGCATAAAACAAAGATCTACTCCCCTTGATTAGATTAGTTTTCAACAAAACAATTCTTCCTTCCAAGACATCCTTTGAAGAGCTAGTTCTTTGTAGCTCGTCGTTTCTCCTCCATACCTTCTTTGTCTTCAGTAATGGGCTTGCTTCTTTTGTATGCTTGGTCTTGTCATGTTTGTAAGCTAGAGCTTTGTGGCCATGCTTTCCACACTTGAAGCAATGGTTATCCAATAATCTTTGTTTTCTTGCAAAATATTTACATTCTATAGCATGATGTCCATAATGATTGCAAGAAAAAAAAATACCCATAAAATAAAATTTGATACCTTTGGTTTTGATTTGTTAGACCATAAACATTTGGTTGCTTCATTAATTTTGTAAATTGATACATGTTGTGGTTGTGATCTTCTTTTCTTTGCTTCTCCTAATAATCTATTTTCTTCTTTGAATTCCTTTGATGATGTTGCTTCCTAGGGCCTTGATTGACTTCAATGGTGGTGGACTTGTGATTGTCTGGTACATACATGGTTATCCTCCACTTTCTCCTTTTCCTTCACAAGGCATGATTCTCCTTCAAAACTGAATCTAGTTTTAATAAGAGGAGATCTTTGAGTGACAAGGATTTCATCCAAAATTCTTGTGATTTTCTCCAAATTTCGAAACTAGGATAGTTCATTGTTTTCTTTTTCAAGCTCATGTCTCAAAGAGGCTAATTCCACTTCTAATATTGCACAATATGCCTCTTGGTCTTGCAACTGATTTGACAATATCTCATTTGTCTTGATGACTTCTTCACGTTGAATATTTAGATCAATTATTTGCAAGTCATTACTTTCATGGTTTCTCTCACTATCTCCTTGAGAGAAAATTGGATCTACTATTGCTATGAATGCGGAGTCTTATTTATCATTCTCTTTCTCTTCAAGAATGCAATGGGGTTATTCAACAATTTCTAAAACTTGAAACCCTTCTCTTCCATACAAACTATGTAGCTTTTCCATTATTTCTTTTGCAGTCTTGCAGTGTCTCACTTTAGATACATCATGATTTGATAATCCATTCAAAATGATCTTATTAGCTTTCTCATTAAATTCATCATGTGTACCATATTCTATTGAGAAAAAAATATTCACATCAAGAGTTAAAAGGTATGCTTCGAATCTCACCTTCCAAAGCACATAATATGGTACATGTAGAAGAGGAACTCCATCTATTGCAAATCTTCCCTAGTTACCCATGATCAACCTTTAAATGGTGAAGCTTCACTAGAAAGAACCAGGATCTTATACCAATTATTGGAACCATGATTACTATTGAGAGGGGGGGTGGGGTTGAATCAATAGTAATAAAAATTACACAAAAGTTTATAACTTTTTTCTCCAATGTATTAAGAAATTCATAATCTAACATATAAGAAATAAATCTGAATATGCAACTTCAACAAGCATCAGCACATGAGAACCATAACATATGAAGTAAACATGCACAATGAGACATAAATCAACACATCACACAGGAACATGGGATATCTAGTGGAAAACCTCCTCCAAGTCAAAAACCACCCTTTGATGTTGCTGCTACTTTGCTTCAAATTTCATTAATCAAACAAATTATATTTTACATCATCATAGCAGGTTATGTCCAGCAAGGAAGTTTCTCACTCTAAATCGATTTTTTGAACACCCATCCACGGGAATCCTCTACCCCCAATAAGCCTCTCCAAACACCTATTGGACTCTACTGAAACTTTTGACACCCATAGGTAAGGAACACCCATTCCTTCTTCACCAAGCTCTCACGATTTGTTGATCCTTTAGGGCCACTTTTCATAATGTTTCAAACTGGACCCTTACACAAAACATCAACAACTTTCTTTCTCTAATAAACTCTCAATGCATCAACACCAATTCAATAAGAAAATCCCAATAACTCAATAGAAAATCAACTCTCAACAGCTCAACTAAAAGCAACATATCAACTCTCAACAACCCAACTACAAGTAGGATATCCACTCTCAGTGATTCTACTAGCAGCATACATGAGTGTTATAGACAATTTTGTGCCTGGCAGCATCAGGCATGAATTGTCAATAATCCAAGGGATCCAAAGTCCCTAAACATGATGTTCCTACCCCTAGAGGAACAAGGTCAGCAAACCAACAGCTCTCAGATCAGTTCTCCACCTGAAAACACTCAAAAACAAGCAATCCTGAAATCAAAGCAGGTGCTCCACTAGGCTTCTGCGCTGAAACTCAACTCCTCCATGGTGTACCTATGTTGCAAAGCAGGTAGAACAAAGGCCACCTGCACTGAGCGAGATGGGACAAGTGGCACACTGAGTCATTGCTCTGGAATCTTCCAAAAATGACACTTGGATCAGGGATTTCGCCTTGTGATGAGTCAGAGGCTCTGTTTCTCCAAGTGGAAGCAAGGTTCTCCAAGTGGGCTCAAGAACTGAAGATCAACTGAAGAGAGAGAGGAAACAAGGCAGCTACACATCAGTTGCAAGCTGACTCATCCTTTCTCAATTCATCTATATATTGAGCTCTCTCCTATGAGCTCAGGAGGCTGGAATTTTGTGCAAAGTAATGATATGCTGTTGGTTTCACTATAGAACTATTGGGTGATTGCTTGAAGGAGGTGAAGAGGAGAAATTCTTTCTGCTGGGAGGTGTTGCTGGATTGGGGCCTTCAATGGTTGTAACACTCTCATAACTTTATTTCTTCCATTAATAAAAGCTATTGAGGTTCTTCTATATGCACTTGTTTCAATGATGTATTGTGATAATTGTATATTTGATTTATGATAATCCTTGAATCAGTTATGATTGCATGCTTTTTGTAGTTTCCTTCTTTGTTATTTTGCAGGATCTCATTGTAGCTGGGCCAGCAAAAGAGCAAGGAGCTGGGAGCAAGCAGCAAAGAGAAGAGTTTGGATTCGACATTAAGCGCAAGGCAACGGTTAGTGCATTTCTTCATTCTCTCTTGCTTTCATAAAGAAGTAAACCTTAAGTAGTTTTCTTTACAGTTGTTGCTGAGGTACTATCACCCTTAGAGTGGGATAGGGTCATCCGAGTCGGATACTTTTCCCTACAACAATGAGATAAGACTTTCTCATGGAATTAGCCATATGAACAAAACAAGGTCTTACTGCAAGTTACAAACACTATTCAACAATAATATGTAATCTTCAAAGATATGCGACATTCCTTTAATATAATTTCCCTGCAATCATAAACATGATAGCTACTACTTAGAAGAGTCCATCACGTCTAACTTTACACTAATAATTTTGTTGCATCAATGCAATCAAATGAATATTTTTCCTCTAAATATCCTCTGTTACAGGCTCTACAAACTCTATCGCAATCACCAAATCAAATTATGCCTTACTAAAATAATAGTTGTCCTCTCAATGAGTCTCCTCACTCCATGATCTTCGTTATATGGTACTATGAGTTTATACCCTTTTTGAAGCTTGGACTATAGCTTCTACATTACCTCTACATGTCATTGGGCACACTATCTAACACCAAATTGTTATCTTTTTCTTCTGTTTAAACATATCAATCCATCATCTCCACTACTCACTCCATCAAAGCATTCACACCTTAAACACTTATTTTTGTTGTTGATTAAGTAATAGAAATTGTTATAACCCTATTTGTCACTCCATTATAGTGAGAGAAACCAAATATAAACTTATCTCAGTTGTTTAGCTAAAATACACCCCTTTTCATCTTTTCTTTTACTTATGTGAGATTTATCCCATGATAAAAAATCTAATATAAGTAAAAGAAAAGGTGAAAAGGGATGCATTTTATCCAAACAACTGAGATAATTTTATATTGGGTTTATCTCAAAATAATGGAGTGGAAAATAGGGTTACACCAACTCACCTCCAAACACACACACTCGCACTCTCTTTCCATATCTATCTATCTCTCCCTCCTTCTCTCCCTCTGTCTCACTCTTCTTCCCTCTCGCCCCCCTCCATATATATCTCTATCTCCCTCCATCTCTCCTTCTTTGTCTCTTTATCTCACCACCAAACATACACACTCTCTCTCCCTCCCTTTTCCTCTCCCTCTCTCTCTTCTTTCCCACTCTCCTCTCTCCCTCACTCTCTCTCCATCTCTCCCTTGTCACTTCCTTTATCTCCCCCTCCAACTCCATCTCTCTCTCTCCCTCCCTCTCTCATTCTCTCTCTCGAGTCCTCTCTCTTCCTTCCTCTCTCTCTCTCTCTCTCTCTCTTCGCCCTTCAATCCTTTAATTTATATTGAAATAAATGTGTTGGTGCTACAAAAAAAGCCCTCCAAAATTTTTCCTATACTTAAATTTTGGAGCCTTATGTGGATCTTGCAATCGGTCATTCCATAGTCACTTCTCAGTGAGTTGATACTCTCTTAAGTCCTCGAGCTCCCTTCTTGGATTATAAGTGTCAAATTCACCTGCTCACACATGCTCAGTCTGTAATGAATTCATTAGCATATTTCTTAACGCAAGCTTGAATAGGCCTAGCACAGTCCATCAAGGCAGTGCATGTGCAATCTTCAATTCATGTCAACAGTTAGTACGCATTGTCATTGACAGTCTCTCACTTCATAGCAAATGTCGTCTTTTGGCATGGGAAGTGTCACTCATCATATAAAGTAGAGTTTTGGTTTGTTTCAAGGGGTACTCTTTGCGTTATTGAGTTGTTCTAATAATTTAAACATGCATCGCACTCATTTCCAAAGTTTCGAGCATTCTCACACAAGTGTCATCATTGTCATCACTTTATGTATCTTTAGTGTCACACTAGGAGTGGGTTGTCGCAATGTTGTCACATTCAGGAAAGAATGTTGTTCATTTGTTCTTAGTGTTCTATATTGTGTCTTCAATTGAACTAATTGTGATCATGTTCAAGTCTTACTTTTTCTCATGTTCCTCTCATGGATCCGACATTCAGTCAAATCAGAAAAACTCTCTGACCAGACCACTTAGCCTCCTTTTCCTAGATTGAATTGTGCATTGCGTAGTCTTAGACCTCAAGCAATAATCTTGTCTCTTGGTACTGCACAATGTGCAGTTTTTGCCTTGCAAAACTGCACATTGTTCAATCTCAATGATCAGTCCCAGCCCTTGAGCTCCAAAACTACACAATCCTTGCCTCCAACCAACATTCCATGTGTATTGCACAATCTCAAGCATCAAGCCTTGGCCTTGATCTCTTGAACTGTGCAACTACACAATCACTTGGCCTTTGTCCCCCTTTAACTACACATTGGGTAAATTTAAGCCTCAATCCTCAATATTGAGCCCTTGAACCCCTTAACTGTGCAACCTCCCATCTTGTTCTCCTATATGAACTACGCATTAGGCAACTTCAAGCCTCAAACTTGACCTCTTGATTCCCTCCACTGCTTAATCACTCAACCTAGGCCTTCAGAACTGCATTGTATATTCTCAAGCATAAAGTCTCTAGCTTGATCTCTTGAGTCCCTCAACTGCACAGTCCCTCTACTGAGGCCTTCAGAACTACGCATTGCGCAATCTTAAGCCTTAGTCCTGAACCTTTACCTCTATAACTATGTAATCCTTGAGTCAGACACTCAACCAGTCACTAGTTCCAACACCAACAAGTGATTTCATGGAGCATGTCAGATTAGGGGTTTATCAACCCGATGTCGTCTTGTCATGAATGGATTGCAATTGCAGGTATTCTTTCATTCTATGACAGGATGATGATGAAGGATGTTAGGACTCAGAATTGACCAATTTTGACCTTATATTTTTGCCATAATATTATCCTTTTCAGTCATAAGTTGTAAGCTTTGATTACATAATGACTTAATCACCCCAAGGTACGAAGTAACTTTCCACATATCTATATGTTTAATTGTTCATTGCATATTCGTGAGTTGCTGCAACACCAGAAACAGCAACTACGCAGTTGCTGCAACACCAGAAGCAGCAACTACGCAGTTGCTACAGTCAGCAACAGCAACCATCTAAAGCAGGCTATTTTGCAACAGCTGGGAATAACAAACGGCAACTATCTGAAGAACGCTGACGCGGCATGATCAAGCAGCTGTCTAAAGCGGGTAGAACACAGTTACCATTGCCTAAATCAGGAACAGCATGGGGAAACGATAAAGGAATGCGAGGATCCCAAGAAGACGGTCGAAGTCGGTTACCAGCTGTGTAACAGCCAGAACCTAAGAAAGAATATATTATTATACTGTTGTAACAGCGTTCTGTAATTCTTATTTTTGATAGAATGGGTTAACTGAATGAACTGTAATAATCTATTGTAATAGATGTCTCCTCTATAAAGAGGAGACATCTACATTAGAAGAGGGGAATGGTGGTCTGTAAGTGAGATTTTGAGAGACATCAGCAAGTCTGAACTTTATTGTACTTGAATCTTTTGGCAGATGAATAGAAGATTGTTCTGAGCACTTAATCTAGCCTTTGTGTTCTGGGGAATCTTGTGAGAGGGACTGGGCCCACCTTCCTCACAAGATTCACCCATTTACTTTTTTTTGTCAAGTGTGTAAGTGTGTGATAGTTTCTTTATGCTGGTACTCTGTTTGGATTCTGTAGCATTACCTCTGGTATTTCCGTTTTGCTAGTACTCTGTTTCATTAATTGCTTGAAGTTGTGCAAGGATATTTCACCGGTGAATTAGAGTGCAGTGTGTGTTAGCAATCTGGTTACAGGGGCAGGTGCTGAACGTCCTCACCTGGAGGATAGGGTCCTGATCCTCTGCCAACAAAGCATCCATCACTTTGCTTTTCAGATTTGTAATCTTAATTAATTACTTGTACTGTGATAACTTACCGTAAGAATCACGTATACTACAGCTTTTTAATGCTTTTAGAATTAAGTACATACAGTACGCGGTAGCCTTTGGAATAAAAAGACTTTCCCAGGTTGACAATTAATGTGGTACTTGATTGTTTAATCAATAAACAATTCAACTAGCCAACAAAGGAGATGGAGAGGGAGACCATGCTAAGATACACTTATGGAGCTAAAGAAATACGGATGATCATCAGGTGAGAAGACAAAGGAACACAAGATTAAAACAGAAGATAGAAGAACGAGACCACATTGAAGACTCCTTATCTTCAAGTCATGAGGAGGAGAAATAAAAGATCATTTTCTATCTGTCAAGAAGACACAAAAAAACTAACAGCAAAGAGTGACTTGACACTGCCATGTCATCATGTAGTCCATGTTATGAATGTCATGTCATGTTGTATCATGAGTGTTGAACAGTATTTTGTCATATCTCTTGTTCACTTCCCTTATCATATCCCAAACTACCAAAACATTGACTATTGTGCAGCATATTGATCAGCTGCTCAAAAAATAGCTCAAAATTCAAAGTTGTCAGATCGGTGTGGAACCTATACGACCGTGTAGTTCTCATCACTCTGAATCAGGCACAACTCGTTTTACGCAAAACGGACACCGTATGCTCCTAGAATCATGTTTTGTTCACTTTCCAAAATAAACAATTTTTTGTAAAAAATTGATAGCCCAGTCAGCAGTCTGTACTACTAACGTGGCGCTGACTGTGCAGGTCTATGTGGTAGGTTGACTAGTCAACATTCTCCGGTGAATCATATTGTTCCAAGTGGCACTTTCTCATTGGGTGAAATCGACAGTTTTTTATTGGTTGGATTGGTGTCCAACCACGGGATGACACATGGCCTAGCCAGAGAGTGCCACATGGCAGCCTGGGGACCACCAAAATTTTTGGTCGAGTTCGAGTAGTAGCAGCGGAGGTTGAGCCCGTGACCACCAATGAACAAGCAAATCCAACCATCAACACGCCATTCAATTTAGTTCTTAACTATATAAGAACTCAGGATCTATTTAAATGTTAAGAGTGTGCCATTTCTGGAGAGGGACCAGCCCACGTGGGCCAGCCCTTGGTCACACAACCGTCATACGACCACAAATCGGAGGGGAGTTGGGGCCCAACTGGTGGGGGCAAGCCGCTGGCCTTAGCCCCGGGCACATGGCCCCCTACGTACCCAAATTTTTCGGATATAAGGCATTAGAGGACATTTAAAACGTCCATCAATTTAGCCCGCAAATTGGAGAAATTGTTGCTCCATTAGCACATTTAAGGCAAATTTGTAGCATGGTGCCAGATTTTGGGGAATTTGCAGTGGGATTAGTAGAAAACTTGGAAAGGCCATAACTTCTGGAGTTTTTTACCAAATCAGGAGCAGAAAGAGACTACATAGGCATTTTTGGGCATTCTGGAGCCATTGGAATAGGTTTCAGAGATTTCTGAGCATTGTAAACTAATGTATTCACATTTTTTAGCATAATATAGAGGGTCAAGTCATTGGAAGCTGGACCAAGGAGGCATAGCCCGAGAGGGGTGAACTCCTTTATCATGTGTTTTTGTGATATTGTTTATGGTGATGTTTATGTATGTTATATGTTGTTGTTCAGTCATTTTTTTATGTTAATTTGCACATAAAAATTACATAAAAGCACTCAAAAACTCATGTTTTAAACTTGCAAATAATCTCATGAATCCTTAAGCACATTTAACATATTCTGAAAAGGAATTTAGCACAACAAAACTAATTTTCCCAATCAGATCAAGTTTGGTATTAGAGCTCTTGGTTTTCTCCACCACCAATTCTTCCTCAAGTTGCAGTTGAGACTTCAATGAGCATGTCTCATGAAGGAGAGCCTACAAACATGATAGAGTATGAGAAGACATTTAGGAAGGATTTCTTTGATATGATAGAGATGGTGAAGGTCCTCTATGAAGAGAGGAATACTAGACTACAGGGTGAAAGCTCCAAGCCTCCCAAAGGAGAAGGTTCTTCAAGAGGAGGAGGTAATGGAAATGGAGGTAAACCTCCACCCTCTCCACCATCTTCTTCATCTTATTCTTCACAGGAATCTTCACCCTCTTCCACTAATACAACCCTTACTCATACTCATCAACATACCTCAAAAGGAACTGGTAAAAAACCCATGTTAAAACTTGATGTTAAATTTTAACTGCCCATGTATAATGGTGAAGTGAATGCAGAGAATCTTCATAATTGGGTTCTTCAGTTGGAGTTTTATTGCAAAATTCAAAACCTTCAAGAGGATGACATAAATATTCAGCTAGCTTCCTTGAGGCTAGAGGGTGCAGCTCTAGTATGGTGTGAATCAAAGACATAAGAAGAGATAAAAAAAACAAGGTAATATCTCAATTTATTGGTCTAATTTCATTGCTGCAATTAAAATAAAATTCTACCCTCTAGCATATATGAAAAAAGCCATCATGAATTGGCAAAAATTTAGACAACTTAAAGGTCAAAATGTGCAAGATTACACCCAAGAATTTAGAAAAAGGTCTGTAATGTTAGGGGTAGATTTGCAATCACAAGACACATTGTTGAAGTACATATGGGGTTACACAGTTACCTTAGGCATACTATCCTTATGTTTAATCCCAATAATCTAGATGAGGTGTGTGTGCAAGAGACTCATCTTGAGGCAAGAGGGAAAAATACTCCAGAAGAGGGTAGTAAAAAACCATTTAAGGGTAAAGAAAAGAAAATGGTTTCAAAGGAAAGAAAAATGCATCCATTAAAAAGGAAGCAAAGAAAACAATATGTAAACATTGTTCCAAAGAGGGTCACAATGAAGCTAATTGTTGGAAGCCTCATCCTAATATGGGGCCTAAGAAATTCAACGATAAAGGAAAAGAAAAGATAGTTGCCATCATTCAAGAGGATTTGGGATCAGATTCAGGTAATGAAACTAAAATTACAGCCATGGGTATAAAAGGAAAAGGATCCATTGCTAGCACTAGTATATCAAATTGTCACACTAGTACTCCAGATGAAGAAACAAGGATTGAAATATTTCATGTGAGGGTAATCTCAAAACATACAAAAATAGACACATTATTCGATAGTGGTTTTCAATCCAACTTGATATCTAATGATTTGGTGAAGAAACTTAATCTTGAAACCATTTTACATCCCAAGCCATATCCATTGGGTTGGATATGCAAGGACACAAACTTACAGATTACAAGAAAATGTATTCTTCAGTTTGCAATCACAACAAACTTCATTGACAAAGTTTAATTAGATGTTGTACCACTTGATATTTCAGGAATTTTTTTGGGTAGTTCTTACCTCTATGATAGAAAATAAATCTTCTGTCGTCATGAAAACAAGTACCACTTGTTCAAAGATGGTGTGGAGTATATTGTGAGAGCTCATCGCAAGAAACTAAATCTTTCATTAGTTAATGCAGGGCAAATGAAAAGACTAGTGAATTCAAGCAAGAATTTAGTGCTTCTTATGATCAAACCCAATATTGATGTTGATTATGAAGCATTTGATGGTTGTAATTCAAAATTCAAAACTAATTTGGTTGATGTAGTTAACCATGATGATGAGGTGTTTCAGAAAGCAAAGGGATTTCCTCCCAAGAGGATAATCCAACATGAAATACCATTGCAACAAAAGTTTCTTCTTCCTAGCATTGACATGCAATGGATGTCAAGAAGGGAAAGTGCAGAAATAACAAAGAAAATCCAAGGTTTATTGAACAAAAGGATCATCTGACCATCTCCTTCACCATGTGGTGCACCTATTGTTTTGGTTTCCAAGAAGAATGGAAAGCATTTCATTAAATGGGATTCAAGGAGTGGTTATCATCAAAGTAGAGTTGTTGAAGGAGACATATGGAAGACGACATTCAAAACCAAGAAAGGTTTGTTTGAATGGCTTGTTATGATTTTTGGTATTTTCCATGCTCCTACTACTTTCATGCATATGAAGATAGATGTATTGAAGCCATTTCTAGACATGATAGTCTACTTGGATGACATTTTCATTTTCAGAAAATTTCATTATGAACATGTCATGTGTCAAAAAAAAATACCTGATGTCATATGTCAAGAAAATTTGCTATTGAAGATGTCAAAGTATGAATTGTGTAAAACTTCTTTGATGTACTTGGGCCATAATATTTGAGAAGGTGAGTTGAAGTTATACCTCTCCAAGATTGATGCCATTAAGGATTGGTCAATGCTCAAGATAGTCATCTGGATAAGAGTTTCTATGGGAGCAGCCCAATGTTGGAGGGAAAAAAAAAAAAAAATATCTTCTATTGTAGCTCCTTTTCATTCATTGGCAGTTGTGCAAAAGGTCTTCCAATGGGGAGGCAAACAACAAGAGTCCTTTGATGCTTTAAAGCAAAAGATCAGTTCAGCCTTTATACTTTCTCTTTTAGAATTGAAAAATTCATTTGAGTTTCAGGTTGATGTATGTGACTATGCCATGGGCACAGTCCTTATGAAACATGGCAAGCCTGTTTCATTTCATTCAGAAATTTTCAATGGTGTAGTGATTAAATTGCAGCGAAAAATGCACTTTCATTGGATGGGTTTTCTTCTACTATTCCACTTGGTCAAAAGGAATAAGAAAGGTATAAGAGACAAGTTTGTCGATGTACTTTATAGGCCTATTTTTTATGTAAATACTTTCCTCAAGCATCATTTTTTTTTCCTGAAAGTTATGATCAGAAAAATGCATACTTTCAAGATGTACACTCAAGCTTGAGTCAAAGGAATCAAGTAGAGGAATCTATTTACCATTTGCATCATAATGTGTTATATCATCTTGTTAAGAAGGATGTTTCTATTGATGGTAACATGGACAAAGCCAAGGAATTCATTGAATGACTCCAAATGGTACATCAAACAGTGCAAGATCAGCTTGAAAAAATCTAAGGCAAGTACAAAGCAAGGCACAACAAGCATCGAGTACTTCACAAGTTCCAATTCGATGATAAATGGATCGACATTAGAAATGTGAGGGAACTATACCTTCACTTGCTGAACAACTGAAAGTGATCTTTTTGTGTCCAAAAGGCTTCCAGTGGGGAGGAATGATCAGGTGCTCAAAAAATAGCTCAAAATTCAAAGTTGTCGGATCGATGTGGAAGTTGGAAAACTACATAGTGATTGTCATCTTGAATCCAATGCAACTCATTTTGTGCAAAACGAACACCGTATGCTCCCATATTCATGTTTTGTACACTTTCTGAACAGGGGAATTTTTGTAAAAAATTGACAACCCAGTCAACATTCTGTATTGCTGACATGGTGTTGAATGTGCAGGTTATGTGGTAGATTGACTAGTCAACATTCTCTGGAAAATCATATTGTGCCAAGTGACACATTCTCATTGGGTGAAATTGACAGTTTTTTATTGGTTGGATTGGTGGCCAACCACGAGTTGACATGTGGCCCAGCCAGAGGTAGCCACGTGGAAGCCTAGGGGCCACCAAATATTTTGGTCGAGTCCAAGAAACAACAATGAAGGTTGAACCGGCAACCACCAATGAACGAGCAAATCCAACCACCAACACGCCATTCAATTTATTTCTTAACTATATAAGAACTCAGGTTCTATTTAAATGTTAAGAGTGCACCATTTCTCGGGAGGGGATAGCCCATGGGGGTCGGCCCTTGGTCGCGCAACCATCATACAACCACCAACTGGAGGGGAGTGGGGGAACGGCTAGCGGGGGCGGGCCCTTAGCGTTAGACCTAGGCACGTGACCCCCCACATACCCAAATTTTTTGAATATAAGGTGTTAGAGGACATTTAAAACTTCCAACGATTTCGCCCGAAAATCGGCAAAATTGTCGCTCCGTTAACACTTTTTGGGGAAAATTTGTAGGATGGTGCCGGATTTTGGGGAATTTGCAGTGCGATTAGCAGACAAATTGGAAAAGCCATAACTTCTGGATTTTTTGACCAAATCAGGAGCAGAAAGAGGCTACACAGGAATTTCTGGGCATTCTAGAGCCATTGTAACAGGTTTCAAAGTGTTCTGAGCATTGTAAACTGATGTATTCACATTTTTTAGCATAATAGAGAGGGACAAGCCATTGGAAGCTGGACCAAGGAGACATAGCCCCAAAGGGGTGAACTCCTTCATCATGTGCTACTGTGATAGTGTTTATGGTGATGTTTATGTATGATATATGTTGTTGTTTAGTCATTTTTTTATGTTAATTTAAACATAAAAATTACACAAATGCACTCAAAAACTCATGTTTTAAACTTGAAAACAATCTAATGAATCCTTAAGCACATTTAACATATTCTGAAAAGGAATTTAGCACAACAAAACTAATTTTCCCAATCAGATCACATATCCATCATGATATACAAACCAAAACCTCCCTTAAGAATCAAAGGAAAACTACCCTGAATCCATTCAGGAGAAGGTTACCTAAAAGCCTAATTTTTGGAATCAGCGTGTTTTTCTCCACTGCCTGCCCATGTGGATGGTGGGTTTCTCAGTTTTACACTTGTGCTACCACTGCGGGTTTTCATATGAAAACCCCCGCTGAACCTCTTATGGCAGGTTTTCCCAAACTGGAGAAGAAGCTTCGCTCACTAGAACCTTCGGGAACAGTGAGCTGGATATTGGTTGTTGTTGATATGGTCGAGCTCTCTCATTTAGACCTCTTGATTTTATCATCATGGGCTTTCCCCTTGAGATGTGGACCTTCCTCCCTCTTTTGTGGATCCCTAACTCCCTCTCCCTTCCTTTAAATTTACTCCCTTCCATCCCCAATGAAGTCGCCATTTTGTCATGAAGGAAAATCCCCTCTGGGGATAGAGGCGATCCCTCTAGACCAATGAGTGGGTCTAGCAACAAACTAAACAAACTAACATACACTTTCCTAGCTTATGTTTGACAAATGCAAAGAGAAGGAGAAACCTACCTCGCTCTAATGTTAATCGCTATATCCTTAGAGGTGGCTTTTAATCTTTCACTCCAGGCCTCACTCCTTAGTTGTTCTTCATGTCTGAGTACATACAAGGAAGATTAAAGTACTATGCTACATACCACCAACTGATTAAGTGTTGCAGTAACTCAGGTTGTGCTCTGATCTTGGGAATCATGAAGAAATTAAGCAATCCACATGCTCGTAGGGAATAAATATAGTCTTAATCCTGCATAACCTGATGGTATTCAGCTTCATGACCCCTCTCTTTCCATTCAATCACCATTTTGGATTGGTTATCCTGCGAAAAATCAACAAACCAACATTTCATGAGAATCCATGGAGAGAAAATTCAATATTAACTACTTAACATGGAATATTTCACTTCAAAAATTTTACCTCAGTTCTAGTGCGTTTGTTTAGGAATTTTCTCGTGCTGCCAGCGCGAGTGCCTAACTGACCTCAGGGTGTGCAATGCAAGTCCGATGGGTGAAACCTGCACTGGTCACCCATGATGTAAATTTTTTGCAAGTCTTCCTTGTAGCCTATACTATGGATGAAATTACATAAAATTACTACCAAAATGAAGGGAAGGGACAGATCTCTTACTTGTAACAAGCGGCTCGACAAATGGTGTTCCAGATTGATCATGCTCCTTGCTTGAAAATCAAGGAAAATTAGGTAAAAATTCTCTCACAATTCTAAATTGGTGAAATGGTAAGAATAGCTTACTTTTTTCCCTATTTATAGTTTTTAAATAATATTTTTTACCAAATTAGGGTATATTTCACTCATTTTTTAATATTTTTCCTCGAAAACGGTAATGTGTGTTTCATTATGCAGCGACAGGTCATATGTTCTTAGTGATGGTGATTTATCTTGACTGGTTAAACGAGTTTTATTTTATCACTTTTTTGGACTCGTTAAAAATAAACGAAAAAACGACCCCTTGGAGTCATCTTTAAGATTTTTTCTTATTCTCGAAAAATGAAAAGATTGTCAAGTACTTTTCATTTCAAACTCATTAAAGAAAATGAAATGAGTCTACTTAGTATAAGTTTAACCCTTTTCCTAACTAAGATAGACTATTGTATGAAAAAGGAATACCTTAGTCGAACATGGCTAAGAGGTTCTCTTGAATATTGTTTTCTACCTTTTCAGGTTCAAGAGACGATTTACGAAAAGGGACCTTTGGAGTTTTCATTTTGCTTCTTTTTGAAACTCTTTAAACATGAAAAAGATGCCAAGTTTAACCTCCATCGAACTCGTAAAACTTAAATGATACAGGACTTGTCACCATGACGAGGCCAATTTCCTCCGTCCTAGGGCTCCTAAAACTTACTAGGATGGATTCATCCGAAGGGTGAACTTATATGGAAAGCATATGCTATCCCCTTCAAGATTGCAACAAAAAATACATGGGGTACTTTCCAGAAATGGTGGGGGGAAAAGTGAAAGCAATCATCTCTTGTATCCTGTAAAGGCAGCATGTCACTCTTGAACATGACACTCATCTATTACTCGTGTCAGGTTTGGGACATCCTCACTTTGTCACTTTCCTTCCTAGATTTGGGGAATCCATTTTGCCTCTCATATGATCATACCATTCCATCATCATGACCTTTGATCCTATGTTGAGTCAAATGCTACCAAACTCCAGAGTCGTGTCACCAATATGTTTAAGAGAAGTCTGATCTGCAGTTCTTTACCACCTATGCATTTTCTGGCATTCAGCCATAGTCCTAGATCACACTTATCTACTCTACTATATCCTTTTATTTCATGTCGATGATGTGGGATTCATTATGGCCCTCCTTCGATGGATCACTTCCTGTCGACTTCATCTCATCATCTAGAAAGATGATCTAGAAACTCTCTTCAAGTACCTTAGAGTTTTCATGCCTCAATGACAATTTCTTCGCATTCGATGACAGGTTTACATCATTAACCTTCAATCGGATGATTCCATGGGTTTTTGACTTCAGCTTCATTATTCATAATCGTGGATTGTGTTGATTGTACCTTGAGATCCAATGTCATCATTGGTGGTTTCTCTCGTCCCTGTTAACGGTTTACATCATTGACCGATAATCAGGTGGTTTTCTATCATGCTCGACTTCAATGCATCTATTCGCATGTTAGAATCCGTACATTGATCAGGTTGAGACGAAGCGCAAGACCCTGGATTTTGTCTGATGAAGTCTAGGTTGTGTAGAGTTATGATTCATTCATGATTGTACACATGTTTCCTCTAGACAGATGGTTGTGACCGTACTGTGGGTACATATTCATGATCCTTTCTATTCATATGGTTGCGACCATACCAAGGATCTTTGCACATGATCCCTTTTATCTGGATGGTTGCATCCATACAGCGGATCCATGTATTATTAGATGGCTATTCATGTATCGTTAGGCATGATCATCATGGATGTCATATATGTATATGTATATGCTTGATTTGCGGGTCTCCTAATGGTGTTGTTATTGTTCTTGCACTAACTTGTAAAGCATCTTAGCCATCACTCCTTCTTCTTCCTTCATGCTTTAAGGGGCATCTGTTAAATAGTATTTTGTCATATCTCTTGTTCACATCTTGTACCATATCCTAAAGTTCCAAAACATTGACTACTATGCAGCATATCCATCATGATATAAACACCAAAACCTCCCTGAAGAATCAATGGAAAATTTCCCTAAATCCATTCTGGAGAAGGTTGCATAAAACCTAATTTTTGGCATCAACGCATTTTGTTCCACTGCCTACCCATGCTGATGGCAATTTGCTCAGTTTTACACTCATGTTGAACCTCTTCTGACAAGTTTTTCCAAACTGGAGGAGAAGCTTCGCTCACTAGAACCTTCGGGAATAGCGAGATGGATATTGGTTGTTGTTGATATGGTTGAGCTCTCTCATTTGGACCTCTTGATCTTATCATCATGGAATTTCCCCTTGATATGTGGACCTTCCTCCCTCTTTTTTGGATCCCTAACTCCCTCTCCCTTCCCATAAATTCACTCCCTTCCATCCCCAAAGCCACCTCTAAGGATCAATTTATTAGCATCAGAGCGAGGTAAGTTTCTCCTTATCTCTGCATTTGTCAAACATAAGCTAGGAAAGTGTATGTTAGTTTGTTTAGTTTGTTGCTAGACCCACTCATTGAGCTAGAGGGATCGCCTCTATCCATAGAGGGGATTTTCCTTCACAACAATGCGTCATCATGTGCCACATCATTTTGTAGATTATATCAATTTTATAATGGAGAAATATAATGTAAAGTGGAAGTGAAAGGGTCATTCATGTAATGTGAAAATTCATGTAGGAAGTCAAAAGGTCATAGAAAAGTCGAATAGTCATGAGGGTAGTCCAAGAGTAATAAGGGAGGAGAAGGATCACTCTAGAGAATTTTGTGCTTGCTAAGAAGGATGGCACAAATGAAGGAGAATTCATAAGAAGATTTTAAGGCTTGTCTATTTATAATCTTCATCGAAAAGATAATATCACAAGTTGGGTAGTAGCTATGACATATATTTCTACTGACGAGAAAGACCTTCAAAATTTTGTGAAAGTTATTCAAGATCATATATTTTCCATTACACGTTGTTTTATATTTTTTTTAATTGCTCGCATATTTGTGTATGCAGATCAGGAGCAACTATTGTGGCTTCACTGGAAATTTCATTACACTTGACCCTGACCTTCTAGTTGTTCACGTTAGGAGTGGGATTTGTTTTATTCTAGTTTCCCTTCTCTTGCACTCATCTTGCACTTGTTCTCCTTAGTCTTTCTTGTGATTTCCTACCTTTGTCTTGTATCGTGTTTGGTTTAGCCTCCTTTTGCTTGTGCTTTGGTTTTTATTTCTGGTTGTGTCATGTTTCTCTTTTCTATTTTGTTAGTGAGACTTTGGATGAAGGGTATCCCATTTGGGCTCTAAAGACAATGTGGAAAAATATGAAAGGGCTTCGTGACACTGCAACATTTGGCTAACCATCAGTCCTTCTTCCTCTTCTTAGCTATCCTTTAGTCAATGATGTTCTGATGGAAAATATGATCCTTGCATGAGGAAAACTCTTTGTCAAACAATTATATATGTGTCTACTCCGAAAACCCCATGCCTACACTCAGTTCTTTGTGTTTTGGTGTTTTCCATGCTTATCCAAAAAAGTAGAGGAGGATAAGGGGAAAATAAAAATGAGCAAAAAATATCAAAGGTCTTGCATATGCTTCTCTGAAGGAACAACCTATTCTTCTATAAATAATTCAGGTTCCCTCTTCTGCCCATGAAATGAATAAGTGTTGATGCACAATCCTATAAAATAAATAAATAAGGGTAAAAGAAGAGAACGGATTCTAGCATAGGGAGGTGAACCAAGCAACTCCGTCGGCGTATTGTCCAGGATTGTTGGTAGTGAAGCAATTTTTGAGTTCCTAAAGTGACTCCATCAGGGGTACTGACCAGGCCTGCTGGTAATAGAGAAACACCAGAGATGAAAAACTATACTATGAAAATCTAAAGCTTGCGAACTACATTACCCTTTCCTGTTTCAAAACATTGTGATATTTTAGTCATATGTTTATGTTCAACCAATAAGGAATGAAGGGGACTGTGTGTACATACGAACTAAGTGGGGAAGCTCAATTAATCTGAATGATGAATCAAGACTCCATGAAGAACTAGACCTTGTACAAATAATTTACCAAGGCAGAGAAGTTGGAGTTCTACCAGTGTGTTGCCAAGTGTTATCGTTGTGAAAAACACCCTCTAAAATTTTTCCTATACTTGAACTTTGGAGCCTACTATGAATCTTGCAACGGGTCATTCCATAGTCACTTATCAATCGTTTGATACTCTATTAATTCCTTGAGCTCCCTTCTTGGATTGTAAGTGTCGAAGTCACATGCTCAAACATGCTCACTCTGTAATGAATTCATGAGCACATTTCTTTATGCAATCTTGAAAAATCCTAGCACATTCCATCAAGACAGTGCTTGTGAAATTTTCAATTGATTTTGATATTCAATGCACATTTTCATTGACAGTCTCTCACTTCTGGCTGCATTTGTACTTCTACTTTGGTGAGTTTTTCAAACTGTCGCTTTTGCACATCGTCATTTTCGTGAGTATCATTTTCATGTTTTCGATTGTCTCTTTTTCTTGCTTTCACTTTAATTAGTTTCATTTTCCTCTATCATGTGTCTCTTTCATCATCATTCGCATATCACAAGTGTCGTTCGCACTTTTCTTTTCCTACAGAAAATGTCATCTTTTAGCATGGGAGGTGTCGCTTATCATGTAAAGTGGAGTTTTGGTTTCTTTCATGGGGTAATCTTTGTGTTAATTAGTTTTTCTTATTGTGTAAACATGCATCACACTCATTTCCAAAGTTTTGAGAACTGTTGCACAAGTGTTGTCACTGGTTTCACATTATGTATCTTTAGTGTCTCACTTGGAGTGAGTTGTCGCAATGTTTTCGCATTGAGGAAAGAATTTTGTTCTTTTTTTTTTATTTTTCTATGTTGTGTCATCAAGTGAACTAAGTATGTGATCATGTTCAAGTATTGATTTTTCTTATCTTCCTCTCATTAATCTGAAACTTAGTCAAATTGGGAAACTCTCCAACCGGACCACTCATCCTCCTTTAGCCAGCCTGAACTGTGCATTGTGAAATCTCAGCCCTCAAGCAGCAGCCTTGTCTCTTGGCACTACGCAATGCGTAGCTTCTTCCTTCCAGAACTGCACACTAAGAAATCTCAGTGTTCAGTCCAGCCCTTGAGCTCCATAACTATGCAACCCTTGCCTCCATCCATCCTTCTCTGTGCACTGCGCAGCCTCAAGCAACAAGCCTCAGCCTTGAGCTATTGAACTACATAACTGCGTAATCACTTGGCCTCTATCCCTCTTGAACTGCGCATTGGGAAACTTTAAGCCTCAAAACTCAAACTTGAGCCCTTGAACCACTCAACTGTGCACCCTCCCAACCTATTCTCCTGTCTGAACTATGCATTGGGAAACTTCAAGCCTCAAGCGACCTCCTGAGTCCCTCAACTGCATAATCACTCATCCTAGTGTTGTAGGGAAAAGTATCCGACTCGGATGACCCTATCCCACTCTAAGGGTGATAGTACCTCAGCAACAACTGTAAAGAAAACTACTTAAGGTTTACTTCTTTACGAAAGCAAGAGAGAATGAGGAAATGCACTAACCGTTGCCTTGCGCTTAATGTCGAATCCAAACTCTTCTCTTTGGCTGCTTGCTCCCAGCTCCTTGCTCTTTTGCTGGCCCAGCTACAATGAGATCCTGCAAAATAACAAAGAAGGAAACTACAAGAAGCATGCATTCATAACTGATTCAAGGATTAGCATAAATCAAATATACAATCATCACAATACATCATTGAAACAAATGCATATAGAAGAACCTCAATAGCTTTTATTAATGAAGAAGTAAAGTTCTGAGAAGGTTACAACCATTGAAGGCCCCAATCCAGCAACACCTCCCAGCAGAAAGAATTTCTCCTCTTCACCTCCTTCAAGCAATCACCCAATAGCTCTATAGTGAAACCAACAGCATATCATTACTTTGCACAAAATTCCAGCCTCCTGAGCTCATAGGAGAGAGCTTAATATATATATGAATTGAGAAAGGATGAGTCGGCTTGCAACTGATGTGTAGCTGCCTTGTGTCCTCTCTCTCTTCAGTTGATCTTCAGTTCTTGAGTCCACTTGGAGAACCTTGCTTCCACTTGGAGAAACAGAGCCTCTGACTCATCACAAGGCGAAATCCCTGATCCAAGTGTCATTTTTGGAAGATTCCAGAGCAATGACTCAGTGTGCCACTTGTCCCATCTCGCTCAGCGCAGGTGGCCTTTGTTCCACTTGCTTTGCAACGCAGGTACACCATGGAGGAGTTGAGTTTCAGCGCAGAAGCCTAGTGGAGCACCTGCTTTGATTTCAGGATTGCTTGTTTTTGAGTGTTTTCAGGTGGAGAACTGATCTGAGAGTTGTTGGTTTGCTGACCTTGTTCCTCTAGGGGTAGGAACATCATGTTTAGGGACTTTGGATCCCTTGGATTATTGACAATTCATGCCTGATGCTGCAAGGCACAAAATTGTCTATAACAGATGCCCCCTAAAGTATGAGGTCGTTTATCGGGTGAAATGCTTTATTAGGAGGATCCGAAGTTCATTCAATCTGCTGAGAAGTGTCCTGTAATAAGATACAATACAATACATTATTTTTCATTCTTTTTCATGATCTAGCTGAGGCGGGCATTCCCATGCTCAGCTTTATAAATACATTTTGGTACATAGAACAGACGATCGTCTGATGATAGACTGATAATTCTCTGCTGAAATTATCATCCTTTGAGAAGGATGATCATCTGCTGCAATGATGTACATATCAAATGTCTTTATATCCTGAATATATATCGCAGCCCGGATGGATGAAACTAGATCCGGGGTCTTCAATCTCTTCCGATCTTCACTCGATGTACAAGTCAATCCATGTGAGAATTTCTTGAAGTCGAACATGGAAAGACATCGCTTGATTACCGGTCAATGATGTAAACCGTTAACAAGCGCGAGAGGAATCACTGATAAGGATGATGACCCTCAAGGTACGGCAGTACAATTCACATGGTGGGAATAAAGGACTTGGCGTCGACCACCATGCAAAATCTTCTGGTCGAAGGTCATTGATGTATACCTGTCGCCGGAAGTGAGAAACTTGCCATTGAGGCATGCAAGCTTCAAAGTACTGAAGGGGGTGTTCCTAGATCAACTCCTTGGATAATGAGCTGATGTCGACAAGGAGCGATCCGTCAAAGGAGGGCCTTAATGAATCCCACATCAGTGACACGGAACGGAGCTAGTGATTGTGATGAGGTGAAAACAAACTGTGATGTATGATTCAGGGTGGCGGTCATGAAATGGATGAAGGACAATGTATGGCAGTGGATGGGACACGGTTGACTCTTTGCAGAACAACATCTCTTGAACATATAGCTGACCAGTACCTCTTTATTCTTATCAAGCTTGAGGAGGATAACATATGCTTGTTCTATAACCTGCCCTTCGGGCAAGCCTATCGCTATGTTTTAACGAGCCTAGCGATAGGGAAACTCGTTCTCGTCTAAAGACAAGTTTGTCGCTATTTAATGAATTTAACGAGTCTAACGACAAGGATAACTCGGTCCTTTTCATTTTTAGAGAGTCTGAAAAGGTACATAAAGTCAACTCCAAAATTCCTTTTTCGTCATCTAATCCCTTAAGTCCGAAAAAGTATAAAACAATACAGAAGGGATGAATTTTCGATTGCTTTAACGAGCCGAACAAAACAAGCGCTCGATCTTTTTGTGCAATAATCCCTCAGGTCCAAAAAGATTAAAATCTAGAGGAGGGATAGCTCTTCCGGTCGTTTAACGAGCTGGAAGGCCAAAACTCGGCAAACTTTTCATATTTTACGAGTCAGTGAAAAGAGCTCAAAGAAGACTCGTCTTTTGAGGAACGAGTGATAAACAGGGATAGCAGCAGATTCCAGGTACAGGTTGGAATATTCCAATCACGGCAGTGTCACAAGGATGGCTAAGTGAAATCACTCTTCGCAGCTGTTCCTCAAAATGGGTAAACAAACATATGGAGATGAACGATTGGCCAAATGAACGGATGGAGGTGAGACTGCAAGAACACGACCAAGGGCTTTAATATGGCTGTCAAAGGTTACATTTACCAAGGTTATTTACCGGTTCATTTTTTCTGAGTGAGCTTGAACTCTAGGGGAAGATTGCTCACAACTTATGTTTATTTTTTAACGAGCATGAACTATGTGCTAAAACTGCTCGGATCTTGCGTTTATTTTTTAAACGAGCATGAACATTGCTAAAACTGCTCGATTATACCAGTCTTAATACAAGGAACGCCTCAGGTGAGGTAGTCATATTTAAGGAGCTATACCTCACTAGTTACTCCGATTTGGCAAGTTTTAACTTTTGCCCCACATCCTTAATTTATGCAAGCTGGAAACGGCTAATCCTACGAGTTTAATGGGTTAGACCTACAGGTTTAAAGGGAGGACCTAAAAATTTAAAAAAATAAATAGTCGTCCCGTGCTTGCACTCCAAAAGGTTCACATGCCCCCAGGTATAAAGTATAATTTCAAGGCTACCCCTCCTCTATCCCACCTCTGTTTTTCTACTTGTCGTCTTGCTATATTTTTAACGATACTTGTCTTCTCGTTATTTTTCGATGCCGACGGTACTTGTCTTCCCATCAGTTCACTTTCTGATTTTTGCAAGATCACAACAGATAAAACATTGGCGTTACGGAGGGAGGTTTGCCTCTTACTTATTATCCGAAAAATGGTTTTATTCGCTGCCGCAAACTAAACTCTCTTTTCGGCGATGTCTATCATTAGGTTGCTAAGGATGGTGACTACTTGTTGCAGCAATTTCATCTCTTTCTTTGGAGGCTGCCCCTACTTATCCTTCAAAACATATGTTTTAATGGGTGAGGCTTGCCTTCAAAGATGGTGGCTACTTGCCGCCACAAATGGATCTCCTCCCTCGGGAGAGCCTACTTTTTAGACAAAGGGAGCGAGAAGCTGATTATCTCACTCACATAACTTTGACAAAAAAACTTTATCCTAGAACAACCCTCTCTTCCTTCCTTCGGACGGGGTACGGACTAGTCCCATTCTTCTGCGGAAATTAACTTTATACCCAAGGTTTCCTCTGCCCAAGGCAGGCCAGGGTGCATGCCCCCTGGGTCCCAGTTACATCTTTCTAAATCACTCGCATTCATCGGGAAGTAGAACCGGGGGTGGAGGCATTCCTTGAGTGAATAAACCGTTAAGGGATGGTATTTACTATTTGCGATGCGTGATCCTGGAAATGAAAGTTGGTCTACGAGCTTGACCATTCTTCCTTCGTGCGGAAAACACATAACTCTAAAGAGTGAGGACACTATCGCCTCCATGCAATATATATAGTCTCGTCCAAGGAGTAAGTGATAAACCAAGGGTCCCTCGACGACCATGACGTTCATATGAACTGTCTTCCCCTTCAATGTAACTGGAACATTGGGGAGAATCCCTAACGGGCGACTGGTTCCTTTATGAAAACCCGATAGATTTCTCATCTCAGGTAAAAGCGCCGGGGAACCCAGTGCTTTCCAAGCAATAGAGGAAAGGATACTCACAGATGCCCCTTCATCAATGATAGTTCCAGCCATCACCATTCTGTATATTTGGACGATGATTCTGAATGGGATACTGGCTGGTAACCGGGGTCCGCCTAGTTGATTCCAATCAAAGGATACAACTAGGTTGCTTGGTGGTGGGACCGAATACACGGCCGGATACAACCCTGACGATGTTCCTTCCTACGATAAAGGAATGGGCGCATTGCCCTGATGCTCATCAGAGTCTGTGTTGATGAAAAGAATATGGACGGTGTCATCCTTATCCTCTTCAGTGAGGGTGTCATTTGAAGATGGGTCTTCAATGACGGAGTCATTTGAGGATGAAACCTCTGAAGGAAGAACCGGGTCAACTGCCGTTTCGACCTTTAGACTTTCGTCTGGTCTGGATTCAGTAGGTTCATTCTCAATGACCGACACTTCAGCTGACCACTTGAGCGGGCCAGCTGGATTTTCAACTATCGAGGGATTAGGCACGAGTTTTTGGTATCCAGGAGGAAGTCGTAACGGTGATACCGGACGATCTTCCAAAACTCTCTTCGCCTCATCTAAGAATGGACATCGGTGGATGGCGTGATCGCCTTCACACAACATACAGGGTGATCTTGGTCTCCCTTTTCGTCCTTCACTCTCGCTAGTTGACGGACTGCAATCAACATGACTACCAGAGGTTGATGCTACCGGATTGTGCAACCTGGGGGACCAGTCCCTTAGTATCCGGGGAATACAAGGACAGTCACGGTGGAAGTGGGTCCCTTTGCAAATGACACATGGCGATTTAGGCCCGGTCGGTGCAGTGTGTGGATTTTTGTCAGATGTCTTTTGCTTGCCCCCAGTCGCCTTCGCCATAGGCCCCTTCTGCTTCTTTTCTCTCTTCTTCTTTTCCTTCTTCTCCATGGGAGGCTGACTTTTGCCGGCTCTACCTCGCGAAGATGAAGGATCAGAGGAAGAATTGTAAGAAGTGGAAGGCTGGTGGGTAGCTCTAGACTGGTCTGACTGTTGATTCGACTGCTCAGGATTAGTGGTGATTTGAACTACATTAGTTGAAAAGAGCCATACAGGTAGGCCAATTGTCAATCCTGGAAGTGACAATGTGGCCATATGAGGCGCACCAACATCTCCCCAAGAGGAGAAGGGATTGGGACTTCCGCCAAGGTGACTTCCTTGGTTGGTGGGCTCCATACTTTTCAACTGAAAGATCAACGTGGGAATAACAGGTGATTATGTTCCGATTAAAATAAATTTTATTAACGACGCTTTAGACACAACTTTGCTTTTTCATGTTTTAAGAGTCAAGAAAAAGCTAAAGATGACTCTAGTCTCCTTCGATGTTTTAACGAGCCCGAAGTGACAAATGCTCGGATGGACTTTTTCAGTTATAGAGTTTGAAAAAGGCCAAAAGAAACTTCTCTGGAGTTCTAGGCAGAGGGTGTGCCAAACTTTTCGCGAAACCACAGAATACGTTTTACGGTACGGGTGGTCAATCTTCGTGAATGCTGTGTTCACTGCATCGCGATCAGTAGGGCGGCCGACACGGCTTCCTATGGATAAAGTCTTTGTTCCTATAGGGGTCTCCCAATATATACGCGATGGTACGTGGGAGCACAAGTCCGTATTAGTGCCACCGACTCTCAGGAGGAATCACCCACCTTCGTAGAGATCGACAGTCACTATGTTTAACGACGCCGGAACACGTCTCTACCTAGACCTCTATGTGTTTGCGTTATGTTACAAAGCGTTGTTATGTAAATTGAATTTATTTTAATGTTGATCTTGCTTAGTAGTTTGCCTTTAAGGATCACCACGAGATGTATGTAACAAATTCCTGAATGCAGTCTAAGATGAGAAGCAAACTTTTCAATCTTTCAACTTTGAAAATCTTAACTACTGAGGAGAAGAAAGGCAAATCTTTTCACACAGATCATAGAGCACACACTAATGCAATTTTTCCTAAATCAGTATGCAAACAGTCAAATGCAAAATGCACAATGCATGTATTTTCTTTTCCCTTTCTTAATGTTGATGTATTACAAAAAGAAAGTTGTTATATAACTTTGATTTCGATTTAAAGCGAAAATAAACAAGCTAGTCCAAAATCAAAAGACACCTTAAGATTTACTTGTTTAATCACTGGAAATACATGAAATCAAACCATAATGACGAAAGTAAAAAGACTAATCAGCTATGGACAGCAAACAAGCTAACTCTTTAGACCAGCAAAATGCCTAACACAGGTTCAGATCTAAGAGGCCAAAGCAAGACTGGTTAACTTTCGTTATGGGAAATTGTAAATGATGTAAGAAATACAAAAGAACAAGTACAATTTCGTTATATAACAGAGGCGGAATGATGGCAAGTAAGGTTTGTTTCAGAATAGGTACAAGAAAGACAACTTGCTGCAAAAACTATAGTGAAAACAGGCAAGAAAAAGGGAGGAAACCCCAACTGCACAAGGAAAAATTGGGCCAACGCAGGTGCTGCTCAGCCAGTCTGGCTCTCAGCGCAGGTAGCCCCTTCGGGACCTGCGTTGCAAAGCAGGTAGCCTGTGTACTACCTGTTTTGGAAAACGAAAGTTGCGTTTTCTCAGTTTCCGGGTCACAATTTTCTCAAAAATGCACAGTTTTTGCTCAAATCAGAAGCTATCAGTCAAGCACACAGTAAGGGGTGACAAGGAAGGTGAAAAGCTATCACTAAGAGCTTACAAGGATCCTTGTAGATCAGCTCTTCAAATCATGAACATGCTCAGAAATGAGCTAGAGTAGCTGCCCTCTACTTCGCTTTTGATATAGTCAAAAGCTTTTCGATTTGGTACTCTTTTGTTCAGGAAATGAATAGCAAAATACTACAAACAATCAAACAGATACGATCCCCAGTGGAGTCGCCAGTTTGTTGTAGGGAAAAGTATCCGACTCGGATGACCCTATCCCACTCTAAGGGTGATAGTACCTCAGCAACAACTGTAAAGAAAACTACTTAAGGTTTACTTCTTTACGAAAGCAAGAGAGAATGAGGAAATGCACTAACCGTTGCCTTGCGCTTAATGTCGAATCCAAACTCTTCTCTTTGGCTGCTTGCTCCCAGCTCCTTGCTCTTTTGCTGGCCCAGCTACAATGAGATCCTGCAAAATAACAAAGAAGGAAACTACAAGAAGCATGCATTCATAACTGATTCAAGGATTAGCATAAATCAAATATACAATCATCACAATACATCATTGAAACAAATGCATATAGAAGAACCTCAATAGCTTTTATTAATGAAGAAGTAAAGTTCTGAGAAGGTTACAACCATTGAAGGCCCCAATCCAGCAACACCTCCCAGCAGAAAGAATTTCTCCTCTTCACCTCCTTCAAGCAATCACCCAATAGCTCTATAGTGAAACCAACAGCATATCATTACTTTGCACAAAATTCCAGCCTCCTGAGCTCATAGGAGAGAGCTCAATATATAGATGAATTGAGAAAGGATGAGTCAGCTTGCAACTGATGTGTAGCTGCCTTGTGTCCTCTCTCTCTTCAGTTGATCTTCAGTTCTTGAGTCCACTTGGAGAACCTTGCTTCCACTTGGAGAAACAGAGCCTCTGACTCATCACAAGGCGAAATCCCTTATCCAAGTGTCATTTTTGGAAGATTCCAGAGCAATGACTCAGTGTGCCACTTGTCCCATCTCGCTCAGCGCAGGTGGCCTTTGTTCCACTTGCTTTGCAACGCAGGTACACCATGGAGGAGTTGAGTTTCAGCGCAGAAGCCTAGTGGAGCACCTGCTTTGATTTCAGGATTGCTTGTTTTTGAGTGTTTTCAGGTGGAGAACTGATCTGAGAGCTGTTGGTTAGCTGACCTTGTTCCTCTAGGGGTAGGAACATCATGTTTAGGGACTTTGGATCCCTTGGATTATTGACAATTCATGCCTGATGCTGCAAGGCACAAAATTGTCTATAACACCTAGGCCTTCGAAATTGCACAATATGTAGTTTCAAGCCTCAAGAATCAAACTTGAGCTCTTGAGTCCCTCGACTGTGCAGTCCCTCTATCCATGCCTCCAAAACTATGCATTGCGTAGTCTCAAGCCTCAATCCCAGACCTTGACCTCTGGAACTATGCAATCCCTAAGTCATTCACTCGACCAATCACTGGTTCCATCCCCAACAAGTGATTTCATGAAGCATCTTAGATTAGGGGTTTATAGAACTGATGTCATCTTGTCATGAGTGGATTGTAGTAGCAGGCATTCTTTCATGCTATGATAGGATGATGATAAAGGAGATGGAGAAGGAGACCATGCTAAGAGACACTTGTGGAGCTAAATAAATTGGTTGATCATCAGGCGAGAATATGAGGGAACACAAGATTACAATAGAAGAAATAATATCAAGACCACATTGAAGACTCCTTATCTTAAAGTCATGAGGAGGAGAAATAAAATACCATGTTCTGTCTATCGAGAAGACACAAAGAAACTAGCAACAAAGAGTGACTTGATACTACCATGTCATCATGTAGTCCATGTCATCAGTGTCATGTCATGTTATGTCATGATTCATCATGTGCCACGTCATTTTATGGCTTATGTAAATTCTATAGTGGATAAATATAATGTAAATTAGAAGTCCAAGGGTCATTCATGTAAAGTGAAAAGTCATGTAGGAATACAAAAGGTCATAGAGAAGTCAAATAGTCATGAGGGTAGTCCAAGAGTCACAAGGGAGGTGAAGGATCACTCCACTTGTTATATATACACCCTCATTTTATAAGAAAAATATGTTTCCCCTTGGCTTCTCCCATAAGGCATTGAAGAGACAGAGTCATTACTTTTGGGTAGCAAGTCATGGCTCGAATGCTCCACTATTGGAGCAAGTGATGTTCATTGTATTCATGTATCTTGGGACTTTTACTTAATACTTGAAGCCTGATGGCCAGCACATTTTCATGCATGGATTGTGAATATTTGTAAGATTTTTATGTGAATGTTTATGATTCATGTTTTCTTTCACCTTTACTAAAGTAGTTTAACTATTTTGGTTATTTTAGTGCTTATCTTATTGAAAATGTGTTGTAATGCTTGTAACAATCGTTGCATCTATGTGGACTATTCTTCTAGGTGATTCTCTTTTCACTTGTGTGTGTCTCTACTAGAGTGGTACTATTACCTCTCTCTTAGAGGTTCACTTTTCCTCTCTCTACAGTAGAAGAACCTTGATACACCTACAACCGAACATTCACCAAACAAACTTACTTGTTTTTTGCAAAGGCACATACACGCTTCTCTCTCTTGCTAACAGTTAAAGCTAAAGAAAATCTATAAGAATATATGGCAACAGGGTCGATACTCTGGATGGGGCTCCTATTCCAAACGGTGTGAGGTCTAATTAGGACTTCACATCAGGGAGACCCCCTTGGTTGATGGATTTCCAACACCCGTCAACATAATGTAATCCAACAATATTCACTGAAATCAATGCAATCAATTAATTCAATCACACTTAAACTAATGCATTAGTTGAAAATTAATATCACTATTTTCTATACATTTTAATGGTATAATTCTCACTATGAGATACATGTGTAATTCCTTCCATATTCAACATGATATTGACATGTGTCACATTAAAAAGTAGTAGTCAATTACAAATAGTTTATAGTTTCAAGAAGCAAACATTTCAAGTGAGTGAACATTTTATTTAAGATGAAAATTCAAGTATGTTATTTATGGTTGAATTATTGTAACGCAAAAATCAATGTATGTTGTCAATAATTTTTTTGTGCTTACACTGAAATCAATGCACATCACACATCATACATCTAGTTAATGTACATCTATCTCCCTCCCTCTCTCTTCCCTTACCTATCTCCCCCATCTCTCTCTCTATCTCCCCCTCCCTCTCTCCCACGTCTCTCTATCTCTCTATTTCCCCTCCTTCCCTCTCTTTGTCCTTATATTCTTCCCTCTCTCTCCCCTCACCATCTATTTCTATATATCCCTCCATCTCTCTTTCTTTGTCTCTCTATCTCAACCCAAAAAACACACACTGTCTCTCTCTCTCGATATATATTTATCTCTCCCTCCCCTGCATCTATATCTCTATATCTCTCCATCTCTCCTTCTTTGTCTCTCTATCTCACCCCCAAAACATACACACTATTTATCCATACCTATTTATCTCTCTCCCCCTTCCTCTTCCTCTCCCTCTCCCTCTCTTTCCCTTCTCCCCCAATCTCTCTTCCCTCTCACTCTCCTCTCTCCCTCACTCTCTCTCCATCTCTCCTTATCACTCCCCCTCTTTCTCCACCTTTCTCTCTCTATGTATTTCTTCTTCCCTCCCTCTCTCCCCCTCCAACTTCGTCTCTCTCTCCCGCCCTCTCTCTCCCCCTCCAACTTCGTCTCTCTCTCCCTCCCTCTCTCTCCCCCTCCAACTTCGTCTCTCTCTCTCTCTCTCTCTCTCTCTCACTCACTCACTCACTCTATGCGCCCTATAATCCATTATTATTTATTGGAATGATTACAATCCAACAATATTCATTGAAATAGATGCAACCATTTAATCCAATCACACTTAAACTAATGCATTAGTAGGAAATTAATATCACTATTTTCTATACATTTTAATGGTACAACACCCACTATGAGATACATGTGTAATCCCAAAAATAATTTATAATCCTCAAATTTTGATTAGTTTAAAAATATAATAAATTCAAAATTAAAACTTTACAAATTATAATACTCTCTAATTTTATTTTTTTAACTCTATAATGTGATACCATCAATTTAAATTTGAAAATAATAATTCTAAAGATTAATAAATTCATAACCTATTAACTCTATAATGTGATACCATCAATTTAAATATGAAAATATTAATTCTAAAGGTTAATAAATTCATAAAATATTTTATATACATTTAAAAAGATAAATTCTTCCACAAAAAATAAATTCTATACACCATACTATTTAAAAAGATAAATTGTTCCACAAAACAAACTTAAGGTGGCATACGTAATAAAATAATTTATGGCTAAAATAGAATTATGGTTAAAAGAGAAAAAACATTTAACAATCTTAATTTGGGTATTAGACTCAAAAGGGCAGAAGCCATGATTGTGCTTGCAGTTCCACTGCATTGAGTTGCATTCATCGTAAGTCGAGCAATTTCCTCTCACAGAGACAATTCTAAAATGTTAGCTCCAACTATATTGTTTATCTAAATCTTGGAATATCATTGGTATATTGTGACAGCCCCAATTAAAAATTACACTCATATATGCAATGTAAATATTTTTACAAAAAAATTAATATGGACTAAGTAATGGGACATGGATTCCAGAGGTTGGGGAGGTTACTTGTTGGGATATTTTTAAATTGTTCCTTACAACAGAAAATTTGTATTGGTACATAATAGATAATAGTTAGGCAAAAAGGGACAACTTATATTTTCTTATCGGTTGTGCCTTTTTGCAGCAGTGGACAAGAAAACTAGGACAAAAAATTAAAAGGGGAAAGGGTGAGTTGCCAACTAGTATTTTGTGTTGGCCACCCACTGCAACAAGCAAAACAACATTTCACAACTTGGATATATGTAGGTAGGTGGAATTATCCTCATTGGTTGATAAGACTTTGTTGGCAGAATTCACTGTCTGAAGGAAGACAACCCCAAACAACAAGGAAAAATGCAGATATAGACAATTACGGGACAACGTAGTCTCCAAGGAAAAAGAGAGAATTTGAGCTAGATAAGAGGCATTTGAAAAGAGAAGAAAAAAAGGGGGAAAACCATTCAAACAGCTCGAGGAAAATGGAGCAAGGAGTAGGAAACATTTGTACAGCAAAGGATAGACATTTTAATAGGAGAAGAGCAGCAAAGCCAAAGAGAGTAAACTGCAGAGCAACAAAGCAATAAATTTTGGTTGGCAAGGAGTTAGAAGAAATCACTCTAGGTGAGGAAGTAATTTGGCCAAGAGGGTAGAGATGATGTTTCTCAAAAATCTCTGACAGCTAGGGTGGAGGAATTATTCTTGGAAAAATTCCTAGAATATTTTGGAGGCCTCCTTTTTGTATGTTTGATTTTGTTGTGATTCTAGAGTCCCCAAGTTGGGTGGAGCCATAGGGTGGAATTCTGAAGGGTGGAGACAACAAGTCTCTAGAGCCCCTATGCACATTTTGGTTTCAAACTCAATTAGTGGGTGGAGTTGGAAGGATATCTGGGGTCCTTGGTGAAACTGGACGTTGTGTTCAATCCCTGGGAAAAAGATTCCTCAATCTCTGAAAACTGGCTCAAAGGTTATAATTGCAAGTGAGGGATTGGTTGCAGCTCTCTATGATTGGGTGTAGAGTCATATTCCCAGACTCAGTTTCCTGAGAGTTCTTCAAGATAAGTGTCTTTAATGTTTTTAATAACAATGAATATGTGTTTTCATTCCTAATGTGAGTTGATATTATAAATGCCTGAAACTTGGGTTGAGTTTACTTGCTTACATTAACTAACTACTGTGTTTTTGACACTAATAAGAAGGTGTTTGCATTAAGAAATGAGGTTATGAATTAAGGGATGACTTTATTTATGATTCTCAACCAAGATTTGGTTGCAAATAGTTCATGTGTGTTTATCACCACTTAATAGCAGTGAACATGGAAAACCTTTCATAATTGTATTAGCCCACTTCTTGACTTTACTGGAAACTTTTAATGGTGTTGCCTATGTGTTTGTGAAATAATGACAATCTCTCATCCCTGAAACTATGGGCTTGTCTATTTCATATGGATGCTTCTCTATGCTTCCCAATATCATGGACTCATTTCTTGGGTTTGTACTCTTACTTTCTCTAAGCTTAGGCCTAATAAGGCCTTGTTCTTCTTGTTGTATATGAATTTGTCCAAAGATCATTGATGGATCAACTTTATGCTTTGTGGTTTGGCATGATATAGCTTTTAATACCTTAGGCTCGTACTAATATTAGTCATGAGCCCAAACGCATCGTATTTTCATGTGAATCAAACTGATAATGGGATTTCTTGCTTATCTGGAGGATGATGATCTCCTTGTCATCCTCTCAGTTTCCATATGTTACCTAGTTGTTTTATGAGTTTCATTGTGTTCATTTGTTCCTTGAGGGAGAACTATAGGTATATACAAACGAATCAACCTATTCCTACCAATTGTTAAGGGTCGAAAGGGCTACAGACATCTAAGAGGTTGAATGGATAAGTTCCTAGTCTAAATGGACAAGTCCTTGATGTTGAAAATGCAGCAAGAAATTCCTAAATTAATTATGTCCTTAATTAAATTAGGAGAAAATTGCAATTCCACATCACAGGACAACTTGTACGAGTCAACTAAGTTAGTTTGACTTAGTTGGTTCAATTAATTCAAGTTGAGCATCTAACTTGATTCATGTAGAGTGTCTCCTACTTTATAGGAGCCCTAGTTGAGTTTATTTTGAGTTGTAATTAATTAATTCAGTTTAACTGAGCTGGAGTCAATTAAACTAGTTCCAACTATTGGAGGAACTAGTAGGAGGTCTAGTAGTGGGGTGCAGCTTCAGTGTTGAACCAGTTAACTGATAATTTAGCCATAAATAACTCATGTATGTGTGATCTAAAAGTTACCTAGTCGATATTGGAGTTCATTGGCAGTGTATTATCGGTTGTATAATCATCCAAATTGTACATGTGGTGCATGCAGTTAGAGGAAGACCTATGATGTATTGTGTATTTGTGGATGAGGAATTTCCTTAATTAATAGGGGCTAATTCCCAAGGAAACAACACCAGGAAGTAGGAGCTTGGAAGGCTAGTAAATTGGCTAAGTATTGGCCAAGGCTTGTCACATGAAGCAATGAGAGATATAGAGATAGTGTAGAGGTTGCTCGGGATTGAGAAAAGCATTGTAATCTTCTCATATTTTCTGACTAATGAAATACACAGATAGCAGGGGTTTTTAGTTGTGGCTTTCCCTAGGAAATCATTGTGTAATGTGTTGATTGAATTATTTCTTGTATGCTCCGTGATTTCGTGATCGTTTAATTATTTCCACTGATGAGTAGAGTAGATTCAAGTCTACTGTTTTAGTAAATTACAATTAGCAGTTTGAATCTGCAAGGAATTTCTACACCTGAACTAAATGTACAGGCCCCTGACTCATATTTTTTCATTTTAGCCACCAAGAAAATAGGAAAAGAAACCATGTCGTAATCTCAAGAGAGATAGCACCCGTGAGTGCCTTAGAAAACCTTAACGGCAACAATTGAGTCGGGGCGCGGGTCCAAACTCTTATAGAACCAGCATGGTCGAGCCATTGTCGAGCTCTTCATAAATGGTTCTAAGGATTTTATGCAACTCAAGATTTTATAGAACCATCATGGCCTCAACCAAGTATACACAACTATGAATGTAGTAGGGCTTCTTTTAACCTACTCACAGCCCAAATACATCTTATTATAGTGTGAACAACACGCAAGAGAAATCCCTATATGGAGCCTTATCATTAATTAGCTTTGTCTCCCTTATACCCTTGTGACCAAGTGCATGACTAAGGGTGGAAGCTAGCCTAACGAATGGCTGAAACTTAGCAAAGAGATTGACAGATCAGGAGGAGCCTGGGGTGACATGTCCTGGAGGTTACATCCTCGGGAGCTCTTTAATGATCGTGCAATGGAACACCCAGGCTGACGAAGGATCGGGCTATTGTGGCAAGGCCAATAGTGTTGAGTAGGCTAGGATTATTTATAGGTCGTGTACTAGCCATTAAAAGAGTTAATCCCCATGCAAAAAAGGCTTGTATTTATGTCAATAATTTTAAATTCAGGACCTATCTAGACAGGTAATATTGCAGCCATTGATAGGAACTTCTATGTCCCAAAGTCCATCTCCCAGAGGAGGAAATACACAGTTCTCACGGGAGATCTAGGATGACTCAGCATCGGGATGTCGTGGCATTTTTTAGAAGCCATGGGCCCATGGGAACATGTTAACTATGCAGAGGAATGGCCCAAAGGAACACGTAATCCTGGAGACTAGACCCCAATAGTTCAAAGGTGAGGCGTGTTTTGGAAGGAGTCGGATGACTCATCGTCGGGACACGGTGGTATACACGTGATCCTGGATATTCTCTTATTGGTGCAAAAGTGGACCCACTACACAAGTCAACCTAGAAGGTCATTCTCAGAGCAATCCTTGAATGCGTAAGTGAAAAAGCGTCGGGAAACAAGAATTTTTTTATTAACGAATGGTAGTCAATTGAATGCATATATATATATATATATATATATATATATATATATATATATATAGATATATATATATATATATATATATTGGTTGTGGTTCACAGACACCATGGTCAATGGGTGGCGCTACGTCCATGGAAAAATCTATGTTGATCGACCCCAAAGGGAATCTATCCCCGCAGCCCACTAGCTAGGCCTGACCCCAAGGGCTTCGGGGAGAATGGACCCTGTGACCTCTCGATGGCGAGGCACTGATTTTGACCAACTGAGCTAACCCTTGGGGCTATATATATATATAGATGAGTATAGTTAGATGTGGGTTCCAAACCGTGAATGGGTTGGAAACTAATACACCTAAGCCAAGAGTTATGTTATGGTATGTTCTATGCTTATAAAATTTTACTTCCTTTCCTTATTATATTCCACAGATTAGCAATCACATGTACATAAAGTAAAGTGCAGATAGAACATTAAACGATCGACAGAAAATAAGCCAAGACAAGAGACATAAGATGTGGCAGCTAGCCAGGGACAAACCCCACAATGTGTGGGGAAACCCTTTGATCAAATCTTCTTTTATCTTCAATAATTCAGTAGAGAGAAATAGTACAATAAATCTGATTCATATCAGCAGTAGCAAACCCTAGATCAACAGCATCAGCATTAGCGGCTTCATCATCAAACTAGGGTAGATGATATCTCACAAACCGATCGTCGGATCGGCTTGATTCCACCACCAAAAGTTGCAGCTTCCAAAGGAGGGTCAGATGAACCTATAGTGTAGTTCAAATGAGGAGATCTTCTAGTTCACGCAGGTCAAACTTTACTTCTGCAGTTGCAGCTTCAGTGTCGGCAACTTCCGACTTCAAACTTGTGAGGGAGAGACCCTTTTCTGCATAGTAGAGAAGAGACTCTTTCTGCGCAATAGAGAGAGAGAGAGAGATGTGATGAGAGTAGTGAGTCCAAATAAGGAAAATTCCTCCTGTATTTATACACAATTTTGGTGTTTGAATAGATGCGACTGTTGGGCTTCTGAGCCTACATGAGTTGTGGTCGGCTTGATAATAATTCCATAATCAAAATAAATTCATATCTCCATGAATACTTATCGGAATCAGATGATCTTTATATCAATCCTACACCTCTCAATGAGAGGAATCTAATAAAAATATTATCAGCCATGAATAAGATGACCCACATGAATTTTTTCCCTAGTTGCCAATTTTAACACTCCCTCTCAACTAGGGATAACTTCATCTGCAATCTGTCTAACGGTCGTTACTATTCATAAATCAAATGCACTACCCTGTATAGCCTAACCCTTGCCCTGCTCTGCTCTATTCTGCCTATTCTGCTTTGTCTTGTTCTACCCTGTACTGATCTGTACGGCTCTGCTCTGTTATGCACTGCTCTGTTCTGCTCTTCTTTTGTCCAAATTATGAAGAAGAAGAAATGATCAAGGATGTATCATACTGACTCAAAGTCAATCTCAGAGTATGTACCACTGGTCCCAGACCAGTCTCAACCAACCCGAAGTCAGCGTCATAGTGAGTACAACTCCACTAATCCCAGACCAGTATCATCCTCCACTGACTCAAAGTCAGTCTCAAAGTGCATACCACTAGTCCCAGACCAGTCTCAACCGACCTGAAGTCAGCTTCATAGTAAGTACCACTCCTACCACTGGTCCTAGACCAATATCGCAGTCTTAGAGAGTGTACCACTGGTCCCGGACCAGTCTCAACCGACCCGAAGTCAGCGTCATAGTATGTATCTCTCACTGGTCCTAGACCAGTACTGCACTGACACAAAGTCAGTCTCAGAGTATGTACCACTGGTCCCAGACCAGTCTCAACTGACCCAAAGTCAGCGTCATAGTATGGTACAACTCCTACCACTGGTCCTAGACCAGTATCATTGATCCCAAATCAATGGAGGTCATCCTAGCGTAGGGAGTACGGTAGATACAATGATGCGTCCATCGGTACTACTATGGTCCCTAGCTTCATTTCCTTGCTCATTGATCAGATGAGAGGTACTTCCCATGAGTCCCAGACTGCATGGGTAGGATGCCTCGACAGGATAACTAATCAATCCTATCCTCACAGGAGAACACATCAATCTAGGCCTCACAGGAGAACACATCAATCCTGCTACAATCACCATGGAGAACACATCAATCCAGGCCTCACAGGAGAACTAATCATCCTGCTACATAGGAGAGCAAATCATCCTATTCCACAAGAGATCAAATCATCTTGTTCCAGTGTGCACCACTAGGTGAGGGTGAGTCACCCTGTGGTCGTATGTTGCTCCAGTAAGAACCGCAAGCCCTCAGAGCTCCTAGAGCTCAATGTATGCAACATGCAAGACCCTTGTACAAGGGTTTCTTGATGACTCCAAGTCGTTTGGGAAAATCATATATTAGATCTTTCCTCGGGGCTTTGACAAGGTGTATCGACCTATACATCATCTTAATGCGATGGAGCATCCTTGCCCATCGAGTTACCATGTCCCAGATGATGTCTATCTGCTGGAGCAATCGACGAATACGAGATTCCTTAATAATCGAATCCCACCTCTGGTTGTTACAGAGAATCATAGTGGTATGTGTTCAAATAGCTCACTGAAGAGCTTCCCCAACCACGCAGCTTCATATGAGATCATACTCGTAGATATGTATCCGGTCTCAGCGGTGCTTATGGAAACTGACTTTTGCTTCCTGCTCATCCATTATATCGAAGCACAATCCAAAGAGAAATAGCACTAAAAAGTGCTCCAGTGATCCTTCACACTACCTGCCTAATCAACATTTGAATAATCATGTAGTTTCATATTTCTGGCAATGTATCTCAATCCATGAGAGATTGTGTCCTGAAGACATCTCAAAAGATTCTTGGCACCAATCTAGTGAGGCTCAACCAAATATGAGCTCACAATGCTAACTGCAAAACATATGTTCGGATGGAGGTTCACCAAGAACATCAACGCGAATTAATTTTTTAAACTCAGAGGCATTTCCCAAATCTGGTCCGACATCACTACCATATAACTTCTTAAAGTTAAGATCCTTGAGGTAGTCATAGGCTTGCAGTCCACCATACCAAATCTTTTCAGAATCTTCACCACATATTTTCCTTGAGATAGGAAAATTTCCCTTGGCTTCTGCCACACTTCAAGTCCTTGGTTCTTCATTTCAAATTCAGAAGCCAACTCCCTCTTACATGTGTGAATGAGAGGGTATGCACCTGTTAGAAAGAGGTCATCCACATACAGCACCAGTATGAGAGGTTTGTCATCTTCAACCTTAAAGTAAAGGTTAGGATCGACTTCACTCCTAGTGAATCCCAGCTTCATCAAGTAGTTGCCGATCCTCTCATACCATGCTCGGGGTGCTTGCTTCAGCCCATAGAGAGCCTTCTTCAACCTACATACATGAGATTTTCAATCATAAATCTCAAATCCTTTGGGTTTCTCCACATAGACCTCTTCTTTGATCGAACCATGCAAGAACGCAGTCTTGACATCCATCTGATGTAGGTTCCATCCTTGTGAGGCCACAAGGGCTATGATCGAGCGGATGGTCGTATATCTGGCAACAGGTGCAAATATCTCATCATAGTCTATACCTTCCTCCTGGGAGAAACCACGAGCAACAAAACAAGCCTTATACTTTTCCGTACTTCCATCTGCTGCAACTTTATCTTGTAAAGCGATTTAGAAGTGACAATTGTCTTGTCCTGGGGTCTGGGAACTACTTCCCAGACATCATTCTCCATAATAGACTCATATTCTTTGGTCATAGCATCCTTCCATACTTGATTCTTGATAGCATCTGAGAATAATGAAGGCTCATTTTGTATGACCGTGCTCATGATGGTTAGGTATCCTTGATACCTGTTAGGTTTCTTACTTTCACAGAAGGTTCCTTGCGGTGCAGCATGTCCTTCAGCAACATCAAGTATCCCCCCTAAGCCATGAAGGCCTCTTCCTAGAAGAGGAAGGCTCATGTGGATAAATAGGATCCATGGGTTCCTCCACATCAGGCATTGTTACATAATCTACCCATAGAAACTTCGGAAGTCTTTGATCATGGAGCATGGCACAGACAGCTCCCACAATCATACGGTTCTTCCTTTCCGCCACACCATTCTGCTCTGGAGTATTTGGTGTAGTAGTCTCCCTCCTAATACCAACCTCAGGTATGCCTAAGTGAACCAACTGTAATATATCAGAGTTCTTCCTTAGGCTTGAGGGGAATGGTCCCCTTTTGAGCTTTCCTTCGGCACATCTTGAACATACACCTTCTTTTTCTACTCGGAATTTGGGCATCTCTGTTACCATATGTCTTAAATCAGGTAGATCTTTGTAATCAAGGTAGGAAAACCTCCAATGGAAAAGTTCAGACTGAAGAGATGTGTCATAAGACATGACACCTACCTGACTTTCATCGACCTGATATAATGAATCAACACAAAACCCAAGAGTAAAGGCATCTTTAACATTATTTTTTGATACACGTACCTTGCCATTGCTGAAGGTTACCTTGTAGCCTTTGTCTTCCATTGTCGAGATGGACACCAGGTTCTTTCGAAGGTCAGGTGCTTTTAATACATCCCAGAATTTCTAGCCTTCTTGAATGGTTGTCCTCTTCCTTGATTCCCAACTCTCCTCTTACCTTTGTTATTGAATTTCTCATTACTTTGATTGCCATCAGAGGGGTTTTGATCATCGTCCCAGTGTGAGTCCTTTCTATCAGGGCACTCCTTGCATATTGACCTGCTTTATCACAGATGTAACATCGTCCTTTTCTTCCACCCTTAGGTCCAGCCTTTCCTTTTGATTTAGTCCCGGATTTATTTCTTTTCTTAGCATGAGAAGAAAAGGCAGCAGGAGGACCTTTAGGCATGGGCATTTCTTTCTCTTCTACCCTTGTTTCTTCTTGAATACATCTAGCCATTAATTCCTCGAAACCAGGAATTACATTATTGTTTAAAAGAGTAGTCCTGAACACGTACCATTCGGATGGTAATCCTCCAAGAGTTGTGAGTTCCATTTCTCTGTCAGTAATAGTCTCCCCAATAGATAGGAGATCGTTCTTGATCTCGGTGATTCTTAAGAAGTATGCTTGCATACTCTCATCTTTACCCTTCTTGATTTCCCTCAGCTTATTTCTAAGAAACAAAACTTGATTTGCATCATTAACTTTAAATAAACTCACCAGTGTATCGTAGATTTCCTTGGAGGTGTTCTAGTCAGAGATGTAGGCCACCAAGTGCTTGTCGATAGAGTCCCAGATGATATTCTATTTTGACTTCTCTGGTTTTCCATTTGTTCCAGGTAGCATCGGATGCATTTGATGGAGGCTCAACAATATTGCCTCTTACATGGCCCAGCACTCCTTGATCTTCTAGTGTTAGATCGATAGACATCTTCCATCCGTGATAGTCAGCTTTCTCACGGAGCTTGTCTTCGGCAGGAAAGAGTGTTGAGGACCCCATAGTTCTTTTATGATAGCCTTGCCAATCTTCTCTTCGGTGATTACTCTTGCTCTTGCTCGGGCTTTGTCTTCACCTCAGCTCTGATACCATGTTAAGTTATGGTATGTTCTATGCTTATAACAGTTTACTTCTTTTCCTTATTATATTCCACAGATTAGCAATCACATGTACATAAAGTAAAGTGCAGATAGAACATTAAACGATCGACAGCAAACAAGCCAAGACAAGAGACACAAGATGTGGTAGCTAGCCAAGGACAAACCCCACAATGTGTGGGGAAACCCTTTGATCAAATCTTCTTTTATCTTCAATAATTCAGCAGAGAGAAATAGTACAATAAATCTGATTCATATCAGCAATAGCAAACCCTAGATCAATAGCATTAGCATTAGCGGCTTCATCATCAAACTAGGGCAGACGCTATCTCACAAGCCGACCGTCGGATCAGCTTGATTCCACCACCAAAAGTTGCAGCTTCCAGAGGAGGTTTAGATGAACCTACATTGCAATTCAGATGGGGATATATTCTAGTCCACGCAAGTCAAACTTTACTTCTGCAGTTGCAGCTTCAGTTTCGGCAGCTTCTGGCTTCAAACTAGGGCAGTCGATATCTTGCAAACCGTCCGTCCGATTGACTTGATTCCACCACCAAAAGTTGCGGATTTCAGAGGGTTCATATGAACCTACAACACAATTCAAATGAGGAGATCTTCTATTCCATGCAGGTCAAACTTTACTTCTGCAGTTGTAGCTTTAGTTTCAGCTGCTTCCGGCTTCAAACTTGTGAGGGAGAGACCCTTTTCTGCGCAATAGAGAAGAGACTCTTTTCTGCACAGGAGAGAGAGAGAGATGTGATGATAGTAGTGAGTCCAAATGAGGAAAATTCCTCCTGTATTTATACACAATGTTGGTGTTTGAATAGATGCGACTGTTGGGCTTCTGAGCCTACATGAGTTGTAGGTCGGCTTGATAATAATTCCATAATCAAAATAAATTCATATCTCCATGAATACTTATCAGAATCAGATGATATTTATATCAATACTACACCTCTCAACGAGAGGAATGTAATAAAAATATTATTAGCCATGAATAAGATGACCCACATGAAGTTTTGCCCTAGTTTTCAATTTTAACACCAAGTGGCGCTCAAAGGCTAGATAGGACAACAACGTGGATGCCACATGGTAGAATGATGACATGCTGCCTTCTGACTCATCAGAATTCAAATAGCCATATCTTTTGGTTTGGAGCTCAGATCGAGACAAAATTTTAAATCGCTGCATTGAAATATGTAACTAGGTTCGTATTCATAATAACAAATGTAATCATGATTTTATGTATTTGATGTAAAGAGAAAAATAAATTTATTATTTTCATTCTTAAGGCATGGGTTTCATGCTCAAAGGAAATTTATTTTATAGGTCAAGCACTTATTGAGTGCCTCTAGGGCTTGTCTTTGAGTCAACAAGTCATAAGAGTCATTGTCATGTATGGAAGACATTTTTGGGCATGTTACATATTGTAAAGAAAAAACAAATTTAGTCAAATTAGAGTCAAAAAACCCTCCAAGACCTTGTCATGGTGCCTCAAGGAAGTTGACCTACCTGAAAGATGAAATGAGCCTCAAGGAATCAATTTGTACCCGTGGAAATCCTATATATAATAAGGAACTCAACCTCATTTGAAAACATCACAAGCAAGTTCGATCTCCTCAAGAAAGAAGCTAGAAAAAGATAAGAAGAAGAAAATCAAGATCGAAGTTTTTGTATCTCTCTCTCTCTCTTGTGTTAGGGTTTCTATATTTGTTGGGAAAGTCGAGTTACTGGAAAGTTATCGGGAAAATCGAGTTTTTGGAAGGTTGTTGGGCAAGTCAAAATTGCTACAAAGTTGTTGGTGTTGAAGTTGCAGAAGAAACTATTGAGGTCGAAGTTGTAGAAGAAACTATTGAGGTCGAAGTTGCAGAAGAAATCGTTGGGGTCGAAGTTGCAGAAGAAACTATTGGGGTTGAAGTTGCTAAGGAACTGTTGGGGTAGAATTCTTAGAAGAAACAGTTGGGGTCAAAGTTGCAGAATAAATTGTTGGGGTTGGAGTTGCAGAAGAAATTGTTGGGGTCAAAGTTGCAGAATAAACTATTAGGGTCGAAGTTGCAGAAGAAATTGTTGGGGTCGTAATTGTTGAAGAATTTTTTGGGGTCGAAATTGTTGGAAAGAAAGCTCATCAAGGAGAAAGGTTGACTTGGTCGTGGAGGGGTCTTTGTCAAGGGTCTTAGGTCTTGGAATTCATCATTTGAAGATTTTATAAGAAGAGGAGAATTCTTGTGGGTTTTTCTTTCAAGAGGAGAGGTTTTGGCCCTGGCTAGCAACCTACATTTTGTGTCCTCTTGTCTCTTTGATCTTCATTGTTTGGTATTTGTTTGATGATATAAAACACAATAATAATCAAGTTAAAGAAGAAGCTAATAAATTTAAGTAAAAAGACATCAAAATCAGCTATCAAAGTGAGATAAATATTTTAATCTAACTGCCCTATACTTCTCAACATTGTATTAGAGCTAAGGTGACAAGACAAGGAAAGGAAACTTGTAGAAGGACCATCAAAATGAATATCAAGAAAGGTCATGACATCAAAGAGGACATCCAGAAGGGATACACAAGGACCAAGCACAATGAAATCATCATCTTGAAGGAAGGAACTAAGGAAGAAGACCTTAAAACCCTAGCTCATCCAAAGAAGGGTTCCACACTTGAAGCCATATTGGGAAGCTCACACATTGTACAATGATCATCACAAACAAGACCTCAAGGACCACACATCCACTCAAAGAAGGAAGACCTACACATTGAAGAATATTGAAGTCTCTACATCAAAGGGAAACAGGAAGAAGCATTGTTGTCATCATCTAAAGAATCAAGGTGGTCTACCTCTCCTTGAAGAAAATATCACATCTCAAGCATATTTGAATAAGGACATCTCTAGAAGTTGTATTGTCATCTTCAAGGAATCTATCATCATCTATAATCAAAATCAAGAAAGGCATCAAGTTGAACATATTGTCATCAAGAAGCATATTCACTTGAAAAGTAAGTATGTTGATTCTTTATATCTATGAGTAAATCTACTAGCAAACTGACTTAATTCTGCAAGGAGAGAAATAAATTGCTCGGGTCATCAAATTTCCTTGCATGGAAGAAGAGGACAAATTTGATCCTCATAGAAAATGAAGTCATTGTACATGTTAAGGGTTCAATCGTCAAGCCACCAAAAGAATAATCTCAAGCTCCAACAAATTATATGAAGGGGGAGATAAGGGCTCAAGGAATCCTTATAGAATCAATCAAGGATTCTCTCATCCCCTATGTAGCAAAATTGGAGAAGTAAAAAGACATTTATGACAAGTTGGTAGAATTGTTCTCCATTAGCACTGCAAGAGAAGTGATATCTTTGAGAACCAAGTTATATAAGATTAAGGTATAAAAGGAAGAATGGATAGCCTCATATCTTATGAGGGTGTCACAAATAAGAGAAAAACTGCAAGAGTTGGGGGAAATAATGTCTGATAAATAGATGACCACCGTGGTGCTCAATGTACTTCGTGATGAATGGGGCAAATTTGTATCAAGCATCTATGGAAAGAAGGAATACACTTAATTCAGTGAACTCTAGTCATTGTGAAAGATTGAAGAAACCAGGTTGAAGGAAAAAGGAAATGTAGGACCAATTGAACAAGTTCAAGCATCTGCTTCCATGACTAGGAGAAAAAGAAAGATTCATCCTCAGAAAAACAAGAATATCGATATGTCAAAGATCCAATGTTGTGGTTGTTAGGAATATGGGAATTTCAAGATAGGGTTGTTTTGAAACTCAAGAAGGACGAGAAGAAAAGGAAAGAAATAATTGAAGCCCACATCACCAAAGAAGTAGAAGAACCTAATGAGAATAAATCCAAGAAACACTAGATATTCACTCTTAAGGTCTCTCATATATATAACAAGGAGAAGTAAGAGGTGAAAATACCTCTATTATTGTTAAAAATTGTACTTAGATGGAAAGCATTGTAAGAATGATAGGATACATCATATTAGGAGATGGTGTCATATTAGAAGCATACGAATGAAGTAAGAGATCATGAGATCATTATAGAAGCTTGAAAGGGTAACTAAAGTAGAATTCTTCATCGATGTAGTAGTCTTAATAGAAAGGAAGTAGCTCTTAGTAAGCTCATTAAAATCATGAATAGTATATATGGTTCAAATAAATTCATCTAGCATGATAGAAGATAAAAATAATTCACCATACATCATCATCATTAGAAAGAATCATTTGCAGGATGAGGATAATCAAGATCCTCCATTGGAAACTTCATTAGAAGGTTCACCTCTACTTGTAAGAAGCGTCTCATTGGTCATTTCACCTTGTGTGGGATCCATTGTTTAGAAAGATGATGGTATGGTGATCAAAGAGTGCAGCATTTCAAGATATTTGAAGTACTTTCAATCAAGGAAAAGAAGTTGTCAAAGGAAGTCTAAATTACCAAAAGGAGAAAAGAGGTATGTATATATTTGATATATTAAGTCATATAGTTGCAGATAGCATGGATAAATGTTCTAACTAATGAGCATGATCGAAGAAGAAGGATCTCTTCCTTTGGAAAGATACATGAAGGCATATGTTTTGAACTAGTTCACATATTTACAAGATGAAATCAACATAATATGTCCTCATATGGAATATGAGGTGGTTGACAAAGATGAAGGAAAAATGTATATAATTTAATGGGAACAATATGTGAAGAAAGGAAGAGGATTTTGTGATAAATGTAACTATGGTCACATAAGATAAGATAAGTGATCAACATCTGATAACTAAAAGAATTGGCTAGGACATCTCCAGGGAGAAGGTATGAAGACTCTAATAAAGTTTGGAAAGCAAGGAGAACCTTGGTATTGAAATTCTTGGAGATGTGTTTATGAGTATACATGATGTTGATGTTACAGATGTCATGATGAAAAGCCATCATAAAAGGAAACTTTGATTTGATGTTCATGTTTTATTTTTGAACAACATCTGGTTGGGTTGAAGCAGGGCTACCGAAGGAGATTTATAGAAGACACCTACAACTCGTACTCATGGGAATGGATGGAAGATTCGAAAAGAAACATGACTTGGAAAAGGTAGCTATATGAACAAAAGTTAGATGTGGACTAGAAGATCACTTCCGTTGAAAAGAAGGATGACATGACTGATGGTTCAACCCTATCATTTGTGAAGGAAAGTGATGGATGGCTAATGCCCTACGAAGAAAACCTAGAAGATGAAGGCTCCGTAATGATGAAGATAAATTCATGACATCAAAAGGAGGAGATATACAATCAATTGAAGATACCATGATCTCTACCAAAGAGCAGAAATCTATTGTTGAAAACAAGTCCCTAGTTAAGAGGGAGCTTGGAATCAAGTCCCTAGTTAAGAGGGAGTTTGGAATCAAGTCCCTAGTTGAGAGGGAGCTTGGAAAAGTCCTTAGATAAGAGGGAGATTGGGTATATTCCTTTTATATATGAATGAGTATATCTTCCCTAGTTGAAAGGGAGAGATAGACACATCATTCTCGTCTTCATATTGTGAAGAAAGAATGGAGGATTGGGTAAGCATCTGAGATTGATTTGGATACTCTTTAAGGATGTGGTAGTGATATAATTTAGAATATTAGATTCCTTAGATTATTAACAAAATGCTTTCATTGTGCTTAAGGATTCATCAATTTTTGCAAGTGAAATGAAGAGTTTTTATGTTAATTTTATGAGAAAATTAACATAAACCAAAAATTGAAAATTAGCATAAACATGTATAGACATCATCAAAAACAGATTACAACAAACACATGATAAAGGAGTTCACCCCTCTTGTGTTATGTCTCCTTGGTCCAGCTCCCAATGGCTTAGGCCTCTCTATTATGAGAAAAAGTGTAAAAATATGTGTTTACAATGCCCAAATGCTACTGAAACCTACTCCAATCAATTCACAATGTCCAAAAATGGATATCTAGCCTATTTTTTGCTTAATTTGGTGGAAAACTGAAGAAGTTATGACCTCCCCTAGTTTTCCCACTATCCGTTCCACAAATTTCTCCAAATCCTACATGATCCCACAATTTCGCTCTAAAAATCCGCTAACTGAGTGAGAATTTTTCCACGCAGCAGGCCATAATCCATTGGCACTAATTTTCCATCACAAATCGCAATCGGTGAAGTCTAGTGGGTCTTATGGTTTGTGAATGTGGCAAGCGATGTGCAATTGTGATATGGCGGACCCGACGGGACATTAAATTGCAGCCTAACCTTATCGCATCCGGGGTATCGCAATCGGTAGAAAGCCAGCGGTCCTATACATATGCAAGACCTGTCATGTTGCGATATGCAATTGTGATATCGCATCACAACCCGAACCTACCGAGACCAATTTTGTAACACCTCCCTTCACCGATGTGCGATTGTGATTCTCACATCACACCCTAGCTTGCTCTGGGGCTGATTTTTAATGATGACCCACCTCTGGTATGCGGTTTGTGAAATGCGGGGACCAATGGCAACCTGCCACTTGGCACTTCCTAATTTGCTGATGAAACCTGCGATGTCATCCAATCCTGCCATGTGTCCAAGTCAAACCTGAACTTTGACTTGCTCTAACTTCCACATATGAGATCACATTTGAGTGTCATTTGCACCATTGGAATTAGAATTACGAGCTCTTCAATCTGAAGCTAAGTTTATCAAGATTCTGACATTTTGGTTTTTGAGCCTAATTTTGAGCACTTCATCACTCCTCCCCACTGGAAGCCTTTTGGACCCCAAAAGGATCACTTCAATTGTTCAGCAAGTGAGGTTAAAGTTCCCTCACCTTTCCAACCTCTATCTGTTTGTCTTTTGAAGGAATTGTACCCTTGAGCCCCACTCAAAGATAATTGATACTTCCCCTTTTTGTTGCCTTGTTCTTTTGTTAAGTATAGTGTCTTGCTGAAGCACATCAAGGAATTCTAAAGAAAAGTCTTCAATAGATGGAATTTGAATATTCTCTCCTTGATCTTCAATTAAAGGAGGCTCATACAACCTTAAATTCTCAACATTAACAATAGCATAAATTTTCATATTTGAAGCCAAATCCAACCTGAATGCATTGTTATCAATATTTTCCAAAATTCTGAATGGACCATATCTAATTGGTTTTATCTTTTTACCTTCTCCTTGGAGCCTCTCTTTGTTAATGTGAAGCAAAACTTCATCACCAACTTGGAACTTGTGATCTTGACAATGCTTGTCGTGCCTTTCTTCGTACTTGCCTTGGATTTTCTCAAGTTTTTATTGAACCTTTTGGTGTACTAATTGTATTTGTTCAGTGAACTTTCTTTCTTTGTCTATGTTTCTATGACCTTCAATAGCAACATATTTGCAAAAACTAAAATCCAAAGGAGATTTAGGCAAGTATCCCAAACATGCCTCAAATGGTGAAGTTTGAGTGGAAGAGTTATTGGCTTGTTGTAAGCATGTTGAATATAGTGCAAATGTTCATCCCACAACTTGGGATGCTTGCTGCAATACCCACAAAGAAGATGTATCATTGTTCTGTACACCACTTCTGTTTGACCATCTATTTGTGGATGAAAATTTGTACTCTTTTTCAATTTGTTGTCCATGAATCCCCACAATCTTGACCAAAAATTCCCAATAATGCGAGAATCTCGATCACTAACAATGGATGTGGGCAATCCAAAATGCACCCAAACATTCTGAAAGAATAACTGAGCAGTTTGTTCAGCTATAACTTGCTTTTTACATGGCATCAAAATACTCATTTTGTTGAACCTATCCACAACTACATACAAATAATCATTACGTCTTTTCAACAATGGAAGACCTCCTACAAAATCCATAGAAACACTCTCCCACGATCGTGAAGGAACCGAAATCGGTGTGTACAATCCTAACTTCCTATTGCTAGGCATACTGATTGCACATAATGAACATCCTTTAATACAACAAGACACATTTTCAATCATATGAGGCCAATAACAATACCTCTGTAGATGTGCCACCGTCTTACTTACACTGAAATGACCAGTAATAAGAAAAGTATGTGCCTCTCTTATGATGTCAACTCTTTCTCCCTACGGAATAAAAATCTTGCCAAGATGGTGCAACAAGTTATCATGAAAATGATAATACAATTCCTCTAATTGGTTACCTTGACTCAAGCTTACATAAACATCTTGAAAGTCATTATCTAATGCATATTTCTCAATATAACTTTCATTTAAAACAGAATTATGCTTGAGTGAAGTAGCTACACTAACAATCGGCCTAGAAATCATATCAACAACTTTATTGTAGATACCTTTCTTATACCTGATTACCAAGTGGAATTGTTGAAGGAAACCCATCCATCGGAAGTGCCTTGATTGCTACAACTTTGATTGAGATTGCAAAAATGCAATGGTTGATGATCAATGTGAATGACTGTTTCCTTACCCATCAGGTAGTGTTTCCATTTTCTCACACTTTGCACCAATGCACAATTCCTTGCCATATGTAGGATAGTTAATCACTGCACCATTAAAACTTTCCGAATGAAAACAGATAGGCTTATCATGTTGCATGAGGACTGCACCCATAGCATAATCACTAACATCAGTATGAATCTCAAACGACTGTCTCAATCCTGGAAGTGCGAGTATGGGGGTTGTACTGATATTTTGCTTCAACGCATCAAAGGCCTTTTGTTGTTTTTCTCCCCACTGAAAAACCTTTTTCACGCTTGTCAATGCATGCAACGAAGAGGCTATAAGAGAAAATTAACAATGAATTTCCTCCAATATTGGGTTGCTCCTAGAAAACTTCTTACCTCTATAGCTTTCTTGGGCCTTGGCCAATTCACAATGATGTCAACCTTGGATGGGTCTATTTTCAAATCACCTCCTCCAACAATATGACCCAAGTAAACTGAAGAAGTCTTTCCAAACTCGCACTTTGACATCTTCAGATACAACTACTCTTTTTTCAAGACATCAAGTACTTTTCTTACATGCGTGACATGTTCAACACGGGATTTACTGAAAATTAAGATATCATCTAAGTAGACTATGACAAATTCATTAAGAAATAGCCTTAACACATCATTCATCACACGCATGAACGTAGCAGGAGCATTACATAAACCAAACGACATAACCAGCCATTCAAACAAACCCGGTTTTGTTTTGAACGTTGTCTTCCAATTGTCTCCTTCAACTATTATAATTTGATGGTAGCCACTTCTTAAGTCCAGCATAGTAAAATACTTTGCATATTTCAATTGATCCATTAAATCATCTATTCAAGGCAGTGGGTAACAGTTCTTTACCATAACTTTGTTCAATGCATGAAAGTCCACACACATGTGCCATGTTCCATCCTTCTTTGGCACCAAGACAATAGGTGAACCACACGGTGAGGAAGATGGTTTGATGATCCCTTTGTTCAACAACTCTTGAATTTGCTTCTTAATTTCTACGCTTTCCATCACTGACATCCTATACATGCCAATGTTAGGAAGAGGACAATCCTACTGCAATTGTATCTCATGTTGGATTCCTCTCTTGGGAGGTAATCCCTTTGGTTCTTGAAACATTTCTTCATATTGGTTAACTAAGTAAACCAATTCAGATTTCAAACTCGAATCACAACCTTTAAAAGCTTCATTATCAACATCATTCCTAGGTTTGACCATGAGAAGCATAAAATTCTTACTCGAATTCACCAGTCTTTTCATCTGCCCTACATTAACAACTGAAGGTTTTGTTTTCTTGCTGTGAGCTCTCACAATATATTCTACTCCATTTTTGAATAAATGATATTTGTTTTCGTGTTGATAGAAGACAGATTTTCTATCATAAAGGTACGGGTTTCCTTAAAAAATGCCACATATATCTAACGGCACAACGTCAAGCTCCACTTCATCTATGAATTTTGCAGTGATAGTGAATTCCAGTTTACACTTTCTCTTAACCTGCAATTGCACATTGTCACATACCCATCCAAGTGGATATTGTTTATGATGTGGAATAGTTTCCATATTTAAACTCTTGACAATGTTTTCAAAGATAAGATTGGCTTGAGAGCCGTTATCAAACAGCGTATCAATCTTGTTATGTTTTGAGATCACTCTTATGTGAAACGGTTCTATTCTCCTCTTTTCATTTGGAGTTTCATTTTGCGAGCCTTAAGAACTAGTGATGGCAATGGATTCCTTTTCTTTTAACCCATGTCTGTGATTTCAGTTTCATCACCCGAATCGGATCCCAAATCTTGTTAAGTGGTTGCAGTTGTCTTCTGTTTTCCCTTGTTGTTGTTTCTTTTTTGCCACATTTTGGGATGAAGCTTCCAATAGTGAGCTTCATCGTGACCCTCTCTGGAATAGTGTTCGCATGTAAATTTCTCTTCTTATTGTTTGATAGACGCATTTTTCTTTTCCTTTCCTTTGAAAGCCTTTTCCTTTCCTTTACTCTTAAATGGATTTTTATTACCTTATTCTGTGGTGTTTTTCCCTCTTGCATCAATATGAGTGGCTTGCACACACACATCATCTATATTATTGGGATTAAACATTAAGATAGTATGCCTAAGGTAACTATGTAAACCTCATATTTACTTGAGCAATGTGTCATGTGATTGCAAATCCACACCTAAAATCAAAGACCTTTTTCTGAATTCTTGGGTGTAATCTTACACATTTTGACCTTTTATTTGTCTAAAGTTTTGCTAATTCATGATGGCTTTCTGCAAATAAGCTAGAGGGTAGAATTGTCTATTAATTACATCAATGAAATCATTCCAAGAAATTGATATCTTACCATGTTTTTTAATATCCTCTTGGGTCTTTGATTCCCACCATACTAGTGTTGCACCCTCCATTCTCAAGGAAGCTAACTAAATCTTTATGTCATCCTCTTGAAGGTTTTGAATCCTACAATAGACCTCCAACTGACAAATCCAATTATCAAGCTTCTATGCATTCACTTCAGCATTATACATGGGCAACTCAAATTTAACATCAAGTTTTAAAAAAGGTTATTTACTAGTTCCTTTTGAAGAATGATGATGAGTATGAGTAAGGGTTGTATTAGTGGAAGAGTGTGAAGATGCTTATGAAGAAGAAGATGAAAAAGCTGGTGGAGAGGGTGGAGGTTTGTCTCCATTCCCATTACCTCCTTTTCCATTACTTCCTCCTGAAGAGCCTTCTCCTTTGGGAGGTTTGGAACTTTCTCCTTGCAACCTATTATTCCTCTCTTCATAGAGGACCTTCACCATCTCTATCATATCAAAGAAAGCCTTTCTGAAGGTCTTCTCATATTCTGTCATGTTTTTAGGTTCTCCTTCATGAGACATGATCTCTAGAGTCTCAACTGCAACTTGAGGTTGAACTGGTGTTGGAGATTGTGGCAACCTTGCTCTTCTTCCCCTTGACCCAACTTCAGGGCTTCCAACCATCTTTCCTTCACCTCTTTTGAGTTTTAACCTTGTAAGCATGACATAAACTTTCAAACAATTAAATCCTTATTTCACAAAACAAAACCTAGTGCTCTGATACCAAATTGATCTGATTTAGAATATTATTTTGCAGTTATAAGATCTTCCTCAAATTATTAACAAAATTCTTTCATTGTGCTTAAGGATTCACCAATTTTTGCAAGTGAGATGAAGAGTTTTTATGTTAATTTTATGAGAAATTTAACATAAAATGGAAACTGAACAACAACATAAACATGTACAGAACATCATCAAAAACACATTACAACAATCACATGATAAAGGAGTTCACCCCTCCTGGGCTACGTCTCCTTGGTCCAGTTTCTAATGGCTTGGGCCTCTCTATTATGCTCAAAAGCATAAAAGTATGTGTTTACAATGCTCAAATGCTTCTGAAACCTGCTCCAATCAGTTCAGAATGTCCAAAAATGGTTATCTAACCTCTTTTTGCCTCTAATTTGGTGAAAAACTGAGGAAATTATGACCTCCCCTAGTTTTTGCACTATTAGTTCCACAAATTGCTCCAAATCCGACAAGATCCCACAATTTCGCTCCAAAAGTTCGCTAACTGAGCAAGAATTTGGCCACACAATGGGCCATAACTCGTCAGCACCAACTGTCCATCACAAATGACAATCGGTGAAGTCTGGCGGGTCTTATGGCCTGTGAACGTGGCGAGCGATGTACGATTAGGATACAGCGGACCCGACGGGACATTAAACTGCAGCCTAACCTTATCGCATATTGGATATCGCAATTGGCAAAAAAACCAGTGGTCCTATACATATGTGGAACCTATCCTATTTTGATATGTGATTGTGAGATCGCAGCCACCCGAACCTGCCGAGGTCGATTCTATAACACCTCCCTTCGCTGATGTGTGATTGTGATTCTTGCATCGCACCCTAGCTTGCTCTAGGGTTGATTTTTAATGCCAACCCACCTCCAATATAAGATTTTTGAAATGCGAGAACCAATGGTGGCTTGCCACTTGGCACTTCCAAATTCACTGATGAAACTTGCCACATCATTCAATCCTACCATGTGTCCAAGTCAAACCTAAACTTTGACTTTCTCTAACTTCTGCATATGAGCTCAGATTTGAGTGTTGTTCACACCGTTGAAATGAGAATGACGAGGTTTTCGATCTGAAGCTAAATTTATCAATATTCTGACACTTTTATTTTTGAGCCTAATTTTGAGCACCTGATCAGAGAGGGCATCCAAGTTGTAAGAGTAGTCGAAGTGGAAATTCCTTGAGGATGTGTTATTCCAAGATAGGAATTGTTCTAAAAGGACATACCGTATGAACACCCGAGTGGGGTATGTTCCTTGAGATACAATGATGATGGTGTCTATCAATCATTGGTCTCACTAGCATTATGTTTTGATCTTATGGACAGATAGAGTTGTTAGTCAAGGCCTTTCTATGTGAAAATGTTGGTTGGCATGATAAGGTGCTTTGGTATTAGCTGATAAGATAGCTTATGAGATGGCATACCAATCTGACTCTTCTTATGAGAATTCTTTAGTTTGAGAATGTCTGAGTACCATGTATGGATTATGAATACCTCCTTCATTAAGAGGGAGTGTTTAAATATGTAACAAGATTCGGTCTTCATAATAACAAATGTAATCATGATTTTATGTATGTTATGTAAAGAGAAAAATAATTTTTTTATTGTCATTCTTAAGGCATGGGTTTCATGCTCAAGGGAAATTTATTTTATAGGTCAAGCACCCATTGAGTGCTTCCAAGGCTTGTCTTTGAGTCAAAAAGTCATAACAGTGTTTGTCATGTATGGAATAACCTTTTGGACATGTTACATATTGTAAAGAAAAATGTATTTGAGTCAAATTATAGTCAAAGACCCTCAAAGACCTTGTCATGGTGCCTAAAGCAAGTTGGCCTACATGAAATATCAATTCGGCCTCAAGGAAGAAATTCATACCCCTAGAAAGCCTATATATAAGAAGCAACTCAACCTCAATTGGACACATAACAAGCAAGTTCGATCTCCTCAAGAAAGAAGCTAGAAAAGGAAGAAAATCAAGGATAAGAAGAAGAAAAGCAAGATCAAATTTTCTGGATCTCCCCTCTCTCTCTCTCTCTCTCTCTCTCTCTCTCTCTCTCTCTCTCTCTCTCTCTCTCGTGTTAAGGTTTTTAAAGTTCCTGGGAAAGTTGAGTTACTATAAAGTTGTTTGGAAAATTGAGTTATTAGAAAGTTGTTGGGAAAGTCGAAATTGCTGAAAAATTGTTGGGGTCGAAGTTGCTGAAGAAACTGATGAGGTTGAAGTTGCAGAAAAAACTTTTGGGGTTGAAGTTGCAGAAGAAACTGTTGAGGTAAAAGTTGTAGAAGAAACTGTTGGGGTCGAATTTTCAGAAGAAATTTTTGGGGTTGAAGTTGCAGAAGCAACTGTTGGGGTCGAAGTTGTAGAAGAAATTGATAGGGTCGTAGTTGTTGAAGAAATTGTTGGGGTTGAAATTGCTAGAAAGAAAGCTCATCAAGGAGAAAGGTTGACTTGGTCTTGGAGGGGTCTTTGTCAAGGGTCTTAGGTCTTGGAATTCATCATTTGAATATTCTATAAGAAGAGAATAATTCTTGCGAGCTTTCCTCTCAAGAGGAGAGGTTTCGGCATGGCTAGCAGCCTACATTTTGTGTCCTCTTGTCTCTTTGAACTTCATTGTTTGGTAGTTGTTTGATGATAGAAAACACAATAATAATCAATTTAAAGAAGAATATAATCAAGTTACATAAAAATACATCACAAGTAGCTATCAAAGTAAGAGAAATATTTTAATCTAAATGCTCTAGATTTCTCAACATGCCAGAAATGTCTCGTCGAGACAAATACAATGATGACATCTATTTGAGACTTTGAGAACCAGAAAAAAGAAAAAAGTGTATGTGTGCATGTGTGTGTGTGTGTTTTGTGTGTGTGTACATCCCATCTCTCTAACTATACAAGGGAGATTAGATTTGTAAGTGAACACTTCACTTAGGGTAAGGAGGGGTGTTTACAGGTGGTACCAGAGCATCCAAGTTCAATACTTGGGTTAAATGGGCCTTATCATGGGTGAGTAACAACAGACTTCAGTAAAGGGGTCTCATGTTGATTTCTAGAAAATTAACAAGACAGACATTTAGATGTTAAAATTCAATATGTAATTATTTGATTACATGCATGATTATTGTGCTTACTCTATGATTTGATCATGCAGCAAGGATTAACAATTGACGTGATTTATTTTTAATCATGAGCCAAACACTAGCCTTAACAGGTATTTTTTTTTAACTATGTGAGCATGTATGTTGATGCAAATAATTGTTGATTCATTGACTTTGGTGTGATAACATGGACAGCTTGTTATAGCTGGACTTATCATAAAAGATCTGGAAGAATCAAGATCATGGGCATGATCTCTTGTTATTTATTTATATTATAATGTCTCTAACAATTGTGTGTGAATCACAACACATCACAAGAGGAAAAAGACAGTGAAAGACAAAGAATGAGGACTAGAATGGTGCAATGTAGCTTTAAGTAGTCACAACATGGAAGTGAAGAAGCCAACACAAATGAGGAAGATAGATCAATTGGACAAGGGGGAGGGGAAAACTCTCCTGATTGGATGGATACCTTAAGGAGCCTAAGGGTCGAGTTCACTAGATTTAATGAAAACAATAAAAGGTTGGTAAGAGCTTAGGAGAGGCAAGCTAAGATAAATGCAGTCATATTGCAAAGTCTTTCAAACTTACAAAGACAAAGGCGACATGAGATGGGAACTAGCCATAAAGACAGGAAAATCCTTCGGGAGTCAGAAGAGAAAACAAATGGGGAAAATGGTGGCAAATCCTAGAAGAGGCACAAGTGAGAGAGTGGATACACCATGAGAGGAAATGCACCATTAAGTGCCCCATGAGAAATAAGTAACACTTATGTGCATCACTCTAGTAGATATTCCATCTCTATTACCAAGAGGCACCATCATCACTCTCCTCATCATCAGAAAAGGAGAGAAAGGGACTATATTCCCGTGGAATTTAAGAAATCCAACCTGCCCACATTTGATGTAGACATGAAGAAATCTGAAGATGTGGAACCTTGGTTACTTGGCATGAAGAAATTCTTCAAAATCCATTATTATTCTCAGAACATGGAAGGCAAGATTTCCACCTATAGTTTGAAATAAAAAGCAGACATATGGTGGGAATATTTGAAGAATGTTAGAGGCATAATTAAAGAGGAGTAGACCTGGTGTAAATTTGAAAGGCTCTCTATAAATCAATATTTATTAGAGAGATACTATGAGAACAAAGCAAAACAATTTTATGAGCTCAAGATGGGACAAATGATGGATGATAAGTATGTCACCAAGTTTCTGGAATTGTTAAGATATGTGCCATATCTCAAAGATGAGAATAAAAAATCCATATATTTATTAGTGGGATACCATTGGCATTAAGAGATCCAATTGAACTACTAGAACGATTTGAAGGCTTGAAATTCTCTGCCTACAACGATATAAGAGAGACCACTCGGTCCAGACCTTAAAGCAGTTCCTTTTTGTTTAGAATGGTGGCTCCAACTAGTTTAACTAGGTCCAGTTACCTTTTCCCTATTGCTATCAGTATAAGATGTGTCTTTAGTTACCAATAGGCAGGGACATCAAATTGATTCTTCTTTCTGATCAGGCAAGAAAATGACCCTTAAGTTGTTTTAACGGCATAGCCAAACCACTCTAAAGTTTTGCCTCTTAAAAGAGGACTTCTAGAATGCAAAAGGTATGATAACACATGCAAGATCTAATCTAAGATGAAATTAATATAACCTATCTCGATTGAAGGAAATGGAAATCCTTCTCTCAATCGAGAGCCAATTAACTTAACAGGGAAAAGAAGTTTTAAAGAATTGGAATTAAGATGGAGGAATTAGATCAAGGAGATAGCTCACAAGATCTAATTCCTTGTTAACAGAAATACTAACAATCAAACACTTAGTAAATAGTTACATAAGTGCCTATTGAAAATATATCTAATTCCTTATTTATCATATGCGTAAGAACTAAAAAGATTCATGATGAATTACTGAATTAGTTCAAATAAGACATCATGTATGCAAGAAAACCATTATTATCCTGAATCATAAGATAGCTTGTCGTTCTAAGATCAAAACTATTTGTTCCTATGCAAACTTCAGTTTTCTTATTATATCTAAAATTACGCCTGCAGAATAGTCTGAGCATACTTTTAAATGAATTAATGCTCAAGATTGAACAATAGTGCTTGAATCTAATTATTAACTCATGCATTTGAAATATAAATTGAAAGATTGAAATAAAAATTCATTTCAATTAAATTATGTAAACAATAGTGCCAAACATCATTAACTGAAATAAACTTTTATTAATAAATGAAATCAAATTACAGATCCTCATAGTACGTAGTAGTGCACAATCCTATGGACCTGCAATCGATCTCTGCTTGCAAAAATGGCCTCCTCCTTACAGCAGTAGTACCTAATAAAAAAGAGTTTCTCTACAAATAGATGGAAACACAGCAATATCAAGCCTTCTTCCCCTGGGATACCTTTCACCTAAAGCTCTAAATCCTCATTACAATAGTGCTTTTAGGAATTCCATAATTACATAACAGAGAAGCCCCTAATACATTCTACAATCTGTTATTCATAATTTTTACAAAAAAGAATTCTCAATAAGAAAATTGTTGAAGAGTAGTTCTGCTCTACCAATTTTCATTGGCCCAAAATCTCATTCTTCTCTTGTTGGAGCAATCTCATTGATTGAAAACATCTTCTCCTCATCTCTTCCACTATTTTCCTGTAAAAAACCAATCAAAATTAAATTAATAATGCAAAATAAAATTAAAATACCAAATTTATAATTAAAACATATCTAATCAAACTTAATTAAATAATTAAATGAAAAGAACTCTGAGTTTTCTATTGATTTCTGTGAATATCTAATTGGTCAGGGAGAACATAGACGAATGGATCTGTACTCAATGGAAGTCGTGAGAAAATTAAAATGCAAAAAATTAAACTCAGAAAATTAGTTTTGTTTAAAAAATTTGGATCTTAATCTTCTACCAAATTTTAAACCCATTAAATAATCAAATCTGGTAATGAAACCACCTCGAAAATATTCTCCATGATTTTATCTATCCAATGAGCCATCTTGAGCTTCATTTGACCAAGTAAAACTCAACTTATGAGCTTCTAAAGTTGGGGAATTAACACTGTGAGAATTCTAAAAATTCTATTGCCTAAGATAAAAATGAAATTTTTAAATTAAATTCTAATCCTAAATTAAATTACAATTATCTATCAATTAATACTAATTAATTGAAATTACAAACTAAAATTAATTAATTAAAAATATAATTTAATTAATTAAAATATAATTTTTTTCCCCTGGGAAAAAGTCGTAATTTCTATTAAGATTAAGAAATTACATTTTGTATATGCCGAAGCATTCATATATAGGCAGCGTTGCCTAACATGATCAGTCTGTAGTACTGTATAAACAAAAATAAAACAGGTTGTCTCCTCGCAGGGAGCAGTCCAAAAACTGTACACTATCAGTGTTCAATAAAAGAGTCCATTGCTCTACGCAGAGAGCCATATATAGCTGTTATATCAAAGAAAAAGTGCTGTATTGTACTAAACATAGTGTAAAATCTACAGCTATAGTCAAACAAAAAAAACAAAATGTAGATCTGTAAATGGGCTTTATAGCCCATTATCCATCCGATCATCAAAGGGTCGATGATAATGCTGATAGAATGACCCTTCGATTTCCTCCTGTATCAGCCAATTGTCTCCTTGCCTGTGCGCTGCCTCTTTGGAGAGTTGATCTGCGATGGTGTTCTGTTCCCTGTAGATGTGACGACAAGCAAATGATTCAAAGGAAGCAGTCAGACGCTTTGCCTCATCTAATATATGTCTCAATGAAAAAGCATGACAATGAGATGTATCAGACAGCCAATTGCAAACTATTTTGGAGTCTCCAAACAGCTGGAGATGTCTACATTGTTTTTGTATGGCAAAGTGTATGAGATGCTTGGCAGTGCATAGTTCAGCGTAGTTATTAGTTCCTCTGCCTAAGAAAATTTGAATTTTGTAGCTGTGTGTGTCGTTGATATATAATACAGCTCCTCCCCCACAACCCTCATCTTGTGCAGACCCATCAAAAAAAGCCCATGGTTTGGACTTGTCAATGTCCAATGGTTTTAGGATACGTACAGGTCCTGAGTTATCATCCTCAGGTATCATGTTATAATCCGCAATGGTATGAAGAAGGATAGAAGGCCAATGGGGAGCTCTAAGATTGAAGATAGCCTGATTCCGGGCAATCCAGATTGCCCAGCATGCAAGTAGAGGGATATTGATGGCCTTTCCCGAGTGATCATGAATCCAATTCTCCCACGCTTCCATTAAGCAGTGTCCGTGCCAATTTTTCAGTTGCGGGAGATGGGATGTGATTCCATGCCAAAGTTGTAAAGCGGTGCAGCAGTTCAAAAATAAGTGAGTAGTGCTTTCTTCCTCCTGGTGACAGAGATGGCAGCGGAAGGGTCCGTGGAAGGAACGCTTCATAAGATTGGTGCCCGTAGGTACTTTATCAAATAGGACATTCCACATAAGCAGTCGAGTTCGCGGGGGAGATTTGAGTTTCCATAATGCCTTCCATGCGGGATGGATAATTTGGGGCTTATGAGACTCCATGAGCTTTATATAGCCAAGCTTCGGGGTGTATACTCCATGTTTTGCATAAGCCCAAATGATCTCGTCAGGTCCTTCAGTAAGCCTGATATGTGCTTGAGTGAGCGCATCCGTGTACTCAGCCCATTCATTGTGCCACTGTACCGGGATATCTAGAGCTTGTGCACTGTTCCAAGCTTGTTGAAGAAAGGAGGAGTTAGCTTGATCGCCAATATGCATTATGTAGATGATTCCTCTGTTATTAAGATGTTCAATGAGACCTTCAGGGAGTCTGTGAGTGTTCCCACATCCAACCCATGGGTCCCGTCCTATTCGGACCGCATTACCAGCCTTGATGCGCCATGTTAATCCTTCTCTTAATAAGGGCAGAGTACCAATAACAGCTTTCCATATGATGGATATGTTGTGTAATGTTCCCTGTTGACTGCATATCCAATCCAACACATTTAAGGGTCTGATATACTTTGCATATGCTACCTTGGTCCATAGTCCATCCGTAGTGAGGAGTTGCCATCCAAGCTTGGCCGCCAGAGCCTTGGAGAAAAGGTCGAGCCTTTTAATACCCCAGCCCCCCCATCGCTTTGGTTTAGCAATGGTGTCCCATTTCACCCAGGCAAAAATTTTGCCTGGTTGATGGCCTTTCCAAAGAAATCTACTGCATATATGCTGTAACCTGTTGAGTATGCCTTTGGGGATCCATGTGAGAGCCATCCAATAGACTGGTGTGGCTTCAATCACTGCTTTAATAAGTATCAATCTGCCAGCTCGAGAGAGGTATCGGTGGTACCATACCTGAAGTCTCTTTTCCACCTTGGCTATAAGCCATAACCAATCAGCAATTCTGTATCCATTAGGTTTCAGTCTGAAACCAAGATATTTGATACCTTCTGACAAGGTCAAGTTGTTGAATGGGAAACGCTGATTTGCATAAGTTATTTCATTGATAGAACAGCCAAAAGTAGTGATGGTGGATTTGTTGTTGTTGATCTTCATACCAGTAGCTTGCTGAAAGAGTAGAAATGAGTTGTGGAGTATTGAGGAGTCTCCAATACTGCCATTCAAAAAGATTAGTATGTCATCAACAAATAATAGGTGAGTAAGGAACAGGTTATCTGCAAGTTTAATACCAGCTAATTGTTGTCTATCCCATGCAGATAAGATAACTCTACTCAAGCCTTCCATAATGAGCAAGAACAGCAGAGGGGAGAGTGGACATCCCTGTCTGAGTCCCCTCTCTGAAGTGAAAAAAGAGGTAGCTTCGCCATTTAGTAAGACACTGTAAGATACATTAGTGATACAGCTCATGGTCCATTTGATAAAGGCATGAGGGAATCCCAGGTGAGTGAGCAGCAGCCGTAAATAAAGCCAGTTTGTTCTGTCAAAGGCCTTGGACAGATCCACCTTAAGGATCATTCCTTTTTGTTTCTTAATCTGCATGGTGTGCATGAGCTCTTGGGCAGTTGCAATGGCCTCGTGGATCTGTCTGTGGTGCAGGAATGCGAATTGTTCGGCAGATATGTGTTGCGATAGAATGGGCTTAAGTCGATTAGCAATTGTCTTTGCAATAATCTTGTAGAGGCAGTTGCAGAGTGATATTGGACGGAAGTCATCAAAGGAATTAGGGGCATTCGATTTGGGGATGAGAGCTATGAAAGTGGATTTAATGGCTGATGATATTCGACCTCTTCTTCTGCTGTCTTCAACAATATTCAGGAGGTCATTACCCAAGAGATCAAAGAATGCTAGATAAAATTCAATGGTCCATCCATCAGGACCAGGGCTCTTATCTTTTTTGAACCATTTCAGAGTAGCCTCCAGTTCTGCCATTGTCACTTCCTTCTGTAGTTCCTCAGCGTCTTCTTGCTCAATGTATCTGGGGAAGAGTTCAGCCACTCTCATGATTTCCAAGATGTTGGCTTCGACAGGGGCCTTGTATATACCTTTAAAATGTTCTGTAGCCAGTCTGGCCAGATTCCGCTGTGAAGAGACAGTGACCCCTTGTTCATTCTTTAATTCCCAGATAGTGTTTATTGCTTTGCGGCCATTTGCGAACTTGTGGTAAAATTTTGTATTTGCATCTCCTTCGGATAGCCATATAGCTCTGCTCCTAAGACGCCAGCTTTCTTCCCTTTCCTTCAGGATTTGAGTGCGCTTTGCAATAAGGGAGGTATAATTCTCCTTACATTCAGGGGATAGGTAAGTCCCATTAGATGAGTCTTCAAATTCAACAATGACCCTTTCAGCCTCCTTTAATGTCAGGTTATCCTGGATGCGTTTTCGGTGAGCCCAGTTCTTGGTGATCTGTTTGAGTTCTGTGAGCTTCCTTACAAAGCCCTCTGAGATGTCCTCTCCTTCTCTGATGGCATTGGATTGCCAATAATTATGCACCAATTGAATGTAAGAGGGATCTTGCAACCAAGAGGCGTTAAATTTGTAGGGGCTCTTGATTTTATGGGTCAGGTCATCGACCTCCAAGAAGATTGGCCTATGATCTGAAATGCCTCCTGATCCCACCCATTGCCGAACTCTAGGGAGTTCGCTTACCAGGGGTTCCTTGATAAGGAATCTGTCCAGTCTTCTTGCTAGGCTTTGGTCTCCACATCTGTTGTTAGTCCATGTATATTGGAGTTTAGCAGACGGTATGTCTACCCAATGATGGTCCTCTAGTAGACTGGTTATAGTGTCAGTGAGGGTGTCGACTTGGGCTGAGTGCCCCCATGATTCACTATATCCGAGCGAGAAATTGAAGTCTCCTCCAAGTATAATATTGTCTGCTTGGAAGAGTTCTGATTCGAGTAAAGTCCTCCAATAATTGGCCCGGTCTGAACATGGGCCATATACATTGATGATCCGGATGTCTCTTACTGCTGAATGAGCACTGATGTCGAGACCTATAAACCCTCTACCCCCAAAGGTGTTCTTTATCTCCGCCACTCTGTTATTTACCCCAATGGCCAAACCCCCAGATCGACCGGATGCATCCAATGCCTGGAAGGTCCAGGAAGGGAACCAGGCTGAGAGGGTATGTATGAGGGTTTCGGCCTGACAGAGGGTCTCTTGTAGAAATATGAAGTCCATCTGAGATGATAAGAGCAATCTCCTAAGTGCTAGTTTTTTGGCTGAACTAGCAAAGCCCCGGCAATTGAAAGAGAGAAATTTCATGAGGGAAAGGGGGATGGGCCATTCCTCGCTCTAAGGGCCCTGAGAATAGTCTGTTGTCGCCCGAGGGCGATTTCTTCATCAGCTGTGTGCCTTGCTTTAGAAATACGAGAGGGTCTACCACGGGAATTTTTGAGTGACATAGACATACGGGTTAGGTCTAGTCCAACTGCATCCGGTCCCCTGTCCTTCAGACGGGGGCGGAGGGAGTAACGGGGGGGGGATGGTGATGAATTTAATGATAAGGTGGCCAGCGTCGATGTGATTATAGAGGGAGGAGCCACCGGAGATGGGAGAGGAAGGGAGCATGTAAGTGAAGTGTGCATGCGATTATTCAGTGAAGGGGGTGCCATGGTAACAGAGGATAAAGTAGAATGGATAGATGCAGAGGCGGTGTGATGTGATGATATGCCCAATGTCATGCAAGTAGAAGGAGTAGACGGAGAGTGGATAGAGAACTTACCCGATTGCTCCAGGTCCTCTTGATCGGTAGGTGGCTGCACCGGTGCTGACGAGGATGGAGGCGGATCGGAGGGCTCCCCAGCATTGTCAGTAGGCTCAGTGCTCCGAGGTTCCTCCGCGGGCTGAGGGTGATCCTGTTCACCGGAGGCATTTGCAGGATGCGCCTCAGAGGGGTTGTCCTGTGGCTGTGGTGCTGCTTCCTCCGAGCCATTCGGTACTGATTTCTTGAGGAGTGGGCAATCTCTGTATAAGTGGCCTACTTGGTGACATCTGCGGCATCTATAAGGGACGCCTTCATAATCAATGATTTGCTTGCGCTCCGTATCCCTCCACTGTATGGTAATATATTCCAGCAATCCGCCTCTCGTGTCCAGATTGATGAGAATCCTGGCATAGGCCATCATACCCGTCTGCTGATAAGATTTGTCATAGCCCATGTATCCTCCAATGGCATTACCAATCCTTTTGAAAATGTCTTCTGACCAGTACTGGAGTGGAAGCCCTGGGAGTCGGATCCATACTGGTCCAATGCCGATTTGCTCCGTCTCAGGGTCAAATAACGGAGTCCATCTCTTCAGTAACACCGGGGCATGGTCAAAATGCCAATATGATGAAAGAACCCAGTTGGTATGGTCGGCACGCGCGAAGCGGAGTGCGAACCAGCCCCGCACGAAGGTCTGCACAAATGGGATATCCACCAAATGGTGGCCCCAAACTTCCGCTGCCCATTGCTTCAAGCGTGCTGCCGAGTAATTGCGGCCCCTGATGCGACCGACCAAAACACGATCCGCAAAATCCATGGCCTCCCCCCAGCGGATGTCTTCTTCCAATCTGAGAAATACGTCCTCCTCTCTTGATTTGAAGCACTTATATTTCCTCTTGGGTCCCCGAGGAGGGTTTCTATGGGGACGTTCAGATATGGGGGTATATGCTTGCTGCGGTGCCGGGATATTGGGGGTAACCGAGGGGCCGAGAAAGCCTGAGGACGATGGGAGTCCAGTGAGCGGAGGTACGACGGTAAAGCTGCCAGATGGGTGACCGATGGAGACAGGGATGCCAATAGCTGGTCCGGAGTTGGAAGGGTTTTGATAATGGAGGGTTTGGGTGCCCGTGACCGGAGGATGTGAACCAGGGTTAGGGTTAATACAGCTTGACACAAACCCTAGGGTAGCCGGAGAGTGCGGGGGTGTGGAAAGAGCAGGCCAAGTCGGCGGGTCGTCCGGGAGGACAACCGGGTTGTGCGGATGCGGTTCACTGAATGGAAACGGCGGAAAATGTTCAGGTAGGTCTGAGTTGTACATACCTCCGGAAGTATCAAGAGGGGTGCGCCAGATGGAGACCCCCTCTAATGGGTCCGCAGAATAATCGACGGCCTCAATATCCTCCATTGCCAGCTGCTCCTAGGATCTGCAGACACCTCGGAACGGAAAGTTGAACCGGGAGATAATGACAGTTGCAAATGGTAAACGGTCCGTGCAGCGCTCCGTCACAGGGCTTGCCGATGTCGGTGTTCAGCTCTCCGAGAAGATACCAGCGGGTCAACTGCAGTTCCGCGGTTAGAGTAAACGGTAACAGAGATAGACGGGTGCACAAACGGAGGGCTCGTTCGAAGTCTGCAGAGTCGAAACCCTAACCATATTCCTCGCTCAACCTAGATCGCCCGGTCGCCATCGCTCCCTCCATCATTAATTAAAATATAATTATATTATATTATATTATAATTATAATTATATTATATTCAAATTATATTATAATATTATAATTATAATTATATTATATTCAAATTTTAATATAATATTATAATTTTAATATAATTTAATTATAATATATATACATTTTAATAAAAACATATAAATCTAATTCATAGAAAACCAAAAACAAATCAAACTTACGTGAGGAGTGTTAATGGAGGAAGAGTGGGATGGTGAGGTGAAGAGATAAGTAGGGCGAGGAAAGCGTGAGGTAGGGAGATGGAGGTTGGGAGTTATAAGGTGAAAACCAAATCTTATGTTAAAATTAAAATAGTCGTTGTACAAAATTTTAAAGTCGGGAATTGCAAATTTAATTTTGTAATATGTGATATTGCATGTTTTGTATCGCATGGCAATTTTTATTTCAATATTTTTCGAATTGGGATTTTGGAAGGAAGGACGATATTTTTTTAAATTGGGATTTTGGAAGGAAGGAGGTCATGTGAAGGGGGACCGATGTGGAGTTAAAAATTCTACAAAATGAACTATAGCCACTTTGCAATTTTGAGATTTTGAGTTTGGCAATTTGTTTTAAAATAGGAAATTGAAATCAATCACTGAGATCCTGAAAAAACGTGTTTTTTAACTATTCTACAGTTTGGCTGAATCATTTTGTAGGATTGTTAGTGAGAAAATAAAAAACAAAAATTAACTAAGAGTTAATATTTACAATGAATGACTATTTTAATTGCAAAAAATTGAAATATTATACATTTTGTAACCCTGGCGACAAAAAATTATCAAACTTCAAAGGAGTGTCATTTGCAAACCGGTTAACCAAATGAGGCGAAACAAGTATCGATGGAAAGTTTGTTAAAATTCAAATTCAGTGAAACAATCAAAATAAAAATCCGACGAAAATGAAAAATTTGTAAAATTGTAGGACAATTAACTAAATGAAAATCATAAAAGGTGTTTTAGCCAAAAACTAATAGAAAGGGTCCCCGTTTTGGAAGTAAATGAATGAAAAATGGGGGTGTTGGGTTTTCCCTACAACAATGGCAATACACTGGGAAGAGCCAGTTATCTCTGGTTGAAGATAATGAACTTTTATTTACCCAAATGTTTAAAATAATGGAAATCACAAAATCGTCTAACAGTGAAACATTTCCATGGATTCCACATAAATATATTAAGAAATATGAGTCTGTAAAGATAAGTACTCAAAGAAGACTCGACTAAAAGCCATGAATCCAAATTTGGGAAATTTTATTTAAAATTACCTCATATGAAAAATAGAAGAAGGTACAGACAGGAATTTTTGATAAAGCATATATCCATTATTATCAATAATCTCTGACATCGCTTTGCTACCATCGAGGCTAAACAGTACCCTGACGAAGTTATCTTTTATTACATACAAGCCTAGACCCACTGCCAGCAAGCATCCATAGCCCCAACAGGTTTACTTTTATTTCCTATGCTTCCTCTTTTAATCACCCTTTTGATAAGCACATTTGCAAGCATTTAGTTTATAATGTATTTGAATGAAAGAGGTGGGATGGTAATAGAGACTTATGATAATGGACATAATACTTTGATAATGTTGACTCCAAGTTCTTTCCCCGCGACTATCAATCAGAGGTTTTTTAAAATGGAGGGGTGGAAAGGATTCATTGTGATAAACTGAAATCAGTTCTTTCCTTGAAAAAGTAAACTCAATCACTTAGAAAGGATGTGTGTTCCTCCATGAAAAATATTTAAAACAGAGGGCTTTATGGTTCCATAAGGATATGCCTTTAATGATAAATGAAATTCACTAAGATAAATAGAGTTAAAATATTTTCCCATGTACGACAACCATTGTTAAGTGAGAAAAATACATTTCACATAAATCATGGCAGAGTCACCAAAATCAAACGATAACTGAAAGTAAAAAGAAAAGAACTATAAACTAAAGAAAGAAAAAAAAATCAGCGAACAAAAATAAAGTAAATAAAAAATGAAGAAGGCGAAAGGTGAAAGAAAAAATCCAAATTTAAAAGATAAACTCCAACAAGACTGCTTATACAAATTTCTCAACAAAAGAAGTAAAAGAAGATAATCATGTGAACATTCCTTCTTATGTTGAGATTTAGATAAATTTTATCTTGCAGAGTTATAAGAAATGAGACTCTCAAAATGGAGAAGGTGAATAGCAGTGATGATAGATAATATGCTAATTGAGAAGTCTCTGTCTGCTGCAAATTTTCTTGTTTCAAAGAAAAACCTGCATAAAAGCATTTTAACCATTTTCTGACAAAAGTAATGCTCAAGAAATAGACTAAAGGTTCAGAAACTCCCTAGTTAAGTTGATTCAATGAGGATCATTACTACTTCTCCCAAGAACCTCAAAGCAAACTGAACATAAGAGAATAACCTCTAAATCTGATCTGGTAGAGGCATGAAAAAGAATCATGAAGAGCTGCAAAATAGAGTTTTATATCAACAAAACTAAAAACAAAACTGAAAATAAAAGTAAAGAAATGAAAATGAATGAAAGTGGGCATATGAAACTTACCATTAGGGAATTTCATATAATATTACCTGAGAGATATCATTTTCTCCAAAGATGATAACTTCTTTTAATTCGAATCAAAAGCATGAAGAAGTTAACTGAAATTTTATCAACCCAAAATCATCACTTATTAAATCTAAACTAAAAGAAGTAGTAAACTAAAAGAAAATAATGTTTCATGTTCAAGGAATCAGAAATAAACCAAATCCACATAAATGAGAATGAAAATATGCTTCTTAATGAATTGCAGTAATGATTGTTCTCTTTTCTTTTCCATTCTGAATTTATATCAGCCCCAAAATATTGAAGTTTATTCAAAATCCCAAATAATGTAGCAATTATAAATTTGAAGAGGACTTGAACCTTTATATGACAAGTATGGAGCGAAACATCAAAATTCAAATAAAAGAGAATTCAAAAACGAATTAATGATCTATTACCTTTACTTGTTCCAAATTTCTTATCAATTTGTATATTACCATAGTGGCTCCTCAAGAGTGCCTTAAATTCTTTTATACAGGTCAGTGCCTCATCGGATGTTTCCTATCACAATTTTCTTTGCCATGCATAACTTTAACGCTGCGGGTTTCACCTTTGTTGATATGTGATTGAGTGTTATATAATAGTTAAAAGGTAATGGCAAAGAGGCATGTATCAGAGCCTATTGCATCAGAGGATCTTAAGGCAAGGCTTCATTTCAGTTTTGCGATGTGATATAAGTGTTGCAATAGCGGAGTTATGATATGAGCATATGTGATGGAAAACTGTGATGGAGTGATTGCAATATTGGGGAATAATCATATTGGGAGATCGAAGCTGTTAATAAAAAAGAAACATCGATATTTTTCTTACGATAGTGGGAATGCAATAGATGATGTGGCTCATTGGTGGGACCGGATTCAGGTTTTATATGCGCGGAGGATTTTTCCTTTACTAAATGTAATGGATATGATAGTAAAAGAAAATTAATTATGAAGCTCAGACAAGTAAATCTTAGAATTTATTTTAAATGCTTCTAATATAATACCAACCCAAGAGTTTGATCAGTGGGCGAGTTTGAAATTTCGAGGAATATCTCGAAAAATGAAAAGCAGAGGATTAGGATTCCAAATTTCACTCATTTAGAGGCTTTCAGTCCCTTCAAAAAAAATGAATATCACTAAAGGAAAACCAATTGGTGAGAGTGATGCAATGGTTTATCTCAACTTGGAAAATTGTAAGATTTGGAACAGGCATAGAAAAAACCACAGATAAGATCATTCAATGCAAGCGTTTTATGTGAAAACTTCCTCGGTTTGTAGCAAATTAGATCAATAATGAGTGTAAGAATTTCATTATAGTTGCACCGATGAAGGAAAAATGTGATTATTTACTCATATTGCTAAGAAAAAGCATAAATATTGAGTTTCTTCTGATAGGCCTTGGTTAAAAATATAAGCAGAAATGAATATCGGAGGTCTAGGAATATCAAAGATTGACGATATAAGGATATCAAAGGATTGTGACTGATGCTCATATGAAATGTTCTGATATTCGGAAGCTCCGATAACGCTACGTGGGAATCCTGTGGGGTCAAGCTTTTTAAATATTATATTCAAAAAGAAGTGTTTAGCTTAACTTTGCCTTTAATAAAAACATGTTTAATAGTTATATTAATTATTGGAAGTGTTCAATCGGAGAATGATGTTATTGGAACTTCCTTATGAGGAGAGTTACAATATTGTAATGACTCGATATGAATTTTCTGATAATGTATTAAAGGTCTATCAGGGTTTTAATGAGCATAAGAAAAAATAAAGAATCCCCAAATTCTAACGAAAAAAAGAATACTTCCATGAACATATTGCGGATTTAGAAATGGTTGTCTGCTTGTTTCAAGTCTCCAAAATCAAGGCAATGAAGATCTATAAAAGAAACAGAACAGAAATAAGAAATAAACTATGAAAATAGAAATTAACAATAGATGAAGATGAACCTATAAAATGCATTCCTGGAAGAATATTGACTGTAAATTTTACCTCGTGAATCTCCAATTCCTCCCGTGTTCAATACCATCTACTTATTTAGTAAAAATTTTCAAGTAATGTGCTTTTCAATTGCATCCACTTCAAATTTATGTTAGAGGGAAAGAGTGGTGAAAATGAGCTCTTCAGAAGTACTCGTGAATCAAAGATTGCCAAGCCATAACATTTCTTTGGAATTTCTTCATACATGATTTTAAAACGTTTTTGTCAATGTGATAGAGTTTTACAAAATCAAGACAATCAAGCGGCTCATAAGCTTCTGATATGTTTTAAGCCACTTTGTTAGAAAATGAAAAGGGATGTCGAGAAAAACTTGGATTCAATACTTGCTTATAAAAAATATACATAACGAAATAAGTGCAAATAAAAAATGAATCTAGATCTAAATTAATATATCCCTATTTGCTAACTGAATGGAAGGAAACATGACTAGGTATAGTCATACTTCCAATGTAACCATTCTCTCATTTTGTTTCCTATATGTATGTACATATCAAACTCCAGTAAAAATACAGATATAATTAAACTAACTGAACTAAATGTGAATGCAGAAACACTATTTATTGCTAATATATTTACATGAAGAAAATTATTTACAATCTCCTTCTCTTGAAATGTCCCTTTCAGCTGAATTTCCATTAGATCATAGAAATCTGGATGGATTTCCATTAATTATTGGGAAATTTTTAAAAGAGGGGATAATAGGCCAAATTGTGGTATTGAATTTTTAGATACAACGGTCTGCAAAGATTTTTTAATCTTATGTACATATGTTAAATTATTAATAATCTTTTGTGAAGGAAAATCCTCCAAAAAATTATCAAATGGGTCAATGAAAAACGGATGGAAATTTGTTATACTCAATAGAAAATTATTAATTGAATTAGATAATTGGTCATATTGTGAAAATACACTTTCTTGTTGGCGTTGCTTTTGAGAAGAAAGAAATTGAAATTGGAAGAAAAATAGCTCTTGATTATAAATATTGTGATTTGAAACTTCACTCTCCCATGTAGGCAATGCATCAATTGAATGTTCAATACTGAATTGATCAATATGCCAGCATAAAGTATCTAACAATCGAAAAAAAAAACAGAAAACAAATTTGAAGATAAACAAAATAATTGAAGGAACAACAATAAAATTAAATCATAATCTACATTATTAGTACAACTAGTGTTACAGCACAACTGGGATTGATTTAAAAAAAAAATCCCCTCACAAGCATTAGTTAGAAAATAAGAAGGATACTTGGCATTGACTTGTGGAAGAGGGAACGATTTTGAACCAAGAACAAGTGTAAGATTTTGATGATCATAAGAATTGTAGATTGGATAAGACTCTTGAATGTTGAAATCATGAAGATCATTTTTTATTTGAGAATGAGAATCATTTGGAACAACTTCTGATTTAGAATGTTCTTCTTTCCCACATATGATTGATCTCTGATTATGGGAATTTAATTGAGGAGAAGATGTTTCGATTTTCTCAATATAAGAATTATTATGATAAATGACTTCATGAATTTTATTGAAATTTTCTTCATTCCCACATGACAGATCAAAATAAGAAGAAAAATTAAACCCAACTTCATCAATTTTGGAAGAATGATCAATAAATAATTCTTTATCCTGATAAAAACTAATAGGGAGTTTCTTTGAATCAACTTCACTGCTTTCTAGAACAGTATTCATGCAATGAGAAGGTAAATTACTATCAGCAAAAATATCAAGATGAAGGGAAAAATGTGAATCTGAAGAAATGAATCTACAATATTCTCTGTATGTATTTTCATCATTACTAATTTTGGATTTTTTATCATTCAATTGATTGATTGTTATTTCTTGATGAATATTGTTTGGTTGCCCTGAATTTGACATTTCATCATTATGAAAGTATTCAGAAATTTGTACAACAAGTTGCATATTAATGGAAATTTGAATCCCTGCTTGTACTTGTTGATCTATGATCTAATTTTCTGCATTTAATGCACAGTAATTTACAGATTTCAAGACAGTATTTTCTCCAAGATTGATGCTAATATCTTCTTGCATTTGAATAATAAAATTTTCCAAGCTTTGTGATTGAGATACATTGACATGTGAAAGTGCATCATGATCATTATCAATACTTTAGGAAGTGTGCACTAAATGAAGGAATTGATCGTACATAATAGAGGCCACTTTATCATCATTTATTTGCACCTCCATATTGGAATTCTCAATTATGTTAATAAAATTGAAAGGAGATTGAGCAAATCTTGAAATAATTTCATGTGGATTATGAATGGGAAGAAGAAAGAAAATATGTTCAAATCAATCTAATAATTCCTCTTTTGAAGGTTTATCTTCAAATTTAAATTTCAAACAATTTAAATGAAATATGATGGTAAAATCAATCAAAGACTCATTTTTAAACCTTCGTAGATCTTCAATTTCATCACATACTTGTTCGTAGTCATAGCCGTCAAATTTACAAAGGAACATTGTAATAAACTGATCCCAACCGTGAATTGAGGCAACTGGAAGCAATTGACACCAACTTATGGCTTTTGCCGCGAATGTAATAGAAAAAACCCTGCATAAAATACCTTCATCAATTCCTTGAAAATCAAAATTTGAAAATTTTTTAATAAATTGGAAGGCATGATAAAAAGCAAACAAATTCTTTGTACCATTAAACTTTACTTGAGAAAAAGAGTCTTACCAATTCTGGTGGAGTATTGGCAGATGCATGTCCAGAAATACCTTCATCAATTCCTTGAAAATCAAAATTTGAAAATTTTTTAATAAATTGGAAGGCATGATAAAAAGCAAACAAATTCTTTGTACCATTAAACTTTACTTGAGAAAAAGAGTCTTACCAATTCTGGTGGAGTATTGGCAGATGCATGTCCAGAAATACAACTCCAAATTGGAAGTTTAAGAAGAGTCATTGTAGTAAAAAAAAAATTGTTATAATACAAAAACTCCATTAGACAACAAGTTCCAGGCCCTCCTTCTAGCACCAAAAATGTTGAAGGCTCGAAATTCTCTGCCTACAACAATATAAGGGAGACCACCTGGTCTAGACCTTAAAGCAACTCCTTTTCCATTTGGAATGGTGGTTCCAACTGGTTTAACTAGGTCCAGTTACCTTTTCCCTATTTCTATCGGTTTAAGATGTTTCTTTAGTTACCAATAGGTAGGGACATTGAATCGATTCTTCTTGTTGATCAGGCAAGAGAATGACCCTTAAGTTGTTTTAACGGCACAGTCAAACCACTCTAAAGTTTTTCCTCTTAAAAAGAGGACTTCTAGAATGCAAAAGGTATGATAACACATGCAAGATCTAATCTAAGATGCAATTAATCTAACCTATCTCGATTGAAGGAAAGGGAAATCCTTCTCTCAATCAAGAGCCAATTAACTTAACAGGGAAAAGAATCTTTAAAGAATTGGAATTAAGATGGAGGAATTAGATCAAGGAGATAGCTCACAGGTTCTGATTCCTTATTAATAGAAATACTAACAATCAAACACTTAGTAAATAGTTACATAAGTGCCTATTGAAAATATATCCAATTCCTTATTTATCATATGCGTAAGAACTAAAAAGATTCATGATGAATTACAGAATTAGTTTGAATAAAACATCATATATGCAAGCAAACAATTATTATCCAAAATCGTAAAATAGTTTTCTGATCTAATATCAAAATTATTTGTTCCTATGCAAACTTTAGTTTTCATATTATATCTAAAATTAAGCTTGTAGAATAGTCTAAGCATACTTTCAAATGAATTAATGCTCAAGACTCAGCAATAGTGCTTGAATCTAATTATTAACTCATACATTTGAAATATAAATTAAAAGATTGAAATAAGAATTCATTTCAATTAAATTTTATAAACAATAGTGCCAAACATCATTAACTAAAATAAACATTTATTAATAAATGAAATCAAATTACAGATCCTCACTACATCAATAGTGCACAATCCTATGGACTTTTAATTGATCTCTACTTGCATAAATGGCCTCCTCCTTACAACAGTAGTACATAATAAAAAAGAGTTTATCTACAAAGACATGAAAACATAGCAATATCGAGCCTTCTTCCCCCGAGATTCCTCTCACCTACAGCTCTAAATCCTCATTACAATAGTTCTTTTAGGAATTCTAGAATTGCATAGCAGAGAAGCCCCTAATACATTCTACAATCTATTATTTATAATTTTTACAAAAAGAATTCTCAATAAGAAAGTTGTTGAAGAGTAATTATGCTCTACCAATTTTCGTTGGCCCAAAATCTCATTCTTCTTTTGTTGGAGCATTCTCATTGATTGAACTCTTCTTCTCCTCATCTCTTCCATTGTTTTCCTATAAAAAAAAACCAATCAAAATTAAATTAATAATGCAAAATAAAATTAAAATACCAAATCTGAAATTAAAACATATCCAATCAAACTTAATTAAATAATTAAATGAAAATAAATCTGAGCTTTCTATTGATGCTTGCGAAGATCTAATTGGTCAAGAAGAACATAAACAATTGGATTCGTACTCAATAGAAGTCGTGAGCAAATGAAAATGCAGAAAATTAAACTCAAAAAATCAGTTTTGTTTAAAAAAATTCAGAGTTTGATCTTCTGTTGAATTTTAGACCCATTAAATGATCAAATCCGATAATGAAACCACTTTAGAATTCTTTTTCATGATTTTGTCTATCTAATGAGTTATCCTTGGCCTTATTTGGCCAAGTAAAACTTAACTTATGAGCGTCTAAAATTGGGGAATTAAAACTGCGAGAATTCTGGAAATCCTGTTGCCTAGGCTAAAAATGAAATTTCTAAATTAAATTCTAATCCTAAATTAAATTGCAATTATTTATCAATTAATACTAATTAATTGTAATTACAAACTAAAATTAATTAATTAAAATTTTAAATAAAAATAATTTAATTAACAAAAAAATAATAATTAATTAAAATATAATTATATTATATTAATGTTATAATTATATTATATTATAATTATAATATAATGTTATAATTATAATAAATATATAATATATATACATTTTAATAAAATCATATAAATCTAATTAGTACAAAACCAAAAACAAATCAAACTTACGTGAGGAGTGTTAATGGAGGAGGAGTGGGAGGGTGAGGTGGAGCGATAAGGAGGGTGAGGTAAGAGTGAGGTAGGGAGATCGAGGTTGAGCTTAGATTTTGGGTTTGATAATTTGTTTTAAAATAGGAAATTGGAATAAATTACTGAGATCCTGAAAAACGTGTTTTTTAACTGTTCTACAATTTGGCTGGGTCATTTTGTAGGATTGTTAGTGAAAAATTAATAAAAATAACTAATAGTTACTATTTACAATGAATGTCTATTTTAATTGCAACAAATAAAAATATTATACATTTTGTAACCCTGGCAACAAAAAATGATCAAACTTCAAAGGAGTGTCATTTGCAAACCGGTTAACCAAATGAGGGGAAACAAGTATTGATGGAAAGCTTGCTAAAATTCGAATTTAATGAAACAATCAAAATAGAAATCTGATGAAAATGAAAAAATGGTAAAATCGTAGGACAATTGACTAAATGAAAATCATAAAAGGTGTTTTAGCCAAAAACTAATAGAAAGGGTCCCCATTTTGGATGTAAATGAATGAAAATGGCGGTTGTTGAGTTTTCCCTACAACAAAACCCCAAACATTGAATGCTTCCATTAAGAAATTAAAACATTGCTATGAGAAGGAAAAGCACAGCCCAGAAATGAAAGACGATTGTAAAGCTAAAAAAAAGTGTTGGAAATAAAAAGAAATGGCCTAAGAAAATCATGAAAAGGAAGGAAGGCATACACCTAGCCAAAGCAAATCAATTCCAACATAAAATTGGTCTAGTTTCCAACGGTAGTGTGCATCATTCAACAACAAAGCAGTGCACGGCTGAGATAAATGAGCAATTGAAATGTTGTACATGTTGTGAGAACCATCAAAAAAGAGATTGCCCACACCCAAAAAATGTAGTGTAACACCCTCCTCCATCATCTACCCAAGTAACCGGACAACTAGGGTAAACATGTAATGATAAGTTACTATGATATGATTTGACCTCCTACGTCGCGTTAAGGAAGTGGAAATGAAAGAAACACACCATACAGACCTTCCACATCAGCAACAAGACTCTCAGGAACCATCCCAACTTCTCAGGGAACCAACCCCTGAGTCCCATTGAGTTTTTAGACCATTATTCTCTTAGACGCTCCCTTAATATGGGCATTCATGCATCTAGAGGGATCTAGACACTCCCACAACATGATATGTCAGCATCTAGGGACTTTTCTTCCCAATGTTATGCTTGTATCCCCAGGATTTGAGCCACTTTTTGAGGCCCAGAGCCTAGGTGCCTAGAACTAAATGACACCTTCATAACATAAATATAGCAATGGAATAATGATACAAATACAATCACTTGAACAAGGGCTTGACTCGACCCCTACTAGCCATGACACGCATTCACCAAACATGTCACAAATATGTAATCTACAGGTTTAAACGAAAAATTTAAGAATAGGGGTCTCATACTCATTTAATAATTTCTAAGAAGTATTGATGCCTCAACACATTAGCTACAGTTTCATCCATTAGGCAATAGATGCATTTTCCATTCGTTTACAAGTAAAAACATGATGAAAGCCATACATAGATATTGTCATAACACATGTTCATAACTAGCATAATAGCGATTGAAATACCAAGGAAACAACAGCCATATAATCCACATATAAAACAGTATAATACTCATAAAACAACAAGGATAAATAACCTCATATTAATGTTGCAAAGGCCATCCAGTTGTGGGACTTCCACGAACCACCCAACTGTAGACATGGTTGAGCCAAAACTCTCTTCAGCCAGTCACCCTCGTGCCATATTCCAAGCATGAATGTGGGATCTCATAAAACACATCAATCCAAAACCATCAAGGGATTTCAGAGGCCAACCACCTCAACTCATCAAATAGTGATTCCACCCCACGGTCGAACATCACAAAAACCATCACCAGATTGGTCTCTACCCAAGCCTTCCAGGGCTCTAGAGCATTTGTTCCAACCAAGGCTTCCAGGACTAGTAACTCAACCCACCAAGGGCTTCCAGAGTGTTTTTCCAACCAAGGTTTCCAAGACTAGTAACTCAACCCAAGATGTTATAGGGCTTTCAAAGCGTTTTTCCAACCAGGGCTTCTATGAACTAGTAACTCAACCCAAGCTAAAGGAAACATGAGAACTAACCAGAAAAAAAAAAAAAAAAATAAACCCACAACACCATGGATATCCAATAAATGGCAAGGCAAGGCAAATCCACTGTCAATCTAGACAATCCTCCATGTCAGTGACAAATCATGACCAATAAACCACATGCATATGCCATGCATGCCAAAACTAATGAGGAAAACATACATGAAACTCGGTACCTACAAGAAAACCCGTTGTAGATCCCGATGTCCTTTTGCACTTTCCTACTCTTCCTTTGTCTTCTTGCTCCAAAACTCCAAGTATGCCTCACTCTCCAAGAGTGATCCAAGAAAACTCTAGTATGAGAAAGAGATAGCTCCAAAACTGAACTGACAAAATTCTGTGAACTGATCCCCATAAACTTTTTTATTAATGAGGCATCTATTTTCTTCATTTTCCATTGTTTTCCTTCATTTTCCTCCTTGCATGAAACCTGTGACCTTTCACCTCCATTTTCTCCTAATTTCCATTATTTTCATAAATAAATGTGCCAAAATTCCATTTTTCCTTTCCAAAGCCTTAGCCATTGCCTTTGCCAATTTCCTTAGCCATTAATCAACCACCAGTGATCTCCATCACTATGCTTTTGTCCAACATTCAGCTTGGAATAAGTGTCCCATCAACCGCGGTTACTATTTTACCTTAATTAACTTTTATTACATGGAATTTTCACTAAGGTTGTTACAGAACCCTCCCCCTTGGGGGAACACCATCCTTAGTGTTCAACAACACCTACAACCAACAAGGTTGTTGTAAGCAAAACATACTGCTCATGGAGCTTTATAACTTAGATCGATGCGGTATTTACAATGATCATCCTACTGAGAAGCAAACTAACATGACAACATAACAAGTATAACATCATAATGGCATGACACCCATACCGCTTATTGGAGCTTTATAACATAGCTCATGGTGGTATTTACATCCATATACATATGTACATATACCAAACATCACCAAAACATGTACCAAAAACATATACCAAAGACATATACCAAAACATCCACTCAACTAACGAATAAGAAAGGATACACCACCCTCATATGATCTAACATCTCCTATGTAGCTTCATCAGACCCAAATTGCTTCCATTGCACTTTAACCTACTCAATTGCTTGGTTTCAGAGCATGAGCATCTTTCTCTACAATATACATTATGGTTACGGCTAGAATTCTCCATTTGGCTCCACCTGCAATACAGACAAGTCAATCACATGATCAACATCTTTAATATACTTCTTAAGCAATGACACATGGAAAACATCATGGAATTCATTGTCTGAGGCAGTGCAAGTCGATAGGCTACTGGCCTAATTCTCTCAATAATCCTGAAAGGTCCACAAAACCGAGGTGCCAGCTTGTTACATGATCCAATCCATAAGGAGATCTTCGGTTTGATGCGCAAGTACTCTTTTTCCCCAATCTAGAACTCCTTAAACAACCTATTTCGATCTGCATAGCTTTTCTACCTATCCTATGCTACTTTCAAATTCTTTTTGATTACCTGCATTTCTTGCTCCATGTTTGTTAACACGTCCGGTCCAATCAACACCATGTTAATTGGATCACTCCAACTAATGGAAGTATTACAACTCACCCATACAATGCCTCAAACAGACTCATCCTCAAAGATTCATGATACCCATTGTTGTAAGCAAACTCTACCAGTGGAAGGTACTCTTCCCACTTCTATTTTTGATGCATCACATACATCCTCAACTTGTCCGGCAAGATCCTGTTGATCCTCTTAGTTTTTCCATATTTCTACGGATGATAAGTTGTACTGAAGGCCAACTCTATGCCTAAACCTGCAAACAACTCCTTCCAAAACTTGGAAGTGAACTTCGCATCCCTGTCTGACACAATTCTCTTTAGAACACCATGCAATTTAACCACATATCTAATGAATACATGTGCTACATCGCTATTTGAGAATGTAGACTTCACTGGAAAGAAGTGTGTTACCTTTGTCAACCTATCCACCACTACCATGATGGAATCATGTTGTCTCACTGTCCTCGAAAAACATATAATAAGTCCATAGAAATGATCTCTCATTTCCACTATGGGATCACAATCGATGGTAGCAGTCCACCTGGATGCTTACACTCTACCTTCACCTGCTGACAATCCAAGCACCTAGCCATAAACGCTGCTACGTCTTTCTTCAATTTCGGCCAATAATATAATTTCTTTACTGTTGTCAGTGTCTTCTGGTAACCTGGGTGACCTAAATATGGTTTCACAAGAAACTCCCTCAATATCACCTTCTTGAGCTCATTGTTATCTGGAACATATATCTTGTCCCTAAATCTAACCAATCCATCTATCATGAGATAATAGTCTACATCCTGTGCACTTACACCCGTACCACTACATGTACATGTACATGTACCTGTACCACCACCTACACTTGTACCTGTACCACTATCTGAACTCTGTTGCAACCTATGCACAATCTCCATATACCTGACATCCTGCCGACCTACCCACAAGATCATATCCTGTAATTATGTCCCATAGGAGCTCATAGTTGTTGAGTGATTTACATGTATCCGCTTGCTAAGAGCATATGCCACCTTGTTCTCTTTACCTTTGATATACATGATCTTAAAGTCAAACTCATTGATTGTGGCCAACCACCGACCTTGCCTACCATTTAGATTTGGTTGGTCAAATATATATGACAAACCACCTTGATCACTCATCAATACAAACCTCCTACCAAGAATATAGTGCCTCTTGTTGTAGTGGTTCCAACCACCCTCCAAAATTTTGCATATGCTTCGTTTTGGAGCCTACCTTCTAAATCACAGTAGCTCATCTTGTACTAATCCAGGTACTTGTGTGCTTTGATTGAGCCTCGTCCTTTCATCATGGTTTGTGTTTGTTTACTTGATTTACTATCTAACCCACAAGTTGATCTCTTGACTTGGTTTTCATCATGTTCTGAGCTTGCCTTGGAGAATTGTGCAATCCTTGAGGGAAACCAACCTTGCTCTCAGGAATTGCACAGTCTAAGTTGACAGTGAGCATTTAGCTCCAAAATTGCACAGAGCTAGTTAACAGCCAGCCTTCAGCTGGGAAATTTCCCAGAGCATGAGAGGCAGCCTAGAGTCACTCAGCCCAGAAATTGCGCAAAATCCTCTTGCTCAGAATTTTCTCAATGCATGAGCCAGTGAGTTTCCTAGTCCTTCCCAAAACTGCGCAATCTCTCCAGGAAATGCATGGCATATTTTCCCAAAAAATCCAAAAAGCATCCCCAGAATATAGGGATCTATTTTTAGGAGTCCGAAGGAGGCACTTGAGTTATTTTGGAAATTGTCTCCAAGTGTCATTTTTTCCTTGATTTTTGGCCTTCACATCATAAACCCTAAATTGACCAAATCTATTTAATTGATGCTGTCAGAGCTCATTTGCACATTTGATCTTGGAGCTCTGGCATTCCCGAGGAGATCAAGAAACCTTCGGTGCAATCGTCGTCGCTTTTCCAAGTAAGTTTGGCTTTCTTAGTCTTTTGCCGCTTTTTCTGTCACTTTTCCTTGTTTAGCTTGCGAGAATGTTGTTTCACTTGTTTTTTTGAACGATTGTTGTCATTTTAACTTGTTTTAGCTTGTAGAAGTGTTGTTTCAAGTTTTGCATTGCCTTTCCCAAGTGTCACATGCATTACCCCATTTTTCAACTAACAGTCGTCGTTGCGGAAACTCTCTCCACATGCTTAGTTTTCCTTTAGTTTGATTGATTCTTGCACTTGTTTAACTTGCATGCATCATCACTTAGTCAAATCTGCACTCAACATTACACCAAGGATAATTTTAGGGGCGAATGTTCGCCCTTTGGCGAAATTAAGGGGTTTTAAATTTTTAGTGGGCGAATATTTTGTATCATAGTACATTTTTACAAATCACCTCAAATAGCCCACCTTATTTTAAGGGAGAGGGTAAAAAAGGTAAATTTAGCCCTTGAAATTAGGACTTACAACCTTCCATTCGCCCATTTTCAAGCATAGGTTTTATTTAAGTGAATCCATTCGCCCATTTTCAAGAATAGGTTTTATTTAAGTGAATCCTATGGGCCAAATACCATATTTATAAAAGAAGTATGGTAAATTAATAAAAATATAAATAAATGAGAGGTATGGTAAATAAATAAAACATTTTTTATATTTACTCCATAAGTCACCTTATATACATGTAAGGGTGTAAACAAATAAAAATATAAGTACTGGAGGTATGGTAAATAAATAAAAATATAAATAAACTAGACGTATCGTAAATAAATAAAACCTCTTTTTATATTTATTCCATAAACCTCGTTCTATTTAGAAGGCTCAAGAAAAAGGTTTTATTTAAGTAAATCCTATGGGCCAAATACCATATTTGTAAAAGAGGTATGGTAAATTAATAAAAATAAATAAAACCTCTTTTTATATTTAGTCCATAAGGCTCAAGAAAGAGGTTTTATTTAAGTAAATCCTATGGGCCAAATACCATATTTGTAAAAGAGGTATGGTAAATTAATAAAAATAAATAAAACCTCTTTTTATATTTACTCCATAAACCTCCTTCTATTTAGAAGGCTCAAGAAAGAGGTTTTATTTAAGTAAATCCTATGGGCCAAATACCATATTTGTAAAAGAGGTGTGGTAAATTAATAAAAATATAAATAAACGAGAGGTATGGTAAACAAATAAAACATTTTTTTATATTTACTCCATAAGTCACCTTATACTTACGAACACTCAAAAAATGGGTTATATTTAGGTGAAACCTATGGCCAAAATACTATGGGACAAATACCATGGACTAGATTGTTATTAATACCATGCAAAAAACCATTATTAACCCTAATATTAGAATTAATAAAAATAAAAATGGCACATGGTATTGACCCATGGTATTCACCAAAATGGCACATGGTATTGACCCATGGTATTCACCAAAATGGCACATGATATTGACCCATGGTATTCACCAAAATGGCACATGGTATTGACCCATGGTATTCACCTGGAATGTAGCCTATTTAAATGGGGGAATTAAACCAGCATGTAGCCTATGCTAAGATTCACTAGGGCTTTACAAAGTTTTATTATTTAGTGAAAGACTCGCCAAGATCTTACAATATTTTATAATTGAGTAAAATATTCGCCATGCATGGTGAGAGATTCGCCAAAAAATTATATATACATATTATATTATTGATAAAATCGCCTTCCATTTTTCCTATATACCATGGAGATTCACCCATTTATTATATTTATAAATTTAGGGGGGGTTCTTAAAATTTTCCCTGCATTACACCATCCAATAGATCTGGTCGACCTTGCCCTGATCTTGCTTTCCCTTGCATGCACTACGCATTCTGGGAGCTCAAGGCCTCTGCCTTGGTTTCTGAAATTGCACAGAGGATTCCCTAACCTAGATCCAACTTTGCACTATGTAGTTCCAAGAGCCAGCCTCCCAGTCTTGGCAATTGAGACTGAGCAATGTGTAGTCTCTCCTAGTTTGTGCCCAGATAAAACTACGCATTTCGTAGTTCTAGTCAGCAAGCCTCCCCCACTAACTGTTGGGACAACGTAATGCACAGTTCCAGTAGGCAGTCAGTCACCTCTGTGAACCAGAACTGCACAATCTATCCCAACATCAACCTAGTTTGTTGCTTGATCTTGTCTTGAAGTGCTTTTGGTTTTAAGCTAACATTTGCATGCCATGAGTGCCCTCTCTATCTCCAGGTATAGAAATTGTTGAGCATCTATCTAGCAGTTATAGTTAGCATGGACTCCAAGAGAGTTGCATCAAAGGAAACTATTGAGAGTAGTACTGGGGAAGCAATTGAGAAGATGTCATTTAACTTACCAATTTATGCATGCACTCATTTGTTCATTAAGAAGGGCACCAAGTTGACATGTCAGCAAATCAAGGATACTTTTGCAGAGGACTTCAAGCAAGACTTAGAGGACTGGTAGGTTTATATCAGTATCCAACAGACAGGCTTATACAAGGTTGCATGTAGGTACCCCTCCTTCCCATGTGCAGACATTATCAGCTGGATTGTCTCACACACATATCCTTAGACTATGACATTAAGCAGTGCCAATACGATAGATCTTGCTACCTTCAGGGCCGAGAACTATTATGCAACCAACTCACAAATAGATAGATCAATGACTTAAAAATTATCCTCTTCGAGGGATAAACCTCCTTTGCATTACATAAATGAACAATTCTTGGATGATAAAAATGACAAGACCTCCTTTGTATAGATAGGGGTCTAAGGGGTCACAATATAATCAGAGGCTACATTACAATAATAATGTAAGGGCAGAACAATAACAATAGTGGGCTTCTATGGGGTACAACAATAACAATATGGGGGCTACAAGGGCACAACAATAACAATAAGTAGGATACACTAGTATTATAGGGAGCTAACATGCCCCTCTCCTTCAAAAAAGTGTTGCCCTCAACGCTTGAGTAGTTCTAGATGCTTCTATATAAAATTTTCATCCTCCCATGTGGAATCTTCAGTGGGTAAGTTATTCCACTTAATGAGATACTCTCAAATTGATCGATTATGTAGCTAACAAGTTCTTTTTTTCGTGACTACTTCAGGCTCAAATATGATTTTTCCTTCTTCGTCAAGTTCTGGAAAAACTGTTTGAACTGGAAGCTTGTCACATATAACCTTATTTAATTATGAAGCATGGAAAACTAGGTGTACTCGGGAAGATGCATGAAACTCCAATTTGTATGCCATAGTACCAATCTTTTACAACACCTTGTAAGGACCGTAGTAATTGGGTGATAATTTATTATCCTTCTTAACTTGCTTGAGAGACATTTGTTTGTATGGTTGTAGCCGTAAAAATACCCAGTCACTTACATCAAAACTTGTTTCACTGTGATGTTGATTTTCATGTTGTTTCATTCAATTCTAGGCTGAAGTGTGGTTATCCTTTAAAAGTTGGAGAACTTGTTGTTGATGCTCGATGTGATCTTCCACTTCTTGAACCTTAGAATTTTCTCTTAAAAATGATGTGATGGATGGTGGATGATATCCATAAAGTGCAATAAATGGGGTCATTTTTGGTGCAGTATGGAAGGAAGTGTTATACCACCATTCAGCTAGAGGTAACCACTTGACCCATTGTGTTTTTTTGTCATATACAAAGAAACGAAGATATCCTTTCAACATTTTTTCACTATCTCAGTTTTCCCATCAAATTGAGGATGATAAGATGAGTTATGAGCTAATTGAGTACCAAGACAAGAAAATAATTTCGTCCAAAATTTCCAGTGAAAATGGGATCTTTGTCACTTATTATAATCTTTGGGTTTTCATGAAGCTTTTGAATTGTTTCCATAAATGCAATAGCAACTGTGTTGGCCTTAAAAGGATGATATAATGTGTTAGCACTCAAATCTGCCTCAGGCTGAGGAAGGAAAAACTCAAGGCAACATCAAACCAAGCTCAGCCTCGTAGCTAGCCTTACGAGAACAGGAGAGGGCTCTCTCCAGTCTATCTCAGCAAAAAGTCTTCTAAAAGGGGCTGAGATGACTTTAAAAGGGAACTGATTTTAGGCTAGTAAATTGATATGGAAAGGGGTTTTTAATAAATGATTGGGTTTTCTGGGCTGTGTGGGGCAAAGACAGCAAGAGTAAAGATTTAATCAAAGGCACAGATTAATCCATAAGGCGAGGTAGGAGTGAAGTTTAACAATTAAATTGCAATTAAATGGCAATGTAAAGACTGTTTAAGAAAGCAGAAAAGGGCATTAAACAATGAGTCCTTTCCAACAGAAGAAAATTACACAAATACTGACGTTGCTTCAAGGCAGAGCAAATAAATTGGATCCTGCCTATCTTACTACAAAAGCATTCAGCTTGAACGATTATGAATGGACTGTGAACATAACAAAGACATATGAAAAAAAAAAAAAAAATCACACCACAAGAATCTTACAAATCAGAGCTGCGCCATTTAATTATTTTCTCTGTCAGTCAACTGTACAATAAAACTCTATATTTCTCCTCCACCAGCTTTCAAAACTCTCCCCCAAGTGATTTTTTAATACAATAAATAGACTCAACTCTGAAAACACCCATCGACCAAAATAAGGGATGGTTTTATCATCATTAAACAAACAAAACTAAAAAGCCAATCAGCGTTTCTGAAGATAGAATAGCGCTCCATTTTCTACTCGAATCTGTTGATAACTGATGAAGAGGTGGCACTTATAGGTGTCAATCCCATTACTGAAGATAAACATAGGCAATCGAATCTTGTTCTCTGCTGTGGCAAGTATTCTTCATTTTATTTTAGGCGTATTTTGACTTGGCATTTTTCATTTGCTATTTTAAATAAAAACCAATTTTTAATAAAACTAGCTCTTTTACTTTTTATCTCCTTCTTTTTCACAATGCTCACGTGTAACTTCTTCAAAAGCAGCTGAAAGTTTGAAAGTTGATCTTCTCTATCTTGGCCAGCTCTTTCATGCGAAGCCAAGGTGTCAATATGGGTTGTGCATCTGTTGAAGATGCAAAAAGAAGTCGCTGCGTCTTTCGTATTATGTTACACATGCTTATCCTCTGAGATGGAGTTCTCAAGATCAGATCGAAAAACTTTCAAATCGGATTGCAGGCTACTAATTTGTTGAACAATGCCAGGCGCTGACACGTACATAAGTGATGCTCCTTTCCGATGTGATAATATGGCTTGTACAACTCGCACAACTCCTGTAACAATCACCATTGATTTGGAGAGGAACCAGAAGTACATACCAATTGCAATAATGACTAATAGTGCCAGAAAGTATTTGGGTGGAGCATGAATAAAATGCGTTGGACGACTGTGCAACAATTTTTGCTCAGATTTTCTTCTCAGAATAATTTATTGTTTCACCTTCTCCACTATAAATGAAATACCGTTCCATCTCCTCTCGCTTGTGTATGGTTTGCTGCTTTTGCCCTTTTCGAAATCAAAGCCGATCCATTTCGGAGAGAGCTGGTAAATGTTTCATTTTGGAAATTTGCAATCAAATCTGACTCTCCATCTTTGTATCTCTTCACTCCACTTTTTGAATGTTGCAGCTTCCCTCCAAGGTGTTGGCCAATGGAAATAAACCAGGAATTCCAACTTTGATACTTGTTGGAATATTTTCTCAGCTCTTTCACTTTATCAGCATTACTAGCAACTCCATCCTCCCAATCAAGCAAACCATTTCCAATATTTCCATTCCTGCGATCAAAGTCCATTCTCTGGGGATTTTTTGATGAAAAGGAGCGATTTACAGATATAAGCAGTCTATCATCGATTACAGGACTTTTCAATTCTGGACTAGAAACAGAGATACTCGCTTTGCCTTCGAAATCATACAGTTGTGACCCAAAAACTGGACTTTGACGAAGTTCATCCACCATTGATGTTTGTGCACCTTCTTGAATGTCCCTGTTCAATCCAGAACTTCTTAGTTCTATCGTCGATCAAATTGGAATGACAGAGAATGAAATACAATTCTCTTTTCAACCAAGGCTTGTTTCCCAACATTGATAACACCACAATCATGCTAAAATCTACTGAGAAACCTTTAGAAGCCTACTTGCAAGTCGATGGAGCCGATTTGATAAGAAACTGGGCGCAAAACAAAAATTTTCTGGGCTCTGTCACTGTATGGGTAGCGCGCCTACCCAACGCATAGCGCACACTGTGTGCGTAGCGCTTGTGGTTTTTTACACTAGCTGGTGAGGCCCAATGCGTAGCGCACACCTTGTATGGGTAGCGCACTATGTTACATTCATATGAAAATACATTGCAGCAGCCCATTAAACCATTACTTTACAATGACATGCACTGATATGACCTCTTTTTGGTTGCTTCAAAACTCAAATGACCTTGGGAATGGTTGAATCAGAGATCGGTAGAGGTATTTGGATTACTAGCAACAATATTTGATTGTGAAGGTGAAGGTAAAGATGAATAGGACTGAGGAGGGTTGACATCTACAAAGGGAGGTTGCGTAAGTGGGGGAAGACTGGGGTCCTTGCAGGTGAGCAACGAAGTAACCTGAGACATGGCAGGACGTAGAACTGCAGAAGCTTGAGTGCACAGGAGAGCTATACGAGCAACGTTAATTGCCTCACCGTGGTGATGTTTCTCTATGTTGTCATCGATTATCTCTGAAAGTGTATGTGATATATAATGATTCCGCACCAACGCTAGAAGAGATTGTGATGTATAAAACTGACTGTGATTCTTTCTGCCACTAATAATCTCCAAAACTAACACCCCAAAACTGTACACATCAACTTTTTCGGTCAATTGGCCATGCATTACATAGTCTGGAGCTACGTAACCTAAAGTTCCAGCAATCCCCGTGCTCAGATGAGATTGATCCTCGGGAATGTCTCTGGCCCACTGCCTTTGTCTTTTAACTGATTTTCCAAGTTGAACTGATAACTCTTGTCTATCTGTTGCAGGGTTGCTGAAGCTGGTGCCATTGAGGAACTGTAGAGCTTTGGAGCACTTTTGACAAATTTACATATTCTGAAAAAACAAATTTGATGATTTCTTCTTCAAAACAGGGTTTTGAAGAAGAAACACTCTCAAGCCTTATTGACTATGAAACTTAGCAATGGAAACTAAACCTTTCATGCGGATAAGTCAACAAAACCCTAGACCTAAAACTCCTAAAGACTCTTTGCCATCCATGACTATAAATGACAAGAAATGAACCTTGGTGAATTTGACTACAGCGGGCTGACAAGACGGAGTCTAACATAATGCACAAAAGTGTGCATACTTGGTAATTCTATCAACTACCACCATGATGACACTCTTTCCTTCAAACTTGGGTAAACCTGTGATAAAATCCATTGAAACCTCTTCCCAATGCTGACTTGGAATGGCAAAAGGTTGTAGCAGACTCGGGATCTTAACTATCTCAACTTTATTTTGTTGGCAACCAAACATTCTTCCACAAATTTCTAAATATCATATTAAGTCCATCCTAAAAAAAAGCCTTCATGACCCTATGGTAAGTTTTTAAAAATCTTGAGTGCCCTCCTAAGGGAGAGGTGTGAAATTCCAAAAGAATTGTTTGTTTGAGTTGGGAATTCTTACAAAGATATAAGCGATATTTGTACCATAATGAATCATTTTCCCGACTAAATGTATCAGATGTACTTGGCTGCAACTTTTGAATGAGTGACCACACCTCTTCATCATTCTTCCATTCATCCCTTGCTTCAGTTATCCACTTAGGTCTGATAATAGAAATGGCAAAAAGCAATGCTTCCACATCCTCATCATTTCTTGAGAGTGCATATGCAATAACATTTTTCTTCCCTTTTTTGTAGATGATTTCAAATTCATAACCCAACATCTTTGTCACCTATTTTTTTGCTCTTCTAAAGATAATATTTGTCACCTATTTTTTTTGCTCTTCTGAAGATAATCTTTGTTCCAAAAAGTATTTAAGACTATCATGATCTATGTTTACCTTGAAGTGTCTTCCCATTAAGTAAGGTCGTCATTTATTTAGTGCTTGTAGTATTGCCAACATTTCCTTCTCATAAATAGTTTTATGTACATACTTTCTTTTGATTGGACGAATTTCAAAAGCAATGGGTCTTCCTTCTTGCATTAAAATAGAACTAATTCCATTTTTGAAGCATCACATTCCACAATAAAAGTTTTTGTGAAGCCTGGAGTAGCTAAGACCGGTGCTTGGAACATTGCCTCTTTAAGATGTTCAAAGGCTTTTGTTGCTTCTGGAGTCCAAGAAAATGCATCTTTATTCAGTAATGATGTTAGAGGTGCTGATATTCTCCCATAATTCTCAACAAACTTGCAATAATACCCTGTCAAACCGAGAAATCCTTGAAGATTCTTTATGGTTGTGGGGATTTTCCATTCATTAATGGTTGTAATTTTGTTAGGGCCTACCTTAACACCCTCATGAGATACAATATGACCCAAATATTCCACCTCCTATACCCCAAAGAAACATTTGGATGTTTTTTCATATAATTGTTTCTTCGCCAATAGTTTGAGCACCCTATCAACATGTTGAACATGATCCTTCCAAGATTTGTTGTACATTAGTATATCATCAAAAAATATTATCACAAATTTTCTAAGGAAGGGTTTGAAAATGGAATTCATAAAACCTTGAAATGTGGAAGGTGCATTAGCAAGGCTAAAAGGCATAACCAAAAATTCATAATGACCCTAGAGTTTTGAATGTTGTTTTCAAAATGTCTTCAGTCTTCATTCTAATTTGATGATATCCTGAACGAAGATCTAGCTTGGTGAAGTAAATTGATCCTTGTAATTCATCCAATAATTCATTAATGACAGGAATGGGAAATTTATCTTTAATAGTGAGCTTGTTGAGCTCCATGTAATTTGGACACATATGCCATGATCCATCCTTCTTGTGCATTAATACTACTAGAGCAGAGAAAGAACTTTGACTAGGTTGAATTATACTAGCCTCTAGCATTTCTGCAACCATACGTTCAATTTCACTCTTTTGGGCATAAGGATATATGTAAGGTCTGATGTTTGGAGGAACACTTCCTGGAATCAAGTGAATTGCATGATCTTGATCACGAATAGGTTGGAGGCCTTTGGGAGTCTCAAACACCTTGGAATGATTGGCCAAGGCTTTTTGGAGATCTGGAGAAATACATGATGTTTATGTTTGAACCCCTAGTGAGCATAATTATGAAATTACGCCCTATTGTTCTTTCTTCAGAAGCTTTGTCATGTCGTTAGAACTAATTATCTTTCTTGGTTTCCCTTTGATACCCCTTAATTCAAATTACTTTCCTTCCTAAAAAAAATTCAAGAAAAGTTCTTGAAAATTGAAATCTATTGTCCCCAAAGATTGTAACCGTTGGATTCCTAGTACAACATCAGCAAACCGTTGGATTCCTATTACAACATCAGCACCACCCATTAGAATGGAAAGCATTGGACTATTCAAGACATATTACCCCATGCTTGGTGGTGGGCTCCAGTATTGTAGCAATAATGCTACAACTCCTGGAGCTTCCTATCTCTAATTTTATCAACCCGGTAGTTCGTAACTAACTTGGAAGCGACGGTGTTGTATGCATAAGTACTAGCTCTTGTCGCAGCTGTCACTTGTTCAGCTGGCACAAGTCCGCTAGGGCTCAAGCCAACTTCTATATGTTCTCAGAAGAAGCTTTCTAAATGATGGACGAAGGCTATCTCAAAGGAAATAAACCTACTTTGCAAGAATGAACTGAAAGCCAACCAAACATGGAAACCCTAGTAAACCCTAATCTGACTAGTTTAATCTCTATGATGCAATGGTGGGAGTGCAAACTTCTAGAAATGATGCCATTACTTCTAGTGATATGAGATGCATGAATTTAAACTACTTCCATTGAAAAGAACACATTTTTGTATTTTTGCTTAAGTGGTTGGAGTTATTATGACTTTGTTTCTTATTAGGTTTTGACTGTGCAGGGGTGGTTCGAAGGGAAGGAAGGCTTGAAAAAGGTCATGAAGGCTAGGAGAGGTTCCGGGGGGTCCTTAACATCATTCCACAGAAGTCCACAATGTTCAAGTGCTTGGCAACCGAGGTTGCAGGCTTCTACAGGATGTCTGTAGGGGATCCTACAGGAAACTCGGGATTTCTACAGGAAGTCTGTCAACTTCTACAGGATGTGCTACAGTTGGAGTTTTGGGTGATGGAGGAGTCGAGGAGCTGTATGGGTGAATAGGTAGGATGAAAAGGGAGCTTGTGATGGCTTAGGGACAGAGAGATGGGATGGAGAGAGAGTGCATGCAGTTGGTTGGTGGATAGAAGGGTGGAAGCAATGAAAAGTCAAAAAGATGGAGCTACGTGAACAGTAGAAGGGTTGGAAGGCAAACGAGCTGAACAGAGGTTAAGCAGGTGGCTTAGGCGCAGTTGAGAAGAAGAAGAAGATAATAGAACGGTGCTGCGCAGTGTAAATGGAACAAATCCTCTATGTCTTGCACAAAACCAAGAATTTCATCAACCTATTTTAACTGTGTTATTAAACCAACGAATAGCAATGTAAACTTCAAAGAGGAATCGTGCATGGTGTTGGAACGAAGAAGTACTTCTCAAGATCAGAATGCATGGACGGTTCTATGACTGAAATGATTGTGTTGCAGCTTGCATGAACATATAAGACTGCGTTTTTTTGGTGGTTGGTACGGTCTACACCCCCAATCTCTAAACAGAGATGGCAGTGAGTGCACTATCAACCTTTTCTTGGAGCTCTAATGAATGCTAATCCTCCTACTCTAATCTAAGCTGCTGGAAGCACTTTAACCATAAACTAATCCTACTCAATCACATTAAAGAAATTAAATCAGCAGACTGTGTTTTTCAAATGCATGTCAAAGCAAAGAAATGAAGTGCTGACAGGAAAGACAAGTAACAATACAAGGAAAAGGAGGTCTATTGCTCTCAGGTTGGGCCCTAACCTGAGAGCTATAGCTCCCTTAAGAACTCAGAATTGAATCCAAAGTTGCCTGCCTTTATTAAATAATCATGAGTCTAACAACATGCCAAAACTGGCTTACAAGAAGCAAAAACCGAGCTGTAGCTCGTGCTTAGAAATTGCAACAGTAGTTCAAAAGTTCAAAAAGATCCTATCAAAGGCTACGGCCTCAATATTTATACATGATGAGGATCAAGCTGGCTTCCTCAATTAGTGGAGCTTGGCTGTCCAACTGAAAGTAAACTGCTGTTCCTGTTCCTGTAGAATCCGTTGGCTGCCTTTTAGCTCGGTGGGGATAGCTGTTGGAGCTCGGAGTTGGGGTGGAGATCACGAGGGAGGTCATTCAAGACTGTGGACAACCTCCCTATAAACCTGCAATGCCACCTTTGTTGTCTCCTTGTCTCCATTTGCGTGGTCTTTACTCCATTTAATGTCAAAAAACCTGAAATCATCATGTATTAGTCACATAGGAATAATGCCTGCCCTTCTTCCTACAAATAACACGAATATACTAAGAAATGATGCATAAGTGATAAAAGATGAAGGGTTGAGCAAGGTCAGTAGGCCAAATGAGCCCAAATTGTTACCAAAAATTGGGGCTCATCATTACCCCCCAGCTAAAATATTTGCTCATCCTTGAGCAATTTTGCCCTAGCTCCTTGTCCTTAGCCGAGAACTAGGCTCCGGAATACGCTCTTTCTTTCCTACTCTTGGTGGCTCTGCCTGTTCTGCCCTTGGTGGCAATGAGGGTGCCGCTCCTTCCCTCTTCTCTGTTTCCTTGACCTTGAGCCGGGCTTTTGAAGCCGATTGGTCTACCCTTCTTTTCCAAGTAGTTGTTTTTGGGCTCCCCCTCTCGTAGGTGACCGATATCTTCGAGGGGGACCTCTCACTGGGTGAAGTAGGGGCATCCCCTGTAGTGATTTGGCTGCTGGATGGGGGCTGTGGCTTGCCCGTCTTTATTCTCGCACTTCTTCGAGCTTCAAAGTATAGAGGGGTCTCCCTCTTCCTTTTCTCTTTTGGCTTAGGTGGCGTGCTGAGGGCGGCCAGCACAGCTACTGCCTCCCTTTCACGAATATCAGCTTTCTTCTCCTTGGGTTTCACTTTTTCAGGGCTTCCTGTAGAAGACCCTGTTTTAGCCAATTTCGGGCTTCCTGTAGAAGACCCTGTTTTGGTAATTTTCGGGCTTCCTGTAGAAGACCCTTTTTCAATAATTTTCGGGCTTCCTGTAGAAGCCTGTTTCTGCTTTCCTGTAGACACAGGTGTCACCACCTTGGCTTGCTTGGCTGCATGAGTTTTGCTTTTTGGTTTGGTTGCGGGTGCTGATGAGGTACTTTTGCTGATGTGGACCTTCTCAGCTTTGTCCGTTCTGCCTTGCAACCTTTTCTCTCTTGTTGTCAAGATGGGTGTGTCATCTTTTTCTTTGTCATCCTTTTTCTCATGCTTCTGCTTTTGCTCTTTCTTCTGCACTGTGGTCAGGGTCTTCTGGCCTGTTTCTTTCTTTCCCACGGCCACTGATTCTTTTTCCTCACTACTGGAGGAACCACTTTCTTCGGTCAACATCCTTATGTCTCCATCTCTTGTCAAATTTCTAAATGCTTCCCATGAGAGGGGAACCTTATATGAATGAAGCGCATCCTCCACGAGAAGTTTGATCAATCCATGGTGGGCTACCTGGTCTGGTATGCCTTCTTTCAATTTTGTGGCACACTCAATTAGAGACTGTAATAGGAAATAAGGAATGCTCAGTTTATTTTCTACAGGAAGATCAATCTGGTGCCTCAATTCAGTGAGCAACCTAAAGTGATACCCGTACACAATGCTAAAATGGCCTTCACAGGTTATATACTTCATGATCTGCAGGCTAACTTCATTCCATGGTGGCAGCAAACTGGTTCTACACACCCCATTCTTGTCTTCCGAGAATTCCTCCTCTGGGGGAAAGAATTCTTTCTTGGCCTGTTGGCTCAACTTCCTTTCTTCCTTATCCCAGGGCAAACCCATTGGAAGTTTAGTAATTCGACTGATATATTGCGGGGTGAGCTTGAGGCTTAGGTCCCTGAAGTTCACGGTGGCCACTGTTTTGGACTTCGGCCTCAGAGCTTGTAAAAATTCTTCTGCCACTTCGTCGTCATAACCCTACAATTTGTCACAGAAGGATATCCATTGTGCTTGTGTGAAGAGCTCCACCACCTCCTGGTTTTCCCTTAACTTTGTTGAATCAGTGGGTTCCCGTCTAATAAACCCACCCGGCATGATAAAAATTGTTGCTTTAACTAGAGGTGGCAAACGCGGAAGAAATTAGGTCTACTGAGACAGAGCGTAAAATTATGCTTCTGTCATGCACATAATCCACGAAGCTTATCTCTGAGGACCTTAACATAGCTTAATTACCCTAACATCCTGTAGAACGACAGTTTATGCACAGCAGACGATAATTGCAACAATTTCCTACGACCAGACTGTAGACGACGATTCTGCCACCTTCAAAAGCCAATTGCATGGAGAGTTTAGGTTTACCTTTTTATCTGCCACCTTCAAAAGCCAATTGCATGGAGAGTTTAGGTTTACCTTTTTATCTGCCACCTTTTGACGTGAGGAACCCGCCTTCCTGTAGAAACAGTTTTCCTGTAGGAGTAGCGCGCGATTTCTGGGAAAGACTGTAGTTGGTCTGCGCTCTTGGTGTTGCTTCACAGGCGCTCTGATGGCCAAAGGCTCGGCGTATCGAACTGCAGAGGGATCCAGATGATCACTCGCGTTCCAAACGGTGAATGATAAATGCATGGGGTGATCTAGCCGATTAGATTTGAATCGGCGGAATCCGTGGCGCGGGGTGAGCTGTCCCCGCCGGACCGTTGGATGACGTCGTCCCATCATTTGCCTGCGAGTTCACTTACTGCCGCATCATCCCCCCGCAGATCCGTCGCCGTCTCTTCTACTAAATACTTTTTTCCCGACGGGATTGCTCTCACGTGTGTGCTGCCCATTCCTTTTTGTCATGGCTGCCACCCAAACATCCGATTAGACCATTAACTGGTCGACGTGGCCAGTCAACTGGCCATACAGCCGCTCAACCCATTCTCTTCACACTTTGCAAACAATTCAAAGTAAAATTCATGCAATCTGACGGAAGAAAGGGTCGAGACACTTACCTGTGCGGCCGCAACACGATTTTTCGGTTTTTGGACGATGATGAGTGGATTCGGTTGCCGTTGATGAATTTGTGCAGGCCCGGAGGTTCATGTTTACAGGCTGCCGACGATGGATTGGATGTTGTGGCTGCATGCGCTCGCGTTTTCATTGCATATGGCCAGCGTTGTGATTGGTGTACACTCTAGCGGGCTTAACTGTTACAGGACTCCCGCAGGATGTCTTGTAACAGTTCTTCCTCCTCGGGTGCATGCTGCACAACGAAGGATTTGGCCTCACGATCACGCTTCCTGAGCTCGTGGATGGCTGGGATGGATATGGTATGGCATCTCAGCATTTTTTATCTTAAAAATTGCTTTCTCTTTGATAACTCAATGATCTGATTTGCTGGTGCAGGTAACTTCATTGCATGTCGACAAGGATGGTAGAACGAGGTGACAGCAGTGTGCAAGGGTGACGACAGTAGCTTGCATGCGTCCAAACCGGTCCTTAGTCGTTAGATCTCCTCATAAAATGAATTCTGGGCCGTCCCAAACTTCTACAGGAAGTTTCCTGTAGAAATACAGAGCTTCCTGTAGAAAGTTTTCGTTTCCTGTAGAAAGTCTGCATCTTCCTGTAGAAAGTCTGCATCTTCCTGTAGAAGACTCAAGCCGTGATGAAATTGTGCACATACCTTGGAGAAAATGAGTATTCTTGGAGGAGGTGCTGGTGAGGTCTCCTGATAGCATGATAAGTATCCTTGGCCTTGAGTTGAGAGGCTTCCTCTCCTCCATAGAACACCTGCAATCTGCAATATCACATTATAAACTTGCTGTCTTTTTTCTTTTTTCTTTTTTTGAAAGATAACAGGGGCGCCTCAATGAGGTTTTCACCCTTGCCATCTGCCTTAAGCGCCTCAGAGAGGTTTTCACTCAAGGATCTTTTTCACATCTCTTTTTTTTTTTTTTGAAAGACAATAGGGGCGCCTCAATGAGATTTTCACCCCTACCACCTGCCTTGGGCGCCTGAGAAAGGTTTTCACCCAAGGATCTTTATTATTTATTTTTTTTCTTTTTTCTTTTTTTTTTTTTTAAATCTTTCAGGGTATGCCCAAAGCAGAGGCAGAACCCTTCTCTATGACCATCACTGATTTCTCCATAGTTTTGATGAACTCTTGTCTGGAGAGAGGCTTCCTGTAGATCTTCAAGCGATGCCCATTGACAAGCATGGGGATGGCTTCCTCATCAATGGTTCGAATAAGAACAGATCCATTGTCATGACATTTTTCCACTGCATATGGCCCTAGCCATCTGGTTCTCAGCTTCCCTTTGAAATCCTTGTATCTGGAGTCATACAACAAGGCCCAATCTCCCGGCTGAAATTGCTTGTCATGGAGATGTTGGTCATGCCATACCTTTCTCTGAAGTTGAACCACTTCTGAGTGAAGGAGGGCCTGCATCCGGTGCTCGTCCAGTCCATTCAGCTGCAATAACCTTTCTTATTGTGCATGGCTGAGATCTAGATCTAGCTGAGCTGCCATCCTCAAAGTGTTGTACTCGAACTCAATGGACAGCAAATCTTTCTTCCCATAGACCAGCTCATAAGGTGTGAAGCCGGTGGTGGTCTTCCAGGTGGTGTTGTAAGCCCATGTGGCCTCAACCAGGCGATCTGCCCAATCTTTTCTACTGCTGCTCACCACCTTAGTCAAGATCCCTTCTAATGCTCTATTGGTGACTTCCACCTGCCCATTTGCTTGAGGGTGGTAGGGGGTGGAAGTCCTATGCTTGATCTTGTGATGAGCTAGTAAGTCTTCAACCAGGTTGGATGTGAACTGGCTCCCTTGATCGGTGACCAGCTCTCTTGGGTAGCCAAACTTGTAGAAGATGTTTTCTCTTAAGAACTCGGCCACCTTTTCTTCTGTTGCTGCTTTGATTGCTTTAGTCTCTGCCCACTTTGTCAGGTAGTCAGTACACACAATGATGTAAGACCTTTGCCTTGAAGGAGGGTTGATTGGACCCACAAAGTCCATACCCCACTTCTCAAATGGCTCAAGAGTCACTTGAGGTTGGAGAGGCATCTCATCCCTTTGAGTCGGTTTCCCCATTCTTTGGCATTGGTCACATTGGCTGATATATCTTCTGACATCTTGATGAAGTGTGGGCCAATAGTAGCCTGCCTGCAGGATTTTGAAGGCAGTCCTCTTTGCTGCAAAATGTCCTCCACAAGGCCCATCATGACAGGTGAGGAGGATATCAAAGACTTCCTCCTCCCTTACACAACGCCTTAAGATCTGATCGGGGCCAAGCTTGAACAGATTGCCCCCGATCCAAGTAAATGAGGCACTTTTTCTGATGATTCTGCTCTTCTCTCTTGAAGATAGGTGCGGAGGGAACTGTGCTGAAACAAGGTAGTTTGCTATATCAGCAAACCATGGAGAGAGTGTTGAGATAGCAAACAGATGTTCATCGGGCATCTGGTCATCCACTGTTCCATCCTCATCTGCAGACAAATCCAATCTAGATAAAAAGTCAGCAACAACATTTTCTTTACCTGGTTTGTCAACAATGGTCAAATCAAATTGCTGCAACAAAAGTAACCATCTAATAATACAAGCATTCACATCTGGTTTATTCATTAAATATCTAATTTCAGCATGGTCTGTATGTACAAATGTTTGGTAGCCAGTGATGTAATTTCGGAACTTGTTCAGTGCATGGACCACAGCCAAAAATTCTTTCTCAGTTACAGTGTAATTCAGTTCAGCTTTGGACAAGTTTTTACTAACAAAGTAAATGGCATATGGAAGTTTTTGTTCAACTTGTCCTAAAGCTGCACCTATGGCTTTGTTCGAGGCATCAGTGTGGATGTGGAAAGGTAGGGCCCAGTTTGGACCTCTCAAGATTGGGGTTGACACCAACTTGTCCTTTAATTCATTCAAAGCCCTCTGACAATCATCAGTCCACTTAAACTCCACATCTTTTGCCAACAGACCAAACAATGGTGAGGCTAGCTTGTTGAAGTCCTTAATGAATCTCCGGTAATACCCTGCTAATCCTAAGAAACTCCGAACATCCCTTACCTTTTGAGGAGGTGGAACCTTCTTGATAAGAGCAATTTTGTTAGGATCCACCTGTAACCCTTGGCAAGAAATGGTATGGCCTAGCACGGTCCCTTCAGTCATCAGGAATTCACATTTTTCAGGACTAAGGGACAGGTTCATCTCAATGCATTTGGTTAGGACTTTTCCCAGATTGGATAATGCTTCCTGGAAGTTGGACCCATAAGGAGTGAAGTCATCCATATAGATTTCCACTGCATCATGGACCAGCTCCGAGAAGATGCTCAAGACAGCTCTCTGGAAGGTAGCAGGAGCATTGCATAGCCCAAAGGGAAGAACTCGGTAGGCAAAGGTACCCCAAGGACAAGTGAAGGTGGTCTTATCTTGGTCTTCCGGGCTGATTTGGATTTGGTTGTACCCGCTAAACCCATCCAGGAAAGAGAAGAACTTCTTTCCTGCCAGTCCATCCAGCACTTGATCTATGAAAGGTAGAGGGAAATGGTCTTTCTTGGTAGCTTTGTTCAGTTCTCGATAGTCCACACAGATTCTCCACTTCCCATTTTTCTTGGGAACCAACACCAAAGGGGACACCCATTCACTATCTGAGATGGGGTAAATGAATCCGGCATCCAACAGTTTTTGCAATTCTTCCTTGACAATGTCCTTAAGGGCTGGGTTCATTCTCCTCTGAGGTTGCCTAACCGGTTTACAATCCTCCTTGATGTATATGTGATGGGTACAGACCGAAGGATGGACTCCTTTCATCTCCTTATAGCTCCAAGCAAAAGCATCTAGATGACTGGCCAACAGGCTACACAGCTCCTTTTCCTGGGAAGGAGATAGGGAGGAGCTGATCTTTAACGATCTCTCAAGGCCAAACTCCACATTCTTGACTCTGGGAGTGACAGGGTTGGTGATACAAAGATCCACTAAGGTGCTAGCTTGGGCATCCTCCACCAATTTCTCTAAGGATAGTGCACTGGAAGGTGGATTCTGGATCAAGGTCTCGATCAAGTCATCCTCGGTTGGGGGGTCTCTTCTAGTGGTATCTAGGGTGCACAAAGGTGCTGAGTACACCTCATCTTCTTCTCCTTCCTCCAACCAAAGTGGTAAGTCATGCTCTAAGGAAGGTTGGGCAGGAGGGTATAGGACTAGCTGCTTGGACATAGGACCATTTTTGATGGTCATATTTCCTGCACGACAACTTATGTAAGCATCTGCAGTGGCTAACCAAGGCCTTCCCAAAATAAGAGGATATCCAGTAAGCTTTGCCTTGGGTTGCAGAACCAAGAAATCTGCAGGGTATTCCCAAGAGTCGACAGAGACCAAGACATCCTCCACAATCCCTTCGGGAGTCACGGTGGAGCGATCTGCTAGTTGCAGTACTGTCGAGGTCTTCCTCAAGGAACCCTGAAGATTGAGTTTGAGCATGGTATCCCAATCAATCAAGGTGTGAGGTATGATGGTGCCATTGATGTGGACATCTACTACAGGACTCCCAGGATCTAGGTACTTTGGGGAGATGACTTGTCCTAACATAAGGTCAGACAGTTTTCCTAAGACATTGATGGTTGAAGCATCTCTCTTTCGCCTGCCTGGGTGTTTGAAACACTTTTCCTTAACCAGTTTGTTGTATATTGGCACATCCTTGATGGCTTGGAGAAGTGGTATTTTCACACACAACTGCTTGAGCTCACCCAGGAGCTCATCCTCCTCTGGGTTGGGTTGTGTGGTGGCTGTTAGTCTCTCAGGAAAGGGTGGAATAGCTTTTGGTTCACTTTCCTGTTTATCTTCCTCATCCTCTGGGGGATGAGGTTGGCGATCTGGAAGATTCTTTCCAGATCGAAGATTGATCTCCTGGATCTCCACAGCATAGGTAGGACATGATGTTTCCCCAGTGTATACCTGCTGGGCATGTCTATTGTTGGGGTTCGGGTTCGGTTGAGCAGGTATTTGAGGTTGCCTTGGAGGAGCAGGAGGTAATGGTTGAGGTTGAACTGGTGGTGGAGGCAAAATGGCGGGAGGAGTGTTGTACTGGGGCCTCCACCCCGACTGAGGTGCATTCCACTGAGGCTGTGGCTGGGCATGTGAGTGATAAGAATGAGTAGTGGGTTGAGTAGGGTACTGAGGTGGATAAGACCATGGAGGAGGCATAGACCAGGAAGGATGAGCAGGGGGACCCCAGGAAGGCATAGGAGTCGATTGGTTGGGGCTGTAATAAGCTTGAGGTGCCCCTTGCATCCCCTGCTGGTAAGGTCTAGGTCCTTGTGGCCTCCTTTGGTTGAGGTAATAGAGAGGTTCAGTGGGAGCTTCTGTCCCTTGGTACATGGCTTTAAATCCAGGTAAGGTTGGACATTGGTTTGTGGGATGGTCCTCCTCACAAACGAAACACACTTCAACCGAATGCAATGGACATTCGTTCTTAGGGTGTCTCCTTGTACATCTAGGGCAGAAGATAGCCAAGGCTCTCTCAGCTTCTTCCTTCTTCTGCTGGATCCTGAATGTGTCCAGCTGCATGGCAATGGTCTGTCTCACCTCACTCTTAAGATCTTCCAATTGATTTGCAAACTCATGTTTGGAGAAAGGGACACCAGTTGAGAGGAGGTTTCCTCTACCTCGTTTTCGAGCTGCCCTGGAGTGGTTTCTAAACATAGTCTTGATGTCCTCATAAGGCAGTTGGTAAATATCCCCCCAGCTAACATGTGAAGGGTATCTAAGAGGTCTTCAGGGACTCCTCGGAGCAGGACCAACTTGAGGGATTCAGGGCCAAGTGTGCACCTGGCCTGCTTATAGCTAAGTTGGAACCTCTCCTCGTAATCCTCTAAGGACTCATCATTTCCCATGGTCATCCGAAAGATCTCTCCCTTGGTTTCCTTGGACCTACAGTAGTCCCGGTACTTGGTATTGAAAGCTTGCTGCATCTGAGCCCAAGTAGTGATACTATTCCCAGGTAAGCCCATGAACCAGCGTAATGTTGCATCCTTAAGAGTGGAAGGGAAGAGTTTCAGCTTCTGCTCATCTTCAGTATAGTCATAGGTTCTACAAAGTATAGCAAACTCAAACAGGAAGGTATCAGGATCTTCAGTAGTCAGTCCATGGAAGTGAGGTAGAGCGGAGGGACTAATGTTTTTCATTTTCATGTCTCCATTGGTCTCTCGGATGGGGAAGGCACCTTCTATTCTCTCATCTTCTCTTCTATTGTCAACCATAGCTTCAGATGGGATGGTCTCTAATTCTTCTTCTGCTATAGGATCTTCGTATATCTCAGGAGGTTCACCTATAGGTTCTTCTGGATCACTGTCACCGAAGAAGAGGGAAGGGTGACTCAGTGATGTGGTGGGGGTGTTGGGTAAGAATTTGCCTATTTTATCTCGATTCCTACGAGGCATGAAATGGAAAGACTTTTTTTGATTGCTTTTGTTTTTCTTTGGTACCTGCAAAACTGAAACAGATTGATCTACAACTAACTATCTTACTGAAATAAAGATGCAGAATTCAATTGAAAGCAGGAAAGAACTAATCTACTTTTCTCAAATGAAATTGCAGGAATGGAAATGCTAGTCTACGCTTGCAGAATTGAAAGGCTAATCTACGCTTGCAGAAATGAAAGGCTAATCTACGCTTGCAGAAATGAAATTGCAGAATTGAAATGCTAATCTATGAAAGCAGGAAATGCTAATCTATGAAAGCAGGAAATGCTAATCTATGAAAGAAGGAAATGTCTATGCTACTTTTGCAGAATGGAAATGAAATAAACTACTTGGCAGAAGGCAAGAGTAAGAAAATAGAAGAAAAGCAACAATTACTAATACTCTGACGCTTCCCCGGCAACGGCGCCAAAAAGATGGTGGGCTCCAGTATTGTAGCAATAATGCTACAACTCCTGGAGCTTCCTATCTCTAATTTTATCAACCCGGTAGTTCGTAACAAACTTGGAAGCGACGGTGCTGTATGCACAAGTACTAGCTCTTGTCGCAGCTGTCACTTGGTCAGCTGGCACAAGTCCGCTAGGGCTCAAGCCAACTTCTATATGTTCTCAAAAGAAGCTTTCTAAATGATGGACGAAGGCTATCTCAAAGAAAATTAACCTACTTTGCAAGAATGAACTGAAAGCCAACCAAACATGGAAACCCTAGTAAACCCTAATCTGACTAGTTTAATCTCTATGATGCAATGGTGGGAGTGCAAACTTCTAGAAATGATGCCATTACTTCTAGTGATATGAGATGCATGAATTTAAACTACTTCCATTGAAAAGAACACATTCTTGTAATTTTTCTTAAGTGGTTGGAGTTATTATGACTTTGTTTCTTATTAGGTTTTGACTGTGCAGGGGTGGTTCGAAGGGAAGGAAGGCTTGAAAAAGGTCATGAAGGCTAGGAGAGGTTCCAGGGGGTCCTTAACATCATTCCACAGAAGTCCACAACGTTCAAGTGCTTAGCAACCGAGGTTGCAGGCTTCTACAAGATGTCTGCAGGGGATCCTACAAGAAACTCGGGATTTCTACAGGAAGTCTGTCAACTTCTACAGGATGTGCTACAGTTGGAGTTTTGGGTGATGGAGGAGTCGAGGAGCTATATGGGTGAATAGGTAGGATGAAAAGGGAGCTTGTGATGGCTTAGGGACAGAGAGATGGGATGGAGAGAGAGTGCATGCAGTTGGTTGGTGGATAGAAGGGTGGAAGCAATGAAAAGTCAAAAAGATGGAGCTACGTGAACAGTAGAAGGGTTGGAAGGCAAACGAGCTGAACAGAGGTTAAGCAGGTGGCTTAGGCACGGTTGAGAAGAAGAAGAAGATAATAGAATGGTGCTGCGCAGTGTAAATGGAACAAATCCTCTATGTCTTGCACAAAACCAAGAATTCCATCAACCTATTTTAACTGTGTTATTAAACCAACGAACAGCAATGTAAACTTCAAAGAGGAATCATGCATGGTGTTGGAACGAAGAAGTACTACTCAAGATCAGAATGCATGGACGGTTCTATGACTGAAATGATTGTGTTGCAGCTTGCATGAACGTATAAGACTGCGTTTTTTTGGTGGTTGGTACGGTCTACACCCCCAATCTCTAAACAGAGATGGCAGTGAGTGCACTATCAACCTTTTCTTGGAGCTCTAATGAATGCTAATCCTCCTACTCTAATCTAAGCTGTTGGAAACACTTTAACCATAAACTAATCCTACTCAATCACATTAAAGAAATTAAATCAGCAGACTGTGTTTTTCAAATGCATGTCAAAGCAAAGAAATAAAGTGCTAACAGGAAAGACAAGTAACAATACAAGGAAAAGGAGGTCTATTGCTCTCAGGTTGGGCCCTAACCTGAGAGCTATAGCTCCCTTAAGAACTCAGAATTGAATCCAAAGCTGCCTACCTTTATTAAATAATCATGAGTCTAACAACATGCCAAAATTGGCTTACAAGAAGCAAAAACCAAGCTGTAGCTCGTGCTTAGAAATTGCAACAGTAGTTCAAAAGTTCAAAAAGCTCCTATCAAAGGCTACGGCCTCAATATTTATACATGATGAGGATCAAGCTGGCTTCCTCAATTAGTGGAGCTTGGCTGTCCAACTGAAAGTAAACTGTTGTTCCTGTTCCTGTAGAATCCGTTGGCTGCCTTTTAGCTCGGTGGGGATAGCTGTTGGAGCTCGGAGTTGGGGTGGAGATCACGAGGGAGGTCATTCAAGACTGTGGACAACCTCCCTAAAACCCGCAATGCCACCTTGGTTGTCTCCTTGTCTCCATTTTCATGGTCTTTGCTCCCTTTAATGCCAAAAAACCTGAAATCATCATGTATTAGCCACATAGATATAATGTCTGCCCTTCTTCCTACAAATAACACGAATATACCAAGAAATGAATGCATAAGTGATAAAAGATGAAGGGTTGAGCAAGGTAAGTAGGCCAAATGAGCCCAAATTGTTACCAAAAATTGGGGCTCATCACTTAGATTGATATTATAGTACTTTCCATAGAAATTTATAGTTCCTCCATTTGCAACCATCACTTGACACTCTGGTGCTGGATATAGGAAGCAATTCAATTCCTTGGCTATCTTACAATGAATAAAATTATGGGTACTACCTGAATAAATTAACACTATTACCTTTTTCTTCTTGATATATCCTTCTATATTGAGAGTTTGAGGAGTGGTAATTCCTACCAATGCATTACAATATATGGTCGGATTCATTTCTTCTTTCTCTAGGGTTAGTTCCTGGTGTATATCCTCCTTTTTTGATGTTTCTTGTTCCTTTTCTTCCTCCTCTTCACAATCTATGTAGAATAATTTCTTCTCAACACACTTATGACCTTTAGTGTATTTTCTATCAAAACTGTAACAAATCCCTTTTGCTCTTTTTTCCTCCAATTATTGTGGTGTCAACCTTGTAGGTTATGGAAGACTAGGAGCAGCAACACTTCCATCTTTATAGTTGTGAGTGGTAGAATTCCTTGTTGCCATAATTTTTCTTTCAACTTTTCATGCCACCCTGAATGCCTTCTCCAATAAATCAGGTTCCCAAAGGCAAACCTCATGTTGGATGTTATATTTTAAATTCCCTATGAAAACATCAATCCTATGCTCCTCTGGAATATTGGCTACCCTAATATTTAATTTTGGAAGTCTTCAATGTGCTCCGCCATTGAACCCTTTTGTTTGATATTAATCAATTGGCTAGAGAATGTGTTTCTCTTTGTATCTTCATAATGTGCTATCATTTCCTTCGTAAAAATTGATCAGGTGATAAGTGGTTTACGAGAACAAAACCATATATACCATAAAAACTGATTGGGTTCTAAATATAAAGATGCAATATGTACCTTTTGTGAGGGTTTCACATCATGTAGATCAAAATATTGCTCCATTCGTAGTATTGAAGTTACCGGATCCTTGCCATCAAACTTCATCATATCTATATTTGGAATGTGGTAGTTCTTAAACCCCACATTGGAGTCTTTAAAATCGTAATTGATATTACTTTTTTCTTCATCATGATTTTCATGGATTTCCTTTTCACCATTGGGACAACTTTCTTCTAGCAACTTTGCCAAACCTTCCTTCAACCCCTTTATCTTGACATTCATAATTGCTTCCATGTCTTCTTTTAAACCATCATTCAAAAATCCCACGTCCCTTTTTGTACCATCTACCTTAGCTTCCATGTGATTCTTCAAACCATCCATCTTATCTTCCTTTCCATTATTCAAACCATCCATCTTAGCTTTTGTTACTTTTTGTGAGAGCGAAATTTGTTGCACTTGGTTGTGTAATTTTGATATATCATGTTGCATTTCTTCCTCTTCTTCATGTGTCATAGTAGAGATTTGAGGTTGCTTACTAGGTGTTTCCATTTTCTTTCTTCAGGGCATCAATTAATGATATGTATGCTTCATTATTCCCTTTGAATCACTTCAAACTAATTTTTCAAACAAAACTTATGCAAATTTTAAAAAATATACACATTTTTCTTGCTTTGTAGGAGCTCAATATTGAATTTGTTGTATCTCTCTAATTTCATATTTCAAAGGTCTGAAATTTCTTCTTCTGGTAGCCCTTTGAGTTCTCTTTCCAACCTCAAAAGTCTGATCAAGATTTGATTCTTCAAGAAAGAGTTGTGCCCAATCTCTTACGATAACCTGATTATAGACTAGTTCAGTAGAGTGAACTTGTATAGAGTGCCACGTGTCACTGTTTCAACCTTTGGCTCTGAAAATGATATCCAAAAACTACAGTTTGTTCTCTTTCTGTCACTTTTTATGAAATTTAAATATAATGCTCAGAGAGAAATTTATGACGATTTTCCCAAGGTCACCTGTTTGGGATGGAATTTTGGAGCCTGCAAAAACCCTAACTTCCTCGGATCATATCTCTGAAAATTTAGTGAGATAAGATATGAAATTCATACACGAGGTTCATCAAGATTTTGGTTCCACATGATTTCAATTTTAGCTTCTAAATCTTCGTAGAAAAAAAAATTATAGCTAAAATTTCACGATGTCTTGATTGAAGCAGTGAAACCCTAGAATCCAAAGCTCGGATACCAAATGTTATGCAAACAACTCACAAATAGATAGATCAATGACTTTAAAATTATCCTCTTTGAGGGGGAAACCTCCTTTATAATACATAAATGAAAAACTCTTGGATGATACAAATGATAAGACCTACTTTGTATATATAGGGGTCTAAGGGGTCACAATATAATCAGAGCCTACATAACAATAATAATGTAAGGGCACAAAAATAACAATAGTAGGCTTCATTGGGTACAACAATAACAATAAGGGGGATACACTAGCATTATTGGAACCTAACAATAACTTTCATCAAATGTATCATTTACCTTAGCTGGCGAGGCGCATGGACACACTTTTCTATGCCACCCACAACCAGGTGAACACGAAAGATATAGTAAAGCACTGGGTGAAAGAGTCGTCAAAGTTCAAGACACCAATCATGTTTACAAGACAAAGTAACTTAGGAAGGCCTACCATTTCTTGATCATCTTTGCATGCCGAATATATGGTCAAGAGAGTACAAAGACCTTTCCTAAAGGTTGGGTAGTTTTGTTGGACCAGTTGGTGAATGATGGAAGGCCATTCAATTGGTCATAATTGTTAGCTCATCGGTTGAAATTCCATGTGATTAACACCCAAAATCTTCCCAAGGATGAGCATGCGATATTCTAAATGTTTGCATACTTACTGGATGCAATATGTGCCCAAAAATATTTTCCTGACATGAGCTGGACATGGACACCGAAAAAGATTTTTGTCAACCTTTATTGCAAGTTGCTTTCTGATTGAAGCTACCAAGGAGTAATGGAAAGGCTAACTGACCATTTCATCATCCCGTTGTACAACCGTATCTTTGAGTAGATCCACCTTATATGTCTCAAGAAGCAATGGAGGCGATACTTAACATCGCAGATTGGTATGCCTCACCCGATGGCACCTTAATCAGAGTGTTTGGCAGAGAGAAGCCTCTGCATGTTCTACCAAGGTATGTCATGGAACAACTGGTCATGCAAGAGTTCTCATATCACCTCTCCATAGCATTAACATTAGGACTACACAGGAAGAAGAAAGTGACATGGCTTGCTCTTCCTTTATGGATCGGATTATACGAGATTAAGAACTTGAAAGATGTAGATGTTGAAGCTGAGATATTGAAGTTCGAGTTTGGCACCAAAGACTTTAATCCATATAATCCCCATGGTATTTGCAAGAACCATTGTGTGAAGGTGTATTATCCATGGATCCATGGGACTTTTCACTGGCATGAGGAGGACCCTTAGAGGCAGTGTTACAATGACTCCAAGCTCCATGAGCCTGTCAGTATAGCCACATCTTGGAAGGTTTCTCTACAGATAGTAGCAGCACAAGAAGAACCAACAATAGTAGCAATAAGCAACAATCCAACACAAGACAAGGTTAAAAGGAATATTGCTAAGAACCCAGAGGGAGAAAAGCTACAAGTTAAGAGCATATCCTATCACTAAGAAATCATCTTTGGTTGTGACATCAAAGAGGGAGAAGTGGATAAAGAGGGTAGAGCGAAGGAAGGAAGAAAAGAAAAGGTTGCAAGAAGCACAACTAAAGTTGCGGGAAATGGAGAAGAATTTGGAGGAAGAGAAAGAGTTGAGGAGGAGAGAAAAAGAAGAGAACCAGAAACAAGTGGCAGAAGAAAGGTAAGGCACGTTGACAGAGGAAACAATGCCCATACATGTTGAGGAGTCAGAACAGCCAGCAGCTGAAGAAGAGGGTGAATAGATGCAGGATCGGGAGCTTGCTTGGTAGATTTAGCAATTGATGGAAGTGAAAAACATGGATTTGGGGCAGGAGCCATAGAATGAAGACACTGACCTTATGCCGACAACACCTGAGGTCACCTCTCAGACTCCACCACCTCTAGTGTCAGAACCAGTCCCAAGCGAGCAAGGAGAATTTTTTCTACTTGATGATGATCCAGTTATGGATGTGTACAATCTATCATTTGACGAATTGAAAAAGAATATTGTACAAGCACAGAGGAAGCACTTTCTGAATGATCACTCATCACCAGCATTCATGAAGGAAAGGGTGATAGTGGCAGATGTTAGAAAGCATCTAGCTTCCCTTACCGATGCCACCTTGGCCTATGCAGGAGCAACGACCTCAAATGTTAAGTTCTTGTTGGTCGAGAATGAAGAAATGGCAAAGAAATTGCAAGCTGCCAGGTAAGAGGCATAACAACTCAGAGAGCGGAGTGCATTTTCCGTAATGGCATAGATGAGGAAAGCAATACTTGTTGAAGTATCAACACTTGATACTACCATGCGGAAGCTCTATGACAGACCCATCACCATGCATAAATCAATTGTCCGTGCGCATGGCTTACTGCAGCAGAGCAAAGAGTTTGTTCAACTCTCAAGAACATACAAGTTGTCATCGTCCATGTGCAAGAGTGGATAATGCGGTACAAAGGGGCCTCGCTTCACTTTCCAAAGATTATGAAGCCTTAGGCAGAACTGGAGAAAGCAAAGGTTCATGTGTTGATCAAGAACTATGATCAGCTTTCCCCATTCATTAGTAGAATATAGGCCTCATATCCACAGTTGTACAAGAGTTTGGATGTCATGGTGAGAAATCACAGGATCTCGTCAATTTGTTCCCTCACTAGAGATAAACACAAGAACCAATTTTTACTAGAGATCGACAGGTACATGGAGAAGCTAAGGCGAGAGGCCACTAGGGATGACTTGGAGCTGAGTGCACAAAACATGCAAAAGTACATTAGTGATCCTGTCATGGTCAACACCCTGATGCACATGCTTCAGGACAAGAGTCTGTTATCAAAAAGACACCATCAAGCAGTTTGGGGACATCATCACACAGTACCAAGCTTGGCATGAGTATGTGACCGAGAAGCACCAATTGGAGGTTGTTGAGTTGGTCTTTCCCCAAACTTCAAAATAGTGTTTCGTCTTGTTAGGTTGTCTCTAGCCTATTTTGTCTCACATGGTACATGTGGAAAACGTAATATTATTTATAAATATTCTGTAAGTGAAAATTCCAAGTGTCATTAGTGGAATGTGAAAGGTACTCATGTTATGTAATGAGTTATTGTAAAGAAGTTGAAGAGTTATGAGGGTAGTCAAAGAGTCACAAAGGGGAATGTCAAGGGTCACCCCACCCTTTGTTATAAATAGAACCTCATAACTCATAGAATGGGCTTTTGGGAGCCAAGATTTTGGCTAGGCTTAGGCTTAAAAAAGGCTTGGGAGTATTGTGACGAGCCTTGGCTTCTCCACAGTGTAGAGCGAGTGTACTTCTTTGGAGGAGCAAGTGTTCTTGATTATCGTGTTCCACTATTGGGCCTAGTGGTCATCAATGGTGTATGTATGGATGGAACTTTCACTTATAATAATAATATAAGAGTCATTATGCTTTCATGCATATGTCGTTATTGTAGTTGGACTATTTTAGTTGCTTTAGCAATGTATGTTGTTTATCTTACGCATTTTCTTATGAACCACTTTGTATGCAATTCTATGAATCTTGTTGAATGCGTGTTGTCGGATTAACCTGTCACTTTAATTTGTGGATTATTCTGCATTTTAGCTTGTGACGTCATTCCTCTTTTGTGTTCCTTTCAAGATGTGTATTATTATAGGCTTCTAAGGTGCACACTTCCTTTTCCCATCCGTGTGTTGGAACCCCCATGCATCGCACTTGATTCGCCGCAAGTTAACTCACTTGCTTGCACCCAAATTTATCATACTTATCTCTGTGCACTACCACGATCAAGGCATTACATTACCACCCACTGTTGGGACTCCTACTCCAAACGATCTGAGGTCTAGTTGGGACTTCTTATCGAGGAGATCCCATTCATGTTGGTGGGTCTAGCATCGTCAACACCTCCACATATTCAATGCATGTATGATCGTTGCCAACTCAATATCATGTGTTGGGTAGTTCTACTCATCCTCATTCACTTTTTGTGAATCATAGCATACCACCTATCCATCCTGCATAAGGACTCCACCAAGTCCTCTATGGCAAGCATCTATGCATATTGCAAACTCTTTGTCTGGATCTGCAATCTTTAACACTAGTGCATGTGTCAACAAGTTCTTGAGCCGTTCAAAACTGGCTGCACACTCCTCTGTCCATTCAAACTTCTTACCTTTCCTCTACAATGATGTGATAGGATAATTAGTATGTGAGAAATTCCTGATGAACCTCCTGCATTAACCTGCTAACCCCATGAAATATCTCACCTCATCCACATTCTTCGGAGCTGCCCACTCCATGATAGCTCTTACCTTGTTTGGGTACACTCTTATGTCATCCTTGTAAACAACATGCCCCAAGTAATTTACCTCAGTCTGAAAGAAACTACACTTTGTAAGCTTAGCATATAATTGATTCTCTCTCAACAATCCCAACATTGCTACTAAATGCTTGACATGCTCTTCTTCATTTTTATAATATACCAATATATCATCAATGAACATAATGACAAAATTTTCCAAATACAGATGCAACACACTATTCATCAAGCAAATAAAGGTAGTTGGAGCATTAGTTGAACCAAATGGAACTACAACAAACTCATAATGCCCATACCTGGTCTAGAAAGTTGTCTTGTAGATGTCCTCTTGTTTAATGTGTACATGATGATATCTGGATCTCAGATCAATATTTTAGAACACGTATGCTCCCTTCAACTAATGAAACATGTCATCAATCCTCGGTAATAGATACATGTTCTTGATGGTCACTTTGTTCAACTGCATGTAGTTGATGCATAGCCTTAGATACCATCTTTCTTCTTCACAAACAGTACTAGTGCGCCCCATGGTGATACACTTGGCCTAATGTATCCCTTGTCCAACATTTCCTTCAATTGCAGCTTCAACTCTACCAACTCAGGTATACTCATCTCGTAAGGTGCCTTTGATGACAGAGCTGCCCCTCACACCAACTCAATAGAAAATTATACTTCCCTGTGAGGTGGCAACTCTGAAATATCCTCAATAAATGCATCCTGAAACTGCTGTAAAATTGGGTACCTACTCAAAACATCTACATCCTCAACTTCCTTACACTTGTCACTAGAAATGTGCACTTCAAATAGCACACACCCTTTCCTACGACTACAATTGGCCTGCATAGTTGTCACCATCCTAATTGATGTGTCTTTCTTCTTTCCTTGTAAGACTCTTGGTTCCCCATTGTCATCCAAGCACTCAATAGCTTTGTCATAACAATATCCTTGGCTCTATGAAGGTACAACCAATCCATGCCCAAAAACATATTATATGATCCCAATGATAATACATTCAAATGTGTTATGGTAGGCATACCATTCAAATCAAATGCACAAGCTCTTACCCAATTATTAATTCACTTCTTTGTACAAGTAGCCAATTTCACTAACCAATATTCTGCATGCACTTATTTATTCAAACTACACTTATCCACCAAGTCAGGACTAACATTGTTATAATTAGATCCAGGGCCAATCAAAATAAAACTTGATCACAAAGCTTATCATCAATCTCAATGATATATGCTTTATGGTTTGTCTATCTATTATCCAGTGTTGCATAGATCTTAGGAATACTCTGCCCAACATCTCCCATTGTGTATACCTCCTGAGAACTGTATATTTGAGGTCTACCACCATGATGATGTGGACAATATCTCCTGCGATGATCTTTGCCACAAGTCCAACACTCTATAGGCTACCAGCCTTCATCCTTGTTCTGCTCCTTAGATCGATGTCCCTATCCTCTGTCATATGCATTGGACTTATTTGATGGCAATGTATTCTCTTTATTACCTGTACCGTGAGGTCTTGCTTGCTTCTTGTCCCATTTTCCCTTATTCCTTGCATTACCTTTTTAGTCTGGCTTAGTCTCATATATGCGCTTCGATTTCTCATAGAAATTCTTTAGATTTCCGATAGCCTCCTCCAATGATCTAGTCTCATCGAACTAATGAACCTCTAAATCTTGGCCTTCTCCTCCTTGAGGTAAGGCACATACCTCAGTAGCTCCAAGGACCTGCTAGTGTACTCTTCATCTGTCATTGATCCCATCTTTACCTCATATAATTATTTTTCCATGTCATCAAAGTATCTCTCCGATAGGTACTTCTTTTAGAATAGCCTCTCAAACTCACTCCAAGTCAAGTCCTCCTCATGAATACCTCTATCATTCTTCACATCTTCCCACCAAATATCTACTTTACCTTTGAGAGTGAATGTAGCTATTTTGGATTTCATGTTCTCTGAGTAATCATGGAGCCTAAAGAACTTCCCCATACCAAGCAACCATTCATTTTCATCCTATGATCTCTTCATCTCTCCATCAAATGTAGGTGGCTTTTATTTCTTAAACTCATCCAGAAAATATCCCCTGCCACTCCTCCTGTAAGGATGATAATGGTGTCAATCATAATGCCTGTCAGAACCAGAACTAGAATAGTACTTGCATCCATCACCTCTCTTATCCAGAGTATCCAAGGACCTGCCATCTTTGATCGTGTCCTCTCCATCCAACTTGTACTCACCACGAGACTTGTTTCCATATGCCCCATTAGTTTTTTCCTCCCTCTCATGGTTGATTTGAAGTGGTCCTTGTCGCTGCAATTCTGACAAACTCTAAAATATCACTGCATTTACCTCTGCTTGTTTCTCTTGCGCCTGTATGATTTTGTCATTGTCTGCCTTACAACTCCTTATTTTTTCCTTTAAACTTCTCAATGTGTCTGCCAAATCAGAAGAGTTCCCAGCACCACGTTGCTCATATGATCCATGGGGAGAATTGCAGGAACTATAGTCTACCATATTGATAGTCATCTTTTATATTCTTCTTGCAAGGTATATCATGTCAGCTAAACCAAATCGCAATAAACCAACGTACCTTAGCATAATTCGGGGAGGATACCTCATCTACAAGATCAACAATTAGCGTAATACACGTACAACATAATCATGACAGCATATAGAAATATAACACAAAAACATATAACCATATAGCCATCATTCTAGCTAGAGTCCAGTCATCAATGCATGACCATACAACTACACATGCCATGACCTCATGCATGACAACAACCACTACATCACTATACACTTGACCACATGTGAATACTAATGTGCATAACAATGCATAATCAACCATACACTCATGACGACACACTCCACAACAATACCATCAACTTCTGATGGTGACCTCACTACAACCATAATCCATACCATACAAATGCAACAAGTACATGGTCTTACAACACAAGAAACACATATGCAACCGACATGAATGCATGACCAACACACAGCCCATCTAGTCTGAGGGGTGAACCATGCTCTGATATCACTTTCTAACACCCTCCTCCCACATCTACCTAAGTAATCGTCCAACTGGGATAAACATGTGACGAGAAGTTACTATGATATGACTCGACCTCCTAAGTCATGTTAAGGAAGTGAAACCGATGAAAACACACCATACAGGCCTTCCACATTAGCAACAAGACTCTCAGGAACCATCCCAACATCTAAGGTAACAAGCCCTTGAGTCCCACTGATTTTTTAGACCATTACACTCCCGGACGCTCCCTTGATATGGGGATGCATGTGTCCAAAGGGCTCTAGATGCTCCCACAGCATGGTATTCCAGTGTCTAAGGACTTTTATTCCCAGTGTTGTGCCTACATCCCTAGGATTTGAGCCATTTTTCAGGCCCAGATCCCAGGTCACTACCCATAACTAAATGACACCTTCATAACAAAAATAGAACATTGGAATAATGATATAAATGCAATCACTTGAACGAGGGCTTGACTAGACCCCTACTAGCCATGACAAGCATTTCATCAAACATGTCACTAATATGTAATCTACAGGTTTAAACAATAGATCTAAGCATAGGGGTATCATACTCATCTGAGAATTGCTAAGAAGCATTGATGCATCAACACATTAGTTGCATTTTCATCCATTAGGCCATAGATACACTTTTCATTCATTTACAAGTAAAAAAATTATGAGAGCCATACATAGCTACTGTCATAATACATATTCATAACTAGGATAATAGCAACAGAAATACCAAGGAAACAACAGCCATATAATCCACATATAAACCAGTATAATACTCATGAAATAACAAGGAGAAATAACCTCATATTAATGATGCAAAGGCCAACCAGTTGTGGGACTTCCATGAACCACCCAACCGTAGACATGGCTGAGCCAAATCTCTCTTTAGCCAGTCACCCCCGTGCCATATTCCAAGCATGAATGTGGGATCTCATAAAACACATCAATCCAAAACCATCCAGGGCTTCCAGAGGACAACCACCTCAACCCATCAAACAGTGATTCCACCTCACGGTCAGACATCACAAAACCATCACCAGATTGGTCTCTACCCAAGCCTTCCAGGGCTCCAGAGTGTTTGTTCCAACCAAGGCTTCCAGGACTAGTAACTCAACCCACAATTGTCGTCGGGCTTCCAGAGTACTTGTCCAGCCAGGGCTTCCAAGACTAGTAACTCAACCCACCAAGGGATTCCAGAGTATTTTTCCAACCAAGGCTTCCAGGACTAGTAACTCAACCCAAGCTATTATAGGGCTTCCAGAGCGTTTATCCAACCAGGGCTTCCAAGAACTAGTAACTCAACCCAATCTAAAGGAAACATAAGAACCAACATAAAAACAAAGAAATAAATCCACAACACCATGGTTATCGAAGAAATGGAAAGTCTAGGAAAATCTAATGTCAACCCAGGAAATCCTCCATGCCAGTGGCATATCATGACCAATAAACCACATGCATATGCCATGCATGCCAAAACTAGTGAGGAAAACATACATGCAACTCAGTACTTGCAAGAAAAAACCATTGTAGCTATTGATCTCAATGTCCTCTTACGCTTTCCTACTCTTCATTTTCCTTCTTGCTCCAAAACTGCAAGTATGCCACACTCTCCAAGAGTGCTCCAAGAAAACTCTAAGTGTCCAAGAGTATGAGAGAGAGAGAGAGCTCCAAAACTAAACTGACAAAAGTCTGTCAACGATCCTCATAAGCCTTTTTATTAATGAGGCCTCTATTTTCTTCATTTTCCATTATTTTCATTCATTTTCCTCCTCACATGCAACATGTGACCTTTCACCTCCCTTTTCTCCTAATTTCAATTATTTTCATAAATAAATGTGCCAAAATTCCATTTTTCCTTTCCAAACCCTTAGCCATTGCCTTTTTCAATTTCCTTAGCCATTAATCAACCACCAGTGATCCTCATCACTATGCTTTTTCCCAAATTCAGCTTGGAATAAGTGTCCCATCAACCATGGTTTTTTCTTTCCCCTTGGAAATATCGTAATTTTATTCATGAGACAAAATTACATGTTGTAGATGCTAAATAGCATATGCATATGAGTTGTTCCTGTTTTCACAGGATACAAAAAAATTAAAAAATTACAGTTGTGCCTATTCTTTTCTACCTTTCTTCTTTTCCACTTTTCGCCAACCTCCAGTGTTGGGAGTGGATGTTACAATGGCCAGCTGATTTTCATTTGGATTTATGGGGTATTCTTTGTCTGAGTCAGAGCCTTCTGATCCGTGAGCTCGTTTGCTTCCACTTACTTCCATTTGGGTCTCTTGTTGTTGTGGGAGGTTGCAGAGATTGGTGGGGTGTTTCTCTTCCTTTTGTGTGCTGTTCTGGCCCTTTTGAGCCTCCGATTCTGCTTTGTTTTCTATTGTTTCTACTATTTTTGCTTCTTCCAGGAGGTCTGTATACTGCCAACCATTTGGCTTTTTCTGTTGTTTCTTATTCCATTTAGGGTCTTTTTTGGCCAATGGGGAGGCACTATGGAGGTGGCCCGTTTGTAAACATCCACGACATCGAAAAGTTGTATTTTCATAGTCTAAAGATTGGGTCCACTATGAGTTGTTGAAACTCAATGTTATATTGTCTGGTAATCCTTGGCTGAGATCTACTTCAACACATATCCTGGAAAAAGTAAATATTCCCCTTGTAATTCTGTCGTCATCAGTCTTTAGGAAGTTTCCCAGGGAGTTCGCAATGGTAGTTAATACATTATGATGCCAGAAGTGTAATGGGAGGTTATGCATCTTGACCCAAACTAGCATTTTTGATCCCACCATAGTGTTGGCATCAAAAAATGGGAACCAAGGGGTTATGAAGAGCCCAACATTTCCCCAAAACCATGGTCCCTTATTAAGGATATGTTCCCATTCTTATGTTGTGTTGAATCTGACTATGAAAAACCCCTTGGGACATAGATATATTTCACAATTTGGTGACTATGCAACGTGTATCCATTGGTGCAAAACAATAGATTTTGGCCAAAAGCCATTAAATCTACATATAACTGCATTATTATAGAGATCTGAATATAAGCCATTTACCTCAGGCATTGAGACTATGAGGACAGGATTCTCAGGTTTTTGTTCCACGATGTAGGGCCCTGGTAGATCGGCCATTGTTGCTGGTTTGGTTTGTGCTTTTGCCTTTCCTTTTACTACATCTTTAAAAGAGCTTGTGCTTCTTGTGTTGGTTACAGAACATCTACCCCGCAGACACAGATTGATTATGATAGTCGAATCTTTTACAATGCCATAATCCTGAAGCGTGTGGTTATCCTGCAGGCTGTGTCCTGAATAAATCAGATTTTGACTGCTTGCTGGTATACCGTGGTGAAACTGTATTTCTTGCCTTAAGTCTTGAATCCTCATCCCCTTCCGGAGCCTCCAACAGAGATGACTGCCTTCCAACGTTTTGATGAAGATTTGTATCGAGTCTGCCTCTGTAGCGTGCCTGGCATTGCCCTTTGTCAGATGCCCGCCTGCGCATTCCATGAGGCCTCCCGGGTAGGGCTCTGCCCATCCCAGTGCTGTGTCTATGTAGATCTTATCATTAGTGAGATCTTGTTCACTATTTGGAAACTAATCTGTCTCTCTTTTACGCATGGTTTTTGCCGTATCTATAATGGGAAGGGGCTCTGTTGGGCATGGTGGTGATAGCTCTGAAAACAGAGCGCCCAGACGGATACCCCAGGCACACTTCTGCTCTGCCCAGTCCACCAGAAAGAATTTTCTTTTATCATTTGTCGTAGAGCTGTCGAGCCAGTAGAGGACAGGGAGAAAATGGTTGCGATCGACCGGATCTGGCTAGTACATGGGTCGATCTACCGTCTGGCTACCCTGATTAAAGATCCCCTATTCAGATCTATAAAAAACACCTCGTTTTAGAAAGGGAGAGGTCGTCCATGTCCATTGTGGAAGCCCCATATCCTCTTCTGCATCCGGCTTCCCAATCTAGCTCTCTTTTACGCATTGACGGAAGCCCCATACCCTCTTCTGCACTGCCATGACCATCGAGGAGGGTTCCCCTTTACCCTTTATCCTAGGGTCTGCTAATGATGGAAAACAGGGGAAATAGGTTTGTAGACAGCTAGATCTGGCCAGCGCAAGTGCCGATCCTCCATCGGGTTGCCCGTAGCAAAGATCCCCAGTCTAGATCTGCAAGGAGAGCCTCGTTTCAGGTAGGGAAAGGTCATCCATGCCCAATGTGTGGGTCGCTCTACCTTTGTGGTTTCAACTCCGAGTACATAGTGCCACGTATCCCATTGTTGCCCATATCAGTGGGCTGGATGGCGACGTCGGCGTGATCATCAGTTGCAGGTATCCTTGCAGTTCTTTGGTCTCCAGGTTTGATTATCCTCCTCGCCGACTCTGGTGTGAAGCCCCAAGCGCCAAAGCCAACGCATAGCAGCTCGTAGGTGCTTTGTAGGCCGTCTTCTAGAGTAAAGCGGATCCAAAACAATAGTCTGGTTGAAAAAATAGGGCATCCGCCGTTCTTGAGCTCTTTTAGGTATTCGGTGAGGTCTTTTGTTCGTTTCCATAGAGAGACCCGGAGGAGCAAGCCTATCCCCTCCACCAGGATAGCTAGGACTGGCCTGTGGCCAAAGGCAAAGTTTCCATGGGTTGCTGTATTGCGATCTATCAGTGTGTCGGCGGCCTGCTCTGCACCTGAAAGCTGACAAACCCTAGCAACACATGCCATCCTTCGTATCCTCCACCATGGTTATTATTTTGCCTTTACTAACCTTTATTACATGGAATTTTCACCAGGGTTGTTACATGTATGGCCAAATATTTACAATCCCCAGGAAGCTCACACTATAGGGGATGTGGCTCAAAGTTTGCCCAGAATTTATGCAGTGGTGGATAATCGTCAAGAAGACCATAAAGAATCCATCATTGAGATGGAAATTAAGTTGTGTAATCAATTTTTTTCCAATTTAATTGATCTAGGTTCTAACTATAATTATCTCAGTCTGGATATTGTGGAAAATTGGAATTAGCAAAATGAATGCAAACATATCCATGGTTAGTTTAATTGGAAATGTGAACAAAGAGAAAAATTAGTTATTGGGTGAAATCATGTGCATTTGAGCTTAGTGACATGCCCATGACAGCACATTCAAATTTTCTGCCATTAGGTGCGTACAACATATTATTGGGTATGGATTGGTTGTACATGCACATAACTAAGGTTAATTGTTTTGAAAAGGAAATTGAATGATTGGATGATGTTGGGAAAAGAAAAAATTAACAAGGCAAGTGAAACCAATTTTAGTGAGGCTGATCATAGCAATGCAGGCCAAATGTAGTTGTTGGAAGGGCTATAAATTATTTGATGTGCAAATTTCCAGCGATAAGGAAGCTACTGATAGCACTGGGAAAGAATAAATAAAAATGTTGAAGAAATACCCTATGTTGCAACAATACGAGAATATGTTTCCAACGGATATTTTGGGTTTACCTCCCCATAGAGAAGTCGATTTCTCTATAGAATTGGTATATGTAGTAGCACAAACTCCCAAGGCACCATACCAGATGAGTACTCCTGAACTGGTTGAGTTAAAGTTATAGTTGAAGGAGAGGCTTGATAAATGTTACATACGGCCAAGTGTGTCATCATGGGGAGCACCGATATTATTTGTGAAGAAGAAGGATGGGACACTCTAACTCTGTATTGACTACAGGTAATTAAACAAAGTGACAATCAAGAACCGATATACGTTTCCACGGATTGATGATTTATTTGATCAATTGAGAGGAGCAACAATCTTCTCCAAGATCAATTTGAGGTACGGGTATCATCAAGTGCACATTAGGGAAGAAGACATCCATAAAATTTCTTTCCAAACAACATACGGGAACTATGAATTTGTAGTGGTACCGTTCAGGTTTACTAATGCCCTTTCCACTTTCATGTGCCTGATGAATAGTGTGTTGCATCCTTACTTGGACAAGTTCAGGATTGTCTTTGTTGATTACATATTGGTGTACTCAAGAACGGAAGAAGAGCATGAAAAACACTGGGATGCAGTGCTGCAGTTGCTAAGAGAACACAAGCTTTATACAAATATTAGTAAATGTGAATTATTCTAGTCACAGATACATTACTTGGGGCACATAGTTTCCAAGGAGGGCATATCAATTGATTTGAAAAATATCAAGGCCATAATAGAGTGGCCAACACTGAATAATATGAATGAAGTCAAATCATTCATGGGATTAGTAGGCTACTATGGCAAAATTTATCAGAAACTTCTCCAAGATAGGCCACCCCATTACATCCTAGCAAAGGAAAGGAAATAAATTTGAGTGGACAATTGAATGTGTAGCAAGCTTTGAGCAATTGAAGCAGTTTCTCACTAATGCACCAGTGATGAGGATTGTAGGTCTTAACAAAGATTTTGTGGTAAGTACACATGCTTGCAAGGAAGGGCTCAGCGAAGTCCTTATGCAGGAAGGACATGTAGTTTATTGTGAGTCACAGAAATTAAAGGAGCATGAGGTAAACTTGTTGAAGAATGTAACTAGTATCGGTCTTCACAATTGTATTTGAGCCATGATGTAATATATTTGTCAAAAAAAAAAAAAAAATTATTAAGCATGGATTTCATGCTTTATTTATTTGTTTCTAGGTCAAAATCCTCCATTATAGGTTTCTAGGATGTATGTCATGAGTCCTATTCCTTGTCATAATTTATTAGATCCTTCTTGGGCTTTTTATATCAAGAAGGAAATGTATTTATGTGTCAAAAGTGTCATTTGTGCCTCCTCCACCAAGTCGGCCTCAAAGAAGACAAGTCATCCTCAAAAGGAGTCAAAAACCACTATATATTGGCAGTTACTCAACCTCATTTGGACACACACTCAAGCAATTCGATCTGCAATTGAAAAAGAAAGAAAAAGAGAGTGTTAAACACCTATAAGAAGTAGAAGACCCTAGCAAAAGAGAAGAAGAAATTTTTCAAGCAATAAGAAACCGAATTTTTCCTTTTTCTACCATACATGCAAGTTTCTGGGTTGCTGCAGGAGGGTTGAAATTTCAGATCTAAAGGAGGGTCAAAATTTCAGATCTGCAGTAGGGCCGAAATTCTAGGAGTTGGAGGGCAAGAATAATTTGTGTTGTAGTTGGGTTGAAGTTGTTTGACTAGATGAGGTTACTGAAGATTGGATAATCTTTTTGGAAGGATGACTTGGTGGAGTAAGGGAGGTCTTTTGGTCTAGTCTAAGGTCTTTGATTGTCTTAATTTTATTTGAATCTACTAGTGGAAGAGTTTGACTGGGTTTCCCCTACATAGGGGTTTTAGCCTTGGCTAAGTACCTATATCTGGTGTTATTGATATTCATGTTTTTTATTTGATGATTGCTTGATGAGAAGAAGACAAAAGAAAGACATAAATAAATCTAATAATAATATAAAATATCATAAGTAATTGTCAACATAAGAAAATATTTTTTCCTTTCTGATTTTCTAACATGATTTTAGAGCTAAGGTGAAGGTAGAAAAGGAAACATGTAGCTTGAAGATATATTGAAAGAAGAAAGGATCAAGGAAATGTTTTTAGACAATATCATAAGAAGAAGGCTTATTAAAGAGAATAATCCACATCTAGAAAATTTATGGCAACTTCAATGAAGAAAAAAAACAAACTAGAAGGAGCCACGAACTATAGAGCATGGAAGAAAAGGATAGATCCCATTCTTGAAAAATAAAAAGTATTGGATTTTGTACTAGGAAATGTCAAGGAACCCTTAGATGATGCAAGAAAGAAAAATTACAAGGAAACAAACATCTTGTCCATGAATCTAATTGTATATGGAGTGAAGGATAACTCAATTCCCTACATATCCAATATATATACTACAAAAGGGATATATGAAGCTCTCTCCAATTTATTCACCATCAAGAACATTGGACAAATAGTTAGTCTTAATAATGAAGTAAGAATAATAAAGATGACAAAATATGACAATGTGTCTTCTTATTTTGTAAGGATCTCCTGAATAATAGATGATTTCCAAGCCATTGATGAAGTTATACCAGATAAAGAACTTGTGATTGTTGCACCACTGGGTCTACCAAAATCATGGAGTGCCTTTGGATAAAGTATTAGCAGTTGGAAAGAAACGCCATATTTTGAAGAAATGTGGAATGCATGCAGTCAAGAAGAAGGCCACATCTCATTAGCAAAGAATAAGAAGGAAGATGAAGATAACATCACATCCAATGCATATTCTGCTCACTACAAGAAAAAGGGAGGAAATAAGAAGTTAAAATACCAAAGAAGAAGATTAACTTATCCAGAATAGAATGCTTTCATTGTCATAAGATGGGACACTACAAGAATCAATATCTTGAAAATCCTAAAAGTAACAAGAGAGAGAGAGAACATGCCACAGCTGCAGATGAAGCTCCACCTAAGAAGAACAAGACCGAAGAGTTTGAAGTCAAATACTTATATTATTAAGTCTCATACATATCCTCCTACTCATATCATAGACTATTGTTTTAGGTTTTGTAAATTTTTCTTTTATATTTTGATTTATAGAGTTCATAGGTATAATATGTCTTGTTAGGAATTCTTGAATTGTTGTTGATAAGTTGTAGGTATCCCTCAAAAATATTGTATTAAGAGGGATCCTTCACCATTTTACTAAAAGATAAGTATATTATTCTTTTTTTCCTATTTCATACTTGATTTCCTCCATTGTTAGGCCCCTATACTACTAGTGTAACCCCTTATTGTTATTAGTACAACCCCCTTATTATATTGTTGTACCCATGTAGTCCCCATATTGTTACTATTGTGCCCCAAAGAAGCCCACTATTGTTATTATTGTGCCCTTACATTATTATTGTTATGTCGGCTCTGATTATATTATGACTCCTTAGACTCCTATATATAGAAAGGAGGTCTTGTAATTTGTATCATCCAAGAATTGTTCATTTATGTAATGTAAAGGAGGTTTCCCCCTTGAAGAGGTTGAATTCTAAGGCGTTGATCTATCTTTTCTATCTTTTTGTGAGCTGGTTTCATAACATTTGGTATCGGAGCTTTGGATTCTAGGGTTTCGTTGCTCCAAATAGGTGATCGTGGCATTTTGGCTATAACTTTTTTTATGCGACGTTTCAGAAGTTAAAAAAAAAAAACCCATTTGAGAAGAAATCACACTGAGCCTTGGGTCCAAATTTTAGAGCTTTTCGCGCTATATTTGAGGAGATATGATCTGAGGAAGTTGGTCTTTTTGTAGACTCATGAATTACATTCCAAACAGGTGACCTAGGGAAAATCATCATAACTTTCTCTCTGAGCATCAGATTGAAATTTTGTAAGAAGGTATAGAAAGAGGACGGACTATAGTTTCTTTTATATATTTTTCAGAGCCAAAGGTTGAAACAGTGACACGTGGCACTTCATACAAGTTCGCTCTTCTGGAAAGGTCTATAATCAAGTCATCCTGGGAGATTGTGCATAACTCTTCCTTGGAGAATCAAATTTGGATCAGATTGGTGGCATTGGAAAGAGGACATAGAGTGCTACTGCAGGTCACGATTTCAGAACTGGAAGATCTGAAATTACAGAGTTACAATCATTTCAAGATCGAGCTCCTAAAATCAAGAAAAAGCGAGATGAGGAAGTTTGATGGCAAGGATCCAGTAAATTGGATACTACAGATGGAGAAATATTTTGATCTACATGGTGTACCACTGTTACAAAAGGTATGTATTGCATCTTTATATCTAGAACTGGATCAATTTTAATGGTATAAAGGGCTTTGTTCTCGTAAACTGCTTGTTACGTGGTCAATTTTCACGGAGGAAATGATAGCACATTATGAGGATACAAAGAGAAACACCTTGTTTAGCCAATTGATAAATCTCAAACAAAAGTGTTCAGTGGAAGAACACATTGAGGACTTTCAAAAATTGAATATAAGAGTAAATGATATTCCAGAGAAGCAAAGGATTGATGTCTTCATAGGTACTTTAAAGGATAACATTCAACATGATCTTTGTCTTTGGGAACCTGATTCATTGGAGAAGGCATTCAAGTGGGCAAGAAAAATTGAAAGTGAAATTATGAAACAAGGAATCCAACCACTCACGACTACAATTATGGAAGTTTTTCTTCTCCTAGCCTTCCACAACCTACAAGGGTGACACCACAACAATTGGAACAAAAAAGAGAAAAAGGGCTTTGTTACAATTGTGATAGCAAATGCACTAAAGGTCATAAGTGTGTCAAGAAGAAATTATTTTACATAGATTATGAAGAGGAGTAAGAAACGGATCAAGGAACATCAAAAGAAGAGTATATACACCAGGAACCAACCCCAGAGAAAGAAGAAATGAATCCGACCATATCTTGTAAAGCATTGGCAAGAATTACCACTCCTCAAACTCTCAAGATAGAATGACATATCAAGAAGAAAAAGGTTCAAGAAGTGAAAGATCACATCGAGAAAGAAGAAATGAATCCAACCATATCTTGTAATGCATTGGCCGGAATTACCACTCCTCAAATTATCAAGATAGAAGGACATATCAAGAAGAAAAATGTTCAAGAAGTGAAATATCACATCGAGCATCAAGAAATGAATCCGACCATATCTTGTAAAGAATTGGAAGAAATTGCCACTCCTCAAACCCTAAAGCTAGAAGGACATATCAAGAAGAAAAAAGTTCAAGAAGTGAAATATCACATCAAGCATCAACAACAAGTTCTCCAACTTTTACAGGATAATGCCACTTTGGTGCAGAATCGAATGAAACAACAGGTAGATCAACATCGCAATGAAAAATGTTTTGATGTAGGTGATTGGGTATTTTTACGACTACATCTCAAGCAAGCTATTTATGAGAAGGAAATGTTGGCAATACTACATGCACTTAAGAAATGGCAACCTTACCCGATGGGAAGACACTTCAAGGTAAAAATGGATCATGATAGTCTTAAATACTTTTTAGAACAAATATTATCTATAGAAGAACAGAAAAAATGGGTCACAAATATATTGGGTTATGAGTTTGACATCATCTATAGAAAAGGGAAGAAAAATTTTGTTGCAGATGCACTCTCAAGAAAGGATGAGGATGTGGAAGAATTTTTTTGTGCTATTTCTATTATCCAACCAGATTGGATAAACGAATCAAGGGATGAATGGAAGAAGGACGAAGAAGTGTGGCCACTCATTCAAAAGTTGTAGAAGATCCCAATTCAAACAATATTGCTAGAACTTGAAGAGGAAGGAAAAATCATATTGGAACCTGGAGTAGTCACAGAAACAAGAACCCAACAGCTACGAAATCGATCAATTTCAGAGTATCTCATCAAGTGGAAGAACTTACCCACTAAAGATTCCACATGGGAGGACAAGAATATTCTACATAAGCATCAAGAACTACTCAAGCATTGAGGACAACACTTTTTGAAGGAGAGGGGCATGTTAGGCCCCTATACTACTAGTGTAACCCCTTATTGTTATTAGTACAACCCCCTTATTATATTTTTGTACCCATGTAGTCCCCATATTGTTACTATTGTGCCCCATAGAAACCCAATGTTGTTATTATTGTGCCCTTACATTATTATTGTTATGTCAGCTCTGATTATATTATGACTCCTTAGACTCCTATATAAAGAAAGGAGGTCTTGTCATTTGTATCATCCAAGAATTGTTCATTTATGTAATGTAAAGGAGGTTGCCCCCTCGAAGAGGCCAAATTCTAAGGCGTTGATCTATCTTTTCTATCTTTTTGTGAGCTGGTTTCATAACATCCATGCATCGAGATTTGTTTGTATTTCATACTCATAATCATTTCTTTGGTAGGAAAACTCATAGGAATACACAAGGATTAAGGAGGAAACTTCAAATAAAGACTTGAATCATGAAATAAGTTATATTGCAAAGGAATCTCTTCAGAGAAGATGATATCCTACAACGTTTGTTAAAGAACAACTCAAGGTATGTCTTAGACTACAAAATTTGTTGCAGATCTTCTTCTTACAAAAAGGTATGATTATTCTTCATTTGAAATTTGCTTTGTATCACTAACTCTCTTGTGTCTAGGGTTTTGAATCATAAATATTGTTGTTAGGGTGATTAATCACTAGATTGAATCTACCCTTTTCATATTATCTCGTGCCATTTGTTCATTTTGGTGAAACCCTAACCCTTAGGGTTCACTATAAAACCTTAGTCTTCTAATGCTTGGGGTATATTTTCTATAGCAATAAAACCCTATTCGACTTTGAGTTTGTTGATAAAAAGTCTAAATCACATGTTTAAATCCTTCTCTATTAATGATTAGGGTTTGTTGATATTATAGAACCCTAACTTTTTAGGGTTTGTCGCTAATGTCTAGGTTATGTGGTAAAAACCCTAGATTTTTTAGGGTTTGATGAATTAGGGTGTATGAACAAAACCCTTGTAATATTTAAAAATAAGGTCCTAGAAATGAATCCCTAGATGTATGTGCTTCCATATGATGGAAACCCTAATATGGTAAAAAGTTGTTATATATCTAATTTTGGAGTTTAATGTTTGTATATAGGGTTTACGATAAAAACCCTAGTAAGAGATTGATCAAAGAAAATAATCATGAAACCCTAGATATGAAATTCTAGTATGCCAATTGGGTTTTTGATATCCTTTTATTGATTAAATCTAGGGTTTGTGACAAAACTCTAGCAAAATTGTTGAAGTCTAGGATATAAAAGATGTAGCTCTTGTTGATTGTGAACTTAACTAGGTTTAGGTTTTGGATATCTAAAGCTTGATTATTTTGATGCTTCCACTGTAATGACATGACAAACATATTTTAATAAATTTAACTTCGTGCTCTTGTATATTTGTACTTGGTTGTACTTGTCGTTGAAGATTTTCAAGTGATGATCTTTAAGATGTTGAAGATGAATCACCTACCTCATAATTAAGATAACTTGATAATAGTGATGAGCATGATGGAAAGAGTGAGCTGTAAGAATAATGGCGAGACTAAATATGAAAAGATGACAATGTTTCCATAAAAAGAATGATGTTTCTGAAAGGTTGAAGTTTCTCTAATGATATGATGATACAAAAGAAATTGCTTGTGTAAAGAAGAAGCTTGGTTAATGAAAGGATATGTCTCTCCAGTTAGGAGGGAGGGCATATTGTGATAAATATAAGACCTTGAAGAAAGAATGTGATCAGAGAATAGATAAAGCACTACATATGGTTGTTCATGATTAATGAAGTTATAAACAAGATTTCGATGTTTTGGAAGAAGTGTTAAAATTGAGTTTTGTGTTGCTGGGAAATTGAAGAAGGAAGCTTCCAACAAAATGGGTTTGGATAATATGATGATGATCTAAGCAGCATCAGAATGATTCAGGACCCCAAAGTTAGATATATATAAAGTTTATTACTAATTGGGGTTGTGATTGTGCAGAATATCTCCCTAAGAAAGTTGAACATGATACCTCCATAACAAAGTTGAACATCTTAGAAGCATGCTTGGACTGGTGGATATATCTGATTTAGTTGATAGGAAGATATGAATCATATTGGGGTAACAATATGCTTGGGAGGACATCTGACTGGCCTATGATGATGTCTAGATCCCAAAGTAGGAATGGTATCCCTTGTCTTGTGTAGCTCCAACCTTGGATACAATACCTAGATCCCTAGGTTGGTGTTAGATTTGAAGCATGATGGTATTTATAACAGCTAAAGCTTGGAGCACACCTTAGTCCCAACCAATTAGGTACCTTGGTCAAGTATCTAATCTATATCATTTCATGTGTTGTAACTCTTCATAGAAACACATCATTTTGAGTTCATATATGTACCTATGTAATTATCAATACCACCCTATTTAAGGAGTTTTTAAGAATGTAACTAATGTTGGTCTTCATAATTTTATTTGATTCATGATGTAATAGTTGTCAAAAGAAAGAAAAAGAAATTTTATTATGAAATAAAAATTCTTATCAAGTGTGGGTTTCATGCTTTGATTATTTGTTTCTAGGTCAAAATCCTCTATTGTAGGCTTCTAGGGTTTATGTCATGAGTCTTAGTCCTTGTCGTCATTTATTAGATCCTTCTTGGGCTTTATATATCAAGAAATAAATTTATTTATGTGTCAAAAGTGTCATTTGTGCCTCCTCCACCAAGTTGGCCTCAAAGAAGACAAGTCAGCCTCAAAAGGAGTCAGAAACCAGTATATATTAGCAGCTACTCAACCTCATTTGGACACACACTCAAGCAATTCGATCTACAATTGAAAAAGAAAGTATGAAATACCTAGAAGAAGGAGAAACCTTAGCAAAGGAGAAGAAGACATTCGTCAAGAAATAAGAAGCCAACTTTTTCCTTTTTCCTCCACACGTATGATTTTTTCAATTGTTGCAGGAGCGTCAAAATTTCAGATCTACATTAGGGCCAAAAAATAATGTGTTGTAGTTGGGTTGAAGTTGCTTGACTAAAAGAGACTACTGAAGTTTGGATAATCATTTTGGAAGACTAACTTGGTCGAGTGAGCAAGGTCTTTTGATCTAGTCTAAGGTCTTGGATTAACTCAATTTGATTTGAATATGCTAGTTGAAGAGTTTGACTAGGTTTTCCCCTACATAGGGGTTTTAGCCCTGGATGAGTACCTATATCTAGTGTCATTGATCTTCATTCTTTTGATTTGATGATTTCTTGATGAGAAGAACATAAAAGAAGAACATAAATAAATCTATTTGAAAGAAAAACTTCAGCGTAAATCACATGTAGACATACATTTGTCGACGCGTTTCGAACCAACTAGTGTGGTTCATCGTCAGGACAAGTTGAAGAAACAGATCCAGCTTAGCATGTTAAATAGTCTAAGCAGAGTCTCCAACGGCTAAATTGACTAACGGCTAATTTTGACCTTAGGACCCAGGTCAAATTCTTATTTATTAATTTAATATTATTATAATTATTATTATTATTATTTTTCTTATGGAAATAAGTTAAATTAGGTAAAATGGTTGGTTTAAAAGGGAATATATTTATTTATTTAAATTAAAATTTATATATATATAATATTAGCTTATTAAGGTAAAAGTTAGGATTAATAATTTCCATGGTTGGTTTGAAACGATAATTTATTTATTTATTCAAATTATTAAATCATTATTATTGGTATTATATATATATATATTTTAATTAAAATCATAATATTAGGTTGACAAGTATTTTTATTCAATAATAATTCAATGGTTAGTTTATTTTTATGGAAGTTAATTAAAATATAATTTTTAAGGTTAAAAACGTAATTATTTATTTATTTAACTTATTTATTAACAATTATATATATATTCTATAATTAAAGTTATAATATTAGGTTATTAAGGTAAAAGTTAGGATTAATGGTTAGATTAAAAAGATAATTTATTTATTTATTTAAATTATTTAATAATTATTATTAAAACTATATATATATAAACTAATCATAGGTTGAGAAAGTAATTAAATAATTTATTTAATAATAATCAAAATATATATATATATATAATTTAAAAAATTAATTTAATAATATATTTATTAAAAATAATAATAATAATAATAATAATAATTAATTAATAACTTAAGTTAAAATAAATAATGTAAGGTTAGTTTAAAAAGGTAATTTATTTAATTATTTATTGCTAATATTATATATATTATAATATTAGGATGCTTAAAAAATAAATAAATAAATAATAATAATAATAATAATAATAAATAAATAAATAATAAAAATAAAATTGGAGGGGCAGAAAAAACAACTAAGAAGAGAGTGCTGGAATCCAGCACCTACTGATTTTCCAACCATCATCTCTATTGAGATTGCTCGGCCTCTTCTCAATCTCAATAGCTTCCCTCAATTTACGATGGTGAAACTGAGCGACTTTGGCAACAACCTTGGCCTCCTCAATACACACATGATGCTTGGTCTTTTCCACATGCTCTGCTAACGCTGAAGACCTGGATCTCCCATGTCTTAGGTCGGCTGCATGCTAGATCCTTTGATGGATGGAGCGTCATGTTTCCCCAATATAGGGGGTCCCACAAGAACAAGGGATCCAGTAGACACCCTTCATGTCCTTAGGGTTAACGGGATCTTTCACCGATCGGAGGGAATTGCGAATGGTGTTGAGGGGCCTAAAGGTTGAGGGAATATCATACCTTTTAAGGATCTAAGCAATCTTGTCCGTGGTTCCTTGAACATAGGGAAGATGGACACCTAGACGACGCTCTTTTGGCTCCTTCTTAATTAATGCGTTTTTTGAGGCTCTCTGGAAAGCCTTCTGACCTAGGCGCCTGCTATATCCATTCTCCACAAAGACATTAAGGAGATGGGATCTCTCCTTATCAAAGCTCTCACAATCGGAGATCCTAAGGGCACGAGTAGCGAGGGTGTTAAGAACACCCATATTTTGAGCAGGGAAATGATGGGAATCGGCATGAAGATACTGCTCAGTATGCGTTTTCTTATGGAACACAGAATGGGAGAGAAAGCCATCCTTATTCCGAGATAAAAGAATATCCAGGAAAGGGAGGCAACCATTGACCTCTTTTTCCATGGTGAACTTGATGGCCAAGGATCGGCTGTTGAGGTGATTAAAGAAACGATCCAGGTCCTCAGGGCCATGGGGCCAGATGACATTTGTGTCATCCACATACCTTTTCCAAAGCTTAGGAAGAAGACGAGCTGAGGATAAAGCTTTGGCTTCGAAATCTTCCATAAAAAGATTTTCCACAATAGGGGAAAGAGGGGAACCCATGGCAACACCACAAGTCTGCTCAAAGAATTCACCTTCGAAACATAAGAACGTGGAAGTGAGACAGATCTCCACCAAATGTGCGGTGTCAGGATCTGTTAGGCGATAGATCACTTCCAAGGCCTCCTTAATAGGGATGCAAGTATAAAGGGAGACCACATCAAAGCTGACGAGAATGTCCTCAGGGCTAAGCTTAATATCCTTCAGCTCATTAATGAAGGAAGCAGAGTCTTTCACGAAGGACTCAATGCAGCCAGCCAAGGGCTTAAGCTTAAGGGCAAGGAACTTAGCCAGAAGATAGGTCGGACCGCCAATGGTGTTGATGATAGGCCTCAGAGGGGCCCCTTCCTTGTGAATCTTTAGTAACCCATAGATCCTAGGAGTAATGGGATTACTTTCAATGAGCTTGTGGCACAGGGAACTCACTGAATTATTAGATTTAATGGTGAGAGCCACAGTCCTAGAAATCTTCTTCAGAGGGTTCTTGGGCATTTTTTTATAACTGCCACTATTGTGGAGATGATCTAGCATCTTCCTCTGGTAATCATCCTTGTTAAGGATGACCGTAGCTCCTCCTTTTTCCACCTTCAGAACCACAATATCTTCATTCAGATTTAAGGATTTAAGGGCGGAGGACTCCTCGCTGCTGAGGTTCCCCCGAGGTGGCTTAGCATTCCTAAGGACGACAGCACAATCCTGTCTAATGGTGTCCTTGATATTATCAGGAAGATCTCTAATCCCGAATTCCACATCGCAAATAATGTCCTCCACCGGGATTTTTCTAGGGGCAAGGGCAAAGTTTAGACCTTTCTCCAAAACACTGAAAACTGAAGGGGAAAAGGAGAAGCTAGAAAGATTAACTACCTTAGACTTGCGGGACATAACCTGGTCCAAATTTAAAACCTTATTACTCAGGCTGCCATCATCACAATTGCTAGAAGAATCTGTACCAATGCAACATGAATTATCATTACCATTATTAGAAAAATTATTTATCGAAATAAAATTATTACCCTCATTACTATCGATATTATTATTACTAAGGCCATTATAAAAATTCTTATTATTAATAATAACGTTATTTGTATTAATATTATTCTTATTATTAAGAAAATTACTAGAATTATATAATTCTATATTTTTATTATTAATGTTAGTGTTATTAGTGTTAATAATATCATTATTAATATTCTTATTATCATAATATAAATCCTTATTAATATTTTTATTATTAATGTTAGTGTTATTACCATGATACAAACCCTTATTAATATTAGTATCGTTCATATTCTTATTAAAGGCGTTAGCATAATATAAATTCCTATTCTTATTAATACGACATTTATATTTATTAAAATGGCTTGGAACGTTAACAGCCATGATCGAATTATCATCTAAATTGTAACACGGCGTACCTGAACCGTCGACATCAGAAGGTGCAGCCGATACACACCCCGTGGAAGCCTGAGGCGGATAATGCTCCAGCTCTTGGGGGGAAGCCCTTCCTCCTCGCTGGTCAACGACATCATCAACCTTCGAACAAATACGCAAATGCTGAAACAGAGATACCTGGGCTGGTTTCTGCAGCGCAAGCGGGTAAGCAACATTGTTGCGTCCATGCTGCAACGGGGAACCAGAGGGAACCGAAAACCGCGGAGAAGATTTCCAGTCTGTCGTCAATGAAATCATACTTGCCGAAGGAAGAAGTTCCACCGAGCCAGATCGCAGGTTATGAGAACTGTTAGAATGATTAGCAGCCTCCAATGATGCTGGGACAGGCCCCCCCGCGCAAGCTGAAGGAGAACAACCCGAGCTGAATGGAGCAGGTTGCCTCCAAGAAGGAGTAGGTCCAGTGGAGCGCTCCTCCGAGACCCCTTGCATAGGAACAACGGAAAACCCATCAGAAGACTCCTGACTTGCCAGTGCCAAGGAGAAATATCCATTCGAAGGAATGGAAGACACCCATGACCGGAGGGCCGAAATCTGAGAAGCAGAAATGCGTCTGAGGGACACATCATTCGACGATCCACATCCCGCAGATTTTTGAGCTAGAATCTGAAACTTTGCAGCTTGTTTTTGTCCCCTGATCTCCTCTAAACACAGTGATTTTAATGTAGAGCATGCATCTATCCTGGCCCACAGAGAGGGGGAGATCAAGTTTGAAAGTTCCAAGTGCAAACCCAGAAGACCCTGAGAGAGACGGCAAAGTTCTCTTCTGACCCTATTGATTTCAGATCTCAAAAGCGCAAGACTGGCTTTTACGAACACCCCATGGTTAGAAGGAGTGTGGAGGCGATGGCTTATTTGAGCGAAAACCGGGATAACTGTTGAATCTCTACATCTTTTCAAAAAAGCTAGATCAGACTTCAACTTCGAGACCTGCAAGCGTGCCCTCTCAAACCGATGAACCTTAGAAGCAATGGCTTTACCGTGCAGGGAATCAATAGTTGAATTGAGGCTTCTGTGATCCATAATATTTGAAAGAAAAACTTCGGCGTAAATCACATGTAGACATACATTTGTCGACGCGTTTCAAACCAACTAGTGTGGTTCATCGTCAGGTTTAATAAGAGTACAAGAATATCACAATTAATTGTCAAAATAAGAAAATATTTCTGCCTTTCTGATTTTCTAACAAAATTATGTGACCTGTGATCTAGAGTTAGATTCCTTTATTCATGCATTAAAGATGTGGAGGCATTACCTCCTTGGTAGAAGATTCACACTCATGACAGATCATGGTAGACTCAAGTATTTATTTGATCAACCTAAGTTGAATGCAAGACAAGCTAGGTGGCTAGCCATACTCAATGAGTTCAATTTTGAGATAAAGTACATCAAAGGAAAAGAGAATAGAGTTGTTGACGCACTCAGCAGAAAGATTCAATTGAATCACTTGGCATCCATAAGCTCTTATGAAGTGTACCTAGTGGAAAAAGTCAAACATGCAGGACAACATGATGGGAAATATCAACAAGTGAAGGAAAAGTTATGACAAGATGGTGAGGATGAGGAATATCACCTAACATATGAGTGTCTTATTAGATTTAACAAAATATATGTGCCAAATAATGATGATTTAAAGATAATCATAATGAGAGAGTTCCATGTTAAGCCATATTTTGGCCATCTGGGATACCAAAAGTCTCTCACAACCATCAAAAAGTATTATTATTAGCCTAATTTGAAGAAGGAAGTGGTTGATTTTGTTGCAAAATGCATAGAATTTCAGCGAGTGAAGGATGAATTTAAACATCTAGCATGCTTTTTGCAGCCCATTCCCATTCCAAACTAGAAGTGGGAAGTAATCTCCATGGATTTGATTACCGATTTTCCAAGGAACTCTAGGCAACATGATGCAATTACGGTAGTGATAGACAAGTTGAGCAAGGTGGCTCATTTTGTAGAAGTCAATGCCACTAATTCAGCTAGTGAAGTGGATCAAATATTCATAAAGGAGATCATGAGGTTGCATGGACTTCCGCAGAAAATCATCTCAGATAGATATTTTAAGTTCACTTCAAGGTTTTGGAAGGAACTATTCGTAGGCTTGGGGATATAATTGTCATTCAATATAACATATCATCCACAGACGTATGGGAAAATAGAGAGGACAAACAGAATCCTCAAAGACATGTTGAGGATGTATGTTATGCATCAGCCCAAGAAGTGGGAAGACTATCTTCCTCTTGTAGAGTTTGCATACAATAATGGGTACCATGAATCCATAAAGATGAGCCCATTCGAGGCACTTTATGAGTGGAGTTGTAATACTCCTATTAGCTGGAATGATCTAGTGAACGGGGTCCTTATTGGACTTGATATACTTAAAGAAATGGAGCAGTAAATTCAAGTCGTTAGGCACAATACAGGAAAAATAACTAGGTGGATCAACATAGGGTGCATAAAGAGTTCCAAGTAGGGGAACATGTATACTTGAGAATTAAACCCAAGAAAACTTCCTTAAAGATTGAGTCATGTGCCAAGTTGGCACCATGATTTTGTGGACCTTTTGAGATCCTTTAAATTATTGGACCAATGGCCTATAGGCTAGCCTTACCCCCATCAGTAAAAGTTCATGATTTTTTCCATGTTTCTTTGCTTAAAAGATATGTGTGGTATGTTGTTGTTTTTAAATAGTGTGTTGTTAGTTTTAAATATCAATGTTTTATGTGTTGGATATGGACAAAGAACACCTAGGATGGATTTTCCCTAAGGGGCAGGGGTTTGTAACAAATTCAATTAAAAATTACACCCATATATGCAATGTAAACATTTTTACAAAATAAATAATATGGATTGTGTTATCACTGAAAATGATGTTGTCAAAATTTTTCTAGATTAGCTTAAAGATCGAGCAGTTTCGCAGCGCCTGAATTCTTTTAGCAGTTTCGCAGCGTCATCTGTTTTAGTGATTTCGTAGCGAAAACACTGATCTTGTATTGGCTGCGCTACCAAATTGGGAATTTGTCTGAAATCATTGCCATTTTCACCCAGTTGTCATGTTTATTAAAATCTATTGGGTTATGCATGAGTGCAGGCTTGAAGTAAACAGACATTCCGGTGATGTTCTTAACTATAGGCAAGATACATATGGTTCTTTTACTGGGCTATTTCTCCCAGCCTGTTGCAGATGGTCTTGACCCAAGATTACTTGTGATCCCTGGAGTAAAGGCAGTTAGCGAAACAAGGAACACCTTTACAAGCACACATGAGCAATCACCAAACAAAGTAATGCAAACTGTTGTGAATCTATGAAGTATTTCAAAGAACAGTCAAAAACCTGCAATCTCAATTGTTGAGGCATATAAATTAGTCACGAGACATGTGAAGCATGAAGGGCCTATAAGGTAGTTTGTTGTCCATAGGAGCTGGAGTATTGGCTCGAGTGCTTACAGATGGGAAGCTCGCATTCAGTGTCTCAAAAAATGGTTGCCATAATGTTTGCGCGGGGGACTGTCCACTTCTTAGAGAATTGAAGGTTTTAATGGAACATGCTCAAAGTGGAAGAGAGAATTGTTTTCCCTGCTCTGGAAAGGGCCGAGAGAGGTATTACTAAAGTTGTAAATGATGAACAATTCCTCACTCCGCAGGCGCAATTCAAGTAACTCAAAGCATTATATATCTATCTGCAATGACTCAGCAAGTTTGGCATGAAACTAAGGGAAGGATTATGCACCCTTAAATACAGCGCAAACAATGTTTACATTATAAACCAGAAACCAGAGTTATGAAGGGGTTTATATTGAGGTTCTGCTCTTAGATGGAAACATTGATCCTTTTGAGTTGATATCTTCTCTCCAGGAAAATGATCAAAATGCGTATCAATTCTGTTTTCAGCTTCCCAAATTATCGGCTTTTATTGGAAGCACGCCAGAGAAACTATTTTATAGGAATGATAACCTTGTTTCAAGTAAAGCAGTTGCTGGAACCCGCGCTCGAGGACATAATAGCATGGAGGATTTATAGATTGGACTATTGATTTCCTTGTGCACCTGTAACAAAAAGGTTAAATCAATATGCTAAATATGTAATACAAAAGTCAGAAGCATAGCAATTTGGGTAGCCTGTAATGTAAACCGCTCTACATAATAGGTGGTCGATTCCCTAAATGTCAGTTGAATACCAGAGAGTTGTTGATGGATTGAGGTCGATTTGATTACTGTGCGTTTACTGTCGGTTGTTGGTATAATCGTTGTGGACCTGTGGTTGTTATATGCATTGAATGGAGCATATCATGGTACCGGTGAATGAGGGAGGTCGAGAGCGCATGATGAATTAATGTGTTGTTGTGTATGAAGGAATGCAATCCGACGTAGTGGCAGATTGTTTGTTGAGCGATGACGTGTTTATCTTGTTGATTGCATGGGCAAAATGATAATCCAAGGGTCCTAATTGTGGAATGAAATTATTATATTGATCTGGTCATGAAATCAAATTGATGCAGATGCTCCCGCGTGTTGATCTGGACCAGGATGTGGGAATAAACAAATGTTCATTGATCTGGGTCATGCTTTGAAGGTTTAATCATTGTTTATTGTCAGGTGTGAATGATTAACCACGGCCAAGTGATTCTCTGTCCTGTGGCAATTTCGAATGCTTTAATTAATGATGTATTGTCGGTGACATGGCGGCACATCTGTCTTGTTTTAAGATAGTATTCGGAGATTGTAAATATGTTGCGCAGATCAGAGAGGCACGTGCAGAGCATCTAATGCCAAATGTAACTCATACAGATGCGGCTTCAAATATTCTTACAATGAAAGAGTACTGTAATGTATATATGCCGATAAAGAAACCAAATTGTCATAGAATTGCTACAACCAAGTGCAGAGTATTCGGGCGCCTTGCTGGGAATCGAGCAGTAATGCAAAAATATTCAAGTTTGTGTCTTATCAGTTAAGGGTCCATAGACCAGAAGCAGATGTAGATACTTTGTGTGTTGGCCCGGGTTATACATTTCATTGTTTTAAGGACACACAAGAAGTTTCAGAGGTTCAATATGTGAAGAATGCAAATGTTCCCTTGATGTTGCAATCGGAGGCTACCCAGTGCCACTCCTGTTGTTTGAAGTTGTTGTGACTTAACGGAGAACTAACTATTCTAGTTTTGCCTAGCTGGTCGGAGCAGCCAAGTGCCCGTCGCTCTTCAAGCTCAAAATGCCTCATAAGCTTCCTCTGACTTCAGAGATCAAAATAGAATAATTGAAAGCAAAGTAACCATTTAGATGGTGAAGAAATGCTATAAGATACAGAGCAAAGTGTTATAGAAAATAATCTGATGATTGCATCAGGCTTTTTAGTGAGAAACACTATTACAGAGCATTGGAAAGGAGTTGTAAGCAGTTTATGGAGGATTTGCAGCGCTTCAAGTGTTACAGACAGTTTGGGGTGTTTATATGGTTGATTGTCATGTGGTTGTTTGAACAGAGTGTCTACAAGCTGAATTTCTTATACCTGAAGGATGATGGATGGATCAGCTTTGATCCCATGGTTGGGTTCTGGGTCGTCACTCCTAGCGATGAATTTCATAATGGAGGTCCAATAAAACAAAACTTGACATCCCATGTTGGGCCAACATCGCTTGCAATGTTTCATAGTGCTCATTATGCGGGTGAAAAGCTATGTCCTAAGTTTCGTTCTGGAGAAGCGTGGCAAAAGGTTTTTGGTCCAGTCTCCATTTATCTTAATTCTTCATCAAGAGAGGCTCACCCATTCTCCTTGTGGCAAGATGCAAAGTACCGAGTTTCAGTGTGAACTTCAGCTATTTGTTGTCTTATTCACGAGATAAAATGAGTGAATTTTCGCAGCGCCTGCTAATAACCATAACTAATAACCACCTTGGCTGCCAACTTTGGTTATTAGTTATTAGTTCACAGGAGCTGTATTGATTATTTCACTGTATGGAACTTTCAAAGAGAGTTACCGAGATTTGAAAAGTAGAACTACACAGAGGATTAACTAATTAGTGATTTTATGAATTAATAACCCTCTGTTTTATGTCTTGTATCACAAGTCTGCAGTTTTGGTTGCATGGCGAGTTGTTATATGCTGTGGTTCGTGTAATCAATACTGAGCGCAATCATAGAGAACAATTTTGGAGAAAGGGTGTTGTGCTTCTGACCGTCTACAACATGCAAAGAAGACTTGTTTGGCAATCCAGATTAGCAGTGTTTTCTGTATCGTTATACCATGGCAGAGCTAGAAGACTTGTTTTGTGTGGAAGGTTCCAAGAGTCCTTTAACAGAGGAGACAAGTTTTTCCTCAGGAGAAATATTTGTTGCAAGCAAACCTTTTCAAAACAATCAAGTGCTTAAGCCATGAACACTGATGATTATTTAGAAAACCAGAGAGGAAGAGTGTGTTTTCTTTAAATCACACAGCAGTTTCGTAGCGCGCTACGAAACTGCTGTAGGTGATGATTTTAAAAGCACAGAGCCGCTAGTGTAATACTGTGAGCAGGAGTTGTGGAAGAGAGACATCTGTCTATGCCACCTACAGTACATTCAAAAACATGGTAGTACTTCATACTTGGGGTTGTTAAATGATTTGGGAACATGTTGCTACACTTTCGGAGAAGGTTGGGAGACATAGACCATTATAATAGGAGCACACCTTCTGATCATTAAATGAGCCATCAGAGCTTTCAAAGCATCCCAAGTCAGCATTCATTGCATCCCTAACTCAGCCATATCAGATTAATTGAAGGAGGACAGCTGTCAAAGCATTCAAGGAAGCATCAAGCATACGAGGAGAGTGAAATTAGTATTTTAGTTTGATTAGGACTTTATGTAATTACAGCCCAGCATGATTGTAATTAATGCATTAGTTAGTAGCATGTAGGAATAGTTAATAGCCACCTTCGAGGCTCCCCTCATGCTGGAGGAGGAAGCTCGAGGTGTTTTAGTTTGCTTGCCTATATATGGGCCAAGGTGAGATGTAGAAGGGGTTGGATACTTAATAGAAAAACAGTGTTGTTTTGGGCCATTGTAAGACCTTTTTTGACAGTAATAGTAAAACAGAGTTATTCTCTTCTCAAGATTCTCGAAGGATTGTCATGATCAAATGTAGTGATGATGTGTGGTACTTTATGTTATTTTATGGTTTTGTTGTATGCAATCACTCAGAATTCATAAATATATGCTCTGACTTCCTGTGTATACAGCAAGCTATGTTTTGGTGAAATATGTTTGACATGTAATGCTAAGAGCCTTGATTTCTATGAGGTCACTGTGTTTTTCCTTGTTTACTTGATATTATAGACTCCATAGCCCAATGAGAGCCAGTTTGATGTGTTTCCAACCAGTTATGCTTTCATAAGTAAATAAAGAGTTAGCCATCTAGTGTTTGAAGGATTTTGTCAAGAGTTGTGAGAGAGCCCTCTCTGATTAGGAAGGCTAATTCCTAATCTAAAGTATGGTCTGAAACAGTTACATGAGACCTTGCTTGGTTGCAGTCCCTAGTACTGGTTTTGTGATAACAGATTGTTTAATGGGACATGGAATCCATAGGATGGGCAGGTTACTTGCTAGGATATTTTTAAATTGTTCCTTACAACAAAAAATCTGAGTCGGTACATAACAACTGATAGCTGGGAAAAAATGGAAAACTTGTATTTTCTTATCGGTTGTGCCTTTTTGTAGCAGTGGATAAGAAAATTGGGACAGAAAATTGAAAAGGGAAAAAGGGTGAGTTTCCATTCGGTATGTTGTGTTGGCGACCCACTGCAACAAGAAAAACAACATTTAACAACCTAAGGATATGCAGGAAGGTGGCATTATCCTCATTGGATGAAAAGACCTTGCTGGCAAAAGTCACTATCTGAAGGGATACAACACCAATCAACAAGGAAGAGAACAAAAATACAGTTAGGGGATAACACAATAGCCAAGGAAAAAGAGAGAATTTGAGCTAGAGAAGAGGCATTCGAAAAGAGAGAAAAAAAGGGAGTGAGGGGCATTGAAACAACTCAGGGAAAATGGAGAAAGGAGTAGGAAACATTCAGATGGAAAATTATAGGCATTCATAGAGGAGAAGAGAAGTAAATCCAAAGAGAGGAAAATGTAGAGAATCAAAACAATAAATTTTGGTTAGAAAGGAGTCATAAGAAATCACTCTAGGTGAGGAAGTAATTACCTCTTGAGTCCCTATTGGCTAGGAGGGTGGATATGGTGTTTCTCTGAAATCCCTGGAGGCTAGGGTGGAGGAATTATTCTTGGGAAAAATCCAAGAATATTCTAGAGGCCTTCTTGTTGTATGTTTTATTTTGTTGTGATTCTGGAGTCTGCAAGTTAGGTGGAGCCATAGGGTGAAATTTTGAAGGGTGGAGACAACAAATATCTAGACTCCATATGCACTTTTTGGTTTGAAACTCAATTGGTGGGTGGAGGTGGAAGGATATTTAGAGTCCCTGGTGCAACTGGAAGTTGTGTTCAACCCCTGAGCAAAACACCCCTCAGTCTCTAGAATCGGGCTCAGAGGTGATAGTTGCAAGTGAGCATTTTGATGCAATTATCTATGGTTATGTGGAGAGTCATAGTCCCAAATTCAATTGCCTAAGAGTTCTTCAATATCAGTGTATTTCATGTTTCTAATAATAATGAATATATGTTTACATTCCTAATGTGATTTGATGTTATAAATGCTTGAAACTTGGGTTGATTTTACTTGCTTACATTAACTAACTAGTATGGTGTTGACAATGTTGAGAAGGTGTTGGAATTAAGCATTCAGGTTATGACTTAAGGGAAGACTCTATTTATGATGCTCAACCAAGATTTGGTTGCAAATATTGCATGTGTGTTGATCACCACTTAATAGTACTTAGCATGGAAAACCTTTCATAATTGTATTGGCCCACTTCTTGATTTTACTAGAAGCTCTTATTGGTGTTGCATATGTTTTTGTGAAGTAATACTGCCAATATCTCCTCCCTGGCCCTATGGGCCTATCTATTTCATATGAATTTTTCTCTTAGCTTCCCAATAACCTAGACCAAAGTTCTTGGGTTGGTAATATTACTTTATCCAAGCTTCGACCTAAGAAGACATTGTTCTTCTTGTTGTAGATGAAGTTGTCCAAAGAGCATTGATGGCTCAGCTTTATGCTTCCTGTTTTCGCATGATACTGCTTTTGAGACCTAAGGCCCACACTAATAACTCCACTATAATGTGGATGAAGATGATGGTGAATCCCACTGTGATGAGACACATGTGGATGGTGACTACAAAGTGAGATGTGAAATGGTGAATCGATCCACAGGTGATTAATTTGGTGAAGTTGAAATTGTTAATGAGCACATGTATGCTTGGATATCCTACCATAGGGTGGATGGACATTATGTTAATGAAATTTGTGGTATATTTTTTGAAACAAGGAATGATTGTGGTAATATGGTAAGTGTCATGTTTAATGACCAATTAAAGGTTGAAGCAGCCACTGTAGCAGCAAGCAAAGAATCAAAAGTTTGAATTGCTCAAGATTTAGTGCATTAACTAGCAGCATATGAGTTTGGCGTAGATAAATATACTAATGGAACAACAAGTGGTTTGGTGGATCCAACAATTGAAATTGTTTATGTTAACTTTGATGAATAACAATTAAGTGATGATGAGTGGTTGAACATGATGCAACAAAATAAATGTATTGATATGTCGTTATTAGGTGAGAGAAACCCCCTTTTGTTTGGAATCCAAGTAGAAGACAACCTATTGGCAGCAACAGAGGTTTGTAAAGAAGTGAAAGAGAAGGAATAGGAAGAGAATAAAGCTCCCACTATAGAGCATAATGAAGATATTTTTAACACTGATTTTGAGTGTGCAAGTACATAGGATAACAGTCTAGATGAAATAGAAGATGAAGAAAATGATGTAGGAAAGGACATTGAAGTTCCTAAAGACGAAGAAGAAAGCATTGAAACAATATTTCAACAATGGAGTTAAGAAGATATTAGACTTTTCTATTAAGGAATTTGGTAGAAAGAAGATGAGGAATGAACACATTTTGAAGATGAAGAGTTGTGGAAGTAATCCAAGGTTGAACAAATCTTTGAACAGGAAGTTGTAGAAGATAGGCTCAGATTGTTTTTCGAAACAAATACAAGAGAAGTAAAAGAAAAATTGCAACATCAACAAGTGAAGAAATACAGAGCTTATAAAAATAAAGCACAACTGAGAACGAAACAATTTTGAGAGTATAGAATATGGAAGAAACAAAAAAGAAAATCCCAAATTGTAAAAGTTTTGAGTCATTGTAAGCATAGATGAGACTTAGACCAACGGACAGTTTAAGAGATGATTGAGTCAATTTCTATTGTAAGACTAACATGGGTATTTGATTTATGTTTAAGTTATGTTGAGTCATGATTAAGTTAAGGTTGAGTTATACAGTCATAATTAAGGGGGAGTGTTGGAAATAGTAAATTACTCCTGTATACATGGAGAATGAATTGAATTAAGATGAGTCCAATAATAGAAGTCGAGTGTGAGACTTGATAGGCCTCCAAATTAGACATAAATTAAGGTCCATCTGACCATCCTCGAGCACATAAAACCTCTCTTTTTTCATTAGATAACATATTTTTAAATTTAATATGTTCATTAGGAAGGCTTATGGATAATTGCATATGTGTGCCTAATGTTATTGATTTTTGTGATTGTGAGAATATTGGGAAGATTATGGAGATTTAGAGGAGGATATAATTTAGGGACCTGCTCCCTACTACAGGAGGATCAATATTGGATAATAAATCAACGATATATTCAGAAATTATTGCATATATTATGGAGCTCCAATGATTGAGAAAATCTAGGAATGTGTTCCCTATCATTTAATGTAGATTCCTAGTGTTGGGAACCAGATCCACTATTAGAGGGTTTTTGGAGGGGAAAACTTCCTCCTTCCATGGGGAATGCTTCCTAACCATTTTGTATAAGTACCAAGTCAAATTTTCCTCTAGGGGTTGATTTTTCTTAGCCTTCTTGTGGAGAACACTTGTGTTTTTACAACTCCACTTTCATTTCTTGCAGGGATGTAATTGTATTGATAGAAATAATGAACATTAGTGCCATGTTAAGCTTCTAAATCTCGGTCTCTTTCATAGGAATCTGATTTTCCTTGGCTTGGCCATCCCAGGAGCCTAAGAGCCCTTTTGTATCATTTATTTTTCTTCCTTTCATTTCTTATTCACATGCATCTCTTGTTCTTGTCTTTTTCTATTTCTGCATTTAGTATTGATGATTTCTTGTTGTAAGATTGGGTTAAATCGTTGAAGTAAGTTCTTTTGCAGAATCATAAGAATCATTTCATCCTTGGAACATCTTGGGAAGGTCACAGTAATCATTGAGCTTCTTAGATTAGTTTGCTTATTCCCAAATCTAAATTTCTGGAAGTCCCTTGTGGCAAATAGTAGTAAATTTCTGCTATTTTTTAGAACATGCTAATGAGCTTCAATCAAGTCGATTCTACTTTCATTATATCACAAAAACATTCCAATTAATAATAAAAATTACCCCATTGCATTTTCACTTGATTAGGTTAGGCATTTGATAGATTTACTAGGTCACTAGTTCTCGAATTTCTAGATTTTAGACTTGTAATTTTTTGCTATTTTTTAGCATGGCTTAATAGGGGTATTTTTGTAGAAATTCTCACTATAGATCAACAGATTATGCAATATACTAAAGCAAAATACAAGATCTACTTCTACAACAAACTTTGAGGAAGCTTAATCGAATTGAGCAAGATCAAATAGAACACATATAACTGAGAATGAGAAATCAATCACACATGAACACAGAAGAATAACCCGGGGAAAGCCTCAACCTAAAACCCCAATCTTTGTATTATCATACAAGTGGAAATATGTTCAGTATTACAAAAAGAATCAAATCACAAGTTATCATGCACTCTCTGTAATCAAATAATACAGCTCACACACTGAATAGACACTAGATATGCCTTCCCTCAGCCCTCCAAGCCATTTATTTCCTTGCACAGTTTTTCTTGGGGTCCAATGATGTCGCTTGTGTGATTGGCCTCATCACACACTCACTAAACTGAAGAAGTAACTACGCAATCTCCAAGGAATGAATTCCTTCTGCATGCAACAGATATTCACAATGGAATATTCCTGCAAATGAAAGTACATTGTCCCATCATCATATCTCAACTAGGTCTCTGTCTGAACTAACATGCATGAGTTATTTATGAGAGAATATTCAGTTATCTGAAGTGCAGCAGTTACATCCATGCATGCATTAACTAACTGAACTCACAATTAGTTCAACAAACTATTTGAACTAATCTAATTGGACTTGAATCAGTTAACTGAGCCAACTAATTACAACCCATCCTTATCTCTTTAACTGATGCATAAATTCCTCAATCAATGGAGAAACTGTTGCATGTCCCCACATAGACTTCATGTTTGATTTTCTACAAACAGTTGCTAAGATCAAATTCGAATTTTTACTTCTCTATTTTATTTCATGGACTAACTAAAATAGGAAGGTATCCCAAAATGCTATTTTTAGCAGTGCTAAATTTAGCACTTCTATATTTAGCATTTCTTGTTTCTATTTTCAACACTCCCTCTCAACAAGAAATGGATTATCAATAACCCCAATCCTGTCTCTCTGGAACTCGAACTTGCATTTTAACAATGCCTTAGTCAAAATATCTACATCCTGTTCCTCGGTCGAAACATACAACAACAGCGCGATCCTCTTAACCACACAGTCTCGAAGATGATGATACCGGATATCAATGTGCTTGGACCTGTCATGAAAAACTAGATTCTTAGAGAGTTTGATACAACTCTGATTATCACAGTAGATCACAGTTGGAAATCCTCTGACCACCAATCCCACTAGAATCTTCCACATCCAAATGGCCTCACATGCAACCTGACTAGCAGCAATGTATTCAGCCTCTGCTGAGATAAGTGCAACTGACCTCTGTTTCCTGTTGTACCAAGAAACTGCAGTTGAACCAAGGTTGAAGATTCCTCCAGAAGTGCTCTTCTAATCTAATGGACTCCCTGCCCAATCCACATCTGTGAAGCCCTGAAGCTTCACTCCCTTTGTCCGTCTGTACCACAATCCAAACTGAGATGTGTCTCTGAGGTATCTCAGCACATGCTTCGCTGCCTTCCAAAACAGCTTGGTAGGCTGAACCATAGCTTGACTCAATTGGTTCACCACAAAGCATAAGTCGGGTCGTGTGTTCACCAAATACATAAGTGAACCCACCAGTTGCTGATAAACAGTAGCATCTACTACCTCACCTGAAGTCGAATCCTCCTTCCTTCAGTTCCCAGCTAGAGGAGTCTGCATAGGATTACACTTCTCCATGTGAAAGTGCATGAGTATCTCATTGGCATACTTGCCTTGAGACACAAATACTTCACCATCTTTCTACCACACCTCCATGCCTAGAAAGTAGTGCATAAGACCCATGTATTTCATTTCGAACTCTCTTGCAAGGTCCTCCTTGCAAGACTGGATCAGCTGATCATCACCTGTCAAAATCAGATCATCAACATAAAGAAAAATGATCAATGGCTTACCTTCTACCATGATGTGGTAAAGGTTCGCATCTGCTTCACTCTTGGTGAAGCCCAACCTAGTGAAATATTTATTGATCCTGGTGTACCAAGCACGAGGTGCTTGCCTCAGCCCATACAAACCCCTCTTGAGTTGGCACACATGTGACTCATGATCGAAGGTCTTGAAACCCTCTAGCTGCTCAGTGTACACCTCCTCCTCAATCTTCCCATTGAGGAATGTTGTCTTCACATCCATCTGATGGATCTTCCAACCCATCTGAGCTGATAGTGCCAAGATCGATCTAATAGTTGAGTACCTTGCTACAGGAGCAAATATCTCATCGTAATCGATCCCCTCGACCTGTGAGAAACCATGGGAAACAAACCTTGCCTTATGTTTCTCAACACTACCATCAGCTGCCTACTTTACCTTGTAAAGCCATATGGAACTCACCACTGACTTGCCCTGAGGTCTTGGGACAACATCCTACACACTATTCTGAATGATAGAGTTGTACTCCTCTACCATTGCATCAACCCAGACTGGTTGCTGCACTGCCTCCTCGAATGAAGAAGGTTCGGACTCTACACACTCCCCAACCAGGGCCATGTACCCAGTGTACCGCTCAAGCGACCTCCTCTATCTGTGCTAAGAAGATGGTTTTCCAACATTTTCCCGCACATCTAGCATCAACCTGTTAGCTTCCCTTGAGCTTTTCTGCCCATCTCTGGAAGTCCCAGCATGAGTGGATGTCTCCACTCTCAGATCCTCTGCATGTGGCTACTCCACATCAATCTGAGGCTCCTCCTCCTTAGGAACTAAAAGTTCCTCCTCTGCATGCAACTTGAGCTCCCTCTCAAGTGATACTCGCATTGCTTTCTACTCGTCGAACTTCAGATCCCTGAGTACCACTATCCTCTGACTAGTAGGCAGGTACACCTGATAGTTGTGGGGTGTATCCATGTACCCCACAAGTATTCCCAACTCAGATGTTGGATCTAGCTTCTTCCGAGCATCTTTGGTCACAAGATAGTAAATTGATGATCCAAAGATTCGGAAGTGACTCACATCTGGTCGCTTCTCGGAAAAGGCCTCCATAGGTGTCTTCATTCCCAGTATACGGTGCGGGATTCTGTTCTGCAAGTATACTGTTGTATTGCATGCCTGAGCCCACAAATGTAGTGGTAGGCTTTGGTCATGCAACATCACCTGAGTTGCTCCCACAATCGATCTGTTCTTCCTTTCAGCCACCCCATTCTGTTGTAGGTTATGGGGTGTCGTCAACTCCCGTTTAATTCCTTCAACAGGGCAGAATTCCTTATACTATTGGGAGACATACACTCCACCATTGTCACTATGCAAGGCTTTTATTTTCTTTCCATATTCTTTCTTTGCCAAGGCTTTAAACTCACAAAACCTCAAGAAGGTCTGATCCTTCTTTTGCATAAAGTAGATCCAACATCTACAAGAAAAATCATCCATAAAAATAACATAGTGCCTTTGTTTAGCGATGGAGGCTGTAGAGAATGGTCCAAAAACATCTGAGTGAACTCACTCCAAGATTGCTCCAGCTCTATTATCTCGATCTGGAAAGGAAGATTTCGCATACTTACCCAAGTTACAACCTTTGCATGTATTCGTCTACTCCAGTTTTCCCTTGTGAAGTCCAGTAGAAATCTAATGCGTGATCTTCAGGGCTCCATGGTGCAAGTGGCCCAATCTTCTATGCCATAGCTCGCCAACAGCTTGGCGCTGCACCATCTCAGCTTTGGAACTCAATGCAGCACAGTCGTCTACCTCCAGCTTGTAGAGATTCTTTACTCGAATCCCAATTCGCTTGGTCTGTCCAGTGTCGATATGCCTCAGGAATACCTTTCCTTTACTAAAGACTACATCATAGCCTTTATCTTCTAGCATAGCAACAGACACAAGATTCTTCTTCAGACCTGGTACATACTTTACATTAGTCAAGGTGAGAGGAGCTCCATGCTCCCTCTGAAACACAACCGTACCTTCACCTGAAACACGGTACTTTCCATCATCGCCCATCTTGATCTGCATCTAGAGATCCTTCTCCTCCAAGGTACTGAAAAGATTCTTGTCACCTAACATGTGGAATGAAGCTCCACTATCTAGGTACCACACACATCCCACCATGGATGAAACCATGCATGCGATAAGAGAGAAATCCAACTCAAACTGTGAGGCCAGTGCCTCACCATTAGATCCCTTCGAGGATCCCTTCTTGGATTTCTTCTGTGGACAATTTGTAGCATAATGGCCCACTTCATGACAATGAAAGCATCGCACTTTCAATTTGTCAAACTTCTTCCCACCATGGGAAGAACCGGATTTGGGATGGGACGCCTTCCCTTTCCCTTTCCTCACCTTACTCGCTAAGGCTAGATTTTCCTCATCATCTTGCTTTGATGAGGATCCATCTCTGGTGCTTCTTCTTATCTCCTCCTGCATCAGATCTGACCAAAGTCGTTCCCAATCTAGCAGTTTTTCTCTTCCATTAACCGAGTCTTGGTAGCTATGCCAGCTCTTAGGAAGATCGAGGAGTGCAAGACTCACCATGTCATCATCAGCAGTCGTGATCCCTACACTTCCAAGCTCATCCCTGCAAGTTGTGAGCTTGTTCAGATATGTAGAGATCGTGTTGCCCTTTTCACACTTGATTTTCCGAAGCTTATCTTTCAGTGCCAGCTTCCGCTGATTGATATTGTTTTGATATAGATCTTTCAATGTTTTCCACATCAAAAACGATGTCTCCTTCACATGGAGGCTTAAGACAATGTGGTCTCAAACTCCCTCTAGGAGGATTCTCCTTACTCTAGCCACACATTTCTTCCATTCCGCCAATTTTGTAGCATCAAATGTTGCCGGCTTGGGGACTTCTTGATCAATGAAGTCCTTTAGACCGTTATCCTCTAATACTGCTTCCATGCAATCCTTCCAGGCTATATAATTCAGGTTGCCATCAAGGGCATATTCGAGTCTTAAACCGTTGAACACCATTGGTGAAATTGAAATGTGATAAGAACTCGATTTCTATATTCAGGAACCTCAAACTTCGAACTTCTTGTATATTGTTCTTTGCTTTGATCACCTTTGCTCTGATACCATGTAGAAATTCTCACTGTAAATCAACAGATTATGCAATATACTAAAGCAAAATACAAGATCTACTTCTACAACAAACTTTGTGGAAGCTTAATCAAATTGAGCAAGATCAAATAGAACACATATAACTGAGAATGAGAAATCAATCACACATGAACACAGAAGGATAATCCGAGGAAAGCCTCAGCCTAAAACCCCAATCTTTGTATTATCATACAAGTGAAAATATGTTAAGTATTACAAAAAGAATCAGCTCACAAGCTATCCTGCTCTCTCTGTAATCAAACAATACAGCTCATACACTGAATAGACACTAGATATGCCTTCCCTCAGCCCTCCAAGCCTCCTATTTCCTTGCGCAGTTTTTCTTGGGGTCCAATGATGCCACCTGTGTGATTGGCCTCATCACACACTCACTAAACTGAAAAAGTAACTACGCAATCTCCAAGGAATGAATTCCTTCTGCATGCAAGAGATATTCACAATGGAATATTCCTGCAAATGATAGTAAACTGTTCCATCATCTTATCTCAACCGGGTCTCTGTCTGAACTTACATGCATGATTTATTTATGAGAGAATATTCAGTTATCTGAAGTGCAGCAGTTACATGCATGCATGCATTAACTAACTAAACTTACTATTAGTTCAACGAACTATTGAACTAATCTAACTAGACTTGACTCAGTTAACTGAGCCAACTAATTACAACTCATCCTTATCTCTTTAACTGATGGATAAATTCCTCAATCAATGGAGAAACTGTTGCATGTCCCCACATAGACTTCATGTTTGATTTTCTACAACTAATTAACTCAAGATGAATTAATTAATTATTTTACAAACAGCTGCTAAGATCAAATTCGAATTTTTACTTCTCTATTTTAGTTCAGGGACTAACTAAAATAGGAAGGTATCCCTAAATGCTATTTATAGAAGTGCTAAATTTAGCACTTCTATATTTGGCATTTCTTGTTTCTATTTTCAACACTCCCTCTCAACAAGAAAGGAATTATCAATAACCCCAATCCTGTCTCTGTGGAACTCGAACTTGCATTTTAACAATGCCTTAGTCAAAATATCTGCATCTTGTTCCTCGGTCGAAACATACAACAACAATGTGATCCTCTTGACCACACAGTCTCGAAGATGGTGATACCAGATATCAATGTGCTTGGACCTGTCATGAAAAACTGGATTCTCAGAGAGTTTGATACAACTCTAATTATCACAGTAGATCACAGTTGGATCCATCCTCTGACCACTATAATCTTCCACATCCAAATGGCCTCACATGAAGCCTGACTAGCAACCTTGTATTCAGCCTCTGTTGAGCTAAGTGCAACTGACCTTTGTTCCCTTCTATACCAAGAAACTGCAGCTGAACCAAGGTTGAAGATTCCTCCAGAAGTGCTCTTCCGGTCTGATGGACTCCCTGCCCAATCCACATCTGTGAAGCCCTGAAGCTTCACTCCCTCTATCCATCTGTACCACAATCCAAACTGAGATGTGCCTCTAAGGTATCTCAGCACATGCTTCGCTGCCTTCCAAAACAACTTGGTAGGCTGAACCATAGCTTGACTCAGTTGGTTCACCACAAAGCATAAGTCGGGTCGTGTGTTCACCAGATACATAAGTGAACCCACCAGTTGCCGATAAATAGTAGTAGCTACTACCTCACCTGAAGTAGAATCCTCCTTCCTCCAGTTCCCAGCTAGAGGAGTATGCATGGGCTTTAACTTCTCCATGTGAAAGTGCATGAGTATCTCATTGGCATACTTGCCTTGAGACACAAATACTTCACCATCTTTCTACCACACCTCCATGCCTAGAAAGTAGTGCATAAGATCCATGTCTTTCATTTCAAACTCTCTTGCAAGGTCCTCCTTGCAAGATTGGATCAGCTGATAATCACCTGTCAAAATCATATCATCAACATAAAGAACAATGATCAATGGCTTACCTTCTACCATGATGTGATAAAGGTTCGCATCTACTTCACTCTTGGTGAAGCCCAACCCGGTGAAATAGTTGTCGATCATGGTGTACCAAGAACGAGGTGCTTGCTTCAGCCCATACAAAGCCCTCTTGAGTCGGCACACATGTGACTCATGATCGAAGGTCTTGAAACCCTCTGGCTGCTCAATGTACACCTCCTCCTCAATCTTCCCATTGAGGAATGTTGTCTTCATATCCATCTGATGGATCTTCCAACCCATCTGAGCTAATAGTGCCAACATCGATCTGATAGATGAGTACCTTGCTACAAGAGCAAAGGTCTCATCGTAGTCGATCCCCTCGACCTGTGAGAAACCATGGGAAACAAACCTTGCCTTATGTTTCTCAACACTACCATCAGTTGCCTGCTTTAACTTGTAAAGCCATATGGAACTCACCACTGACTTGCCCTGAGGTCTTGGGACAACATCCTACTCACTGTTTTGAATGATAGAGTTGTACTCCTCTACCATTTCATCAACCCAGACTGGTTGCTGCACTACCTCCTCGAATGAAGAAGGTTTGGACTCTACACACTCCCCAACAAGGGCCATTTACCCAGTGTACCGCTCGTACGACCTCCTCTGTCTGCGCTGAGAAGATGGTTGTCCCACATTCTCCCGTGCATCCAGCATCAACCTGTCAGCGTCCCTTAAGCGTTTCTGCCCATCTCTGGAAGTCCCAGCATGAGTGGATGTCTCCACTCCCAGATCCTCTGCATGTGGCTACTCCACATCAATCTGAGGCTCCTCCTCCTTAGGAACTAAAAGTTCCTCCTCTGCATGCAACTTGAGCTCCCTCTCAAGTGATACTCGCATGGCTTTCTACTCGTCGAACTTCAGATCCCTGCATACCACTATCCTCTGACTAGTAGGCAGGTACACCCAATAGTTTTGGGGTGTATCCGTGTACCCCACAAGTATTCCCAACTCAGCTGTTGGATCTAGCTTCTTCCAAGCATATTTGGTCACATGATAGTAAACTGATCATCCAAAGATTCGGAAGTGACTCACATTTGGTCGCTTCTAGGAAAAGGCCTCCATAGGTGTCTTCATTCCCAGTATACGGTGCGGGATTCTGTTCTACAAGTATACTACTGTATTACATGCCTCAGCCCACAAATGCAGTGGTAGGCTTTGGTCATGCAACATCACCTGAGTTACTCCCACAATTGATCTGTTCTTCCTTTCAGCCACCCCATTCTGTTGTAGGTTATGGGGTGTCATCAACTCCCGTTTAATTCCTTCTACAGGGTAGAATTCCTTATACTGTTGGGAGACATACTCTCCACCATTGTCGCTACGCAAGGCTTTTATTTTCTTTCCATATTCTTTCTCTGCCAAGGCTTTAAACTCACAAAACCTCAAGAAGGTCTGATCCTTATTTTGCATAAAGTAGATCCAACATCTACGAGAAAAATCATCCATAAAAATAACATAGTACCTTTGTTTAGTAGTGGAGGCTGTAGAGAATGGTCCACAAGCATTTGAGTGAACTCGCTCCAAGATTGCTCCAGCTCTACTGTCTCAATCTGGAAAGGAAGATTTCGCATACTTACCCATGGTACAACCTTTGCATGTATTCGTCTACTCCAGTTTTCCCTTGGGAAGTCCAGTAGAAATCTGTTGCATGATCTTCAAGGCTCCATGGTGCAAGTGGCCAAGTCTTCTATGCCATAGCTCACCAACATCTTGGCTCTGCACCATCTCAACTTTGGAACTCAATGAAGCACAGTCATCTACCTCTAGCTTGTAGAGATTCTTTACTTGAATCCCAATTCGCTTGGTCTGTCTAGTGCCGATATGCCTCAGGAATACGTTTCCTTTACTAAAGACTACATCATAGCCTTTATCTTATAGCATAGCAATAGACACAAGATTCTCCTTCAGACCTGGTACATACTTTACATTAGTCAGGGTGAGAGGAGCTCCATGCTCCCTCTGAAACACAACTGTACCTTCACCTAAAACACGGTACTTTCCATCATCGCCCATCTTGATTCACATCTAGAGATCCTTCTCCTCCAAGGTACTGAAAATATTCTTGTCACCTAACATTTGGAATGAAGCTCCACTATCTACGTACCACACACATCCCACCATCGATGAAACCATGCATGCGATAAGAGAGAATTCCAACTCAAACTATGAGGCTAGTGCCTCACCATCAGATCCCTTCTTAGATTTCTTCTGTGGACAATTCGTAACATAATGGCCCACTTCATGACAATGAAAGCATCGCACTTTCAATTTGTCAAACTTCTTCCCACCATGGGAAGAACTGGATTTGGGATGGGACGCCTTCCCTTTCCCTTTTCTCGCCTTACTCACTAAGGCTAGATTTTCCTCATCATCTTGCTTTGTTGAGGATCCATCTCTGGTGCTTCTTCTTATCTCCTCCTGCATTAGATCCGACCAAAGTAATTCCCAATCTGGCAGTTTTTCTCTTCGATTAATCGAGTCTTGGTAGCTATGCCAGCTCTTAGGAAGGTCGAGGAGTGCAAGACTCACCATGTCACTATCAGTAGTCGTGATCCCTACACTTCCAAGCTCATCCCTGCAAGTGGTGAGCTTGCTCAAATATGTAGAGATCGTGTCGCCCTTTTCACACTTGATTTTCCGAAGCTTATCTTTCAGCGCCAGCTTCCTCTGATCGTTGTTGTTCTAATATAGATCTTTCAATGTTTTCGACATCAAAAACGGTGTCTCCTTCCCATGGAGGCTTGAGACAATGTGGTCTCGAACTCCCTCTAGGAGGATTCTCCTTACTCTAGCCACACATTTCTTCCATTCCGCCAATTCTGTAGCATCAGATGTTGCCAGCTTGGGGACTTCTTAATCAATGAAGTCCTTTAGACCGTTATCCTCTAATACTGCTTCCATGCAATCCTTCCAGGCTATATAATTCAAGCTGCCATCAAGGGCATATTCGAGTCTTAAACCGTTGAACGCCATTGGTGAAATTGAAATGTGACAAGAACTCGATTTCTATATTCATGAACCTCAAACTTTGAACTTCTCCCTTCTTGTATATTGTTCTTTGCTTTGATCACCTTTGCTCTGATACCATGTAGAAATTCTCACTATAGATTAACAGATTATGCAATATACTAAAGCAAAATACAAGATCTACTTCTACAACAAACTTTGTGGAAGCTTAATCGAATTGAGCAAGATCAAATAGAACACATATAACTAAGAATGAGAAATCAATCACACATGAACACAGAAGAATAAACCAGGGAAAGCCTGAGCCTAAAACCCCAATCTCTGTATTATCATACAAGTGGAAATATGTTCAGGATTACAAAAAGAATCAGCTCACAAGCCATCCTGCTCTCTCTGTAATCAAACAATACAGCTCACGGACTGAATAGACACTAGATATGCCTTCCCTCAACCCTCCAAGCCTCCTATTTCCTTACGCAGTTTTTCTTGGGGTCCAATGATGCCACCTATGTGATTGGCCTCATCACACACTCACTAAACTGAAGAAGTAACTTCGCAATCTCCAAGGAATGAATTCCTTCTACATGCAAGAGATATTCACAATGTAATATTTCTGCAACTGATAGTACATTGTCCCATCATCTAATCTCAACTGGGTCTCTGTCTGAACTAACATGCATGAGTTATTTATGAGAGAATATTCAGTTATCTGAAGTGCAGCAGTTACATGCATGCATGCATTAACTAACTGAACTCACAATTAGTTCAACAAACTATTTGAACTAATCTAACTGGACTTGACTCAGTTAACTGAGCCAACTAATTACAAATCATCCTTATCTCTTTAACTGATGGATAAATTCCTCAATCAATTAAGGAACTGTTGCATGTCCCCACATAGACTTCATGTTTGATTTTCTACAACTAATTAACTCAAGATGAATTAATTAATTATTTTACAAATAGCTGCTAAGATCAAATTCGAATTTTTACTTCTTTATTTTAGTTGAGGGACTAACTAAAATAGGAAGGTATCCCGAAATGCTATTTATAGCAGTGCTAAATTTAGCACTTCTATATTTAGCATTTCTTGTTTCTATTTTCAACAATTTTTGAGTGATTCCACTTGGAATGGAGACCTAAGACATCCTAGTCAATAAATAAAAAATTCCCATCCAATTTACATCTGATTTTATTGGTCATTCGGTGAATTATAACATTTTGTAGTATCCTGTAGTTTCTTGTAGCACTCTTCCAACGTGTATATATTTGCCCAGATTTGCTCAAAAAGATTGGTTTTCATCTCTTAGGGTTGAATCATGACCCCTCGGGTCTAAATCAACGGTTGAGGAGGAATAAACACCACTTAGGACATATCTTTTTACCCATGCAAAACATCTCAGCTATTTAGGTTAATGGACAGATTTATGAAATGGGAATACAATAATGATTTTATTGATTGCCACATCCAATGAAATATGTTAATGGATCTAAACTCTTTGAAATGTAATGATTGATATTTAGTTCATGATAGTTTCTTTATGAAATTAGAATAGGTTTGTTTTCTTTGTATTTTATTCCCTGCAATAGGTTAAGGTTTCCATTTTGAGCATTTCATTTGCTGCAAATAGTTTAGAATTTGATTTCATTACATTCACTTTATTACATCATGATAGTGAAGGAAGGACACAATGTGTGTTCCACACATAGTGTTGATACCTCTTAAGTTTGTATGAACCCTCCTTTGATAATTAAATTTGGTAGCTTTGGGACTTACAACATTTTTGTTGCAATACCGTGGCTCATCACATTTTGGCGCCGTTGTCGGGGAGGTGCCAAGTATGCATTGTTTTCTTCCCTAGTTGATTTATTTATTTTTACTTTCTACAATAAAATTAAAAAAAAAAAAACAAAAACAAAAACAAAAACAAAAACAAAAACAAAACAAAAAACAAAACAAAACAAAAATAAAAACAAAAACAAAAATAAATTAAAAAACAAAAATAAAAACAAAAACAAAAACAAAAACAAAAAAAAAACAAAAACAAAACAAAAATCATTAGGCATATTTCATTTCAAGAATAGAAAATAGTATTGCATTAGCATTCTTATTCAAAAAAAAAATCTCTAACACCAACCCCCCCCCCATTTGATCACGTGGTGCAATAAGAGCCACACCACCATCCACTTTTGTAGGTAGAAGAAGAAGAGATGGCAGAGAATATAGAAGAAATGGATGGAGATGATGACAATGAAGAAGATCATATTGGATTTCCCATTTAAGATAATGAGATCTTTGTGCATATGAAGAACATCCCGCCATCTTTTCTTTCAAACTTCCATGGTATGAGGTCAGAGGATCCATAAATTTTTCTCTTTGAATTTGAAATTTTTGGTAGATGTTATGGTTACTTATTAAACACTCAAAAATTGAGATTGTTTCTGGTGACATTGAAGGATAGGGCTCTTAAATGGTTCATGAGTTTAGGGACTAATTCAATAAGATCATGAAATGATATGCAAAAGATATTTCTAGACAAATATAAAGATCATGATCTTAAAGAAGAAATATTTAGAATGAATAAAAAATAAGATGAGAGTCTATAAGATCTAATAGAGAGGTTCATGTATAATGTTAAGAGGGAAAAATTACATCATTTAGGATCAGACACACTAAAAATCCTCTTACTTAGAACAATTAGGGATGAGTGGATTGATCCCCTTGATCTCATGAGTAGAGGTTGTTATCCATGATAACACCTAAGAATAGTTTGTCAAGTCTGTTGGTCAAATTAGTTAGGGTTTTCAAATTTTCTCAAAATAAAGTTCATGATCATAGGGATTTTTGTCATCATGTCATGATTTGGGGTCCATCTAAGTTCAGATAGGTCAATCATAAAAGTTCAATTCCAATCTTTCATATGTGTCAGCTTTATTTGTTCATAATTAGAATTTTGTCAGTTTTACAGAAATCCGTAGCAACTTCAGTTATGTACACCAAGAGTTTAATACAAAAGTTCCGGACACTTTCGTAGCAGATATGTCTCTTTGAATACCTGTCTCGCTACAAAATTGCGATGAAGTACACAATTGTGCTTAACAGTGAAGTAATGGTTTTTTTGGTTTAAAAAGTGTGATTGGTCAGCCTTGTGGTGGTCCTGAAGCACTTTACCAGTCTTTGTCCATTTTCCCTATATATTGACACCCCATAGCTCCTTGCTACTAACTCATTCTTTTGTATTTTACTTTGCTGCCATAAGCTTCACGCTGTTAAAGAATTGGTTGTTGTCTCTCACACCGGTCTAGCTCTCATACAGGTCTTGTTGTCTCTAGGTTAGAGTCCACTGTTGTCTAGTTGTCTCTAGGTTGATTTGTAGGTGGAAAGAAGGTGACAAGGAGGAACCCTATGTTTTGCAGTCATGGCACACAGGAAATAGTATAAAGGAGGATCAGTGGTGCATTATGATCCCGTGGACATGAAATTGCTGGAGGAAGACCCTACCTTTGTTCAAGCGTTTGACAGCATGGGGTGCCTATGTTTTTGTCAAAAGCTACAGGGTTTCCATGTGCATATTGCTAAAGTTTTTGCTGTGAATTTCACTAGAACATAAACAAAATCTGGTCTTCTAAACTTTGCAATGTCTCTTGACACAATTTCCCGTGATACTAAGATTCCTAGGTCAGGAGAAGTGTGGTTTAAAGTCTAGAAGATCAAGCTGCAATATTGTGATGGATTTCGCAAAGAGGAACACAAAAGTATTGATATGACTGCAGGCATTCACAAAACTTGTCTTAAAGAACATTTCTGCAAGCTCTTAATGGTCATCCAAAAATACTTCACATGTGAAGGAAAATTCAACATGGTATATCAGTATCATTTCAGATTGCTACTTCATTTCACTGGTAATCAACCTCTATACATTCCATTTTATCTGTTTAGAAGTTTGGCAAAAATGGAAGACAAGGTCCAAGCCAAATCTGATGCAAGTGACACCTCTGTTTTTCATCATGGCCTCATTAAACTACTGGTTGTATAAGAGATAAATAGGTTAAATAGAGATTGGTTTGCATTCCTATTCTTGAGTACTATGATTTAGATATTTCCACCCCCTCTAGGAGAACTCCAAAATCTAAATCTATAACCCTTAGAAAAGAGAAACAACCAGAGGCAGAGAAGCCTATAGTAGAGGCTTCCACAAGCACCAAGAGGAGGATGACCAAAAGACAGAGTAAAGAACAAAGTAAAAAGAAAGGTCAGCTAATTGATATCCTAGAGGCTATTGAGATTGAAGAAAGCCCAATTGAGCAGCCTATAGAAGTGACCAAAACTGAAACTAAGAAGAAAAGAAAGAGGGCTAAGAAGTTGGAATTCACACAAGAAGAACATGGTTTCATCTTTAGGCCAAGGAAACTTGTTACAAGGTCAATGCAGCAAGTTGAAAAGATGCCAGAAGTACCTTTGGATAAAATAGAGCCATCAAAGAAAAAGAGAGGCAAGGAGGTTGTACAAGAAAAAATTGAAATAGAGGTTCTGCAGGAACAATTAAGAGAAGCTAGACAAGAAGTTATTAATTCAAAACTTGAGTTTGAGGAGTGGCAAAAAGAAGTGTCAAAGTAGATATATTTTTATGATGAAACTGCAGATAAATCCAAAAGGATGATAAAGAGGACTTTGCCTTTGCACAGGATGTTGAAACACATGTATAGAAGGAACAGTTGGCTACAAGCAGACAGGAAGAGGTTACAGGGACAAGTCATAGCACTAGAAACTCAAATTGAAATGATTAAGGTTGAACTCAAAAAGAGAAATCTCAAGATTATTGCTGAAATAGATGCTACTCCTTGAATATGGTAAAACTTTCAATTTTGTCTTTACTATACTTAAACCAGTAAACTCAGCCTTATGTATAGTGAACATGGTATTAGGAGTAATAAGGAGGCATTAGAAACCATGAAAATTCAAAAAACTCAGAATTTTAAAATTTTGTAGCAACTCCCCATAATGAAGCTGAAAATTTGCTACGAAATTGTTGTAGCTTTTCATGGAGGAGAAGGAAAACTTAAAATACAACAAAGAAAGTTCTAAGGGTACTTAAAAAAATCAAGGAAAACCTCAGAACTTGCAAAAAAAGCATAGGGGTAGCAGAAAGGTGTTTTTTGAATTTGCTACGAAACTGCTGAAGACTTTGTTTTTTGCTACGAAACTGTCAAAACTTTGTTTTTCTGTGTTTTTGAAGTTTTTCGACATCAAACATCCAGGCAGTTAGATGGATTACAGGTCATGAAGGGTGTCCACATCAACTCCTATTTTTCAGGGAGATGGGTCAACAAGTCAACCAGGTCAACATCCAAGTGGCATGAGACACATCATCAACTCCAACACATTCAAAAAATCAGTTTAGTTCGATAAGCTCCATCAAACAAAATTTGGTTGAGTTCATTTATGGTGGAAGATTCCTACTTGTATTCAAATTATGTAAAACATAAATCCCTAAGATTTCTCAATAGGTGTCAAGTAGGATAAGGTCTCAAAACTATTTGATCGAATCTAGCCCAAGTGGAAGATTTTTGTAATTAATGATATGATGGTGGTCTTACTCTATATATTTGCAGTTCCTTGACTCTAAAAGGGTTGATCGATAATGTGAGAAACAAACCCTATGTAATCTTTTGATCCAGTTAATATATAGATTGCAGCAACTCTGTTTTTGTACCTGAGATTCATGTTATGGCTTCATGTGTTCTTACCATGTTTTTTATTTTACTATCAGTATTCATAGTATTTTGATTACTTGGAATTCTTGTCAAGTGCTCCAATTTCCTTCACTTACTATGTATGACTGTGAATGTTCATCTAATATTATTTTTAAAGCCAGAGATGCCTCAACTTTCATTAAACATTGTTGTTTTCCATGATTTTCTTTAATTTGACTCCATGCCCAATGGTAGCAGTCATCACATTTTCCTTCACCTGTAAAACTACATAAAAATAAATCAAAGTTAGTCATATGTAGTTTTGAGTTGTTTTAAGTGAACTTGATAAGTGTTTTGAGAGAGCCCTCTCAGACTGGAAGGGCTAACTTCCAGTCAAAGTGGTTTTGAAATAGTTACGCTGGGTTGAAGGTTGACACATCCCAACTCTATTAGCTTAGTGATAATAGAGGTGATGTATACAAATTATCATTTGAAGATATTTGTGAAACAAGCAAACACATATCAAGAGGAAGGGCAAGAGTAATTCAATCCGCATCAAGATCGGTAAGTCAAGCTAAACTTGGAAACTTTCTTAATAACTTTAAAATAGAAATTCATAGCAATCTAAGTGAACAAGTAGAAATGTTAAGAATACAAAATGAGCAAAAAGAAGATGTTGATATTTGTGTTTTCCATGCAGAATCACATGATGTTAAATATTTCCCCTCATTACCAAGGTTGAAGGAAGTTTACCAAGAGGACAATGGAGCAAGTCAATTGCCAATGCAGCTATGTTATGTAGCTCCAAGAGGACCATGGAAACCTATTCAACCTGATATGATGCAAGAGCCTAATTCACAATTTCAAGCTTATGCACATCCATCTCAAAGTAATTGGAACACACCCTTTCCTTGGCAACCTTGGCCATCTCAACCCCAAAACCAATCTTGGCAACAAGGTTGGCAAGGAACTTATGGGAGCCATCCACAATATCCTCAATATTTTCCTCAATATCCTCCATACCCAACTCCATGTTATCCCTACCATCCACCTCCACCACAACCACAACCCCAACCACATCCACTCCCACTCAACTACTTGTACCACCATTTCCAAACCCACACAATGAAGTAGCTCAACCCACTTACAATGCTGAGGTACAACACTTCCAAATATCTCCTCTTGATCTAAATGGTATTCATCTTAGCTCAGGAAGAGTATTGCAAAAAATAGATTCTCTTGATATCATTGAAGGACAACATTCAAAAAAAAGAAGACTCAAATGAGAATACCAAAGAATCATGGGTTGCACTTGATGAAGAGCAGACATCATAATCAGATATTTAGAAAGTTCCCTCATGTTCACCATTAGATCCTCTATGTGTTCAAGAGAATAATCAGCAAAAGGAAGAAGAAGACATCCAAGATGATCCAAATCAGCAAGTGGACCAGAGGCATCAAAACTATATTGAAATATGGTTCCAGACAATTAGTAAGTTGCAACCACACACTCTTCTTCAACAATTCTTGATATCATCTCAGTCAAAGCATTTGGTCTCTGAAATTCAAGTACATGTCAAAGCATATATTTCAAGCCTACACATCAGTTTATCTGTCATCTTGATGTGCACATGGCTCCGTTGTGTTATCCATGATAACTCACTAAAATAAATTTTAGTTTTATTACTTAAGGTTTTCCACCACTGATCTTTTCATCTATTTGTTGTTTTTCTGAAAGAGGTTGATGTGCTTTATATTTAGATATTGAGGAGGAAGGATAGGTCCATTCTATTTTTTTTGGAGAAATTCTCATATTCCCATATTCTCATCCCATTTCACCCATTCCTACTCTAGTTGTGTTCCCTACTTTCAAACTCTAGCCATATTCCCTACTTTCAAACTCTAGTCGCGACCCATTCTCCTTTGAAAACCTTCATAAAATATGTCACAAGCCTTTTTAAAGGCTGGGACCCAAAGTTTATATCACAATCAGCCTTTTCCCTTATGCAATATCATATACACTGTATCCCTCATCCACTTGTGATTGCGATATCACAAAACGCAAAGTATTTCTTCCATCGATATCGCACTTTCTCCTTGCCGATTGCAATATCGCATGTCTTCCACCGATTTCACATATCGCATGTCCCGGTCACCGATAAGTTACCACCAGTCCCTCCATCGATTGCGATATGACATGTTATACCATTAGCATTAATAAATGCACATTTCTCACTCTCAATCATAATCCCGTTTTAATCTGATGGCTCTAAGGCCTTTTCACACCCCACCCCACCCCCCCTATGTTTCTCTTTATCGGTGGGGGGGGGTCCAAAAAGGTGGTTTCCCTGTCGTTATGTGTGTCCTCCCCTCATCATTTCGCACCCCCCCCCCCCCGCGCCCCCCTCAATACCTCTTACCACTCGCACCCCCCTCTGAAAACCGCTCAACCCTTACACCCACTCCCGCCATAACACGTGCTCTTGATTACATCACCCTCACTTCCGCTCCACCTCCACTTCCCCACTGCCATGTATCTCCTCCCACCTGATCCCGTTCCCGATTACTATTCCATCTCTCGACCTTCATCCACAACATGCCAACCCAGCCATGGACGTCCACTCCTGTCCCGATGGTATGTCCATTCCCTCCAACCCCCATCTTCCACATGGCCCCTCCATGTACATTCATTCATAATCCAAAAGAATCACCCCCTTTGCTCCGGATATATAATGATTAAAGGTTGTTTCCCCAAATTTCCCAATAGTCTATAAATGGATAAATTAATGTAAAAGGTGAAAATGATTAAACTAAAATAACAACAGAAGCAGCAAAGGAAAAGAAGACAGCGAGGCATTTTCAACACGTTTCAACAGAAAACGGCACAGTAGATTCGAAGAGCCAGATGTCTGAGTTTCCACCAATACAGTGTTGCACTTTAAATTATTGTAACTATCCATACTACTCTCATTTGTATTCAAACTTTGGTGTGACATAAATTCTTATGAAGGCTCGAAGTTTTATTAATCAGATAGGATTAGATCTCATAGTTGTCGATTGAATCTAGCCCAAGTGGCATATTATGTAAAGGGATCTCTTTCCTATAAATATGTAGATTTTCACAGTCCCATCCTGCCATGTTCCTTTCTTGTTATTAGTTTTCACAGTGTGTTGATTACTTGGAAACCTGTCAAACAGCTCCAACTTCCTTTAATTTATTGTGATTACTGTGAATGTCCTGATCCACCTTAGTAAACCAAAGATGCCTCCGTTTCCATAAAACAGTGTTGTTAATTGTTGTTTTTCTTTGACTGACTCCATGCCCAATGGTGGTTTCCCTCACACTCTTTCACCTGAAAAATCAAATAGAAAACTAGAGTTAGCCATCTGCATTCTTAAAAATATTGAGAGATCCCTCTCAGATTGGAAGGGCTAAATTCCAATTAAAATCTGCTTTGAAATAGTTACACCGGGTTGAAAGGTTGACATAGCCAAACCTGCTGCAACCCAGTGATAACATTGTGGTGTGTCTGTCGGGAGCCGAAAATCTACTTTTTCTGGTATTCTCTTCGAGCCTCTTCTTTTTTATTCCTAAGGGTAACAGGAAATCAGAAGTTCCAAAGGTTGTGATATTACCTTGGCGACTCCACTTTTAAAGAATACTAAATATCGAAGTTTCATGGTGACTCCATTGCTTGCAGATGAGTAGCTTGAATATTTTCAAGATAATTTATACCGCAATTCTATTCTAGTCATCAATGAAGGTGAAGTTTCTTTCATTTGCAAGCTCAAGTGATGGATTCAGTTTTTATTCTGAGTTTCCCATATATGATCCACTACTAATTTTGTTCAAGCATAGTCGAGTAGCCCAAGTGTTGGATCAGCTCTTTGTCTGGTTATACTGGAGATTTTATATTGCTTGAATTAAGTAGGTTGATTTCTAATTGTTAGAGTATGACATAAATAAACTTGTTGGGCAAGCATTTCCTTCAGCTTTAGATTACATGTTGCAGGTTTCTTTTCAGTTTGGTGGAGTGGTTTTGATGTAGTCTTGAGTTTTGGATCAGCCCAATGATCAGGCAACTGGTCTGCTAATTCTTTGCTACACTACAGGGGCGCAACATCCCCATTGGAGCCAATTTTATCCATGATAACTCACTAAAATAAATTTTAGTTTTATTAGTTAAGTTTTTCCACCACTAATCTTTTCATCTATCTGTTATTTTTCTGAAATAGGTTGTTGTGCTTTATATTTGGAGATTAAGGAGGAAGAACATGTTCATTCTATTTGTTTTGGAGAAATTCCCATATTCCCATATTCTCATCCCATTTCACCCATTCCTACTCTAGTCGTGTTCCCTACTTTCAAACTCTAGACGTATTCCTTGCTTTCAAACTTTAGCCGCGACCCATTTTCCTTTGAAAACCTTCATAAAATATGTCGCAAGCCTTTTTAAAGCCTAGGACCCGTATTTTATATCACAATCGGCCTTTTCCCTTATGCAAAACCATATCCGACGTATCCCTCATCCACTTGAGATTGCGATATCACAAACACAAAGTCTTTCTTCCACCGATATCGCACTTTCTCCTCACCGATTGTGATATCGCATAACCCTTCGCCCGTCGATTGCGATATCGCATGTCTTCCACCGATATTGCATATCCCATGTCTCGGTCGCCGATCAGTTACCACCTATCCCTCCGTCAATTACGATATGACATGTTATACCGTCGGTGTTAAAAAACTCACATTTATTACTCCTGATCGCAATCTCATTTTAATCCGACAACTCTAAGGCCTTTCCCCCCCCCCCACCCCCCCGCTATGTTTCTCGTTATCAGCGAGGGGGTCCAAAAAGGTGGTTTCCCCACCACTATGTGTCCTCCCCTCATCATTTCGCACCCTCCCCCCTCTCAATACCTCTTAACACTCGTACCCCCCTCTGAAAGCCGCTCAGCTGCTACGCCCACTCCTGCCATAACACGTGCTCCCGATTACATCACCCTCACTTCCGCTCCACCTCCACTTCCCCACTGCCACGTATCTCCTCCCACCTAATCCCGCTCCCGATTACTATTCCATCTCCCGGCCTCCATCCACAATGTGCCAACCCAGCCATGGACGTCCACTCCCATCCCAATGGTATGTTCATTCCCTCCAGTCCCTAGCTGCCACATGGCCCCTCCACGTACATTCATTCATAATCCAAAAGAATCGCCCCCTTTACTCCGGATATATCATGATTAAAGTTTATTTCCCCAAATTTCCCAATAGTATATAAATGGAAAAATTAATGTAAAAGGGGAAAATGATTAAACTAAAATAATAAAAGAAGCAGAAAAGGAAAAGAAGACAGCAAGGCATTTTCAGCACGTTTCAACAGCAAACAGCACAGCAGATTCAAAGAGCCAGATGTTCGAGTTTCCACCAATACAGTGTCATAATTTAAATTATTGTAACAATACATATGACTCCCATTTGTATTCAAACTTTGTTGTCATATAAATTCCTATGAAGGCTCGAAATTTTATTAATCATATAGGATTAGATCTCATAATTGTCGATTGAATCTAGCCCAGGTGGTAGATTATGTAAAGGGATCTCTTCCGTATAAATATGTAGATTTTCGACTATGCACGGGGGATCGATGATGTGAGAACCATTGTTGTATTGTTTTCAGTTAATAGAAAATACAGTTTGTAGCAATTATGTTTTAACTTGAGATTCATTCCAGTTTCAGTCTCATCCTGTCGTGTTCCTATGTTGGTATTAGTTTTCACAGTTTTTTGATTACTTGGAAATCTATCAAACAACTTCAAATTCCTTCAATTTGCTGTGATTACTGTGAATGTCCTTATCCACCTTAGTAAACCAAAGATGCCTCAGTTTCCATAAAACAGTGTTGTTTGTTGTTGTTTTTCTTTGACTAACTCCATGCCCAATGGTGGCTGCCCTCACACTCTTTCACCTGAAAAATCAAATAGAAAACCAGAGTTAGCCATATGCATTCTTAAAAATATTGAGAGAGCCCTCTTAGATTGGAAGGGCTAACTTCCAATTAAAAGCTGGTTTGAAATAGTTACACCGAGTTGAAAGGTTGACATAGCCAAACCTGCTCCAGCCCAGTGATAACACATTAGAAGTATTCTTATACTTGAAAAGGATTTTGTTAGAGTAGGGTAGAAAAAAAAAATTAAAACGAAAAATAAGAGTGAAAAAATAAAATCTCGGGTGAAAACCTCCTTTTAGGCACATGAGATTGGCTCATTGATTGAAAACCTCCATGAGGCGATCAAATGGTTGGAAAAAAGAGAAAAATGAGAAAAAGAAAATATCCTAGGTGAAAACCTCCTTTGAGGTGCCTAGGAAGACCTACTAGTTCAAAACCTCATGGTGATGGCTAGTAGGCCTAGAAGAAAAAAATAGAGAAAAAAATAAAAAAATATTTGCTCCATGTATCTCTCTCTCATGAATGCAGGTGTTCTCCAACCTCTGCAAGCAATAAAAACAAGTTAGCCACCAAAAGAAAAGTTGATCAAAAGCCTAGTCAAAGGAAGTCAAACTTGGACTTTCTCCTCCTTTGCTCAGATGCTCCAGAAGGACCATAGTCATGCCAATCCATCACCCTCGTCTATTTCCACCATTCACTCATCATTCCCAAGCTTTTACAACTCATTTTCCTTGTCCTAAAATGCTATAGGAAGACTTTGTTTTGCTACAAGAAACAAAAATACATAGACCAGAAAATTATTTTTGTCATATATTGAAAATCGTGCATCCATTTGCTAAATTGTTTAAGGGGAGATGCATATGGATGATAGTAACATGCCCAAGCAATTTTAACAAATTCAGGTCACACTTTTTGAGAAATTTACCTCCATCACCTACAACCATTTTTAAATTTTATCGATATCCGTGCATCCATTTGCAAAGTTATTTCATGGGGAGATGCATATGGATGATGGTAACATGCTCGAGAAATTTCAGCAAATTCCAATCCACAATTTTCGATAAATTAACCTCCATCACCTACAACCATTTTTTATTTTTCTCAAGATTCATGCATCCATTAGCCAAGATTGTTTTATGGGGAGATTCAGGTCAATCTAGTATACCATTTGGGAGATATGGGAAAAACAAGTCTACTACAGGATGTTTTGAATTGCTACAGGATGTCGTGAAATGCTACAGGAAGTTGGCTGAGGGGTTTTGAAGGAAAATAATGGTGAGATGAAGTGTTGGAAGGGTGTATTCCAGTTGTGAAAAGTGTGGGGAAGGTGAACATCACCCATGGTCAAGCCCAACACTCTAAGAAGGTCGGATTTGACTAAGATAGCTTGCTCACTATAACTAAAAGACAGAGGTTTAGAATATGGGTTGGCATCCATCAACTCCACCAGCAGCAGATTGACCACCGGAAAGAAACTTTCACACAACAACCTTATCAATCAAAGAATCAGCAAGCTATGAAGACCTATGTAGAAGAAAACAAAGGAAATTATCACCTCCAGGGGACCATGGATCGATCATCAACTCAACAACAGCATGCATGCCTCTCCAAAAACCATCAGGTAGGTACAAGTATGCAATATCCTTGACCTCTTCTCTTGAGCATATTATAGTTAGAAATTTGTTTTCAATGCATGAGATGTGAGGTTTTATAAGTTAAGGATGGGTCAGTAGTCTCAGCCACCCTCAACTAGTTAATTGCAGCTAACTCCCTCACTCATGGAATGTGGAAAATCCAAATTATAAAGGGTGATGTTTATGAGGAATGGGGACAGTAGTTAAAAGAGGAAATTCATGCAAAGGCCAAGTCACGAAAGCACTCCAAACCCTCCATCCACTATCTATCCATCATTCATCCATCCCATTTCATAAGAAAAAATTAATATTTTTCAAGAACAAACCCTACACTCTAACTCACCCTGAAAAATTTCTTGAAAAAAACACATAGAGCACATCTGCTCCACTTTCACTAATTGGAATCCGGATTAGGGTCAAAAATTTGGTCAAAAATAAAAGTGCTCAAAATCGCTCAAAGCCTGAAAAAATGTGTTTGTCTCAGTGATATGATCCCACTGCAACTCATTTCACTCAAAACAGAGCTCGTATGAGAAAGATATTGCGTTCTGATCGTTTTATCAAACAAGCAAATTTTGGGTATAGGCTGACTAGGATGCTAACTAGGCATCCATATAGCCCAGTCAGTAAAAAGAATATTCCTTGAAATATTCCCACAAGTGGCTCAATCAGATTCTGACAAGTGTCAGCATATTATTTCTCAAGTGCATTTAAGGTGGACCAATGAGGGGATGACACATGGCAAGCCCGGAGGCCTCCACGTGCTCTCTCAAAGGTCGGGTAAAAGTTTATTTGCAGGTCAGGGAATCGAACCCGCAACCTCACCCACACAAGCCCCATGCACTATTGTTATGCCACACCATGTCACTTAATAGACTATGGGCGCACTTTTTATTTAAATGTTAAAGCGTCGAAGTTTGGAGGTAAGGGCCAGCCCCCTCCCCATGTGACCATACACCGAAACCATAAGCTAGTGCTTATGCTAACCACGATTTTAATGCGGAAAATGGAGATTAGTGTTAATTAACCCATACTTATCCATTAATTAATTTCAGATTTAGTTGGAAGTAATTTTGGCGGGTCCAACAAATCAGCACTACTCCAAATTTGGCGAGGTTAACTGGAGTTTATCCAAATTTGGTGGAGTTTTCCTAGCGAAAAATGAAGAGGCCATAACTTTTGCATATTTCGACCAATTTTGGCTCAAAAAGAGTCATTCCTAGATTATTTGGATGCTCTGAACACAATGGAATAGGTTGTAGAGGCATAAATTCACATATGTACGTGATTTTGCTACGTTGAAGTTTAAGGAAGCCTAGGGCCACCAAGAGAGGAGGTCAAGCCTAGATCGGCTGAAGTTCAATTGCAGAGCTTGGATAGTCATTTTTTGGGTTTTTGGGTCTTCTGAATCCAATGGAGTAGGTTGAAAAGCCATTGGAGTACTTCAAGTGTATGTAATCATAGAATTTACCATTAATCCAAATAGGGCCTAGCCATTGAAGCAGGTCCAAGGAGATGTAGCCTAGGAGGGGTGAACTCCTTTATCAGCTTTGTGTTATGAATTTTATGTGTTTTACTTCTCTGCAATTTACTTGTTGTATATGTGTTTTAAAAAGCTAATTAACCTCATAAATTTCTCATGAAATACATTAAATACTTGACACATAATCCTTCACATTTTGGTTAATTTGAAACGATCCTAAACACATTTTTTTAATACTTATGAGGGAGCTTGCATAGCATTAACAAGTTTGCCCAACATTCAGATCAAGTTGGTAACAGAGAACTATTAGCTCATTTTAACCCTGAGATGGTTTGCCAAGGTTAGCTAGAAAATTAGCTATTGGTTTTGTATTTGTGCAAGGAAAATTTAACTGTGTGCAAGTTTATGTGTGTAATCTTTGTGAAGCTTTGTGAAGATTTTTTGATGCAATACAAGTGTGATGGAAGCTTCAACAAGTGATGTTTCTAATCCATCTTCCTTAGCAAGAGTCTTTGATTTAGATATGTTGCAAGAGCTTATCATCATGAGAGATATGGTGCAAGAGATGAATCAAGATAGGAAGGAGAACACTATACTTCAAGAGGAGTTGATGGCCATGAAGGAGGAGAAGCAAGAGATTCTTGAAAAGATGCATGAGATGGAGATTCAAATCCATGATGCCAAGGAAACCCTAGCCAAGTATGTGCATGAAAATGAGGTATGAAATTCAATTTTATCTTCAATTTCCTCTCAAAATGAATGTTTTGGTGCTTTTGAAAGACACACTAGAGGAATAGGGTCCAAATTATTGATGAAGATGGGTTATGAAGGTAAAGGGTTAGGCAAACATGCACAAGGCATAGTTGAGCCAATTGTTGTTGAGGAAAGGCCTAGGTATTTGGGTCTTGGTTATGGACAACATGATGGAGAATGCTCCAAAGCCAAGGAGGCACATGAAGTTGTTCCAAGAAGGACTTTCATTACATGTTCATTACCTCAAGCTTGTGAAGTTTATCTTCATGAGGAATGCAAAAGTTTTATACCCACTTTACAAGAAGATGTTCATAAGCATGCAACTAGTGGAAATGGCAAACAAGAGGACGTTGAAAGCTCTAAGGTCATTGAAACCATTGTTGGTATTCCGAAGAGAGCCTCTACCTCATAAAATTCACCTCCTCAATAAGGCAACAAAGGTGAATGTGAAAGGTATAAATCTGCCTTTAATCAAGTTTCTTTTTATTATGATAAACATGGTAAATCTTCACATAAGATTTGGAGAAAATTTACATGTTCCTTTTTTGGTTTGAATAACCATTGTTTCGAGGTGTTGCAAGAGGATAGCCATACATAGGAAACTTTCAAAGCAAAAGATAAAGGTCCATTAGATAATGGAAACCATGTTGAAAAGAAGATGCAATTATTTTTCACTCATTGCCATAAGCAGGGTCATCTTGTAGACAAGTGTTGGACTTTGCATCCAGCAAGTCATCCATGACATTTGAAGAAGGTGGAGAGAGATTTTGGCGAGAATGCAAAAGAGGATTCCATAGTTGATGTGGGTTAGGATGATACACATGATGAATTGAAACTGAAAGAATCGCCATTGAAATGGTTTGGAAAGAGATGGTTAGATTTCTTAACCAATCAAGGCCTTGCATTTCTTTTGATAATTTATGCAAATATTGCCTTATTGATGCATTTTCTTGTTATTTGGATACATTTCTTTTCTCTTGAAAGTATGTTGCATATTGCATGAAGCAAGATGTTGGAAAATTAAAGTTATGTTGACTCACTTAGATTCAGCATAGATGGCAATTTTCAAATACAAATTTGCATGAATGTTGCTTTCTTGAACTTGCATGTTGACGCCAGGAAGGTGTTCGAAAGTGGAGTATGTTGACTCACTTTATTGCAGCAAATTTGGTCATTTCAGCTCTTTAAGTACTCATACATACCAATGGGATTATTGTACTTTTGATTGTACTTGTGAGAGAGTTGAGAATTGTTATACATGCATGAGAGTTTGTGTGTGTGAACAGTGGAATTTTTAATAGTTGCATTGTGCTTGAACATGCATGAGTGATTGACTTGTGTTGGTTGATTGCTTTGTTAACATGTATGTTGTCAACTTGAGAATGTTTATCATTTTCACATTCATGAGTGTTGGCTTGTGTGGTCGATTCATTGTTACATGTATGTTATATCGACTTTGAAGAGTTGATTTTGTCTCCAAATATGAAAGGGAGATGTGACGAATTGTTTCATGATAATGTGGAATTCTTGTTGTAAATCGTCAAGTTGTTGTACATACTTTTGCTTGACTTGAAAGTCAGTTGTTTGAAGAAGCATATTTTGTCGATTTTTTTTTAATCGATGGTTTATACACCAAGATGTAAGAGTAAATGGTGATGTTCACATGATGTGACATTTGTTGCTTTGAAGAAGCAAAAGGAAGAGGTCGTCAAGTTATATTCTTGCATGAGTGTTTTTAAAGGTTAATGGTGTTTCTTGTGACAAGATGTCACAGGATTTTGGAAGGTCCACGCTTGAGCAAGAGGCTCATGATTAGCCTTCATTCTCAAATCATGACATGAGCAGCATGTTAATACTAGAGGATGATGGAATCAAGAAGCAAAAGTGGACAAAAATGCCAAAAAAAATTGCAGCCATTGTAGACCATTTGATGTGTTGACGCCAAGAAGCGAAAGAGATGGTGAATGCATTCTTCTAGATGTGGAATTTGGAACCGTGGAGGTAAAATAATGGTCATTTATTTTCTTGTTATTACTGATATTAGAACTCATTATTGTAGTTCACTCAGATGGGCTTAACTTGGAAAAGTGGTTTCCAAGGAGAAGCTTGCATCGAATGCATGTGTTGCAAAGGAGGAACATGATTCTCAGTGGGAAGGCCATCAGTCATCTTTCCAAGCACTGAGGAATTTATTTGGTATAGCAAGGTGTTTAATCAGCAAACATCCAGCAAGTATTGGATTAGGTCAACAGCAAAAGGAGAACATTGGTTGAAGTGCCAAGCCATTTGCAAGGCAAGGCATGTCAGTGAACCCAAGTGGTTGTCATGGAGATTTTTCCAAGTAGAATCAATTGATAGAACTTGGGAAGGAGAATATTGTCCAGCTCTCATAAGATAACCAGCTTTTGTGGGTCCAAAAGCCTGTCAATGGGAAGGAGTGATCAAAATCTGGATTAGAGGCAAAAATTTGCTCAAAAATCAAAGTGCTCAGAATCGCTCAAAACATGAATTCCTGCGTCCATCTCGATGATACAATCCCAACACAACTCATTTCACTCAAAACGGAGCTTGTATGGGAAAGATATTGCGTTCTGATCATTTTATCAAACAAGCAAATTTTAGGTACAGGTTGACTGGGATGCTGACTAGGAATCTATACATCCCAATCAGCAAAAAGAATATTCCCAGAATATTCCCACAGGTGGCTCAATCAGATTTCAACAAGTTTCGGCATATTATTGGTCAAGTGCATTTAAGGTGGACCAATGAGAGGTTGACATGTGGCAAGCCCGAAGGCCACCACGTGCTTTCTTAAAGGTCAGGTAAAAGTTTATTTGCAAGCCAATGAATCGAACCCAAAACCTCACCTGCACAAGCCCCAAGCACTACCATTATGCCACACCATGTCACTTAATAAACTATGGGTACGCTTTTTAATTAAATGTTAAAACTCCGAAGTTTGGAGGTAGGGGTCAGCCCCGCAGGCCAGCCCCCTCCCCGTGTGACCATACACCGAAACCATAAGCGAACACTTATGCTAACCACAAGTTTAATGCGCCAAATGGAGATTAGTGTTAATTAACCCATACTTATCCATTAATTAATTTTGGATTTATTTGGTGGAAATTTTGGTGGGTCCGACAAATCCGGCACTACTCCAAATTTGGCGGGGTTAACTGGAGTTTCTCTAGATTTGGTGGAGTTTTCAAAGGGAACACTGAAGAGGCCATAACTTTGGCATATTTCGACCAATTTTGGCTCAGAAAGAGTCATTCCTAGATGATTTGGATGCTCTAAACACAATGGAATAGGTTGCAGAGGCAGAAGGACACTTTTGTACGTGATTTTTCTACATTGAAGTTTAAGGAAGCTTAGGGCCACCAGGAGAGGAGGTCAAGCCTAGATCAGCTGAACTCCAATTGCAAAGCTTGGATAGTCATTTTTGGGGTTTTTTGTCTCCTGAATCCAATGGAGCATGTTTCAAAGCCATTGGATCACTTCAGGTGCATGTAATCAAAGAATTGACCATTAATCCAAAGAGGACCTAGCCATTGAAGTGGGTCCAAGGAGATGTAGCCCAAGAGGGGTGAACCTCTTTATCATCTTTGTGTTATGATTTTGTTGTGTTTTACTTCTCTGCATTTTACTTGTTGTATATGTGCGTTAAACAGCTAATTAACCTCATAAATTTCTCATGAAATACACTAAATACTAAACACATAATCCTTCACATTTTGGTTAATTTGAGACGATCCTAAACAAATTTTTTTAATACTAATGAGGGAGCTTGCATAGCATTAACAATTTTGCCCAACATTCAAATCATTCACTAACCTACACTACTCCCTCTGAGCCCTAGCATCGTCCTCCAAACCCTCTACATAATTTATCATCACTCCCATACAGTTAGAAGACCCTAAAAGAGAAAGAATGATTGTTACAGGAAGAAAACCTCCTCCTATAGCAGTGTGTGCAACCATTACAACAAGCCATAATCCTATTTTTCTTCCCTTTCCCATAAAGTAGAGGGGGTGATACCATCTCATAAGGCACTCTACCACTCCTGTTGGGGTGATACCATCTCATAAGGCACTCTACCACTCCAAGCAGGACTTTCCACCAGCAATAGTAGCACCTTGCGCAACAACAAATGACCTGCACACATAGCAACAACAGTCAAATACCATGAAGGGTAGAGAAGAAATACAGAGAAACAAGAAAAATAGAAAATCCCAAGAAGGAGCACTAGGAGAAATGGGTGCAGGATTTAATGGAAGGGAAGCAACTTTTGACACCTATGAGGAGGCCAACCACTAGAGCAACCATAACTAAGCAGCTCAAGGCACAAATTGTTTTGCTATAGGAGAAAATGGAGCTGCTACAGGAAAAACATGGTTGCTACACGAAAACAGGGTTGCTACAGGAGACAGTCAGCTTGCTACAAGATTGTCCCAAAACAAAAATAAAAAATGGGCCCTATATTGAGTATTATTGGCCACAAAACCCTAGAACTTTGAAGGAGACTTCAAAGAAGGGGTAAGTACTTGATCTATCACCTCTTGCAAACAAAATTATGTGAAAAACTCCTCCACTAAACATCATGTAGCAGAACCATAAAAAAAATGAATTGTGGAGTTTTCTTGTGAGGATGAGCATTATGATGGGAGAATAAACTTGTTTTGAGATTTTCATACCATTATTCACCTCACTCATCAACAGGAAGCACTCCTCCTCTTGCCATAAGCTGAAATTATGAGTGCTATGAAATTTACAATTAGCAGTAGGTTTCCCTTGCACAAACCTTAAGAAGAAATGGACAAATGTTGTTGACATGGATACAAAAGATTTTATGAACTTAAAGAGACAGTTAGGGATGAATCTGAAGAAGAAGAAGAGGGTGGAAAAGAAAAATAAAATGTTGAAACATAAGATAAAGTGCCTAAAAAATCAGGACAAAGGATAAACGGAGAATAAGAATCAAATCGAAGAGATAACCTCCCTCCAATCCAAAATAAAGGAGCCCCAAGCCTCTCAGAAGAAGGCAAGCACCAGGGGAGCCATGACTAAACAACTAAAAGAAGAATATGCCCTGCTACAGGAAGGAAAAAATTTGCTACATGAAGGCATAAAGTTGCTACAGGAAAGTGTTGAACAGCTATAGAACAAATCAGGGAGGCCACCAGGGCCATGAATGAGGCACAATGAGGTCACTAAGTTGCTAAGAGGATGAGCAACACTTTCATCAGGGGGGTATGATGGGCCTCTAAATTAGACATAAATTAAGGCCCATTTAACCACCCTTGAGCACATTAAACCTCTCTTTTTGCATTAGATAACATATTTTTAACTTTACTATGTTCATTAGGAAGGTTTATGGATAATTGCATATTTGTGCCTAATATTATTTATTTTTGTGGAATATTGTGAGAATATTGGGCAGATTATGGAGATTTGGAGGAGGAGATAATTTAGGTACCTGCTCCCTACTACAGGAGGAGCAATATTGATAATAAACCAACAAGATATTCTGAAATTATTGCACAGATTTTGGAGCTCCAGTGATTGAGAAAATCTAGGAATGTGTTCCCTATCATTTAATGCAGATTCCTAGTGTTGGGAACCAGATCCACTATTAGAGGGATTTTGGAGGGGAAAACTTCCTCCTTTAATGGGGAATGCTTCCTAATAATTTTGTATAATTACCAAGTTGAATTTGCCTCTAGGGGTTGATTCTTCTTAGTCTTCTTGTGCAGAACACTTGTATTTTTGCAGCGCCACTTTCATTTCTTGCAGAGATGTAATTGTATTGATGGAAATAATGAAGATTAGTGCCATGTTCAGCTTCTAAATCTTGGTATCCTTCATAGGACTTTGATTTTCCATGGAATTGGCAATCCTAGGAGCCTCAGAGCCCTTTTGTATAATATATTTTTCTTCCTTTCACTTCTTATTCACATGCATCTCCTGTTCTTGTCTTTTTCTATTTCTGCATTTAGTATTGATGATTTCTTGTTGTAAGATTGCGTTAAATGGCTGAAGTAAGTTCTTTCGTAGAATCACAAGCATCATTCCATCCTTGGAACAGCTTGGGAAGGTCATAGTAATCATTGAGCTACTTAGATTAGTTTGCTTATTCCCAAATCTAAATTTCTAGAAGTCCCTTGTGGCAAATAGTAGTAAATTTCTGCTATTTTTTAGAACATGCTAACGAGCTTCAATAGATTTGATTCCACTTGCATTAGATCAAAAAAAATTACGGTTAATAACAAAATTTACCCCATTGCATTTTCACTTGATTAGGTTAGGCGTTTGATAGATTTACTAGCTCACTAGTTCTCAAATTTCTATATTTTAGACTAGTAATTTTCTGCTATTTTTTAGCATGGGTTAACAGGGGTATTTTTGAGTGATTCCACTTGGAATGGAGACCTAAGACATCCTATTCAATAAAAAAATTTGTCCCATCCAATTTGGATTTGATTTTCTTGGTCATTCGGTGAATTATAACATCTTGTAGCATCTTGTAGTTTCCTATAGCACTCTTCCAATGTGTATATACTTGCCCAGATTTGCTCAAAAAGATTGGTTTTCATCCCTTAGGGTTGAATCATGACCCCTAGGCTCTAAATCAATGGTTGAGGAGGAATAAACACCACTTAGGACTTGCCTTTTTACCCATGCAAAACATCTCAGCGATTTGGGTTAATGGACAGATTTATGAAATGGGAATACAATGATGATTTTATTGATTGCCACATCCAATGAACTCTGTCAATGGATCTGAACTCTTTGAAATGTAATGATTGATATTTATTTCATGATATTTGCTTTATGCAATTAGAATAGGTTTGCTTTCCTTGTGTTTCTTTCCTATAATAGGTTAAGCTTTCCATTTCGAACATTTCATTTGCCGCAAAATGTTTAGGATTTGATTTCATTACATTCACTCCATTACATCATGACAGCGAAGGAAGGGCACAATGTATGTTGCACACAGAGTGTCGATACCTCTTAAGTTTGTATGAACCTTGGGTTGATAATTAAAGTTGGTAGCCTTGGGAGTTGTAACATTCTTGTTGTAATACTGAGGCTCATCAAGGCTATCAAGTGTGAGTTAGCCAGAGAAAAGGAAAGTCAAGTTTGAATTTGTCATGATTCCATATTTAATAAGTTTAGGCTTTATATACACGTGGTTGGGTTATTGTTTTGTTTGAAATCTAAGATTTGTAGCTCTCGATCTTGAATGCATGGTATTTGCATGTGAATCAAACTGATAAGGGGATTTCCTGCTTATCTGGAGGATGTTGAACTCCTTGTTATCCTCTCAAGTTCCATATATTCTGTAGTTGCTTTATGTGATCCAGGTGGATATTGGTGGCCACCCACCTATTCCACCTAGACCTCCAGTTGATTTAACTTGTTTCCTTTTTTATTGCATCATTTATTATTTGTTGCAGTTTTTTGGGTCCTAAACTTCCGGAGCAGTTTTGACCCCCTAAATGGCGTTTTTTTAGGTCTGCAATAGGCCCATAGCCATAGTTAAGGGCCTACCACAAATCATGTAGTACTTGGAGAGATATTTCCAACAAGGTATCGTACGTGCCAAACGGAGATAATGTAACCAAGTTATGACCCCGAGAAGTTGGTTGCCCATATAACCCCAACGGGGCCCACAAACTCTTGGCATTCCATCTCCTGGGGTTAGGGCTTTGGTTGTTTATGGTTTTTCCTTGTTGTTCAATAATAAACAGGCCCTTGAGCCTCATTGTAACATAGTTTAGAGGCATGTAGCCACCACATCTTTTCTCATAGATAAGCTACCATCGCCCGAGCTAGTTTATTTTTATTTTTGTATGTAAGCATATTTAAGTTCTTTTGATATTAAAGACATGAAGCTTTATTTTTGGTGCATCTTTGTGTATATGGATATTTCTCTATTTTGTTGTGTTCCTGCATAAGTCTGGATCAGTGGTATCAGAGCAGTCTACTCTTTCTTTGTTTTTCTTTGCATGTCCCCAATGAGGTCAGGGTATAAGGAGTTAGGGCTCGAACTGGTTGAATCTTTGCAAGACCATCCTCGCAAAACCCGATGACCTCTCATGGCGAAAGAAAAGAAAGATGAGGGGGTAAGAGATCCTTCCAAAATATTTCTCGAGGAAACCCTCAAGCAACAAAGGAACGTGGTGATGGGTAAATTTTCCCAGATCCTTCGACGACTACCCACAGGCGACACATCTTCATTCAGCAGCCACTCTAGAAGCGCCACTCCTTTTAAGGTACAAGTTAGCTTTGATATTCCCATATTTGAGGGCCAGATATATGTAGACATCGTAGATAAATGATTAAATCTGTTGGAAGGATATTTTTCAGTTCATGACTTTTCCAATCAGGAAAATATTATTTTTTCACTTCTCAAAGTCACCCCACACATCAAGGACTGGTGGGAAACCTACTGTGAACAAAAGGACAAGAGGGAATCCTCACTATTTTCAACCACACCCACTTGGAATTCTTTTTTAGACATCATCAAGGAACAATATCACCCTATTGGGACCTATGAAGATAAATACATAAAGTGGACCATGCTACTACAGGGAAGGTATTAATGACCTTGTAGACCAGCTCAAAGGGGAAAATATTTCAGCAAGGTTGACTTGAAGTCTGGTTATCACCAAGTGCCTATCAAACCCTCCGGTGTGTGGAAGGTTTCCTTCAAATCCAAGGAGGGCCTTTTCAAATGGTTGGTCATGCCTTTCGAGTTGATGAATGCCCCTGCAACCTTCATGAGATTAACAGACGACATCTTGTGACCCTTCACCAATGAATTCGTGGTGGTGTATTTAGATGACATCTTGATCTTCAGCTAGAATTGGGAAGAGCACCTCCACCATATTCGACAGATCCTTCAAACCCTGCGACAACAAAAGTTGTGTGCCAATTTGGAGAAATGCACTTTTGGCATGACCCAGGTTCAATATCTAGGTTACATCATTGATGAGAGAGGTGTGCATGTGGACCTAGCCAAAATACAAGTCATTTGGGATTGGCCAACCCCAACCACTCTAACAGAGCTCAGCAACTTTTTGGGTCTTTCTTATTTCTATTGTAGGTTTGTGTTGGAGTTCTCTCATATTACTTGGCATTTAAGTCAAGTCACTAAGGGCAGAGCGAAAGCAAATTTTTTTTGGTCTAAAACCCAACAAAAGGTGTTTTTGAAGTTGAAGCATCACCTTTGATCTGCACCAGTGCTCACATTACCAGACCTACAACAACCATTTGAGATTGAGACAAACACCTCTGACTATGCTATTGGTGCAGTTCTTACTCAGCATGGGCATACAGTGGCTTACCATAGTGAAACACTTTCAGACACAGTCTGAACATATCCCACTGATGACAAAGAAATGTATTCCATTGTGCATTCTTACCGTCAATGGAAGAATTACATTATGGGGAAGGAAACGATCATCCACATAGACCACTGACCCCTACAGTTCATCCAGACACAAAGGAAGTTGCAGAATGATTGCCATAAGAAATGGTCCACATACTTGCAACAGTTCCATTTGAACATTAGGTGCAAGAAGGGAAGGAACAATAATGTTGCAGACTACCTCAGCCAACCACCAATCATGGCGCTGATCATTGTGCTTGACTCCTGTGGACACGTCAGGGTGGCAGCACATACCATACACTCCTAGAAGTTAAGAAAGTTCCAAATTTTCACCTCTAGGATGCATTTTTATGCCACCTAGGACACACATGTGTTCCTTTAAGAGAGCATGCCAAGATGATTTGGAAGGCGCACTACAATTAGGTCGCTGGACATTTCAGAGTTGAGAAAATAGTGGCAGCACTACAAAAGTATTTTTATTGGCCAAACCTTCATCAGGATGTTGGGAAGTACATTAGATCCTGCACCGCCTATGTCATTGCCAAACTAACCATCAAGAAGCAAGGCCTATATACACCTCTACCTACTCCTAGTCGGCCTTGGAAATCCATCTCCATAGATTACATGTCAGGCCTTCCTTCTACTAAGCATGGAAATGATTGCATTTTTGTGGTCATCAACAAATTCTCTAAGATGGTCATTGTGGGGGCATGCAAGAAGAGTATCACAGTAGAGGCCATTTCTAAGCTCTTCTTTAAGTAGGTGTGGGTACACTTTGGGATCCCACAGTCCATTATCTTAGATCAGGACAACATATTCCTAAGTGCATTTTGGTCAAGTCTCTATTTGATGTAGGATACCAAACTTACTAAGTCCACGACTTTCCACCCCCAAATTGATGGCCTAATAGAGGTCGTCAATAGGATAATCATACACATTGTGTGCATGTACAACTCAAAGCATCCATGCACATGGGATGAAACCCTCCCTTATGTCCAGCGTAGCTACAACAAAGCTCTCCATAGCTCAACAAGCCACAACCCCTTTCAGGTAGGGTTGGGATTTCAGCCATTGTGTCCCATTGATGTGGCCATACCATTTGCAGCTACTCAGGTAGATTCGGCTCACGTTCAGTCTAAATCTGACAAGACTAACAGCTTCATTGAGCGCACTCAATACATCATCAAGTAGGTCCGTGATATATTGGATAGAGTCAATGCTAAGTACAAGTAGCGCCATGATCAACATCGAGTGTCGGACAAGTTCTAGGTGGGCAACAAATTTTGGCTACATTTGCAGAAGGAGCACCTCGTTGGACCCCACTGCAAGCTTCACCCGCTCCAATATGGGCCATAAACCATCACCAAGGTTGTAGGGGACAACGTCTTCGAGCTCAGCATTCCAATTTTCCTTGGTATGCACCCAGTGTTTAATGTAGATCGCCTTTGGCCATACTTTCCACCATTGTTCGACACATCTGACATTGTAGAACAACTCACACCAACATAGCTAAACCCAGACTGCATGGAATAAGCCCCAACTGATTATATCATGGACATGTAGATCAAGAATACTTGCCAACAAAGGGTCCAACTATCTCGAGTTGTCAAAGCAAGCCAACTCCTTCATCAGGGCAAGTGGTTCACTAGGGACCAAGTTCAAAAGAAATGTCCTCACCTCATGGAGGCTCTGCGTGTAATGGGGACCATTACTTCCTAAGGAGGGAGGATTGACCCAGGTGGATATTGGTGGCCACCCGCCTATTCCACCTATACCTCCAGTTGGTTTCATTTGTTTCCTTGTTTATTGCACATTTATTATTTTTAGTAATTTTTAAGGTCCTAAACTTCTGAAGAAGTTTTGACCCCCTAAATGGTGTTTCTTTTAGGTATAAAATAGGCCCATAGACGTAATCCTGTAGTTCTCAGAGAGATCCTTCCAACAAGATATTGTATGCTCCAAATGGAGATAATATGACCAAGTTATGGCCTTGGGAAGTTGGCTACCCAACTAACCCAACGGGGCCCACAAACTCTTGGTGTTCCATCTCTTGGGGTTAGGGTTTTGGTTGTTTAGAGTTTTCCCTTGTTGTTCAATAATAAATAGGCCCTTGAGCCTCATTATAATATAATTCAGAGGCATGTAGCCACCACATCTCTTCTTAGAGATAAGCTACCATTGCCTGAGCTAGTTTATTTTTATTTCTGTATGTAAGAATATTTCAGTTCTTTTGATATTAATGAAATGAAGTTTTATTTCTACTGCATCTCTATGTATATGGGTATTTCTATATTTTTTTACGTTATTGCATAAGTCCAAATCATTATGAGTTTCATTGTACTCATTTTTTCCTTGAGGGAGACCTGTAGATCTATGGAAAGGAATCAACATGTTCCCACAAACTTTTAAGGGTCAAAAGGACTGCAAGCCTCTAAGAGGATGAATGGTTAAGTTTTGAGTATGAATGGACAATTCCTTAACCCATATTTTGCATTTCAACCATTAATAAAAGAGGAAAATAAACCTTGTTGTAAGCTCAGGAGGGATAGCACTCGTGAGTGCCTTTAAAAACCTTAATGACAGCAGTTGGGTCATGGCGCAACCATGCCCAAGCTATGGTTGAGCTCTTCATAAATGGTTCTAAGTAGTTTATGTGACTCAAGCTTTGACAGAACAATTGTGGCCTCGACAAGGTATACACAATAGTGCATGCAATAGGGTTTCTCTTATCCCACTTGCAGCCCAAATACATCTTATTTCAGTGTGAAAAATGTGTGAAATGAATCCCTATATGGAGCCTTATTGTTAATTAGCTCTCTCTACCTTATGACCTCATGACCAAACACATGCCAAGAGTGGACGCCAACCTGACGAATGGTTGAGACTAAGTAGAGAAATCGACGTCTTGGGAGGAGCCCGAGGTGATGTGTCCCGAAGGTTACATCCCTTGGAGATCTCAAATGATCACACAAGGGAACACCCAAGTTGATGAAGGACCGGGCTAGCGTGGCAAGGCTGATAGCATGGAGTAGGATGGGATTATTTGAAGTCCATGCATTGTTCAGCAAAAGAGTTAATCCTCATGCAAAAAGGCTTGTCGCGGCATCAAGAATTTTAAATGTAGGACCCATCTAGACAGATAATATTGTGGTAATTAACAAGAACTTCTCTATCTTGGAGTACATCTCATGGAGGTAGCAATGTGCAATGCTCGCTGAAGAGTCAGGATGACTCAGCCACAGCATGTCGTGGCGTGTTTTGGAAGTTGTGGGCCCATGGGCACATGTTAACTGTGTAGAGGAATGGCCCACCGGAACACATAAGCCTGAAGGCTAGTCCCCATTAGTTCAAAGGTGAGGTGTGTTTTGGAAGGAGAGGGATGACTCGACATCAGGACACAGTGGCATACATGTGAAGTTGACTATTCTCTTATTAGTGCAAAAAGAAGCCACTGCACACATGATCCCATCTATCTAACTGTAAAAGAGAGATTGGATTTGAAAGTGAACACTTCACCTAGGGTAAGGAGGGGTTTTTACATACATGCACCATACTATTTAAAAAGATAATAATATGTGTGTTTCTCAATGTTGGAATTTCATTGATTATACAAATGTCTAGAATAGAATTCCCTCACATAAGGTAATAAACAGTTCGAAAAACAAAACAAAACAAAAAAAACAAAAACAAAAACAAAAAACAAAAAAAAAACAAAACAAAACAAAACAAAAAAACAAAAACAACAACTCCACATCAAGTTTCTTAGTCATCATAATCACTAAGTTTTCATTTTAAAGCACAGTTTAATTGAAATTAAAATACAATTGCACCATTGCTCCAAAAGCTAAGAAGAAGGTTTTTCCCTACAGGTGTGTATAACCAAAAGAAAGCACGTCTCTGAAATAAAATTTAATTTCAATTATTATTCATGATGTTGGACTAAGCTCATGGGTTGAATATAAATTAAAAGTAAATTTATTTTTAAAAGTAAACAGAAAGTGCAAGAAGCATATAAATCCAAACAATAGTAAACTCAACATTAATTATTCCTTACCTAAAACCTAAAATGTATATGTGGTTTACCTTGGTATTACTAGAATCAACTCGCTTGATAGAATTAAAATACACTTTGTTATCTATGCGCTTTGATAACTAAATCCAATACATAATATACTTTGTTATTAGATCCATACTTTGTTATTAACAAGAATGAAACAAATTGTATATTTCTGTTTGTGATTGTATATGTTATCACTCCAGGAAACTCTCCTAGGTTGCAAATCAGAGATGCATGGTAACGTATAATCTTCAATATTGTTCTCTGAACTATTAGAATGAATGATGGTTTGGATCAAGCCAGATAACCATTTCAACTATGTTTTTACTCAAGACATGCATGAACACCCTCAGCTTACAAGGCTTTAGACCACTAAAGCTCAATAGTTTGTAGATTCAATGAATAGATGGAGAATACTGACCATATCGGCAGAGGAATACATAAACACATATGAATGGCTAGCTACAGGTAGTAAATGAGAATACTGACTGTATCGGCAGATGCATATATAAAACATATGAATGGCTAGCTACGAAAAGAAGCTTGCAAATCGAATTTATCAACGCAGAGATAAGATGACAGTTATCTGGCATTAGATACAGAAGAAACATGAATAAATTATCCAAGTGCAAGCTTAGAACATAAGAGAATGGATATTGAACATATGACAGCAAAAGAAGCTTGTATTGCTAATGAATGAAGATGAGAAGCTTGAGTAGCAAAGTCTCTATAGTCTCCAAAAGTTGAACCCTTGTTATATTTAGTTTCCAGCCTTTTATAGGCCTTTTACAATGCTCCTAAGCTCTCAAAGGCTCAGAGTCTTAATCTATCCTCTCTATCCCTTAACTGTTTGATTCCCTAAATAGGAAAGCATGGCTCGGAGGTTTTCTCCTTCTGATAGAGGAATAACCACCTTCAGGTAGTTTGATGCGCTATCTAGGAGCTCTCTCGTGCTAGAGATGCCCCATGATGTTTGTTTTGATGAGTTGCATTGTGGCCCTTAATATTTCTGTTTGTTTTGGATAGTTGCACGTGTTGTGTTGCATTGTGCTTCTTCTCGGCCTCTTTGTTGGTTTTCTATGAGTTGTGCGTGCTGTGGCCCTTTCAAATGTTTAGCAATGCATGCTTTCTGTTCACACAAAACAATGCTGCCATATTGTGGACTTTTGCCGAAAATAATGACTGTTTCTGTTTTAAATAGAAAACATAGCAACATTGAGAAATCTTGCCCCTCTCTGTCCTTTTTGGACTTCAAAAGTCCTCAAAAATGGTATATATATCTATCGGGTCCACCCTTTGGTTCGTTGTCGCCTATCGCAGACGGCCTGGTCCCTTTGTTCCTTTGTATTTTGAAATATGCTTGAAAGACATTGAAAACACGTGAAAGTTGGCCTTTGGTGGACTTCAAAAATTATATATTTCATTCCTGAACCCTTTCGGGTCTGGGACTCATCACAATCGGCGCTGCCCTGTTTCCCTTTGTATTTCGTTATATAACGATAATACACAAGAAATCCATTAAAACCGGCCTTCTCGTGGACTTCAAAATTTATGAAACATCATATATAATGTCGTCGAGTCCGTTCATCGGGCCTCTATGATACTCCGATAGCAAAACCCCGATGTAACGTGGGCAGTCAATCTACATGCGCAATCGACGGTCCATGTTTAATCACCGATCGCAATGGCTCATTCCATACTGTCTGTGCTGATTTGCCTCCGTCGATGCAACCCGCCGTTCCGATCATCGGAGATTGCTGATCGGCGGTGTCTTACGCCGATTGCCACTGGCTACCGATCAGATCCGTCGATGCGATCCGCCGATTAGATCTAGACCGTTGATCGGCCATATCGGACGGCTGTCATGCATTTGGACTGTTAAGCCTGCGATACATGGTTTTTTCATGGTTTTTTAGTGTTTTAGCCTCTCGATAGTGCATTTCCGCCATTTGAAGGGCTCTCCTCTTGCACTGGTTTCGACCTTTAAATGATCCTTAAGCAAATTTGGAAGCCTTTAAGGGCATATTTGGATCCGTTGGCATGATTTTAAGCAAATTTGGAGACTTTGGGGCATATTTGGATCCATTAGTGGACCATTTGCCAACAGGGCTAACACTGGCTCCTTCTGGGGATGAAAGCCTCCCTGTGAGGTTTCAAGAACTACAAAACAATGCCTTTCCTGTAAAAAACAAGATCAAATCTTCCTCCTAGTGTTGCATTGGGCATGGAGTCTATTTAGCATGAAATAAAACCTTGAAAAAACATATTTACAATACCAAGGCTTGAAAGCCTTAACTGAAATAAAATTTGAAGAACATCCCATTGACTGGGCCATCAAAAACATCTCCTCCTTCCTTTAATGCATCCCTTTTGAGAAAACAGTCACCAAACTGAAAATTGACCCTTTTTACCTTTCTATCAAAGGTTTCTTTCTCTTGGTCAATGTGTATATCAGCAAAATCATCAAAGACTTGCAAAAGCCTATTGATTTGATCATCTACTTCAAAAACTTTCCAACATTTGATATTATCAGGCAGAGATTGTCTATATTTCACCTCATGTCTATATGCTCTCAGCCTTGGATGTTTTGCTTGGAAGATTTTGTACACCTACTGAATGATAAGGTTTGCTTCATACTCTATTGTGTCATTTGTAACCTGAAAAGTTAATATAAAAGATAAATCAATGGGGGACACAAGGACTACACCTGCCCCTACAGCTTCTTTAGAGCAAGCTCCTTCAAAGAACATGTCCCAAATCTGTGGGCCTTCTTCCTCTATGATCTGGAAAACTGGATTTTTAAGCTGCGTAGAGGCCAACTGAGATTATCCAATATGAAGAAAACAGGCTCCAGTGTCCAAAAGGCAATTGTCAAGGATTTTATCATGAATAGATAGAGAAACATAGAATGATGAGGAGTTATCTTCACAATTTTCAATCATTGGGTTGAGAATAACAGCTGATTGGTCATCTTGCAAATTTACATAGTCAGTGGAGGCTTGGATGGCTTAAGGCTCAAGGACCTTGAGGATAGATGTCTTGAAGGACTCATTCTTCACAAGTTCAATCAGAGCATAGGTATTCTTAGCTTCTGAATTTCTAATTGAAAATTGAAAGGAGAAGGAGACTTGTCAAGGCATCTTACCTCTATGGCTGGAGCTTTGAGGATGATAGGATCAACTGTTGGTCACTTATGCTTATTAACTTGTTGTATTGCAGGGACAGCAGCGCTTTGAATAGGAGTTTCCTTGACATTATTCTTCTTTGACTTCAGATTATATCTTTGTTGATCTTCAGTTTGTAGAATAGCTTCACCGTCCCACTCTTAGCTGATATGGTCATTGAATAATGACTTTTCATAGGTAGCTTTAGTCAAAAAAGGGGCACTACCTTTGTCTTCCATACAATGGATCTCATCATCTTCTTCTAACTACTCTTCTTCCATGACTACATTATGGAAAGGGGTCTTCACCATTTGGTCTTCATTGGAATCTTTGCTTCTTTGCAAAATCTGCAACTACTCATTTGCCCTTCTATATGGATTTGGATTTGGAGGAGCAAAGGTATTAGGAACCCTTCCTTTCCTAGAGTGTTTCTCAACCGTTAATTTTGATATTTCAGAGGCTAATGACTCTATCATCTTGGTCATTTTATCGATCCTGGGATCTGAAAATGATGAAGACTCGCCCCTCTGTCTCCTTCTATCAGCATTACCTTTGAGCTTTTCTGCAGCCATGATGTTTGATTCTACTTCCAAGGCTGCATCCTGCATATCGGCCAAAGAAGCACATCGCCTCTCCCTCAACAGTAAACAGAAGTCAAAATCAAAGGCACTGGCATAGATGAGTCTCGCAGAGGTAGTGGTGGGTTTTACTTCAGCTGGTATATTGTTGTACATGTGATTAAATCTCTTATTAAAATCATACAGCAACTCACCATTTTCCCTCTTTAAGTTCCCAAACTCAGCGTGGTAGTAGAGGAGATCCTTCTTATCCCCCCAATGCTTTAGAAATGCATCATCTGAAGCCTCAATATTTGCTATAGATCTTGGGGTCAGTTTTCTGAACCATTTTCTAGCCTCTCCATCTAGGCTTTGGACAAAGACTCTCATCCAGACATCATCTTCACTAATGTCCAAGTTATCAGCATAGCTATAGAATGACTCAAGATTTTCTTCAGTTGTAACACCTTCAGTCCCAGTGAACTTAGGCATATACTTCTGATATTCTCCAGTAGGCATGGCTTTCAAAAGCATGGGCAGTATTAGAGGTCCATACCTAGCAGCTATGATTCTTTCCATTTTGGTAGGTGCTTGTGGACCTGCCATAGCTGTGGTGGCTAAAAGAGTATTGGAAGTCTGAATGACAGAGGGCTGAGGAGTGATTGATAGGACTAAAGGAGTATGATGGATAGGAGGTGAGGTTTCCTTTGGGCTTACAACAAAAGGAGAACCTAAAGAATAAGGAGATTTATGAATCTCTGAGATTTTTTCTTCGATGATAGTATTAGAAGCTATACTCTCAACATGTATTTGTTCTATTACAGGCCTTTCTTGAAGAGATATAGGAGATTGTTTAGATTTACCTGAACCTGATTCTCCTTTCTGCAATACCTTTCTTTCTTTGATGATTTTTTTAGGATCACGTATTGGGTCAGCTTGTGACTTTTGAGGATTTCTCTGAGTATGCCTCACAAACTGAGCCAAAACTATGAAGTGGAGTCGCCAAGACATTCGGCCTCCAGTAGAGTCGCCAGATAGATGATTACAACCAAAAAAGTGCCCAGACTTTGTTTATCATCAAAGCTGGATCTTTGTCGTTTCCCAAGGAAGTTGAGCTTTAGTTTCCTCTCCCCGGTAACGGCGCCAATTATGTTATCACTCCAGGAAACTCTCCTAGGTTGCAGATCGGAGATGCCTGGTAACATATAATCTTTAATATTGTTCTCTGAACTATTGGAATGAATGATGGTTTGGATCAAGCCAAATAACCATTTCAACTATGTTTTTACTCAAGACATGCATGAACACCCTCAGCTTACAAGGCTTTAGACCACTAATGCTCAATAGTTTGTAGATTCAATGAATAGATGGAGAATACTGACCATATCGGCAGATGCATATATAAACACATATGAATGGCTAGCTACAAGCAGTAAATGAGAATACTGACTGTACCGGCAGATGCATATATAAAACATATGAATGGCTAGCTACAGGCAGTAAAAGAAGCTTGCAAATCTAATTTATCAATGCAGAGATAAGATGATAGTTATCTGGCATTAGATACAGAAGAAACATGAATAAAATATCCACGTGCAAGCTTAGAACATAAGAGAAATGGATATTGAACATATAACAGCAAAAGAAGCTTGTATTGATAATGAATGAAGATGAGAAGCTTGAGTAGCAAAGTCTCTACAGTCTCCAAAAGTTGAACCCTTGTTATATTTAGTTTCCAGCCTTTTATAGGCCTTTTACAATGCTCCTGAGCTCTCAAAGGCTCAGAGTCTTAATTTATCCTCTCTGTCCCTTAACTGTTTGATTCCCTGAATAGGCAAGTATGGCTCGGAGATTTTCTCCTTCTAACAGAGGAATAACCACCTTCAGGTAGTTTGATGCACTGTATGGGAGCTCTCTCGTGCCAAAGATGCCCCATGATGTTTTTTTATGAGTTGCGCTATGGCCCTTGATATTTCTGTTTGTTTTGGACAGCTGAGCACATTGTGTTGTGTTGTGCTGCTTCTCAACCTATTTGTCGGTTTGGGATGAGTTGTGCATGTTGTGGTCCTTTCAAATGTTTAGCAATGCATGCTTTTTGTTCTCACATAACAACGCTGCCATATTGTGGACTTCTGCCGAAAATAATGATTGTTTCTGTTTTAAACATAAAACACAGCAACATTGAGAAATCCCTCCCCTCTCTGTCCTTTTCGAACTTCAAAATTCCTCAAATATGGTATATATATCTATCGGATCCGCCCTTTGGGTCGCTGTCGACTATCACAAACGGCATGGTCCCTTTGTTCCTTTGTATTTTGAAGTATTCTTGAAAAACACTGAAAACACGTGAAAGTTGGCCTTTGGCAAACTTCAAACATTATGGATTTCATTTTCGAACCCTTTCGGGTTCGGGACTCATCACAATCGGCGCTGCCCTGTTTCCCTTTGTATTTTGTTATATAATGATAATACACAAAAATAAATTAAAATTGGCCTTCCTGCGGACTTCAAAATTTATGAAATATCATATATAATGACATCGGGTCCGGTTCATCAGGCCTTTGTGATACTCTGATAGAAAAACCCTGATGTAATGTGGGCTATTGATCTACGCGCGTGATCGACGATCCACGTTTAATCGTCGATCGCAATCGCTCATTCCATACTGTCTGCGCCGATTTGCCTCTACCGATGTGACCCGCCAATCCGATCATCAGAGATCGCTGATCAACAGTGTCTTGCATCGATTGCCACTGCCCGCCGATCAAATCTGCTGATGCGATCTACTGATCAGATCTGGGTCGTTGATCAGCCAAATCGGACAACTGTCGTGCATTTGGCCTACTAAGCCTATGATACATGGTTTTTTCATGTTCTTTGAGTGTTTTAGCCTCCCGATAGTGCATTTCCGCCCTTTGAAGGGCTCTCCTCTTGCGCTGGTTTCGACCTTTAAATGATCCTTAAGAAAATTTCGAAGCCTTTAAGGGCATGTTTGGATCCATTGGCATGATTGTAAGAAAATTTATAGAATTTGGGGCATATTTGGATCCATTAGCGGTCCATTTGCCAACAGGGCTAACACTGGCTCCTTCTGGGGATGAAAGCCTCCCTGTGAGGTTTCAAGAACTACAAAACAATGCCTTTCCTGTAAAAAAACAAGATCAAATCTTCCTCCTAGTGTTGCATTGGGCATGGAATCTATTTAGCATGAAATAAAAACTTGAAAAAACATATTTACAATACCAAGGCTTGAAAGCCTTAACTGAAATAAAGTTTGAAGAACAGCCCATTGACTGGGCCATCAAAAACATCTCCTCCTTCCTTTAATGCATCCCTTTTGAGAAAACAGTCACCAAACTGAAAATTGACCCTTTTTACCTTTCTATCAAAGGTTTCTTTCTCTTGGTCAATGTGTATATCAGCAAAATCATCAAAGACTTGCAAAAGCCTATTGATTTGATCATCTACTTCAAAAACATTACACAATTTGATATTATCAGGTAGAGATTGTCTATATTTCACCTCATCTATGTGTGCTTTCAACCTTGGATGTTTTGCTTGGAAGGTTTTATATACCTGCTGGATGATAAGGTCTGCTTCATACTCTATTGTGTCATTTGTGACCTGAAAAGTTAATATAAAAGATGAATCAATGCATTCTTGTGTGGGGGACACAAGGACTACACCTGCCCTTGCAGCTTCTTTAAAGCAAGATCCTTCAAAGAACATGTCCCAAATCTATGGGCCTTCTTCCTCTGTGATCTGGCAAACTGGTTTTTTAAGTTGCGTAGAGGCCAACTGAGATTCTCCAATTTGAAGAAAACAAGCTCTAGTGTCCAAAAGGCAATTGTGAAGGATTTTATCATGAATAGACAGAGAAACATAGAATGATGGGGAGTTGTCTTCACAATTTTCAATCATTGGGGTGATAATAACAGCTGGTTGGTCATCTTGTAGATTTACATAGTCAGTGGAGGCTTGGATGGCTTTAGGTTCAAGGGCCTCGAGGATAGATGTCTTGAAGCACTCATTCTTCACTAGTTCAATCAGAGGCATAGGTAGTCTTAGCTTCTGAATTTCTGATTGAAAATTGAAAGGAGAAAGAGATTTGTCAAGGCCTCTTACCTCTATGGCTGGAGCTTTGAGGATGATAGGATCAACTGTTGGTCGCTTATGCTTATTAACTTGTTGTACTACAGGGACAGCAGCTCTTTGAATAGGAGTTTCCTTAACATTATTCTTCTTTGACTTCAAATTATATCTTTGTTGATCTTTAGTTTGTAGAACAGCTTCACCGTCCCACTCTTGGCTGATCTGATCATTGAATAATGACTTTTCATAGGCAAATTTTGTCAAAAAAGGGGCACTGTCTTTGTCTTCCATACAATGGATCTCATCATCTTCTTCAAACTGCTCTTCTTCCATGACTGCATTCTTAAAAGGGGTCTTCACCCTTTGGTCTTCATTGGCATCTTTGCTTCTTTGCAAAATCTGCAACTGCTCATTTTCCCTTCTATATGGATTTGTATTTGGAGGAGCAAAGGTACTAGGAACCCTTCCTTTCCCAGAGTATTGCTCAACCTTTAATTTGGAGATTTTAGAGGCTAATGACTCTATCATCTTGTTCATTTTATCAATCTTGGGATCTGAAAATGATGAAGACTCGCCCCTCTGTCTCCTTCTATCAGCATTACCTTTGAGATATTCTACAGCCATGATGTTTGATTCTACTTCCAAGGCTGCATCCTGCATATCGGCCAAAGAAGCACATTACCTCTCCCTAAATAGTAAATAGAAGTCAGAATCAAAGGCACTGGCATAGATGAGTCTAGCAGAGGTAGTGGTGGGTTTTACTTCAGTTGGTATCTTGTTGTACATGCGGTTAAATCTCTTATTAAAATCAAATAGCAGCTCACCATTTTCCCTCTTTAAGTTCCCAAACTCAATGTGGTAGTAGAGGAGATCCTTCTTATCCCCCCAATGCTTTAGAAGTGCATCATCTAAAGCCTCAATATCTGCTATAGATCTTGGGGTCAGTTCTTTGAACCATTTTCTAGCCTCTCCATCTAAGCTTTGGACAAAGACTCTCATCCAGACATCATCTTCACTAATGTCCAGGTTATCAGCATAGCTATAGAATGACTCAAGATGTTCTTCAACTGTAAAACCTTCAGTACCAATGAACTTAGGCATATACTTCTAATATTCTCTAGTAGGCATGGCATTCAAAGGAGTGGGCAATATTAGAGGTCCATACCTAACAGCTATGATTCTTTCCATTTTGGTAGGTGCTTGTGGACCTACCATAGCTGTGGTAGCTAAAAGAGTACTGGAAGTCTGAATGACAGAGGGCTGAGGAGTGATTGATAGGACTAAAGGAGTATGATGGATAGGAGGTGAGGTTTCCTTTGGGCTTACAACAAAAGGAGAACCTAAAGAATAAGGAGCTTTATGAATCTTTGAGATTTTTTCTTTGCTACTAGTATTAGAAGCTATACTCTCAACATGTATTTGTTCTATTATAGGCCTTTCTTGAAGAGATATAGGAGATTGTTTAGATTTACCTGAACCTGATGCTCCTTTCTACAATACTTTTCTTTCTTTGATGATTTTTTCAGGATCAGGTACTGGGTCAGCTTGTGACTTCTGAGGATTTCTCCAAGTATGCCTCACAAACTGAGCCAGAACTATGAAGTGGAGTCGCCAAGAGGTTCGGCCTCTAGTAGAGTCACCAGATAGATGATTACAACCAAAAAAGTGCCCAGACTTTGTCTATCATCAAAGTTGGATCTCTGTCATTTCCCAAGGAAGCTGAGCTTCAGTTTCCTCTCCCCGACAATGGCGCCAATTATGTTATCACTCCAGGAAACTCTCCTAGGTTGCAGATCGGAGATGCCTGGTAACATATAATCTTCAATATTGTTCTCTGAACTATTGGAATGAATGATGGTTTGGATCAAGCCAGATAACCATTTCAACTATGTTTTTACTCAAGACATGCATGAACACCCTCAGCTTACAAGGCTTTAGACCACTAATGCTCAATAGTTTGTAGATTCAATGAATAGATGGAGAATATTGACCATACCGGCAGATGCATACATAAACACATATGAATGGCTAGCTACAAGCAGTAAATGAGAATACTAATTGTACCGGCAGATGCATATATAAAACATATGAATGGCTAGCTACAGGCAGTAAAAGAAACTTACAAATCTAATTTATCAATGCAAAGTTAAGATGACAGTTATCTGGCATTAGATACAAAAGAAACATGAATAAACTATCCAAGTGCAAGCTTAGAACAGAAGATAAACGGATTTTGAACATATAACAGCAAAAGAAGCTTGTATTTCTAATGAATGAAGATGAGAAGCTTGAGTAGCAAAGTCTCTACAGTCTCCAGAAGTTGAACCCTTGTTATATTTAGTTTCAGCCTTTTATAGGCCTTTGACAATGCTCTTGAGCTCTCAAAGGCTTGAACTCTTAATCTATCCTCTCTGTCCCTTAATTGTTTGATTCCCTGAATAGGCAAGCATGGCTCAGAGGTTTTCTCCTTCTGACAGAGGAATAACCACCTTCAGGTAGTTTGATGCACTGTCTGGGAGCTCTCTCGTGCCAGAGATGCCCCATGATGTTTGTTTTGATGAGCTGCATTGTGGCCCTTGATATTTCTGTTTGTTTTGGACAACTGCGCGTGCTGTGTTGCGTTGTGCTGCTTCTCAGCCTCTTTGTCAGTTTGGGATGAGTTGCACGTGTTGTGGCCCTTTCAAATGTTTAGCAATGCATGCTTTCTGTTAACACAGAACAACGCTGCCATATTGTGGACTTCTGCCGAAAATAATGATTGTTTCTGTTTTAAACAGAAAACACAGCAACATTGAGAAATCCCGCCCCTCTCTGTCCTTTTCAGACTTCAAAAGTCCTCAAAAATGGTATATATATCTATCGGGTCCGCCCTTTGGGTCGCTGTCGCCTATCGCAGACGACCTGGTCCCTTTGTTCCTTTGTATTTTGAAATATGCTTGAAAAACACTGAAAACACGTGAAAGTTGGCCTTTGGCGGACTTCAAACATTATAGATTTCATTCTCGAACCCTTTCGGGTCCAGGACTCATCACAATTAACGTTGCCCTGTTTCCCTTTGTATTTCGTTATATAACGATAATACATAAAAATACATTAAAATTGGCCTTCCCACAGACTTCAGAATTTATGAAATAGCATATATAATGCCATCAAGTCCGGTTCATCGAGCCTCTGTGATACTCCGATAGCGAAACCCCGATGTAACGTGGGTCGTCAATCTGCGCACGTGATCAACAATCCACGTTTAATCGTCGATCGCAATCACTCATTCCATACTGTCTGCATCGATTTTCCTCCGCCAATGCGACCCGCCGATCCGATCATCAGAGATCGCTGATCGGCGGTGTCTTGCGTCGATTGCCACTACCCGCCAATGCAATCTGCCAATCAGATCTGGACCGTTGATCGACCAGATCGGACAGTTGTCGTGCATTTGGACTGTTAAGCCTGTGATACATGGTTTTTTCATGGTTTTTGAGTGTTTTAGCCTCCCTATAGTGCATTTCCGCCCTTTGAAGGACTCTCCTCTTGCGCTAGTTTCGACCTTTGAATGATCCTTAAGCAAATTTTGAGACTTTGGGGCATATTTGGATCCATTAGTGGGCCATTTGCCAACAGGGCTAACAGTATATATGTGTTTTTTTGTTATTAATTATTAAAAATTTAATTGAACTAACATATTGAATATTAGTCGACATATATTTTTAAAAAAAAATTATATGAAGTTATGTGACAACATCTCCCTCATATACTAGGTTGTAGAGTGCATATATATATATATATATAGAGAGAGAGAGAGAGAGAGAGAGAGAGAGAGCTCTACGCTACGAAACCCTTTCATGAACATATATATATATATATATATATATAGAGAGAGAGAGAGAGAGAGAGAGAGAGAGCTCTACGGAACCCTTTCATCGATGGCTGGGGAAACCTTAGCCATCATTGAACTCTATTTTGTACTACAGAATCCTATGATCACTATGAATCCTTGTCTATATTGTCGATATGGTTGAACACTAGCATTTGCACCCAAGTCCATGGAGTTACCGTCATTATAGCCCTACAAGTGAGGCTCTCATCAACCTACACATGAACGGATGTTGTATTGATTGCAGTAGAGTTTGGATCTATCACACTGAAGTGTGGTGTCAAATGTAGTTTGTGCATAATTCTGAGTTTTTTGCTCCTCAAAGTTGCTCACCTATTAGCAATCATCATGAGGGTTTCCAGGTTGTTATGTTATATGTGTGCTTCATTTAGGCACAATGAGCACCCCAAATAAATTTTTGAAGAAAGCATAATGAAACCCTTCTTTGGATATGGGGTTTCTCTCCTCAATGAAAAAGAATGTGGTACTCTTGAAGGAAAACGAGTTACTAGGAAAGTTCACTAGTTTGTGGCCAAGTTATGAAGTTGTTAAAGATTGGGTTTTTGACAACTAGGAAAATCATGAACCCAAGAATATTCTCTATTGTGGTAATGCATATTATTTATTTATTTTTGCAAACCATGGAGATAGAGACCATGTATACAAATCAGATCCCTATTTCATGGGCACTAAAGTTTTGTTTCTCACTCATTGGTATCTTGAATTTAATCCATTGATGGAAATCTCATCTACACCTGTGCGGATCAGATTAGCTTTTTCCCCTCTTCTTTGTTGGGCTAACGGCATTTTTAAGGCCATAAGAGATCAATTAGGCAAATATTTTGCCAGTTATATGGAACATGAGAATAATTGTGTTCCCCTGAATTTGTGTTGAAATGGATTTCTCAAACTGCCTCCCTGAGGAGATTCAACTCAATCTAGATGGGTGATATCATCTCTAGGCTTTGGATTACAAACATGTTCCTTTCAAATGTAATTTATGCCACAAGTATGGACACTGCGAAAAATTGTCCAAATGCTTTAGCTTCTCAAAGATCCCCAACTCCATCGCCTCTTTTGGAGCAAGGAGAAAGCACACAAGGATTCACTCCCATTAAAAGGAAAGAAAAGAAGCATGGAAGTAAAAAATAATAGACTTGTTAGCATGAATCTAAGCATTAGTCCCTTTCCAAAAATAGCTTTGAAATCCTAAATTCTTATGAAGAAAAAAGTGAGAATCTTGAGACCCAAGTGGATCAGCCAAATAACCTTGTTCCAAAGGTCCCTCCTGATTCGAATGACAAAAAACATCCAGATCAGGCCCCTCCAAATAGAGTGGGAAAGCTTTCCATAGAGGTATTTGCATTAAAAGAAGAAGAAGTTATTAAAGTGGTCATGAAGAAGTCCTCCTCTTCTTCCCCTTCATATTCAGATGTGCTTAAAAAGTAGCATTCCTCCCCAACGGTAACAAGAAGTAAGAAAAATCATAGTAAAAGGAACTATGGTCCTGACATTCACAGGCACTTCACGGGCCAAGTTGTGGGTCATCCTCTAGCAATTTATAGAAATGTATTGTTTCTGCATTTTTATGTGTAAGCAATTTGTTAGAATTTATTCTTGCTCTTTTGTAATAGTAGGAATAAAAACCAGAAGACTTAGTATTGGAACTTTTCCCTCCCTATTCTTACTAGGAGGAGGTTGGTCTCTGAGTTTTTTGAAAATGCCTCACAAGAAGAATAATATATTATAACTCACTTCTCAAACAACCATTGCGTCCAAACATAGAATTTAATGTATATCCTAGTCATTTTTGTTAAAAGGAATTAAAATAAATAAATAAATAGAGAGAATATTTATATTAAATTAATACATATACTATAATCCCCTTTTTATTTAATATATATTAAATAAAAAGGGGATTATAGTATATGTATTAATTTAATATAAATCCTCTCTTTATATATATATATGCATTTTTCATTCTATTTATATATATATATATATATTATTCTAATCTAATTTATTTATTTATTTTTATTTGATTTTTTATATTTAAGAGTCCCATCATTTATTAATTAGTTAGTCCTCATTACTTTTAACTTAGAATTCTATTATTATTAATGCTAATATTAATAATAATATAAATTTTATTTATAATATTATAATTACAGTTTTACTAGTAACTTTATGTTACTATTTATTTAATTAATTCTTATATTAAAATCCTCCTTTGACCAATTATTACTAAGAATAATATTATCAATACCAGTGGATCCATCTTAATTTTGGATCTACCAAGCACCTATTGAAAATGCAACAAGAAAATACTGATTTATTTTGTCTTTGAATTAAATTAGGAATAAAATTGTAATTCCACATCACAAGAAAACTTGTATGAGTTAACTAAATTAATTTGACCTAGTTGGCTCAGTTAATTCGAGTTGAGGGTCTAACTTGAGTAATGTAGAGTGTATCCTACTTTATAGGAGCCCTGGTTGAGTTTATTTTGAGTTGTAATTAATTAATTCAGTTTAACTGAGTTAAAGTCAGTTAAACTAGTTCCAACTGATGGAGGAACTAGTAGGAAGTCAAACAATGGGTGTTGCTTCATCTGTTTAACCAGTTCACTAATGATTCACTCATAAATAACTCATGCATGTCAGATCTGAGAGTTACCCAGTTGAGATTAGAGTTCAAGGGTAGTGTACTATCAGTTGCGAAATTCTAATTGAGGAATTTCCCTAATTAATAGGGGCTAATTCCCAAGGAAACATCGCAAGGAAATAGGGAATTGGGAAATCCAAAATTTGGTATTGGCCTAGGCTTGTCTCGGAAGGTGTGAGACAGATAGAGATAGTGTAGAGGTTGCTCAGGCTTGACCAAAGCATTGTAATCTTCTCATATTTTCTTACTAATGCAATATACATATAGCAGGGGTTTTTAGCTGTGGCTTTCCCTAGGAGATCATTGTGTAATATGTTGATTGAATTCTTTCTCTTTTATGCTTCGTGATTTCTCAATCGAGTAATTGTTTCCGCAGATGAGTAGAGTAGATTCAAGTCTATTGTTTTAGTAAATTACAATTAGCAGTTTGAATCTACAAGGAATTTCTAGATGGTATCAAAGAAGAAATCACACTAGAAGAGGAGAATGTGAGTTTGTCTTTGCATGTGAAATTGAATTTGTAGGATCATTCTTTAGAGCCATCAGGATATCATTTTATGGATTGAGAATCGAATATGCCCTTGACGGTAGTTTGAATTATATTGCTTGGAGGACAGGATGGAGGTAGGTGTTGGAAGACAACAGGTTAAAGGAATTCATAGACAAAGATATTCCTAAACCTCCAACAACAGATGCTCAAGATCTAGAAAAGTGGAAGAAATGTGTTGCAAAGGTGAGAAGGATCACACTAGAAGGAGTTCGAGATCATATTGTCTCGAACCTCCATGAGAAGGATACACCATATTCAATGTGGCAAGCCTTGATTGACTTGTTTTAGAACAATAGTGACCGCAGGAAGTTGTCACTGAAGTAAAAGCTTCGAAATATCAAGATGGAGAAGGGTGACACAATACCACAATACTTGAACAGGTTCACCCAATGTCGAGATGAGATTGGGAGCATTGGTATTATAGTTGTTGAAGATGATTTGGTCATCCTAGCACTTCTAGACCTTCCCAAGAGCTGGCACAACTACCAGGATTTGGTAAATTGGAGGGAGAATATACCAAAGTGGGAGAGTGTGTGGTCTGACTTGGTGCAAGAATATATAAGGTGGAGCACCATAGATGGAACCTCATCCAAGCATGATGAGGAGGAGAAATGTGCCTTATCTAGAAAGGCAAAGAAAGGGAAAGAAAAGAAATTCCAACCTAAAGGAGATTTCTACCAAGGCAGCAAGAAGAAGGACTTGTCGAAGATTAAATGTTTTCACTGTCATGAGCAGGGACATTATGCCAGGAAATGTCCGCACAAGAAAGTTGGCAAGAATCCCTCAAGAGGAGCGGCAGTTGAAGCTCTTTCTTCACAATTCGAGTTGGATTTCACCCTCATTGCATGCATGGTTACATCGGAGATGGGTAGTGTGTGGTATCTGGATAACGGAGCCTTATTCCATATGACGAGAAACAAAGAATTTTTAGTGACTTGGAGGAGAAGGACCTCTAGATGCACATCGAGATGGGAAATGATGGAAGGTATAGCATGACTGGAATTGGTACTGTTACTTTTTAGAGGGAGTATCATTCTCCTCTCACATTAAATGATGTCATATATGTTCTAGGTTTGAAGAAGAATTTAGTTTCATTTGCTATGTTGGAAGACCATGGTTACGATGTGATATTTAGCAAAGGAAAGGGATTCCATCGTCACATAGCCGTAGGATGAGTGAAGTGGATCGAGTTTCAGGTGAAGAACCTCAACAGATTAGACGTAGAAGATTGTGCAGCATTGAGCACAAAAGAAGAGAAGGTGTAGAGTCGAGACATCGTTGAATTGTGGCATAGAATATTGGGCCACTTGCACCACGGAGCTTTGAAGATCATGCAGCAAATTCCTAAAGAACTTCCCAAGGGTTCACTAGAGCAGAGAGATACATGCAAAGGATGTACATTGGGGAACTACACCAAATCCACCTTTCATGATAAGGACAGTCGAGTGTAAGCGATCCTTGAAAGAGTTCACTAAGATGTGTGTGGACCATTCTCGACAACCTCCATGGCCAAGCACAAGTATTATGTAATATTTGTACATGATTTCTCACGTAAGTGTTGGATTTTCTTCATGCAGAAGAGAGATCATACATTCTCTAAATTTTGTGAATTTAAATCTCTTGTTGAAAAAGACACTGGTAGGAAAGTGACAACTCTCACGAGTGATAACGGTGGAGAATATGTGTCGAATGAATTCAAGAACTTGTGTGCATCAGAAGGCATTCAATGGGGGCTAATAGTACCCCATAACCCACAACAAAATGGGGTGGATGAAAGGAAGAACAAAAGTATTGTGGGAGTTGCATGGGCGATGTTACATGATCAGGGTCTGTCGTTGCACTTGGGGGAAGAAGCATGCAACACAATTGTATATATGTAGAATAGGAGTCCTCATCGGATTCTCGGGATGAGTACACCAGAAGAATTTTTTTTAGGGAAGAAACCAGATGTGTCACACTTCAAGATCTTTGGTTCATCAGTTTACTATCATGTTACCAATGATGAAAGGAAAAATCTAGAGCCAACAGCTAAGTTGGGCACATTTGTGGGGTACACTGATACACATCACAACTATCGGGCGCACCTATCATCTCACAGGATGACAGTTGTTCGTAGAGATGTGAAGTTCGATAAAGAGAAGGCCATGAGATGTTCCCTTGAGAGGGAGATTCAGTTGCATGCAGATGAGGAGATTTTAGCTCTAAAGGAAGAACCTCGGGATGATGTGGAGCAACCACATGCAGAGGAGGAGAGAGTGGAAGCACCCACTCATGCAGATACTTCCAGATATGGAAGTAAATGCACCAGAGAAGCTGACAGATTGATGCATGATGTTAGAGAGAATGTGGGAGGACCCACATCGCAGCACAGGTAGAGGAGGTCACCAGATCGGTACACTAGCTACTTGGCTATAATGAGCAAGAGTGTAGAGATTGAGCCATCCTCATTCAAGGAAGGAGTGCAACAACAAGTACGGTTTGATGCCATGGTAGATGAGTATGACTTCATTATCAGAAATAGTGTTTGTGAAGTGGTCCCAAGACTAGAAGACAAGTTAGTTGTGAGTTCTAGATGGCTTTACAAGGTAAAGAAAGCACCGAATGGGAGTGTCGAGAAACATAAGGCCAAATTTGTGGCTAAAGGATTCTCTCACGTGGAGGGAATTTATTACAAGGAGACCTTTACTCCAGTAACAAGGTACTCTTAAATCAGATCTATTCTAGCACTTTCATCACAGATGGGATTGAAGATACATCAAATGGATGTGAAGACAACATTCCTCAATGGAGTGATTGAGGAAGAGGTGTACATTGAATAGCCAGAAGGATTTGAGACCTTCAACAGAGATTTTCATGTGTGTAGACTCAAGCGAGCTTTGTATGGATTGAAACAAGCACCTCGTGCTTGGTACACCAGAATCAACAAATATTTCACCAAGTTGGGCTTCACTAAAAGTGAAGAAAATGCAAACCTTAACCATATTGTGGTTGAAGGTAAATTATTGATTATAGTATTATATGTCGATGATTTAATTCTAACAAGTGATGAGAAGTTGCTCAAATCTTGCAAAGAGGATATTGCAAGAGAAATCGAGATGAAGGATTTGGGGCTCATGCATTATTTCCTTGGTATGGAAGTATGGCAAGGAGATGAGGAACTATTTGTCTCTTGGGGAAAGTATGCCAACAATATATTGAAGAAGTTCCACATGGAGAGCAGCAAACCCATGGAGACTTATCTAACAGGGAATTGTAGGAAGGAAGATGCTACTTCAGGTGAAGTAGTGGAGGCTACTATTTACAGGCAACTTGTGGTTTCACTTATGTATTTGGTGAACACATGACTGAACATATGTTTTATAGTTAACCAACTTGGTCAAGTAATGGTTAAGCCAACCAAACTCTATTGGAAGGCAGAGAAACATGTGTTGAGATACCTCAGAGGCACCACTTAGTTTGGTCTTTGGTAGTGAAGCTTTAAGGCTTCACAGATGCAAATTCGGTAGGGAGTCCATCAGACAAGAAGAGAACATCAGGGGGGATCTTCAATATTGGGTCAAAAACATATTCTTGGTACAGCAAGAAGCGGAGATCAATTGCACTCAGTTCGGCATAAGCATAGTACATGGCTTCTAGTCAAGCAGCTTGTGAAGTTATCTAGATGAGGAAGATCCTTGTTGGGTTAGTTGGTCAGCAGATGGATCCTACAATGATTTACTGTGACAATAAAAGTTGTATCAAACTCTCTGGGAATCTAATTTTTCATGATCGGTCCAAGCATATCGACATCTGGTATTAGCATCTACGAGATTGTGTGTAGAGGAGAATCATGTTGTTTGAGTACATTCCTACAGAGGAACGGGATGCAGACATTTTGACTGAGGCACTATCAAGAGGAAAGTTCGAGTTCCATAAAGGCTTGATTGGGGTATTTGATAATCCCTTTCTTGTTGAAAGGGAGCGTTGAAAATGTAGTAAGAAAATCCTGGTTTAATTTTGTCCTTGAATTAAATTAGGAACAAAATTGTAATTCCACATAACAATACAACTTGTACAAGTTAACTAATTTAATTTGACTTAGTTGGCTCAGTTAATTCAAGTTGAGGGTCTAACTTGAGTCATGTAGAGTGTCTCCTACTTTATAGGAGCCCTAATTGAGTTTGTTTTGAGTTGTAATCAATTAATTTTGTTTAATTGAATTAAATTCAGTTAAACTAGTTCCAACTGATGGAGGAAATAGTAGGAGGTTAGACAATGGGATGTTGGTTCATGTGTTCAACCAGTTAACTGATGATTCACTCATAAATAACTCATGCATGTCAGATCTGAGAGTTACCCAGTTGAGATTGGAGTTCAAGGGCAGTGTAATATCAGTTGTATAATCATCTAAATTGTACAAGTGGTGCATGCAGTCAAAGGAAGGCCTATGAGGATTGCACAATTCCAATTGAGGAATTTCCCTAATTAATAGGGGCTAATTCCCAAGGAAACAATGCAAGGAAATAGGGACTTGGGCAAGCCAAAATTTGGTTAAGTATTGGCCTAGGCTTGTCTAGGAAGCTGTGAGACAGATAGAGATAGTGCAAAGGTTGATCGGGCTTGAGCAAACCATTGTAATCTTCTCATATTTTTTGACTAATGCAATATACAGATAGCAAGGGTTTTTAGTTGTGGCTTTCCCAAGGAAATAATTGTGTAATGTGTTGATTGAATTATTTCTCTTATATGCTTCATGATTTCTCAATTGATTAATTGTTTTCGCTAATGAGTACAGTAGATTCAAGTCTATTATTTTAGTAGATTACAATTAGCAGTTTGAATCTACAAGGAATGTCTACACAGCCGAGTGGATCAAATCTCTTTTCACTCTAAAAGAGGTTTCCATATCAAGATATTTGATCCCACTTGACCATTGGTAGATCTAGAGTTAAGATGGATCCAGGTTGGTTTAATCCCCCCCTTTAAATAGGATACATTCTACATGAATACCATGGGTTTTCAATACCAAGGATCAATACCATGGGCCATTTTTATTTTTATTTAATTTTTATAGGGTTATTTTTATTCCCTTATTTTATTTTACTTTTTAAATTTATTTTTACTGAGTTAAAATGTTTACATTACATTAATATTTTTATTTAATTTTATTTTTTAAATTTAATTTTACTTTTATTTTGATGTAATTTGACTTAGTCAAAATGTTAAACATTACATTACAACATCTCTACCATATTGGGCTAGAGAGCGCTTCTTAGCACAATTATTCCTTCTAATTCTAATTATTATTACTTTGTATTTATTATATTTTAATATATTATTTTTACCTTTTTATGATGACTTTATCATTTATGATTTTCCCCTAACAACTATTTCTTTTGACTTTTTGACCTCTCCCCTTTAATCCTTGGGTTTTTCTCTATTTGTTTTTTTTTAAGTCAAAAAAATTCTATTAATTCATATTAGTTTTACATTTTGAGGATCTCAAAAAAATAAGGGCCTTAATCCTACCCGATTTTTTGGGCCAAAGGTAGAAACAAAATCACATTACAAACAGGCAAATCAAACTATATAACTAGAAACATATAGCCCAAAAAAACCAAAGGTACCAAGAACCCGAAACAACGTATTATCATCCTTGATCTTGATGGAGAGTCGGAACTAGGATGGCATGCCCATTATTAGGTGGCGGAGGAGGGAAAAAAACCTCGTGGACATGAGCTTCTATATGTCCTAGCTTGCCTTCCAAACTCGCAATCATATCATTTATCCTTCTTTGCCCGTGGCGGAATGAAGCCAACTTATCCAACATACTCCACCGGTTATGTGGAATGTCATTTAGAAAGCTAATTAACTCATTTCTATCATCACGTCGACACTGAATGAGATAGTCCAAGATCATGGAGATCTGTTGTAGCCTTTCATCCAACAAATTGAAGGGAGAAGGAATTTCTACTATGCCTGGAGATTACGCCTGTGGAGGGAGTACCTCCTTACCTAAGTCTCGATTATCAACTTGATGAACAAACCCTTGGCCCTGATGTCCCACTCCCCTTTAGGAACGACCTCTCTGGTGAAGCATGGGGTCAAGACAACCCAAGATGTTGTTACAACCTCGGGTTAAAAGTTCATGTAATAAAGTTAATAAAAGCAAAATAAGACTAGGTCATGGGAGACGTATTCGAAGCTGAATGTTGGGAAAAACATCTTAGTGGGAATCACTTGTTGTTTATTATGACTAAGGAAATTGGCAAAGGCAATAGCAAAATCTTTGGAAAGATAACATGGTAATTATTGACATTTGTTTATGAAAATATAGGAAAATACAATAAAAGGGAGATGAAAGGTCAAAAGTGCATGAAGAGGAAATTGAAGGAAAAATGTGGAAAAATGAAGAAATTAGAGGCATTAATAATAAAAAGGAATTAGAGCGTTAGTTTGGGGCCTTTTGTCAGTTTGGCTTTGGAATTAGCTTCAAAGAGAGAAGAGCACCAAGTGGAGAAAGCAAGCAAAGGAAAGCAAAGGAAGGACAAATAAAGCAACGCACAAGCAAGGAAGGACGAGGAAAGTAAAGGAAAAGCAAAAAAGGATTGTATAAAGCAACTTCAGTGGGAGGAATTGCAAGTAATAGGTTGCATGTGTGATTTCCTAGCTGAAGTATGAATGCATGGTGCATGCATTTGTGTATTTGGTTCATTTGTTGTCATTGGCATGCGTTTTTCTTGGTTCAATGGTGGTTTCAACCTTGCCTTGCCATTTCTGGAGAGCCATGGTGTGATGGGATTCATTCTTGGTTGAGCTTTGGATTGTCGAAAGATTTTGGATCTGGGTGAGGTGGTCTCAGGAAAATCCCAAGGGTTGGAGGTGGAGATGGTTTTCTCTAGGAAACCCTCAACACGTGGGTGTAGACAGGAAAATTCCTCAAGTGATGGTGAAGGAATTCTGAGGCATCCAATCTTGGTTTGGTTTTGTGATCTCAAGATCGGTTTAGGTGAGATCAAGATAGTGTGAGGGTGGAGGCAGTTTAACCTCTAGATTCCCTTGGTTGTTTATGTCTTGGTTTATCCCGTGAGATACCACATTCATGCTTGGAATATAGCACGGGGATGATTGGCTGAAAGAAAGGTTTGGTTTAGCCCAATATATGGTCGAGTGGTACGTGGAAGTCCCTAACTTGGTTGGCTTTTTCATATGTTAATAAGAGTTATTTTCCTCTTGTATTTTATGATTAAATGTTTTTCTATGATGTGGCTTTGATGGTTGTTCTATCATTGTTATTATTTTGGTTATATGCTAGTTATAAGCATGGTTTTATGACAATTTATAGTTGTGGATCTTATCATGTTTTGATTGGTAAATGAATGGTTATTGAATACATGACCTAATATATGTTATTGCAGCTATTGTGAGAGGGAATTAGACCTTCTTGATGATTCTCAGATAAGTATTATACCCCTATGTTCAGATATGCATTCATGACTTGTAGATTTCATGTTCACTATGTGTTTGACAAAATGACTGTCATGGTTAGGTTTGGTTAGGTCAAGTCTTTGACTAATTTTTGGATGAATGGATTTTTCCTTATGTTATATATCATTCTAAAAAGTCTCATTAAGTTCTCGACAGTGGTTGGGAGTCAGACCCTGAAAAGGTAACTTAGATTTTGGGGTCGCATGCTCAGAACTGGGAAATATGGATTGCAGTCGCTAGGAGGCAGGGTTATCCTTGCAAATAGAGGGTCACATCCATTAGCTTGCCTTGTTATGAAAGTGACTGGGTGTCTAGGTTGGTAAAAAGGAAAGTTAGCTCAGGGTTTGGGAACTTAGAGTGGTTGTTTAGCTCATGGGGTCTTGTAGCTCCTAAGGAAGGTCGGTAAAGTTTCAAACTATCGATTCCACTTCCTTAACTATCACTTGGGAGGTTGAGTCATTTCACAGTAGACCTTAGCTCATGTTTAGCCCGTTAGGCCAGTGAAAGTGGGTAAATATGGAAGGGGTGGTTACAGATTGGTATCAAAGCATGGTTCAAACTCTTAGACTAGATGGGCTAGATGCATATTGTTATGCATGCATTGTCATGGTTTTGGTTATCATGCATGAGGTCATTTTATGCAGCTAATGTTGTCATGCATGATGTCGATATATTTAAATGATTGTGTATATACATGTATCGTGCTAATTTGGATTGATTTTGCAGATGAGATAACCCTTTCTTGAACGTCATTGAGGTGTGATTTTGATTATGGTAACTATTTGGTTTAGATGACATGGTATGCTTGCAATAAGAAGAGGATCAGAGATGATGAGAAAAATGGTGGACTACAGTTCACGTGATTCTCCCTACAGATTAGTTGAGAAGCAAGGAGAAGAGTATCCTCCTGATATAGTAGATACATTAAGGAGTTTAAAGGTGGGGATCAGAAGTTGCAAGGCAGAAAATGACAATTTGGTTGAGGCTTAGGAAAGACTTGCAAGGGCTCAAGAAAATCATGTAGAGGTCAATGTAGTGATCCTCCAGAGTTTTTCATACTTATAGAGACAGGGGAAGTTTAGGATTAGTCAAGAACAAGAAGAGAAGACTAATGGGGCATATGGTATCGGGTCTCGGTCAGGATACAGGGTAGATAAAGGGGATACAGTCAGAGGTGGCATATCATTAGGTACACCTAATAGGAGGACTGACATGTATGGGTTGCATTCTAATTCCTCATCCAAGAGACATCATCACCATCATACTTATAGGAGGATTGATTACTTTCCTAAGGAGTTCAAGAAAGTCAAGCCTCCTACATTTGATACATTTGATGGAGAGATGAAGAAGTCAAAATATGCATAGGCATGGTTGCTTGGGATGAAGAAATTATTCAGATTGCATAACTACTCAAAGAACATGAAAACCAAAATAGCTACCTTCAGTCTTAAAGGGAAAGCAAATATTTGGTGGGAAGATGTGAAGAATGCCATAGGCATTCAAGAAGAAGATTTGATTTGGGATGAGTTCGAGAGACTTCAAGAAGAAGTACCTATCTGAAAGATATTATGATGATAGAACTAAGAAGTTTTATGAGTTGCATATGGGTTCTATGGTATATAATGAGTAGACTAGCAAGTTCCTGGAGTTGTAGAGGTATGCGCCTTACCTCAAGGATGAGAAAGAAAATATTCAAATGTTCATCAGTGGGTTTCTAGCAACATATAGAGACCGGATTGAGTTTGATGAGCCCCATTCGTTGGAGGAAGCCATCAGGAAATTGAAGCATTGTTATGAGCAATCAAAGCATAAAGTTGATCCTATGCGTGAATTGAAGGGGAATGAGAAAGTTAAAGGGAAGTGGACACCAAAGTGGGGAAGACCTTAAGATGCAAGTGAAAAATAAAATGTTGCTCCTTACAAGAATTTTAATGCAACTAAGGAGGGACATGGATATCATCCTGGAGAGTAGAAGAATAGAGGTGATGGTAGGGGACCATTGCAGTGCTAGATTTGTGGAAAATATCATCATAAGAAGGATTGTCCATTGTACTAGTGTGACAAGCCTCATATCTATAGTGCTCAGGAGGTGCAGACAGTTGGGGATGTTGGCCGTAACATTCCTCGGATTTATGCGTTTGTGGGCAACAAGCAAGCATATCACCAGGCATCCATTATTGATATGGAAGGTAAGTTATGTGATTGAGTTGTTTCTATTTTGATTGACATTGGATCCAGTTATAGTTATGTTAATCCATACATGGTGGATAATTGTGGTTTGAGAAAAGAAGTGCATGCAAAGTCTTGGTTGGTGCAGTTGGCTATAGGTACTAAGAAGAGAGTTCATCATTGGGTAAGAACTTGTGAATTTGAGCTTAATGATATGCCTACATTAACACATCTAAATGTGATTCCAATGGGATTATATAGTATGATTTTTGGTATGGATTGGTTGTACCTCCACAGGACCAAAGTATATTGTTATGATAAGACTATTGAGTGCCTATATGATGATGGGAAAAGGAGAATCTTACAAGTAAAGAAGAAGCCTACATCAGTGAGGATGATTACAGCTATGCAGGCTAAGCGCAGTTGCAGGAAGGGATGTGTATTATTTGCATTTCATATTGAAAATGACGAGGGTAAGGATGTTGAGGATGCGAAAGTCCTTAAGAGGTACCTTGGCTTGTAGCAATTTTAGGATGTATTTCCAGTGGATATTTCAAAGTTTCCTCCCACAGGGAAGTGGAATTTTCTATTGAGTTGGTACTAGGAACAACACAAGCATCAAAGGCACCATACAGGATGAACACTCCAGAGTTAGTGGAACTAAAGCTGCAGTTGAAGGAAATGCTTGATAAGGGTTACATTAGGCCAAGTGTATCACTTTGGGGTGCACCAGTGTTGTTTGTGAAGAAGAAGGATGGTGCTCTAAGGTTATGCATTAATTACAGGCAGCTAAACAAGGTGACGGTCAAGAACAAGTATCCATTGCCAAGGGTCAATGACTTGTTTGATTAGTGGAAGGGAGAAACAGTGTTCTCAAAGATTGACTTGAGATTAGGATATCATCATGTGTGCTTCAAAGAAGAGGATATCTACAAGACTTCTTTCCAAGCCATATATGGGCATTATGAGTTTGTTGTGGTTTCTTTCGGTTTGAATAATGCTCCAGCTACTTTCATGTGCTTGATGAATAATGTGTTGTGTCCTTATTTAGAGAAGTTTGTGATAATACTCATTGATGATATATTGATATATTATAAGAATGAGGAAGAGCATGTCGAACACTTAGCAATAGTATTGAGATTTCTAAGAGAGCATCAATTGTACACCAAGCTTAGTAAATGTAGCGTCTTTCACACAAAGGTACATTACTTGGGACACGTTGTTTCCAAGGAAGGCAGGGCAGTAGACCCTGAAAATATTAGAGCTATCATGTAATAGGAAACTCCTAGGAATGTGGATGAGGTCAGATCATTCATGGGGCTAGAAGGTTACTACAGGTGGTTCATCAAAAACTTCTCACAAATTTTCTATCCTATTACATCATTGCAGAGGAAGGGAAATAAATTTAAATGGACAAAGGAATGTTCAACTAGTTTGGAGCATTTGAAACAATTGCTTACAAATGATTTAGTTCTAAAGATTGCATATCCAAATAAAGAGTTTGTGGTGTGTACAGATGCTAGAAAGACAAAACTTGTTGGAGTCCTTATGTAGGAGGGACAGGTGGTGCGTTATGAGTCAAGGAATCTAAATGAGTAGGATTAGAACTATGTGACACATGATCTTGAATTAGTAGTGATCATTCATGTATTGAAGATGTGGAGGCATTATCTTCTTGGCAGGAGGTTTATCTTGATGAGTGACCACATTCGGTTGAGACACTTGGTTGACCAATATAATCTGAACACCGGGAAATATAATGTTTGGATACCCTCATTGAGTTTGACTTTGAGATCAATTACATTAAAGGAAAGGAGAACAAAGTTGTAGATGCTCTCAATAAGAGAGTGCAGATAAACCATGTTGCAGTTGTGAGCTTATATGGGATAGATTTACAGGATCAGATATTACATATAAGACAACATGATGACAAGTATCAACATCTTAAGCATAGGTTACAATAGGGTACAGGTGAACAGGATGTGGATTATCACCTCACGGCAAATGATTTGGTGAGATTTAGGGGCAGGATCTATGTGTCGGACAACAATGAACTCAAGAAGCTTATCTTGAGGGAATTTCGTGTTAAGCCATATTCAAGTCATCTGGGATATCAAAAGACTCTAACAATAGTGAATAAGTTCTATTATTGGTTTAATCTGAAGAAAGAGGTGGTTGTGTTCGTCACAAGGTGTTTGGATTGTCAACAGGTGAAAGTTGAGTGTAAGCACCCAGCTAGTTTGTTATAGCCTATTCCAATTTCGGTGTGGAAATAGGAGGTAATTTCCATGGATTTCATTATAGGTTTGTCGAGGACATCGAAGTAGCATGATTACATCATGGTTGTGGTTGATAGGTTGAGCAAGGTAGCTCACTTCATTCCATTGAAGACAACTAATTTAGCCATCGAGGTAGCTTAGATATTTATCATAGAGATAGTGATATTGCATGGTATTCCTAATAAGATCATATCATATAGAGATTCCAAATTCACTTCCAGGTTTTGGAAGGAGTTGTTTGTAGGTTTGGGTACAGAGTTGGCATTCAGTACAACTTACCATATGCAGTCATATGTACAGACAAAGAGGGTCAACATGATACTTGAGGATATGTTGAGGATGTATGTCATTCATCAGTAGAGGATGTGGGAGGAGTATCTTCCACTGGTCTAGTTTGCTTATAACAATGGTTATTACGAGTCACTAATGATGAGTTTGTTTGAGACACTCTATGGGCAGAGTTGCAATACTCCCATCAGCTGGAGTGATCAAGTGAATAGGGTACTAATTACACTGGATATGCTGGCAGAGATGGAATAGGAAATGTAGGTTATCAAGCAGAATCTAAGGGTGACATGGGATAAACAAACGAGTTATGTAGATCAACATAGGGAATTTGAGTTTCAAGTTGGGGAGAATGTGTACTTAGGAATCAAGCCCAAGAAGAGGTCCTTGAGGATTAGATCATGTGCCAAGTTGGCACCTCAGTATTGTGGGCCTTTCGAGATCCTTGAGAGTATTAGACCAATGGCCTACAGACTTGCACTGCCTCCAACAATGAAAGTCCGTGATGTTTTCCATGTTTTAATTCTTAAAATATATGTGAAAGATGTTGATCATGTGATTGATTGGTCTATATTGCAAGTGTAACCAAAAGGAGAATTCTAGTCGGAACCTCAATGCATATTGCAGTGGAAACAACTCATGCTCTAGAACATAGCAATTGCTTAAGTTAAAGTGCAATGGAAGCACTTTGGGCCCATTGAAGCTACGTTGGAGATGGTTGATCAGATGTGGGCTATTTATCCTTCATTATTTGTTGGTGGAGGTAAATGAATTTTTGATATATGTACATATTTATGTATGGTTGTTATTGTAAATACCACAATGAGTTGTTTTATAAAGCTCCAACAAGCGGTATGGATGTCATGTTGTGATGTGGGTCATGATGTTTTTTTTTTTTTTTTTTTTTGAGCAGGTTGTTCATTGTAAATATTGCATCGAGCTAAGTTATAAAGCCCCATGGGAAATTTATTTTGGTTTCAATGGTCTTGATGATTATAGGTGTCATAGAACACCTATAGGTTTTAACCTTGTATAGAAATTACCTGCGTACGAATTCCAAAACACTGAAAATAAACAATAGCGAGAGCATAACACATAAAACGAACATACACAGAGATTTTCCCATGGATCCCAAAACCAGGACTACCATATTGATTTTTCATTATTTTCCTTTCAATGTTACAATACATATATATACATGTCGAAACATCCAATACCATGGACCGAAAACCATCGCGCCCAAAACCATGTGCGAAAACCGTGCACAAAACCATAGGTAGGCCCACCCACCTAATATAGGGTCCAAAAAAAATCCACAGGGCACTGGCCCAGACCTTGTAGAGGGGGGCTAACCACTCCCCTCAAACCCCCTATGACCCCCCCCCCCCACTGTGCTATTGGCGCAACGAAGGGAGGGGCTTCGGCCCCCCTCTAACCCCCTGGTTAACTAGGACAGCTAGTCGTGGAAAGAATATAACACAACCCAACATTCTCCCACTTGTTGTTTTCTTTCCATAGGGGGCCACAGGAGAGCTTAGTCATTTATCAGGCCTGCAACGCCCATTGTTTCTCTACACCAAGAGAACTTCTCAGAGCTCATAGATTTTGTCAATGCATCTGTAGTATTCTTCAAAGTGTCCACCTTTACTAACAACACCTTTTTGTCTTCTATCATATCCCTCACAAAGTGATACTGAACATCAATGTGCTTTGTCTTTGAATGATAAGCAGGGTTCTTTGCCAAGAAAATTGGACTTTGGTTATCACAATCTATCCTTATAGCTCCCTATACTAACCCCATACTTGAACACAACCTCTGCAACCAAACTGCTTCCTTGCTTGCATGAGTGGCTACCATGTATTCTGTCTCTGTAGTTGATAGTGCCACTACAGATTGTTTCTTACTCATCCAACTAACTGCACCTCCAAATAGGTTAAACACATACCCACTTGTAGATCTTCTCTGATCCAAATCTCAAACCCAGTCTGCATCAACAAAGCCACAAATATCCAACACTCTGTCCGATCCCGGTCTTCCTTGGTAGCACAAACCATAATCACTAGTGCCACGCAAATACATGAAAACCCACTTCACTGTTGTCCAGTGCTCCTTCCCTGGTTTTGACATAAACCTGCTCAATACTCCCATTGCATGTGCAATGTCTAGTCTAGTACAGACCATCACATACATCAGGCTATCGACTACACTTGCATATGGAACATGGGATATGTCCTCTTCCTCTTCTTGTGTCTTGGGACACTGTTCAACAGATAACTTCACACTTACAGGAATAGGAACCTTCACTGGTTTACTATCCTGCATATTAAACTTCTGTAGTATTGTTTCAACATACTTCCTCTAGTTTAACCAGAGCTTCCTCTTTGCTCGATCTCTTTTCATTTACATGCCCAAAATATAGTTCGCAGTACCAAGATCTTTCATGTCGAATTTGGAGGAAAATTGGGTCTTCAAATCCTGGATAATTTCTTTGTCATTTCCAACCAGCAACATATCATCCACATACAAGACTAGATAAATAACACGGTCACCAATTAATTTAAAATACATAGAGTGATTTGCTTTGTATCTAGTGAAGACAAGTCCCTGTATAAATGTATCAAATTTTTTAGACCACATCCTCGGTGACTGTTTTAACAGAGACTTCTTTAACTTGCATACCAGTTCTTTCTTACCCTTCACTGCAAAGCCTTCAGGTTGCTTCATGTAGATCTCCTCTTCCAGATCCCTGTGAAGAAATGTTGTCTTCACATCCATCTGTTCTACCTCAAAATCAAAAGCAACAACAACAAATAAAAGTAATCTAATAGAAGCTACCTTGGAAACAGGAGAAAAAATATCACCAAAATCAATTCCCAACACCTGGGAATAACCTTTTGCTACTAACCGAGCTTTGTATTTCTCCACCTTTCCTTCTACATTTGTCTTCTTCTTGAACACCCATTTGTTGCCAATGGGTTTCCTTCCCGCTGGCAACTTCACCAGATACCAAGCCTCATTTTTGTGCAAAGATGCCATTTCATCAACCATGGCCTCTTTCCAGAGTTTGTCATTCTCTGAATCTACTGCTTCCTTCACAGTTCTGGGATCATCATCAGTAATAGATAAAGCAAAATTTGAATAGAAAGTAGATGGACTATACCTTTCTGGCTTCCTTCTTTCTCGAACTAATCTTCTCACAACTAGAGTTTGTGGCTATTCATCTTCTTATTCCTCTTCTGCTGTAGAGTCTGATTCTTCCTCCTTTAGCTCAAACTCTATCTTCTCAGGTTCCTTTGATGGGACTTCATGTTTAATAACATCTTTCACCTCTCTGAACACCACATCTTGGATGTACATAAACTTCCTTGTTACTAGGTTCCAAAGATTATAACCCTTTAAACCATCCTTATACCCGATAAAGATGCACTTTTTAGATTTACTATCCAACTTTGTTCTTTTCTCCTTCAGAACATGTACATATGCATCACATCCAAATACTCTTAGATGTGAAAGAGAGAGTTTCTTACTAGTCCATACCTCTTGTGGAGTCTTATCCTCCAACGCTGATGAAGGTGATCTTTTGACCAGGTAACATGCAGTCTCCATTGTCTCTACCCAGAATTCTTGTCCTAACCTGGCACCACTGAGCATGTTTATTTCCCTTTCCATCAACGTCTTGTTTATTCTTTCTACAACACCATTTTGCTCAGGTGTGTATAGAGTAGTCTTCTTCCATGCTATACCACACTTCTTACAGAATTCTTCAAATTCCTTCTTGCAAAATTCTCCACCATTATCTGTCCTTAGCACCTTTATCTTCTTCTCTGTCTGGTTTTCCACCAAAGCCTTAAATTCTTTAAACCTGTCAAAGACTTCAAATTTCTTCTTAAGGAAATATATCCACGTATTCCTTGAGAAGTCATATATAAACTATACATAATACACAGACTTACCCAGTGATGGAACCTTCATAGGTCCAAACACATCACTGTGCACAAGCTCTAATATATGTTTCATCCTCTTACCACCAGAGGGGAAACTCGCCCGATTCTGCTTCCCATATACACAATTTTCACAGAAATCAAAATCCAGAGAGTTATTAGTCATACCTTTACCATGAAGTATTTGAAGACCCTTCTCTCCAATATGTCCAAGCCTTTGATTCCATAGCATGGTATTTTCTCCAGAGACCACTAGATTCTCTACTCCACTTTCAGGAACCACGAAACTGTTGCACCCATCAATAACAGTGATACCTTGCAGCTTGTACAAAGTTCCAATCTGAACTCCCTGCATCAATACTAGTGCTCCGCGAACCATCTTGCAGGTATCTTTTTCGAACACTATTTTTACACCTGCATCATCCATCTTGCTTACAGAAATCAGGTTTCTGGCTAATGCAGGAATATGCAGAACACCTGGAAGTGTTCTAATCCTTCCACCTTGCAACTTCAACTTGACTTTTCTGCGATCAACGATTCTAGCCTTCCTGTCATCCCCTAGGAAGACATCACCACCATCATATTTCTCATACTCGCAGAACTTCTCTCTATGGAGAGTGAAGTGAAAGGATGCACTTGAGTAAATCAACCATGCCTCATGATCTACATGTGTACTTGAAGAAGCCAAGTACACATCCCCACCTTCATCTGAGGTGGTTTTCACCTCTGTAGAAGGAGCATCGGCATATCCCTTTCATTTTTCAAGAGCTTTAGATTTACAGTCCCTTTTGTAGTGCCCTTCCTTTCTGCATTTCCAGCACACCTTTATAGGTTTTCTAGAGATTTAGATCTCCCTCTAGATTTAGATCTCTTACTTGATGACTTATTTTTGTTTATGTTCTAGGACCGTTCTCATACAAACAAGGCATCACCATTCTGGCTCTCCATATTTTTCTGTCTCATCTCCTCCGTTAGAAAGGATGAGACTATTTCATCAAACTGCAAGGCAGTTGCATTACTACCTATTGCAATACCCAGACTATCCCACGAATCTGGTAGAGAACACAACAAACTGATGCACTTATCTTCATCTGAAATTTTAATATCAATAGATAATAACTGACTTACCACAGTATTAAATGCGTTCAGATGCTCTGTCACCGAGCTCCATTTTTCATCCTCAGGTTATACAGCTTTTTCCGTAGGAATAGTTTATTCACCAGAGACTTAGATTGGTACAAAGTCCCTAACTTGTCCCACAAAGTCTTCGTTGTAGCTTCCCCTAATACATTCAACAATACTGAATCTGAGACACACAATCGTATTATGCTCTTTGCCTTCCGATCCAACTTCTTCCATTCTTCATCGGACACTCCCATTGGTTTAGTACCCGGATCTACTGCGATCCATTGATCTTTGTCCACCAATAGATCCTCCATCTTGAGTTTCCACAACTCAAAACTCTAACCATTAAATTTATTGATCTCTATCTTTCCATTGCTCATCATCTTCTTTCACCACTAGAATCAATCCCGTAGATCTCCCATTGAACAGGATCTACCACAAGCCCGAGCGAAACCCCTTAGCAACAAAGGCGTCCCTTCGAAGCCAAAACAGCTCTAATACCAAATGTAAGTTTTAACCCTGTACAGAAATTCTCTGCATAAGAATTCTAAAACACAGAAAATAAACAATAGTGAGAGCATAACACATAAAACAAATATACACAGATATTTTCCCCTGGATCCCAAAGCCAGGACTACCAGATTGATTTTTCATTATTTTACTTTCAATATTACAATACATATATATACATGCCAAAGCATCCAATACCATGGACCGAAAACCATCGCGCCCAAAACCATGTGCGAAAACCATGCACAAAACCATAGGTAGGTCCACCCACCAAATATATGGTCCCAAAAAAATTGCGCAATCGGCGCAACGAAAGGGGGGCTTTGACCCCCCTTTAACCCCCCTGTTAACTAGGGTGGCTAGTCGTGGAAAGAATATAACACAACCCAACAACACCGAGGACGGTGTTCCCCTAAGGGGGAGGGGTCTGTAATTGCCCCGAGTTAAAAGTTCATGTAATAAAGTTAGAAAGGGTAAAATAAGACCAAAGTCATGGGACATGTATTCCAAGATGGATTTTGGGAAAAACATCTTAGTGGGCATCACTTGTTGTTTATTATGGCTAAGGAAATTGGCAAAGGCATTGACAAAGGCTTTGGAAAGGCAAAGTGGCAATTATTGGCATTTATTTATGAAAATAAATGAAAATAGGAGAAAATGGAGATGAAAGGTCACATGTTTGCATGAGGAGGAAATTGAAGGAAAATAGAGGGAAAATGAAGAAATTAGAGGCATCAAAGCATTAGTTTGGTTCCTTTTGTCAGTTTGGATTTGGAATTAGCTTCAGAGAGAGGAGCACTAAGAGGAGAAATTAAGCAAAGGAAAGTAAAGGAAAAGTAAGGAAGGACAAGGAAAGGAAAGAAAAATCAAGAAAGGATTGGAGAAAATAGTCTCAACATGAGGACTTGTGGGTAACAGGTTGCATGTATGATTTCCTAGTTAAAGTGTGAATGCATGGTGCATGCATTTGTGTATTTGGTTTATTTGTTCTCCGTTAGGCCCCTATACTACTTGTGTAAACCCTTATTGTAATTAGTACAACCCCCTTATTATATTGTTGTACCCATGTAGTCCCCATATTATTACTATTGTGCCCCATAGAAGCCCATTATTGTTATTATTTTTCCCTTAAATTATTATTGTTATGTCGGCTCTGATTATATTATGACCCCTTAGACTCTTATATATAGAAAGGAGGTCTTGTCATTTGTATCATCGAAGAATTGTTCATTTGTGTACTGTAAAGGAGGTTGCCCCCTCGAAGAGGCTTATTTCTAAGGCGTTCATCTATCTTTTCTATCTTTTTGTGAGCTGGTTTCATAACATTTGGTATCAGAGCTTTGGATTCTAGGGTTTTGCTGCTCCAAACAAGTCAGCATGGAATTTTCGCTATAAGATCTTTTCTGCGATGTTTTAGAATCTACAAAAAAAACCCACTTGAGAAGAAATCGTTTTGAATGTAGCGTCCGAATTTCAGATCTTGTCTCGCTATATTTTCAGATATATGATCTAAGGAAGTTGGAGTTTTTGCAAACTCCAGAATTTCATCTAAAACAGGTCATCGTGGAATTTTCGCTATAACTTTTTTGCTACGAAGTTTCAGAACCTAAACAAAAAAACCCATTTGAGAAGAAATTGGTCTGAAGCTCGGGTCCAAATTTCAGATCTTGTCTTGCTATATTTTCGGATATATGATCTGAGGAAATTAGGGTTTTTGCAGACTCCCAAATTACATCCTAAAAAGATGACCTTGGGAAAATCGTCATAACTTCCTCTCTGAGCATCAGATTGAAATTTTGTAAGCATTTATAGAAAGAGGACAGACGTTTGTTTCATGTATATCTTTTTTAGATCCAAAGGTCAAAACAGTGACACGTAGCACTTCATACAAGTTCGCTCTTCTGAAAAGGTATATAATCAGGTCATCTTGGGAGATTGTGCATAACTCTTTCTTGGAGAATCCAATTTCAATTGGACTGGTGGCATTGGAAAGAGGACACAAAGGGCTACTGCAGGTCGCAATTTCAAAACTGGAAGAGCCGAAATTACAGAGTTATAGTTGTTTCAAGATCGAGCTCTTAAAATCAAGAAAAGGCGATATGAGGAAGTTTGATGGCAAGGATCCAATAAATTGGATACTACAGATGTAGCAATATTTTGATCTACATGAGGTGCAAATGTTACAAAAGTTACATATTGCATCTTTATATTTAGAACCGGGTCAATTTTTATGGTATAAAGGGATTTTTTCTCATAAACCACTTGTTACGTGGTCAATTTTCACGGAGGAAATGATACCACATTATGAAGATACAAAGTGAAACACCTTCTTTAGCCAATTGATAAATCTCAAACAAAAGTGTTCAATGGCAAAGCACAATGAGGACTTTCAAAAATTGAATATAATGGTAAATGATATTCCAAAGAAGCAGAGGATTGATGTCTCCATAGGGACTTTAAAGGATAACATTCAACATGAGGTTTGTCTTTGGGAACCTGATTCATTGGAGAAGGCATTCAGGTTGGTAAGAAAAATGGAAAGCAAAATTATGGAAACAAAGAATTCTACCCCTCACAACTATAAACATGGAACATTGTTTCTCCTAGCCTTCCACAACCTACAAGGGTGACACCACAACAATTGGAAGAAAAAAGAGAAAAAGGGCTTTGTTACAATTGTGATAGCAAATGCACTAAAGGTCATAAGTATGCTGACAAGAAATTATTTTACATAGATTATGAAGAGGAGGAAGAAAAGGATCAAGAAACATCAAAAGAAGAGGATATACACTAGGAACCAACCTCAAAGAAAGTAGAAATGAATCCGACCATATCTTGTAAAGCATTGGCAAGAATTACCACTCCTCAAACTCTCAAGATAGAAGGACATATCAAGAAGAAAAAGGTTCAAGAAGTGAAAGATCACATCGAGAAATAAAAAATGAATCCAACCATATCTTGTAATGCATTAGCCGGAATTACCACTCCTCAAACTATCAAGATAGAAGAACATATCAAGAAGAAAAATGTTCAAGAAGTGAAAGATCACATCGAGCATCAAGAAATGAATCTGACCATATCTTGTAAAGCATTGGAAGAAATTGCCACTCCTCAAACTCTAAATATAGAAGGACATATCAAGAAGAAAAAGGTTCAAGCAGTGAAATGTCACATCGAGCATCAACAACAAGTTCTCCAACTTTTAAAGGATAACGCCACTTTGATGCAGAATCGAATGAAACAATAGGTAGATCAACATCGTAGTGAAAAATGTTTTGATGTAGGTGGTTGGATATTTTTACAACTACATCTCAAGCAAGCTATTTATGAGAAGGAAATGTTGACAATACTACATGCACTTAAGAAATGGCGACCTTACCCAATGGGAAGACACTTCAAGGTAAAAATGGATCATGATAGTCTTAAATACCTTTTAGAACAAATATTATCTTTAGAAGAACAGAAAAAATGGGTCACAAATATGTTGGGTTATGACTTTGACATCATCTATAGAAAAGGGAAGAAAAATTTTGTTGCAGATGCACTCTCAAGAAAGGATGAGGATGTTGAAGCATTGTTTTGTGCTATTTCTATTATCCAACCAGATTGGATAAATGAAGCAAGGGATGAATGGAAGAAGGACGAAGAAGTGTGGCCACTCATTCAAAAGTTGCAGAAGATCCCAATTCAAACAATATTGCCAGAACTTGAAGAGGAAGGAAAAATCATATTGGAACCTGGAGCAGTCATAGAAACAAGAACCTGACAGCTACGAAATCGATCAATTTCAGAGTATCTCATCAAGTGGAAGAACTTACCCACTGAATATTCCACATGGGAGGACAAGAATTTTATACAGAAGCATCAAGAACTACTCAAGCATTGAGGACAACACATTTTTAAGGAGAGGGACATGTTAGGCCCCTATACTACTTGTGTAAACCCTTATTGTAATTAATACAACCCTCTTATTACATTGTTGTACCCATGTAGTCCCCATATTGTTACTATTGTGCCCCATAGAAGCCCACTATTGTTATTATTGTGCCCTTAAATTATTATTGTTATGTCGGCTCTGATTATATTATGACCCCTTAGACTCTTATATATAGAAAGGAGGTCTTGTCATTTGTATCATCGAAGAATTGTTCATTTGTGTACTGTAAAGGAGGTTTCCCCCTCAAAGAGACTTGTTTCTAAGGCGTTCATCTATATTTTCTATCTTTTTGTGAGCTAGTTTCATAACATTGTCATTGGAATGGGTTTTGTCTTTTTCAAATTGGTTTCAGCCTTGCCTTACCATTTCCAGATAGCCACGATGTGATGGGACTCATTATTAGTTGAGATTTGTATTGTCGAAAGGTTTTAGATACGAATGAGGTGGCCTCAGGAAAATACCAAGGGTTGGGGTTGGAGATGCCTTCCTCCAAGAAGCTCCCAACAAGTGGGTGGAGATAGGAAAATTTCTCAAGGGATGGTGAAGGAATTATGAGGAATCCAAGCTTGGTTTGGTTTTGTGATCTTGGGATCGGTTTAGGTGAGATTGCAGTAGTGTGAGGGTGGAGGTGGTTTAACCTTTGGATTCCCTTGGTCGTTTATGTCTTGATTTATCACATGAAATACCACATTCATGCTTGGAATATGGCACGACAGTGATTAGTTGAAAGAAAGATTTGATTTAGCCCAATCTATGGTCGAGTGGTACGTGGAAGTTCCTGACTTGGTTGGATTTTGAATATGTTAATAAGAGCTCTTTTCCTCTTGTATTTTATGAGTAAATGTTTGCTACGATGTGGATTTAATGGTTGTTCTATCATTGTTATTATTATGGTTATATGTTGGTTATAATCATGGTTTTATGACAAATTCTAGTTATGTCTTTTATTATGTTTTGATTGGTAAATGAATGGTTATTGAATGCATGACCTAATATATGTTATTGAAGCTATTGTGAGGGGCATTAAACAATGTAAACTTTGAAACAAGAACTCTAGCAAAAAAAACCCTAAAAAAACATGAAAACGGTGCTAAAAACGAAAAATGTGTATATTAGAACGATGGATTTTTTTTAGGGTCAATTTTCAACATTTTTAAAAAATGGTAGTAAAACTGATTTTTTTGTGTGCAAAAAACAACTATTTTTGAGGAAAAAACACACTAATGTTTTTGGTAGAAAAACATTTTTTTTCCCTAGGTATAATTTCAACATTTTTTAGTAATGACGATAAAGATAAAATAATGGGATCTAAAACACATTAAAATTATATCAGTGTTCATCTATGTTGTTAAACATATAATAACGTGACAGTAAAGATTGCTAAAATTCTAATTGTTTTGAACCATAACATTAAATATACAAAAGAAAATGGAAATTTTTCAACCATAAAATTAAAAAACCACGACATTATGAACAAATTACATGACTAAATTAATCAAAATGTCATTACTTGTAGATTGAATGAAACATACATTATTTCTTTAAGTTATTGTTGCATTGTAGATATTCTAAACAATAAAAATCATCATAATTAAAACATATAATCCAACAAACATAAAAATGACTCATAACTTCATTTAACACCATATGGAAATCAAAAAATTTATTTCAAGATACGATGCAAACATCAATTATATAAACTATCTTAGACAACTATTCAAAATCACTCATATTTTCTTGCACATCATCAGAATTCACATCTTCAGATGAATGACTGGATGCAGATGAAGATGTTATGTATTCTTCTCTTTCATCAACTAGTGTCCCATCTGAGTCCACATGCATGCCCACCATTTCAAGTTTCAAAATTCTTCTGGATCTACAACTAGTTTCAACAGACTCCCATCTCAACATTGTTCCTTCTGGTAACAACCTCTTCAGAATATCTATCGTCTTCAAGCGAAGAGTTCCTCTCTTTGTTAAATTGAAGTCATAAATAAGTATGTCAACATCCTCTAATTTTAAAAGGTCTATGTGGTGACGATTTATATTTGTACCCTTTCTTTTTCTCTTTTCGCCAATTTTTTAATCAACTACCATCTCTGAGTTATACACACCATTGAATGGGTGTGTATTTGTGACATACCAATGTACTTCAACACCTACAACATCTTCATTTTCTGTAATGACCTTTATAACCTTAGCAACCAAGAATGGATAGCCATTTGGATCTCCATCTGCTAGCACTGCGATCATGCAACCCTCCTTAATATCATGTATTGAAACCCTGTAAAGGTCTTCCATGGCTTCACGTTGTGCATGATATCTTCTGGAACCAATATACATTGCTCTTTCCTATGCCTATGAAAAATTAATAATACCTTCAGATTGGTGTTGTTCAACAATGTTTCTTTCCTCGTGTTCATTTGACACATTTTGTGGCCAAGTAAATGGATTTTTCAAAGGTATATCTTCATTTGTTGTTCTTGAAATGATATCACTTTGATTATTGAAAAAAGGCTCCCACCAAACTGAATCAGAAATATCAAAGTACTCATATGTATATCTAATACATTTTTTTATTTCTTCTAGGCAATCAGAATAATTTATATCTCTATTATGTTTGCGTGCATTATGAACTTCAGTGACTGATTCTAATAACAATATATTTGATGCAAATATTGGATAATTTGGAATGAACTTCAAAAATGCCAAGCCTGATGATGGTGCCCTTTCTACAGTAGTTGAATACTTCTTGCCCCATATTAGTGTTTTCCCATCATTTTTTTTGATACAAAATTGATTTTAGAAGCTAATGTCATTAAGTTGTTCAATGCATTTCTCTTCGCCATGCGATCCCAGAATAAACCTTCGCATGTCAACAATTTCTTCCAACACATAAAAAGTAGGCTCTAGCATGTATGATTTCTTAATACATTCAATTAATGATGACAAGCTCACAACTTTCGTCCTCCTCAATGTGACTGAAAAACGACTAAACATTTGATTAATATGGTCATGAGTTCCCAACAAGAAGGAAACCAACCTTTACCTTCTGAAAAATTCTCAATTCAACAAGCATGTTTATATATCCAAAAACAATCCGATTTTTATTTTCACGACAAGCGTTGTCCAATTGTAGATACAAAACTTCAGGAAGATTACCAAACCAATGAGAAAGCACATCATGAATTATGGTTATTGTCATATTTGCATCATTATGAATATTTGGAGTTGTGAAGTATACCCTTGGAAACATTTTCCCATTGAAGACCATACAACCGACCAAGTGATACTGAATAAAATTTTCCTCCTGTAAATTTTTGGGTGTGCGAACAAAATGTGGTAGAAGTGTTTTCTTCTGGTCCATACCATCAATTATCAAACCCAAATATTTATTTGGATTATCATAACACTTCTTTTGATGCTTGTACAACTTTTTCCTTTCACTTGTTTGTTGTTTGTGATGCTCTTGAAGTGCTTTGACAATGGAATCTACACAACATAAAAGAAAGTCATTAAGAAATATGTTTTCATAGTTGATGACTATACAATTTTAAAAGTTAAAGTTATGAATGCTTACCTCTTTCTGACCCTTCACATTTATCCCTTTTTTATTTAAGAAGAGCACATGTACTGCAAATCCCCATCCTTGTCTTCTTAGGAATACAAACATTGTTGAATTCTTTCTTCCATATCTTCACAAAATATTGATATGTAATAAATCGACCATGTCCCTCAGCACCTTCTGCATATTCTTTATATAAGTTGTAGATTTCTCATCTTGAGAAATTATTTGGAATATGTATTGTCTCTCTATTTGGCATACACTCTCCATGCTTTGAAAATAAATCTTTCATCCATGACATTGCAGTATTTGATAATGGCCCAAATTGTCGTTTATGATGTACTTCTGAATAAAATGTGGGATTCTTTTCCAACTTTTCTTGGATTCTTGACATACGAAAATTACCCATTGAATGAAACATTTTGAAAGCCTTTCTACAGATAAATAAAGACCCAATATGATAATCATAACCTGACAATGTAGATTGCATGCACCCCACTAAATATGAATTTTGCATAATTTTATTCATTGACAAATATCTCTTCCTTTTATTTAATGAAAACTTGAAATCCATATGTTTCAAGCAACCTTTTTGACAGCATTCACTTGAAATGAGAGCGTTGATAGAACTTCTTCTCGTCAAATATTCTGCCCTACCCCTTGTATAAATAGAACATCTTGGATTGATACGAAAAGGTCTACTCCTACTCCTCGATACAATATTTCCTGGCAACATCTCCATCATTGGATCATCATTTGTATACGCATTTTCATCATCCTTATGAGGAATGTTATCCTCACTATGATCATCTGTGCTTTTTAAACACTAACTTGGAGGATATTCTTCATCTTTCCCTTCTTCGGTGCTACTCTCATAATCCTTAGAATTAGGACTAAATGGAAAATTTGACTCGATTTTTATTGGATATTCTTCATCATGTGGATCTTCAGTGTTGCTCTCATAGTCCATAGGATTAGGACTACGTCGAAAATGTGACTCTTTACTTATTGAAAATTCTTCATCTTGCCCTTCGTCACTGCTAATCTCATAGTCCTTAGGATTAGGACTAAGTGCTTCATCTTGTCCTCCGTCACTACTGCTCTCATAGTCCTTAGGATTAGGACTAGGTGGAAAAAGTGACTCGATTTATTGGAAATTCTTCATCCTAGCCTTCATCATTGTTTCTCTCATAGTCCATGGGATTAGGACTAAGTGGAAACCACGACTCTTTATTTATTTGAAATTCTTCATCATGCTCTTCATCACTATTGCTCTCATAGTCCATAGGATTAGGACTAACTGGACACCGTAACACTCTATTCATTTGAAATGATTCATCACATTCTTCATCATTATTGCTCTCATAGTGATCCGGATCTTGGGGGGAGACCCCCAAGATCTAAAAGATTGAAATGGATCTTGTGGGGGAGGCCCCCGAGATCTGAAGAATTACAATGCTAGAAAGAAAATGACAGAACACATAGTAAATAAAACCACAAATTGTTGAGATTGCAACAAGATGATGGAGCTTAGTGAAAAGAGTCGCCTTCACTAAGTGGGCCCGCAGGCTATTTTTGGCGCAAGTCTATTTTTAGACTATGTCTATTTTTAGACATATGGATCATGTCTATGTTTATGGATGATTGATCAAGTTGGGAAAATAGATGGACTTCTATTTTTGATGAAAGTGTGAGTGATCAAGTCTATTTTTAGACTGGCTGTCAAAAATAGAAAAGTCAAATATTATTATCTCACAATAATATTTGGACTATAAACTTAATCTTATTCTCTTGGAGCACTTCAGTTTGAGCTACGGAAGTGGCACATGCAGCTGTCAGAAGGAAATTCGTTTTTCTTATGAGTCAGTTGAGTTGTTGCATGCATGACTTCAGTTAGAACTCAAGTGAGTTGAGTTTAGTGGACTGGAGGTACAGTTGATGGAGTTGTGTTCAGTTTAACTTAGTTAAACTGGTTGTAGTTAGTCTAACTGCAGATATACTAATGATGAGTTGTTAAACTAATTATTAACTCATAATACAACTAAAGAATACATCAGTTAACTCAGTTGCATGTCAGTGCATGTTCAGTTCAACAGGGACAGGTGGTAGAGAATCAGATTGCTATCAGTTGTGACTATAGTTGTGCACCAGATCTTGCACAATCAAAGGATTGAGTATGCCAATGAGTTTGCTCACGTATTTGGCCCGCATTTTAGCCTTTGCTCACGTCCACAAAGCGTGAGTGACTATTTTGCAGGTGAAAATCGAGTTTGGGAAGCAATTCTCATCAGTTCTTGAGCAGGTATTGAGCAGTGGAGGCAGGCAAGCAGTGGAAGAGATTTGGAGATCAGATCTGAGCTGTATTGTGTGTAACAGAGGTGGAGATACTTGTGAGAAGTATTATGCTGTGTAATGTTACATGACTCAATCATTAATATACAGATAGTGTGGGGTTTTTAGCGAGATGCTTTCCCCGTGATACATACTGTGTTAATGTGTGAATGCTCTTGATGTTTTATTGTTATTGATGCTGCTATATTCTTGATCAACGTAGAGGAGCTTATGTATTGTGTATGTTTTCCGCATTAGTACATGATCAGGATAATCTCCATTGAATATGTGTTAAATTATTCAAAATTTCTACATGGTATCAGAGCTAGATAATTGTAGAAAAAGTTTCTACATGGTATCGGAGCAGCTTGATTTGTAGAAGAGATTTTTACAGGATATCAAGAGAGGGTTGATCGGAAGCAGTTGAGTTGGTTGCTGGTGGAATTCGAATTTGCAGCAGTGTTTTCTTGGTGACAACGCAGCAATGTCTTTCAATGGATTGCGACTGGAGTATGCTCTTGAGGGCAGCTCAAACTATATTGCATGGAAGGACAGGATGGAGGCAGTATTGGATGATAACGGGCTGAAGGAATTCATAGATACGGATATCCCAAAGCCTACTGATGCTACTCAAGCTGATGCTTGGCAAAAGAAGATCGCAAAATGTCGAAGAATTCTGTTGGAGGGCGTGAAGGATCACATTGTGTCCAGCCTCCATGGAAAGGCTACTCCATATTTGATGTGGAAATCATTAACAGAATTATTCCAAAGCAAGAGCGATCAGAGGAAGCTGGCGCTCAAAGATAAACTCAGAAACATCAAATGCGAGAAGGGAGACAGTATTCCCAAGTATCTCACGAAGTTCACTCAGTGTCGAGATGAGCTGGGAAGTGTGGGGGTTACTGTCGATGATGAGGACTTGGTGAGCTTGGCTCTCCTTGGTCTTCCGAAGAGTTGGCATTCCTATCAGGACTCTGTCAATGGTCGGGAGAAGTTGCCAGGATGGGAAAGACTATGGTCAGATCTTGTGCAGGAGGAGATCAGGCGGAGTACCAGGGACGGATCTTCGTCAAAGGGAGCTGATGAAGAGAATTGTGCTTTGGCTGCCAAAGCAAAGAAAGGGAAGAGCAAGAAAACTTCTCAGTCTGGTGCGAAAGGCAAGAAGCAGGATATGTCCAAGGTGAAGTGTTTTCACTGTCACCAGCATGGACACTATGCCACAAATTGTCCGCAGAAGAAGAAGAACAAGCAAGCTGCTGGATCTGCAGGGGGAGAGGCTTTAGCTTCTCAGTTTGAGCTTGATTTTTCATTGATCGCATGCTTGGTTTCAAGTGTGATGGGATCAGTGTGGTTTCTGGACAGTGGTGCGTCTTTTCACATGACGGGAGATAGAGATTTGTTCTCTGATCTGGAGGACAAAGATCTTGGAGTGCACATCGAGATGGGCGATGATGGTAGATACAGTGCGACCGGTATCGGTACCATTTCCTTTGAGAGGGAGTCTGGTAAACCCTTTGTATTGAAGGAAGTCATGCATGTTCCAGGATTGAAGAAGAATCTCATCTCAGTGGCGATGTTAGAAGACAAGGGGTATGATGTTGTTTTCAGCGAGGGAAAGGCCTTCCTGCGCAGCAAGACAACTGGTGAGACCCGGAAGATAGGGGTTCGAGTGAGGAACCTTTATCAGTTGCATGTAGATGGATGCGCAGCAATGGCAGGCAAGGCAGAAGGATTGGTGAGCCGGGATGATGGCGAGTTGTGGCACAGGAGATTGGGTCACCTTCACCATGGAGCCTTGAAGATACTGCAGCAGATCACTACAGGGCTTCCTAAAGGCACACTTGCGCAGTCAGATCAATGCAAGGGGTGTACTTTGGGGAAGTTTGTGAAAGCCACCTTTCACGAGAAGGATAGTCGCGCCACGACGATCCTTGAGAGAATTCACACAGACGTGTGTGGACCTTTCTCAGTTGCTTCGACAGAAAAAACACAGGTATTATGTGATTTTTGTTGATGATTTCTCTCGTAAGTGCTGGATCTTCTTCATGCAGAAGAAGAGCGAGACATATTCAAAGTTCTGTGAATTCAAAGCACTGGTCGAGAAGGAGTCGGGGAAGAAGGTGAAGGCTCTTAGGAGCGATAATGGTGGTGAATACATCTCGGACGAGTTCAAGGATTTCTGCAAGGCAGAAGGGATTCGTAGAGAGCTCATAGCTCCCCATAACCCACAGCAGAACGGGGTAGCTGAGCGGAAGAACAGAACGATTGTGGGTGTTGCACGGGCAATGTTGCATGATCAGGGCCTACCCTTTCACTTGTGGGCGGAAGCATGCAATATAGTAGTTTATGTGCAGAACCGTTGTCCTCATAGGATACTTGGCATGAGTACACCCGAGGAGGCTTATTCTGGTAAGAAGCCTGATCTTTCTCATTTGAGGATTTTTGGTGCTAACGTTTACATGCATGTGACGAAGGATGCCAGAAAGAAGTTGGAGCCGACTGCAGAGGTTGGGATATTTGTGGGGTACACTGATACGCCCCACAACTATCGTGTGTATTTGCCAGACAGTGGTAAAACTGTTGTGCGACGGGATATAAAATTTCAGGAGGAGAAAGCCATGAAGTGTTCGCTTGAGAGGGAGCTACACTTGCATGCAGATGAGGAGCTATTAGTTCCTAAGGATGAGCTTCAGGACGTGGATCAGCCACAGGACGAGGTTCATGGAGTGGAAGAGACCACTCATGCAGCGCCGACCATCAGAGGGCGAAAGCGCTTGACAGAAGCTGAGCGACTGGCTCAAGATGCAGAGAAAGTTGTAGGACCACCTACAGCCCAACGCAGGCAGAGACAGTCACCTGATCGGTACACTGGATACATGGCTCTTATGAGCAAGTGTGTTGTGACTGAGCCATCCTCTTTCGAGGAAGCTGTGGAGGATCCCGCATGGGTAGACGCCATGGTGGAAGAGTATGATTCTATTGTCAGAAACAGTGCATGGGAGATTGTTCCTAGACCGGAAGGGAAATCAGTGGTGGGTTCGAGATGGATCTACAAAGTTAAGCAGGCAGCTGACGGGAGTGTGGAGAAGTACAAGGCAAGATTTGTTGCCCGAGGCTTTTCACAGATTGAGGGGATCGATTATGAGGAGACCTTTGCACCTGTCGCAAGGTATTCTTCCATACGGACGATTCTTGCTCTCTCAGCGCAGATGGGATGGCACATTCATCAGATGGATGTGAAGACTGCGTTCCTCAACGGAGTCATTGAGGAGGAGGTGTACATTGAGCAACCCGAAGGCTTTGAAGTCTTCAGCAGCGAGTCGCATGTGTGCAGGCTCAAGAGAGCGCTGTATGGGTTGAAGCAAGCACCACGTGCTTGGTACACACGGATAGACAGCTATTTCACAGGACTTGGATTCTCCAAGAGCGAGTCGGATCCGAACCTATACCAGATTGTGGTGGAGGGTAAGTTGCTTATCATTGTACTGTATGTTGATGATTTGATTCTAACGGGTGATGAGCTGTTGATACTGTCATGCAAGAAGGATCTTGCTACAGAGTTTGAGATGAAGGACTTGGGCCTCCTTCACTATTTCCTAGGATTGGAAATATGGCAGCGCAGTGGTGGACTGTTTGTTTCTCAGGGCAAGTATGCTCGGGAGATACTGGAGAAGTTCAACATGCATGGCTGCAAGCCTGTTGATACTCCTCTTCCTGGAGGTTGGAGGAAGGAGGATGCCACTTCGGGAGAAGAAGTGGATGCCACTGTTTATCGACAGTTGGTGGGGTCGCTAATGTATTTGGTCAATACACGACCTGATATATGCTATGCAGTTAACCAGCTTTCACAAGCTATGGTTAAGCCTACCAAGCTCTTCTGGAAGGCGGGCAAGCATGTATTGCGCTACTTGAGAGGCACATCGGGATATGGTTTGTGGTACAGACAGGAGGATGAGGTGAAGCTATGTGGCTTCACGGATGCAGATTGGGCAGGGAGCCCAACAGACAGAAAGAGCACATCAGGAGGGGTCTTCAGTATCGGATCGACAGCAGTTTCTTGGTACAGCAGGAAGCAGAGATCTGTGGCACTCAGTTCAGCGGAGGCCGAGTATATGGCAGCAAGTTTGGCTGCATGCGAGGCTATATGGATGAGGAAGATCCTGGTTGGTTTGTTCGGTTCTCATTTGGATCCTACTGTGATTTACTGTGATAACCAGAGTTGCATTAAACTCTCGGCTAATCCTGTATTTCATGATAGATCTAAACATATTGACATCAGGTACCATCATATCAGAGATTGTGTGCAGCGGAGGATCATGTTACTTTCGTACATTCCAACGGAGGATCAGGATGCTGATATTCTGACGAAGGCTCTCACCAGGAGCAAATTCGAGTACCACCGAGGCAGGATAGGGGTTGCTGATAATCCATATCTTGTCGAGAGGGAGTGTTGAGATTGCAACAAGATGATGGAGCTTAGTGAAAAGAGTCGCCTTCACTAAGTGGGCCCGCAGGCTATTTTTGGCGCAAGTCTATTTTTAGACTATGTCTATTTTTAGACATATGGATCATGTCTATGTTTATGGATGATTGATCAAGTTGGGAAAATAGATGGACTTCTATTTTTGATGAAAGTGTGAGTGATCACAGTGTGAGTGATCACAGTGTGAGTGATCAAGTCTATTTTTAGACTGGCTGTCAAAAATAGAAAAGTCAAATATTATTATCTCACAATAATATTTGGACTATAAACTTAATCTTATTCTCTTGGAGCACTTCAGTTTGAGCTACGGAAGTGGCACATGCAGCTGTCAGAAGGAAATTCGTTTTTCTTATGAGTCAGTTGAGTTGTTGCATGCATGACTTCAGTTAGAACTCAAGTGAGTTGAGTTTAGTGGACTGGAGGTACAGTTGATGGAGTTGTGTTCAGTTTAACTTAGTTAAACTGGTTGTAGTTAGTCTAACTGCAGATAGACTAATGATGAGTTGTTAAACTAATTATTAACTCATAATACAACTAAAGAATACATCAGTTAACTCAGTTGCATGTCAGTGCATGTTCAGTTCAACAGGGACAGGTGGTAGAGAATCAGATTGCTATCAGTTGTGACTATAGTTGTGCACCAGATCTTGCACAATCAAAGGATTGAGTATGCCAATGAGTTTGCTCACGTATTTGGCCCGCATTTTAGCCTTTGCTCACGTCCACAAAGCGTGAGTGACTATTTTGCAGGTGAAAATCGAGTTTGGGAAGCAATTCTCATCAGTTCTTGAGCAGGTATTGAGCAGTGGAGGCAGGCAAGCAGTGGAAGAGATTTGGAGATCAGATCTGAGCTGTATTGTGTGTAACAGAGGTGGAGATACTTGTGAGAAGTATTATGCTGTGTAATGTTACATGAATCAATCATTAATATACAGATAGTGTGGGGTTTTTAGCGAGATGCTTTCCCCGTGATACATACTGTGTTAATGTGTGAATGCTCTTGATGTTTTATTGTTATTGATGCTGCTATATTCTTGATCAACGTAGAGGAGCTTATGTATTGTGTATGTTTTCTGCATTAGTACATGATCAGGATAATCTCCATTGAATATGTGTTAAATTATTCAAAATTTCTACACAAATAAACTTTTTATTAAAATGGATAATAACTGTAATAGCTACAATGTGGTGGAAAATCTCTCCTTTTACAAAATGTGACTTGTTACTTATAGTATTTTTCAGTTACAATACCATGGGTCAATTCCATGGGTGGATGAATACCATGGGTCAATTCCACAATACCACGGGTCAATTCCATGGGTGGATGTCACAATACCATGGGTTAATTCCATGGGTGAATGAATACCATGGGTGGATGTCACAATACCATGGGTCAATTCCATGAGTGAATGAATATCATGGGTGGATGTCACAATACCATGGGAAAATACCATGGGTGGATGTCACTTACAATACCATGGGTGGATAAATACCATGAATGGATGCCACTTACAATACCATGGGTAAATTCCATGGGTGGATGAATACCATGGGTTGATGCCATTTTCAATTCGGATCATTCCCTCCTTAAGAAGAAATGGTCCTCATTGCGTGAAGTTCCCTCCTGTGAAGCATTTGTTGAATATGAAGAGCCACTGAAGAGAAGGGTTTTATGCGGTTAACCCATAACCATGATGAACGAAGATCCGAGGATAGAGATACGTTGTAATGCTTGTGACCAACTGTGACACTAACAGTGTGCGGCCTAGCAAATGGGCTTCGATGAAGTGTGGGTTTGTGGATGACCCATAACCATGATGAACGAAGATCCGAGGATAGAGATACCCTGTAATGCTTATGACCAACTGTGATATTGAAAGAGTGCGGCCTAGCAAATGGACTTCGATGAAGTGTGGGTTTGTGGATGACCCATAACCATGACAAATGAAGATCTGAGGATAGAGATGCCCTGTAATGCTTCTAACCAATTGTGATACTAACAGTGTGCGGCCTAGCAAATGGACTTTGATGACAAGGATTTTGTGTAGTTGACCCATAACCATGATATTGGTTGTTGATGAAGTAGCAGGTGCCTACATGGCTTGGGGTGGGAGGTCATGTCACCAAATAACCCAAGCCGAATGTTGCTATGCTGAAACTGATGAAAGTGAAGCAAGTGCCTACTAAAGTGAGGTGGTAGGGCACTTCTCCAACGGGAACCCGCTCCGAATGTTGCTCTAGAATTAAAATGGACATAACTCGGTCAATATAACTCAGAATATTTATTATAGCTTGTTTTTGGAAGCAGAAGGACCATTTTGCATCTTCCCATGTGTTGGAAATCTTTATCTGGACACCCAAGAATCTTCGATTCACACTACAATTTTTCCGTCGTCACAAAAATTCTGAAAAAAATAGTTGATTTTAAATCAGCGATATCTCCCACATCCACTCTGATTTGACACTTTTTTTTTAAATTGGGTAATTTTTCAAGAGGAACTCAGATATTCAATCACTGTTTTGAAATTCTGCACACAAAAAAAAACAAAAAATAAAAAAAATTATAGGAGAGTCATCGTCCACCAGTTGTCGTCAGAAAAAAAATCTACAACATAGTTGATTTTAAATCAGCAATCTCCCTCGTCCGGACTCTGATTCGGCTGATTTTTTTTTTTAAGTTTGGTATTTTTTCGCAAGGAATCCAGATCTGGTATTTTTTTTTGTAAATTTTGTACCAAATGTTTCATATCTGATCTGCAAACTCGCCGCTTAAAAACATTCCTGCAAAAAAATGGAAAAAAATAAATAAAAATTCTTCCCGCTTGGCCCAAGAAAATGGTCTGTGGAGGACGTAGCACATGCCTGAAGTTTGTTGAATATTGCTGCAAAATTTGAAACTGAAATATGCATCAAACTCTCATTCCCATGGAATCATAACTTGCTCTGATACCATCTAAAAGATTGAAATGGATCTTGTGGGGGAGGCCCCCAAAATCTGAAGAATTGCCATGCTAGAAAGAAAATGAGAGAACACACAGTAAATAAAATCACAAAGAAAAATTTTATTAAAATGGAGAATAATTGTAAAAGCTACATTGTGGTGGACAATCTCTCCTTTTACAAAATGTGACTTATAGTATTTTTTAGTTACAATACCATGGGTCAATTCCATGGGTGAATGAATACCATGGGTGGATGTCACAATACCACGGGTCAATTCCATGGGTGAATGAATACCATGGGTGGATGTCACAATACCACGGGTCAATTCCATGGGTGAATGAATACCATGGGTGGATGTCACAATACCACAGATTAATTCCATGGGTGAATGAATACCGTGGGTGGATGTCACAATACCATGAGTCAATTCCATGAGTGAATGAAAACCATGGGTGGATGTCACAATACCATGGGAAAATACCATGGGTGGATGTCACAATACCATGGGAAAATACCATGGGTGAATGAATACTATGGGTGGATGTCACTTACAATACCATGGGTGGATAAATACCATGAGTGGATGCCACTTACAATACCATGGGTAAATTCCATGGGTGGATGAATACCATGGGTTGATGCCATTTTCTATTCGGATCACATAGTCCATAGGATTAGGACTAATTGGACACCCTGACACTATTCATTTGAAATTCTTCATCACGTTCTTCATCATTGCTTCTCTCATAGTCCATAGGATTAGGACTAAGTGGACATTGTGGCACTATTCATTTGAAATTCTTCATCATACTCTTCATGAATGTTGCTCTCATAGTCCATAGGATTAGGACTAAGTGGACACTGTGACACTCTATTCATTTGAAATTATTCATCGTGTTCTTCATCATTGCTGCTCTCATAGTCCATAGGATTAGGACTAAGTGGAAACCGCGACGCTTTATTTATTTGAAAATTTTCATCACTGCTACTCTCATAGTCCATAGGATTAGGACTAAGTGGAAACTGTGACTCTTTATTTATTTGAAATTGTTCATCTTGTCTTTCATCAGTGTTTCTCTCATAGTCCTTATGATTAGGACTAAGTGGAAGATTTGACTCTCTATTCATAGTGGAAGAATTTCTATTATATTCATCAATATGAATAGAGTTGTTACGCGACGAAGATATTGATGCTTCACAAAGAGAAACTTCACTATCAGAAGGATCTATGCCTTTCAAATAGAAGAGGCTGAATGATACAAATGAACTCTCTCCTAATCGTAACATATAGCTTAAAGAATGAAAATTTCCCTCAAAAGTTTCCCTCCAAAAAATTTTGCCGAAATTTTTCCCTCCAAAAAATTCGTTTCAGGTATTTTCCTCCATAATTTTCTTCTACAATTTATTAAAAAAATTTAACTAAAATTTTCTTATGAAATAAATCTTTAAATTAAAATTGTAAACTAAATCTTTTACCTGAATTAATTTTTTACTTAAATTATATAATATTTAATAGACAATTGAATGTTTTTTTTTTAGCAAATTAATCCCACATTCACCGTGCTATAAAACAATTCTATAATTTTCGTGTTATCATATTTTACTATATCGTCATAGCAATAATTATATGTTAAAGTCTTTATAAAAACAAATTAATCCCACATTCACCGTGCGGTAAAACAATTCTGTAATGTTCATTTTATCATAGTTCCCTATATCACCATAACAAAATTTACATGTTAAAGTTTTTTATAAAAACAAATTAGTCCCACATTAACTGTGCGGTAAAACAATTCTGTAATTTCCGCTATAACATAAATTTCATTATCACTATTCCTCACATCACATCAAGGTTTTTCGAGGTTCGTTAAAAGACTTGGAGTGAATTTGTGAAGCTGCAATATTGCTATCAACAACATATTCAACGAACATTATCCCATTTGAAAGGTTAGTTTTTCTTTTGTTGTGTGCAAGTTTTAAAATTCAATAGGTTTAATGAAATTTAAATTATTTTTAGAAATTAAAAATTTAGATGAGACAGATTTACCCACTACGTCCACAGTGGGCATGGTGGGCCTGATCGTGCGGCGGGCGAGGGGGATGGCGCCCTGCTGCCCACCCCACCCCGGCGGCCCAACGGTCAGCCGGGGTGGAGGGACATTGGGCCACCGAGGTGGGGCAGGGGACCAAGCATCAGCCCCCCCGACTCCACCCCGACGGCCCAACGGTCGGCCGGGGTGGTGGGCCGTTAGGCCACCGGGGTGGGCCGGGGGGCCGGACGCCAACCCTCCTGCCCCACCTAGGTTAGTTGTTGGGTTGCCGGGCTGGGGCAGCAGGGGGCTGCATTTTTTTAATTTCTTATTTAAAAAAAAATGGTTATGTTTTACAAAATTATTTATCATTTATCGTTTTGTTTGTTAATTTAAGCTATTATTTTTTTTGTAATTTACTAATTTATATATATGTGTAATTTTTTGCAAGAAAATGGCATCAAAGAAGATTTTTGTGAATCTTTTTGGACCAAAGATTGCTAAAATTAAAGGTGGATCCTCAAAAAGCACTATTGAACGAACCAAACCTGAGCTGATAGCTACAAATCTATTAAGTGCCTCAAACAATAAGACGATGATGTTGAAAATAGCAACAAGAAATGCTAAAAATGGCATTCAGAATATTCCAATTTTGATTTGTCCTTGAATTAAAATTGAGAATTAAAATTCGAATTTAGTCTCACCAGCTACTTGGAAAATAATTAATTAATTCATCTTGAGTTAATTAGTTGGAGAAATTCAAGCTAGAAGTCTTTGTGAAGTCATGCAACAGTTATCCCTTAAATTAAGTTATCCCTTAGTTAAGGAGATAAGGATGAGTTGTATTTGAGTTGTAATTAATTAGTTCAGTTTACCGAGTTAAGTCGAGTTAAATTAGTTCCAAACAGTTTGAGGAACTAATTGTGAGTTCAATCAGTTAATGCATGCATGCATGCAACTAGTGTACTCCAGTAACTGAGGATTCTCTCATAAATAACTCATGCATGTCAATTCAGACAAAGACCCAGTTGAAATTAAAGACAGGGACATTGTACTATCAGTTGGAGGAATTTTCCTATAAAGGAAACTCATCCATGTAGAAGGAACAAGGTTCCTTGAGGATTGTGCAATTTTACAGGGTGTAGGATTAGTGTGAGAGATCAGTCTTCCACTTGGTAACAGGAGGATCACCCGGGAGAAACTGCGCAAGGAAATAGGAGCTTGGAGAGCAGAGGTGAAGGCTTGAGAGAAGCTTTGTTTACCTGTGAGCATCCAGGAGGATTGTACTGAGAGCTGGCTAGCTATGAGAGCTAAGGCTTTGTATAATTCTAATGTATTTCCACCTTGTATGATAATACAGATAGTGGGGTTTTTAGTTGAGGCTTTCCCCTGAGTATTTTATGTGTTTCATGTACATTGATTCTTCTTCTTCTAGTTATATGTGTTCAACTCTGATTCAACTCGATCTTTAAGATTCCGCAAGTTTGATAGTAGAAGTAGATTAAAGTATTTTTTTTTAGTTATATTGCATTATCAGGTTAATCTACAGTCATATTTTCTACATAGATCTCAGAGGTAGATTTGAAGAGAATTTGCAGGAAATTCTACATGGTATCAGAGCAAAGGTGATCGAAGTTGTGAACAGTATACTGAGAAGAGAATTCGAAGTTTGAAGTTCGAGATTGCAGGTACAAATTGAATTCATCTCATACTTCAGGTTGGTCAATGGTGTTATATGGCTTGAGACTCGAGTATGCCTTGGATGGCAGCTCGAATTACATAGCATGGAAAGATCACATGGAAGCAGTATTAGAAGACAACGGCTTGAAGGATTTCATTGATCAAGAAATCCCAAAGCCAGGTTCAACTAATGCACAAGAGTTCGCTGAGTGGAAGAAGTGTGTGGTGAGGGCGAGACTGATCATCCTTGAGGGAGTTCAAGACCATATTGTCTAGAGTTTCCATGGGAAGGAGACTCTGTTTTCAATGTGGAAGACATTGAAGGACCTATATCAGAACAGTAGCGACCAGAGGAAATTGGCACTCAAGGATAAGCTTCGAAGAATCGAGATGGAGAACAGTGATACTATTTCCACATGTCTGAACAAGCTCACCACATGTAGAGATGAGCTTAAAAGTGTGGGAATAACTATTGTTGATGATGATATGGTGAGCCTCGCTCTCCTTGGCCTTCCAAAGAGCTGGCATAGCTACCAGGACTCTGTGAATGGAAGGGAGAAACTGCCAGATTGGGAATGACTGTGGTCGGATCTCATGCAGGAGGAGATTAAGAGGAGCAAATGAGATGGTTCTTCATCCAAGGAGGATGAAGAAAATGTGGCCTTAGCGAGTAAGGCAAGGAAAGGGAAGGAGAATGATTCTCATTCCAAATTGAATTCTTCTCATGGATGGAAGAAGGGTGACAAATCTAAAGTGAGATGCTTTAATTGTCATGATATGGGTCATTATGTGACTAATTGCCCATCGAAGAAGTCCAAGAAGGGATCCTCGGAACGATCTGAAGGTGAGGCATTAGCCTCTCAGTTCGAAATGGACTTCACCCTCATCGCATGCATGGTGTCTTCGATGATGGGTTGTGGTTGGTTTCTTGACAGTGGAGTCTCATTCCACATGACCGGCGATAAAAATTTATTCAATACCTTGGAGGAGAAAGACCTCAAGATACTCATAGAGATGGGTGACGATGAAAGGTTTATTGTTTCAGAAGTGGGCATGGTTGCTTTTCAAAGGGAGCGTGGAGCTCTTATCACCTTGAGAGATGTGAAGTATGTGCCTGGACTGAAAAAAAACTTGGTATCGATCGCGATGTTGGAGGACAAAGGCTACGATGTTGTCTTTAGTAAGGGAAAGGATTTCCTTATACACATCACCACGGGACAAGTGAAACAGATCGGTTCACGGGTACAGAACCTGTATGCTCTTGAGGTTCAAGATGCATGCAAATCCTTGAGGAGCAAGGCCAATGTTAGAGACTTGGTGGTTGAGAGGGAGAGTAAATTACCTCTCAACATGCAGCCCCAGAAGAAGTCTCAGACAATTGTGGAGGAGCCACAATTGGAGATGATGAGAGGAGACCGAGTGGAGGCATCCACTCATGCAAAGACCTCCAAAAGGGGGAAATTTTGAGCTAAGTCAGTAGAGGGATCACATGCAGCCATACCTCCAGGTGTGAGGTGGGGCAATGTGAAGTGATAGTCCCAAGAAGGCTAAAATTGGGCAGGGTTCATTAAGAGGTTTTATCTCATGGATCGTACCTTGCTACAGGAGCCCAAACACATAATAGCAAGAGGAATCAATGGGATTGATGCAGTCAGAGATCAAAGTGACAGAGGCTAGAGTAGTCAGATACTAAAGAGCGCAAAGAAGGATTGACAACAGTGCAGAAAGGCTGAGTCAGCAGAAGCGCAAAGTTTTCAATCGACAAAGGCAATAGCAGTTAGAGACTTTGATGACAGATGCATCTTTCTGATTCAGGTTGGATGTTTTTTTGTTTCTGAGTTGCTGGAGCAACAACACTTGAGAGAAGTGTTGCATGTAGAACATCCTAAAGGTCCAGGGTCGGGATCGAGTTGAATTCCTTTTTTCTTGAGGGGGAGTGTTGAAAATAGCAACAAGAAATGCTAAAAATAGCATTTAGAATATTCCAATTTTGATTTATCCTTGAACTAAAATTGAGAACTTAAATTCAAATTTAGTCTCACCAGCTGCTTGGAAAATAATTAATTAATTCATCTTGAGTTAATTAGTTGGAGAAATTCAAGCTAGAAGTCTTTGTGAAGTCATGCAACAGTTATCCCTTAAATTAAGGAAGTTATCCCTTAGTTAAGGAGATAATAATTGACAAGCCCGTAGATGGATATTGAGCGGATGGATATATTGAATGGTTATCGCTGAAGATAAGGAAGCAATGGTGAAAGGGCTAAAGGTCGGGGGTGGTAATTAGTTCCAAATAGTTTGAGGAACTAATTGTGAGTGCAATCAGTTAATGCATGCATGCATGCAACTAGTGTACTCCAGATAACTAAGGATTCTCTCATAAATAACTCATGCATGTCAATTCAGACAAAGACCCAGTTGAGATTAAAGACAGGGACATTGTACTATCAGTTGGAGGAATTTCCCTATAAAAGAAACTCATCCATGCAGAAGGAACAAGGTTCCTTGAGGATTGCGCAGTTTTATAGGGTGTAGGATCAGTGTGAGAGATCAGTCTTCCACTTGGTAACAGGAGGATCACCCAGGAGAAATTGTGCAAGGAACTAAGAGCTTGGAGGGAAGAGGTGAAGGCTTGAGAGAAGCTTTGTTTACCTGTGAGCATCTAGGAGGATTGTACTGAGAGTTGGCTAGCTATGAGAGCTAAGGCTTTATATAATTCTGATGTATTTCCACCTTGTATGATAATACAGATAGTGGGGTTTTTCGCTGAGGCTTTCCCCTGAGTATTTTCTATGTTTCATGTGCATTAATTCTTCTTCTTCTGGTTATATGTGTTTAGCTCTGATTCAGCTCGATTTTTAAGATTCCGCAAGTTTGATAGTAGAAGTAGATTAAAGTATTTTGCTTTAGTTATATTGCATTATCAGATAATCTACATTTAGATTTTCTACATAGATCTCAGAGGTAGATTTGTAGAGAATTTGCAGGAAATTCTACAGATGATTTCATACTAGAAGAAATCAAAAGAAGTGAGACTTCCAGAAAATGTATGGTATGTGAAAGAAAGAGAAAGCGAAGATATGCAGATATATCTATATGTTGATATCCCTAACAATAATGGAATTAATGAGGTGATGGGAAAGGTCATAGGCATGTGTTTGGTATCGGACACTGAAGTTGTTTATATACTTACAAAACCGCCTAAGTCACATGATAATATTAAATATCAGTTAACATACTCATTGTATAACATGAGAGAGGTATCTATAAAGTTGTCTAAACAAATTGTAAATGAAATTGCACAAGATATCGTAAGTATTGTTATTTATATTTGTGTTTTGCGTTATTGTAATTGTCTCGTTATATTTTTATAACTTAGTTTTTATTGACATATGATATTTTGTTTGACATAATTTTATTGATAATCTTTCAATTATGTTGAGAGACATTCATTTCATAGAGCAAGATATTATGAATGTTGTCAGCAGTTTCTACTCAGGGTCAAAAGAAGATATGGCAAACAAGCAAAAAGTAGTAATTCATGATGCTACAATACTGCATCCAAGGGATCAAAAAGAAAATGCCTCTAGTGGATAAATCTAACAAAGGTAGACAGATTACTTTTGAAGATGAGGAAGTTGAAACTGACACTGAAGAATATGTTGTCATTACTAAGGATGTTATTGGAACTGATGTTAGAAAGGAGAAGAGCCATAAAAGACCAAAAGTAACAATGCCCAAGAATGTTTATGTTCTAGTTAATGACGAGAATTTTAGGAGGAAGAAAATTAAAGTTGAACATCCTCAAGTAGTCATTACCAACAGTGAAGGTCCTAGTGAAACTTCAAAAGAAAGCAGGGAAATCATTACACCGGAAGCTGATTTAGAGGATGGCATTATTAATACAAAACAAAATGCCATTCGACAGAACTTGACAAAGAGAAACTTAATTGAGGGTGGTTTTACATTCCAGCTTAATGTGAGACAAATCTATAAGGAAAGTGAAGGACAATGCAAATATCAAATCAGAAAGCCACACCACCTGCATGTTCACAACTTGAAGACATTGATGAGGTAAAATCCATATGCTCATGTGGTTAATTATGTGCTTCTTGTTGATCCAGTTCAAGTTCCCGACAAATAAGCATTTGATAAGTCAAAATATTTTCAATACAATTATTATGTGCTTGGGGGGAAACCATTCTGTAGAAGCTCAAAGGCAACTGATGGAGGAATATCCTAATAACCCACGTTTTGAAACAATGAAATGTATCATTTATGCTAGTTTATCAGATACAGAAGCGAAGTTATTGGCATTGGATCATAATTCAAATAATGAATATAGGATGTTTATGACTTTAATCCAAAGGTTTAGATTTATTCATAATGAATTTGAAGAAAAATGTGGTGGGGATAAGATAAATGTTACTGTAGATTTCTGAAATGAATGTTGTATGGAAATAGGCTATCAGATTTAGGAGAAAATCAATTCAAAATGCGGCATAGTAAATACTCATATATCCAGAGGTATTGATAACATTTCCTAGTTGGAATTTAAAACTGGAGAGATATGGGAATTGATTAATGACATTTTTAGCATGTGGGAGAACACTGGCATTAAAAACCAGAGGGTAAAAAAGTCTAAACCATTGATATGTAGCAACAGTAAATCAGGTCCTAAAATGAAGCAACTTCCAGAATATATGACTATCACACCTTGGAGAGCAATGCAAGGAGTGAAGGATGAAAAACTTGTCAAAGCAATATTATGTCGTGTGAAGTGAAGGGAATTATCATTGGAGGAAATGCTTGAAGAATTTCAAAAGTAAGTTTTTTGAATTATTTTTACTTATTTCTAGATTATAATTTTCTTCTTAATATAACATATTCTTCTTGGTAGTATTTGTTATACATATCATTATATTAAATTTTTTTACTTTATCTATTCAGTGACAAAGTTTACATGAAAATACAAGAACAAATGGTTAACTTGTTGAATGAAGATATTTGGGATGATGTTATACGCAACTATCCAGATTCAAGTTCTACATCAACACCAAAGATTTTTATCTTGCATTTAAAAAGGTATGTTGATTTATACATTCATTTTTATTCATCTATATACTATTTTTCTTTTATAACTTATACATATATTTGTTTATTTTATTAAAGATGAGGAATGATGCAAATGGAGCAACAGATAGTTTCAGAACCTTTATTGAAAAAATTAAGATCGAAAGACTGAAGAAGCAATGTCTTAAGAATGTTGAACACGATCCAACTCTTACTCATTTCATTTGGAATCGGCTTGACACTATTCAATATAAAGTAATACAAGATGATTGTTAAGACATTTCTAAACTCATACCTAAAAGGGATTATTTCCTAGTTATTGCAGATATTACCCATGGTTTCAATATCCCAAACATTGACTATGATAGTGACCCTTATATTATCAGGATCTTAGTAAAGTGGTTGTGGGATTTGTAGAAGTCACATCATCACTGTTATGGATATTTGTGACATTTCATTCAGACACACAATTGGCAATGTTATTGTTAAGCTTCAAGGGGAAAACAAACTCAAGGATGCAGCTTACATGGTAAGACATTGAAAATGTATGTTTGATTAATGTTAAAAAATTCATTTATGTACAAGTTAATTGAACTTTTATTATTTCATGTTATAGGCAAAAGTCAAATATTCTTAACCGTGAAGATCAACCATTTATAAATAATTGTGAGTTCATCCATATTAATAGTTGGGCAAAAGATGATAGCTATATGTCTATGCTTTTTAATCGGGTAGATGAAAAGAGTCATAGCCAAGTACTAGTTTATGATGTTGTTGTGAAAAACTAACATATGAAGACAAAGAAGCAAAAGGAGAGATAGTTAACATTTATCAAAAACCACAGTCATTGATTAACTATCTTATAGACATATGTTCAAATGAAGGAGATTGGGTTCTGGATTTATTTTCTGGCTCAAGTAAGTTTTATTATATAGAATTGAATTTCAATATATTTTTTCTTAATTTATATGTCATTATACTAATTTACTTCATTATTTCTTTTGTGCTTGATAATTGGGTACAACGCTAGCATGTTGCCTACAAAAAGGAAGAAATTGCATTGCAATTGAAAAAGATCCAATATAGTGCAAATTTATTTAGCAAAGAATTAATGTTCTTCAATTTCTTCCAAATGCAATGCAAGAAATTGGGTTGAATAAAGGGGATTTTAGTGAAACACGTGTGGGAAAAAAAAAAGGAACATCAACCACCATTATATGGAATGATTGGAAAGGCGTACATTGGGAGATTCACGGACATCATAGATCCATTAGAAGAGGAAAACGAGCAAAATGAAGCAGAAAATATTGTGAGAGAAGACAATGATGAAACTCTAGAGGATCAAGAGTTTGGATTACATGATATTGTTGATTAAATTTAAGTTATGCTTGGAGATCAAGCTCATTTTTTGTAACTATTAATTAGTTATACTTGTAATGTTTTTTACTTTGACATTTTATGAGAAGAATAAGCATTCAATTAATGTTGTTATGTGTTCTATATTTGTATTATTTGATTTTTGCTTTAATTTTTATGTGAATCATTTTTTTTAAACCGTGATCGTTATTATTTTTTGACATGAAATTCAAAAAAAAAAAAAAAACTATTATTTAACCATTTTTGTTTAAAAATTCTATCAAAACTGTGATTTTGACATCTCATTTCTAGCAAAAAATTATCAAAATGTGTAGTTTTTAAATTATATTTATGTTAAAAATGGTTATTTTTATGTCAATTGTTAAAAATTATTGTTTTTTAGAGACAATTATTTGATGTGCATTGAAAAATTAATTAACAATATATAAATATGTAGAATATCGAAACTTTAAAATATCGGCCTTCTTCTTTAACTATGCAAAAAAATAAAAACCTCAATACAAAAAAAAAACAAGAAAATATGAAGAAAAAGACCACTTCAAAAATTGTTAAATTTAGAAAATAATTATTCACATTTAATACATTAGAAAATTTAAGGCAAAAAATAGGTCTTTTAAAAAAAGGGCCTAATGCAAAATCAACACATTTTAAAATCAGCGTGCAAATCACTAACATTCTAAAAACTAATGTACATAAAAAAATAAAAATAAAATAAAAAATAAAAAATAAAAAAGTGTCAAAAACTATGCTAAAAAAATATGTGTATTATGCATCACCACTTTTCAGGATTGGGTCATTTTTTTGCTACCTCTACAAAACGGGTAATCGTATCAATTCCCGTTTCAAAGTTTACATCGATATTAGACCTTCTTGATGATTCTCATATAAGTATCAGACCCCTGTGTTCACAATTGCATTCATGACATGTAGATTTCATGTTCACTATATGTTTGACGAAACGATTGTCATGGTTAGGTTTGGTTAGGTCAAGTTCTTGACTAAGTTTTGTTTGAATGGCTTTGTCCTAATGTTATATATCATTCTAGAAGGTCTCATTAAGTTACAGGCAGTGGTTGGGAGTCAGGCCCTGAAAGGTGGCTTAGATTTCGGGGTCGCATGCTCAGAAATGGAAAATCTGGACTACAATCGTTAGGAGGCAAGGTTATCCATGTGACTAGAGGGTCACAGTCATTGGTTTGCCTTGTTATGCAAGCGGCTGGGAGTCTAGGTCAATAAAAAGGAAAGTTAACTCAGGGTTTTGGCACATGGGGTGGTTTTTTAGTTCCTGGGAGTCTTGTAGCTCCTGAGGAAGGTCGGTAAAGTTTTAGACTATCGGTTCCACTTCCTTAATTGTACTTAGGAGGTTGAGTCATGTAATAGTATCCCTCAATTCATGTTTACCCCAACAAGCCAGTGAAAGTGGGTAAATGTGGGAGGGGTGGTCATAGATGCCCCAACTATCTACAAAATATTTTTCTCCAGATATTTTCCTAGTTAGGCCACCAATTCCCCTCCCTTCACACTCTGGGTCAGCACAGAAAGACAAGGACTGAGAATTCGTAATTTGCCACTAACACATGATATCCAACCAACCTCCCTAAAGGAGTCCACACCACTCTCTACCACAGGTAGTGCCAAAATAATGACCTTATGGCGCGACCACATCTCAGACAAGGTCTAACGTGAGATAAAACACTATGAGGCTATTGACCCACCTCTAGATATTCTCACTACTCTTTGACAAGGGAAATTACCATAAAACACCCACACAATTCACTGAACCACCCAAACCATAGATCTATTGTCGTTGCAATAAAACCCTCCAAAATTTTCCTACCCTTGAATTTTGGAGCCTACTAAGGATTTTCTGATATGTCGTTCCATGGTCAATTAATGCTTTGTTAAGTGTTTTAATTCTTCTTCTCAAACTCTAAGTGTCAAATTCACTTGCTCACACTACTCAGTCCGTGATGAATTCAAAATGCACTTATTTCTATGCAAACTTAGATAGGCATTGCACAACTTTTGGAAGTAGTACTTGCACAGTCACTATTGATAGTAATTGTGTTGTACATCAAGAACAATGTTTGCGCAATGTTCAACCTATGTCGATAGTCAGTGCACACTTTCCATTGATAGTCCTTCTCACTCTGGTTGCAATTGTACTTCTATTTCAGTGATTTTTCCCAACTGCCGCTTTTGCACACCTTTGTTTTCACAAGTGTCGCTTTCACATTCCCGACTATAGTTTTTGCTTGCATTCACTTTAACAAGTGGAATTTTCATGTAATCTTCGCTTTGGCATGTGTTGCCTTCAATTTTTTTCATATTTTGCAAGTGTCATTTTCACATTTTCTTACTATCTCAAGTGTTTCTTTTAACTTATTTCACTCATGTATGTGTCACACCTTTGCACATCACTACATATCATAAGAATATGCGCTAGAAGCATTCCTACAACTTAGTTCACTTTCTAATCACAGTTGACACTTGTGTCGCAACTTGTGTTCCAAGTGTCGTAATGATACGGTTCAACTATCGCACTTAGAAAAGAGTGTCACTCTGTTGTCATTTCAATGTGTGATTGTTGTTCATGAGTTTTGTGCATTCCCATGTCTTATATTGATGGTATTCAGTATGTGATCCATGTTTTAGTATTGTTTGGATGCTTTTCTCACTCTTACTCTACTAGTCCCACATTTAGCCATTCTAGAGCTCTTCTTGATCCTCCTACCCAGTGAAAGTTGTGGGTTCTTGAACCTCTCCTCCAGGTGATAAGTACAATTTATCCATGAACCTCAATGATGAAATCTCTCCCACCCATAATTGTGTAATAAGTCTTCATCAAGGTCAGATCCTATCATTTCACACTAAGAACGCTCAAAGCATGGTCACCTAAACCTTGTTGATTGTACTAACTCACTACGCTTTGATCACTTCTATCTTGTATAAAGCATGGAGTATTTCTAGTGGCCTTTTATAAAAGTAAACTGCACAATACAAGGCCTCTTCCCTCTCACAGTGCAGTGAGAATATTTTGGGCAAAGACTTGACCTCTTGCTGCTTTCCTTAGCCAAGTGTGCAATCTCCTCTTTCAGTGAGCCTTCTTGGGTGTAGGTCACATTTCTAGTGGACAACCAGCCAATGCAAAGCAAACTATGCTAGCATAGGAGCCTACCCCTCAAGCATTATGCATGTCGCAGCTACAATGCCTAATCTTACCTTCTCTGCTGACTAGAACCCCTCACTACACCATGACTTGTTCTACTTGTCTTTCTATCGCATGTCATGGTTCTAGTGGACAGTACAACTTCTCTTAGATCATTGCTAAACAAAACTATGCTCTTCCTAAAGTGTTTCTCTCAATCATAGCACATGTCGTAGTTTTAGTCAATAAGCCATCAACCCTTGTCCACTAGATTCCCTCATTTCACAGTCATTGAGTCCTTCCCTGATTCCCTATCACATGTCATAGTTCTAGTCCACAGTGAGACCTCCCCACAGTCACTTTGAAGCTCAACTATACTATCATTGTCTCCTTTTCTCTTAAACCTTGTGCATTGCGCAGTTTTAGTCAATAAGCTCATCACACTCTCTTACACTTTCCCACTTTGTTGGACCTAAAGAGCCACTCCTCACAATGCATGGCGCAGTTCTATTGAGTAGTAATGCCTTCCCTTAGACACTGTTGAGCTCAACTACACCATCCTCAACAAGCATTCCTCTTTCAACCCCTTCACAAGCCCATCACAAGCAGCTTCTTTCATGAGCAAAATAGGGATAAAATAGATTATTTCAAGACTAATCTTGCCTTGTCATGAGTGATATTCATTTGAAGGTGTACCGCCTCAACATGGTAATATGATATGCTCAAGGAAGATGCCAAGGAGGAGGAACAAAGAAGTTCTTGCAAAGAATAAGCACAAACAAGACCCATCATGAGGACATGAAGAGATAATGAACCATGACAAAATGAAGACACTTCATGATAAATCAGAAGGTCCCAATATTAATCCAAGACCCTTTGGAAGGTGAATATGAAGAACAAAGCAAATCTCTCTTGAAAATAAAGACAAAGCAACGAGGGGAGCAGCTTCACATTCCCACATCATCATGAAGTTCCATGTCATCAATGCCAAGTTATGGCTTGTATAAGTATTATCACAATATCATATGTGTCATTGTGTCTTTACACATCATTTGTTGATGTAATTATGTATTATCAAAAGGAAAATGACAAAATGTAATGTGTGGAAGTCTAAGAGTCACATGTGGAATATGAAAAGTCACATGTGGACCATTGAGTCAATAGAAATTGAGGTCACTTATCAGTCCAAGAGTGATGAGTGTAGCTCAAAATTCATAAGGGGAGATGAAATGTCATTCCTCTTGTTATAAAATAAACCTCATAACTCAAGCACAGGGGATTTTGGATGCTTAGACTTTAGAGAGCTAGCTTTGGCTTCTCTAGCTTGGCATAGGAGAGAACATCATTCTCTAGAGAATAAATAAGTGACTTAATGTTCCACTATTAGAGCTAGTGTCTCACCTTTGTAACTGTGTACTTGGATATTTCACTTAATAATCAAAATCTCATTGATCCAACACACTTTCATGCATGTATCGTGAATGTTGTAAGATTATTCTTAGATTTTTGCAATATATGTTATTTTCATATGTACTAAATAATTTGAACTACTTCATTAGTTGTGGTGCTTATCTTGTTGAATGCTTATATTTTCTTTAATAGTTGTTGTGCCTATGTGAAATATTTTGCTAGATAACTAACAAATCTTTTCTTTCTCTCATGTGCCTCTCTTAGGATAGTACTATTACTTTCCTTCTAGAGACTCACTTTTGTCTCCCCTCTCGTGAAGGCCTCCTTTTACACATTACAATTAGTGTTTCACAGTGTTAACTTACTTGTTGATTTCAAAGGTTATGTGCATACTCTCTTATGTTCTTCATTGTAGCCAAGGCAAACCTTAAGTTATGGTGGTTGGGTTGATATTCTGAATGGGGCTCCTACTCCAAATAGTGTGAGGTCTAATTGGGACTTCACATCAGGGAGACCCCCTGTATGTTGGTGGTATCCAGCACCATCAACAAGACCATACCAACAAAAGAAACAAATAGGAACTAACAAAGCTTCCAAAGCAACAACACTTGCCACTATCCAGATGCTTGGAGTGATAGTCAATTCTTCTTGCCTAATATCCTTCCACTGCCATTGCCAAATCATCCAAGAGAATGAAACATCCCAGGTTGAAGAGGGACGATTTCTTAAGCTCGGATCCCAAACTTTCACCCACTGAATTTCACCTTCAACATGAAAAATCAGTATAATTCTAACTTCCAAATTCCTTCAAAACCAATAGTCCCATAACATCCCGCAAACCATGATAACCAAATCTAAGCACTCTCACATATTTAACCTTCATTATTTCCATATTCTTAGACATCCACTTGTCCTGGGAGGTGTGCCTGACACACTCCATTAAACCTAGTCTTGTGTGGGCGAGGGTGATGAGACCCTCATTATATCACCCCACCACCATCTATCACCCCCCATCAGGGAAGGTTTTTCTCTATTTATTCCTTTGGTTGGATCATATTTTCTTCATTTATTCGCCCTGGAGATTAACCCCATTGGTTAGTTCAAAATGTTGGTAATTAAAAATCTTTATGTGAGGGATCTAGAAAATATATCTCAAAGTTATAAATTTATCAGAATAATGAGGTCATTTCATGAGCAGATTTGCATAAAGATGCAGAGGTTTAGCCTGCACCTCCCGAACCCATCATCATACCTTGGGAAGAATTTGTTAACAACAGGAACATAATTGATCTTAGATATGACAAGGATGTGTCCTTTCATATTTCAAGGTATTCTAAGCCCATCTAGTTTCATAGTGTTGGGTTTCTTCAAGATGATTCATCTTCACTTGTTTTTTTTCCACAACCATAACAGATTTACAAATGCCAACATTGTGATCAAGTTTCCATGTGAAAGATCAATGTTTTGATCTTCACCCTTGTGAGCATTGTGGTAAGCACACTCATCATTCAAAAAAATGCTCCATAAACAAGACTCCTACAAGAACGAAGATTCACCTTGGATGGATTGCTTCTTGGCAATGGTCATCAACAACCAAGAAGATATACTGAACATACCACAAAATGTGTTCTCAAGTATTGACAGTTCTTACAATATATATATCTTCATATTCTCACCTTATATCTAATTGGGGGGGGGAATTGATGGTCAGTTACTTGCTTCGAAGATTCATCAAGTGATCTTGAACCACAACCTGAACCATGTTGGAAAATGGTACCTTCAGTCAGTATTTTTATCATGCAAATCAAAGGAGAAATAAAATTTATTTTTCTGCACAAGTCATCCTACCTATTGGTCAGGTTGGTTATACCCCTAGGGGCACCAATTTAGAACCTCTAGTACATATACATAGATCATTCGTCCTCCATTCAACAAGCCTTTCGGATGAACAAAAAGATCAAGGATAATTTTTGTGATTTCTACGATACATCTTTATGACACAAAGACCAAGTTTCCGAGGATCACCTTTATATGATAAAGTTTGAACTTTCTAAGGTACATTCTTATGATAAGTGTTAATGTTAGGGCTAGATTGTTCTCTGTTGTAGATAATTGCAATTTTAAACATTTTCACATTCATTCACCCCATAACATCATATCATCATTAGAAATTATATAGTGAAAACAAAAACACCAAAAATGCAACAGAACAACAAGGAACAATAGAAGAAAAACATACACTATAGAGACACCACAATTTAGGTCAGAAACTAAGGCAAAACCCACAAGGGGAAAACCGAACCAAATTCTTCTTTTAAGATATTCATCGGTTGTTCAAATGAGATACAAAGTACAATAAATATGAGACACGCCTAATACATCTAATACATTAGGTCTCCTAGGCCAATCTAGGGTCATACTGGATCCTCCTGAGATGGAAACATACAAATATATTAAAGAGGCATGCACAGGCCTCCATATCACTATCACAAGTATCACATGTATTTTTCACCATAGTTAAAAGAGCACAACACTTCACTATCATTATCATCTGTCATGCAAGGATATTGCCACACAACTTAGTTATAAGGACATTGTCATTAGAGAAATTATTGTTACCACTATCATCAAGAGTATTGTAGACATATTGTTAACATTGTCATCAAGATTATTTTAGACATATTGTTATCACTCACATCAATATTATTGTCGTCATTGTCATATCAAGGTCATTGTCATGTCAAGGCCAATGCCATACCAACGTTACTGCCATACTAGGTCATTTCCATATCAAAAGTTATTGTCATATGAGATCACTACCATATCAAAGGCAACTGTTATATACAGTAAGGTCACTATCAAATAAGTCAATGTTAATGTCATACATCATTAGGTCACTTCCACAGAATAAGGTTATTGTAATGTTAAGGTCATTTCCATATCAAATTTACTGCCATATCAAAGGTTACTCTGTCATACATCATTATCAAAGCCATACTATCATCACAAGTATCATTGCCAACATATATTATGACCAAAGGTATTTTTGTCAAAAGGCATTGTCATGATCATTGCCAAATATCATTGTCATTGCCAAAATATCAAATCCATACAATATTGTCAAGAGATGTGAGCCACAACGAGCCAAAAAAATTGAGTACGAGCCACAAAGAAAATAATGTGAGCCATAGAGTATGAAAGTAAACCACAAAGATATACAATGCAAGCTACAAAGATGAGCCACAAAGAATAGGTGCAGGCCATGGAAAATAAGTTGTAAGCCTCAAAGATAGAGTGTGAGCCACAAAGGTCATATGTAATCCATAGAGATCATATGCGAGCCACAAAACTTTGATGTGAGCCATAGAACATTAATGTGAGACACAAAACATTGATGTGAGTCACAAAACATTAATGTGAGCCATAGAACATTGATGTGAGCCACATAACATTGATGCGAGCAACAAAACATTGAGTGTGAAGCACAGAACGTGAGTGTGAGCCACATAGAAGACAATGTAAGACATATAGATATAATGTGAACCACTGAAATACAGTGTGAGCCATATGTGAGCCACATAAAATATACATGCAAGCCATAAAGAAGGTGGACCACTATTGCCATCAAAATCTCATATTTTAGTTTATGATCTTGACCATTTGATGTCTCTTAAATAAGCTTCAATAGATCCTTATTTATACTAATCGATGGGGTGCCTTTTGGTGCTAATGAGGCCCTTCATTTTAGAGGATGAATTTGAAAAACCTCTTTCAGTTTATTTTTAACATTATTAAATATATTCTCCAAATAATTGATTTCCCGAATTTGTTATCAAATAATAATGAGAGGGTGCCATGCTGACCAATAGAAGTTCTGTTTGGAGCAAGATGGGCTTTCCTTGGGGTATTTGGGTTCCTATGGGGAAATTTGTCCCATAGCTACCCCAATTTTCAACAATAAGGTCTGAGTTATCTGTGGCATATTTCTGAGATAGATCTGAACTATCTGAGGTATTGTTCTTGCCTTGTTCCTATAGTATAATGTGAGGGTCTGAGGCATTATTCATGTGGTATAATTTGAGGTTTTGAGGCATTGTTACTGTAGTAAAATGTGAGGGTATGAGGCATTTCTCCTATGGTATGATGCAAAATTTTAAGGAGCTCTATCAAAATTTGTGGTCTAACTTGGTGCAAGAAGAGATTCGGCAGAACACCAGAGATGGATCCTCATCCAAGCATGATGATGAGGAGAATTGTGCCTTAGTTGGAAAGGAAAATAAACGAAAAGAGAAGTCATCCAATTCCAAATTAGATTACAGTCAAGGCAGAAAGAAGAAGGACATGTCAAAGATTAATTGTTTTCACGATCATGAGGTGGGACACTATACCACGAAGTGTCCGCACAAGAAGGTTAGCAAGAAGCCCTTGGGAGGAGTGGCAGGTGAAGCTCTTGCTCCACAATTCGAGTTAGATTTCACCCTCAATTCTTGCATGGTGACATCAATTATGGGTAGTGTGTGGTATCTGGATAGTGGAGCCTCATTCCGTATGACCGATAACAAATAATTATTCAGTGACTTGGAGGAGAAGGAACTCCAGATGTAGTGCAACAACCAGTATGGGTTAATGCCATGGTTGAGGAGTATGAATCCATTATCAGAAACAATGTTTGGGAAGCGGTTCCAAGACCAGCAAACAGGTCAGTGGTGAGTTCTAGATGGATTTACAATGTAAAGCAAGTAGCAAATGGGAGTGTGGAGAAACACAAGGCCATATTTATGGCCAAAGGGTTCTCTTAGGTGGAGGGAATTGATTATGAGGAGACCTTTTCTCCAGTAGCAAGGTACTATTTAGTTAGATATATCCTCACACTTTCAGCGCAGATGGGATGGAAGATACATCAAATGGATGTGAAGACCACATTCCTCAATGGTGTGATTGAGGAAAGGGTGTACATTAAGCAGGTAGAAGGATTTGAGACCTTCAATAGAGAGTCGCAAGCGTGCAGACTCAAGCGAGCATTGTATGGATTGAAACAAGCATCTCGTGCTTGGTACACCAAGATTGAAAATTATTTCACCAAGTCGGCCTTCACTAAAAGTGACGCAGATGTGAACCTTTACCATATTGTGATTGAAGGTAAATTGTTGATTATAGTATTATATTTCGATGATTTAATTCTAACATGTGATAAGAAGATGGTGAAATCTTACAAAATGGATCTTGCAAGAGAATTCAAGATGAAGGAGTCGGGGCTCATGCATTATTTCCTTGGTACGGAAATATGGCAAGGATATGAGGAAGTGCTTGTCTCTCAGGGAAAGTATGCCAATGAGATACTGAAGAAGTTCTACATGGGGGAGTAGCAAACCCATGGAGACTCCTCTAGAAGGAATTTGGAGGAAGGAAGATGTTACTTCAGGTGAAGTAGTGAAGGCTACTATTTACAGGCAGTGTGTGGGTTCACTTATGTATTTGGTGAACACATGACCGAACATATGTTTTGTAGTTAACTAACTTAGTCAAGTAATGGTTAAGCCAACCAAAATCTATTGGAAGGCAGCTAAACATGCGTTGAGATACGTGAGAAGCACCACTCATTTTGGTCTTTGGTACAGACGGACAAAGGGAGTGAAGCTTCAAGGCTTCACAGATGCAGATTTGGCAGGGAGTCCATTGGATGGGAAGAGCACATCAAGGGGAATCTTCATTATTGGGTCAGCAGCAGTTTCTTGGTACAACAAGAAGCAGAGATCAATTGCACTTAGTTCGACAGAAGCAAAGTACCTGGATGTTAGTCAAGCAGCTTGTGAGGCTCTCTGGATGAGGAAGATCCTTGTTGGGTTATTTGGTTAGCAGATGGATCCTACATTGATTTACTGTGACAATCATAGTTGTATCAAACTCTCTAAGAATCCAGTTTTTCATGATCGGTCCAAGCATATTGACATCCGATATCACCATCTACGAGATTGTGTGTAGACGAGAATAATGTTGCTCAAGTACATTCCTATAGAAGAACAAGATGCAAATATTTTGGCAAAGGCATTGTCAAGATGCAAATTTTATATTCATGGAGGCAGGATCAGGGTAGCAGATAATCCCTTTCTTGTTGAGAGGGAGTGTTCAAAATGCAACAAGAAAATATTAATTTATTTTTTTCCTTGAATTAAATTGGGAATAAAACTGTAATTCCACATCTCATGACAACCTGTATTAGTTAACTAAGCTAATTTGACTTAGTTGGATCAATTAATTTGAGTTGAGGGTCTAACTTGAGTCACGTAGAGTTTTTCCTACATTATAGGATCCTTGGTTGAGTTTATTTTGAGTTGTAATTAATTAATTCAATTTAACTGAGTTAAAGTCAATTAAATTAGTTCCAACTGTTGGAGGAACTAGTGGGAGGTCTTGTAGTGTGGTGTTGCCTTCAGTGTAGTGTGGTGTCGCCTTCAGTGTAGTGTGGTTCTGCCTATAGTGATCAACCAGTAAACTGATGATTCACTCATAAATAGCTCATGCATGTCAGATCTGAGAGTTACCCAATTGAGATTGGAGTTCAAGGACAGTGTACTATCAGTTGTATAGTAATCTAAATTGTACAGGTGGTGCATGCAGTCAAAGGAAGGCGTTTGAGGATTGTGCAATTCCAATTTACGAATTTCCCTAATTAATATGGGGCTAATTCCCAAGGAAACAACACAAGGAAATAGGGACTTGGGAAAGTAGTAAATTGGTTAAGTATTATCCTGAGCTTGTGTAGGAAGTTGCGAGACAGATAGAGATAGTGCAGAGGTTGCTCGGGCTTGAGCAAAGCATTATAATATTCTCGTATTTTCTTACTAATGAAATATACAGATAGCAGGGGCTTTTAGTTGTGGCTTTCCCTAGGAAATCATTGTGTAATGTGTTGATTGAATTCTTTCTCTTGTATGCATCATGATCGTTTAATTGTTTCTGGTGATGAGTATAGTAGATTCAAGTCTATTGTTTTAGCATATTACAATTAGTAGTTTGAATCTACAAGGAATTTCTACACATCTAATTTTATGATCTCTCCCTTAGTTTATTACCAAGAGACTAGTGGATTGGTTAGGGAGATTAATCTTGAGAGAGAATGAAAAGTACCTCCCTAAATAAGAGGGAGTGTTGGAAAATGGTAGCTTTGTTCGGTATTTTTAGCATGCAAATCAAAGGATAAATAAAAATTATTTTGTTGGACAAGTCGGCACTCCAAGAGACAAGTCGACCTACTTATTGATCAGGTTGGCTATGCCACTACAGGCATCAATTCAGAACCCCTCTAGTACATCTAAATAGATCATTCATCCTCCATTCAACATGCCATTCAGATGAACAAAAATATCAAGGATAATTTCCATGGTTTATGGGCTACATATTTATGATAAATATCGAGTTTCTAAGGAGAACCTTTATGTGATAAAGTCTAAACTTTCTAAGGCACATTCTTGTGATAAGGCATGAGTTATCTGTGGCATATTTCTATGACAAATCCATATTGTTTGAGGCACTGTTCTTATGGTATAATGCAAGGGTCTGAGGCATTGTTCATGTGGTGTAATGTGAGGGTCTGACGTAATGTTCCTGTAGTATAATGCGGGGCTCTGAGGCACTTTTCCTGTAGTATAATGTGAGGGTTTTAGGAACTTATCTTGTGGTATAATGCAAAAGTACGAGGCACATGATTAGGGACATAATACAAAATTTGAAGCTGGAGTAGAAGTCCAAATTCAACCCTTTGACCAAGCTTTGACTTGTGAGTGGATCTATGATTTTCTCTCTCCTTTGACTCATTCTGACTTGGTATATATTGTGGTCAATGGTTGACCTTTGCCTAGAATATTTTGATGTACAAACTGGATTGAATTGGACATTCTCTCATAAGGAAAGGTTGTTGGATTTTCCCCCTTAGAGTGGGGTTTTCCAAGGGTAAATTGTTGGTGTCTCTTGTCTCTTTGTTTCATTGTGATGTCTACTGCTCTACTGAAGTTTATGGTTGAAATTTTCTAAGTAACTGTTTGATGATTGAAATGCTCTAAGAAGTTAAAAATATATCATCGAAAGTAGTTATCAGATAGAAAAGTGTTCTAGTCTATGTGTAAACTATCAAATCAACAAACCAGAGCCAACTGGCAGAGCTTAGAGCCAGAGTCAACCATAACGAGATTTAGAGTTGTAGCCAAAGATATAGTCATTCTCCATAAGAATGTTTTGGTAGCATGTTTTGGTTGGTGGCCTGCCTTAAACCACCACTAGCAAAAGACTTCGGTTTTTGCTACATAGTTTGTGGTTATCTTTAAACCATCATTAGGGAACACTTCCACTAGCAAAATATTTCAACTTCTAGCCACATTTGGAATTATTCAAGGAATTTCTTTGAGCTCTAGTTCCAGAGTTGGTGGTCAACCTTAAACTACCACCAGTAGATACCTCGTGTTCTTCTACCTCATTTGGTTTGTGGTCTTCCTTAAACCACCATTTCATAGAGTGCATTAAGTCATTCGTTGTCATGCATTGTTGCACTTTAGCTCTCTTCTTGGACTCATATACACCCATTCAGATTAAGAGGGAGAATGTTGGACACCTAATCCATTAGGGTTATGGTAAAATTATTAAAAGTCCAAGAAACCTTGGAAGTTAAATCCAATGGTCAAGATGTTGTATTTATATGTATATCGTCTTTAATGAAAGTGGATTTCATGCCCATTTTTCCATTATGGTTTCACATTCCAAAAGTTCAAAACCCTCTTTGTCAAAAACCTTAATCATTCTCTTCCCTGTCTTTCAAAATATATATATATATATATATATGGAGTTAAAACATTTTATTAGTGTGTTGCCCAAGATGAAATATATGTGTAATTCCTTTAAGTAGCACATGGAATATATATATATATATATATATATATATATATATATATATATATATATATATATATATATATATATATATATATATATCGCTTAATGTGCAAACCTCTTTTTGAGTGTAAAACTTGAAGAAAATTTTGCACAAGATTTTATCCCTTTAGTGTACCTTGGATCTGTGAAGCACCTAAAGGGATAAAATCTTGTGCAAACTTTTCTTCAAGTTTTGCACTCAAAAAGAGGTTTGCATGTTAAGCAATTTGTTCCTCTCGATGCTTAATAGATCTAGGATTAACATGGATCTATGCTAGTAATAAATCAATGTCAATCATGAATAGAATATTTCAATATGCAAGGTTAAGTAAAATTTACATGTACTTAAAAATAATAATAAAATATTTTAATGTTGACAATTTGGTTTATAAATAAAGGGTACAAGGAAGATTTGTAATTCCTTCAACACTAATATCATTTTAAAAAATATTAATAAAAAAAAAAATCATTGTAGATATCTATCTATTTATGTATATAGAAAAAGAGAGAATATATATATATATATATATATATATATATATATATATATATATATATATATATATATATATATATATATATATATGGGGTTAAAACATTTCAAAGTATTATGGTCCGTACAAAAGATAGGTACTATGGCATACAAATTGGAGCTTCCTGCAACTTCTGGAGTGCACCCAATTTTCCATGTTTCATGCTTAAAGAAGGTTATAGGTGACAAGCTTCCAGTTCAAACAATATTTCCAAAACTTGATGAGGAAGGAAAAATCATGTTGGAACCTGAAGCAGTCAAAGAAACAAGAACTCGACAGCTACGAAATCGATCATTTTCAGAGTATTTCATCAAGTGGAAGAACTTACCCGTTGAAGATTCCACATGGGAGGATGAGAATTTTATATAAAAGCATCCAAAACTACTCAAGCATTGAGGAAAACACTTTTTTGAAGGAGAGAGGCATGTTAGGTCCCTATAATACTAGTGATTCACCCATTACTATTGTCATTGTATCCCTTATTGTTATTGTTGTGCCCCTTTTGTCCCCATATTGTTACTGTTGTGACCCATAAAATCCCTCTATTGTTATTTTTGTGCCTTTATATTATTATTGTTAGGTCGGCTTGGTTATATTGAGACCCCTTAGACTCCTATATATAGAAAGGAGGTTTTTTCATTTGAATCATCCAAGAATTGTTCATTTGTGTAATGTAAAGGAGGTTTCCCCCTCGAAGAGGCTTATTTCTAAGGTGTTCATCTATCTTTTCTATCTTTTTGTAAGCTGGTTTCATAACACCATCCTCAGTGTTCAATGACTCCTATAACCAATGAGACCGTTGAAAACAAAACATATTGCCCAAAGAGCTTTATAACATAGCTCGTTGCAGTATTTACAATGAAAGATCTGCTCAAAAGCAAAACATAATGACAACATGACCAGATAAGAACCATACCGCACACTGGAGCTTTATAACATAGCTCATTACAGTATTTACAATAACCACATATACACATACACATTTTCTTCAACCAACAAATAACCATATTGTCTATGGAGCTTTATAAATCTAGCTCAACACAATATTTACACTAATACTCACATATACACAAATGAACATTTTCTCAACCAACAAATAAAAGGTTAAGATGCCTACATCCGCAACAAAGGAATCTATAGGCTCACACCTCCACCCTCAAAGGCAATACCAAGATTCACCTCCTTCCCAGGAAGTCTAGAATCCACTGTCAAAGTCAAATCTGCATCCAATGTCTAGCGCTATAATCCTGCACCACTTGTCCTTTCCAGGAATAGTTTCCGGCTCATTGTTCCAGGGCACACTCCCAATGTGCATTTGATTCCATCTAGAAATCCTAATGACAAAAAAAATCCATCCCTGACCTTCCCTTCTCTGCTACACAGTCCCTCAGGTAATCTGGTCAATCCCTTCCGTGCAGTTACTCACCTTCCAAGTTCCAATGGCACCCCCATCCCGGGCAATCCATCCCTTTGCAAGGCTTCCTCACATCGAAAGGTCAAACAACCAAGGCATATACATGCCTCAAAACCATCATACCTATCTAGCATGCTCATGCAAATCAATAGACACTATTGGGTACCAGTGTCCCACAATAGCCTTGCTCATAAAGTGTTTTACCAGCATACTGCTACATGTTCCAATTTCTTTTGTTGTTGCTGCCAATTTTGAAGTCGATTTTAACCACCCAGTCAGGCATGTTCATGCATTCCTATTACAAGCACATAAATTCCATTAGATTCAAATAAACTAAAATAACCTTAAACCATACCTCATTGGTAGCTCGTCAGTAAGGCACATTTGCAATCTTGTTCGCTTCCTGTCACAACAAGTCAAACTAGCATATTGATCAAATCAACATGTATTAACATATCACATTAGGTTAGCTCAAAACATAACCACCAAAATCATAAATCACATGTAACCATCATAAACCCAAAATCATAAATTACATGCATAATAAAATTGAAATATAATAATGATACTTGTCCTTCATTGATCCTTAATTTTGCCTTTGTTCTTTCTATACACACACTAGATCGATTGCCAGACCCGACAACACTTAGTACCTTCTCCTCAAGCATGTTCACACACACATAATGTACATCCCGCACATACAACCACACATGGCATACCACACCAGCAATACATGTATCTACACCTGACATACAACACATACACCTACACCCATTGTACAACACAACATAATACATACACCTACACCCGGTGTACAACACAACATAATACATACGCATGCACCCTGTGTACAACACAACACAACATGTATACGTACACAATGTGCATCACAAGACATGCATCCGCACACAATGTTCGACACCACAAAATACATACACATACATCCAATATACAACACAACTTATACATCCATACCCAATGTACAATGCCACACAGTACATATACACACACAGAGTACAACACAACAAGTACGCATGTCATGACACCACAACTACACAATACACATGCATAGTACCACATGCCCGCAACACAACATGCATGACATGCACTCAATCCCACATGTATACCAATACCATATGTACAACACATACGCAGTACCACATGTATGAAGCACCACCTGCACAACGTGTGCACCGCATCACATGTGCACGGCACACCTGAACAATGTGTACACAATGCCACATGTACACCGCACCAGCTGTACAATGTGCACAAAATACCACATGTACACGGTACCACATACATGACATGTACGTGACACCACATGTACACAACGCCACATTCACTACATGTACACAACACCACCTGTACAACATGTACACAACACCACATGCACACAACACCACTTGTACAATCATGCACACAACACCATATGTACATAGCACCACATGTACAACATGCATGCAACACCACATAGCATTGTATATCCAACATGCACATAGCATCATCTGTACACAACACTGAATATCCAACATGCACAGAGCACCATATGCACACAACAATATATGTACCACCTTGTACATAATCATTTCATAACAACATGTACACACACTATATGCTTACAACATTGCATGCACACAACATCACAGATGCAACATGTACAACATATACAACATATGCACAACAATAGTACCTCACATCCAAAATCACATTGTCTCTACCAAGAAACCTTGCTTCGAAAGTCTTATCCATGCACATCCTAACATGTCGCAAACCACATTGTTTTCATTTCGTTGATATATCCTTCCACATTACTTGGCATAACATAAACATATGCATAATACAAGTATCTAATATAAATTCATATTCATGATATTGACCTCATATAATTGTCATGACTACTTTTCCCAACTGATTCCTCATAAGACCAGGAACCTCGTCATTCCATTCACCTACATAAGAAATCGTTCCTCCACAAGAACGGTCCCTGACAATCCCTATCAGATAATGACATAGATACATGGATACATACATACATATAAACATCAAGATAAAATAGTAATGAAATAGTCAATCAACAACATACATACATACATATGTACCTATAAATATTAGCATAAAACAATCATGGTCCTGTCAGACAACAACATATATACATACATACTCTGTATATGTATATAAACATCAGCATAATCATGATCATAACATAATTACCAAATAACATAAGTTTTAGGTTAAGAGAACTTCCTTATTTATGCACAACTTGCACATCATCGAGAACAACAATTCCCAATATAGCTAAGGCATCTGACACCTCAGATCCATTTACTTTACCTTTTCTATTTACTTTTTTCATATTTGCTCTTCCATCAGCCATTTACACCAATGGACCCAACCAGTCCAACTGGTTGTCATAGGCTTACCTTCCGTTGCACTTACTCGTGTACCGAGCCTCATCCATGTCTTACATTACCTATTGGGTACCACACAGGTCTCCCCGAGCTCCATGAATTTCCTCGTTTCCCAACCAATTCCCAATACTCTCAAAACAATAAAGGAAAGACCGAGAAGAAAATAAGAAGAAAATCATGGAAACCAACAACAATATGACACCACAAACAAAGTGGCATGATCATGCACTAGACATAACAAAACTGCAAATCAAGCGCAAGCAAATCACAAAATACCAAAAGAACAAGACTAACAATAGACACCATGACTCAATCCCCATGGTTCCCAGTGATTCCAAAGGAAAGCTCAACCTAATCCTTCTTCAAAATTTCATGGCAGTCTCTTTGCCATGCAATCCCCTGCATCATGCTGCCATAAACACATAATTGTCAGTGCATAAATAAACATAACAATACACCAGATACCATATCTTGTTGTGCTAAGCACGTTTCCTTGTAGCTAAAAATGTCCATGCCATCTCTCAAGGGACTCCAATCCACTCGACCATTCCACTTATAGCTAGAGACTAGCTGATATACCTGTCAAGCACATGTCCATAAACATAACATATCTCCACATAATTTCAGACAAATTAGGGTTAAGCATACTTCTTATATGCAAAGCAATCATTTGTCTAGAATTAGGGTTTCCAAACATAGCCAAAGGAATTATTGTCCAACTCCTTTCCTTTAACTTTTTACCTTGTTGTAATCGAGGCTTACTATGTACTATCACATCCCCCAACTGCTAGTTATATAAACACATAGACCATTACCTTGTCCTGCTAATACCAAGCATGTTACCCTGCAACCGCTCACACATGTTAATCACATGTTCCAATCATCAAGAAAATAGCATTTATCAATTTGAAATTAACCTTTACCAGGACTAACAATCATGTCATAATCAATAGTCAACTCATAATCATTAGGCATAATGCTACGACTATCACCTACTACACTCAAGTACATATCAATTGTCTCGACACATATGTGTCAGTAAAATCATCTTGAAACAAGATCATTTGAACACACACTCATATTATGCAATTCATCAAACATTCAACCAACTTGCAACTATACCATGTTAAATAAATCAACTAGATGATGTAATAAACACCAAACACTCAAACACCTAATATATGACATAATCAAACAATTAAGCACCAAATATATGATGTAAGCAAACTCAAACCTTAATGTATCTCGGGGGAGGCTATCTTGTCTGCACAATCAATCCAGACTAGCATGATATAACTTCACAACATATCGACTCAACCCCAAATAAGATCATGGTATCCAAAATAGTCATTAGCTAACATGTCTACATCATAACTCATACACAATTATCATTCACACATATGCAAAGTCAATCTAGATTAGTACATCACCATATCACAAATATGTTGGCTCATACCTGAATATCACAACCATAACCATCTGCATATGTCAAACCAGGTTAACACAATACATATAACATCAAGATCTTCAATGCAATGAACATAACCATCACACATATGACCAATCTAAATTACAACATCAAGATCTCGATGAAATAACCCTAATCATGAAGTTAATAGAATATAACAATAATAAGCTATATACCATGCTCATCAACAACCTATAACCTAATCATCATGTTATCTAACATAAAACAACAACATCAATGCATGCAACCACAGGTTACCATCATTCTTGACTATCTGACTCATGTGCATATGACTATACTAATTAAATAGTATCTATCATCTATGTAACCATAACATCAACAGACATGTTCATAGACGTAATGTATATAACAATCCTTGACTTAATACCTGCATGCCAAACATACAATACCTGTGTGGCGATTTGCTCTTATCCCAAAGTCCAATGCTGCAACCTCATTATGATGATTTGCATCTCCTACTCTATCTCAACCAAAATATTAGCATCATAACAACTAATAGCACCATGATGACCTAACTTGCATACCATGACTTCAGAAGGCATGTTTGACCTACTATTCATGCATACTATAACCAAGACCATACATGCATAACAAATGCATATGGACATATAACACATGAGTACCAAACCATATACACATCATTCTAGCTAGAGTCTAGTCATCAATGCATGACCATATCAACTTCATAAACCATGACCTCATGTTAGACAACAACCATTACTCCATTGTACACATTGTCACATGCAACCATCAACATGCATAGGTAATGCATAATCAACTACACATATAAACCATGTAGTCAAGCATAAGCGATCAATTCTTGTAATTAACCTACAAGACAGATACATTTAATCAAAATATTCAAGAATGTAACCTAACATACTAGGATGTAAGTAGGTGACATAAAATCAACATGTAAGCTACATATAACCATATAAAACCAGTCACATACTCGTGACATATGCATTCCACAAAATCAATATAAAATTCTCCATGATAACCATACTACAACCATAATCAATCATCAAGCAAATGTAACAAGCACATTAAATGCAAGTGCAAGAGACACACATGAAATCGTTATGCATGCATGACCAACACACACCGCCCATCCAGTTCGAGAGTTGAACCATGATTTGATACCACTTTGTAACACCCTCCTCCCACATCCACCCAAGTAACCATGCCAACTGGGGTAAACATGAGACGAGAGACTACTATGATTAGATTCGACCTCCTATGTAACCTTAAGGAAGTGGAATCAACGAAAACATCACACACAGTCATCCAACATCATCAACAAAACCCTTAGAAGACAAGTCAGCCACTCATACTGTAACACCCTCTTCCCACTTCTACCCAATTTACCATGCCAACTAGGGTAAACATGAGACGATAGGCTACTATGATCAGATTCAACCTCCTAGGTGACCTTAAGGAAGTGGAATCAATGGAACATCACATACAACCATCCAACACCATCAACAAAACCCTCAGGAGACAAGTCAGCCACTCAAACAGCCTGTCCCTGGGTCCCACTGTTGTTCTGGACAATTTAAGGCTCAGTCGCTCTCATGCTATGGGAAAGGGAGCGACCAGAGACCTAAAGTCGCTCTCGTAGGCCTACCTGCCAATGATTGTGGTCCAAACATGCCAGATTTGTGCCACCAACTTTGGGATTTGTTATGAAACCAGCTCAAGAAAAAGATAGAAAAGATGGATCAACGCCTTAAAATTCAGCCTCTTCGAGGGGGAAACCTCCTTTACATTACATAAATGAACAATTCTTGGATGATACAAATGAAAAGACCTCCTTTCTATATATAGGAGTCTAAGGGGTCATAACATAATCAGAGCCGACATAACATTAATAATGTAAGGGCACAATAATAACAATAGTGGGCTTCTATGGGGCACAATAGTAACAATATGGGCACTACATGGGTACATCAATATAATAAGTGGGTTGTACTAATAACAATAAGGGTTTACACTAGTAGTATAAGGGCCTAACAGGATTTGAGCCACTTTTTTCAAGCCCAGAGCCCAGGCCACTCCCCATAATGGAATGAAAGCTTAGAATTAAGTAAAGTACAAGGAAACAATGATGCAAAGTAAATAGTTGATCACGGCTAACCAGACCCCTACTAGCCATATTACACAATATTTTGTCACACTTCCTGCACTTCCCTATGTCATACCCTGAAGTGCCCAAAACTTGGCAATCATGAAGTGTATCCATCCTGATATGCAGCTCAGATCCTCCTTGAGACATTGATGGAAACATGCCTTGAGCCTTCCCTGAAGAAGTAAGCTCTAAAACCCTAATTTCAGGACCAACGCAACTGTGACACTGGCAACTAGTCCTAATGGTGAATTGCACTATATTGGCTTCGCGCTGCCATCGCACTTTTTACTTGGATACTCGCATTGATCCCTAAAAGGCAAGTTTTCCCAAAGAGGATAGGAAGCTTCGTGATCTAGAGGCTTCCAGAAGGATGAGCTGGAGGTTATTCGGTGTGGATGTGGTCGAATTCTCCCAATATTTCCCTTTGATCTTATCCCTATGAGCTACCTCCCTGAGATGAGGGCCTTCCCCTATCTTTGGAGAGATCCTAACTCCCTCTCCCTACCTATCTATTCATCCTCTCCCATTCCCAAATGGTTGGTCTTTGATTATTTGCACCCTTATGTTGAGATAGTGCCAACATGCTACTCATTTGACTTGGAGAAGGAGTGCTTGAAGAGCTTGAGCTTGGACTTGGACATTCACTCAAGAAGAACTTATTGACATCAAAGATTGGTTGTATGCTTCCTCCTTTATTTCATTAATATATACAACTATTGGTTAGTTTTCCATAAATTTTTGTGTTAATTCATCATTTATCTTAATGCTCCTTGATCTGTTAAGTAGATTACTTTCGATTATGCTTGTTTCACTTTTATGCTTTATTGTGTCTTTGATCTCTTGTATAGGTACCCAAACGTTCTGAGCAGTAGAGTTGAGCCTAAGGAACAAGTCATTCAAGGTATTCAAGAAAGGAGTGTGTTATAGCATTGGAATGAGGTAAGCCATCTTCCTCTTCTCTCATTTCGATTGTAATTTAGGAAAGTGTCTTGTAGATTGTCACATAGGTTGCTAGTCCCACTCATTGGGCTAGAGGGATTGTCTATGTCTGCAGAGAGGATTTACCTAGACAACAAAATGGTGACTCCGTTGGGGAAGCTATAACCCTTTCCATCCATTCCTTCGATCAGATTCTCTGATGAGTTTGACCAACCATCGATTTCTTGGCTTGTGTGCATCACTATAGATATTTGCAGTCATTGGTTTTTGCTTGAGAGTGTTAAGCCTGCTCTGATCTTGAAGATTTTTTATTTTTTCCTTATTTTTCTTTCCCAACGCATTTTCTTCTCTGACAGAAGCGTTGATTTTCAAATTACAGTCGCGCTGCTCTGCCTTTCATTGCCTTTTTTCCTTTAATAGGTGTGTTGATCCCAGAGGATAGAAGAAAAATTAGGCTTTCTTCTTGTTTTCTGTGGTTTTCAACCTCTGTCAGTGATTTTCCAATGTAACTATAGTGTGTTTGTCTTGATTATTATCCTTGTGTGATTGCAATTGTCTCTTGACTTTGTTGATGTGTGTTTGAAGTTTGATTTCCTTCTAGGGATTCTAGGGTTTCTAGGTCACCCTTTGCTCATTACTTGGTCTGTTTCTCTGAGATTGATTGCTTCCATTTATGAGTCTTGTTGCAGTCAGGACATCTATTTCAAGTTGTTTTCGGTTCATGATTGTAAAGTTATTTTCATTAGCATCTGGTGTTTTTGAAAATCACTTTTGTTCCATTGTCAAACATAGATTAAGGTTGTTTGCTTTGGTAGGACTGAAAGTGAATGCTTGTTTTCATTTCTTTGTTTCGAAAAGAAAAGTGAAAGATTTCTTCTTTTAAGTATTTTTGAAACAATTTTCATTCGAAACCATAAGTGAATGAATTTTTCATTTTAGTTGTTTTAGATTGCATTTTTCCTTTGCTCATTGCATTAGTTTTCATTGTTGAATCAAAGTGAAAGAAAAAGAACAAAATATTAGTGCACCTTAGTGAAAGGAAAGTGATTTTTGTTTCTCATAGGATTTCATTTTGGCATTGCATTTGATAGTGAAAGATTAGATTTCATTTTCATTGGAAAGATAAAGAGTTGTGTTTTGATGCATTTTGCTTAATTGATGCATTATTTGGTTGTCTCTCTTCCTTCATTAGTTTAGCCTTCATTGAATTAAAAGATTTCATTTTTATCATTTAGTGGCATCATACGAATTTAGGTGACATCGTTGAGCCATCAAACTGAGACTTAATTGAATATAAACTTAAAATTTACCTCAATCAAGCTAAGAAGCATTTGTAACCTAACGCAAATATCTAGAGGTTTATGCTAGAGACAAGTTCCAACGTATTTAAACATAGTAGTTGTCGTTAACTGTTATCACCCCAAGAAACTCTCCTAGGTTGTATCTTAGAGTTGCTCGGGAACATTACAAACTCAAAAAAATGTTGGAAATGGATGAATGGAAGGAATGATGCTTGTCCAAGCCACATAACCACTTCTACTATGCTTAACTCCAGACACGAGTGAACACCCCCAAACTACAAGGCTTTAGACCACCAATTACTCACAGTTTGAGGATTAGGTGAACACGGAGAATACTGACCACACCAACAGATGCACAAGACCATTTAATGGCCGGCTGCAACCAGTAAAGAGGTCTGCAAATCTATTTCCTAATGCACAGACAAGATGATAGCCCTCTGGCACTAGGTAAACAGAAACCTGCATAACACATTCAACGATACATACTAGACTTCAACACAGAGGTGGGATGACAGCCCCTCTAATGCTAAATATCAAGAGCACATGAACAAATGCATAACAAGCACAGCCTGGAATAGAGTAGAAATGGAAAGTAAGCAATTAACAGCAAAAGAAGCTTGTATTAGCTGAAAATGAAGACCAGACGCTGCAAGTATTGAAATAGTTACAGTCTCCAGAAGTTGAACCTTACATCATAACAACAACCATCAACCGCTCATTACATATCTGTTCTGGGTATATATAGAGTTTTATTACAAATATATTCTGTTGCTCAATGCGTGGAGGGGTCATAATGGACCACCAACCGCTTTTAACTCTCTGATGGAGTCTCTGCTACAATCTGACTGTGTTCTGCAAATGAATTTGACGCTCTCTGGTGCTCTGTTGTCCTTCTCGAGCAGGTGGAGTGTTGTCTGAGAGGAGCGCCATAACTGATAAATGTGTTTAACTACTCGAGGCTGGTCCTTTCCTTCTCGGCCATTCTGTTTATTTAAAAGCGGTTGTTGAGGAGCAAATGCACCGGGGTACTAGATTCTGGCCTCCTTCTTCCTTCGGGTGCACGGGATAGGCTATGGACACAGACAGCATGGCGGAGGCATGAGGAGAAAGATCAACCATTGAATCGCGTGGATCGACGGCGGGGATCGTCTTGCAGAGGGTATCGGGAGAAAATGGGAGCGGACAAACGTGAACCGTTGGATCCCGGGTGGGCAGATCCAATGGCTATCGGGCGGATAAGGTGCACGGGCAATAGCGAGCGGGGAACGGGCGAGACAGGCGGTAAGTGGTATGTATCGCACTGCCTTTGGAGGTCAGGCGGTATTCGTACACGGGCTCGCGATCACGCTTATCGCATGACGCGTGGCGGATGGGACAGGAAGGAAACCACTTTATCGCGAGTTAACGCGTGGTTAAGTTATGGGCGCGGGAGGTGCGAATGTCGTTGGATCGCTTTGGTGGATGATCGGACGGCGGAGATTGGTTTGCGGGGCGCGGGCCGTTGGATCATGGCGGAACTGATCCAATGGTGAAGGAGTAATCGGATCGGCGCTTTCCTTTGAAAACCTTGGGCCTTTGCATTTGCCGATTTGCGATTAGACCGCGGACCTAATGAGGAATTAATTGTTTTTAAGGAATATCACATCGGCGGAAGTCAAGGGGTTTGGGCCTTATACACACATGATGCGATTTGCTGATAGCGATGAGGGAAAAGGGCTTATGAAAAGCGCATGGTCACACAATCACGGTCTCATGGGTTTAACTTTGCGCCTGGGGACCTGAGGGAAAGCGAGTTTGTACAGGGTTTTGGAGGAAAAACAAAGATACGGAGGGCTAAGAGAGTATGAGGAAGCTGAAGGAGAAGAAGGTAAATGACTGTTGTGAGCTCCCTTTCAGCATAAACACACGGCCGAGCTAGTATTTGGTCCTCCAAATGTTGAAGTATGTAGCGGAGCTAACATTAACTACCTGCATTGTATCCCAGGGGTGAAATCCCATCCTAGTACGGAAGTATATCAAAGATTCTCCAGTACTTTCAGGTATATAGGAGGCACTTCAGTATGGCAAGTATATAGGGATGCTCTCATCAAACAGTTATGCATTAGACAATGCTAACATGGACTTGTGTTCCACGTATCTTTGAGTATATATTAGGAGACTCCACTAGGTTGTTATATTTTAGCCACAGGTAACTGAGTCAGCCGCCTTGTAAATGTTATACACCGAACACAACATTCGGGGAGATCAACTGTCATATGTCAAATCCTTGGTTTCGGCTAAGGTGTATATAACGGCTCACAAATACTTGATAAACCCTTTTGCCTATCATTACACGTTTTGATTTATTTGTTGTTTCGTGTCATAAAATTAACTGCCAATGATAACATGTCAAACCCATGCAGTTGCTTCTTGGCCTCACATTGAGTAATTCCTTATAAATTTTAATTTTAATCATCCCTCAACGAATCATCTCTTATCCTTCTGATCTTGAGAAAAAGTCATCGTGGCTAAACCATTGAGTTCACCTCACAGTTCCCCTTCATCGTCCGATACTGAAGGGTATTCACAAGGAGTTAATCCTGAACTTTCGCAGTCACTTGAAGCTCAAGGCTTTGAACTTGGAATTGTCCCAAGCATTCGACCCCTTGCTTCGCATCCCCCACCTCGAGACTCATCGTCGTCTCAGGAGTCTGATCCAGAAACCCTTGAGAGTCCACATATGTTTGTTTTATATCCTCTAAATCCGTTATTCGATCCATTTGTGATATCTCCTCAACATCCCTATATTTTGTACGATCGACCGGGTGTTCCTTTGGAGTTATCTCCTCATCCATCTCGGATTCCTTCTCGCTAACTATTTCCATCTATGGCTACAGAAGGTGAGATTCAAACTTCTCCTCGAGGTCCTCTGTAAGTCTCTGCTATTCATACTCCTAATGTTGATAATGAATCTGAATATGAATTTTCTTCGGAAGGTTTTCCTTATATAGGAGGAATTCCATCACAACCGCCTCCTGAAAACAATGGGCCTATGCTTCCACATGGTTATACAACCTTGGCTCAATTGGTTTCAGGAACTCCTAGTGCTTCTTCTTTATACCAGAATCCAATTTGGTCATCAAATGCTATGCCTACTTCTGGTCTGTCTATTCCTAACGTGACCTCTCAGATCCCTGTGAAAACTTTCGTTACTTCAGTTCCAATTCAACTGATGATTATGTCACAACCATTACCGTCATTTTAACCTTCCATTTGGATGCAACTGACAGTTTCAGTTTATACGTCTATAAGTTCTGCAGTCCCTCCATCAAGTGGACAAAATGTACCACCGCCTCATTCACACCTTGGGGGGGGGGGAATCCAAATTTTCCTCTGGTGTCAGGTGGAACCCATGTGACTGGATCTCAACCTCACATCGTTGGAGTGAATCAACCTAATCCTAGTGGTATTCCTAACCTCGTTGATACATCTGGGGCAAGTAATATCCAGTATCAACAGCCTTACATGACCTAAATACCTCTCCAACAGTCTTATGTTCCATATGGTTCACAAGCACTACAAAATCCACCTTATATTCCACAAGCTGGTCCTCATGTGCAACCTGGTCAAAATCCTATTCCTGATGCATATGGTCAAATCCCAATTGGAACTTATCAGTACCAACAAGGAATCCCTCAAGGAACTGTTCAACAACCTTTATTGCAACAAGGGCAACCCTTACAACAAGGGCAACCTTTGCAATAGTAACCTTTGCAACATCAACCTTTGCAGCAGCAACCTTTGCAATAGTTTCAACAGCCTTTGCAATAGCCAACACAGTTTGTCCAACAACCCAACCAATTGTTGTATCCGCAAGGTCAAACATTGTAGTAGCAAGCTCAACTTGTATATCAACAAGGTCAAACCGTGCAGACACAAGGCCAACCCCTGTAGCAGCAGGGCCAACATCTTTATTACTAGGGTCAGTAGGTGTAGCAACCTTACAATCCATATGCCGAACGTATTGTTTATCCTCCTTATGGTTATCAATGGCCTATGGCAGGTCAATACCAACCCTACCTTGGACAGAATCGCCTTATAGTCAATGTACCCCTCAGTGGGGGGGAAATCAAGCCCCTTATGGTCAAAATCCTCTGCTTTGGGGGCAGAATCATTACCAACAAGGTTGGAACCTGCAGATTGGGCCTTATCAAAGGCCTTATATGCCTTTTAACCCACAATTTCCATTTTTAGCAATGTTGGAACTGCCTGATGTCTTGAGGCTTACTAATGATCCAATTCTTCATTCGCCTTATTGGCCTCCAGTTCCCACTAAAATTCCAAGCGATTGCCCCAAATTTGAAGGAAAAGCTAAAGAGGACCCTCAGGCCCATGTGATGACATATCACTTATGGTGTTCTTCCAATTCCTATGTTGATGATTATGTTCGTCTCCGCCTCTTTCAGCGAACCTTGACAGGTGTTGCTGCAAAGTGGTACATCGAGTTGCCTCGAGGTACCTATGCAGACTTCAACTCTTTGGCCATGGCCTTCCTCACCCATTTCCAATTACCAGTTCGTTATGAAATTGGTACCCACTTGCTCACATCTCTAAAATGGGATATCGTGACCCATATCTCCAATCACATCCATGAATGGAGACATCGACGTCACCTCATCAAATTTGAAATCCCTGATGAGTTGTTAACTGAATGGTTCACCAAGTCATTTGTAAATAAAATCGTTGTAGATATAGCAATGGGAGGTTGTGTTACCGAGGATTAGGCTATTACCGGTGCCCAATATTTGGATTTGGTTTATTCTTAATCTGGCATGTTGTATGAAATGTTGCCTGATGCTCCAAAGCCATCTTCAGATCCAGCATCTTCGAAATCTCCAGATATGCCACTTGTTGATGGTATAATTAGATCAGTATCTCAAACTTCCATTAAAGATTCTTTGAAGTAAAAATCTGTTTCAAATACAGGTTCTAGTCATCCTTTGAAAAACCCATCAAATCCTGGTAAAACCTCTGAGGTCAATGTCATCCAATATATGGTGATAGATAAAGCCTCGAAAGGTAAGAAGAAGGGTAAAGGTAAAGCAAAATCCAATACCCCAAAACAGGATCCTCCTAAGTCATCTACTGATGATGCCTCCAAATGAAAGCCGAAATATCCTTGCCTCATTTGTGAGGAAGATCATTACACCAAGGATTTTCCCCGACGTGTAGAAGTTAGTCATTTATTGAAAGGGACCCCAACTGTATTGAAAGAGCCATTTCCATCTCAGCAGACTCAGTTGGTAGACCAACCACAATCCTCTGCCTCATTTGGTTCTCAGGTTTACATGATGATGGGTTCATTGCCTATCTCTGTAGCCACTTGATCGAAAGATTATCAAACCCCTCAAAAGCAGACGGTGGAAAAGGAAGCCACTGATATACCTTCTACTTCCGCTCCACCTAGTTTTGGTCCTCTCCATATCGAGAGACCTAATAATGAATCCATCATCCAACCGCCTCCCAAAGGTGTGCTTTGGAAGTTATCATATAATACGAACTCTAGAGCTACTCAACATTACAGTATTATCGAAGATTTAGCTCAAGCGCCTTCGACGATGTCTGCTTTGGAAGTTCTCCAAACTTGTCCAATGCAACAGAAATCATTATTGTCTGCTATAGGAGGCATCGATCCTATTGATTCGAACTTGATTACTTTTGATCTTGAAAACCATGTTCCTCGTCTTCCTCATCAAATTGCATTTTTTATTCAAGTCATTATAAAAGGAAAGACGATCCATTGGATTGTCATTGATGAAGGTGCTTCCACCTGCATCATGTATGTTTCATGTTGGAAAGCCATTGGCTCTCCACCTCTCAACCAGTCCCCGAACACCTTAGAGGCCTTTGATGGCAGAGGCTCCCGTCCTTATGGTATTCTCACAAGTTTTCCCATCACTTTGGAAGGGAAGATTGTCGAGTTAGAAGTAGAATTTGTAGATGCGAACCTGAATTACAACCTTCTACTTGGGCGAACTTGGACCCATGCCATGTTTTGTGTGGTTTCCTCTTTGTTCTAGGTGCTTTGTTTTCCTCATGAAGGAAAATTTATCACCGTCGATCAATTGTCCTTTTTCTCTTCCGGTGCTTCAAATGGAAATGTCCCATATGTGGGAAATACCGACATTCCTTATGAGAGCGTGGGGGCAAGTATTTCAAAGATTCTACCTTAATGGGAACTTTTTCTCTCTCGCATCCACATGTCACCTCGATCAATGTGATCTTTATCTCCACTGACCCATGGATGATTCCTTCTCTAGATCAGGTTGATTCATTTGGTGACGTTATGTCGCTAAGTCCCTTAGAACAAGCTTATCATGAAATTGTCTCGGATTCGACGATCGCTTCAGAAAGTCATGTTGTTCTCAGTATGCACCTGGATACCTATTCGCAATATCCTTGGCTTGGTTCTTGGGATTCTCCAGATCCCTTGAATGAGATATTCCCTACCAATGAGAGTATTGTTGAGGTTATGTCTCTTGACAAAACTCCTTGGAATGATGCCCATCATTGTTCCTTGTTTCTTCCAAGTCTAAGTGAGATTCCTTCATGTCTCGAAGCTTTTGTTTCTCATAACCCAATGCATCCACTTCAAACACCTGTTCTGGTGCACGAAGTTTTGTCCAAAGGTAATATGGGAAATATTACTGCAACCATGCCAATCGACATTTCCATTAAACTTAGAATTGTCGAGAACATTCACATTGGGGTTTCCTGTTCTCCTAATGAGATTAGGATTTACACTAACTTTTTCAAAGAATTTCACGATGTCTTTGCTTGGTCGTATGAGGAAATGTTTGGTATTGATCCATCTATTGTGGTGCATGAAATATCCACGTATCCTGATGCAAAGGCCATTCACCAACGGCTCCGTCCCGTGCATACCTGGAAGGTCACTGCTATTAAGGGAGAAGTTGAAAAACTTCTAAAGGATGGTTTTATTTACCCTATCCCATTGACATATTGGGTCTCTAATATTGTACCTGTTACTAAAAAGCAGGGAACAATCTGAGTTTGTGTTGATTACTACGACATCAATCGCGTGTGCCCTAAAGATAACTATCCCACTCCCTTTATTGATCAAATCATTGATGAGTGCGTTGGGAGTGAGATCTTCTCTTTTATGGATGGTTTTTCTAGTTACAACCAGATTAACATATTACCCGCTGATCAACACAAGACTACTTTCATCTGTCCATGGGGGACTTTTTCTTATAAAAAGCTCCCTTTCGGTCTAAAAAACATTGGTGCTACCTTTTAGAGAGCAATGTCATATGCCTTTCATGATATTAAACACATTGTTCAACCTTATCTAGACGACTTACCAGCTCATTCTGCTAAGCGTTGTGACCATCTGGACCACCTTCGAGCAATTTTTATACATTGTTGACACTATAATATTCATCTCAATCCACATAAATGTGTCTTCTACATAGAATATGGTCGTCTCTTAGGTTTTGTTGTGTCAAAAGAAGGCATCCGAATAGATCCTCTGAAAGTTGAGGCTATTGTAAATTTACCCCCTCCTTCGTCAATGCACCAATTGCAAAGTTTGCAAGGAAAGGTTAATTTTCTTCGTCGCTTTGTCCCTAATTACGCTGAGCTTGTCAAGGGATTTACTCGCTTGCTTAAGAAGGGGATCCCATTCATTTTGTATGAAATTACCCAAAAATATTTCAATGCTCTAAATCAAATACTCATTATGCTTTTTTATTGCATCCCCCTGACTATCAGCGTGATTATTTCCTATACTTGGTCGCGGTTTCAGTACCATTTCTATGGTGCTGGTCCAGGACGATGATGATGGCAATGAACATGTGGTTTATTATTTGAGTCGAAATCTTATTGACACCGAAACTCAATATGCTCATGTCGAGAAACTTGCCTTAGCAGCAGTCCATGTTGTTCAACGATTTTGCCATTACATTCTTCTACGGAAGACCACGGTGATTTCTGATTGTAACCCCATGACTTATATTCTGACTCATCAGTTGTTTGGGGGAAAATACTCTAAATGGATTTTTATCCTACAAGAGTTTGATTTGGAGTTCACTGCTGCCAAATCGAAGAAGTCACTCATTTTTTCCGAATTGATTTGCGCCCTTCCTTTTGCAAACACCTCCACTGATTTCATTGAGCATATTCTTGATGAAACTTTATTTCTCATCAGCACTCTCGACCCATGGTACAAAGATATTATTGTTTATGTTCAAACCCAAACTTTCTTATTTGAGTTGTCTCAATCTGACTGATGCCACATCCGGCATCAGTCTCAACCTTATAAGATTATTGGTGATATGTTGTACCCACTTGGTGTTGATATTGTTCTTTGTAGATATCTAACACTTGAAGAGGTTGAATAAGTCTTGAATGACTGCCACTCCGGGGCATGTGGTGGTCACATGTCAAGTTATGCCACTGCTCAAAAGATCCTTCGTACCGGTTATTTCTCGCCTTCTATCTTCAAATATTGTATTATGGCAGTTCAAAAGTGTCATGAATGTCAAGTTTATAACTGCAAACAGCGCGCCCCGCTAGCACCCTTACACCCAATCGTTACCGTTGGCCCCTTTGCTAATTGGGAATTGATTTCATGACATGTAATCCTTGCTCGGTTGGAGGTCATGGCTATATCATCGTCATCATCGACTATTTTACTAAATGGGCCGAGGTGATGCCCACATATAATGTTGACAGTATCACTGCTACTCAGTTCCTCTTTAACCATGTCATAGCCCGTTTTGGCGTCCCTCAAGCCATTGTCACTGATCACGGATCACATTTTCATCAGTACATGATGGCAGAGCTGACTGCTCAGTTGGGTCTTCACCATGATAGCTCAACTCCTTACTACCCACAGGCCAATGGCCAAGTTGAAGCAATTAACAAAGTCTTGATTACTATGCTTCAACGAACCATTGGGAAGCATAAAAAGGATTGGAATCTCATGTTATTCTCATCTCTTTGGGCTTACCAGACTTTGGCTAAGACAACCACTGGTTTCACTCCATTCCAACTGGTTTATGGTTTAGAGGCGACACTCCCGATCGAGTGTGAAATTCCTTCATTAAAGCTAGCTATCAAGCTACTCCTCGATACCTCACCTGAAGAGGAGCAGTTACTTTATCTCGAGAGGCTTGATGAGACCCGTCGTATTGTTGCGATGGTGATTGAAGCACAGAAGAAGAAAAAAAACCAGTTAAAGCTCATTTTCATCAAATTGTTTCTCCACGAGTTTTCGCTAAAGGTGACTTGGTTTTGTTGTATGACCAAGCCAACGATAAGTTGGTAGCTAGAAAGTTTGAACCTATGTGGCATGTGCCATACATCATTAAACGTGTCTTGCAAAAAGGCACCTATGAGTTGGCTGACTACAAAGGTAATGCGTTATCACAACCCCGCAACGGGCTTTATCTGAAAAAGTATTATGCGTGAATTCTGTGTAATTACTTTTGTACATCAGTGTGCAGTTTTGATTTTTTGGTGTGATTTGTTCGCTTTGCGGACATGTTTACTCTGCTTACCTTTTGTTCCACTAAGTTTGCAGATATCGTCAAACCATTATGTTGGTTTGCTGATGTTTCTTATCGTAGCACATGAAACTTATCCTCTGCAGCTTGGGCACTCTTTGCCCCTGAATGCGAGTTGAATGATTTACAAGGTATTTGATTGGGACAAACAACTAATAATATTGTCGAGTACAATGCAGTTATTGAACTATTATCAGAAGCAGTTGCTCTTGGCATTAGAAATTTAGTTGTTAAGTTAGATTCACAACTCGTTATGTTACAATTAAATAGTCATTACTTAGTAAGAAATCCACAAATTTTGCGTATGTATCTATGTGTTCGATTACTGGAAAGAAAATTGATTATATCACATATCAGCACATTCCACATAATTTGAATACACTAACATATGCATTAGCAAAATTATGTTCTCGATAGACATTTGCATAACTTATAAAACTAATCACATCATCATGATACATGAACACATAAGTAGAAGATATATATATATATATCGTGTCTGTCAAAGTGTGTTCATCAAAATCTCAAAAAATAAGTGTTTTGGGACACATGGCTTTCAAATCCTACAATAGTGCAAAAAACACGACTAGAAAAAGGTTATTCGCCCACATGGTGCTCGCGATAGCATGAGACCGCTCTAATCACTTGGCCTAACAGTCGATGCAGTCTCGCAGACACTTCTACTGTATGCCTCTAGTATCGCAGTGGCACATCATCTATAGTCACATATTCTAGAATCCATTGAGTGATCACTTCCATATTGCATTCCATTTCTACCATAGGAACTTCTCCTTCCTCGTATGGAGCATCTTCTATCTGACGTGCTACTCACCATACTATTGGCGACATGTCGGGAGGCCTCTCCGGTCCCCATCTATACATTTATCACAATTAAACTCTCAGATACACTTTAACATAACAAAGAAAACTTGAAAATTCCCAAAACAAGCTTTACTTGCATCAGTCCATTGTTCACCTGGTGGTAGAGGGAGATCTGGATCTCCTTTGAAGTTCGTGCCTGCATAAACATAGGCATCCACAATGATCAGTTGTTGGCGCAGCTAAGCAAAGAATGGCAGAGGGAAATGCATCTGTTGACCCCCTCCTCCACGAGGCATGATCTCACTCAATCTAAGCAGCCTCGAATCTTGTGGAGTTGGATCCCCCACCTCTACCCACTAGTACCAAAATAGGGGCACACGATAAAAAAACAAAATTGACCAAAATCAAACCAAAGTTGAACTACTTCAAGTTTCCCAACTTACCTTTGGTCAATTGCCTCTTCATGTTGACCAACAGTCCCTCGCACCAACAGAACACTGTTGGAGTAAGGCAATCCACTGCATACTAGAATTTTGATTTCGAGATCTCGTGCAAAGCTTGTGCCCCAACTATACGAGCCATGGTGTGTAGGATTGTCCTCAAGGGAAGATTGTTGATGGTTATGATCTTCACCTTCCCGTTCATAATTGTCTCTGCACCCGAGAAATTCCTTCTAATTAAGGTATTAATGCTCTCACCTCCACCACGGGATCCAAAGACTTGAACTCTTTCCCCTCTTCTGGAAAATACAGTAATGAAGTAGATATCAGCTACTTCCAGCTCTAATTCTTGGTCTCCAATGATGAAGATTTGTCGATCAACATCCCATAGACTAATCAAATAGTGTAGCAGCTCATTTTGAGCTCTGAGTCCTGGGGTTCAGAAGAATTTTAGTAACCCGCGCTCTCTCAAAGCATTGACACATTCAACGTTTTGGGTAGCCTGGTGATCTTCTGCCTCATGGCCCCTTTCCTTCCATTCAATGACCATGTTGTCGAAATCTCCTACAAACAACCATTTACATTGATTAAATGCCTTTCCACGAATCAAAAACTCAAAAAAGTCGATCAAGAGAGGGGATTTTTCTTTCTTTTTTCCACCCTGTGGCCAATGCATTTGTTTTAATTGTTTTCGCACTGGCAGCACGAGAGCCTTTTGGGCTCAAAGGCGATCAACGTGGATCCGATGAGCAGACTCGTGTTGATCACCCCCGATTTTAAAATTTGAAATCCTCCCTTTTAACCAACAAAAATCCTATGAAATGGCATGAAATTATAATGAAAAACAAGGAAAAAGGAAGAGATCTTACCTGCAGCTAACGGTTCATGAAATGATGCACTGGATCTCCCACACTGCTTTCCTAAAGAATCAAGGAAAATAGGGTAAAATGCACTCTCCAATTTACTCCAAGTGAAATGGTAAAAATGTTTTTACTTTTGGTCTATTTATAAGTTTTTAAACACATTTTTGCCAATATTTTATTATTTTCCTGGATATCATTGATGTGTGGTTGTCTTTGTGAAATTATCATCTGATTAAGAATATTAATTTGTTGTGCTAAGATCCTCGCCAGATTAGAAACAAAATGTTTTTCATGTGTTTAAGGATTCATGAGTCCATAATGTCCAAAAATGGCTACTACCCTCTTTCTGCATCCAATTTGGTTGAAAACTGGAGAATTTATGACCTCCCCTAGTTTTTTCCACTATTCGCTTCGCAAATTGCCCAAAATTCGGCATCATCCTACAATTTCGCCCCATTTTCCGCTAACAGGCCACCAAATCCACCGAAATCTAGGTGGATTTGTCGGATGGTTAACTTTCTAGTCGAGCGATAAAAATCGGAAATTAGGGGCATATGGGGGGCCATGCACCCAGGGGCTAGCCCTCGATGCTGGCCCCCTCCCTCCAACGATTACATAACGAAGCGTTGGAGTGTTCACATGCCAAGACGATTGGGGGTCAGGCATTTAATATTTGGTGGAATGGTTAACGGCCACGATTACGTACGCAATTGGCTGATGTGTTCACATGGGGGACGATTAAGTCCCCCCCCCCCCCCATAACCTTACAGCATTAAAGTTTAACATTAACTCGACAAAGCGTTGACGCAATGGTTAAGTTGTTGGTTTGTGTGATGACAGGTTGGCAGTTTGACTCCCACTGCCTTCACTCGATCTATATCCAATTTTTAGTGGCATCCCAGGCTGCCACGTGGTGGCCTACGGTTGAGCCACGTGTTAGCCCATGGTTGACCACCTCACCATCCAATAAAAAACCAACAATTTCAACCAATCAGAGGGACCACTTGGCACAATCTAAATCGTTGAGAATCTTTGACCCAATCAACTGCCTCATACCCTGCCCAGTCAGCACCATGTCAGTAGTATGAATTGCTGACTGGGCTGTCCATTTTTTTTAAATTCGCATGTTTGACAAAGTGAACATAACGCGTTTCGGGGAGCATACGGTGTCTGTTTCGCGCAAAATGAGTTGTTCCAGATTCAGGATGATGAGCACTACGTGGTTGTTAAGGTTCCACACCATTCTGAAGACTTTGATTTTTGAGCATAATTTTGAGCACCTGGTCATTCCTCCCCACTAGAATCCTTTTGGACCCCAAAAGATCACTTTTAGTTGTCCAGTAGGTGAGGGTATAGATCCCTCACCTTTCCAATCTCTATCCATTTGGATTTTGAAGGATTTTTTCCCTTAAGCCCCACTTGAAGATAATTGACACTTCCCCTTTTCGATGTCCTTGTCCTTCTTTCAAGTATAGTGTCTTGTTGAAGCTCATCAAGGAATTCTAGAGAACAATCTTAAATAGATGGAATTTTAACATTCTCTCCTTGATCTTCAATCAAAGCAGGCTCATACAACCTTAGATTCTCAACATTAACAACAACATAAATTTTCAGATATGAAGGCAAATCCAACCTGAAGGCATTGTAACCAATCTTTTCCAAAATTTTGAATGTACCATATCTAATTAGTTTTAGCTTTTTGCCTTCTCCTTGGAGCCTTTCTTTGCTAATGTGAAGCCAAACTTCATCACCGACTTGGAACTTTTGATCTACTCGATGCTTGTCGTGCCTTGCTTTGTACTTGCTTAGCTCTTTTCAAGTTGTTCTTGAACTTTTTGGTGTACCAATTGGATTTGTTCAATGAACTTTCTTGCTTTGTCTATGTCGTTATGACCATCAATAGCAACATCTTTGCCAAAAATGAAATCCAAAGGAGATTTAGGCAAGTATCCCAAACATGCCTCAAATGGAAATGTTTGAGTTGAAGAATGCTTGGCCCAGTTGTAAGCATGTTGAATATAGTGCAAATGTTCATCCCACAACTTAGGATGCTTGTTGCAATACCCACGAAGAAGATGTATCACTGTTATGTTCACTACCTCTATTTGACCATCTGTTTGTGGATGAAAGTTGTACTCTTTTTAAATTTGGTGTCCATGAATCCCCACAAGCTTGACCAAAAATTTCCAACAAAGCAAGAATCTCGATCATTAACAATGGATTTGGGCAATCCAAAATGCACCCATACATTCTGAAAGAATAACTAAGCAGACTGACCAGTTGTAATTTACTTTTTACATGGCATCAAAATACACATTTTGTTGAACCTATCCACAACTACATACAAATAATTATGACCTATTTTTAACAATGGAAGACCTCCTACAAAATTCATAGAAACACTCTCCCACGGTCGTGAAGGAAATGGAAGTGGTGTGTACAATCCTAACTTCTTATTGCTAGGCTTACTAATTGCACATAATGAACATCCTTTAATAAAACGTGACACACTTTCAAGCATACGAGGCCAATAACAATACCTTTGTAGATGTGCCATTGTCTTACTTACACCGAAATGACCAACAATAATAGAAGTATGTGCCTCTCTTATGATGTTAACTCTTTCTCCCTATGGAATACAAAGCTTGCCAAGATGGTACAACAAGTTATCATGCAAATGATAATCCAATTCCTCTACTTGGTTACCTTGACTCAAGCTTGCATAAACATCTTGAAAGTCATTGTCTAATGCATATGCTCAATATAACTTTCATGCAAAACATAATTATGCTTGAGTAAAGTAGTTGCACTAACAATAGGCCTAGAAAGCATATCAGCAACTTTATTGTAGATATGTTTCTTATACCTGATTACCAAGTGGAATTGTTGAAGAAAACCCATCCATCGGAAGTGCCTTGATTGCTGCAACTTTGATTGAGATTGCAAGTATTGCAATGGTTGATGATCAGTGTGAATGATTGTTTCCTTACCCATCAAGTAGTGTTTCCACTTTTTCACACTTTGCACTAATGCATACAATTCCTTGTCATATGTAGGATAGTTAATCATTGCACCATTAAAAGTTTCCAAATGAAAACAAATAGGCTTACCATGTTGCATGAGGACTGCACCCATGGCGTAGTCACTAGCATCAGTCTGAATCTCAAATTATTGTCTCAAGTCTCGAAGTGCAAGTACTGGAGCTGAACTGATCGTTTCCTTCAATGCATGAAAGGCCTTTTGTTGTTTTTCTCCCCACTGAAAAACCTTTTCCACACTTGTCAATGCATGCAAAGGAGTTGTTATAAAAGAAAAGTTAGCAATGAATTTCCTCCAACATTGGGTTGCTCCCAAAAAACTTCTTACCTCAATAACTGTCTTGGGCCTTGGCCAATTCAAAATGACATCAACCTTGGAGGGATCTATTTTCAACTCGCCTCCTCCAACATATGACCCAAGTAAACTAAAGAAGTTTTTCCAAACTCACACTTTGACATCTTAAGATACAATTATTCTTTCTTCAAGACATCAAGTACTCTTCTTACATGCATGACATGTTCATCGTGAGATTTATTGAAAATTAAGATGTCATCTAAGTAGAGTATAACAAAATCATCAAGAAATGGCCTCATCACATCATTCATCACACGCATGAATGTAGCAAGAGCATTACATAAACTAAAAGCCATAACTAGCCATTCAAACAAACCTTGTTTTGTTTTGAATGTTGTCTTCCAAATGTCTCCTTCAGCTATTCTAATTTGATGGTAACCACTCCTTAAGTCCAACTTAGTAAAATACTTTGCATCTTTCAATTGATCAAGTAAATCATCTATTCTAGGAAGTGGGTAATGGTTCTTTACCATAATTTTGTTCAATGCACGGAAGTCCACACACATGCACCATGTTCCATCCTTCTTTGGCACCAAGACAATAGGTGAACCACATGGTGAGGAAGATGGCTTGATGATCCCTTTATCCAACAACTCTTGAATTTTCTTCTTAATTTTTGCATTTTCTTTCACTGACATCCTGTACATGCCAATGTTGGGAAGAGGACAATCTTGCTGCAATTGTATCTCATGTTGGATTCCTCTCTTGAGAGGTAACCCCTTTGGTTCCTGAGACATCTCATCATATTTGTTAACTACATCAACCAATTCAGATTTCAATTTTGAATCACAACATTTAAAAGCTTCATTATCAACATCATTCTTGGGATTGATCATTAGAAGCACAAAATTCTTGCTTGAATTCACTAGTCTTTTCATATGCCCCGCATTAACAAGTGAAAGATTTAGTTTCTTGCTATGAGCTCTCACAATATATTCTAGTCCATCTTTGAACAAATGGTATTTGTTTTGATGTCTATGGAAGATATCTTTTCTTTCATAGAGGTATGGGCTACCCAAAACTATGCCACATATGTCTAATGGCACAACATCAAACCCCACTTCATCTATGAAATTTGCAGTATTGGCGAATTTCAGTTTACACTTTCTAGTAACCTGCAATTTTGCATTGTCACACACCTAAGAGGATATGGTTTATTATGTGGAATGGTTTCCAAGTTTAATCTTTTGACAATGTTTTTAGAGATAAGATTGGCTTGAGAGCCACTGTCGAAAAGTGTATCAATCTTGTTATGTTTTGAGATCACCCTTATGTGAAAAAGTTTTATCATCCTCTTTTCATTTGGAGTTTCATTTTGTGAATTTGAAGAACTAGTGCTAGCAATGGATTCTTTTCCTTTTATACCCATAGTTGTAATTTTAGTTTCATCGCCCGAATCGGATCCCAAATCTTGTTGAGTGGTTGTAGATGTCTTTTGTTTTCCCTTGTTGTTGAATTTTTTCAATTTCATTTCAGGATGATGCTTCCAGCAATGAGCTTCATCGTGACCCTCTTTGGAACAATGTTTGCGTGTTAATTTCTCTCTTTCTTTTTTGATAGATGTGTTTCCTTTCCCTTCCCTTTGAAACCCTTTTCTTTTCCTTTACTTTTACATGGATTTTTACTACCTTCTTCTGGAATGTATTTCCCTCTTGCCTCGAGATGAGTTGCTTACACACACATCATCTAGATTATTGGGATTAAATATTAAGATAGTGTGCCTAAGGTAATTGTGTAAACCCCTTATGTACTTCAACAACATGTCTTGTGATTGCAAATCTACACCTAACATTAAAGACCTTTTTTCTGAATTCTTGGGTGTAATCTTGCACATTTTGACCTTTAAGTTGTCTAAAGTTCTGCCAATTCATGATGGCTTTGTACGTATAAGCTAGAGGGTAGAATTGTATTTTGATTGCAGCAATGAAATCAGACAAAAAAATTGAGATCTCATCGTGTTTTTTTATCTCCTCTTGTGTCTTTGATTCCCATCATACTAGTGTTGCACCCTCCATGCTCAAGGAAGCTAACTGAATCTTTATGTCAACCTCTTGAAGGTTTTGAATTCTGCAATAGACCTCCAACTGCCAAATCCAATTATCAAGCTTCTTTGCATTCAATTCACCATTATACATTGGTAGCTCAAATTTAACATCAAGTTTTAAGAAGGGTGATTTACCAGTTCCTTTTGAGGTATGTTGATGAGTATAAGGGTTGTGTTAGTGGAAGAGGATGAAGATGCTTGTGAAGAATAAGATGAAGAATATGGTGGAGAGGGTGGATGTTTGTCTCCATTTCCATTACCTCCTCCTGAAGAATCTTCTCCTTTGAGAGGTTTGGAACTTCCACCTTGCAACTTGGTATTCCCCCCCCCCCCATAGAGGACCTTCACCATCTCTGTCATATCAAAGAAAGCCTTCCTGAAGACCTTCTCATATTTTGTCATGTTTGTAGGTTCTCCTTCACGATACATGCTCTCTGAAGTCTCAATTGCAACTTGAGTATGGATTGGTGTTGGAGATTGTGGTAACCTTGCCCTCCTTCCCCTTCACCCAACTTCAAGACTTCCAACCAGCTTCCCTTCTTCGCTTTTGAGTTTTAACCTTGTAAGCATGACATAAACTTGCAAACAGTTAAATCCTTCTTACACAAAGAAAACCTATTGCTATGATACCAAAATGATCTAATTAAGAATATTAGTTTGTTGTGCTAAGATCCTTGTCACATTAGAAACAAAATGTTTTTCATGTGTTTAAGGATTCATGAGTTTTGCAAGTGTAAAATGAGTTTTTATGTTAATTTTATGAGCAATTTTAACATAAATAAGAGATTGAACATCAGCATAAAAATGTACGGAACATCACCAAAAACACAGCACAACATGAACATGATGAAGGATTTCACCCCTCCTGGGCTACATCTCCTTGGTCCAACTTTCAATGGTTTGGGCCTGTCTATTCTACTCAAATTTGTAAAAATATGTGTTTATAATGCTCAAATGCTTCTGAAACCTACTCCAATGAGTCCAGAATTTCCAAAAATAGCTACCTAGCCTCTTTCTGCATCCAATTTGGTCGAAAACTTGAGAAGTTATGATCTCCCCTAGTTTTTCCACTATTCACTCCACAAATTGCCCAAAATTCAGCGTCATCCTACAATTTCGCCCCATTTTCCGCTAATGAACCACCAAATCTGCTGAAATCTAGGCGGATTTATCGGATGGTTAACTTTGTCGCCGATGCCTAAAAATCGAAAATTAGGGGCATATGGGGGGCCATGCGCCCAAGGGCTAGCCCTTAGCACTGGCCCCCTCCCTCTAGCGGTTACATAGCAAAGCATTGGAGTGTTCACATGCCAAGACTGTTGGCGGTCAGGCATTTAATGTTTCGCTGAACGATTAACGGTCGTAGTTACATACGCGGTTGGCCGACATGTTCACATGGGTGCCGGTTAATTCCGCCCGCACCCCCTCCCCATACCTTACAGCATTAAAGTTTAACATTAACTTGCCACCATATATTGTTAAGTGACAAAGCGTTGGCATAATGGTTAAGTTTTTGGTTTGTGTGATGGGAGGTCGGCGGTTTGACTCTTGCTGCCTCTGCTTGGTCTATAGCTAATTTTTGGTGGCCTCCCAGGCTACCGCGCGGCAGCCTCTGGTTGGGCCACGTGTCAGCCCGTGGTTGGCCACCTCACCATCCAATAAAAAACCAACAATTTCAACCAATCGGAGGGCACCACTTGGCACAATCTAACTCGTTGAGAATCTTTGACTCAGTCAACTACCTCATACCCTACCCATTCAACACCACATCAGCAGTATGGACTACTGACTGGGCTGTCCATTTTTTTTTTTTAAATTCGCCTATTTGACAAAGTGAACATAACACGTTTCTGGGAGCATACGGTGTCTGTTTTTCACAAAATGAGTTGCGTCGGATTTAGGGTGACGAACACTACTCGGTTGTTTAAGTTCCACACCATTATAACAACTGTCTAGTCAATTTAACGTCTTAAATTGCTCTACATAAATTATCAATCCGGGTATCGTAAACTGATGAAGTGTGGTGCACTATATGTGCTTAGTTAACCTTTCTCTTACTTCGTTGTTTTATAGTTTATGTTGTTTTTGGGGTTTTGTTCTTGTTGGTTTTCTAAGGTCTTAAGAATACTTTTAAAGGACAAGTATGGATAAAGATTTCAAGACAAGGCCTATGTCCTTAATGGTAACTTCCAAAACTTAGCACTTCAAAAGAACTTAAAACATGTTATTGATGGAGTTAGTATTTAAACAAAAGTGTAAATATACAACTAGTTCAATCAAAATAAAATGCAATAATCAAATAATGAGAGAATGACTATGAGACCCAATATCCTTGCTGCTTCAGCAAAAGGACAAGATGATTCTATCACGTCATTAGTTCATTAAAAGGCTATGTGCATCACTAATCTACAATCAACTTGAAAGCAATTTATGTACAATAATATACATGTTAAAAAGAAAATAAAATGCAGTAATTCAAACTGTACATTAATATACATGAAAATCAGAAAAAGAAATACAAGAAAATAAAGTAAAGACAACTATACAAGGCAGGGGCCCCCTACCACCTATGAAATCAAATGCTTAAAGGAAAATAAAGACATCAAATAAAGAACTAATGACATCGGCCCAGTATCTATGCTGCTGATTTAAAATGAAAATGAAATGTGAAATCTAAGTGACACTACATAAAGGAGACAAATCACACTACTTTAACCTTTTTTGCCTTTCAGCTAGATTTATCATATGATAACAGTTATGAACAAGTCAGCAATGTGAGTCTTAAAGCAAACTAAACCAAGTTGTGCTAAGTGATATTTTGGCTCCAATAAAGTTATTTGATTATGGAAAAAGAACCATCAATAGATCAACAACTTGATATCTAAGAGCAGAAAGTAAAGTGCAAGTTAAAGAAATGATACTAATGAAAATCAAACTAGAAAAATAAAGGTCAGAAACATAGACAAGATGATCACATATGCCATTAGTCATGAAATCAAAGCAAAATTAAACACACTTGCATGAATTAAAATTGCATGAATGAAAAATCTAATCTACCTTACATTCTACAAAGCAATATTTACAAAATGAAATCTACTCTACTTACATCCTAATATGCTCCATGACATCTACTTCACATCTCCTTCCATGTTGAGAACATCAAAGCTTTATTCAATTTCTTCAAAAGTACAAAGTACAAAAGCTTTCAAAAGCCATGGGACTAACAAGCTAAAAGGACTAAGAAAAGACTAAAGGAAAGACTAACAAATGAAGGAGAGAGATCTCCTATTTGTACAAAAAGATGAGAGCCATCTCATTAATGAGAATCCATGAATCTCTCCCTCTACCTCTAGAGTCCTAATCAGAATAGGAACTGATAAGACACATGTCTTCTTAGAGTTACAATACAATTAGGAGATGTGACACATATCCTCATTATCCCATGATTCTTTCCAACCAAATTCGAATTTGGCCTTAGAGTGCCACATAAGGGTCTTCTAGAAGCCTCCTTTCAACCTACACATGTCAACAATCTCAACCCATTTGTTAGGTATAAGCATATGCACATTATTTTCTAATGTTTAACCACAAATTCACTTAAAAGGCTTAGAAATAATAAAGATTGTAAAAACATAAAGGTGGCCCAATGATAATGAAAGTGGGATGAATGTGGTGACATAGTAGTGAAATGGAGGTGATATAATGGACATAATAGTGAAAGTATAATGCAAATGAATGACATTTTCAAGACTCAACAACAACTTTGATTTTTGAGCATAATTTTGAGCACCTAATCAAGTTACGGGTTCTTTTCAGTGATTATAGTGAATATTTTTTACTGATTCAATGAGTTTTTGTTTTATCTCTTTTCGGACTTGTTAAAAACAAATGAAAAAGGAACCCCCTTGGAGTCATCTTTAATTCTTTTCTGACTCTTGAAATATGAAAAGATTCTAGAGTACTTGTCTTTTTGAATTCGTTAAATTAAATGAATTGACGTCGTCTAAGTATACATTTACCCCTTTTCGGGTTGAGATTGACTATTTACGAAAAAGGGACACCTTGGTTGACATGGTCAAGAGGTTCTCTCGAATATTATTTTCTACCTTTTCAGGTTCGAGAGACAAATTACGAAAAGGGACATGATGGAGTTTTTTTTTCATATCTTTTTCAAACTCCCCAAATATGAAAAAGACATCGAGTTATTTTTTTACTGGGTAAAAAATAAAATGACGAAAGACTTGTCACCGTGACGAGACCGAGTTTCTCCTTCTTGGGGCTCGTAAAACTTACTAGGATGGATTCATTCGATGAATGAACTTATACGACAAGCATATGTTATCCCCTTCAAGCTTATGATTAAAAAATAATTGGGGTACTCGCCAGAAATAGTGGGGAAAAATGAAAGTGAAACATCTCTTGTATAGGCAGCATGTTACTCTTGAACATGACACTCATTTGTTTCTCATGTCAGGTTTGGGATATCCTTGCTCAGTCGCTTGTCTTTCCATGTTTAGGTGATCCATTTTTGCCTCTCATCTGACTATTCCATTTCTTCATCATGACCCTTGGTCTTATGTTGAGTCAAACGTTGCCACATTCCGGAGTCATGTCACCGATATGTTCAAGAGAAGTCCTATTTGAAGTTTCATTACATATACATTGTGTGATCTTTTTCTACAATCTTGGATCATACTCATTCATTCCACTTTATTCCTTGTTTCGTGTCAATGATGGGGGGATCATCATGGCCCTCCTTTGACAAGTCACTTCCTTTCGACTTCAGCTCATTATCCGGGAGGGTGACTTAGAGACTCCCTTTCAGTACCCTAGAGCTTGCATGCCTTAATGGCAATTTCTTCGCATCCAAAACATGATTTCATCATTGGCCTTCGATTGGATGATTCCACGAGTGTTCGAATTCAACTTCATTTTCACATTCACAGATTGTATTGTTGTACCTTGAGAGCCATTGTCATTATTGGTGGTTCTTCTCGTGCCTGTTAACGGTCCACATCATTGGTCGGTTACCAGGTGGTTTTCTAGAATGTTCAACTTCGACATATTCATTCGCATGTTAGAATTCATACTTTGATTAGGTTAGGAGATGGAGCGCAAGGCCCTGGGTTTTGTTTGATATGACTCAGGTTATCTGGAGTTATGTATTGTTCATGGTTGTACACATGTTTCTTTTATACGGATGGTTGTGACCATACTGTGGGACTTTATATTTATGATGATGATGATCCTTCTATATCGAGTGGTTGCATCCATACCTTGGATCTTGGACATACAACTAATCTTTTTCATTCGGATGGTTGTGCCCATGCCATGGATCTTTTCACATAGTCCTTTCTATCCGGATGGCTGTGTCCATACCGTGGATTCATGTTTTAATATCATATATGTATATGTATATGTGTCCTTGATTTGCAGCTCTTCTGATAGTGTTTTTTCTTGTCCTTGCAAAAGCTCGAAAACCATCTCAACCATCACTCTTTGTTCTACCTACATGCTTTAGGGGGCACCTGCTACACAGTAATTTGTCACGCCTCCTGTACTTCCATGCGTCATACCCTGAAGTGCCCGAAACTTGGCAATCATGTAGTGTACCCATCCTGATATGCAGTTTAGATCCTCCCTGAAACACTGATGAAAACATGCCTTGAGCCTTCCCTGAAGAAGTAAGCTCTAAAACCCTAATTTTAGGACCAGCGCGATTGTGACACTGAAAACTAATGTTGATGGCGAGTTGCACTATACTGGACTCGCACTGCCAGCACGCTTTTTACTTGGATACTCACGTTGATCCCTAAAAGGCAAGTTTTCCCAAAGAGGACAGGAAGATTCATGATTTAGAACTTCTAGAATGACGAGTTGGAGGTTGTTCGGTGTGGATGTTGTCGAATTCTCCCAATAGTGCCATTTGATCTTATCCCTACAAAATACCTCCTTGAGAGGAGGGCCTTCCCCTATCTTTGGAGAGATCCTAACTCCCTCTCCTTACCTATATATTCATCCTCTCCCATTACCAAATGGTTGGTCTCTGATTATTTGCACCCTTGTGCTGAGATAGTGCCTACATGCCACTCATTAGACTTGGAGAAGGAGTGCTTGTAGATCTTGAGCTTGGACTTGGACATTCACTCAGGGAGAGCTTATTAACATCAAGGCTTGGTTGTATGCTTCCTCCTTTATTTCATTAGTATATACAACTGTTGGTTCAGTTTGCATCAATGTTTGTGTTAATGCATAATTTATCTTAATGTTCCTTGATATGTTAAGTAGATTACTTTCGATTATGCTTGTTGCACTTGTATGCTTTGTTTTGTCATCGATATCTTGTGCATGTACCCAAACGTTGTGAGCAGTAGAGTTGACCCTGCGGAACAAGTGATTCGAGGTCTTCAACAAAGGAGTGCGTTATAACATCGAATGATGTAGGCCATCTTCCTCTTCTCTCATTTCGATTGTGATTTAGGAAAGTGTCTTGTAGATTGTCATGTAGATTGCTAGTCCCACTCATTGGGCTAGAGGGACCGTCTCTGTCAGCATAGAGGATTTACCTAGACAACAAGCCATGATAGGCATTTCATCAAACATATCAACGACATGTAACCTACATGTGTAAACAACAGAGTTAACTGTAGGGATCTCTTACTTATCTGAGAATCACCATGAACCATTGTTTTTTCATGTCATTTGTTGCCTTATCGCTTATTAGGTCATAGATACAATATCCATTCAAGTACAAGTAAAAACATGTTGAGAGCCAAACACAGTTGCTGCCATAAAATGAACATATAACCAGCATAATAGGAACATAATTACAACAAACATATTAGCCATCAAAATCCATATATACACAAGTAAATTTACACATGAAAATCAATGGAACGAATTTCTCATTAATCAACACAATGAACGGACCGGAGATGGGACTACCACGTTCCACCCGACCATAGATTGGTTGAACCAAGTCTCTCTTCAGGCAATCACCCCCATGCCATATTCCAATCATGAATGTGGGACTCATAGAACACATTAAAAAAACCAATCATTGTGGATGCCACCAGATATCTTCACCTACAGCGTGAGGAATTTGAGTGTCTCCTAGTCTCTCAGGCTTTACCGTGCATCCACAGTCTGATCTAGGGATCACTAGGCCCTACACCGAGACATACTCTCCAGGATTTATAGTGCATTCCATCCCAGAATCACTAGGCCCAACGGAAAGAAAATCCACCTCTTGGCTTTACCGTATATCCTGCCATTCACCGGCAAGGATTCCTAGGCCCACCGAGGTACACAATCTGGCTTTACTACAAACCACAGTCTGGTTCATGGGTTACTAGGCCAGTGGCTTCATGCATTCTCAGTCCAGTTCAAGGACCACTACCACCATGTGTTTGTAAATTCGGAGATCCACCCCACTCAACTTCAAATCCAATCTGGCCATCCCACACAAACCGCATGAGAGAATCGATCTCATCAAAGATATCAAAAAATGGCTAGGCTAGGCTGAAAATACTCTAACACCTGGCAAAATCCATGCCATGGTAGAAAAGAAACACATGTAATCCCATGCATGCCAAATCTAGCAAGGAAAATACACATGCAAGTCGATACCTACAATGAAGCTTGTTGTAGCTGCTTGATCCTACCTTTCCCTACTTGATCTTTGCTTCCTTTTTCCTTCTTTGTCTTTCTTGCTCCAATGCCAAAGTGCTCCAAGAAAACTATAAGTGTCCAAGAGTATGAGAGAGAGGGAGAGAATAATGAGTGAGCTCCAAAGCTAAACTGACAAAAGGTTACCAACTAATCCTCAGAAGCCTTTTTATGAATGAGGCCTCTATTTTCTTTATTTTCCATTATTTTCCTCCTCGCATGAAACCTGTGACCTTTCACCTCCTTTTCCTACTAATTTCCATTATTTTCATAAATAATTGTGCCAAAATGCCATTTTACCTTTTTAATGCCTTTGCCAATTTCCTTAGCCATAAACAACCAAATGAACACCCCTTAGGATGTCTTGCCCAACATTCAACTTGGAATAAGAGTCCCATTCATTTGTGGTCATTGTTTTTAACTTTATTACATGGAATTTTCACCAGGGTTGTTACATAATTCCCCCCCTCCTTGGGGGATACTGTCCTCGGTGTTCAATCACTCATATACCTCAGCAACGTATTGAAAGAGGACATATTGCTCATGGAGCTTTATAACATAGCTCTATGTAGCATTTACAATGAAAGATCTGCTCAAAAGAAAAGAACAACATGACAACATACCGCATAGTGGAGCTTTATATCACAACTCATTACGGTATTTACAATGATCATCCTGTTGAGTGCTAATCCACATGACATCATAACATCATGATAAGATAACCACGTGATGTCATACTAATATAACCATAATCACATGACACCGATACTGCATAATGGAGCTTTATAACATAGCTTGTTATGGTATTTACATTCATACATAGGTGTACATATAGAAACATCATCAAAACTATATATACCAAAACATATGCCAAATCATATACCAAACATATATCAAACATATATTAACATCATTTAGCATGTACCAAAACATCATAAAGGATATATCAAACATCATATAACATGTATCAACCATCATAAAGAATATATCGACCATCATAAAGCATATACTAAACCAACATAAAACAAATGCTAAACCACCATGAAGCATATACCAAGCCATCATAAGCAAATACTAAACCACCATATCAAGATTGCTTTGCCTCAGCTGACAAACAAGGAAGGATACATAGTCCGCATCTAATCCGTCATCTCCCATGTAGCTTCATCGGGCCTAAAGTGCTTCCATTTCACTTTAACTTGCTCGATTGCTCAATTCCGAAGCATGAACACATTTTTCTGCAATATACACTGAGGATTCGGCTGGAATTCTCCATCTGGTTCCACCTACAATACAAACCAGTCAATTACATGATCAACATCTTTAACATACTTCTTAAGCAATGAGACATGGAAAACATCATGGACTTTCATTGTCGAAGGTAATGCAAGTCGATAGGCTACTGACCCAATCCTCTCAATAATACTAAAGGGTCCACAAAACCATGGTGCCATCTTAGCACATGAGCCAATCCGCAAGGAGCTATTCTTCGGTTTGATGCGCAAGTACACATGTTCCCCAACCTGGAACTCCTTGAACAACCTATTCCTATCTGCATAACTCTTCTGCCTATCATGTGCTTCCTTGAGATTCTTCTTGATCACCTGCATCTCTTGTTCCATGTCTGCCAACATATTTGGTCCAATCAATACTCTGCTAACTGGATCACTCCAACTAATGGGAGTCTTACAACTCCACCCATATAATGCCTCAAAAGGACTCATCCTCAGTGACTCCTGATAACCGTTGTTGTATGCAAACTCGACCAAAGGGAGATACTCTTCCCACTTCCTTTGTTGATGCATCACATACATCCTCAACATGTCCTCCAATATCTTGTTGACTCTCTCTGTCCGTCCATCCCGTCTGCAGATGATAAGCTATGCTGAAGGCCAACTCGGTGCCTAAACCTGCAAATAACTCCTTCCAAAACTTGGAAGTGAATTTTGCGTCCCTGTATGACACAATTTTCTTTGGGACACCATGTAGTCTAACCACATCTCGAATGAACACATGTGCCACGTCACTAGTTGAGAATGTAGACTTCACCGACACAAAGTGTGCAACCTTTGTTAACCTATCCACAATGACCATGATGGAATCATGATGCTTCACTATTTTTGGCAGCCCTATGATGAAATCCATGGAAATTACCTCCCATTTCCACTCGAGAATAGTTATCGGCGATAGTATTCCACCTAGATATTTGCACTCTTCTTTCACTCACTGACAGTCAAAACATCTAGCCACAAAATCTGCTACATCCCTCTTCAAATTCGGCCAATAGTAATATCTCTTCACCGCTGTGAGTGTCTTTTGATAACCTGAGTGACCCGAATAATGTTTCACATGAAATTCCCTTAAGATCACCTTCTTGAGTTCACTATTATCTGATACATATATCATGTCTCGGAACCTGACCAATCCCTCTGATGTAAGACAATAGTCCATGCCCTATGCACCTGTACATGTACCTGTACTACCACTTGTACCTGTACCACTACATGTGCTTATACATGTACCTGTACCTGAACTATCACCATGTTGCAACCTGTGCACAATATCCATATACCTAACATCCTGTTGTCCTGCTTGCAAGACCATATCCTGTAATTTTGTCCCATAGGAGCTCATAGCTACCAAGTGATGTATTTGTAACCATCTGCTAATAGCATCTGGCACCCTGTTCTCTTTACTCTTGATGTACCTGATCTCGAAGTCAAACTTGCTGATCGTGGCCAACCATCTAGCCTGCCTGGCATTCATATTCGGTTGGTAAAACAAATACCTCAACCCAATGTGATCACTCATAAGCATAAATCGCCTTCCAAGAAGATAGTGCCTGCACATCTTCAATGCATGTATAATCGTTGCTAGCTCAAGATAATGCGTCGGGTAGTTTTGCTCGTGCTTGTTCAGTTTTTGAGACTCATAACATACCACATGTCCATCCTGCATAAGGAATCCACCAAGTCCTCTCTTGCAAGAATCTATACATACTATGAACTCTTTGTCTGAATCTGCAATCTGTAGCATTGGTGCATGTGTCAGCAACTACTTAAGCTGCTCAAAGCTAGCCTCACACTCTTCAGTCCATTCAAACTTCTTACCTTTCCTCTGCAATGATGTAATGGGATAAGCAATCTGTGAGAAGTTCTTGATGAACCTCCTATAATAGCTTGCCAGACCCATGAAAGATCTCACCTCATCCACACTCTTAGGAGCTACCCACTCCATGATGGCCCTTATCTTCTCTGGATCTACTGCAATGCCCTCCTTGGAGACAACATGTCCCAAGTAGTGTACCTCAGTCTAAAAGAAGCTACATTTGCTGAGCTTAGCATACAACTGATGCTCTCTCAACAACCTCAATATTGTTGCTAAGTGCTCGACATGCTCTTCCTCATTTTTAGAATATACCAGTATATCATCAATGAACACAATAACAAACTTATCCAAATATGGATGCAACACACTATTCATCAAACACATGAATGTAGTTGGAGCATTCATTAAGCCAAATGGAACAACAACAAACTCATAATGCCCATACCTGGTCCTGAACGCAGTATTGTAAATGTCCTCCTCTTTGATGCATACCTGATGGTATCTGGATCTCAAGTCAATATTTGAGAACACTGTTGCTCCCTTCAGCTGATCGAACAAGTCATAAATCCTTGGCAAAGGGTACCTATTCTTGATAGTCACTTTGTTTAGCTACCTGTAATCAATGCATAATCTGAGGGTAGCATCTTTCTTCCTCACAAACAAGATCGGTGCGCCCCAAGGTGATACACTTGGCCTAATATATCCCTTATCCAACATTTCCTTCAGCTGCAATTTCAACTCAAACAAGTCAGGTGTGCTCATCCTATATGGTGCTTTCGATGCTGGAGTTGCCCTAACTCAATCGAAAAGTCTACCTCTCTGTGTGGTGGCAACTCTGTAATGTCCTCGAGGAATACATCTCAAAACTACTGCAACATTGAGTACCTGTTCAACTCATTTGCATCCTCAACCTCCTTATCTTTATCACTAGAAATGGGTACTGCAAATAGCTTACACCATTTCCTATGGCTACGCTTTGCTTGCATAGTTGTCACCATCCTAACTAATGTGGCTTTCTTCTTACCTTATAAGACTCTTGGTTCTTCATTATCATCAACACACTCAATAGCTTTGTCATAACAATCAACCTTGGTTCTATGTAGATACAACCAATCCATGCCCAAAAACATATTGTATGAACCCAACGATAATACATTCAAATGTGTTGTTGTAGGCATACCATTCAAATCAAATGCGCAAGCTCTTACCTAATGATGAACTCGCTTCTTTGTACATGTAGCCAACTGCACTAACCAAGACTCTGCATGCAACTCCTTATTCAACTCACACTTATCCACCAAGTTAGGACTAACATAACTATAATTAGATCTAGGGTCAATCAAAATAGAAATAACTTGATCACAAAGCTTACCGTCCATCTCAATGATAGATGCCTGGTGTTCTGCTTGCCCGTTGTCCACTACTGCATAGATACATGGAATACTCTAACCAACATCCCCAACATTTTGCGCTTCCTGTGCACTGTATATCTTAGGCCTTCCACCATGATGTTGCAGACAATCTCTCCTAAGGTGCTCCTCACCACATGTCCAACACTCCAACCGACCAGTGCCCTCACCTTTATGTTGCTACTGTTGTGGCCCATGTCCCTATCTAGCTGCATTAAATCTCTTTTGTGGTGCCACATTTTCTTTCCCATCTACATGTTGAGGCCTTGTCCTCTTAGGCTACCATTTACCTCTACCTTTGTCTTTTCATTTCCATCCATGCTAAGATTCATTCTTATGCTTTGATTGCTCATAGCAATGCTTCAATTTCCCAATGACTTCCTCAAGTGACCAAGGCTCATCATATTCAATCTGATCTCTAAATGATAATGGAAAACCACTAACAAATCTCTAAACTTTAGCCTTCTCATCAGTAAGATATGACATGTACCTCAATAAATCAAGAAACTTGGTCGTATACTCTTCATCTATCATTGACCCCATATTTAACTCATAAAAATATTTAGCCTTGCTATCGTAGTACCTTTCTAACAAGTACTTCTTCCTGAAAAGCCTCTTGAATTCTCGCCAACTCAAGTCATCTGTCCTGATGTCTCTAACCTGCTTAACATCTTCCCACCAGATGTCTGCTTTACCTTTCAAGCTAAAGATAGATATTCAAGCTTTCATGTTATCTGTGTACTCATGGCACTCAAAGAATTTGTTCATTCCAAGTATCCAAGCCTCTACATCTTCTGACTTCTTCACATCTCCACCAAAAGTAGGTGGTTTTTTTTTCTTGAATTCATCCGGCAAGTACCCCCTATCATTCCTCCTGTAAGGATGATAGCAACGACGATCATGATGTCTATTAGAACCAGAACTAGAATAATACTTGTACTCATCGCCCCTCCTTTCCGGAGTGTCCAACAACTTATCATCTCTCACCATATTAGATCTATCCGACCTGTGTCTACCAAGAGATCTACTGCCATATGCTCCATTAGTCCCATCCTCATGTGCATGGCTGATCTGAAGCAGCCCTTGTCACTGCAAGTCCAACAAACTCTAAAGAAGTATAGCATTAACCTCCGCTTGCTTCTCTTGTGCCTGTATGATTCGGTCATTATTTGCCTTATAACACCTTATCTCTTCCTTCAAGCTCCTTAGTGTATCGGCCAAATCAAAAGTATGCCCCACACCACGCTACTCATCTGATGCATAAGGAGATTCTACGTAGTCTACCACCTTGCTAGCCATTTGATCTCTTTCTTCCTGCAATGCATAATATGTCAGATAAACAAAATCACAATAAATTGACATACCCTAGTATAGCTTGGGGAGGATAAATTGTTTTCAAGATCACCAAATCAACGTGATACATGTATAACATAATCATAACCGCGTATAGACATGCACAAATAAATGAATCAACACATAAACATGACTCTAACTAGGATCCAGTCATCAATGTAAGGCCATATCAACAATGCATGTTGTGAACTCATGCATGACAATAACCATTACCCCATTGTACACATGGCTACATGCAACTGACAATATGCATAAGCAATTCCTAATCAACTACATATACACATAACCGCATGTAGTCGAACATAATCGATCAATTCTTGTAATCAACCTACAAGACTGATGCATGTAATCAAAATATTCAAATTGTAACCTAACATACAAGTATGTAAGTAGGCGACATAAAATCAACATGTAAGCGACAAATAACCATATACAATCAGTCACATACTAATGAAAATTACTCTTCATGAAATCACATCAAATTCTCCATGATAACCATACTACAACCCTAATCCATCATCAAGAAAATGCAAGAAGTATACAAGTGTAAGAGACACAACGCAACTGACATGCATACATGACCAACACACATTCAACCCATTCAATCTGAGAGTTGAACCATGCTCTGATACCACTCTCACCCTCCTCCCACTTCTACCCAAGTTACCATGTGAACTGGGGAAAACCTGAGATGAGAGGCTACTATGATCAGATTCGACCTCCTAAGTGACCTTAAGGAAGTGGAATCGATGGAACAACACATGCAATCATCCAGCACCATCAAAAAAACCCTCAGGAGACAAGTCAGCCACTTAGACAGCCTATCCCTAGGTCCCATTGATGTTCTGGACAATTTAAGGCTCAATCGCTCTTGTGCTATTGGCAAGCGAGCGACTAGAGACCTAAATTCACTCTCATAGGCCTGCCTGCCAGTGACTATAGTCCAAACTTTCCAGTTTTGTGCTAGAGATTCCAGGATTTGAACCACTTTTTCAGGCCCAGAGCCCAGGCCACTACCCAGAATGGAATGAAATCTCAGAATTAAGTAAAGTATAGGGAAACAATGATGTAAAAGTAAATAGTTGATCAAGGCCTTAACCATACCCCTACTAGACATGACAGGCATTTCATCAAACATATCAACCACATGTAACCTACAAGTGTAAACAACATAGTTAAGTGTAGGGATTTCTTACTTATTTGAGAATCGCTATGAACCATTGTTTCCTCATGTCATTTGCTACCTTATCATTTATTAGGTCAGATATACAATATCCATTCAAATACAAGTAAAAATATGTTGAGAGCCCAATATAGTTGCTACCATAAAATGAACATATAACTAGCATACTAGGAATAAAATTACAATAAACATATCAACCATCAAATCCATATATACACCAATACATTTACACATGAAAATCAATGGAATGGATTTCTCATTAATCAATGCAATGAACCAACAGGAGATGGGACTACCACGTTCCACCCGACCATAGATTGGTTGAGCCAAGTCTCTCTTCAGCCAATCACCCCCGTGCCATATTCCAAGCATGAATGTGGGATTCATAGAACACATCAAAAACACCAATCAATGTGGATGCCATCGGAGTTCTCTGCCTACATGGTGAGGAATTTGAGTGCCTCCTAGTCTCTCAAGGTTTACCATGCATCTGCAGTCTGATCCAGGGATCACTGGGCCCTACACCGAGACATACTCTCCAATCTTTACCTTGCATTCCATCCCGGAATCACTAGACCCAACAGAGAGAATATCCACCTCTTGGCTTTACGTATATCCTGCCATTCACTGGCAAGGATTCCTAGGCACACAATCTGGCTTTACCACAACCCACAATCTAGTTAAGGGGTTACTATGCTAGTGGCTTTGTGCATCCTTAGTCTGATTCAGGGACCACTACCACCATGTGTTCGTCAATCCGGAGATCCACCCCACTCAGCTTCGAATCCAATTTGACCATCCCACATAAACCGCATGAGAGAACCAGTCTCATCAAAGCTATCAGGAAATGGCAAGGCTAGGCTGAAAATATTGTCACACCTAGAAAAACCCATGCCATGGTAGAAAAGAAACACATGCAATCCCATGCATGCCAAGTCTAGCAAGTAAAATACACATGCAAGTCGATACTTGCAATGAAGCTTGTTGTAGCTGCTTGATCCTACCTTTACCTGCTTGATCTTTGCTTCCTCTTGCCTTCTTTGCCTTTCTTTCTCCAATGCCAAAGTGATCCAAGAAAACTTTATGTGTCCAAGAGTATGAGAGAGAGAGAGAATAATGACAGAGCTCCAAAGCTAAACTGAAAAAAGGTTACTAACTGATCCTCAGAAACCTTTTTATGAATGAGGCCTCTATTTTCTTCATTTTCCATTATTTTCCTTCATTTTCCTCCTGTTGAGGCCTCGAAAATCGCTGCCACAACAAAGGGGAAACCACCCGGTCCGGACCTTGAAAGCAGCTCCTTTTCCGTTTGGGATAGTGGCTCCGACTGGGGATAATGGGACCAGTTTCCCAATAATAGATAAAAGTGGGATGGATGAATAACTTGTGAGGTATGATAGTGATGAATAAACAACTAAAACTATCAGCGAAATATATATTAACTATAATCTAATCCCGGGACTTATCAATCTTTCAAAGCGTAGCGTTTGATAATCTGTGCTTTAAGGCAGGCATATAGATGACTCTAACACTAAAGCATAGATGTTTAAACCATTTAAGATTGCTCTGCATAATTAGTTATGCAGAGCGATAATAGCGAATTACTACACATTGTCATTCATATCATTGCTACATGCATGATTAAAAGAAAGGCATATCACAAAACATCCAATAGTGGAATGAAATGAAGATTTGCTGTTACAGCGCATACACGTATTCAACAATAGCAAAAGATAATAACACAGCAATTCATATGAAAAGAAAGAGGACAGATGCAGATAAAAGTACCATGTAAGCTGCTCAACAACCCATTATATAAATCGCTATGTCGTAGTCCTTTCTTCAAACTAGAAAGCATTCCAGACAAGAGACAATAGTGCACAAATGCATAAAACAGCCTTCTCGTCAAATAAAGGACTATTGGTCGAGTTTCACAAAAGAATATAGGCTGAAGCACAGTAGTGCAAACTTCAGCCTTTAAGTCTATTACAAAATTTTACGACCCTTTCCAAAACAATGAAAGGGTCTATAAATACTAATCTAATCTAAATATCTAAGAAAAACTGAACAACTATGAAATTGGCATCAATAAATGTTTTTCCATCTTTCTTGGTGATCTGGTAGTCGGCAGCAATGCTTCATTCGGTGGGCTCTTTGCCTTTAAACCTCAACTGACATATCGTAAGCATTGGCTGTACTTCCGGTGGAGTGTTGAGACGCGACGTGAGCTGGGCATCATATGTGGCATCTTGAAAGTCGGGGATTAGGCACTTGAGAGCATCTGTTAAACACTTAAGAGCCGACCTTTGAGTGTGCGGCTTGATTAGAAAGTGCCAATATGCGTCGGAGGTTAAAGTATTTACTCCAGCGATTAACTTTCTCCTTTCTTCCAGTCCATGAGAATTTGTTTGTTCAATTATGTTCGCCGTGGTTATGCTTCCAGGTGTACACTGAGAGATCATGTTGGCCCAATAGAGTGTATTGTTGACCAAATCAATCATATTGTTGGCAATCATTTTACACCTTGAAGCTGCCCTTTCTGCTTTCATCATCTGAGTGTTCCATTCCGTGAAGAGTATGTCTTTGAATGGCTCATAGATCCTAGGCAATTTTGCTTCTTTCCCCATATCAGTATCTTTCCAATCAAGATATGAAGTTATGGTTTCTTCGGTCTGATCTAGCTCATTTCTGGCTTTTTCAATCTGCTGACATACTGCTGTAGATACTTCACATAATGGCTCAGCCTCAGTTAATTGTTGGCACAAGAGTCTAACCTGAGAGATTAATGCATTATTTATTTGAGCTGCCTCTGCTCTGAAATTCTCGACTTTCTTAGTGCCCTTGATATCTTCGAGCTGTGCTAATAATTGAGCGATTTGCTCATCCTTTGACTTCGTCATTAGCTCGTTTGCCTCTCTCAATTGTGCCAATGCCTCCGTTAATTCTTTCTGCTTCTGGATTGCACTCTGATCAATCCTCTGTTTTTCAGTCTGCAGTTGCTGGGTTAATACATTGTTTGCTTGCTGTTGCGCCAGCAACTGCTCTTCTACCTATGTTGTCTTGTTTCGTGCTTCGGCTACTTCTGCTTGCAATGTACAAATCTCTTGGTCCTTAGTCTTTAACAAAAGACTTACCTCTGATGCTTTATCTATAGTTGCTGCAGAATAAGCTCCCGCATACTGCGATAGCTTGGTAAGATCATCAGAGGGGTCCAATTCTTCCTTCCAGACTACATTCCCTGTGACTGTCTGTTGAGGAAAGATGGAAGGTTGATCAAGCCTTCGTCTCTTCCTTGAGCGCTTAACAACTGCTTTGAGCCTTGGGCTGTAGAAAACGTCCAGGGGAGGAATATCTTCCACCTGGAGCACAATCTGATCGGAAGGGTCTTTGGTGATTACCTCGAGATCCTTTGAAATGGGTGGGCCGCTGGTTCCGCATAGAACCTGAGAAGAAGTGGTGTCTGGTGCGTCTTTGGAGCCTTCCTTTCCACTGATAATGGAATCGAATTGATTCCATTGTTTCAGCAATTCAGGATCTATGGAGGTCTGTGATTTACTCTTCTCCTTTTCTTGTTCCAACCTCTTTTTTTCCTCCAACTCTTTCTGCTGCTGTTCTTCTAACTCCTTTCTCTGTTTCTCTTCTTGCTCTCTTCTTTGCTTATCTGCTAATTCCTTTTTCTGTCTATCTGCCAGTTCTTTCCTTTGTTTTTCTTCCTCTTCCTTCTTCCGTTGTTCCTCTATCTGCTTCTGCTTTCTCTGCTCTTGTTCCTTCTACTCTTTCTGCTGCTTAGCCATTTGCTCCTTTTTCTGCTTCTCTGCCTGCTGCTTCTCTTGTCTTTCCTCCTGTTGTTTATTTTGTTCTTTATTTACAACAGGAGATTGGGTCGTATGCTTCTGACCAGGCTCGCTTGAGGAGGACGCTGAGGTTAATGAAAATAAATCTAGAGGCAGAGTTTGCAACCTCTGCTCTCTAAGTTTATTGAACTCAGTTAAACTCTCATCATTATATCTCATCTTGGCAAGCTGCTTGGTTTGGCCTATTGAATCGGCAGCTCTTAACAGGTCATCAAACTCATCCTCTTGATGGTCAATCTTAGTCAGTTTGGCCTGTTCTAGGGCATTGTAAGTAGTTTTATGTGGATCATAGAGTCTGGCTGGCATAGTGGGCAAGGATAAAGCTTGCATCTTTATAGCCTCCTTTTCTGCATGTTGGAGATTATGCAGAGTAAAAACACCCATCCTTAAGGGAAAAGAGGGCCAGCCCCTCTTCTTCTCTTTCTTGAGTGTTTGGGTTACACTCTCAGCCATAATTTGGTAGGATATCTCTCGGGCTAACAGTTTATCTGGAACATATAGAGGGAGAACATGCGGTTTGGCTTGGCTTCCATAAACCCTAATATAGGTAAAGTGCTCTTCTCCAAACCATCCTGCGATAGCTGGTAAGTCGAAGGAAGCGAGATAGGAGATTTTGGGAATAGGCCGATCAAAAATGGAATAATGAATGGGAACCATAAAACCATTGCAAATTTGATACAAATGGTCCTTGTAAGAGGACTTCCATAATTTCCGATGATACAAATGAATGGGCGAAGGGTCTTGGGTGGTCCATCTCCAACCGAGGATGGGAAACTCAGAGTTAAAACACAATGTGTCCATAATGTAGGCGCTATAATAAAATGGGGGGATTTTCCTTTCGGTGACTACAACTTTAGCTCTAAAATCCCGAATAGCTACAGTCAATTTATCAGAAAGAATGGTGGCCCAATCCATGATAAAACTATTAACAGCTGCTTCCATTAGGGGAACCATTTCTATATCGAAATTGGCAGAATCATGTAATCCCCATAGCCTACACATCATAATTCCCGCATAGCAATAGGGAGAAGCCAAGGAATCGACAGAATACTTACCCGAGCTCTCGTGCTTGTGTTTGGCCGGGTTCTGCCTCCAATCTCAAATGGGCTCAGATGGTACATCGTTTTCAGCTGCAAACTTCTCCACGAAGTCTTTGTTGTAGATTTTCTCTGGCTTAGGCAAATGATACATTTCCCTCAGGTGCTCTGGCTTGAACGACCCGAAAATCCGTCCGTCTCTTGTGTGGAACGTTCTGTCAGTGATTGGAATTTCCTCAATTGCCCATCGCACTACATCAGTGTAGGGAAGGACTTGCTCTCTAGCAGCTATTCTGTGAAGAAAGGAATCAGCCAACTCCTTGAGAGTTGCGTCGAACTTTTTGAGTGGGTCCGCAGTAGCTACTGTCACTGAAACTTGTGGTTGTTCGGCCTCTAATAGATTATATGTGCCCTGCCATGTAGCCTTGTTAAGACCAGTGCATGTAGTGTCTGAAACGAGGCCTTTCTTGCTATTTGCAGCAGCTTGACCTACTACAGGTGTAACAGTAGAGCCCGTAGCCCTCTTGGATCTTTTCCCCATCATGCTTAAGCTTCTCTCAAAAGACGAATTCTACACAATTGCAAGAGAAATTGTAACAACATAATAACAATGACGCTACACAGTGAGATAGATATATCATTTGAAGCGTGCCAAGATTAATTTTCAAAAGTGGCTGCGGATCCAATCGCTAAGAGTATATTGCAGATGCATTAATGGTGATTTGAGGCCTACTACTCATTAAATGTGATAATTATACCGTTATCCGGGTGAATGACTCACTTAAGCGTGCAACAGATATTCTGGCGGTTAAACGCAGGTGCTCATTAATCGAAGGGGCAAAATCTTTTAAATACCCATGCATTACCTTATCCCTTGTATTAACGGCATTTTGGGATTCGCGCTTTGTCAACCGGATATGAATATAAAATTAAAGCTTTTAAGTGATGGCTTTTAAGACTGCCAACCACCGATGAGCGATACCACATCGCTTCGGGGATTAGGTGCTGCACAATTATTACCAAAAGATCGTGCCGATAGCCGATAAGCGATATCGCATCGGGCTAGCGCATGGGAACAGAAGTAGGCGCATATACAATGGTTTGGGGTTACCGATTGCGATATCGCATCGCATCGGGGGTAGGAACCGAATGCCTTACCGAAGTGCGCGACGGCCGATAGCGATATCGCATCGGGTCGGGATTTAAATCACAAGGCGGTTTCACATGAGGTATCGCCAATATCGCGTCGCATCGGGACATGAGTTATGTGCCTTTACTTGGTGTGTATGTAACATTGCCGATCGCCGATAGCGATATCGCATCGGCGGAAACCAAAATTCCATTTGAATGCATCTCTCATGTTGTTGTGATATGCGATCTTGCGATCGTTTTATCGCAATAATAAAAGATTGTTTGTTATTTGAAACATTAATGTCCGAAAAAGGCTAAGTACATGAAAGCTCATTTGATTATGCGGCCTTTTTTGAACATGCAAGCATTGATGCCAAAATTTTAAAAGGGACCCATTCCACATGTTAATTTTTTTGAAAAATATGAATGATATGAAATGGGGGGTTGTTGTAGGGCACAACAATTGGCGATTCGCTGGAAGAACCAGTTATCTCTGAAAGTAATCCAAACACTTAAGCTTTTCAAAATTAGAAACTCAATCAGAAGGGAAAAACTTCTAATTTAACTGGATATTCGCGCGTTCTGAACCAAGTGAATTCTGTTAACTTCTATCCTTTTGGTTTCGAGAAAAATAAATACATTCTTAGTCTGAAAATAGGCCTTTATTGGTTTATAATGATAAAACAAAAAACTTTCCCAAATCAGCTTTTATAATTAACCCCTCTGTCATAGGTAGAGCCTCTATTGCCAGCAAACGTTTATAGTCTCGACAGGGATACCTTTTAACCATAGTATTATTCACTTTTCCATTCACATAAGATTGTAGTTAACAGAATGAAACTAAAATATGTTGCCATATTTTATTTTTTATCCGTTTTTTCATTCTTTGTCATTGATAAGATAAAAAGCCATTGTCCTGGTTTGGTGGCCAGCTATTGACAATGCCATTCACTGGTAATAATTTAACTGAACAAGCCGGCTCGTGATGAGACCTCTTTGTCTTGAAATTTCAAGCCATTACCCTGTTATGATAGGCAGTATTGGTAATGTCAGTCAAACTACTTTCCTATGAACATGGTAAGCAGGCTTGTAATAAGACCTCTTATCTTTAATCTTCTATATTTTAGAATTACACTCTGAGTAACCATAAACTTTAGTGAATGGGGTGAACAATTTTCTCCTTAAGAGCAAATGGATGACAGGTGAAGAGTTGAAGATGCTGAAAATGGGTTAGTTTTTATCTTAAAATGAATAACCTTTGGAGACCAGTATTTAAAAACCGAGAATGATTTACAGAACTTTAACCTTTCGAGAAGAGTCTTCAAAACGTTAAGTGGTGATTTAAGAACAAACAGATATCTAGTTCCCTAGAAATTATTCCTTTTGGTTGAGGGTTCTACTATCTAAAAGCAAATATTTGGATTATTTTGTGAGACAGCTTTTTCAAACCAAGCTAAAGGTCAATGGAGATACTCTACAGTTTTATTTCCTATCGATCCTACAAACTACACAAATCTACAAAGAGGAGAAGGGATCACCTTCTCAATTAAAGAATTTCTTCAAGACCAGGCCATTAACAGGGAGAGAATCTCTCACCCCTGATAAGTCTTGCAATATAAAGGTTGAATGGCCTATCTTGTCACAGATCTGAAATGGTCCAAGCCACATTTTCTGAAATTTGGTATGCTTACCTTTATCTTCATGGGCCTTGTCCCATTTGAGAACTAAGTCACCAACTTGGAAGTGTTTGGAATCGGATGAGGTTAAGTCAAAGGATGCTTTGATCATTTGTTGATGTTTGGCGTGAGTGATTCTGGCTTTCTCCCTTTCTTCTTCTAATTTGAGAATTTGGTCATGTCTAAGTTGGATAGAGGAAGAAGGAGTATCTTCGATGTACTGTACTAGGGCCAAAGAGGGTAGAAGAAGATTGGTAGGCAATACTGCTTCTTTTCCGTAAACTAGATTAAATGGGGAGGAACCTATAGAAGCCTTTTGTGTAATCCTATCAGCCCATAATGCAAATACTAGAGATTTGTGCCAGTTTCTATGATTCTGTTCAACAGTTCGCTTAATGATTTTGATGAGATTTTTATTAGTAGATTCTGCTAAACCATTTCCCTGGGGATAATAATTAGCAGAATATTTCAATTTAAACCCCCTCTTAATAGCAAAATCATATATAGCATTTCCTGAGAAATAGGAAGCATTATAAAAAACGAGAGCGTTTGGGACACCAAACCTGGTAATGATGAATTGGTCTATGAACTCGATGATTGCCTCTGAATTTGTTGCCTTCAAAGGAATAGCCTCTACCCATTTGGTAAAATAATCGGTAGCAGTGAGGATATACCTGTGTTGTTTGGAAGATGGTGGAGTAATCTCTCCAATGATATCTAATCCCCATTGTTCAAATGGCTGTTCAATGTTGACAGGTTGCAGGGGGAAAGCTGATTTCCGTTGTCTTCCACTAGCAGTTTGGCAATTGAAGCATTTTCTTACGTATTCATGAGCATCTCTAAACAGTGTAGGCCAATAATATCCAGCATGAATAACTTTGTGGGCTGTCGTGTCTGCCCCAAAATGTCCTCCCGTTGGCCCATCATGTAGTTCCTGTAAAACTTTTTGAGCTTCAGGTCTCTCAAGACATCTTAACAGGATAGAATCATAATTTTGTCTAAAGAGCACATCATTAATGAGTGAAATTCTTTGCTTTTAACCTAATGGCCCTTTTATTTTTGTAAGATAAATTTGGAGGAGCATAACCATTCTTCAAATAAAATATCAAATCTACATATTGAGATTCGGAATCAGTGACACTTATCTGATTGATTGTTTGAGTCTGATCCATGTCGCTTGATTCAGGAATGTTTGATGCTCCTGCCAATATCCTGCAAAAACCTTGGCCCCTAACAATCTTTGCTGGCTTTATTTCTAGGTCATATTCTTGAAGTGTTGTGACCCAATTGGCCCTTCTTTCACCTAGTTCTTTTTGAATTAAAAGTTGCCTTACCGCCGGGAAAGGGACTATAACTTTCGTGTGAGTTTTCAAAAGAAAGGGCCTGTAATGTTTAACTGCTTTGAACACAGCAAAGGCTTGTTTCTCCACATTGGAATAATTTAATTCGGCACCCTGAAGATTTGAGCTAAAAAATGAAATGGGTGCTTCCAAGTTATGAGCATTTGGCTGCGTGAGAACTGCAGCATAGGATACATCGGACGCAACGGTATACAATGTAAAATGATTAGAAAAATTGGGAGTATTCAAGGCTGGGGCATTGATTATTGATTGCTTGATAACATCAAAAGCTTGCTTTTCTTCTGCTCCCCACTTGAAGACTGAATTCTTCTTGATCATTGTCTGAAGTGGTAATACAATTTGAGAGAAATCTGGAACAAATCGTTTGACAAAATTAATCTGACCCAAGAATGACTGCATCGATTTTTTATTGTGTGGGAAAGGGATTTCAGAAATTTCCTTAATCCGATCAGGATCAATATAAATGCCATCCTTGAATACTATAAAGCCTAAGAGCTTTCCTTGATCAAGAGCAAAGAAAGACTTCTTTGGGTTTAGAGAAATACCATACCTTTTGCATCGCTGAAAGATTTGATTTAAGTCATGCAAATGATTATATCTCTTTTTAGAATATACAGTAATATCGTCTAAGTAGACGACTACGGATCGATTAATCAACCCTTTGAAGGCTATATCCATGGCTCTCTGGAATGTCGCTCCTGCGTTTATGAGTCCAAAAGGCATTTTCTGATATGCATAAGTTCCCCATTTTGTTCTGAATGTGGTTTTGAGTTGGTCATCAGGATGAACCAAAACTTGGTTGTATCCGGAGAATCCATCAAGAAAGGACATCAATTCAGAACCTGCTACTGATTGAAGAATTTGCTCCATAGTAGGTAACGGGAAATTATCTTTCAAGCTCGCTTTATTGAGGTTCCTGAAATCAATACAGATTCGAATGTCGCCATTCTTCTTCCTGACTGGCACCATATTAGAGACCCAACTTGAATGTCGGACCGGAAAGATAATTTTGGCTTTCAAAAGCTTATTAAGCTCTGACTTTATTTGGGTCTCCAAATTTGGATGTATTTTTCTTAATTTTTGCTGAATTGGTTTCTGATCAGGAAGCATAGGGATGGTATGCTGGATAATAGATGTATCATATGTCTTTAGGTCATCATATTTCCAAGCGAAGACCTGTTTGTTTTTTCTCAATAGTTTAATAAATGCTTCCTTTTCTTCTTGGGAAAGTCCTATTCCTAAGTTGATGTTTTGAGGAGCATCTTCTGTGCCTAGATTTATTAATTCAAACCTAAGGGTGGAACTTTGAAGCTTTGCATTAATTACAGGTTTAAACCTGTCTTTGATATCATAAAGGTCTTCAAGCTTCACCACGGGTTTAGGAATCGAATTTTCTTGAGGCGCTTGTTTCATCTGTAGATCGTGATCATCTTCCTCAATGACTTGATTGTCATATGATTGTTCCGAAGTTAGAAACTGCAAGATATCTTCATCATGGTTAAATACTCTCCAATTAGTGACATTGTCAGGAATTGAAGGTCTAAAAAGTAATTCTACAGAAAATCTATCAAGGCTGTAGTCTTCGGAAGGTAGCAGTTTGGAGGCTACATTGGCTAGTAGGTCGGCTGCTGAATTTTGTGACCTAGGAATAGAAGAAATGTTGAAGGCTGAAAAGTGTGAGGTAAGATCCTGCACTAGCGATTGATAATGCTTAAGGTGAGTCGAAAGGCAATGAATTGCATTTCTAACTTGTTTAACAATGATTTCCGAATCGCCGAACACTTTTAGATATCGCACTTCAAGGCCGATCGCTTTATATAAACCCTGGACCAAAGCTTCATATTCGGCTGTGTTATTAGTACACTCAAATTCTAACCTACAAGACATCATTGTCTTTTCTCCTTGCGGGCTAACCAAAATGCAACCTGCTCCTGAGCCTTCACTGGACTTAGAGCCATCAAAATATAAAGACCAAAATAAAGGAGTATTAACAAACATATCTACAATTTTCTCAGCATCATTAAAACATCTGGACTTATCTGTTTGTGAAAAATTTTCAATCTGAGATGTAAAATGATTAACTGAAAAAGGAGATGGTTGGGCAACAAAGTTGCCAAAGAATGATTCGGACGAATAGTTCCCCAAAATATTGTTGTTGAATGCCACAGGTTGGTTTTCTTGCTCAAATTCAGTAACTGTGTGGGTCATATGCTTCTCCCGATCGATCCTTATTTGATTCGTCTTTCCCTTGTAGGGAAGCCACATATGTGACCAATCTGTGGAAATATACCCATGTAGTTTTTCGGACCAATCTCTGCTTAAAATCAAACCATAAAATTCAGGTATGTCGGCAATTAAGATGTTAATCCTCTGAACTATTCTGGGGTCGGCTGACAACCTGATGGTTACAGAATTAATTTCTCCCACAACCTGCACCTTAGTCCTATCCAACTGCACTATATGAATGGCAGACTTCTGGGGTTCAATGTTCAGCTTAGAGCAAACTGAAGCTGGCATTATATTAGATGAGGCCCCTGAATCAATTAAACAGTTGTGCAAGTTTCTATTATAAATCTCATAAGTGAGCAGGAAGGGTGGAGTGTGAGAATTAGATTTATCTCCGATTAAAACTGAATCGGTAATTTCAACCATACCTGCAGGAGGCTGGCCTGAATCGTTGGCAGCTCTTGCACTGGGAAGGGGAGTAGAGGGGACAGCATTTAATTCTTTGAGAAGTAGCTTTTGTTGATGTTTTAGTTTACTGAGTTCAAACATGGTTATATTTGCCTTAGTCTTCTTCATGTCATCAACAATGTTATATTCCATTGAATCCGATACCACCAGAGTCTTGGATGTTGAAGGAGAACTAGAAGTTGAAGGCTGGTTTTGAGGAACTACTACAGGTGACTTCTTTGGGGGAACTTTTTCCTTTGCTATAGTAGCGCCTGCGCTCCTCTTCTTTGAAATTGCCTGGGCGGGTTCAAGAGTGCTTTTACTTCTTGTAGTAACCGGGAAGGCTTCTTCTTCATTCTCCGTATCAGAGTTTGGGAGTATAAAATCCCACATTCCGTGGCATTCAGCTACTTCTTCTTCATCATCGGTCTGTGAAGATGTTTCCTCTTCCTCTTCTTCTTGGTCTGAATCGGCGTTAGATATTACATTGGGCGGCTTTGATTCGGTTTTCTTAAAAGTTCTAAATGGTCTTTTGCTTGAAGTTTCGGCCACCTGCTTCTTTATCTCAACCATTTCGTTAGACATTGTTTTAAGGACCTTTTGTAAACCTTCCATGTCATACGGGTCCTTCGGGGTTTTCTTCTTGGAATCTTCTTTAAACGAGACTTTTTTAGCTTTTCTATCCTCTAGAGCGTTAATGCTCTTTTCAACAGCAAGTGCTTCTCTCATGTTTTCAGCTAAGGTAGGTTTGCCAGCCCTGTCTACAAAAATGGCTATGTTGGCAGGTAGGGCAGTGATATACCATTCGCTTTGGATTTGTTCACTTGGTTTAGAAGCAGTAGGGATTTTATTCAGTAGTTTATTAAATCTGGCATTAAACTCTTTTATTGGTTCCCTGTGCTCTATTCTCAAATTGGAGAGGTCGTTTATTAAAGTTGCTAGGGACCTGTCATCTCCATATTTAGTGAGAAACTGCTCTTGGCATGTGTTCCAACTGGTAATTGAACCAGAAGGTAAGGAAAAATACCAGGATCCTGTTGATCCTTGTAAAGTGTAAGGGAAAAGTCTTACAACAACATCTTGCTCTGTCACTCCTTTTAGGTTAACTGCTAACATAAAGTTGTTGATGTGTTCTTCAGCCTGAGTCCCATCATCTGGATTGAATTTAGGCAGCGATTTTTCGGGATAATCGGGTAGATCATGCAAGGGTGCAGGCATATTGACTGCTCCTGGCCTAGTCCATGGATCTGCCATTATGATAGCAACAGTGGTTGAGACTACTGCTGGGATTCCGGATGTATGGGAAGGAATTAAAGATGAGGAGTGAATAGGTTGGGATATCGAGGCTTCTGATCCCTGGTGAATGACAATTTGTAATGGGGGAGTGGATGGTCGACCTTGCAGTGGAGAAAATGAAATGGAGGACGTGGATGAAAGCCCTTCACTAGCAGACCCTTCAGTAATTTTCTTTGCCCTTTTCCTTTTAGGTAAAGGAAACTCAGTGGGTTCAATACCAAGTTTTTCGCTCTGAAGTCTGGTGAGAGGGTGAGTAAGGTTGAACTGCGAAGTCGCACTGCTTTCTGATACCTCAGATTTCTGTGGTGAAATCGAGAAGCTCTGAAGTTTATGGATTAGAGACTGAACTTCAGGTGATTCAAGACTTAATTGTTCTGTGGTATGATGGGTTTGAGCAGTGGTAGTTGATTCCTCTTCTTCTTGTTTGGGTACCGGTGAACCAGTATACAAATGGGAAGATCGAGGAGATTCGGAGGGCGAAGTACTCTTAGAATGGCTTATAGGTTTGGATTTATGTTCCATTCACAGCTGAGGCCCTCCTTCTAGCGCCAATTTTGTTGAGGCCTCGAAAATCGCTGCCACAACAAAGGGGAAACCACCCGGTCCGGACCTTGAAAGCAGCTCCTTTTCCGTTTAGGATAGTGGCTCCGACTGGGGATAATGGGACCAGTTTCCCAATAATAGATAAAAGTGGGATGGATGAATAACTTGTGAGGTATGATAGTGATGAATAAACAACTAAAACTATCAGCGAAATATATATTAACTATAATCTAATCCCGGGACTTATCAATCTTTCAAAGCGTAGCGTTTGATAATCTGTGCTTTAAGGCGGGCATATAGATGACTCTAACACTAAAGCATAGATGTTTAAACCATTTAAGATTGCTCTGCATAATTAGTTATGCAGAGCGATAATAGCGAATTACTACACATTGTCATTCATATCATTGCTACATGCATGATTAAAAGAAAGGCATATCACAAAACATCCAATAGTGGAATGAAATGAAGATTTGTTGTTACAGCACATACACGTATTCAACAATAGCAAAAGATAATAACACAGCAATTCATATGAAAAGAAAGAGGACAGATGCAGATAAAAGTACCATGTAAGCTGCTCAACAACCCATTATATAAATCGCTATGTCGCAGTCCTTTCTTCAAACTAGAAAGCATTCCAGACAAGAGACAATAGTGCACAAATGCATAAAACAACCTTCTCGTCAAATAAAGGACTATTGGTCGAGTTTCACAAAAGAATATAGGCTGAAGCACAGTAGTGCAAACTTCAGCCTTTAAGTCTATTACAAAATTTTACGACCCTTTCCAAAACAATGAAAGGGTCTATAAATACTAATCTAATCTAAATATCTAAGAAAAACTGAACAACTATGAAATTGGCATCAATAAATGTTTTTCCATCTTTCTTGGTGATCTGGCAGTCGGCAGCAATGCTTCATTCGGTGGGCTCTTTGCCTTTAAACCTCAACTGACATATCGTAAGCATTGGCTGTACTTCCGGTGGAGTGTTGAGACGCGACGTGAGCTGGGCATCATATGTGGCATCTTGAAAGTCGGGGATTAGGCACTTGAGAGCATCTGTTAAACACTTAAGAGCCGACCTTTGAGTGTGCGGCTTGATTAGAAAGTGCCAATATGCGTCGGAGGTTAAAGTATTTACTCCAGCGATTAACTTTCTCCTTTCTTCCAGTCCATGAGAATTTGTTTGTTCAATTATGTTCGCCGTGGTTATGCTTCCAGGTGTACACTGAGAGATCATGTTGGCCCAATAGAGTGTATTGTTGACCAAATCAATCATATTGTTGGCAATCATTTTACACCTTGAAGCTGCCCTTTCCGCTTTCATCATCTGAGTGTTCCATTCCGTGAAGAGTATGTCTTTGAATGGCTCATAGATCCTAGGCAATTTTGCTTCTTTCCCCATATCAGTATCTTGCCAATCAAGATATGAAGTTATGGTTTCTTCGGTCTAATCTAGCTCATTTCTGGCTTTTTCAATCTGCTGACATACTGCTGTAGATACTTCACATAATGGCTCAGCCTCAGTTAATTGTTGGCACAAGAGTCTAACCTGAGAGATTAATGCATTATTTATTTGAGCTGCCTCTGCTCTGAAATTCTCGACTTTCTTAGTGCCCTTGATATCTTCGAGCTATGCTAATAATTGAGCGATTTGCTCATCCTTTGACTTCGTCATTAGCTCGTTTGCCTCTCTCAATTGTGCCAATGCCTCCGTTAATTCTTTCTGCTTCTGGATTGCACTCTGATCAATCCTCTGTTTTTCAGTCTGCAGTTGCTGGGTTAATACATTGTTTGCTTGCTGTTGCGCCAGCAACTGCTCTTCTACCTGTGCTGTCTTGTTTCGTGCTTCGGCTACTTCTGCTTGCAATGTACAAATCTCTTGGTCCTTAGTCTTTAACAAAAGACTTACCTCTGATGCTTTATCTATAGTTGCTGCAGAATAAGCTCCCGCATACTGGGATAGCTTGGTAAGATCATCAGAGGGGTCCAATTCTTCCTTCCAGACTACATTCCCTGTGACTGTCTGTTGAGGAAAGATGGAAGGTTGATCAAGCCTTCGTCTCTTCCTTGAGCGCTTAACAACTGCTTTGAGCCTTGGGCTGTAGAAAACGTCTAGGGGAGGAATATCTTCCACCTGGAGCACAATCTGATCGGAAGGGTCTTTGGTGATTACCTCGAGATCCTTTGAAATGGGTGGGCCGCTGGTTCCGCATAGAACCTGAGAAGAAGTGGTGTCTGGTGCGTCTTTGGAGCCTTCCTTTCCACTGATAATGGAATCGAATTGATTCCATTGTTACAGCAATTCAGGATCTATGGAGGTCTGTGATTTACTCTTCTCCTTTTCTTGTTCCAACCTCTTTTTTTCCTCCAACTCTTTCTGCTGCTGTTCTTCTAACTCCTTTCTCTGTTTCTCTTCTTGCTCTCTTCTTTGCTTATCTGCTAATTCCTTTTTCTGTCTATCTTCCAGTTCTTTCCTTTGTTTTTCTTCCTCTTCCTTCTTCCGCTGTTCCTCTATCTGCTTCTGCTTTCTCTGCTCTTGTTCCTTCTACTCTTTCTGCTGCTTAGCCATTTGCTCCTTTTTCTGCTTCTCTGCCTGCTGCTTCTCTTGTCTTTCCTCCTGTTGTTTATTTTGTTCTTTATATACAATAGGAGATTGGGTCGTATGCTTCTGACCAGGCTCGCTTGAGGAGGACGCTGAGGTTAATGAAAATAAATCTAGAGGCAGAGTTTGCAACCTCTGCTCTCTAAGTTTATTGAACTCAGTTAAACTCTCATCATTATATCTCATCTTGGCAAGCTGCTTGGTTTGGCCTATTGAATCGGCAGCTCTTAACAGGTCATCAAACTCATCCTCTTGATGGTCAATCTTAGTCAGTTTGGCCTGTTCTAGGGCATTGTAAGTAGTTTTATGTGGATCATAGAGTCTGGCTGGCATAGTGGGCAGGGATAAAGCTTGCATCTTTATAGCCTCCTTTTCTGCATGTTGGAGATTATGCAGAGTAAAAACACCCATCCTTAAGGGAAAAGAGGGCCAGCCCCTCTTCTTCTCTTTCTTGAGTGTTTGGGTTACACTCTCAGCCATAATTTGGTAGGATATCTCTCGGGCTAACAGTTTATCTGGAACATATAGAGGGAGAACATGCGGTTTGGCTTGGCTTCCATAAACCCTAATATAGGTAAAGTGCTCTTCTCCAAACCATCCTGCGATAGCTGGTAAGTCGAAGGAAGCGAGATAGGAGATTTTGGGAATAGGCCGATCAAAAATGGAATAATGAATGGGAACCATAAAACCATTGCAAATTTGATACAAATGGTCCTTGTAAGAGGACTTCCATAATTTCCGATGATACAAATGAATGGGCGAAGGGTCTTGGGTGGTCCATCTCCAACCGAGGATGGGAAACTCAGAGTTAAAACACAATGTGTCCATAATGTAGGCGCTATAATAAAATGGGGGGATTTTCCTTTCGGTGACTACAGCTTTAGCTCTAAAATCCCGAACAGCTACAGTCAATTTATCAGAAAGAATGGTGGCCCAATCCATGATAAAACTATTAACAGCTGCTTCCATTAGGGGAACCATTTCTATATCGAAATTGGCAGAATCATGTAATCCCCATAGCCTACACATCATAATTCCCGCATAGCAATAGGGAGAAGCCAAGGAATCGACAGAATACTTACCCGAGCTCTCGTGCTTGTGTTTGGCCGGGTTCTGCCTCCAATCTCGAATGGGCTCAGATGGTACATCGTTTTCAGCTGCAAACTTCTCCACGAAGTCTTTGTTGTAGATTTTCTCTGGCTCAGGCAAATGATACATTTCCCTCAGGTGCTCTGGCTTGAACGACCCGAAAATCCGTCCGTCTCTTGTGTGGAACGTTCTGTCAGTGATTGGAATTTCCTCAATTGCCCATCGCACTACATCAGTGTAGGGAAGGACTTGCTCTCTAGCAGCTATTCTGTGAAGAAAGGAATCGACCAACTCCTTGAGAGTTGCGTCGGACTTTTTGAGTGGGTCCGCAGTAGCTACTGTCACTGAAACTTGTGGTTGTTCGGCCTCTAATAGATTATATGTGCCCTGCCATGTAGTCTTGTTAAGACCAGTGCATGTAGTGTCTGAAACGAGGCCTTTCTTGCTATTTGCAGCAGCTTGACCTACTACAGGTGTAACAGTAGAGCCCGTAGCCCTCTTGGATCTTTTCCCCATCATGCTTAAGCTTCTCTCAAAAGACGAATTCTACACAATTGCAAGAGAAATCGTAACAACATAATAACAATGACGCTACACAGTGAGATAGATATATCATTTGAAGCGTGCCAAGATTAATTTTCAAAAGTGGCTGCGGATCCAATCGCTAAGAGTATATTGCAGATGCATTAATGGTGATTTGAGGCCTACTACTCATTAAATGTGATAATTATACCGTTATCCGGGTGAATGACTCACTTAAGCGTGCAACAGATATTCTGGCGGTTAAACGCAGGTGCTCATTAATCGAAGGGGCAAAATCTTTTAAATACCCACGCATTACCTTATCCCTTGTATTAACGGCATTTTGGGATTCGCGCTTTGTCAACCGGATATGAATATAAAATTAAAGCTTTTAAGTGATGGCTTTTAAGACTGCCGACCACCGATGAGCGATACCACATCGCTTCGGGGATTAGGTGCTGCACAATTATTACCAAAAGATCGTGCCGATAGCCGATAAGCGATATCGCATCGGGCTAGCGCATGGGAACAGAAGTAGGCGCATATACAATGGTTTGGGGTTACCGATTGCGATATCGCATCGCATCGGGGGTAGGAACCGAATGCCTTACCGAAGTGCGCGACGACCGATAGCGATATCGCATCGGGTCGGGATTTAAATCACAAGGCGGTTTCACATGAGGTATCGCCGATAACCGATCGCCGATATCGCGTCGCATCGGGACATGAGTTATGTGCCTTTACTTGGTGTGTATGTAACATTGTCAATCGCCGATAGCGATATCGCATCGGCGGAAACCAAAATTCCATTTGAATGCATCTCTCATGTTGTTGCGATATGCGATCTTGCGATCGCTTTATCGCAATAATAAAAGATTGTTTGTTATTTGAAACATTAATGTCCGAAAAAGGCTTAAGTACATGAAAGCTCATTTGATTATGCGGCCTTTTTTGAACATGCAAGCATTGATGCCAAAATTTTAAAAGGGACCCATTCCCCATGTTAATTTTTTTGAAAAATAAGAATGATATGAAATGGGGGGTTGTTGTAGGGCACAACACCTCCTCACATGCAACTTGTGACCTTTCACCTCCTTTTCCTCCTAATTTCCATTATTTTCATAAATAATTGTGCCAAAATGCCATTTTGCCTCTTTAATGCCTTATCCATTTCCTTTGCCAATTTCCTTAGCCATAAACAACCAAATGAACACCCCTTAGGATGTCTTGCCCAACATTCAGCATGGAATAAGTGTCCCATTCATCCGTGGTTATTGTTTTTAACTTTATTACATAGAATTTTCACCAGGTTTGTTACAAAGATAGTCTGCCCTTGGGTCCCACTGTTGTTCTGGATCTCTTAGGCCATAGTCACTCTCATGCTATGGGCAAGGGAGCGACCAACAACCCAAATTCGCTCTCACAGACTTGCCTGCCAGCGACCAGAGACCTTGCCAGTTCTATGCCAACGACCTCGAGATTTAAGCCACTTTTTCAGGCCACTGCCCTAAATGGAGTGATAGCTTAGAATTAGTAAAAATACATGGAAACAATGATGCAAAAGCAATAAACTGAACAATACCATAACCAAACCCCTACCAACCATGACAATCATTCCGTCAAACACATCATCAACATGTAACCTACAAGTGTAAACAACAAAATTAAGTGTAAAGATCTCATACTTATCTAAGAACCACTATGAACCATTGTTCCCTCATGTCAATTGTTGCATTATCCTCTATTAGGTCACAGACACATTATCCATTCATATACAAGTAAAAGCATGCTGAGAAGCATACATAGCTGTTGTCATAAAATGTACATATAACTAGCATAATAGGAACATAAATACCATAAACATTTCAACCATCAAAATCCACATATACATCAATACATTTACACATGAAAATAAAGGGAATGAATTTCTCATTAATGAATGCAATGAACCAACTGGAGATGGGACTACCACATTCCACCCGATCATAGATTGGTTGAGCCCAGTATCTCTTCAGCCAATCACCCCCCTACCATATTTCAAGAATTAATGTGGGACTCATAGAACACATCAAAAACACCAATCAACATGGACGCCATTGGAGTTGTTTCCCTACACCATGAGGAATTTGAGTGCTTCTTAGTCTCAGTCTTTACCGTGCATCCACATCTGATCCAGGGATCACTAGGCCCTACACTGAGACATGCTCTCCAAGCTTTATCGTGCGTCCCATCCCAGGATCACTAGGCTCAATGGAGAGAAAATCTACCTCTTAGCTTTACCGTATATCCGACCATTCACTGGCAAGGATTCTTAGGCCCACCGAGGCACATAATCTGGCTTTACTGCAACCCAGGGTCTGGTTTAGGGGTTACTAGGCCAGTGGCTTCGTGATCCTCAATCTGGTTCAGGGACCACTCAGGCCATGTGTTTGTCAATTCGGGGATCCACCCCACTCAACTTCGAATCCAATCCGACCATCCCACATAAACCCTATGAGAGAACCCATCTCATCAAAGCTATCAAGAAATGGCAAGGCTAGGCTGGAAATACTATCACACCTGGTAAAACCCATGCCATGGTAGAAAAGAAACACATGCAATCTCATGCATGCCAAATCTAGCAAGGAAAATACACATGCAAGTCGATACTTGTAATGAAGCCTATTGTAGCTGCTTGATCTTTTCTTTCTCATGCCTTCTTTGCCTTTCTCTCAAATGCCAAAGTGCTCCAAGAAACTCTAGCTATCCAAGAGTGAGTGAGTGAGAGAGAGAGAGAGATAGAGAGAGGATAATGAGAGAGCTACAAAGTTAAATAGACAAAATGTTACCAATTGATCCTCATAAGCATTTTTATGAATGAGACCTCTATTTTCTTCATTTTCCATTATTTTCCTTCAATTTCCTCCTCACATGCAACATGTGACCTTTCAACTCCTTTTTCTCCTAATTACCATTATTTTCATAAATAATTGTGCCAAAAATGCCATTTTTCCTTTCCAAAGCCTTAGCAATTTCCTTTGCCAATTTCCTTAGCCATAAACAACCAAATGAACACCCCTTAGGATGTCTTGCCCAACATTCAGCTTTGAATAAGTGTCCTATCATCCGTGATATTTATATATTTTTACATGGAATTTTCACCATGGTTGTTACATCTACATCCATAGAAGTACATATACCAAAAAATTAGCAAAACATATGCCAAACATATACCAAACATCATACCAAAACTGCTTTGCCTCCACCGACAAACTAAGAAGGATACATGGCCCGCATCTGATCCGCCATCTCCCATATAGTTTCTTCAAGCCTAAAGTGCTTCCACTGCACTTTAACTTGCTCTATGGTTGTGTTCCTGAGCATGAGTTTCTTCTGTTGCAATATGCATTGAGGCTCCGGTTGGAATTCTCATTCTTACTCCACTTGCAATATAGACCAATCAATAACATGATCAACATCCTTTATATACCTCTTAAGCAATGAAACCATCATGGACTTTCACTATTGGAGGCAGTGTAATTCGATAGGTCACTGGTTCAATCCTCTTAAGGATCTCAAAAGGCCCGCAATACCATGGTGCCAACTTGGCACATGATCCAAACCTCAAAGAACTCTTCTTGGGCTTGATGCATAAATACATATGCTCCCCAACCTGAAACTCCTTAAATGCCCTGCATTGGTCCGCATAACTCTTCTGTCTATCTTTTGCTGCCTTTAGATTCTTCTCTATAACCTGCATTTCCTGTTCCATGTCTGCCAACATATCTAGTCCAATAAGTATCTTGTTCACTAGATCACTCCAGCTAATGGGAGTATTACAACTCCGCCCATACAATGCCTTGAAAGGACTCAGCCTCAATGACTCCTGATGACCATTATTGAATGTAAACTCAACCAATGGAATATACTCCTCCCATCTTCTCTGCTGGTCCATCATGTACATCCTCGGCATATCCTCCAAGATCATGTTGACCCTCTCTATTTGTCCATTTGTTTGCGGATGATAGGTTGTACTAAAGGACAAATCTGCACCCAAACCTGCAGATAGCTCCTTCCAAAACTTAGAAGTGAACTTCACATCCCTGTCTGACACGATCTTCTTCGGAACACCATGTAATCTCACGATATCCCTAATGAAAACATGTGCCACCTCACTAGCTGAATATGTAGTCTTCACTGGAATGAAGTAAGCCACCTTGCTCAACCTATTGACCATGACCATAATAGAATCATGTTGTCTCATTGTCCTCGGAAGACCTGTAATGAAATCCATGGAAATAACCTCCCATTTCCATTCCAGAATCAGAATAGGTTGTATTAGACCACAGAGGTGCTTACATTATGCCTTTACTTGTTAACAATCCAAACATCTTGCCACAAAGTACACCACTTTCTTCTTCATATTCGACCAATAGTAGAACTTATTCACCATCGCCAATGTCTTCGGATATCCTAGGTGACCCGAGTATGGATTGACATGAAACTCCCTCAAGATAAGCTTCTTAAGCTCACTGCAATCCGACACATAGATCCTGTCCCTGAATCTCACCAAACCATCTGTCGTGAGACGATAGTCTGCATCCTGATCACCTGTACCTGTACTTGTACTCTATTGTAACCTATGCATAATCTCCATATACCTGTCATCCCGCTGTCCTGCTTGCAAGATTCTATCTTGTAAATCTGTCCCATAAGAGCTCATAACTGCTATATGATTCACCTGTACCTTCCTACTAAGAGTATCTATAGCCTGATTCTCCTTTCCTTTAATGTATCTGATCTCGAAGTCAAACTCACTAAGGGTAGTCAACCATCTAGATTGCCTGGCATTTAGATTCAGCTGGTCAAACAAGTATCTCAACCCACTATGATCTCTCACCAAGAAGATAATGCCTCCACATCTGCAAAGCGTGAATAATAGTTGCCAACTCAAGATCACGAGTCATGTAGTTTTACTCGTGCTCATTCAACTTCCTGAACTCATAGCACACCACCTGTCCCTCCTACATAAGGACCCCACCAAGTCCTCTTTTACATGCATCTGTACACACTACAAAATCTTTATCTGGATCTGCAATCTTAAGGACTAGAGCATTGGTCAACAACTGCTTCAGTTTCTCAAAACTAGCTGCACATTCTTCTGTCCATTCAAACTTCTTACCTTTCCTTTGCAAGGATGTCATAGGATATGAAATGCGTGATAAGTTCCTGATGAACCTCCTGTAGTAACCTGTCAATCCAATGAATGATATCACCTCATCCACATTCTTAGGAGCTACCCACTCCATGATGGCCCTCATTTTTTCTGGATCTACTGCTATGCCTTCCTTGGAAACAACATGTCCCAAGTAGTGCGGCTTTGTTTGAAAGAAGCGACACTTGTTAAGCTTGGCATACAACTTATGCTCTCTTAGCAATCTCAACATTGCTGCTAAATGCTCGACATGATCTTCTTAATTCTTGGAGTATATCAAGATGTCATCTACGAATACAATAACAAACTTGTCCAAATAAGGATGCAACATGCTATTCATCAAATACATAAATGTAGCTGGGGAATTAGTCAAACCAAATGGAACTACAACAAAATCATAATGCCCATACCTGGCCCGGAAGGAAGTCTTATAAACTGGTCAAACAAATCATCAACCCTCGACAATGGGCACATGTTCTTGATCCTCACATTGTTCAACTACCTGTAATCGATACACAATTTGAGAGTACCATCTTTCTTCTTTACGAACAATACTGATGCACCCCAAGGTGATACACTTGGACTAATGTATCCCTTGTAAAGCATCTCCTTTAACTGCAATTTCAACTCTACTAGCTCTAGGGTACTCATCTTGTAAGGTGCCTTTGATGCTGGTGCTACCCCTGGCACCAAATCAATAGAGAAATCTACTTCCCTGTGAGGAGGTAACTCTGGAATCTCTGCTGGAAACACATCCTGATACTGCTACAATACAGGGTACCTCTTGAATATTTCTGCATCCTCAACATATTTACCCTTGTCACTAGATATATGCATTGCAAACATCACACAACCTTTTATGCAACTACGCTTAGCCTACATAGTGGTAACCATCCTCACTGATGTAGGCTTCTTCTTTCCCTGCAAAATTCTCTTTTCCCCATTATCATCCACGCACTCAATGGCCTCGTCGAAGCAGTCCACTACAACCAATCCATATTCAAAAGCATGTTATACGATCCCAATGGCAGTACATTCAAATGTGTTGTTGTAGGCATACCATTTAACTCAAATGCACAAGCTCTTACCCAATGGTGAACTCTCTTCTTTGTACCTGTAGCCAACTGTACCAACCAAGATTTTGCATGCACTTCTTTTCTCAAACCACACTTATCCACCAGGTCAGGATTAATATAACTATAATTAGATCCAGGATCAATCAAAATAGAAACAACTTGATCACAAAGCTTACCATTCATCTCAATGATAGATGCCTGATGATCCGCCTGCCTGTTGTCCACAACTGAATAAATTCGAGGAATGCTATGATGAACACCCCAACTATATGCACCTCTTGAGCACTATAGATTTGGGGTCTACCACCCTAATAATGTGGACAATCCCTCTTACGATGATCCTTGCCACATATCCAACACTGCATTGGTTCTCTACCATTGCATCTTCTCTGCTGCTCTCCATGTCCCTTCTCAGTTATATTAAACTTCTTGTAAGGGACCACATTTTCTTTCTCACCTGCATCTTGAGGTCTTCCCTACTTTGGTGGCCATTTTCATTTAAATTTCTCATTTCCTTTCAAGTCATGCTTAGGCTCAACTTTGCGCTTCAACTGCTCATAACAATGTTTCAGCTTTTGGATGGCCTCCTCCAACGATCTAGGCTCATCGAACTCAATCTGGTCTCTGTATGCTACTAGCAGTCCATTGATGAATCTTTGAACCTTGGCCTTCTCCTCCTTGAGGTAAGGCACATATATCAACAACTCCAAGAACCTACTAGTATACTCATCATCTATCATGGAACCCGTCTGCAACTCATAAAAATCCTTAGCTCTGTCATCATAATACCTTTCTGACAAATACTTTTTCTTGAAGAGCCTCTAAAACTCATTCCAAGTCAAGTCATCTTCCCAAATACCTTTAACATTCTTCACATCCTCTCACCAAATATCTTCTTTCCCTTTACGACTGAAAGTGGCTATCTTTGCTTTCATGTTCCGTGAATAATCATACAACCTGAAGAACTTCCTCATACCAAGCAACCATGCCTTTGCATCCCATGATTTTTTCACCTCTCCATCAAATGTAGGTGGCTTTAATTTCTTAAACTCCTCTATAAATATCCCTTGTCACTCCTCCTATAAGGATGATAACGATGATGATCATAATGTCTGTCTGAACCAAAACTAGAATAGTACTTGTGTCTATCACCCCTCCTATCTAGAGTGTCTAAGAACCTGTCATCTCTGATCGTGTCCTCTCTATCTGACCTGTACTCACCATGAGACCTATTGCCATATGGCCCATTAGTTCTATCCTCCTGCTCTTTGATGATCCGAAGTGGTCCATGTCACTGCAATTCTGACAAAATATGAAGTATCATTGCATTTACCTCTGCTTGTTTCTCCTGTGCCTGTATGATTTTGTCACTGTTTGCCTTACAACTCCTTATTTCTGCCTTTAAGCTTCTCAGTGGGTTTGTCAAATCAGAAGAGTGGTCAACACCCCGCTGCTCTTCTGATCCATAGGGAGAGTCTCAGGAACTGTATTCTACCATCTTTCTAGTCATCTTTGATATTCTTCCTGCAAGGTATATCATGTCAGATAAACCAAATCACAATAAACCAACGTACCTTAGCATAATTCGGGGAGGATACCTCATTTGCAGGATCAAAAAATCAACGTAATACATGTATAACATAATCATGACAACATATAGAAATATAACACATAAGCATATAAGCATATAACCATCATTCTAGCTAGAGTCCAGTCATCAATGCATGACCATATCAACTACACATACCATGACCTCATGCATGACAAAAACCACCACATCACTATACACTTGACCACATGTGAATACTAACATGCATAATCAACCATACACTCATGATGATACACTCCACAACAACACCATCAACTTCCCATGGCAACCTCACTACAACCATAACCCATACCATACAAATACAACAAACGCATGGTCTTACAACACAAGAAACACATATGAAACCAACATGAATGCATGACCAACACACAACCCATCCAGTCTGAGGGGTGAACCATTCTATGATATCGCTCTGTAATTCCCTCCTCGCATATCTACCCAAGTAACCGGCCAACTGGGGTAAACACGCAACGAGAAGTTACCATGACATGATTCGACTCCCTATGTGTCAGTTAAGGAAGTGGAATCGACAGAAACACACCATACCTAGCTTTCTGCACCTGCTACAAGACTCCCAAAATGCATCCCAGTCATTCCCCTGATCAGTCCCTAGGTCCCACTGAGTTTTAGACCATTAAACCCCTAGACGCTCCCTTGATATGGACAAGGGTGCGTCTGGGAGGCTCCAAACGCTCGCACAACAAGGCATGCGTTCGTCTGGGGAATTTTATCCTCAGACCTATGCCTGCAACTTCGGAATTTGTGCCACTTTTCAATCCCAGAATCCAGGTCACTGACTAGAAACCCTTGTAGGTTCCAAAATCCATAATTTACTTAATGAGAAGACTTACAAATCAAAAACTGACTCCAAGACTAGGCCTCACCATCCCCAACCGGGACTGACATTCTGTCAAACACTTGGCATCAATGCAATCTACAGGACATGAATACAAGGCAAAGCATAAATGAATGATAACTCATATGAGACTTGACAAGAAGGATCACCACCCTCTTCCCTTAACTGTTTTGACATCAATTAGGTCTTGCATCCATTATCCTTCCAGTTACAAGTAAATACATGAAATAACCATGACAATAACCAGTCATATAACCATGCTTATAACCAACATGAAACCATGTAAATATCAATGAGATAACAACAATTAAAGCCACATAATAACAAGTACAAAAGCGAGAGAACTTAGTTTTTATTAAACATAGGCAAGAGCCAACCAGGTTTGGGACTTCCACGTACCACCCGACCATAGACATGGCTGAACCAAATATTTCTTTCAACCAGTCACCCCCATGCCATATTCCAAGCATGAATGTGGGATCTCATGGATAAACCAATCCAAAAACAACCAAGGGAATCCAGAGGTTAAACCACCTCCACCCTCACCAAACCGTGATCTCACCAAACCGACACCGAGATCACAAAACCAAACTGAGCTTGGAATGCCTCTGGACTCCATCACTATCCTTGAAGATTTTTCCATCTCCTTGTCTCTTAGGCTTTACCGCAATCCAAACTAAATCACTAGGCCCTAAACCGAGACACCGCCCTCAGAATTTACTGTGTATCTTGCCAAAACTGGTTAAGGGATTCCTAGGCCTTTGGGAATTTTCTTGAGACCACCTCCACCCCAGATTCTGAAACCATTCAGAAATTCCAAAGCTCAAAACTGAGAAACAATCCCATCACACCATGGTTATCCAGAAAAAGGCAAGGCAAGGCTGAAAACCACTGTCATAACCCAACAAGACCATGCCACCGATAACCAGAGAACCAAATACCAACATGCAAAGCCATGCATGTCAAAACCAACTAGGAAATCACACATGCAATATGTTACTTGCAAGTATTCCTGCTGAAGTTGCTTGCTCCTGATCCTCCTTGCTTGATCTTTGCTTTCCTTTCTTTTCCAAGTCCTTCCTTTGCTTGCTTTTCCCTTCCTTGCTCTAAAGCTAGAATGCTCCAAGAAAAATCCAGGTGTCCAAGAGTGTGTGAGAGAGAGAATAATGAAAGAGCTCCAAAAATGAACTGACAAAAGGTTACAAATTGATCCTTAGGGGCCTTTTTTATCAACGAGGCCTCTATTTTCTTCATTTTCCATTATTTTCTTCATTTTCCCCCTCACATGCGACCTGTAAATTTTCACCTTCCTTTTCTCCTATTTTCTTTTATTTTCATAGATAAATGTGCCAAAATACCTTTTTGCCTTTTTAATGCCTTTGCCAATTTCCCTTAGCCATAAACACATCCAGTGATGCCCACTAGGATATCTTTTCCCAACATTCAGCTTGGAATAAGTGTCCCTTAACCGTGGTCTTATTTTGCCTTTATTAACTTTTATTACATGAACTTTTAACCAGGGGTTGTTACGGTTCATAGTCTAAAGTGTGTTAAATAATGTATGAGTCAAAAGGTGAAAGGTCGAATGTGTTTTCTATGATTTCAAGATCTAGCACGTCAATCGCAATCTTGGACGATATAGTTTGTTAGATTGTAAAGTAAATATATTATTGATAAGATGCACATTTTGTGTCATAATTGCCGCAAAGGAAATTATACCCATGGATATTGAATAAAACATAATAATAGGGATTATATAGGTAATATGGGAGTGAATGCCCAACATAACAGAGATTATATTCATATCAAGGGATTATGACCCCTTTAACAAAGTTTACATATATAATAGGGGAATGATGCCTCCAACAACAAGAATTGTATTTGTATTAGGGGAATTGATTCCCTCATAATAGGCAGGTCTTGGAACAGAGAACTAGGGATGTATTTGTAATTGAAAATATTTTTTGCACCCAAATCCCATCGATGATGGATTGCACATCTCCCCATTGGCTGGGGTATGTTGTCTTGCTACTAGGTGTGGGATAGATGCACTTGGGTTAACACTTGATGCACTCCAATTATACAGTGTTAGGGTACTCAATTATAAAAGGTAGAATGCCCAAGATGGATTGAAAATGTCACCTTTCACCAAATTTTGAATAACTAAGCTATATCATGGGTATTTATCTTATTCTTAATAAGAAGTGAATACAATCTTAGCAAGTTTGGTTTTAAACTTTCAAGTCTATGGTAAACATGAAACATGGAATGAAATATCATTATAATTTACCATAAAAAATGATTGCAACTGCATGTTATACATTTATGAGATGTGCCTACAACACCCTTCTTTCTAGAATTAGGCTCCCATTCTTCCTCAACTTCAACACCTGATTTACGCCCCACCGACATATTAGGTTCATGCTACGATTAAACATTTTTGCTAGAAAATTATTTTTTATTTCTAAAGCCAAGAACAACTACATATATATATATATATATATATCTGTGTGTATGTATGAAGTGTTGATTCACTCCTGCTATATCCTAGTAAAGTTATCACTTCCAAATGTGACAACCATTTAAAATTGACCCATTATATCTAACATAATTTTGGATAGTTAATGGTTTCCCACTCCACTTCCACTTGCTCCTGCTCCTTGCTTCTCCCATTTATTCTAGCTCCATTTTACCATAAATGACTTGAGATTTGAATAAGAAGAATGAGCCTTTTTGTCTTTGGTATAGATTTTTCTTGCTTGAATATAGTTTTCTTCATTTTCTGATGGTTGGATGTAAAAGGAATTGGAATGAGAAAAACTTAGAAATGGGTAGGAAAAAATCACAAATAATTAAATATACTAATCTAACAAGCTCCCTCCATTGATCCAAGTTGAAAATCTTGCTGCTACAAGCAAACAAATTCTCATCAAAGCATAAAAACATATGTCGTGGTTCACAAACTCTTCTTTTGTTGTTACCCCATAATCACTTGACTTGTAAAATGAACTTTTAAGGCTTTGAAGCAACCAAGAACTTTAAATTGCAACAAATGTCCTTGCTTTGTGAAGAAATAATCATTAATTCAATCCATAACCCAATTTAGTATCTCGAAACTTGAAACAAAGAAGAGGATAGGAGACTTGAAATGGATGCCATACTCACAATAGTTTCACATATTATACAACAAAGGGGTTGTGATTAGAGTAGTAGCCATTTCATTGCAGTTGTCAAGCTATGCTTTACTCTAGCATGAAATGTTAGTTGATTTTTTTCATTTCTTTATGGAAACACAAATATGATGACAACATAGATCATTTTTATGCACACGACATGCGAATAAATTATTTCAAAGAATAGTTATCTAAATCATCTACATTCTCTATACATAGGAAACCTAGATCAAAGAGATGCCCCATCCAAAGTTGCAACATCCTATTTGTTAAAAGGACCATCACAAACTTGCAAAGATATTTCTACTAGCTAAACGTGGTTAGGAATTTAGGAAGGTGGAACAAAGGATATGGATTGTGTGACCTATCTAAGCAAACTGAGAAGACAAGATTATATCCATTACTTATAATGCCAACAACATATGGGAATTCATTTCCATGGTTTTCTTAGGTAGGTTACTAAGTATAGCAAGACGACATGATCAATTCTTTCTTATAGACTTATAGATGATAGGTTCAATGAGGTGACAATGTTGATTCCTTGCAAGAAGATTGACATAAGGAAAAAACAACTAAATGATTTTTTTTTATCTTGCATGGTTGCATTATGGATTATTAATCATAATTGTATTTGATTGTGATTCTAGAATGATCATTAATAGGTACCTACTTCCAAGATTCATAGAAATACTTCTTTATATGAGAGTTAGATGAAAAATTGAAGTGGTACGTTACTAAAAGTTTTAAGGATGTTGAGCTATGCACATGCCATGAAATTGAGTAAATACCTAATGCACAACATTGATGCCATATAACAAGTACAAAGCTCAGAACTTGATCTAAGTTGCAATTGTCTTAGATAGACTTAGATAAACATAGACAATTTGGCTTTGGTATCCTTGGCTAATCAAATCATTGAACCATTGATGGGCTCCAACATTGCAAGTTATATTATTCCTCATGTTCATCCTCCCCTGTAAATAATTATTTCATTGATTTTAAATCTCATTGTATCCCCTTGCCTGCAAGTAGTGCTTTCCATGGCATATGATTGTTATAGTATGCCTTTTGTCATATTTTAAGCTCTATTTTCAAAGTTTTTGGAACCCTTTGAACAATACATGTCAGAACATCTCATGGTTATTAACATAATTCATTGAATGATAATGAATACACTGATGCATGCACCCATTTCAAGGTGGGGAAGGTGAACTCACCATTCTCACAGGAACTACAAATCTCGCAAGCCATAAATAGCCCATGAATGTCTAATATGCATGGAGTTGTATGTTCGAGTTCCTAGGATCCTCAACTCAAAATCGAAAGAGAAAATTGTTGGAGAAATTTGAAATGAAAAAATGTATTTTTTTGTACAATCAAATTGTAAGTTATGATAATGTTTCTCTTGTTATCCAACTTTGAATCTTTATCTAAGTGATTTTGGTCTCTTGATATCTTTTTGTCTGAGTTAATGGAGAACATTCTGCGAATAATTAAAAAATTCTTTGCATGCAGTCTGAACGTTTTCTTGTATGTTGTCATTGTCATCCACCTTTGATTGCTTGCTACACCTTTTTATACTAATTTATAACAATTTGTTTATTTTCTTGTATGTTGTCATTGTCATCCACCTTTGATTGCTTCCTACACCTTTTTATACTAATTTATAACAATTCGTTTGTCACAATCAATACATGTCTTTAATTTCCTTAATACTGTTATAATGTGCTTTGCCTTGAATTAAGTTGATTTTTGCTAGTTGTTGCAGTTTACTCTAATGTCCCTATTAATGTGGGCGCACTGCCATTCTTCTTACTGCACTTCATTTTTTTCTAATAATAAAAGGTTTATTATTATCAGGTTCTCAATATCAAAGCTTACCTGTTTTGGAGCAAAGCATGGTTAGATAAATAGCTCAAATTTTAAATGATTTCTAAGAAAACTCTATGGTTAAGCTTTTATTATATGTGTGTATAGTCACAAGGTGAAGTTCAGGATGAAGCTTATTTATTTGGATTTCTTCACATATCCTCATAGACTAGGCCTACTTAGTGTAATATATGTAATTTAGCTAAGATGAGGACAAGGGTTTGAAAGTCTTCATTTTTCCTGATTTTGCTTTAAGCACCATCTCTTGTATCAATATACAACTGGCATTTTCCATTGCATTTTAATGAAGAGGTAGATAATAAGAGGTGATTTGGTATTATGTTAACCAATTTATCAATAATGTATAATATGTTGGAAGATACTGCAACACATTTAGGTCTTACATAAGTCGTCATTTTTATGTTACAATGATGGTTTATGTTGGGTCTTACATAAGTCGTCATTTTTATGTTAAAATGACAGTGTATGTTGAATGTTAGGTGATCTTTCATAAATAGAGTTTAGAATTAAGTTGTTGTCTCTCACAATTGTGAAAAGAGCACACCTGCAAGTTTAATTAAAAACTGATGGGATTTTATTAGCTAGAAGAATTAGCAAAAAACCATGGCTACCTTGTCTTCCAATACACAACTTTACCTTTTTTAGACCTTGGCTTGTTTTTCTTGGAGTCTCTTGCAAAATACTCCCTACATGGAATGTTAATTGTGGTTGGAAAATAAGTTTCATTGACTTGGTGTTAGTAAATTGATAGTTCTTGCTATTGCTATTTGAAAACTAGTGTACGTTGGGCACTTTTGTGAGTTACAATTAACTAGAAATTGTGATTGCTTGTGAGCCTTTGTAGAGATACCAAGAGAATTTTTCTTTCTTAAAAGTAAGAGTAAACCAATCACCTTCGATTATTGAACCACCCTTGATATTAAAATTCACAAAAATGTTTGCTCTATTTTTGCAATAGAGAGGTCTGCTATAGGCTATTACATGGGTTCATTATACTATTAAGTATGTACTGATATGTTCCTCCCATTAGGTACATCTGCCTATTATTAGACTGCTCCACAAGAGAGAAAACTAAGAAAACTAAAACTTAGTATACTAGCTGAAGTGATAGAAAACTCAACACTTAACCCATAACCCACTTGAGAACTACAAATTTACAACATAAATGCATCTAATTATTGTGGTCCATACCGTCTTTTTGAGCCAATATTTCCAAATCTTCCTTGATTTGTGGTTGCTTCATGTCAACATTAACTTTTATTTGTAAATTCTTTAAGTATTAATTTTTTTATTAATAATTGTCAATGCATATATGGTTGGGCATATTCTGGTAATTCGTTTATTGGGTGCTTGATTGGTTCTTTGTTTAGATTTCTAGATAAATATTTTAGCTCCTTTATCTCGATCCATGTAAACAAGTTGCTAAAAAATGTCCACCATTTTAATGTCTTTGGTTCTTTTATATCTTTTGCCACACTTATTAGCTCATATATGATGTCCTTCTTAAGCTCCTTGGTCAATGCATTAACATTCATTCACCTTTTTGAGTTGGAGGTGATGCCATCTTGAGACCCATATCATCGAGAAATTATTTGAGAAATGAATCCAAAGGCTGCTTTAGAGTTGGTTGTTGTATATTAGTGCTTTCCAAGACAAATTTTATTTTCTTTGAAGTAATAAAAACATATCTCTTTTCTTATGGGAAATTGTTCAATGAAAGAGACTATTGGTGATCCTTTTTCAGAGAGGAAGAGATTTTATCATTGATCCATTTTAAGAGAAGTGTTAGATCATTTGGGTTAACTATTTAAACTTTAACCTGACAACTTGTGGGAGGTGACGATATCATGTGGCAAACATCTTCCATACTTGTGATTTGCCCTGTCAGGTATCTGTTGAAAATAACAACAAGAAATGCTAAAAATAGCATTGCTATAGATAACATTTCAGGATATATTCCAATTTTAATTTGTCATTGAATTAAAATTGAGAATTAAAATTTGAATTTAGTCTCACTAGCTGTTTGAAAAATCATTAATTAATTTATCTTGAGTTAATTAGTTGGTGAAAATCAAACATGAAGTCTTTGTGAAGACATGCAACAGTTATCCCTTTGATTGAAGAAGTTATCCCTTAATTAAGGAGATAAGGATGAGTTGTATTTGAGTTGTAATTAGTTAGCTCAATTAACCGAGTTAAGTCCAATTAAATTAGTTACTAATTGTGAGTTCAGTCAGTTAATGCATGCATGCATGCAACTGTGTTCTCCAGATAACTGAATATTCTCTCATAAATAACTCATGCATGTCAGTTCAAACAAAGACCCAATTAAGATTAAAGGCAGGGACAATGTACTATTAGTTGCTAGAATATTCTCATGTGAATATCTCTTGCATGCAGAAGGAATTCATTCCTTGAGGATTGCGCAATTACTACAAAGGTCAGAGCAGTGTGTGAGGTGAGAATCACACAGGTGGCAGCTGAAGGACCTAGGAGAAACTGTGCAAGGAAATAGGAGGCTTGGAGGACTGAGGGAAGGCATATGTGTTGCCTATTATGTCTATGAGCTGTTGACATTAATACTGAGAGGGGGGGTGAATCAGTATTATCTAATTCTTTTAACAAATCTTCCTTATTTGTTCTTTGAATTATTTTTGCATGTCAGTACCATAAAATAATGAGCATGAACAAAGAAAACAGATAGTCACATCAAAGAACACAAGATGTAAGGTGGAAACCCAATGTGGGTGAAAACCACCTGCTGCAATATGTCTCTATCTTCTTTCAAATTAGAAACTTCTTTTACAATGGTTTTGTACTGGTGCAGTCCTTTACCAGTACGCAGGCTGCAACCTGCAGAGAGCTACAACTCTCTCTCTCTCTCGTTTTCCAGTCTCATCTGGAAGGGAGCTACAACCCCCTACTTCTTTTCATAAAGCATCAAATGATCATCAAGTACATAAAAGTTACAGTCCACTACAGTTATCAGATCAGCAATAACAGAACTAACCCAGAACACCTTATCAACAGAAAAATTCAGTCAGCAGAACATTTTAAGACAGATACGCAATTTTCCCTTCTGTGGCCTGCGTCGCTACGCAGTTCACCTTCTGCTTTCCTGCGTACACCCGCAGGGATCCTTCTGCCGAACTGCATGCCCACGCACTGTTCCTTGAACTGCGCTGCGTACTATTACTGCAGGGACGCACCCAGAGATATTATCGCGCCGCGTACTGTTACTGCACGGACGCACCTGAAAACACTATCGCGCCGCGTACTTTTACTACACGGACGCACCTGAACCTTAGTTGCTCTGCGTACCCACGCAGTTTTCCTTCTTCTGCTCTGCGTACCGACGCAGGTCTCCTGTTGTCGCTCTGCGTCCCGACGCAGGTCTCCTGTTTCTGCTCTGCGTCCCCACGCAGATCTCCTGTTTCTGCACTGCGTACCCACGCAGCTCTTCTGTTAAACACCTGCGTCCTTCTGATTAGGGCCGAATAGGCAGTCCACCAGAATGGCACAGTTGCTCAGATCTGATCATGCGCTCGAGAGATCACCCTTCACAGATTCGCCTTCAACTTCCCTTTCATATAGATCAAGCTTTTAAGACCATAACCCAATATTTCAGATCTAAAGATATTCAATTGCAAAAGATGCTTAGCCAAGTGATCTCCTTTGCTTTATATAGGCAAGCTCCTCCTAAAATCATGGAACAATACCACGAGCTGACACCATAATAACCCAAAACCGTCGGCTAAATACCAAGAGTAAAACATAAGAAACCCCACGTGTGCTTTTCTCTGCCTTGAAATGTGTGCACTAGGGGGACGCACCTCCTGAACGGCTGGCCTGCGTATCTGGACGCGGTCCCTGTATGGTGTACCTGCGGGTACGCACCTTCTGAACTGATTTCCTGCGTACTTCTTTATTTTCAACAAATTTAGGGCCTTGCCACGGGAGTTGCCATCAAGTACAACATTTATAACATATAGCCATACCAGAAACATAATGCCAACAATCTCCCCCTTTGGACTTGATGGCAACCTCACAAACCTCAGCTTCATTCTCCCCCTTTGACATCAAGGGTAAAGGGGTATGCTCCCCCTAAGATCATGCTCCCCCTGAAAATGAACCAGATCTGCAACAAAGAGCCATAATCCACCATGAAAGAGATAGAGACATATTGCAGCTATTTCCAAGATCTCCTTCTGACCATTCTCCATAATGCCAACAATGCATTATATGCTCCCCCTGAACCTGTACCATCAATCAGAAAAGGTTCAACAATAAGATGATGCATCAACAACCCCCAGCTTTTGCCTGAGGTATTCAAAAGTGTCCCTGGGCAATGGTTTGGTGAGAATATCAGCAACTTGTTCCTTAGAAGGAACATACTCCAACTTGACCTTCTGTTCAAGTACTTGTTCCCGGAGAAAATGGTACTTGATTGGTATGTGCTTGGTTTTTGAATGCATAACAGGATTCTTTGAGATGCTGATTGCACTTGTGTTATCACATAAGATGGGGATTGGTGGTTTACAAGTGATTTGAAAATCCTGCAAAGTCTGCATCATCCAAAGGAGTTGGGTGCAACAAGATGCAGCAGCAACATATTCCGCTTCAGCTGTAGACAAGGCAATTGAACTCTGTTTCTTGCTGAACCAAGATACCAGTCTGGAACCCATAAAGAACGCACCACCACTTGTGCTTTTCCTGTCATCCACGCTTCCGGCCCAATCTGCATCTGTATAAGCATGAAGTGTAAGATCTGTATCTCTAGGATACCATAAACCATAATTTTGAGTCCCTTGAAGATATTTGAAAATTCTCTTCACTGCCTGAAGATGAGTCTCCTTCGGATTTGCCTGAAATCTTCCAACTATTCCAACTGCATGCATGATGTCCGGTCGGGTACCTGTCAAATAAAGTAAACTTCCAATCATAGATCTGTAGGTTGGTTGATGTACTGCTGCAGATTCATCATTTGCACTGAGGCTACATCCTGTGACCATGGGTGTACATACTGGTTTTGCATCTTCCATACCATATTTCTTCAAAATCTGTTTGAGATACTTGGTTTGAGATAAAAAGATTCCTCCTTCTTTTTGTTGGATTTGCAAACCAAGGAAATATGTCAGTTCTCCTAGCAAGGACATTTCAAATTCTTTCTGCATGACCAAGGCAAAGTTTTGACTCATAGCTTCTTCATTGCTCCCAAAAATGATGTCATCTACATACACAACAAGTATTAGCAATTTGTCATTTTCAACTTTTATATAAAGATTGCTATCTGCCGATCCTTTTGAAAAACCTTGTTGATGAAGATATTTGTCCAAACGGTAGTACCAAGCCCTTGGAGCTTGTTTGAGACCATAGAGAGCCTTTTTCAATCTGCATACAAGATTTGGATCATTTCCAAGAATGAACCCATCTGGTTGTTCAATGTACACTTCTTCTTCCAAATCTCCATTCAGAAATGCTGATTTCACGTCCATTTGAAATACTTTGAAGTTTTGAAAACTTGAGAGAGCAAGGAACATTCGGATGGCCTCGAGTCTTGCAACAGGAGCAAAGGTTTGTTCAAAGTCTATTCCTTCTTGCTGCGCATACCCTTTACAAACAAGTCTGGCTTTGTTTCTAATTACTTCCCCATTTTCATTCAATTTATTTTTGAAGACCCATTTTGTTCCGATAACATTCTTATCCTTTGGTCTAGGAACCAGCTCCCAAGTGTTGTTCTTTTCGATCTGTTCAAGTTCTTCATCCATTGCCTTCACCCAACATTCATCTTTGCATGCCTCTTTCACACTTTGTGGTTCAGTAGAGGAGAGTAATGCCAAATAGCTTGAAGCTTTTGCAATTGTTCTTCTTGTTTGTACACCTGCTTCTTTCTGCCCCATAATCTGAGATTCTGGATGATTCTTCTGAACATATCTGGATGGAGTCTTTTCTTCTATTCTTGTCTGCTCCTCTGGTTCTTCTTGAGGTTCTTCTTGAGGTTCTTCTTCTTCATCATTCTGTCTTTGAGGGTAGCCTTCATCTTCTTCGATGTCTTCATGATGTACTTGCCTAGGAATGTATCCCTTCTCATCAACCACTACATCAATGCTGTCAACAATTCTGCCAAGTCTTTTATTGTAGCATTTGTATGCTTTGCTATGTGGAGAGTAACCGAGAAGAATGCCTTCATCTGCTCTAGGTTCAAGTTTGCCAAGCTGCTCATCAGTATTCTTGATATAGCATTTGCTCCCAAAGAATTTGAAGTGCTTTACCGAAGGAGTCTTACCACTCCAGAGCTCATGAGGAGTTTGAGTGCTATTCACCCGGACATTTGTTTTGTTGAGAATAACAACCGCAGCATGTGCAGCTTCACCCCAGAAAGTTGCGGGAGTTCCTGATTCATCAAGCATAGCACGAGCCATTTGTTGGACTGTTCTGTTCATTCTTTCCACAACTCCATTTTGCTGAGGAGTTCTAGCTGTAGAGAATTCTCTTCTTATCCCATGTTCTTCACAGAAATCGAAAAATTCGTTTGAGGTAAACTCCCCACCTCTGTCGGATCTGAGGCACTTAATTTTGTGACCTGATTCATTTTCAACCAAGGCTTTGAAGGATTTGAATTTTTCGAATGCTTCATCTTTGTGCTTCATAAGTCCTAGCCAGACAAACCTGGAGAAATCGTCAATGAATAATATCAAGTATTCTTCTCCTCTAGGTGTTCTTTTCCTGAATGGACCGCATGTATCTGTATGAACTAGCTCAAGAGGCATGCTAGCTGATCCTTCCTTCTCTGGAAAGTTAGTTCTGGTTTGTTTTCCAAACTGACATGATTTGCATATGGTGTTGTCAGGAATTTTGATATCTGGAAGATCACGAACTGCCTGATATTTGCATGCTTTCCTTATTTGTGAAAAGCTTAGATGCCCCAACCTCCGATGCCATAACCAGTGCTCATCATCCTTGCTCAGATAGCATTGTTGTTGTCCTTCTTCAAATATGTACAGATTATTTGGAGTTCTTTTACCTTTGATCACTGTTTTACCTGTATCAAGATCACGAACAAGACATCCATTTGATCTGAATATAACCTCGGTTCTTTGATCACACATCTGGCTGACACTTAGAAGATTATGCTTCAAACCATCAACATACAAAACATTTCCAGCCTTGACCTTTTCTTTTAACTGAGCAATGCCCTTTCCTTTTATAGTTGCAGGAGTATCATTTCCAAAAGAGACTTTCTTTCCCTTTTCTAGAGCAGAGTAAGACTCAAGTTTTTCTTTATCACCTGTCATATGCTTCGAACATCCACTGTCAATGTACCATAGATTTTCCTGTCCCTCTGCATAAAAAGCTATCCCACATCTTTCTGTTTGAGGTTCCTTTATTCTCCATGTTTTGGTGCTTGAGGCTTGTTCCTTTTTCTGCTGAAACCTGCTTCTGCATTCAGAGTCTTCATGACCAAAGTTATTGCAAATAGAACATTCAACTTCATTTTCAAGAACCGAAAAGTTGTTATAGGTCCTTTTTGTAATCCCTGTCATACTTCTTTGTTTTTGAGCTTCCCTAGTCATGATCGTTTTATATGCAACACATTGAGCTGCTTTGTGACCAAAGTTATGGCAAGAAAAGCATTGTCCATTGAAGAAACTTCTACGGTTATCGAATCTACCAGCCAACTGATTGTAATTTCTATTTTCATCTATTCTTGAACCAAATTGAGAAGATTTTACCTGTGGCTGGTTGTAGCTTTTGTTCACCCTTAAGATGGATTGCCCCTGATAGTTTCTGTTTGTAATTCGTCCCTGCTTTACCTGATGATCTTCATTGTTCTTTTGCTCATTTCTTCTTGCTGCATCAAGATAACTTTTTGAGGTGGATGCTTGAGAAGTTTCTCCATTATAGCCCAGACCTGTCTTGTTTAGTGGAGACCGCTGCACATTGATAATCTCATCCAAAGTTTCAAATCCTTTGACAAACTTGAGATTAATAGCTTTTGTTTTCTCAATCTCTTTTCCAAGACCAACAATTTCACCTTCTAATTTTTCAAGATGTTTTTCCTTCTCATCAATTTGAAATTGTAGAGTATCAATGATCATGTTCTTTTCTTCTATACATCTCTTGAGTCTAGTAATTTCATCATAAAGGTTATCCACATCTATAGCATCCATATAATCATCATCTTCAAATGCCATTAACAACTTATATTCATTACCTTGTTCATCTTCATCACTGTTTGATAGACCATCACTATCTTCATGAGTGTAGTAGCTTTTCTTATTTGCGTTCTGTTTCTTGTTCCATCTAGCAGGTTCCTTTCCTTTATCCTTATAAGGACATTTTGCAGCATAGTGACCTACTCTTCCACAAGCAAAGCATTTAAACGGTAACTTACCTCTGAACCTTCCAGAACCCCTTTGAAGATTTCTGACGAAATTTGATTCTTCTTCCTCTTCTTCTGGGACGTGGCTTGCTTCATAATAATCTCCTTTGCCTGATGCCTTGAAAGCAGCTTCTCTTCTGTCCGATGGACCTCCCTTTCTCATTTCATAAGCAGTTAGAATCCCATGTAGCTGAGACATAGTAAGAATTCGTAGATTTTCCTTTTCTTCTATTGCAGATACTTTAGATTCAAACTTGGGGGACAATGATCTTAGGACCTTTTCAACCACAATAGCCTCTTTTATTTCTTCACCCAAATTTTTCATACAATTAACAACCTCATCTACCCGAAGAAAATAGTTAGCCACACTTTCATCATTATACATTTTGAGAGTCTCATACTGAATTCTGAGAGTTTGAAGTTTAGCACGCTTTACCTGTTCGTCTCCTTCATAGCTCGTGACAATTTTATCCCATATTTCTTTTGCGGATTTATAGTGCATTACCTTCATGAATTCTGATTGAGATATACATCCTAATAGAGTACTGACTGCTTTCGCATTTGTTTCATACTTCTTTTTCTCGGCTGCATCTGTAGGAGTAGCTGAAGGGAAAGCATAGGCTGTCTCTACGATGTCCCAAACTTCTGTACCAAGAGATTGAAGATAGGCAGTAACTCTTACCTTCCAATAATTGAAGTTTGTCCCATCAAAAACCGGTGGCCTGATTGATGCTTCTCTCTCGTAGTTGCTCATGATGAACGATCTACCTTCAAGCGATCAAGCTTCTCTGAAGGACCCGCTCTGATACCAATTGTTGACAATAATACTGAGAGGGGGGGTGAATCAGTATTATATAATTCTTTTAACAAATCTTCCTTATTTGTTCTTTGAATTATTTTTGCATGTCAGTACCATAAAATAATGAGCATGAACAAAGAAAACAGATAGTCACATCAAAGAACACAAGATGTAAGGTGGAAACCCAATGTGGGTGAAAACCACTTGCTGCAATATGTCTCTATCTTCTTTCAAATTAGAAACTTCTTTTACAATGGTTTTGTACTGGTGCAGTCCTTTACCAGTACGCAGGCTGCAACCTGCAGAGAGCTACAACTCTCTCTCTCTCTCGTTTTCCAGTCTCATCTGGAAGGGAGCTACAACCCCCTACTTCTTTTCATAAAGCATCAAATGATCATCAAGTACATAAAAGTTACAGTCCACTACAGTTATCAGATCAGCAATAACAGAACTAACCCAGAACACCTTATCAACAGAAAAATTCAGTCAGCAGAACATTTTAAGACAAATACGTAGTTTTCCCTTCTGTGGCCTGTGTCGCTACGCAGTTCACCTTCTGCTTTCCTGCGTACACCCGTAGGGATCCTTCTGCCGAACTGCGTGCCCACGCACTGTTCCTTGAACTGCGCTGCGTACTATTACTGCAGGGACGCACCCAGAGATATTATCGCGCCGCGTACTGTTACTGCACGGACGCACCTGAAAACACTATCGCGCCGCGTACTTTTACTACACGGACGCACCTGAACCTTAGTTGCTCTGCGTACCCACGCAGTTTTCCTTCTTCTGCTCTGCATACCGACGCAGGTCTCCTGTTGCTGCTCTGCGTCCCGACGCAGGTCTCCTGTTTCTGCTCTGTGTCCCCACGCAGATCTCCTGTTTCTGCACTACGTACCCACGCAGCTCTTCTGTTAAACACCTGCGTCCTTCTGATTAGGGCCGAATAGGCAGTCCACCAGAATGGCACAGTTGCTCAGATCTGATCATGCGCTCGAGAGATCACCCTTCACAGATTCGCCTTCAACTTCCCTTTCATATAGATCAAGCTTTTAAGACCATAACCCAATATTTCAGATCTAAAGATATTCAATTGCAAAAGATGCTTAGCCAAGTGATCTCCTTTGCTTTATATAGGCAAGCTCCTCCTAAAATCATGGAACAATACCACGAGCCGACACCATAATAACCCAAAACCGTCGGCTAAATACCAAGAGTAAAACATAAGAAACCCCACGTGTGCTTTTCTCTGCCTTGAAATGTGTGCACTAGGGGGACGCACCTCCTGAACGGCTGGCCTGCGTATCTGGACGCGGTCCCTGCATGGTGTACCTGCGGGTACGCACCTTCTGAACTGATTTCCTGCGTACTTCTTTATTTTCAACAAATTTAGGGCCTTGCCACGGGAGTTGCCATCAAGTACAACATTTATAACATATAGCCATACCAGAAACATAATGCCAACATGAGCAGCAGTGAGGGATTGTACTGAGAGCTGGATAGCCTGAGAGCTAAAGCTTTGTGTAATCCTGAGATATTTCCACTTGTATGATAATACAGATAGCGGGGTTTTTAGCTGAGGCTTTCCCCAGAGTATTCTTCTGTGTTTCATGTGTGATTGAATCTTCTTCTCTGTTATATGTGTTCTGTTTGATCTTGCTCAAAATCAATTAAGCTTCTGCAAGTTTGATAATAGAAGTAGATTAAGTATTTTTCTTTAGTACATTGCATAATCAGTTTAATCTACAGTGAGAATTTCTACACTTTTGCCATGAAATTGTCTTTCATGATCCATTGTCCAAGTACTTGAACTATTAAAGATAACATGGATGGTGGAAATGTGAAGAGTGTTGGTATTTCAGATAGTTGAAAACATCAAGGTGCCCCTAGGCCCTCTACAATTTTGTGTTGCCTTGAGGAAAGAGGAAAGGTGACTATTCACATGACCCCTCGCTGGTAAGGAACACCTAGACACCCCTTGACCCACGTGGGATGTGCAAGTACCCGCTCCCTTGCCCCACATGGGATTTTCAAGTACCCACTAATGGGGCATATGATTTATCGACCCACAAAAGAAAACATTCAATTTTGTTTTTCTTTAAATTTTTTTGCTTCTAGATGGTGTCTCAAAACTAGATCTCAAATGGTGTTGTAGATGGCACTCATCAACATGCATTTGCAACTAATGCAGCCTATATTGTCAAAAATATACAACTAAAATGCAAAATAATGTTTGCTTGCCCTTTTCCCTTCACTGAGCATAACTTGAACTACATATTTTGCATTCCACTACGTACCTCTACTTTGATAACAATCAATATGTGTTTTTTGTAACTTTCTTCTCAGTTAACTATGTCTTATAAGAACCCTACCATACCTACATACACGTTTATTGGTTTTCACTCTTTTTAGCTATGTTTCTTTAATTTTCTAACTTTCTATCTATCATATGTTCTTCACGTTGTACATAAAATATTGCTATACAAATAATGCACACTATCTTATCACATGACAATCATAAAAAACAAACAATGCTTATCACAACAACATTTTAACAACAAAAAAACTGTCATGGACATAATATACATAAAAGTAACACATTATCAATATGCATTTTACTTTTACAAAACATTTATGAAAATTTTGGAAATTTTTGGAATTGCACAAGTTCATCCCACATGGTAAGAAACGACATTCATAAGAATGGCATGCTCCATTACTGAAACACCACCATCAATTGAGGCAACTACAATCAAAACAACAATATTCACAACATCAACTTTATCAACATCACCTCCAACAACAACAACAAGCTCTTATTATTGCCTTCCACATTCCCCCACTCCTCCTGTCGATGTTCCTTTGCACCTATAGGTGCAATTGCTAGTAATAAATCAAGGCCGATCATAAATAGAATATTTCAATATGCAAGGTTAAGTAATATTTACATGTATTAAATAATAATAATACTAATATTTTAATGTTGGCAATGTGGTTTATACATAAAATGTTTCAATGTCAATTATGTAAATATTTTTACATTTTGGCCCCTTTTTAGATATCTTTTTTCATCAATTTTGTCTTAAACCCAACAACTCCATGTTCCCCAATTTTGTGTCGAATCCAACAATTCCAAGTTTAAGTTGTGTAGCTCAAATGTATTTTCAAGGTGTTAATCCATTTATGCATTTAAAAATGCAATTTAAAGAATGAAAAATCACACATGGTGTGTGTGTGTGTGTAGAACCGATATAAATCCACCTTAACCATAAATCTATTGTAGGTTTTAACCCTGTACATAACTACCTGCGTACGAATTCTAAAAATAGAAAATAAACAATGACGAGAACATAAAACATAAAACATAAAACATATATAAACAAATATTTTCCCCTGGATCCCAAAATCGGGACTACTAGATTGATTTTTCATTATGTTCATTTCAATGTTACAATACATATATATACATATTGAAGCATTCATAAACCCCAATCCATTAACTCTCGATTAGAACATAAACGTAATTCCCTTGACCAGATCTACAAAATACCATGGGCAGAAAACCATCATGCCAAAAACCATGTGCAAAACCCATGCACAAAACCATAGGTAGGTTCACTCACCTAATATAGGGTCCAAAACAATAATTCCCGGGGTGCTGCCTCAGACCCCGTGCAGGGGGGGCTATCGCCCCCTGAAACCTCCCTACTTCACCTGTCACAATAAACAAGGGGAACTAACACCCCCCCGCGTGTGTGACTAGTCGTGGAAAGAATATAACACACACCCAACATCTATGAAGTGCTCAAAAGGGTCAAAATATCTCAAGGTGCAAACCTTTTTTCAAGTTTTGAACTCTAAAAGAGGTTTACACCTCAAGAGATTTGATCCCTCTCAACGCTTGCTAGATCCATCGTTAAGATGGATCTACACTGGTTTAATTCCATGGCATGTATTAATTCCTTCATATTAAATGATTAAAAAATTACACTTTAAGAATTTTGATTCTGCTTGGTGCTTTAAAGGTTAGGGTTTAAGATGAATCTATACTGGTTTGTTTTTTTGTTTTTTAATATTGTCATATGTAATACCTAACTATTTAATTTGTTATTATCATATATTAATGTACATATATGGTTTTTGTTGGTTATGAAACAACATCACCCCATACCGAACTATAAAGCACCTCACTGCTCCCAATACAATCAACTACAAATTGTCAACTAATAAAAAAATGATCTTTTTTTTTCTAACTCCATTAGTAACTTACGAGCATAAATAAGTTATCATTAATTTTCTTATTACAAACTAATTAAGTGACATTTTTTTTTTAAATCTCCATGACCAACTAATTAAGCAATCTTTGTTATTATTATCATTATTTTTATATAGTAAAATTAATAATCTTTTCTATTTTAAGCTTTAACTCAAAAACATAAATTTAGATTTACTCTAAAAACTGACTTACATATATATGACACAATGAGGCCTATGTGATGTTAACATGACTTGGAAGAAAGGTAAAAAGGTGCCAATAAGATGTAAATATGACACAAAGTGACTAAAAAGTTCCCTAATTTCATGCCACCACAACACTAATGAGACACAAATACAATGCAAGAACCTTCGTGCAAATATGAAATTTCATCATTGTAGCTAAAGGTTTAGTGGTTAACTTAATGTTTTTTCTTCTCCACTCATTGCACTACCACCTCCCAATAATTACAAAAAAAGGATTATGCTCTCTATGAAATCTAGTAGCCCATTGACACACAAATTCCCCTTCATTGTTACAACAAATGAGCTCTCTTTTTATAGAATTGGATGACTTGTTGTTGGTGCTAACTGATCTCTGCATTTCAGGGGCTTAATCATGTCATTAGGGGGGTCAATCCCTCTTAATGCAAAAAAATAAGAGCCATGTGTGAAAATTAACTGAAAATGGTTTCTTATTGTTCTATCTCTTTCCTCTTTTAAAACCACTTCCCTTTTAGCTTTGAGATAGTGGTTTCATGTGTGATGTGACGAAGTTGGTTGTGTGGGTGGTGTGAGCAGCTAAGAAGGGATCTATTGTCTTGGGACCACTTGATCTAAGGGACACATAACCTATTGTACATCCTTTTTGTGGGTCCTCAATGATGTAATCAAAGACAACACTGAGTTGTCACCATCCTCAAGGAGAACCTTGGAAGGCAAAAAATATGTCGAGGAACATGGAAAAATTCACAAGTTAGATCTAAGCCTACTTTTAAGAGCCCAATTAGTCAAGGATAAGTTGTTGGTTTCTTTTGTAGCATTAAGTTTTGGCTCATTGAATGTTACACCATGGAGCGATAAATAAAGTGTCTAGACATTCCATGGTGATCTCTCAGAATGTTTAGTCCTTTAGAATTATCAAAAAAGAATCATGGATGATGTGTCCATTAACAACATGCTTGACTCCAAGCATAGGAAGAGCAATTCCTCTAGTGAGCCCCATATTTACTTTCACACATAAAATGTAGCCTTGGGCTTACACAACCAAGACATATAAACTAGGGTTAGGGTCTCATATATTGACCAAATTAATCAAACCACATAAGTTAAGCTTGAGAAACACATCATTATACTTACCATAATTGCATCATTGAATAACCATTCTTAGATACTTTAACTACTCCAAACAACATATTTTCTTAAACCAAACCCAAATCCAAACTACAACCCAATATTACTCCACTAAACTTCAAGACACCACAAAGATTGGAAAGCTTCATTGCTCCACAAGTGATCTAGATTTATGAAGGAACGAAACGAAATACAAATTTAAACAAAACACATAGATACAATGAAAGAATAGAACTTCAATTAATTAATAACAAGTACTTAAAATTGTTTACATACAGAATGTAACAAATAAGCTCGAGTGATGGTAGCTTATCTCTAAGAAGAGATGTGACAACTCCATGCTTTATGAACTGTGTTATAATGAGGTTTAGAGGCCTTTTTATCATAAAGAAGAAGTGTGAAACCCTAACCCTAAGAGATGAAGCGCTAATGGTTTTGGGCCCCGTTGGGGTAAGTTGGATGACCAATTTCCCGGGGTCGTAACTTTGGCATATGAACTTCGTTTGGCTATCTAATACCTCGTCTAAAAGTTCTCTGTGAGGAGACAAAAAAATAACTTGTAAATCATATTATGACACTTTTCTGGACTCTTTGTTTTCCTAGAAAATATCTTTTAGGACCTCAAAATGGCTTCAAAAGTTTAGGACTTGAAAAATTGCCAAAAATAGAAATTTGTGCTAAAGTTAAGGAAACTGCAAGGAAACAATGTTCTGGCTCCAAGTGGAATAAGCAAATGACTACCAATATCTACTTGGATCAACAAGGCATAACATAACTGCAATTAAACATCACTGTATTATTTCATTTCCTCATTTTGATACACACAATACAACTATTTATACGTCATTGTTATGAGTGGGGATAAGTATCATTTGACACAATTGTCATTTTAAAGCAACTTTTAAAAAGGTTACCTACTCACCATCATCTCATGTCCACCACATGTCATATCATTAATATTCCACATGAATCATGACTATAATATAAATCTAAATTTAAAATTAATACATGTGACAACACACAACTTGTAATCATTTGTTATACACTTGCCATTAACAATTTTGCATGTCAAGAGTGTGTTGAATGATATTTCTTTTTTTTACCCTTAAGGTGTAGATTAGTTGGTTTGTGTGGGGTTTAGTTCCCATGAAGTCATTGGTTCAAATCTAATGACAAAGGTTATGGATGAGTGCTAGGTTGTGATGGGTAAACTTTTTCTCACAAAACATGCAAGCTCGATCAACCATCACACATTCAATCTTTGTAACAACATCTACTTAGACAAATCATTCTTCCATCCAAAATTAATATTAACCCAAACCTAAACTCAACCTCACGTCCAAAAAACCAAAAAACATAGCACCCTCCTACTTTTCTCATGATTACATCCACCTTGTCTCACAACTATTAATACTAATAGATAAATGGGTCACATCCCCCCTCATCCATTTGATAAGAAAAAGGGGGGTGATGAGCAATGTAAATGGATAAGATTTTCTGCGCTTCTCGTGAATTCGAGTGTGTTCCATGACCAAAAGTTTTCGAGACCATTATTAATGGGCTCCACCGAGACAATGTTGGGCTCCTTAGTGACTTTCCCGGTCGGTCAGCAAGAGCGGATGCTAGATATTTTTTTATCAATGCTAGATATTTTCCTCAACCTCAACCGGTATCATACGCCGACTCCCGAAAATAAAAAAAATAGAAAGAAAAAACGAATATGCTTCCCTCTGACGCGAAGGCGAACGGTCACGTGGGTGCGGGGTCCACTGCTCAAAGGTGAAGACGACGTGCTAACCGATCATCGCCATCGGATGCTTGCAGATAACGTCCCACTGTTAAGAATCAAGTAAAATCGTACACGAATATGCCAATTCACCTAATACGGGCCGCCGCGTGGGCTCGAGCCCTGTCCCCGAGTGGACTGACTGTTAGATCGCCGGGAGTTTCTTTTAACCGGGGTTAATCGGGGAGAGATACAGTGGGCAGACGAGGGGTTAGGGTTTCAGTTAGGGTCTGCAAACGCTATAAAGACAGAGATGGGGGTCTCTCCAATCTCACTCGTTTATGGGGCGGTCTGTCCCTGGTTCGTATTGGTTCTGTTCGTTTTCGGTTCTGGTCCTGGATCTGGTCCTGTGTTAGTGGTTTCTTGCTCTCTCTTGTTCTGTCAAGTTTTCTTAAACTTCAGTCTGAGAAGATGGCTTCAGCAGATGTTGAGTTCCGATGCTTCGTTGGAGGTCTTGCATGGTCTACTGACGACAGAAGCCTGCAGGAGGCTTTCAGCCCCTATGGCGAAGTCGTGGAATCCAAGGTAAAGCCATTATTTGTGTATTAATCTCTCGAATTCTCATGGTCATGTCCATTTTGTCATAATTAGGGTTTATTATTTTTGGGGTTTTGATTTGATAGGTTTTATTAGGGTTTGCTTTTGGGGTTTTGAATTTTCACAGATTTAATCATTTTCTGAGGGTTTCTCAAAACTAGGGTTTGCTTCGGGGTTTTGGGTTTGACGAATAAAGTTCTTTTCTGAGGGTTTGTCTCTGGATTTGTTTTCTGCAGATTATAAGTGATCGGGAAACCGGTAGATCCCGTGGATTCGGCTTCGTGACCTTCAACGATGAGCAATCGATGAGGGACGCCATCGACGCAATGAATGGCAAGATGCTTGACGGGAGGAGCATCACCGTTAATCCAGCCCAGTCCAGAGGAAACGGGGGTGGTGGTGGAGGCGGTGGCTCTCGTGGCTACCGTGGGGGCGGTGGTGGTGGGGGTTACGGTGGAAGCCGTGATCGTGGCGAACGTGGTTATGGCGGTAGTGGCGGCTACAGTGGTGGTGGTGGTGGTGGTTATGGTGGCGGCGGTGGCGGCTATGGTGGTGGTGGCGGTTCTCGCTATGGTGGTGGTGGTTCCGATGGTGGTAGCTGGAGGAGATAGGCAATATGATGCCACGCTAGGGTTTTTTTTGTCTGCAAGTGGTCTTATGTTTTGGTTCTGTAATAATCCTGTTGGAGGTAGAGCTATATGCTGGTAACTGTCCCTGGGCTTGGTATTTCGATGTTCTGTAAACTGTGTCTGGTTTTTGATCTGGATCTCTGTTGCTCTCGATGAGCTGTATCGAAGCGGAAAATCTGGTTCTAATACGTCTGTAATTGCAATCTGAATATGCACTATACGGTTTTACTATCTCGTGGTTATGGTTTCTTCTTCGAAGGTTGCGAATTTGTAGTGTTTTTCAAAATGACCTGAATATGCAGTTTCACGAAATAATTTGTTTCTGATGTCACATATAGACGCGTTATTTTTGCTTCATGTATTCTGTAATGCTCCTCTGGGTGGGGTGTTTTGATGGTAGGTCTCTGTAGCGTAGTGTTTGTTCTGTAACTCCCATTCTTGTTGTAAATTTTGTGTAATGGGTTTCTGCACACTGTTTCAATATAGATACTTATGTAACATTGGGTTGGTTCTGCTATTTGCTGAGCACTAGTAAGTGCCTTCACACAAATCACTATGTGAATCGGGATTCCAGTGCTCTCGTACAAACTATAGGCCAGTTAGTTGCCAAACGGTAGATAGATCGGATGGGTTTGTGCATACTGTTTCAATATCGATACTTCTGTAACATTGGGCTGGTTATGCTATTTGCTGAGCACTATTAAGTGCCTTCACACAGCGCTATGTGAATCGGCATGTCAATGCTCTCTTTCAAGCAATAGGCCAGTTAGCTGCCAAACGGTAGATAGATCGGTTCTATTATGTGTTGGAATTTTGGGTAAGATAAGTCGTTTTGTGATGATGGTAGAATAGGTTTAAATGTTACAAGTTAGGAATTTTAGGCTATATCAGTGGTTTTGTTATGGTTGAGACTAGGTTTGAAAGTGCAAGGTTTGTAAGGGTTGGGACTGTTATTTGGTTGGGGGGGGGTGGATTTTTTTTTGTTTATTTACTCCTTTTGATTACTTCAAAGACCATGTAATAACCATGTAATATTCCTGTTGATTGTAGAGCTTATATGCTGGTAACTGTCCCTGGGCTTGGTGTTTGATCTGCTCTAAACTGTCTGGTTTTAGATCCGGATCTCTGTTTCTCTCGATGAGCTGCATCGAAGCGGAAAATATGGTTCTATTACATCTGTAATTGCAATCTGAATATGCACTATAGTTTTACTATCTTAACGTTGTTGTTTCTTCCTTTGTTTTTAAAAGTGACCCGTTTTCACGAAATAGTTTTGGTTTCTGGTGTCACATAGACACTTTTTGTTGAAGTAGTCTGTAATGGTCCCCTGCGTAAGGGGGTTGGGGTTTTTATGTAAGTTCCCTCTATCATAGAGGTTGTTCTGTGACTGCTATACCTGTTGTAAATTTTGTGTAATGGATTTCTGCATATTCTGTTTCGAAATCTATACTTCTGTAACATTGGGCTGGTTCTGTTGTTTTCTGAGCACTAAATGCGTTCACAAAAAGCACTCTGTTTATCGGCATGTCAATGCACGTCAATACTCTCGTACAAGCATAGGCCAATTAGTTCCCAAACGGCAGATAGATCGGTGCTGTTTTTTGTATTGTAATTTTAGGCTAGGTCAGTGGTTTTGTGGTGGTTGATATTAGGTTTATAAGTGCAAGGTTTGTGTGTTTTTGGAGTGTTGTTTGGTAGGGGTTTCGGTGGATTTTTTTATTCTGTTATATTCCCTATCGTGAAAGCTATACACCTAGGTTGTGTTTGCAAACCTCAAAAATTATAATACTCTCGTACAAGCATAGGCCAATTAGTTCCCAAACGGCAGATAGATCGGTGCTGTTTTGTATTGTAATTTTAGGCTAGGTCAGTGGTTTTGTGATGGTTGATATTAGGTTTAGAAGTGCAAGGTTTTTGTGTTTTGGGAGTGTTGTTTGGTAGGGTGTTGTTTGGTAGGGGTTTCGGTGGATTTTTTTATTCTGTTATATTCCCAATCGTGAAAGCTATACACCTAGGTTGTGTTTGCAAACCTCAAAAATTATGATCACTCGTTCCTAGTTATTTTTAGCCTAGATCAGTAGGTTTGTGATGGTTCAGAATAGTTAAAACTAGGTTTGTTTACAAACTTTAATAGATAGTTGATATCATTCATTCCTGGGAATTTGAGCCTATATTAGTGGTTCTGTGATGGTTGAGACTAGGTTTAAATGTGCCGGACTTTTGAGGGTTATTTAAATCAAGGCGCGTGTTTCAAAAATGTAATTAAAAGGCTTGCATGCATTGTATCACCTAGGACAGATACGTAGCAAACCGTATCAAGTCACAGTAAGCAGTTGTATGGTATAAGCTGAGACAATGGACCTCCTAGTAGGATCATCTCTTGTCACAGTAAGCAGCTGTATTGTATAAGCTGAGACAATGGGCCTAGGACAGATACGTAACAAACCGTATAAAGTCACAGTAAGCAGCTGTATGGCTGAGACAATGGACCTAGGACAGATACGTAACAAACCGTAAGCTGAGACAATGGGCCTAGGACAGATACGTAACAAACCGTATAAAGTCACAGTAAGCAGCTGTATGGCTGAGACAATGGACCTAGGACAGATACGTAACAAACCGTATCAAGTCTGTTTGGTAGCTGTCTTGTTAACACATACTTAGCGGATGAGCATATAGGGCTCATCTATTATCGTGGAATCATCTATATGGCATAAGATGAGGCAATGTAATTAAAATCCAGTCAGTTAGGCACATGTCTTGTTAACACATACGTAACTAATGACTGTTTCCTCACCTTTGTTTAATGGTAGTAACCTCGTCTTTAACATAGAATAGGGGTGTCGAAGGAATTGAACAGAGCAGTCTATTAGTACTAATGTGGACACAGCTTGAGATCGGTAGTGGTTTTAAAGGAATTGAACAGAGCAGTCTAGTACTAATGTCTATAGCTTGAGATCAGGTTGGTGTGGGGATTTGATGCGGAGATTTGTTTCTAGGCTCTTAAGCCCCTGACAGGGATAGTTGGTTGGTTTGTTTGGTGAGAGGTTTGTTTCATGCAGGTTGTAGCAGTCGGTGGTTGGTTTGTTTGTTTGTTGAGAGGTTGTAAAGGATTGTTACATTTAGTAGGTTGTGGCAGTTGGTTGGTTTTTTAATATGTTAAGAGGTGTTAAAAGTTTGTTTCTGGGCATGGGGAGTGATGTTTGGTTTGTTCACACCTGTTTTTGAGAGGTGAGACGGGAAAGGGTAGTGTACATATCTGTGTGATATGGGGAGCTGTTAAATGATCTTGTTTACTGGAGCGTTAAATTTGTATGTTTGTTTTGTTTTGTTTTGTGTTTTTTTTCGCTGGATACTGGCAATTAAAAAAAACTCGTGGTTACACATTTTCATTTTCTTGTATAATCGTAATTAAATAACAATTAAGGAATGATTATAGGGTGTTTTTTTGGATTGAGGAAGGAACTGGATTTTTTATTATTCAAAATAAGATGGGGAGTGATGTTTGGTTTGTTCACCTGTTTTGAGAGGTGAGACTACATATCTGTGGGATATGGGGAGCAGTTAAATGGTCGCGACAAATTTGTATGTTTTTGTTTTTTTTTTTCGCTGGATACTGGCTATTAAAAAGAACTTGTGGTCACACATTTTCATTTTCTTGTATAATCGTAATTAAATAACAAGGAATTTCTGATTATAGGAGTTTGATTTTTTTTTTTTTGGTTTTCTGTTTTTTTTGGATCGAGGAAGGAACTGGATTTCTTATTATTCAAAATAAGATGGATTATTATTATAAAAAATCCTCAGATAAAGGAAATGGATTTAGCAACCTGTGTGATGTTCATGAGAAAAGCAGATATTCATGACAACCTCCTGGATTTAATATCATGAAAAACTAGAATTTTCGCATTGCTTACTGAGATTTTTCATAATGTTTCGCCTTAGATATTCATCACAATGCGATATTCGTCACAATCTCCTGTCACAATCAGATATTCATGACAACTTCCTGGATTTAATATCTGAAATTTTTTCGTCTAGCTTACTGAGATTTTTCATAATGTTTCGCATTAGATATTCATCACAATGCGATATTCATAACAATATCTTGTCACAATCAGATATTCATGACAACTTCCTGGATTTAATTTAGTATCATGGAAAACTAGAATTTTCGCCTAGCTTACTGAGATTTTTCATAATGTTTCGCATTAGATATTCATCACAATGCGATATTCATCACAATCTCCTGACACAATCATATATTCATCACAATCTCCTGACACAATCATATATTCATCACAACCTCCTAGATTAAATATCATGAAAAACTAGAATTTTCGGGTAGCTTCCTGAGATTTTTCATAATGTTTGGCTTAGCTTACCGAATTTTTTCGGTTTTTTTTGTAAATCTAGCAATATCACAATATCCTGTTATAAGCGGATATTCATCACATCCTCCTGGATTTAATATGACGAAAATCTATAATCTTCGCCTAGCTTTCTGAGATTTTTCATAATGTTTTGATTAGCTTACTGAGATTTTTCGAATTTTTTGTAAATTTGGCAACCTAAAATACTGAGATTTTCGTCACAACCTCCTGGATTTAATATAATTATAAACTAGATTTTTTGCCTAGGTTACCGAGGTTGTTTTTCATAATGTTTCGCTTAGCTTACTGAGATTTTTCGAAAATTGGTAAAATATTTTTATACTTTGAGTAGTCTCAATTTTTCTTGGATTTTGGAAAAAAAATCCCGATTTTTAGTTGTTTTTTGGCAAAATATTTAAAAACAGAATTTTAAATTTTAATATTTGATTACATAGATTTTTACGGTTTTCGTAGGTATCTCATACATTAACCTATTGCATGCCAAGTGGCCTCGGTAGAGTCTTTTAAATTTATATTATTTCAGATATAGGTATAAATTTCGTAGATATCTCGCACACCTTATCCCATATCAGTGGCCTCGGTAGGTGGACTATCTTAAATCTTAGTGAAATAATTTTAACTTTAAATTTCATAATATATCTAGAAGATGGATATCTCACATATCTTTGTAAAATATAACCAAACTAGGTGGTTTCTGTTTGTCACCTATGCAAACGCTACTGTCAAAGCAAACGGCACAATCGTAACGCTACTGTCAAAGCAAACGGCACAATCGTAAACGAAGACACTTGTCACAGAAGAACTCTAGTTATCACTATCATAAACAAAGGAACTTATTACAGATGTAACTATTTAGTTGTGCAATCTCAAACAAAGAAACTTATCAGAGACCATTATTATGTAACAACTCTAGTTAACAAGGAATCTTTATCACAGAGCAGAATTTGCACATCATAGTTATAATGTAACAAATATAGTAAACCCTACTGTAAACAAAGGAATTTATTACATATATAACAATTCGTATTAACTAGCTATTTAACTAATCTTATCTCGCATATCTTGGCTTCTGTTTATCAACTACCGAAACTATAGTTGTGTAATTTTAAACAAGAAACTTAATCACAGATCAGAATTTGCACGTCACATTTATTATGAAGTTTTAAATAACTTATTTAACTCGTCTTTTAAACAAATAATCACTATCACAGATGCACTTGAAGCGTTGATATCGGGTTGTTGTTATTGTGCGGGTGTTTGCTGGGAGAGTTGTTTGTTAGTTGATAGGTTTTAGAGGCTGTAAGTGTTTTATGTAGGGTGGGTCGGGTTGAGGTTGTGGGGCGTGTGAGTGATATTTGTTGAGAGGTTTCGGAGGCTTGAAAGTGTAGTGTTAGGTGGTACCGGTCGAATATGGGGAGGGTGGAAGTGTCTTGTGTAGAAGGGAGCAGTCGAATTATTGGGGTTATGAATCTGCGGGCGATGGGATTCATCTGTGGATTATAACGGGGTCATACATCCGCAGAAGCGATTTTCTGTGCAGCGTAGTGGGTGTTGATAATTAGTTATCTGGGTTATTGTTGTAGATATATTGGGAAGGATTATATTTAATTTGAACGATTATTTCGTTTTCATAAGTTTTTATGAAAATCAAATAATTAAATATCTATTTTTTTTTAGAGATCTAAAATTTAGTTGTAAATTTCATACATACCTTACTCATCTTTATCCCATACCAAAACTCATTTTTCACATACCAGAACTCGGGTTATATCTTCAACAAAGAACTCGGGGGTTATATCTTCAACAAAGAACTCGGGTTATAACAATAAATGAAGAACACAAATAAATAAATTATTTATTTATTATGGCATATTTAATTTATTTATTATGGCATATTTTGTTAATATGATAGAAAAAAAATCAAAGTTTTTCTGGTGCTTTGGGGTTTTTCAGGGTGATAAATATTTGGTTTATTGTGGTCGAAAAATCAAAGCTTTTTTGGTTCGAGTTTTTCTGGTTTAATTTAAATTTAGCAGGAATTTATTGAAATCACATATGTGATAAGTAACCCTTATTGAAATACTTTGGGGGTTTTCATGTACTGAATCTATAACATCAATTTAAATAACACAAATAAAAATTTCAACTTAATTTTGACTTTAAATTTATGACATATCACAAAAAAAACCTAAAATTCAAAAATTGAACTAAAAACAACTCCAAAATTTTTAAAAACAAATATGTTAATAAATGAAAAATATTTATATTTGACTTTAATCTTATCACGTACCTTAAAAAAACCTAATTATTTTAATCTTATCACGTACCTTGAAAAAACCTAATTATTTTAGAAGTGATTTTCTGTGCAGCGTAATGGGGGTTGATAATTAGTTATCTGGGTTATTGGTGTAGATATATTGGGAAGGATTATATTTAATTTGAACGATTATTTCGTTTTCATAATGTTTTATGAAAATTAAATAATTTTAAATATCTATTTTTTTTAGAGATCTAAAATTTAGTTGTAAATTCATACATACCTAACTCATCTTATCCCATACCAAAACTCATTTTTCACATACCAGAACTCAGGTTATATCTTCAACAAAGAACTCGGGTTGTAACAATAACTGAAAAACACAAATAAATAAATTATTTATTTAATTTGTTTATTATGGCACATGTAGAAAAAAAAATCAAAGTTTTTTTGGTGTCTTTGGGTTTTTCAGGGTGCTGAATATTTGGTTTAATGTGATCAAAAAATCAAAGTTTTTTTGCTTTGAGTTTTTCTGATTTAATTTAAATCTAGCAAGAATTTATTGAAATCACATATATGATAAATAACCCTTATTGAAGTACTTTGAGGTTTTTCATAGTACTGAATCTATATAAATCAATTTAAATAACACAAATAAAAATTTCAACTTAATTTTGACTTTAAATTTATGACATACCATAAAAAAAAACCTATAATTCAAAGATTGAACTAAAAACAACTCCAACAATTTTACGAACAAATATGTTAATAAATGAAAAATATTTATATTTGACTTTAATCTTATCACGTACCTTAAAAAAACCTAATTATTTTAATCTTATCACGTACCTTGAAAAAACCTAATTATTTTAGAAGTGATTTCCTGTGCAGCGTAATGGGTGTTGATAATTAGTTATCTGGGTTATTGGTGTAGATATATTGGGAAGGATTATGTTTAATTTGAACGATTATTTTGTTTTCATAATGTTTTATGAAAATTAAATAATTTTAAATATCTATTTTTTTTTAAGAGATCTAAAATTTAGTTGTAAATTTCATAGATACCTCACTCATCTTACCCCATACCAAAACTAATTTTTCACATACCAGAACTCGGGTTGTAACAATAAATGAAAAACAAATAAATAAATTATTTATTTATTATGGCAAATTCGGTTAATATGGTCGATCAAAGAAAAATCGAAGTTTTTCTGGTCTAAATGTAAGATTGAAGTTTTTTATGGTGCTAAATATTCAGTTTAATGTGGTTGATCTAAAAAAATTAAAGCTTTTTCACAATGGAAGTGCTTTAGCGGTTTTTCTGGGTGTTGAATATTTGGTTTTAAGCTTTCGCACAATTGAAGTGTCCTAGGGGTTTTTTAGGGTGCTGAATATTTGGTTTAATGTCGTAGAAAAATCAAAGCTTTTTTGGTGAGTTTTTCTGGTCTAATTTAAATTTTAGGGTGCTGAATATTTGGTTTAATGTCGTAGAAAAATCAAAGCTTTTTTGGTGAGTTTTTCTGGTCTAATTTAAATCTGGCAGGAATAGTTTGAAATCACATATGTGATAAGTAATCCTTATTGAAGTACTTTGAGGGTTTTCATGGCGCTGAATCTATATATAAAGTCGAAAAATCAATTTAAATAATACAAATGAAGATTTCAACTTAATTTTGACTTTAAATTTATCACATACCATAAAAAAAAACCTAAAATTCAAAAATTGAACTAAAAACAACTCCAACAATTTTAAGAATAAATATGTTAATAAAATGAAAAATATTTATAATTTAAAATTGATTAGGTATTTGACTTTAATCTTATTACGTACCTTAAAAAAACCTAATTATTTTAAGAAATGAAAATAATTTTAAATTTCCATCTTATTAGTCCCTGCCATGTGGCAGGGACTATAGTAATCGAAAACGAGGTGGTTGGCATTAATTGAGCTGTTTATTAGGCAGGTTAATCTGGTATAATCAAACTTTTCAGGAATATATTCATCTATCCTCTTATTTAGCCTCACCATATACTATATTTATAAATTTGCTTGCATTTTGATGCTAAAGTAAACCCTGGTAAATTAATGCTAACATTAGTTGATGTTAGTTTTCATGAATTTAATGTTATGTTAGATATATATGATGAATTAGAGATATATATCTCATTCTGTGAGTAAACCATTAAAATACTCGCATACAATTTGCATGAATAAACATATTCACATACAATTTGCATGAATAAACAAGTGGCGAGTGATAGGAGGATGTAAGTGGCTAGTGAAGCCAACGCATGCAGAGGTAGGTCTTTAGCAGGGTTTTTATTATCAAACTTGCTTTCACAATTACAATTATATTTCTGCACTGCCTCACAATTCTTCACAATTCTTCACAAGTCTGTTTCAGAATTCTTCCCGAACTACTTCACAATTCTTCCTCCACGCTTCAACTGTTTCGGAATTCTTGCCTAGCTGGTTGGACTGCTTCACAACCCTGTTTCGGAATTCTTGCTTGGCTGCTTGGACTGCTTCACAAGTCTGCTTCAGAATTCTTGCCTGGTTGCTTGGTCTGCTTCACAAGTCTATTTCAGAATTCTTCCCCGACTGCTTCACAATTCTTCATCCACCTACTGTTTCATAATTCTTGCCTCACTGCTTTGACTATTTCAGAATTATCCGTTCACAATTTTTCTTTTGCTTGTTTCACAGTTTCACAATTATTTGCTTTATGCACAATATAGTAGCAAGATTCCTGTGAAATTACTCTCAGAATGTGAAAGAGTACAAAATTTGAAAGAGTAAGAGACTATTTGAGATAAATCACTAGTGGAACAAATCAAGAATTCAGGTTCATATGCAAGAAAATATTTTTCCTTTTCTTTTTTGGTTGTATGCGCCTATGCCCAACCACTGTTAATTTCTGGTTTTCCAAGTTTATAAAATAAACCTCTACTAATTACTTGTTTTCTAGGTTCATAAAGATAAAAGCAGTTTTAAATAAGAAAATAAAAATTTGTAATTGAAATTCACACTTTCACCTTTGCTTTGGGCACCGCTGCTGTCTATTTGCCTTCACTGAACTGTTACCAACTCCAATCGCTCCGTGCATTAATACTTATCTTTGGAATTAATGCCCCAAATTGCCACGTTCACCAACTTCTCAGAGAGCTAGCTTTTCCACCGCCTTCCAGACAACGTTCACTGGAATCACACTTGCTTTATTAATCTTACCTTTGTAGGCACTTTGACCTTTTTGCTATTTCTCTTCTGAATGATTCCCCTGGGTTTTTTATTGGCTTTCTCTTCGACCCTCTGCACGCCATCACTCCTTCCTTAGCGTCTTCTGACAACGAATTTCTTTGCTTCCATCCTCAACGAACTTCATCACATACCCTGATTGGAGGACAAGGTTGAGCCCACAAGAAGACAGTGAGTTGGACAGGAACAACCAGTCGTTTTCTAGGTTCATATTAATCACTAGTTTTTTAGGTTCATAAAATAAAAGCGGTTTTACCTAAAATTCTAGGTTCATAAAATAAAAGCAGTTTTAAATAAAAAATTGTAATTTAAATTCAGTATTCTGCTAGGTTCATAAAATAAAAGCGGTTTTTCTTATCTAAGAAAATAGAAAACTGTAATTTAAATTTAGTGTTCTGCTATTTTTCAAGTGATGAGATTCAGGAGACGAAAGCATTTTGAAACAACAAATTGTTGCGGCAATTCTTCTACTGTTCTGCAAAGATCCCTGTCACAGAGATCAATATCAAGAATTAATGGATTCTGAATATTCATTCCCATACAACAGGCTCAAGTAATTGATTAATTTGATATAAACCTAAAAAATGCTACATAGAATTCAATTTTCAGAAACTATTGGCCTAAGGCGTGCAAATCAGCTTAAAAAAACATGCAGCGATGATAAATTAAATTGCTCTTACTCTGCACATCTTGTTACAACACTATTTGCTGTAGCAGAAAGCTCCATCTTGCTCCATCTTTTCATGCGTTGCAGTTTCTTTAATTCTTTGAGCATAATGCTGCATGTTGTTATTATTTTTCTCTGCCAGTGATGGCAACCTCCCTCTCTGTATCAGGGGATGGACAACAGCGTTCCTAGCCACGTGTCTCTTGCACGCACATCGACCCGCTGAGAATGAAACAACACAGACTCAGAAGAACACTCTTAAATATATTTGAATGTTACTAATAAAATATTTATATTTAAAAAACATATTCTGTTGAACTTAATGGTAAACTTTATTCGAATTTTATTGGAAAATTTGAACTCAAACTGAACTTTATCCTTGTCGAACCTGAATGAACCCAATCCGTGTCACTTGGTCACTGCCAAGTGCCACTTCACTCACTTTGCATTACTACAATATTGTACACTTTACAACGCACATCAGGTAAGAGGGCAAATTGAATTGACTGCTTGCCAAATATGATCCATCATCACACTGCCCATGCTTCTATGTCTTCACATAATGGCCTGAATGGGTATACTGACTTGCCTTAAGTCTTGATCTTGACAAAATTTTGGTCGGGAACATTGATTTGATGAACATGGAAGCTTTCTAAAAGTTGTTGAACACAATTGCATACACACCTTCAAGCAAAATATTATGTATGAACAACAGTGCCCAGAAGATCAACCTATGAGCTCTTATCGCAATCACATAGAATACCATCAAAGGAGTACTAGAAAGTCTGAGATCTCTGCACTCACAAAATTAACCATACAAAGAATTTTTTTGATCAATTCAAATGCAGCGAAACTCTTAGACCCCGGTGATTGAACTAAAGGAGGTGAATAAAATGAAGAAAATCATATGCACAAGCACAAATTAGAGGTAGAAACTAGAAAAAGCAAGCCACGTCCCGAGCAATCAATTAGGCGCCTTGCCTCTGAAAGCGAATTTCGTAGCAATTGCAACCAAATATTCACGATCTCTGGGGGTGCTTTCTGTGGATCTTGGAAAAAGAGGGTGGCAATATCCTCGGTAATAAGATCAGTGAGCTGCTGGATGACTGGGTCGATTATGGCGTTGCCTGCTACCCTGGTCACCATCACCATGGCTTTCTTGCTATTGCGGGAGATTAGCGCAGAGAAAAAAGAATAAGAGAATGTTGAGCGTATATTTGCAGCAGAAACCGCAGAACTGCTGAAGAGGGACTATGATGGAATGATGGATTGTGCGTATATCTGCGGCTCATGGTTTGCCTCGAGCTAAAGCTAAAGCGAAAGCGTTGAATTCGTCGATTCGAGATTAGGGATCAATCAAGAAGGATATTGCGGCTTGGACAGACTTTCCTATGTGCGCTGCTTACTCCTTGTTTGGTCAGTGGGACCCGCGTAAGTCAATATTTCAGTGATCTTACTTGCTCCACAGGGATCACGCAATGCGCTTTCTTCCCCACCATCCCTGCCTGCGAGCCTAGGACCGCTTAGCTTTGACACTGATGGTAGCATAGCGTATTCGCGTAGAAGACACTGAGGCAAGGAAGGGAGGTAAGAGTAGCAGCGACGGGGACAGAGATAACAGCAGTGGCAAAGAGAGTTTAAAAAATGATTGCATGTTTAGACAAGTGGAAAACATGCGCGTCTTAACCTGGCACAACCACAATTACATACATATATCTTGGAAAGTCGCTAAAATTCATTGCATGTTAGCCCATTCTCGAATGATATTTAGAATGATTAAGTAGGAACTCTCACGGGTTTCGGGGTAATGGTCGCTAAAATTCATTGCATGTTAGCCCATTCTCGAATGATATTTAGAATGATTAAGTAGGAACTCTCACGGGTTTCGGGGTAATGGTAGGTAATCTTAGATGCCTCCTTAAATTCCTAATTACTAGTTTGTTATGGCGGGGATAGAAATGTTTATCGGTCAGGTGTGCCCCTGGTCACATTTCAAAAGCCATTTGTTAGAGCATAGGTATACTTTTCTTTGCCCGCTGGATGTTAGTTGACTGTATTATTTCTCTTAAGAGGGATTAAAGGAAAGGTTCACTTGACATCATTCATAGGTCAGATAGCCTCAGCGTTTTTATGCAATTTGCCTCCACCCCTATGTCTTTTCCAACTCGGTTAATGAGCTCTACTTACTATCGCTAAGAATACGCTGCTTTCCAACTCAGTTAATGAGCTCTGCTTACTATCGCTAAAAATATGCTGCTTTGGTGGCAGGGATTTGCTGCCTTCGCCGCCATACTTATATTATCTTAGGTTTTATTTATCACCCTGCCAAAACTGTAGTTAAACATGAATCATAAACAAGAAACTTATCACAAATCGAAAGTCACGAAAATCTTAAAACAACAAATTTTAACAGCTTATCACAGACCAAAACATTTAAATAAGAATCAAATTTAAACCACTTAAAACAACTTATCACAGACCAAAACTTTTAAACAAAGAATCTTATTACTGACTAAAACTCTAGATACACTTGAATGAATACATGAAGGTACACTATTATAATCTATTTCACAAACCAAAGATTCACTTGAATAAATACATGAAGGCACACTGTCATTATAATCTACATAAAGTTATACTAAAGAATCTTATCAAAGATTTTTTTCCAGACCAAAGATATACGTGAATAAATACATTGAATGCACACTCCAAAACTGTACATACGCTACGAAAAATACAAGTGTAATTACAACACAATTTTATTACAAGCCCAAACAAATATTCTAACCATAAACTAAATCTCCAGATACACTTAAATGAATACATACATAATGGCACACCAAAATTATACTCTATATAAAATTCGTACATAAAGGCACACCTAAATTATAATCTATATATTCATATGTAGAAAATTGAGTTAAGAGGAATTGAATTTTATAAAAGCACACCTAGTTTATAATTTATACACTGGAGATGCATTGATTTTTGACCAAACTCAGATGCACTGGAATGAATATAAGAAGGCACTCTGGTTCTTGTCCAAACTCCAGTTACACACTTGAACGAATATAAAAAAGGGTACGTGTGCTCTGGATGTCTTTTCTCTATGCAACGGGATGCAGCGAATTCGAGATCTGAAATTTTCCATATTTGATTTGTCATTTTAGCATGTATACCGGGAACAAAACCTGGAGACGGACACTCTTTCCAAGCGTGTCTTTCAATGGACATTTATGAATATGTGGTTGATAGTATCATTTGTGGCCAAGTTATTTTGAGATCTGATGGAGAGACATTTTGTAATCATATGAATATGTGGTTGATAGTATCATCTGGCCAAAGTTATTTTGAAATCTGATGGAGAGACATTTTGTTTTCTTACTCAGAAATTTTGGTACCATCTATCCCTATTTTGTTATGTTTTTTGCTCGCAGAGTATATATCAATAGAAATATTTTTTAGTTATACATATGGAGTTTACAATTCAGATTGGGCAAAGCCTGTGAAGTAATAAAGTTTTTTGGTTATATGTATATGGAGTTTACAATCCACTTGAGCAAAGCCTGCAATAAATGTAGGTTGATATAAAATATAATCTTCACATCTAATGAAGATATGTTTTTTTTCTTCTAAAAAAAGCATACTGTAATTATAATTTTATACGGAGAAAACTTGAATGAATATGAGAAGCCATACTGGTTTTATAATCTATGTGGAGTTTATATGGAGAAAACTTGAATGAATATGAGAAGCCATACTGGCTTTATAATCTATGTAGAGTTTATATGGAGAAATTTTAATTGGATGATTTACTTCATATATGAAACTATAAAACAAATGCAGGGATCATTGATGTACGAATCAATTGGAAGGAAATGGATCACTTATTTTCTTTGGTTGATGGTAAGTGGTCCAATTGTTTAACAATTGCAGTGATTTTCAGAGGAAATAAAAAAATTGTTAAAATTTCCAAGAATTCTTTAATGGAAATAAAGAAGCATTATTTTTTTTTCGTTGTTTGAATATGTCTACTCCTATATTGATACAAAATATTTTTACATAGAGGCAGCGGCCTCGAGAAGTTTAGCCCAGAGAGACGGCATACTCACATTATATAGCTGAAAATTGACCAAAATGACTCGTTGTTGACTCACTAGAAGAGCTTTTAGGACTAGGACCATGAGTAGTGCATAGAAACAGAACACAACATTGTCAAAACTGTACACTGACCAGAGGTAATTCAAGGACCAAAACGGAATGTCTGGGCTTATACATATAAACAAGGAAGCGCTGCCTAGGTCAAAACTGTAATCTGATCCATAAAGCAACTGTACCCATAACTTTGAGCAACAGGGAAACAAAAACCAAAGAACGCAGACCTGTTTAAGCTTCATGAGTGGTGGAAGGCGACTCTTCAACGATACGACACCCATAATTGAAGGGGTCATCATCTTCAGAGGGATGGCCCTCTTTGCCTGAAGAACCGCCACCAGTTGGGACACTCGGACCAACTTGAGTTTGCATTTCCTGGGTAGCAGTACCACCTGGAACCTTATTCTGCTTGCTGTAAAGCTGAAAAGTTCCAGGCGAATCTTCCGCCCTCGTCTCCATAGTCACTCCTGGAGTTGCGGCCACCAGACCAACAGTACCCTCGCGCAACTCAATGGTGACAGAAGCAATGAAAGAGTGATTACTGAGAGTGCAGGGGAATTGAAAACGAGCAGTGTGAGAGTGAGAGTTGTGAGAGCTCGACGCTAATTCATGTTGCCCTCGACCTCGTCCACGACCGCTCCTGGTAGCGGGATAGCGATCAGAGCCGAAGCCCGAGGAGTAAGACGAGGAATCCGTGGTAGAGGAGGAGGGCTGGCGGATAACTTGCCCACGGGAGCTTCCCCTCTTGCAGCCCATTCTTTGGCGCAATTTAGGCATGTTGAAAAGAGCAGGAGGAGTTGAATAGGCAGCAGAACTGTGCAGGCCGGGGGAGACTGAAAGGGGCAGAGCTTCAGCATGCAGAGGAGCGCTGAGAATGACAGAGGACGAGTGACACTTAAAATTGCAGGAAGGACTTTGGAAAGCATGAAATCCTGGCTGAGAATCAACACCGCAATCTTGAGCACAACGATTACCTGGTCTGGTCCGAGAGCAGGGCTCTGCAGTGACAAGGGAGCAATACATTCGCAGGGGAGGAGCATTGAGGAATTGGAGGAGCGCCATAACAGAAGAACAAGAAGGCTGGTATGGAGGGACGAGCTGCATTAACGCAACATTGAAGGAGTTTGTAGAGAGTATAAAGGCTGGCAGCACGCGAGGCCAGATGGCGGTGGGAATGAGCCATGCGCCAACCCACCAAGCCGCCTTCGTACCGTAATCAGTACTACACACCCGCATCCGGGAGAGATAGATCTTGTTGCACCAGAAGAGTGCAGTCTTGTTTGAGTTGCGCATCATTAGAACTGCTCGGTGGACCAGAGAAGAAAGGGAACTGCTGATCAACGCCTTGATTAGCCAATCTGTCCGCTACCTTGTTGGCTGATCGCCGAATGTGCTTGAAGGTAATGCTGCGGGGAGCCTTGAGCCATTCTTCAATTTGCTCCAATCTGCTTAGAAGCCACCAGCTCGAAGCGATCTTTCCTGCTGAGGTGCCTGAATGAATCCGAATAGCTGCCTCTATTAAGATTTGAGAATCCCCTTCTACCTCTAGAGGGAATTTTTTTTCAATTTCTGCTATACAGATGCCCTTCCATAAGCCTTCAAGTTCGGCAGCATTGTTGGTGTCTTTTTCAAACGAACCTGCAGCATTTCTAAAAATACCACCGTAACCAGCAGGGTCAGGAGCCCTTAGCAGCACCGTCGAAGTTCAGTTTATAAGAGTGGGTCGCAGGAGGAGACCAGAGTTGGGGAGAATTAGTATGGATGGAAGAGCTGGGCTTGACTTGAGCTGAAAAAGTGAGGTGCAAGTTCCAATTTTCCAGAATGAGGCGTTCCTGGGTGAAGCTGGCAAATCCGAGTTTTGCCACTGTCTTAGGGCTAGAGTTTCTTGAAGGTTTTGTTTGAGAAGAAGCCATAGGGTGTCAAGGGGCGAATTGTGATTTTTAAAGATCCTGTTATTTCTCTCCTTCCAGATGATCCAATAGACGAAGCCCGGTAAGAGGTTCCAGAGGGAATTGAGTAGAAGACTTTGGAAAGGATGCCGAGGCCAGTTCCTGATGGTGTTTAAAATATCTCCCACATGTCTGCCCGTTCTCCTGTTGCACTGTGCTGTTCTCTCCCAGAGTTGTGCTGCTAATGGGCAGGTATCCAAAAGATGCAAGATGGTCTCTGTATGAAGATTGCAATTGGGACATCTGGAAGGCCCAATAAATCCTCGCTTTTGTAGATTGTCCCAAGTGAGGATCCGTTGTTTGCTTAAAAACCAAAGGAAAGTAGAGACTTTAGGCCAGATAATTGGTTGCCAAACCTTATCTCATAGCTGATCCTTAATTATCTGCGTGGGATGATAGAGAAGTTGGTATGCTTCCTTGGTAGTGAACATGCCTTTGGGTGTATATCCCCATCGTACTTTGTCCTTCTGATCAGAGAGCTTAATTTTCGAATTGAGACTTCTGTGATCCATAACAGTTATAAGAAGAGCTTCGACGTAAATCACATATAGAAAGACCTTTGTCGACGCATTTCGAACGAGCAAGTGTGGCTCATCGTCAGGACAAGTTGAAGAAATAGATCCAACTTTGCATGTTAAATAGTCTGAGTAGGGCCTCCAACAACTATCTAGATCAACGGCTAGCTTTGACCTAGGGACAGTCAAAAAGTCAAATTGATTATTTAAAGGAAGATAGTTAATGACCATACCTATATAAATATATAATTATATAAATGAAATAATTTTAAAAGGGGTTTACGTTAATAATTAGTTAAAATGTATAATTTAATAATTTTTTTTATTTATTTATTAAATGAGAATTAGTTAAATTGAAGACCTAACTTTTTTATAAATAAGGTAAATGTAAGATGATAGTTAAATAATAATAATAAAAATCAGCAAATAAATAAATAATAATAATATATATATTCGTTAATAGATAAATAAATAAATAGATAAAAATATATATAAAAATAAAAATAAAAATAATATATATAAATTAGTTACGAAAGAAATAATAAGATAAATAATAATAAGAAAATAAAAATGATAATAATACTAATATATATTCGTTAATAAATAAACAAATTATAAATAATAACAATACATTAATTACGAAAAAATAATAATAATAATAATAATAATAATAAATTCATTAATAGATAAATAAATAAATAAATTAAAATATAAAATAAAATATATATAAAAATAGTAAATAATAATAATAATAAAAATAAGTAAATAAATATTTGTTATGACTATAAATACCAATATCAATCAGGAAAAAGGGAGTGACACAACAACAAAAATAAATAAATAATAATAATAATATATATTCGTTAATAGATAAATAAATAAATAAATTAAAAAATAAATAAAAATAATAATAATAATAAGTAAATAAATATTAGTTATGATAATAAATACCAATATCAATCAGGGAAAAAAGGAGCGACACAAAATACACAGGAGAAGGACTGGAAAGAGTCCAGAGCAAGAAGGATAAGCCCTAGGAGATAGGAAGGCTCCAGGGGAATGACGAAAACGAAAAAGATGAAAGAGGGGGGGAGATTAAGATGAAAGGGCAGGGATACAACATCCACTGATCTTCCAGCCGTCATCTCTATTGAGATTGTTAGGCCTTCTTTCGATCTCAATAGCTTCCCTGAGTTTACGATGATGGAACTGGGCAACTTTGGCAACAACCTTAGCCTCCTCAATACTAACGTGATGCTTGGTCTTATCCACATGCTCTGCTAGCGCTGAAGACTTGGTTCTCCCATGTCTTAGGTCAGCTGCATGTTCGCTAATCCTCTGATGGATGGAGCGCCCTGTTTCCCCGATGTAGGGGGTCCCACAAGAACAAGGGATCAAGTAGACACCCTTCATGTCCTTGGGGTTAACGGGATCTAAGTCTTCAGCGCTAGCAGAGCATGTGGATAAGACCAAGCATCACGTTAGTATTGAGGAGGCTAAGGTTGTTGCCAAAGTTGCCCAGTTCCATCATCGTAAACTCAGGGAAGCTATTGAGATCGAAAGAAGGCCTAACAATCTCAATAGAGATGACGGCTGGAAGATCAGTAGATGTTGGATCCCTGCCCTTTCATTTTAGTCTCCCTCCCCTCTTTCATCTTTTTCGCTTTCGTCGTTCCCCTGGAGCCTTCCTATCTCCTAGGGTTTATCCTTCTTGCTCTGGACTCTTTCCAGTCCTTCTCCTGTGTATTTTGTGTCGCTCCTTTTTTCCCTGATTGATATTGGTATTTATTATCATAACTAATATTTATTTACTTATTATTATTATTATTTTTTATATATTATTTATATATATATATATTTTAATATATATTTTAATTAATTAATTTATTTATCTATTAACGAATATATATTATTATTATTATTATTATTTATTTATTTTTATTGTTTTTATTGTTGTGTCGCTCCCTTTTCCGTGATTGATATTGGTATTTATAGTCATAACAAATATTTATTTACTTATTATTATTATTATTTTTATTATTACTATTTTTATATATATTTTATTTTATATTTTAATTAATTAATTAATTTATCTATTAATGAATATATTATTATTATTATCTATTTTATTATTTTTTCGTAACTAATGTATTGTTATTATTTATAATTTATTTATTTATTAACGAATATATATTAGTATTATTATCATTTTTATTTTCTTATTATTATTTATTTTATTATTTCTTTCGTAACTAATTTATATATATTATTTTTATTTTTATTTTTATATATTTTTATCTATTTATTTATTTATCTATTAAAGAATATATATTATTATTATTTATTTATTTGTTGATTTTTATTATTATTATTTAACTATCATCTTACATTTACCTTATTTATAAAAAAGTTAGGTCTTCAATTTAACTAATTCCCATTTAATAAAAAAAATTAATTATTAAATTATACATTTTAACTAATTATTAACGTAAACCCCTTTTAAAATTATTTCATTTATATAATTATATATTTATATAGGTATGGTCATTAACTATCTTCCTTTAAATAATCAATTTGACTTTTTGACTGTCCCTAGGTCAAAGCTAGCCGTTGATCTAGATAGCTGTTGGAGGCCCTGCTCAGACTATTTAACATGCAAAGCTGGATCTGTTTCTTCAACTTGTCCTGACGATGAGCCACACTTGCTGGTTTGAAACGCGTCGACAAATGTCTTTCTATATGTGATTTACGTCGAAGCTCTTCTTATAGCTTAATTTTCCTTAGTTTGAGCTCTTGATCGATCTCTTCATAAGTTTCCTCCTGCCAGTTAGCCTGCTAGGTGCCAGCTGATCTCCAGAGTTGAAAACCTTGAGGGGATTGCTGCTGCCAAAATTGATGAACATGGATTTGATCATTGTGCTGCATAGTAGCCTGCCACTTGGGTTTGTGGAAGAGAGCGGCGAGTTTGGGAAGCTGTTGCCAGGAGTCTTCCCAAAATCTTGCTGTGGTGCCCGAATGAATTTCCCAAAAGCTGTGCGCTTGAATAAAGGCACTATGTTGCCTGGCCGCATTCCAAATTAACGAGCCAGGGGTGGTCGTGCTGATACGGATGAGCTCCTCCAGGGGACTTCCTAGAGCATATTTGGCTTGCCAGAGACGTGCCCAAGGAGAGTACGGTTTGGAGATCCAGTTCCACCAGATACGGGCGCCCATGGTGTTATTGCTGTGAAGGGGATCCCTTAGACCAAGCCCACCAGCTGACTTCGGAAGAAAAACTTCAGTCCATTTGACAAGTGCCCATTTTCTATTGAGGCCTGAGGAACCCCAAAGGAAATTTCTTTGAAGATTGCGAATTTTTTTAAGAACCCATTTAGGGGCTGCCAATATGGAGAATAAATATAGAGGCATGGCTTGGAGAACAGATTTGATTAGGATGAGCCTGCTGGCAATGTTGAGCGAGCGGTAGGTCTAGGAAGAGAGCCTGGTTTCGAAATTGTCAAGGAGGGTTCTCCAGGAATCATGTTTCTTGGCTGAGTCAAACAGGGGAGCTCCAAGATATTTCGAAGGAAGAACAGCTATCGGGAAGCCCAAAATCATGGCTATATTTCTCTGAGTGAGGATGGGGGTATGGAAAAAGAAGAGCTGGGATTTGGAGGCATTGATGGTGGTGCCAGAAGCTTCTGAGAAGAGATTGAGCAGGGATTTGAAGGCAGAGGCCTCTTGAACTGATGGATGGCCAAAAAGCATATTGTCATCGACAAATTGTTGGTGAGAGATGGGGGGTTGACCATGAAGAGAAATGCCCTTTAATGAATGAGAAGAGATGGCAGAATGAAGAAGGTGACTGAGTCCTTCGGCCATGAGAACAAAAAGGAACGGAGAGAGAGGGTCGCCTTGATGAATGCCCCGGGTAGGATGAAAAGGCGAGGAAGGAGATCCATTAAGAAGGATGGAGAAACAGGGGGAGGAGATAAGATTCATAAGCCAGCGTGTCCAAGTAGCACTGAAGCCAAATGCTAATAACATTTGATTAATATAGGTCCAACTTAGTTTATCGAAAGCTTTAGAAAGATCTAACTTGAGAATCATACCTGGCTTTTTTAGTACCTTGAGAGAATGGATCACTTCATGTGAGAGAATGATACCATCCAGAATCTGGCGCCCTTCTACATAGCCTGTCTGCTCTGGTGAGATGAGGAGAGGGAGAAGAGGTTTGAGCCTGTTCGCCAAGACTTTAGATATGAGTTTGTAGATTACGTTACAGAGAGCGATGGGCCTGTATTTATCCGGAGTGTTGGATTCTTCCACTTTAGGTACTAGCGCTATGAAGGTCGTGTTGAGGGAGGGAAGGATCCAATGCATCGATCTCGATTCTTCCACGAGTTCCCAGACCTCTGTTTTGATGTGCTCCCAAAAAGCATGGAAGAAATTGGCTGTGAAGCCATCTGGTCCGGGCGCTTTGCCATCCTTAAGTTGGGCCATAGCGTCCTCCACTTCCTGCATAGAGATTGGCTGGAGAAGCATATTGTTATGGTCCTCCATGATGATCTTTGGAATATGCTGCGTGATAGAACGTATAGCCTGATTTCTGCAGCCCAGAGGCTCTCGAAGAATGCCCTGAAAGTACTCTCTGAATTCTTGTTCCACTTCTTCATGTACCTCCAGACGCTCTCCTTAACGATTATTAATGAAGACGATGTTATTGTGCATTCTCCTTTGAATAGTAGACCTGTGAAAAAATTTGGTATTTTTCTCCCCATCCTTAAGCCATCTGATCCTGGATTTTTGACGCCACAAGGTCTCTTCTTGTTGCCTTCGTGCTTCAATCTTGGTCAAGAGGGCCTTCTCCTGTTGCGCATAGTCTTCCGTTCTTCCCTCAGTGATAATGCACTGTTGCAATGTATTCATTTGCTGCTCCAGCACTTTCTGATGGTCAAAAATATTACCAAACTGAGAGCGGTTCCAAGATTTGAGAGCTTGTTTGAGGTGTTTTAACTTTTGTTGAAACTGGAACATCTTGGCTCCTTCTGGGGGGGTGAAGGATTTCCAGGCATCGATAACAACATCTTTGAAGTTAGGATGTGAAAACCAAAATGATTCGAAGCGAAAAGGTCTATTACACCTAGCACCCGGACGCGACCATTGTAACATTATGGGCCAGTGATCAGAGCCCACTTGAGGCATGATGGAGGCATGAAAGTCCCCACCCAGATGAATGGCATTATCCGACATAAGGAATCGATCCAGCCTGGAGGCTATATGTTGTGGTCCCCTTCTTTTATTGGTCCATGTATACATACCATTGGAAGTCTGTAGGTCCATTAACTGATTTCTGTGGATGAAGTCTTTGAAGCCGATGCTATCTCCTTCCAGCCTCGATCGTCCTCCTGACTTTTCCTCCAAAGCAGTGATGATGTTGAAGTCACCACCACAAATCCAAAGGGGAAAGCTCCTGACAGAGTTGAGAGCTGAGAGAGTGTCAAGCAGATCCAACTTTTTTTGTAAATCTTGTGGGAAATACACATTAGAAAGATGTCCATGGATATTGGTCCCGATTAGGTGGAAAGTTGTCTGAATAAAGAAGTGTGAGGCATGAAAATCATGAAGGGAGAGCACTTGAGGGTTCCATATGATTGCCAACCCTCCGGAAGCCCCTGAAGCATCCACTGAGACTGAACGGCATCCCGACCAGGCTTTATTTAGAATCTTTTCCAGAACAGTGCTATTGCATTTTGTTTCTTGTAGGTAGACTAATGAAGGCTTATCTTGCTGGATCATATTTTTTAACATTCTGTGTTTTGCAGGGCTGTTAAGCCCTCTCACGTTCCATGAGATGAGCTTCATGAGGAACAGTGGGGAAGAGATTTGAAAAACTTGGTCAGCTTAGGGAATCTACCAGATTCCACCAGCATTTCTCCAATAATAATGGTCCTCTGCAGATCCGTTTTACGCCCACGTTTCTTCGTGTCTTTCAGTTTTTTTTTCCATCCCAAGGACTGCCTGCCTGAATACCAAGGCTTTTGTCATGCTGTGCTCTGGCTAAAACTACTTCAAGACATTCGATTTCCCGGGGGGGTATAACACTGAATTCTTTCTGTCGACACGCTGTTTCCAGGCGGAGAATGTCCAGACCTCCCAGATCTACACTCTCTGGTTCCTCATCCATGTGTATTGGTATGTTCTGTTCTTCCTCGTTTAGCTTTTGATGGATACTGAGAGCTAGAGCTGCATCTACCTCCATGTTGGAAGTTTGAAGGGCTGTATCTTGATCTTTATTATCAGAGGAGGTAGAGGCGGTGATGATGGTGAGGTCGGAGGCTGAGAGCGGAGCTGAGGGTTTTGGGAAAGGAGGGGGTGAAGTAGGAGGAGGATCTGAAGAAGGAGGGAAAGAAAGGTGATCCTCCAAGTTGTTTTGAGAGGTAAGGATTTCGAAGCTGTTCCGTGTTTCAGGATTTTTGAGATTATCTGGGGCGGCTGGAGATTTCTTGGCATGCTTTCTTCGACTGGTAACTTTTGTGAATCCCTCAGCATCTTTGCTTGACTCAGTGACAGGGGTTTTAGATTGAAGATTCAGAGGGCAATCCCTGAAAAGGTGGCCATGTTCATGGCATTTCCTACAGCGAAAAGGAACATGCTCGTAGTCTATTGTTTGAACCCATTCAAAGTCGTCATGAAATAAACTTACCGAGTCTGTGAGTGCTTTGGCCAGATGCATGTGAACACAAATCCTAGCATAGGAGGTGTATCTTCGATGCTTAGTTTCCTCAGCGACCTTGATAAAAACCCCCAGGCCGTTGCCTATGTCCTTTAAGGTTTCCTCATCCCAGTATTCCAGGGGAAGAGAGTACAATTGGATCCATACTGGAGCCCAGTTGAAATCTTCTTTGTCTGGGTTGAATCGCTCTATCCAGTCACGAAGGTACAGGCCTACAGAGTTGAAGAAGTACGGGCCTCCTTCAAAGATACGGGTTCTGTCCTCCAAGCAGTTGAATATGGCAGTGAAAAAGCCTTTGGGACCAAGCTGCAGGGTGACTTGTCCCTTTGGCTTCCATTTGGAAGCGATCCATCCTTGCAAGGCCTTTTCAGTAGGCCAGAGTCCTAAGAACTTGCCTATGAGTGCATGATCCCTCATATATTGGATTTGGCCGTTGATTCGTTCACTGGGGAGATCTATTTTGGTTCTTTCTAAAGCCTTGGGGATGCATGTAGCAGAGGACGCCTTTGGCTGTGACGTCGAGGCATTCTGATCTTTACCCTTGTCTCTAGCGGCCGCAGAGCTTGTATCAGAGTTGCCAGCGCTGTCAATGACAGGATCGGTAGCTTGGGCGGCCAGATGGGTAGGACCGGGACTGGCGTTTGCATCTGCACTTGCAGAGTTGTCAGAAGAGGGACTGATGGGGGAGGGGGGGCAGTGCCCGCCCCTCCGGAAGGCGGTTTCATGGAGATAGTGTCAGCAGAGAGGTGGAGTCAAGAAACCAATGTGCTTAACAGAGACGACGATAGGGTTTACGCAGAGACCCTAGCAGGAGCATCCAGCGGATTCCTCCCGCTCTCGTTCCCCATCCTTCATTATTTATTTATTATTATGAACATTGTAATCAGTGATTAAAAAAATAACAAATGTAATTTAAAACATAAATTTCATAAAAGAAATATGATTTTCAAGAACTTTAATGATCACTGTACATGTATATTATGATCGATAACTGGAAATATATATATATATATATATATATATATATATATTGTTAATAAAAAAAATAGTGAGTACTACTTATTATCTAGTATTTGAATTTGTAAAAAAAATTCGTAATTGCATTGAATAAAGCGTCATAAATGCAATCAAGTACGGCAATTCCTATTTCCACCTCTATAGCAAAGTTAATGCTGTCTGACATGCAAGGGGAATAGGAGTTTCTTTACATTTATATTTCCCTCAAAGTTGACTTTGGCATGTTAATGGAAGGCAACTCCTATTCCCCTTGCATGTCAGACAACATTAACTTTGCTATAGAGGTGGAAATAGGAGTTGCCATCAAGTACTAGTAGTAAATTAAAAAAGTAAGTTGAGATTATAATATGAAGATTAAGGGTAGTAAATAAAAACAGTAAGTTGAGGTTAAAATAAGAAGATTGAGTGTAGTCATAAAGGTTTTGTAGATTTCATGTATAAATTCAAATTTTGAAAAGTTGATTAAGGTTGAACAAATTTTGAAAAGCAGAAGCTGATTTAGGTGGGAATTGTATGTGTTTTGAGACATTTGAATTGGAATTAATTTGACTATAACTAATTTGTTTTTTTTAAATATTATTGTACATAAAAAGATTTTTTCGAGACATTTGAATTGGAATTAATTTCAACAAAACTAATTTGTTTTGTTAAATATTATTGTACATAAAAAGATAATGAATAAAGAAAGATTATATATTCTCCCCTTTAATACTATACACGATACGATATAAATCTCTTATCAAAATCCTGTTGATGAAAAAAATGTGAAATTTATATTTTATTGAGCCGCGTGATGTGAATTGACATGGGTCTTTTTCATTACCAACATAATCCCGTTGAAAAAAATATGAAATTTATATTTTACTGAACCGCGTGATGTGAATTGAGACACATAGTCTTTTCCATTACCGACTTAAGTGATATATACATTTTTTTTGTAAATGAAGTGCATGGTATTTTATATTTTTAATATTTAGTTGAGAAGAGCTTGTATTTTGGCTATGCGGTCCAGTGGTAAGTTGGTTTTGGCAGCTGCTGTGGGGTTCAGTGGGTCTCATGAAGGTTTTTATATTATTTGATTTCTGAAGTCTTTCGAGATGTTTCGAGAGCGGGAGATTGGCTTTTCAGCTTTGCGGGGCCTATTCCAGCTTTTAATGACTTGTATTGATAATCTTTTTTATTTAAAATTGAAAACATGCGGACTGATATGTTTAGAGAGATGCGGGAGATTGGGTTTTCAGCTTGCTGAGGGATATGTTTAGAGAGATATGTGGGAGGTTGGGTTTTCAGCTTGGGAGGCATGTTGTTTTTGGTATTGATAATTTATTTATTTTCTATTGTTTTTTCATTGGCTTGTTATTTAAATTTATTTAACTCAATTTATGTGCGTAAATTTTAAGTTTATTAATTTTTTTATAAATTAAATATTTTGGAAAATTATAAGATGTGTTAGTAATGAAATAGAATTGCAAGTAATTAAGTAGAATTGCAAGTAATAAAATTTATTAAATAATAAAATAAAGTAAAAAAAAATCATTTTGTCAAATATTTTAATTGGTGACAATTTAATCAATCCAAGTGAAATTTAACGCAAATTCCCATATTCACGGTGTTGAAACATATGTTTTTTCAATCGCATTGTGCCTTTTCTTTGGTTGTGGTGTGAGGGAGCTTGTCACGACCTTGAGTTGGTGAGTGCCCATTGCTTACCAACATGCAAAGAGTTGAAAAACAAAGTTAGGTAGCAGAGGTGTTTGATCGAATGGGCGAGTCGGCGATAGAGTGTGCTTGTGTTGAATGTGAGGTGTGGGTGGCCCATAGTGGCGGGCGCTCACCCGACTCAGGTAGAGTGTGCACAGTGGTAGCGGCCAGGGGAACACAACAGTGGCGATGGGCGAGGCAGCGTAGGGTGCAAGCATCGACATGTGGAAGGAAGGAGCGACAAGGAAGAATGATGACGGGTTAACAATGCTAAGGCAAGGGCTACCCACCCACAAGGGGCGGTCAACACAAAATGACAGGTTGGTTAGGTATTTAACCACATGGCAAGTAGACTCAAAACTCCAAAGGATGCGTTGGTTGGTTAAATTGGAAGTGGGCAAACAGACATGTATTGGAGTGGGGCAAGTCGACCAAGGGGCATTAACCATTCGATCAAGAAGTATTTGCACAAGTGCTTAGTGAAAGGCAGAGGGGCGAACAAAGTCCAGGGAATGTGCATAACAGTTTAGGGCATCACAGGGCCATCGCGTGCAACACGCAATGACCTGGGCCATGCACTTGCTTAGGGTGGGCAGAGCATGTATACTTCTAATGAATAATTTTTGTAGTTCCACTGGGTGAACTTGGGCTCCTTGAGAGTGTGGGCAGAGGTTGCATGTCTTGCAAGCAGTGTGCGCTGAGGTGGCACGACTTACGGTGTAGGCAGAACTACATAACCAAGTAGGTAGTGTAGGTATAATAGCACAACTTGGGCAAACTTGTGTGAATGAGTTGCTGGTGCAACACGACAACTATCACACATTGTAAAACTTGTAAAATACATTTGTATTATATTTATCACAGTTGGGGCATACTTGTTTTGGGGAGTTGACCCATTCCATCATCACTGTGTTTAATGTACGATATCACATTGTAACAATTACATGTTATGGTTATCACACATAGAAGATAAGTGAAGTAAATGTAAGTGTTGAAAGTTAGGCGTAGTCCGAAAAATTTAGTAGTGGTTGAATGAAAGAGTTAGTCGGTGTTGCATTGTGCCCATGGTGTGGACTTGAGTCGCCACTAGCGTGGGGCCGTGACAGGTGGTATCAGAGCTTGGTTCAGGCAGCACTGAGTTGGCTTGAGTAGTTGGTCGTAGTGCAACATAGTTTGGCAGGGGCAAGGTAGCAAGTCAGGGCTGAGCTAAATGACAAACCAATGGCAAGTTGGCTAGAGTGCCATGAGAGACTCTTGCAAACCTTGTATAGGTTGGAATGCACGAAAAAGAGAAACCAAGGATTTAGGCTGATCTTGAGTTTTGGAGGATGAAGTTAAAGGAGAGCTTCTTCGATTTGGATGGGCAGTGGAGCATGTTAGGGTCATATAATCTATAAGATCAATTGATGATTATCTATTGATTTTTTATGTTATGAGATGTTGTAAATAATACTTCATTTTGCAAATTATTTCCAATGAAAAAATATAAAAAAAAAAAGAAAAGAAAAGAAAAGAAAAAATAAAATGGAAAGGGGATATATAAAATTAATGTGTATGAAAAAATAGATAAATACTCGAAAAAATATGATGAAAAAACCCCTTGGAAAAAAAAATATGCATTGCTAGTTTAAATGTTGCATTAGTTTAATAATTGTGTTTGATTAGTCTAATCGCACAATGTAATCATGATTAATTAAGTGTTAATAAAGTTATCATTGATATGATATTTTTTGCTGTTATGTAATAATGCTTGAGCTATAGTCAATGGTCGTGATCTAACCCGCCTAGATCAACGACGGACAAAAACTTTGAATCCCCCGTTCTCGCCCTTGCCCCTTTGATAGTTAGTTAAGGGGGCGTGGGTCCAAAAAATGGATTCCCCCATTACAACATTTGCAACTTGGCGATCCTTTGTGGACTTCGGACCCCCGCTCCCCCCTGCCCCCCCGCCTAAACTACTTACGACTCACCCCTCCATGAAATCTGCCTTTCCCCTCTTCCCACCTAATAGTAACCATTAACCCCCGTTCCCTCCACTCCATTCTTCCCCTGCCACATGTCATATCTCCTCCACTCTGCTCCTACTAGATGTCTCACCCCTATCCCTGTTGTATCACTGTTGAATGTCCGTTTTAGCGTACAATCATTGCCAGATTAACGAATCCGCTCCATCAAATGGATAACTCTCAATGGTACATTGATCTTACCAATAAAATAATCTCGAAACCTGTTTAGTCTGCTTTTCCTCTGCACTCCTGCGACAATGAACACCTGCTACTGTCACTACAACCTCATCAAGCCGAACTCTGTTCCTCCGACCATCCCTGGGTAATAACTGTTTTTCCTGTCTCATTTCTTTAAAATATCTTCTAAAATTAAATCAAAAGCCATGGGGAAAACCCTATGCTTCCCCCCCATAATTGACTTGGACCATCAACCATTAGTGGACGAACATTATAAAACCTCTAAAACCAGTTGTGAGTTCGACCTCTACGAACTCCACAACTGGTTAAAACAAAAATTCCTTTATCTCAGTGACGAATTAAGTTTGTGAGACTCCTTCTTGCCTCAATTTGTTTTCCCCCAAACCCATCTTTTTCCAGAAGTTGTCTCATGGTGCCATTTCAGGTACATGCCTAGTGAAAGGGCAATTGTGGCTCAGAGCAATGATATCATTTTCACAATTTCCTGACTCCATATGCCAAACGCTTAAGATACAAAGTTCAACCACTTTGAAACCCTTTTCAGTAGATTCCCCTCATGGAATTCTACAAAAACTTGACTTTTCCTCGCAGAGCCAAAATTTTCGATACATTTCTACCTGAGAATGTCCAATTGCCGAAGACAAACTCTCCTTATCCATCCTCCATGTTCCTGAAATGACAACAAATTATCTCTATAGTTTATTATTTATTGGGCTATCAAACTGATTAATGGGTTGATGGAGCCATCATAGGTTTCCTATCAGTGTTTTAACCAGAAGAAAAGCCTTCAATCATTTTTCATTACAACGAATTCTTAGTAGAGGTCATTCATGAATGGTTCCTTGTGTTTTCTACAGAAGAAGTCTTCAAGAATGCTTCAGTTTTAGTTTACTTGTTCATATTCCATCAAGCAGAGTTATTTCAATTCCCACTACCTAAATTGGACGAACAGGGAAATGCTCAGTCTGTAATTTATTGGACTTCCTTGGTAAGGAAGCATACCAATGAATTCATATTCAGTGATTATGTAGACCAATTTTTGTACACAGTTTTTTGCCTACTTAACAGTGACACTGAACCTAGAATTGGACACGAGATTAAGAGAATTTTACGTCTTAGTGAACAAAGAAAGACAGGTCATTGGTACCTGTATCAAAATTACATGAGATCAAGGTGTATGGATGTGAATTGCCTCCATATAAATTGCATAAATTTGTTCCAATTAGAATTTTTGCATTAGGAAAATGATAAATATGGATGATCTACACTTCGTGACAGCGAAAAGAAAATCTCAGTTCAAGATCTAAGTGCAGGTTGGGCCTTTCATTTCTAAAACCAGGACAACAACAAAAGAAGCAGATCTTCTGCTTAAATAGATGAAATTTAAACTCCGTTTCACTTGGTCATACGGTCTTTTAGGAATAATATCAAAGTTGAGAGTTGAGTAGAAAACTACTCTTTACACTCATACTCCCAGACCTAAAATTGAGCAATATAGGAATCAAGATAAATGACAGGAAAACACATTGCAGTAGGTAGAAGAACATGTACTTTGTACTACGACATTACAGACACTAGTGCCATAGGACAAACGGGATAAAAGACCATTGGAGGATGTTTCCCCTTCCGTCACAAAAATTCAGGGGAAATAATTCCAAATATATAAAAAGAGGTAGAAAACCAATCAAGTAGAAGAGTTTTCACAGGGAGAAAATGTTTAGTCTACAATAGTTTTGACAGGGCCTTATACTTCTACTTTCCCTTGAGTTGAGGACATTTTCATAGGGTCACCATCATATTCAGCTTCTTAAGAACCACTCGAAACATCTCAGTAAGGAGAATTGGTCCATGATCAAACTGAACCAAGTATATTTTCTAGGTATAAGGAAATAAAAAAGAAAAATGAACTCCTAAAAGCAACAACCTATTCTCAGTTTAGGAAACAAACAGTGTCATCACAACACATACTTCTCTCTGCTTTTGACATTGAGGAAGTGAAAATGTAGATAGTTTTCTTTGAAACTCAAGTTCATTTTCCTAAAAGTGCATATGAATACAAGAAGACTATATTTTATTTTAACATTGATCAAATCCATCCTATTGATCAGAGGGATTTGCAACATCCATACTTCAGGCATTAGTCAACAATATTTAGTCTCAATTGAAATTAGAGAAAATGTCTTCTTTAGCTAAAGACACTAAGATAAAATATTTAGAGGACTTAGTGATTAAACTAGGATATGATCACAATAATGTAAACGCTGCTGAGGAGATCATTAAAAGAAAGAAAAACGCTTACATTACATCCGTGAAGAAACAACACAAACTTCCATCTACTGAAGATCCACAAATGAAGCAAGTTGGTCTACTAGAGAAGGAGAGATAAATTATGTTTAAAATTACCATTGAACACAATGGATAGATTAAATAAATGGACCCTGAAATTGAGAAGCTACTAAACGAGAAAGAACAGTCAACTAACTTAGTAGTCATTCCTTTCACAACAATTCTAGTTGCAGGTACATCAACAACGGGGGCTTCTACTTCAACAGAGATACAGTGTACATATACATGAAGAGAATTAATCAAAACTATAGAATACTTGTCTATCAGAGGCCAACAGATTGAAACGCTGAAAGCTCCGCTGAAAACCTTGAAGAGCAGAGATTAAAAATTGATAATGTGTATGTGTCAGAGCTTCAAAAGACTCACATATTAACTCAGAGAATTGAACTTTTAGAAAATGATTTTGCCATGGAATAGACAATTGCATAGGCAAAGGAGAACATTTGGATAGAGATTAATGACTTTATGACCGAAATTTGGCCTTCCATTTAAATTATTTTCAAGCAGCAGGAATTGGTGCAGAGATCAAAAGGAGTCATAGAAGACAGCAAGGAAAGTTTGGGTCAGAAACCAGGAGAAACTACTGCCTTAATAAGAATATTGAACTCAAAGACAAAAGAGGAACTTGAAAAGTATGAGATTATAGACAGAATTGAGACAATTCTTGAGGTAAGAAGACTTCTTAGAAAAATGAATTTAATGCTACAATTAGAGAATACGTGTCACAATTTGGAGTCTAACATTCAAAATTTTCACAAGAAGTTGAACATACTGCACCAGAAGGGGCTTCCAGGTAAAGGGAATGGGAGATAAGTTAGTTCAGCTAGAGGATTATCAACAAAAGTTATATTCCATAGCAAAAGATAAATCAAAATTTTCCTCCATAAAGGGAACTATTACATGTAAAGCTTTCATGGAAGGTTTGAAATTCGACTTACTGATCAAACACGAAATAAAACCTCTGTTTATAGTCAAGCCTACTTTCCAGAAATATAACGAGGTGGATGAAACCTACAAGAAATTAATGAAATTCTCCACCCCAGATGAAGACAAATGGGATAAACTATGCCAAAATTCTTGAGTAAAACATATTCATATTCAACAACAAAGCAACATTTTTTTTCAGGACGAGTCCTCAGTGGCGGTCCTCGAAGTTAGTCCCAGAGAGCTTCAACAGTTTTAGTTTCCCAATATTCTTATACTATTTTTGTAAACAATTTTTAGGATATTTTGTAGGAAAGCTAGATATTTAAATCAAGATATTTTGATAAATTTGTATAAATACTTCATATATCGAAGTACAAAGGATTGGAACTCTTATGAAGAAAGCAAACCCTTGATGTAAATTTGTGCATGTAATGAAGTGATCATTTCCATTTATATAGAAAATTTGTTCCATGATTCTTGTGTTAGGGAATTGGTGAAGTTTTTTCTCTTGTAAAATTGTTATTTTCCCAGTTTTTATATGTTTTTCTGTCTCTATTGTTTAAAGAAGAAGTTGAGTTCAAGTGAAAGTCTCCTCGCATGTGTGATATTAAAGGTCTGAAATTTTTGTGGTAAAGTCTGTTCACAAGTCTAAAATTATGAGATAAAGGAGAGGTTGAAATTCGGCCCTTATGCAGACATATAGCGAGTTTGTGGAGAGGCTCCTTGAAGTGATTTGGTGAAGTTTGAATTGGAATATTGAGGCATCATGTGGTTTTAATCTTGCTGGTTATTTTTAATTTGATGTGTCTTTTGTTGCATTGATTCTCTAAGGAAAAGGTTGGCTAGGATTTCCCCCCTAGTGGGTTTTTCCCAGGGTAAAATCTTGTTGCCTCTTTATGCATTGTGACCTTTATTTATCTATTTTATCTATGGTTGAATTTATGAATGTGTAATTGCTTAAGACACATAAAAAATGCAAAATAATCATCTACATCATTGGAAGTAATTATCAAGTTTCAGAAATAAGTGCTTGTATAATTTGCACTAGAAAAAATCAACGGGAAATAAGAACCCAAATGCTTTTTTGTTCTATGATACAGTAATCACAAAGGTAGATGTTGGTATAGCTTCATGGTATGAAATGTACAAAGTGTTAGAGGAATAAATTCATGGAAAATAACCCAACATTCCTCGAGATGAAGTTGGTCCAAAGGGTTTCCCACACACCTCTTGGCATGATATTACAAAGTCTACCTGTCATAAAATGACTACATGACCCAGCATTTTCCATACACTCACATGATACGTTAGGTCATAAATCATGTGGAAACATTGAAGCAAATAATTTTCACTTCTTGTGCAACAATCATGGGCTCCTTTCATCCCCAAGACCTCTAGGTTATGTATAAGCTTCCTAAGCCTGAACTTTGATATAGTGCTCAATTTATAAATAAGTGCATTCAGAAGGTATGCATAAAATTTTAATAGAAAGATGCATGATTTGATTAAACCATGGAGGGCTAGCAAAAATAAATTTAAAGAACAAGTATAAAAGAGTACACTATTTCTCCTTTAAATTCAGCATATTACTTTGTTTTTTCCATGCTCTGCGGACTTTATGGTAGAAAAGGAGTAACACATTTTCCTCTGGAGTGGGTTCCCCTCATTCAATGAGCCTTAGAGGGCTACTCTTTTAATTGGGCAACCATATTTTCTGAAAACATATATAAGCAGGTTAACTCTTTTAGACTCTTTAAAACCAATACCCACAATCCCCATTTTTATATGTTGGTTATATTATGGATTTACTTTGTTATGCAACCTCCTTCCCTTCTATGGGATGGAAATTGACCACTTATGAGCTATTTCCCATACACATATACAATTAAAAGCTATAGGAGGATAATTACTTCGACCATTTTTACCAAATCTGTCACTTTGTCAATAATTCCTATTTATGAAGAAATATTCCACTCAAAACCTATCCGAATTTCAAAAGAAGCTAAGCAGTGCATTAACCGAATTAATGATTAGTTTTTGGAGGAAAATGTTTCCTATTTGAGAATATATGGTTGTATGGAATCCCTGCATGCATTACCCCTTTTCATCCATGGAAGACTAGTTTGCAAAGAAATAGCCTATCAAACAATTGAAACCAACATTTCTTCTCAATTGCAGAAAAAATCTTAGAAAATTTGGCAAAGTTTCCTTATAAAAGTTGGCATTTATACGTTGGAGAATTTCCAACATGCCAAGAAAGAGCTAATTAATTTTCATGCCCTTAAGTTAGATCAATTTGTTTTTAGGCATCATGACCCCCGTGGAATTGTTGGAAATCATTATGTTTATGTTGCTATGAATAAATATATACACATGAGGTTTGTCAGAAAGCTCAAGGACTCTCACTTGAATAGTATCAAAATTTTCTTACATTCAAAGAAGAAATAAGAGCAGACTTACCTCTTATTCTATAACAACCAACAGGTGAAGCCCTTGCCACGAAGGCCTTTGCATCTAAGGCATCAATTATGTTCCTAATAGAGATCCAATCAATGTTTAGCAGGTTATATAGAAGTTACTACTAAACTTCTCAAACAAGACATTGGTAAAAGAGTCGCAACTTCAATTGAAATACATGAACAATGGGAGAAATTTATAAAGATGACTATAAGTGCACCTCAACAACAAGAACACGAAGCTCCTAAACGTCCTCCTTTGACTTCTATTCCTAAACTACATACACAAAAACAGATTGAGCAACATCAATTAAATGTTCCTTCCAATAATATTGACGCTTGCAGTGAAACTAGTTTGGCTACTTATGAGTATATGATGAAAACTCGCATTAGTGTTATCCCAAGTATCAGTTCACAGGATGAAATATTAGTAGGCTCTCTGCCACCAATTGAGTCAAAATATATTCCTTTGTTGTAACACTTTTATAGCCCTCAAAAGAAGGTCGTTTTGAGGAAGAGAAAAAAAAAGAAGGTGAAAATGAAAGAGAAATCATAGAAGTTTCATTACAAACCTGTTTGGGATGGATCCCAATTAAGGGAAGATAAAATTGATTAAGAAATAGTTTTTTTCATTAAGGCTTATGTTAATGCTAACATTGATCATGTTATCACATCAAAAGACTTTTTGAAGCAGAAGGATGATATCATTCTTCAATTGGAACAATAGTTTACGTAGCATGGAAATCAACTCCAATCTTAGTTGAAATCTTGGGAAGATGAAGTTAGTAAATTGACTCTTGAGTTACAAGTCATAAATCAACAGAAAGATGCTCAAGTGGATACACTTCAATTCAACGTTCAAGGATCAACAAATAACATAGTGGACTTAGAAATGCTCAAACAAGAAGCCTCTTACATTAATAAACAACTCCTTCATGAACAAGAGCAATTCTATAATAGGTTGAGTCTTAATCAAGCCCATCAGAACCTAGATTAAGAATTCTTCAATGATATGATTGATAAGGGGATAGAGTATGAAGAAGTGAAAATAACACTGACTAGATTGATTGCTTAGAAGAATGTTGAAAAAAGAATCATTCCCGACCTACCCTATCTCAACATGATACACAAGAAAATGATTTTGAAAACCTAGAAGGTTAATTTTCATAATTCTAAGGAGTTTCTTAAGGCGGCACAAAAAAGTCGTTCTCCATTAATATAAATCATCATGTAGGTTATTAAAGAAACAGAGCTAGAACCAGATGTTGAAGGAGAAAATCCACTGGAAGCAGGTGCATTAAGAAAGAAGATGAAATAAAGTAGACAAAAATATCAAAACGAGTTGAACAAATTGAAAAGGTTGACATGAAGTGCATTTGGAAATACTAGGCCAAGCAACTGAGGCCATACTCTGATGACCAAGTTAGATAATGACAAAATTGCACAAGAGATGTAAGCTATGGATGCACACATCTTTGAGTGTAAGGTCAACACTTGACTTGATCCTCTTATGCAACTCATGTATCTTCTAGAAATGCATGCTCTATGGAAATCATCCAATAGAGCTCCTCTGGATGTTCCTCCAACTAACTAAGAGTTAATTTTTATAAGGGCATCTAAGCAAACTTTTACTTTGCTATAGTTATTTTAATCGTTGAGAAAATCATGGAGAAAAACTTTATTCTTCATTTTTTGTAACCCTATTCAAGCAGAATTATAACCCTATGAAAGGGGTCCTAGTTTTGTTTAAGAAAGTAAACTCTACACTATTGTAACTTTTTTTTTCTTAATATATGTTTTGGACCACTTCTACTTTATGTTTCAACGAGGATGGGCAAATATGCTACTTTTTCTTTAATTTTCCTTCTCATTCTATCATTGAAAGTATATTATGTTCTCTTATTGTTTGAATGTTTATGATTGAAATTGATTTATGTCTATCAATTTCTCTTATTTATATTGTCTATCTGGGGTATTCAATGTATGTGAAATATAAAAAACAACAATAAATCAGAGATATAGATCTCCAGGCTCGTTAACTGTAATAATTTGACCGCAAATAAAACAATAATTCCTTCAAATAGTTAAATGAATTTCATTCATTTACAACATTCACACACTAATTTATAACTTAACGCTTCATTACACATATATAGTTTAACGATATAGTAATAACTTAGATAAGTTTCTTTTAGTTTTCACTAGATTACAATTACTTGATCTTTACATCATTTCACTTTAAAAACATTTCATTCATTATTTGTAATAAGTCTCCATTTGTTGGAGAAAAATATCACCATGGTAACGGGACCCATTTAACTGGTCGAGATTTCTATCCCAAATAGAAAAGGGTCTGATTGACATCTTGACCGAGTGATTTCTCAAATGTTGGGTTAGTCAAATCTGGCCATCAACATTCTTGGTGCTAAAATGAGGGTCTTTGATGGTGGATGACACCAAAATCCTCCCAGAAAAGTAAAAGTTATCCTAAGAGGTCAAATTCTCCACCCATGCCCCTTCCTCCCGACAGTCCACAAGGCTCTGATGTTGAATCTCCCAATTGTCCTTGTTGCTTTTACTCACTTTGAGGAGGTTTCACAACCAACCCCTCAAGAAGCATATTATTCTCAAATTATTCATGAACCCTTAGTATCTTTTAGATTAAAGACCAAACAATATTTTGTGGAGTACCTTAAAAGGTCAATTTCTACTTCCTCTTCTTAAAAACAATTATCAGTTGAAATTGTTTTATTACAACCAAAATATTTTGGTGTTACTTCAAGTAGTACAACATTCAAGAGGTCTAAATCATGCTGAAAGTATACCACTAGCAAATTCTATTGTTGTTAAACCAAAAGTCACAGACACTCAAATTACCTCAAGCTACTTTGCAACCCGAGGAATCCATTATACATTGTCAAATTATTATTCCTCAATATTCTCCATTTGCTAGTTCTTCACTAATTCAACCTATAAAAACCTCCTTGCCTGCTACAATTGTTGCAACTATTGCTACTATTAATATTCTTGTTATTGTTCCTATAATAGATAGAAAACGGCAACCCAAAAAACCATGGGAAACTCCCATAATTGTTAATGTTCCAAGTGTTCAACATGATCTTCCTAAGTATCCAAAACATTGGTTACCTAAATTCAATCTTGACAATAAATAACGCCTTGAAGATCATATCAACAACTTTATGTTAGTTATTAATCTAAGACGTGTGAAAATTCCTTGAAATTGCAGCAACTGGAAATTTATTCTTCTAATTAATTAATTATGCAGTTTATTTGTTACGACATGTTGTAGCTAAATCTTACACAACCCAAAAAAAATTGAGAGCGAGCTTGAACTAGTGGTTGGAATTAAAAGAAAATCGAAATTCAAAAAAGATCATTCTGATAAAACTCATTTTGATGGTGTTATGAATCTCGTTCAAATGTGAAGTGTAGTGTTTAGCATTTTTCATAAAAAATCTTATGTGCCAAAATTGGGTCTTATTGTAGCTCTGAGTACTCTTTGCTACTTTTTAATAGTGTTATGAATCTCGTTTAAATGTAAAGTGTAGTGTTTAGCATTTTTCATAAAAAAAAAAAAAATTCTTATGCGCCAAAATTAGGTCTTATTGTGGCTCTTAGCACTCTTGGCTACTTTTTTATGGTGTTATGAACCTCGTTAAAATGTGAAGACTAGTGTTTAGCATTTTTCATTTAAAAATAAAATAACATAAATAAAAATAAAAATCCTATGCGCCAAAATTAGGTCTTATTGTGGCTCTTGGCATTCTCGGCTACTTATGACGAGAGGTTATTTTAATTTAAAAATATGCGCCACAATTAGGTCTTATTGTGGCTCTTGGCATTCTCGGCTACTTATGACGAGAGGTTATTTTAATTTAAAAATAATTATTGTGGCTCTTGTCATTCTCGGCTACTTACGACGAGAGGTTATTTTAATTTAAAAATAATTGGGCTGAGACCAATCTCTAATTATTGTGGCTCTTGTCATTCTCGGCTACTTACGACGAGAGGTTATTTTAATTTAAAATTGTGGCTCTTGTCATTCTCGGCTACTTACGACGAGAGGTTATTTTAATTGAAAATTGTGGCTCTTGTCATTCTCGGCTACGACGAGAGGGAGAGGTTATTTTAATTTAAAAATAATTGGGCTGAGACCAATCTCTAAGTTTTTATTCCTTAAAAAGGATCGCTTTCAAAATTCACCAGTTGATGTGAAAGTCAGCCAAGGGTAGCTCCCTTACAAGGCACCAAATCGATGAAAATCCCACGGTCAAGTGAAGAGCCCACCAAGGACTTGGAATAATTGCCTGATGCCTCAAGGCAATATTAGGTCGTTATGTCTATACACACCAATAAAGTTCGTTAGGGACTTTTTCTCAGTATAAGAAAACGAAACAAATTATGTGCTTAAATTGACCTTGCTCGTTCTTTCTTGATTATTAATGAACTTAGAGGAAGATATATTTTGTGGCTTGAAAGATAGATAACATGTTTGTGGCAAACACATAATTAATATTGAGTATATTTTGAGATAATGTTTATATGGTAAATTTAGGATTAGTATGAGATTTATTTAAAAATATCTTAATTTTGATTCATATTTAAACTTAATTAAATTTTAATCCAACTATATATTTGTATAATATTTATAAATGAATACAGTGTGAAAAATAATTTCTAGTGTGCAATCTGATTTTATAGTTTATCACAGGCTCACTCCCTCCCATAAGGGAGGGCTTAGTCTGGGAACAAGAAATGTACAATGATTTTAGTATGTAAGTAGATTTTATTTTTTATTTGTGTTAACAGTTGTGTATATCAATGAGAAGGCGCCATCGTGGAGAAGATAGCGAGGACAGTATGGGCTCAAGTTGTCCAAGGAGTTGAAGTCGTTGTTGGGGTGAGAAACTAGTTAGAGTTCAAGATCCACGTCAATTTAAAGTCATACATTGAGCGTGGATGCAGAGAAATCAAGCAACGTGAAGGCTCTGTCGATTGTCGGAAGAGACGTTTGTCCATTGATGGTCGTTGTGGCGTTGGAATCGTGTTGAGTCACTTGTGGGAAGCTACAATAGAATGTGTCCCTTCCCTTCCCACGTTAATTGAGCTACGTATTTATTCGCTTGACGTTGATGCTATGTACAGTGCCCCTTTACCGCTATGTGCACCAACGTCCGAAATTCCTGATCTATAGGAGATCTGCGTAAAGAGAATGGAAAACTTGTAATCCATGACCTATGCAAATGAGAATGCCTAGGAGACCAACGGAGAATTCCCTGCAACAAAGCAAGCCATGTTTAAAATTTGCGGAGTGTTTGAATTCAGTAGAGGCAAGTCGAGAGCCAATTTCCGTCCCATCCAAGTCAGTTTTAGCGCCTATGGCATACCTTCCAATCGCATATCCAGACCCTGTAACAGAACCTCCAGCAGCGAGAAAGCAAGTTTCAGTTGATCGAGAGCAAGCCCCAGCAGACTTTGTTGTTCCTATAATTGATGTTCTGACATCCGCCAGATGCTTCGGAAAGAGTTATAGTTACTACTTGTGATGTTCCAACAAGAATGTGTAAAATCAATTATTCTACCATATAACCTGGTGCTTAAATTATTTAACATATTATTGGTTTAATATTGGTTTAATTGTGTTTACATATGGTTATGGTTTATGGTTTGTTGTTTTTGGCGTTCAGAAACCTGTGAACAATGATTATATGTTATAATATGAGATCCTGTGTGTGAAATGGGTCAAAGTGTTTATCAATTTTTGAACACATTCAGTGTTCATCATTTTAATGTGTTCATCATTTTCTTAGCAACTGATGGATAACGGAAAGCGAAATATCCCACAGATGGTGATTGGTCTATGGGATGGTGCATTACTTGACAACTTTTATCACGGAACCCCCAACGAACATCAATGATGGTCCAAGGCAAGCATGTGTTAAAGGAAATTCAAGTGACATCTCAAAGTAGTGGATGAAGAAAGAGTGATGTTCACAAAGATTCTAGAGTGGACGTGAGTGTTGATGAAGGCCAATAAGACATAAACCATTTATATTGTTGTAATATGTATTTTCTATATTGTAATTTGTGTTATTTTTAATTTTGAAAGATAAGCATTAAGGGAGGAACTTGGAGAGAATGCTTACATGGTAAATTTAGAATTGGTTTGGGATTGGGTTGAGAGAATATCTCAACTCCCATATTTATTTTGGAATTAGTTGGATCTCAATCCAACTATATATTTGTATAATATTTATGAATGAATGCAATGTGAAAAATAGTTTCTTGTGTGAAATCTAATTTAATCTAATTTTCGAATGTTGAATTGATACTGTGATTGTTGAGTGGTTGAAATTTGGTGTTGATCAAGGGCTAAAATTATAGAGGAAGATGATAAGACGAAAGTAGGGATGAGTGACCTGTCATTCCACGGGAATGAGAAATTCTAAATAGACCCTTCTGTCGTGGAACGCCAAAAGAAAGATCCCAAAGAGGTTGCCAAAAGATATTAGATACAGCTATGTAAGAAATCCAAGGAAGATAATGTCATAGTGTACCTGGAAACCAGGTGCGGAAAGGCTCTCTTAGCTATTCTACTAATCCAAGAGTTCCACGAGGCTATCAAAGGCCGAAAAGGAATGTCTGTGTTTTCTGAGCAGTTACCGTGCCTCTCGTTGAACAACAATTTGATGCCATCATGCAAACTTCAAGGCGGATTGATACTACGGGGAGGCAAAAGATTCTTCCAAGGCCCATAAAGACTGGATAGAAGAGCTAGAAAAATACGAGGGTCTCTTAATGACGCCAGACATACTCCTGAACAACTTGCATCTCTGCTTTATGAAGATGGAGTCGATTGAGCTGTTGATATTTGATGAATGTCATCATGCTCATAAACGCCATCCATTTGCATAAATAATGAGGGAGTTTTTCAAGAAGGGAAGAGGAAAATGTCCAAGGATATTTGGTATGAAAGCATCTCCAATTATGGGAAAAGGTGGTTCCAATCAAGTGGAGTACGCTAACGGCATAAACAGTTTGGAGAAGTTATTGGATGCAAAGGTATATGGAGTTTTGGATCAGTCAGAGCTTGAATCATTTGTTCTTTGACCTATCACTAATGTCTGGTATTATAGCAAGAAAAAAATTGTTCGGAATATGAGTCGATTGTATCCTGCAAGAAAAAAATTGATGATTGTAAACAAAAGCATATTTGTTTGGTGTTCAATTGCTGCAATGGGGGAAATATTGCAAACATGATGTTAAAGGAAACATGAAGAAAACTAAAACCATCACAAGGTTTTATGGAGAGTTGATATATTAATTGGATGAACTTGGACTCGGGTGCACAACAAGTTGCGAAATTGCAATTAGATGATATGGTTGGTAGTACAAATGCAAAAGATGATAATGGTTGGTAGTACAAATGCAAAAGAACCATGTTACTAATGCATTTTTAAGGGATTTTTTATTTTATTTTAGATCCTTATGTGGAAGATGGTTTTGAGGAACGGTTCTTTTCAAGCAAAGTACAGGCTCTTGTGGAAATTTTCTCAGTATAGGAATAAAACTGATATGAAATGCATAGCTTTTGTGAAGAGGATCATCACAACACGGTTCTTCAAAAAGGATGATTCATCAACGATGGGAGTTGGAGTTTATATTCCTTGCAGGTATCTAACAAATATGGACAACTAGTAATGACGGACTAACAAATCAAAAAATTAAATGGTGAGGAAGTGTAGGACGCTGTTTTTCCAAACCACTTATTTTCAGATCGACGATCCATATTAATCCCCACACTACTCCTTCTCTATTCCAGAAACCGCAAGCCAAAACCCACTTTTCAGTTTCCAAAAACCACTTGTCGTTTTTACTAGCGTGTGGATAATGGAACCTAGGACCCACACAAAACTTTCCACTGCCATCCAGCTCATCGTCATTTTACATTGTCCCTTCACGTCCGACGTGGATGCCTCTACAGCTTGGGACCTGCATGCATTTTCGTTATGTTTTGAAGTAATATGTATTTGCATTTTAATTTAGAGGCCAACACTAGACGTTGTTTGGCCTCATCCCAGGTTCTTCTACTTGAGTTCACTCCCGGCGCTAGATGAGAGCGAGCTTCCTCCTTGAAAAGAAATTAAGGGATATCCCTCCTCTGTTCGGTGTCACCTGGGTGGTCCACAAACTGTGGATATTCTGCATTGATTCTATTACTGAGAAAAAAACAAAGGCCATCTTAGTAAATATTCGCTGAAAAATTGAGCAGTTTGTCCGATGTAAGACTTAGTTCGAACACATTTCGGAGATCTTCGCAGAATTTCAAAAAAAAAAAGCACAACAGCAATTATTTTAAGAATATGCACAGAGAATTTTGTGGGAACTTTTCTGCTACAATTTTCTTTGATAGGTTGCTCTTGGAGCGACAATGAGTTCTCATTTGTTCAGTGCAGCTGTCCGAGCAGTGTGAGCAATGTGGTCAACAGTGAGAGCAGCGAGCAGTGAACAGTGAGTAGTGTGAGAGCAATGAGATTTATGCAGCAGAAGTATCGAGCAATGAGTAAGGAGCAGCGATAACCTGGACAGCAGAGAGCAGTGCGAAATAGTCTTGGCATTTTATAGACCTACATATTTCTTGAAACGGGTTGGAAGACAAATGCATTCAAACATGACAAAGGAACAAGAAATTTCAAAATATGTGGAGACAAGTGATTTAGGACAAGTGAAAATTGTCTCATCTGCTAAAGCTGAGCAGTAGGTTTGGGTCAATGCCAAACAATATTAGGGCATTTTAAAACGAAGAATAGCCCGTCTAAAATGGGAGCAAACAAGGAAAAAACAGTGTAAAAAGAAAAATACTCGAGCCCTTCGCAAAAAGCACTCAAACAAGTCTCCTCTGCAAGCATGTGGCAACAAGAAGTCCAAAGGAAAAGTCATTGATGATTCTGCCTTATATAGTCCCACATCCACACCTCTCACCTGTACATCTGATCTTTATGTGAAAGAATTGTTAAATTCAAAACAAAGGTTGGAGGCTTTAGAAGCTAAGGGGCAGAAAAGAGATCATAAATTTCATATAATAACACTTGAGAACAAGGCTTTAGCAGAAAGCAATAAAGTTTTAAAAGAATAAGTGGCATTGCTACAGGAAGCTCTCTTGGTAGGGAAGATGGAATGGCATTGCATGAACGCAGATGTGCAAAATATAAAGAAATCTATAGTGGAAAGTACAGAGGTGGTGAATGTGAAATCATCCGAAGATAAAGGGAAAATGATTGCCCAAATAAACAACCATGAAGAGAATGCAAGAGAAGAAATGAAAGGAGATTCCACCAAAGTTTCCAAAACTTGGACTCAACTTATTAGCAATTCTACTAATAAGGAAGGAGAAACAAATATTCAGGTTGACAACATGCAAGATAGTGAAGGCATGGAAAGACAAAATAGGGCAGCAAACATAATTATTAAAGAGGTGAAAAACTATGGGAAAAATGAATGTACTCTTGACCTTGCAAGAGAGTTCTTGAAAAGAAAGTTGTTATGGCAAGGACAAATATGCCAAGCATGGAGGGTGGGTAAGTTTAACGGGGAGAGATCCAGGCCCATAAAAGTAATTATGCCTAGCTTGTGTGATAAATATATCATTTTAAGCAAGAAACATCTCTTGAGGGGTTCTCGTTTTTTCCTAGAAGAAGATTTAACTATAAAACAACATGAAGAAAGAAGGGAGGAAATTTTAAAGGTTAGGGCAGCAAGAAATGAAGGCAAGAGAGCATTGATTTATAAAGGCAAAGTTGTGATAGCGCGATTTGGACCTCCTTCCAAAACAAAGCAGCAAGATGGTAATAAAGAAGAGGCAACAAACTCTTCAACAGGAAATCAGAAAGCAAGGTCAATATGGGAAAGCAGGGACAAAGACTCAAATGTGAGTCTTGCATGTCAAAATAAATAGCAATCAAGTCACACCCAGGTTTCCTTAAGATTAGTTTATTGGAACTGCATAGGTTACCCATGAAGACGAGGACCTGGGTTAGGGCCTATTGCAGAAGATAAAGACAAATTTGCCTCATAAAAACACATGAGCATGAAGGGTGTAAGACACCTTTGTTTGAAGGATACTGGAAGATGGCAATGTGGAACAAGGCAACAGGGAATGGCAAAGGGCACGGGGTATCATGGTTTTAGTAAGGGAGAAAGAAGGTCGTCTCATTCAGTTAGAAAAAGAAGACTCAAATAAGCAATTCATTTGGTTTAAAATATCAGAAAATGGGAACCACATCAGAATTGCAACATGTTATTTTGCAGCACTGGTTTCAAAAATCTACAAAAGTAGAGGGCTTGACCACAAAGATCCATTTGTATCCTTAAAAGTGGAAATTGCAACATATAAGCAGCTAGGTGAAGTCCTTATAGTGGTTGATTTCAATGCTAGGATTGCAAGTGAGCAAGCTAGCATTCTTTGTTGTAAAGATGATTGTGACCCTATTTGGCTTACAGAAGAAAGTAATCATCAGTGGGAAAGAATTTCAGAGGACAAGGGTTGCAATCTCTTTGGTGAACAATTGCTTACTCTATGTGGGGCCTTTGATTTAGTCATTTGTAATGGCTTGACTAGATGGGCAAAGTCTGGTAATTTAACTTGCAATACTTACAATGGAGCAAGTGTGGTAGATTAAGTAATTTGCTCACATGGTTTGTGTGAAAAAATTGAGGAAGTTTTGCTTGGAGATCAACGCTGTGACTTGAAATCAGATCACAAGCCAATTTATTTATGTTTTTCTTGGATTGGAAAGAAACAATTAGAGTCAAAAATTCAGCATGTCCAACAAAATCTCCCACACGATAGAATTCTTTTGACCCCAGAAAACTGTAATACCTTCACAATGACGCTAGAGAGGCTCTTCGAGAAGGAGAAAATTACAATTCACAACCATCATAGTCATGAATTAACACATTTAATTCAATGCACACTTGCAAAGTGCAAAAGAGCAAAAATTAAGAAGTTTGAAACAAATTATTTTCCGGTTAATGCTTGGTTTGATGAGGAATGCAAAAAGGCAAGGAGAATGTGGAAAGAGTCAAACAAGGATAACTTAAAGCTCAAAGCTTACAAGCAGTTATTAAGCAAGAAAAAGGTCGATTTCATGGTTTCAAGGAAATAATATTACAACTTCTAAATTGTTTGACTTTGCAAGACAACTCTATGAGCAGGTTCCCAAGGTTGACCCTCCCCCCTTGGTCAACACTAATATTGAACTCTTCATGGTACAAGACGTAGAGATGGGTATCAAAAGTTGGGTGTTGGAAAGCAAAAGACTTAGCTGAACTCCAAGCAAAATATCTAAATTGGGGCTCAAATATTCTTGCACCTCACATTACAAAAATCTTCAACAACATCGTACAACAAGGGCTCCCCACAGATTAGACAACTAGTCTAGCAATACCTCTTTTCAAGAACGGTGACGTCAATAATCCCTCCAATTATAGGACCATCATGATAAGCCCTTTGTTTGCAAAGCTATTTGGAAGCATGCTAGAAAACAAAATTAGCAAGTGGACAGAAGAAATAGATAAGCGTGCTAAAGGGCAAGCAGGTTCTAGACCTAAACATTCCACAGTTGATCATTGTATAACTTTAAGGCACATCATTGAAAAAGTTTGGGAGAAAAAGAAAGAAGTCTCGTGTTGCTTTGTTGATTTCAGAAAAGCATTTGACTTGGTTCCTAGGGATAAGCTTTGGCACGCAATGGAGGAACTTGGGGTTCCTAAACATTTGAGAGCAGTTGTGCATAGGCTGTATGAAGAGGTGGAAGTCAAAATTAGAACTTCAGCAAGCATTTCTGAAAGTTTTAGAAGCGATATCTGGGTCAAGTAAGGTTGCCCATTGTCTCCTACCCTTTTCGGTTTATATATCGACAAGCTTGAGAAGTGGTTAAATTCGCAAGGGGGTGATGGTATCTATTTGGGCAAGTTTGTTATAAGGCTTATTTTGTATGCATATGACCTTATTCTGATTGCTCAATCGGCTCTTGGTTTGCAAGAGCACTTACTGTCCCTTGAGCATTTTTGTAGAAGTGTGGGGATGCAAGTCAATATCAACAAAACAAAAGTAGTGGCCTTCTCTAAGAAAAGTAAACATAACTAACATAAGTTCTACTTTGAAGGCAACATTCTGGAAGAAGTTGCGGATTACAAATACCTCAGAATTGACTTCAACAAAAATCTAAGATGGAATGGTTGTATGAAGAAAAGAACCTTGGGGGGTTGGAAAGTATTTTATGCTTTTCAAAATAGGTATAGAGAGGCAGAGTTATGGGACTGGAAAACCACTCAAACTCTTTTTGGGTTTCTAGTGATTTCGATGATTCTATAAGGTTGTGAACTATGGGCCAACAGTACATCCGACATGCAGTGGAGACAAATTGAGAAAATTCAGAAGCATATGATTACAAACAAATTTAAGATTAAAAGTGCAATTCCTTATGATATCTTGTTAAGTGAAACATGGACTGCTCCTATTGAAGCAATTGCTATGGTGCGAGTCATAAGGCATTTAAAAAAATTTGAGCAAATGGAAGAGGGTAGATGGCCTAACGTTGTCTTTAATGATAGATTGTGCAAGAGCAAGAAAACTTGGATGCAACAAAATAACAAATGGTTTAGTAAATGGGATATTTGTTTGAACGCGTGTCCCATAAACAGTAAAGAGATAAAAGCTTTTGTTATGGAAAAGTTTCACAGGCGTACTTGGGATAAGGAGCTAGGAAGAAAGAAAAAATACTATATTGAAGTGTTTAATCCTACTCATAGTCATCAACCAAAAGCATACATAAAGGCCAATATCTCTTAGAGAGCCAAAATTCTTATTGCTCAGTTAAGGACTAATTCTCATCAAATCCATGGTGAAACAGGACGTTGGAAAAGGCCAAAGGAAGTGTGGGAGGAAAGAATATGCATTTTTTGTTCTTCCGAAAAAGTGGAAAAAATAAAAATAAAAAATAAAAAATAAAATAAATAAATAAATTTAGAATGTGAGGCCTTCAAAGACAATAGGCAAAGTTATGCAGATATGCTGGCAGCTAGCTCTTGGGATAATCTATTTAGCGAGAGGTTCGTCAAGAAGCTGAGAGCATTTATTTTGAAACTTCACAGAAAATGGTCAAATACATCAAGCAGATGAAGAAGCAATCTGTCCCATAGGTTATCTTTAGCCTCGTGGATGTTAAAATAATTTATTTCTTTCTTTCTATGTGTGTTGTAAAATTTTGAAAAGGGTCGAATGTTATTTTAAAGAGGCAACATTTTTTTAATTTAATATTATATATACATAAGATATAGAATATTAAATTAATACTAATGTTTGTAATTTTATTTATTTTAAAAATAGTTTTTACAATTGTTACCAGAATCAGTTGTGTAACTAATTAGAAAACAATGAGTCTAGGGTAGGAATAAAGGTCTGAGGGGAACATGAATAATTTATTTATTTTAAAAATAGTTTTCACAACTGTTACTAAAATCAGTTGTGTAACTGATTAGAAAACAACGAGTCTAGGACAAGAATAAAGGTCTGAGGGCAACAGGAATAAAGGTGTGAGGGGAACTGATGAGCCCCAATTTTTGGTAACAATTTGGGCTCATTTGGCCTACTTACCTTGCTCAACCCTTCATTTTTTATCACTTATGCATCATTTCTTAGTATATTCGTGTTATTTGTAGGAAGAAGGGCAGTCATTATGCCTATGTGGCTAATACATGATGATTTCAGGTTTTTTGACACTAAATGGAGCAAAGAACACGTAGATGGAGACAAGGAGACAGCCAAGGTGGCATTGCAGGTTTATAGGGAGGTTGTCCACAGTCTTGAATGACCTTCCTCGTGATATCCACCCCAACTCCGAGCTCCAACAGCTATCACCACCGAGCTAGAAGGCAGCCAACGGATTCTACAGGAACAGCAGTTTACTTCTAGTTGGACAACCAAGCCCCACTAATTGAGGAGGCCAGCTTGGCCCTCATCATGTATAAATATTGAGGCTGTAGCCTTCGAAAAAGACTCTTGAACCTTTGTTGTAGATTTTGAATTACGAGCTGTAGCTCTGTTTTTGCTCTTTGTAAGCCAATTTTGGCATGTTGTTAGACTCATGATTATGATCTTTTAATAAAAGGCAGGCAGATTTGGATTCAATTCTGAGTTCTTAGAGGAGCTATAGCTCTCAGGTTAGGGCCCAACCTGAGAGCAATAGACCTCCTTTTCTTTGTATTGTTACTTGTCTTTCTTTTATCATTGCATTTCTTTCCTTTCCATGCACTTGGAAAACACAGTTTGCTGAGTTGACTGTTTTGGTTTGGTTATGTAAGTTAGTTTCATGAATGCAGTTGTTTCAGTAGTTCAAAATTAGCGTAGGGAGATTGAAGTTACGTTGAGTTCAAAAAAGGGTTGAATGCATGCTCACTTTCACCTCTGTTTGGGGACCAAAAGTGTAGACCGTGCCAACTGCCAAAAACACTGTTTTAACATATGCCTGCAAGTATAGATGTAATGTTTTCGGTTGAAGAATTGTCCATACGATTATATCTTGAGTAATGACTCTCTGGTTCAGCATCATGCACGGTTTCCCTTCAACTTACATTGTTGTTTTTTGATTTCTAATAAAACAGTTAAAATAGGTTGGTGAACTTTCGTTTACATGCAAGATAAGGGTGATTTGTTTCATTTACACTGCGCAGCACCACTTCATCGTGTTCTTATCCTTCTAAACCGTGCCTAAGCCACCTACTCATCCTCTGTTCAGCTCATTTGCCTTCCAACCCTTCTATTGTCCACGTTGCTCAATCTTTTTGACCTTCCACTACTACTACCCTCCTCTAGACCAACCAGCTTTACACACACCTTCCCCATCTCATCTCTCTGTCCATAGGCCATCACAAGCTCCTCTTTCATCTTACCTATCCACCCATACAGCTCCTTCACTCCTCCATCACCCAAAACTCCGACTGCAGAACATCCTGTAGAAGTTAGCAGACTTCCTGTAGAAATCCCGAGCTTCCTGTAGGATCCCCTGCAGACATCCTGTAGAAGCCTGCAAACACGGTTGCCAAGCACCTGAACATCGTGAACTTCTGTAGAATGATGTTAGGGATCCCCTGGAACCTCTCAGAGTCCTCCTGACCTTTCCCAAGCCTTCCTCCCCTTTGAACTACCCCTGCACAGTCAAGACCCAGTAAGAAGCACAATCATAATAACTCCACCCACTTGAGCAAAAATACAAAAACGTGTTCTCTTCAATGGAAGTAGTTTAAATTCATGCATCTCATCTCACTAGAAGTAATGGCATTATTTCTGGAAGCTGCATTCCCACCATTGCATCATAAGGATTAAGCTAGTCAAATTAGGGTTTACTAGAGTTTCCATGTTTGGTTGGCTTTCAGTTCATTCTTGCAAAGTAGGTTAATTTCCTTTGAGATAGCCTTCGTTCATCATTTAAAAAGCTTCTTCTGAGAACATATAGAAGTTGGCTTGAGCCCTAGCGGACTTGTGCCAGCTGACCAAGTGACAGCTGCGACAAGAGCTAGTACTTGTGCATACAGCACCGTCGCTTCCAAGTTTGTTACGAACTACCGGGTTGATAAAATTGGAGAAGGAAGCTCCAGGAGTTGTAGCATTATTGCTACAATACTGGAGCCCACCATATTTTTGGCGCCGTTGCCGGGGAAGCGTCAGAGTATTAGTAATTGTTGCTTTTCTTCTGTTTTCTTACTCTCGCCTTCTGCCAAGTAGTTATTTCATTTCCATTCTGCAAAAGTAGCATAGACATTTCCTGCTTTCATAGATTAGCATTTCAATTCCGCAATTTCAATTTTGCAAGCATAGATCAACATTTCAATTCTGCAAGCGTAGACTAGCATTCCCATTCCTGCAATTCCATTTGAGCAAAGTAGATTAGTCCTTTCCTGCTTTCATTTCAATTCTGCATTTTTATTTCAGCAAGATAGTTAGTTGTAGATCAATCTGTTTCAGTTTTGCAGGTACCAAAGAAAAAAAACAAAAGCAATCAAAAAGTCTTTCCATTTCATGCCTCGTAGGAATCGAGATAAAACAGGAAAATTCCTACCCAACACCCCACCACATCACTGAGTCACCCTTCTCTCTTCTTCGGTGACAGTGATCCAGAAGAACCTATAGGTGAACCTCCTGAGATATACAAAGATCCTATAGCAGAAGAAGAATTAGAGACCATCCCATCTGAAGCTATGGCTGACAATAGAGGAGAAGATGAGAGAATAGAAGGTGCCTTCCCCATCCGAGAAACCAATGGAGATATGAAAATGAAAAACATTAGCCCCTCCGCTCTGCCTCACTTCCATGGACTGACTACTGAAGATCCTGATACCTTCCTGTTTGAGTTTGCGGTCCTTTGTAGAACCTATGACTATACTGAAGATGAGCAGAAGCTGAAACTCTTCCCTTCAACTCTTAAGGATGTAGCATTACGCTGGTTCATGGGCTTACCTGGGAATAGTATCACCACTTGGGCTCAGATGCAGCAAGCTTTCAATACCAAGTACCGGGACTACTGTAGGTCCAAGGAAACCAAGGGAGAAATCTTTCGGATGACCATGGGAAATGATGAGTCCTTAGAGGATTATGAAGAGAGGTTCCAACTTAGCTATAAGCAGGCCAGGTGCACACTTGACCTTGAATCCCTCAAGTTGGTCCTGCTCCGAGGAGTCCTTGAAGACCTTTTAGATACCCTTCACATGTTAGCTGGGGGAGATATTTACCAACTGCCTTATGAGGACATCAAGACTGTGTTCAGAAACCACTCTAGGGCAGCCCGGAAACGAGGTAGAGGAAACCTTTTCTCAGCTGGTATTTCTTTCTCCAAGCATGAGTTTGCAAATCAATTAGAAGATCTTAAGAGTGAGGTGAGACAGACCATCGCCATGCAACTGGACACATTCAGGATCCAGCAGAAGAAGGAAAAAGCTGAGAGGGCCTTGGCTATCTTCTGCCCTAGATGTACAAGGAGACACCCTAAGAACGAATTCCCATTGCATTCGGTTGAAGTGTGCTTCGTTTGTGAGGAGGACCATCCCACAAATCAATGTCCAACCTTACCTGGGCCTAAAGCTATGTACCAAGGGACAGAAGCTCCCACTGAACCTCTCTATTTCCTCAACCAAAGGAGGCCACAAGGACCTAGACCTTACCAGCAGGGGATGCAAGGGGCACCTCAAGCTTATTACAGTCCCAACCAATCAACTCCTATGCCTTCCTGGGGTCCCCCTGCTCATCCTTCCTGGTCTATGCCTCCTCCATGGTCTTATCCACCTCAGTACCCTACTCAACCCACCACTCATTCATATCATTCACATGCCCAGCCACAGCCTCAGTGGAATGCACCTCAGTCGGGGTGGAGGCCCCAATACAACACTCCTCCCGCCATTTTGCCTCCACCACCAGTTCAACCTCAACCATTACCTCCTGCTCCTCCAAGGCAACCTCAAATGCCTGCTCAACCGAACCCGAATCCCAACAATAGACAGGCCCAGCAGGTATACACTGGGGAAACATCATGCCCTACCTATGCTGTGGAGATCCAGGATATCAATCTTCGATCTGGAAAGACTCTTCCGGATCGCCAACCTCCTCCCCCAGAGGACGAGGAAGACAAACAGGAAAGTGAACCAAAGGCTATTCCACCCTTTCCTGAGAGACTAACAGCCACCACACAACCCAACCCAGAGGAGGATGAGCTTCTGGGAGAGCTCAAGCAGTTGTGTGTGAAAATACCACTTCTCCAAGCCATCAAGGATGTGCCAATATACAACAAACTGGTTAAGGAAAGGTGTTTCAAACACCCAGGCAGGCGAAAGAGAGATGCTTCAACCATCAATGTCTTAGGACAACTGTCTGACCTTATGTTAGGACAAGTCATCTGCCCAAACTATCTAGATCCTGGGAGTCCTGTAGTAGATGTCCACATCAATGGCACCATCATACCTCACACCTTGATTGATTTGGGGGCTGCCATTAATGTGATGACCAGGGATACCATGCTCAAACTCAATCTTCAGGGTTCCTTGAGGAAGACCTCGACAGTCCTGCAACTAGCAGATCGCTCCACTGTGACTCCCGAAGGGATTGTGGAGGATTTCTTGGTCTCTGTCGACTCTTGGGAATACCCTGCAGATTTCTTGGTTTTGCAACCCAAGGCAAAGCTTACTAGATATCCTCTTATCTTGGGAAGGCCTTGGTTAGCCACTGCAGATGCTTACATAAGTTGCCGTGCAGGAAACATGACCATCAAAAACGGTCCTATGTCCAAGCAGCTAGTCCTATACCCTCCTGCCCAACCCTCCTTAGCGCATGACTTACCACTGTGGTTGGAGGAAGGAGAAGAGGATGAGGTGTACTCAGCACCTTTGTGCACCCTAGACACCACTAGAAGAGACCCCCCAATCGAGGATGACTTGATTGAGACTTTGATCCAGAATCCACCTTCCAGTGCACTATCCTTAGAGAAATTGGTGGAAGACGCCCAAGCCAGCACCTTAATGGACCTTTGTGCCACCAACCCTATCACTCCCAGAGTCAAGAATGTGGAGTTCGGCCCTGAGAGAACGTTAAAGATCAGCTCCTCCCTATCTCCTTCCCAGGAAAAGGAGCTGTGTAGCCTGTTGGCCAGTCACCTAGATGCTTTTGCTTGGAGCTATAAGGAGATGAAAGGAGTCCATCCTTCGGTCTGTACCCATCACATATACATCAAAGAGGGTTGTAAACCGGATAGGCAACCTCAGAGGAGAATGAATCCAGCCCTTAAGGACATTGTCAAGGAAGAATTGCAAAAACTGTTGGATGCCGGATTCATTTACCCCATCTCAGATAGTGAATGGGTGTCCCCTCTGGTGTTGGTTCCCAAGAAAAATGGGAAGTGGAGAATCTGTGTGGATTACCAAGAACTGAACAAAGCTACCAAGAAAGATCATTTCCCTCTACCTTTCATAGATCAAGTGTTGGATGGACTGGCAGGAAAGAAGTTCTTCTCTTTCCTGGATGGGTTTAGCGAGTACAACCAAATCCAAATCAGCCCGGAAGACCAAGATAAGACCACCTTCACTTGTCCTTAGGGTACCTTTGCCTACCGAGTCCTTCCCTTTGGGCTATGCAATGCTCCTGCTACCTTCCAGAGAGCTGTCTTGAGCATCTTCTCGGAGCTGGTCCATGATGCGGTGGAAATCTATATGGATGACTTCACTCCTTATGGGTCCAACTTCCAGGAAGCATTGTCCAATCTGGGAAAGGTCCTAACCAAATGCATTGAGATGAACCTGTCCCTTAGTCCTGAAAAATGTGAATTCCTGATGACTGAAGGGACCATGCTAGGCCACACCATTTCTTGCCAAGGGTTGCAAGTGGATCCTAACAAAATTGCTCTCATCAAGAAGGTTCCACCTCCCCAAAAGGTAAGGGATGTCCGGAGTTTCTTGGGATTAGCAGGGTATTACCGGAGATTCATTAAAGACTTCAGCAAGCTAGCCTCACCGTTGTTTGGCCTGTTGGCAAAAGATGTGGAGTTTAAATGGACTGACGATTGTCAGAGGGCTTTGAATGAATTAAAGGACAAGTTGGTGTCAGCCCCAATCTTGAGAGGTCCAAACTGGGCCCTACCTTTCCACATCCACACTGATGCCTCGAACAAAGCCATAGGGGCAGCTTTAGGACAAGTTGAACAAAAACTTCCATATGCCATTTACTTTGTTAGCAAAAACTTGTCCAAAGCTGAGCTGAATTACACTGTGACCGAGAAAGAATTCTTGGCTGTGGTCCATGCACTAAACAAGTTCCGACATTATATTACTGGCTATCAAACCTTTGTACATACGGATCATGCTGCAATTAGATATTTAATGAATAAACCAGATGTGAATGCTCGTATTATTAGATGGTTACTTTTGTTGCAGTAGTTTGATTTGACCATTGTTGACAAACCAGGTAAAGAAAATGTTGTTGCTGACTTTTTATCTAGATTGGATTTGTCTGCAGATGAGGAAGGAACAGTGGATGACCAGATGCCCGATGAACATCTGTTTTCCATCTCAGTACTCTCTCCATGGTTTGCTGATATAGCAAACTACCTTGTTTCAGCACAGTTCCCGCCGCACCTATCTTCAAGAGAGAAGAGCAGAATCATCAGAAAAAGTGCCTCCTTTACTTGGATCGAGGGCAATCTGTTCAAGCTTGGCCCTGATCAGATCTTAAGGCGTTGTGTAAGGGAGGAGGAAGTCTTTGACATCCTCCTCACCTGTCATGATGGGCCTTGTGGAGGACATTTTGCAGCAAAGAGGACTGCCTTCAAAATCCTGCAGGCAGGCTACTATTGGCCCACACTTCATCAAGATGTCAGAAGATATATCAGCCAATGTGACCGATGCCAAAGAATGGGAAAACCGACTCCAAGGGATGAGATGCCTCTCCAACCTCAAGTGACTCTTGAGCCATTTGAGAAGTGGGGTATGGATTTTGTGGGTCCAATCAACCCTCCTTCGAGGCAAAGGTCTTACATCATTGTGTGCACTGACTACCTGACAAAGTGGGCAGAGACTAAAGCAATCAAGGCAGCAACAGAAGAAAAGGTGGCTGAGTTCTTAAGGGAGAAGATCTTCTACAAATTCGGCTACCCAAGAGAGCTGGTCACCGATCAAGGGAGCCAGTTCACATCCAACTTGATTGAAGAACTGCTAGCTCACCACAAAATCAAGCATAGGACTTCCACCCCCTATCATCCACAGGCAAATGGGCAAGTGGAAGTCACCAAAAGAGCATTGGAAGGGATTTTGACTAAGGTGGTGAGCAGCAGTAGGAAAGATTGGGCAGATCGCCTGGTTGAGGCCACATGGGCTTACAACACCACCTGGAAGACCACCACCGGCTTCACACCTTATGAGCTGGTCTATGGGAAGAAAGCTTTGTTGTCCATTGAATTTGAATACAACACTTTGAGAGGATGGCAGCTCAGCTGGACCTAGATCTCAGCCATGCACAACAAGAAAGGTTATTGCAGCTGAATGGACTGGACGAGCACCGGATGCAGGCCCTCCTTCACTCAGAAGTGGTTCAACTTCAGAGAAAGGTGTGGCATGACCAACACCTCCATGACAAGCAATTCCAGCCGGGAGATTGGGCCTTGTTGTATGACTCCAAGTACAAAGATTTCAAGGGGAAGCTGAGAACCAGATGGCTAGGACCATATGCAGTGGAAAAATGCCATGACAAGGGATCTGTTCTGATTCGAACCATTGATGAGGAAGCCATCCCCATGCTTGTCAATGGGCATCGATTGAAAATCTACAGGAAACCTCTCTCAAGACACGAGTTCATCAAAACTATGGAGAAATCAGTGTTGGTCATAGAGAAGGGTTCTGCCTCTGCTTTGGGCATACCCTGAAAGATCTAAAAAATAATAATAATAATAATAATAATAAAGATCCTTGGGTGAAAACCTCTCTGAGGCTCCCAAGGCAGGTGGTAGGGGTGAAAACCTCATTGAGGCGCCCCTATTGTCTTTCAAAAAAAAAAAAAAAAAAGAGATTTGAAAAAGATCCTTGAGTGAAAACCTCTCTGAGGTGCTTAAGGCAGATGGCAAAGATGAAAACCTCATTGAGGCGCCCCTGCTATTTTTCAAAAAAAAAAAAAAAAAAAAAAGAGAAAAGAAAAAAAAAACAATAAACAAAGAGATAGGGACAGCAAGTTTATAATGTGAAAATGCATGCAGATTGCAGGTGTTCTATGAAGGAGAGGAGGTCTTTTAACGCAAATCCAAAGATCCTTATCATGCTGCCAGGAGACCTCACCAGCACCTCCTCCAAGAATACTCATTTTCTCCAAGGTATGTGCACAATTTCATCACGGCTTGAGTCTTCTACAGGAAGATGCAGACTTTCTACAGGAAGGTGCAGACTTTCCACAGGAAACGCAGACTTTCTACAGGAAGTTCTGTATTTCTACAGGAAACTTCCTGTAGAAGTTCGGGACGGCCCAGAATTCATTTTATGAGGAGATCTAACGACCAGGGATCGGTTGGGACGCATGCAAGCTACTGTTGTCACCCTTATACACTGTTGTCACCTCTTTCTACCATCCCTGTCGACATGCAATGAAGTTACCTGCACCATCAAAGCAGATCATTGAGTTATCAAGAGAAAAGCAATTTTTGAGATGGAAAAAAAACGCTGAGATGTCATACCATATCCATCCCAGCCATCTGTGAGCTCTGTGAGCGTGATCGTGGGGCCATTGCCTTCGTCGTGCAGCATGCACCCGAGGAGGAAAAAACTGTTACAGGGCATCCTGCAGGAGTCCCGTAACAGTTAAGCCCGCTAGAATGCACACCATTCATAGCGCTTGCCATATACAATGAAAACGCAGGCGCATGCAACTGAAGCATCAAATCCATCGTCGGCGGCCTGTGAATATGAACCTCCGGGCCTGTGTAAATCCACCAGCAACAAATAAATCCACTCATCATCGTCCGAGAACCGAAAAATCGTGTTGCAGCCGCACAGGTAAGTGTCTCGACCCTTTCTTCCGTCGAATTGCATGAATTTTACTTTGAAAATGTTTGCAAGTGTGAAGTGAATGGGTTGAGCGGTTGTATGGCCATTCGACTGGCTACGTCGATCAGTTAATGGTCTAGTCGGATGTTTGGGTGGCGGTCGTGGCAAAAAGAAACGGGCAGTACACACGTGAGAGCAATCCCGTCGAAAAACGAGTTTAACAGAAGAGACGGCGGCTGATCTGCGGGGAATGATGCGGCAGTAAGGGAACTCGCAGGCAAATGATGGGATGACGTCGTCCAACGGTCCGGCAGGGACAGCTCACCCCCCGCGCCACGGATTCTGCCGATTCAAATCTAATCGGCTAGATTGCCACCCCATGCATTTATCATTCACCGTTTGAGACTCGAGTGATCATCCGGATCCCTCTGCAGCTCGATACTCCGAGTCTTTGGCCATCAGAACGCTTGTGAAGCAACACCAAGAGCGCAGACCCACTGCAGTATCCCCCAGAGATCGCGCGCTGCTCCTACAGGAAAGTTGTTTCTACAGGAAGTCGGGTTCCTCACGTCAAAAGGTGGCGGATTAAAAAAGGTAAGCCTGAACTCTCCATGCAATTGGTTTTTGAGGGTGGCAGAATCGTCATCTACAGTCTGGTCGTAGAAAATTGTTGCAAATATTGTCTGCCGTGCATGAACTGTCATCCTACAGGATGTCAGTATAATTAGCTGTGTTAAGGTTCTCAGGGGATAATCTTTGTGAATTATGTGCACGACGGAGGCGTAATCCTACGCTCTGTCCCAGTAGACCAAATTTCTTCTGCATTTGCCACCTCCAGCTAACGCAGAAGTTTTTCACCATGCCGGGTGGGTTCATCAGAAGGGAACCAACTGATTCAACGAAGTTAAGAGAAAATTCCGAGGTGGTGGAGCTCTTCACACGAGCACAATGGATATCCTTCTGTGACAAATTGCAGGACTATGACGACGAAGTGGCAGAAGAGTTTTTGCAAGCTCTGAGGCCGAAATCTAAAACGTTGGCCACCGTTAACTTCAGGGGTTTAAACCTCAAACTCACCCCACAATTCATCAGCCGAGTTACGGAGCTCCCAATGGGATTACCATGGGATAAAGAAGAAAGGAAATTGGGCCAACAGGCTAAGAAAGAATTCTTTCCACCAGAGGAGGAATTCTCAGAAGACAAAAATGGGGTTCGTAGAACTAGTTTACTGCCACCATGGAATGAAGTTAGCCTGCAAATTATGAAGTACATCACCTGCGAAGGCCGTTTTAGCATTGTATATGGGTATCATTTTCGGTTACTCACTGAATTACGGCACCAGATGGATCTACCTGTAGAAAACAAACTCAGTCTCCCTTACTTTCTACTACAGTCTCTGATTGAGTGTGCAACCAAGTTGAAAGAAGGCACACCAGACCAGGTAGCCCACCATGGACTGATCAAACTCCTCGTGGAGGATGCACTCCACACATACAAGGTTCCTCTCTCATGGAAAGCCTTCAGAAATTTGACAAAGGATGGGGATATAAAGATGCTGACTGAAGAGCTCGGTTCATCTAGCAGTGAGGAGAAAGAGTCAGTGCCCGCAGTGAAGAAAGAAAAAAGCCAAAAGACCCCGACCACCGAGCAGAAGAAAAAGCAAGAGAAGAAACAAGAGGAAAAGGGTGACAAGGACAAAGATGACACACCCATCTTGACAGCAAGAGAGAAAAGGTTGCAAGGCAGAGTGGACAAGGCTGAGAAGGTCCACATCAGCAAGAGTGCCTCGACAGCGACCGCAACCAAGTCAAAAAGCAAAACTCATGCAGCAAAGCAAACCAAGGCGGTGACACCTGTTTCTACAGGAAAACCGAAACTGGCTTCTACAGGAAGCCCGAAATTAACTGAAAAAGGGTCTTCTACAGGAAGCCCGAAATTGACTAAAACAGGGTCTTCTATAGGAAGCCTCGAAAAAGTGAAACCCAAGGAGAAGAAAGCTGACATTCGTGAAATGGAGGCAGCAGCTGTGCTGGCCGCCCTCAGCACACCTCCTAAGCCAAAGGAGAAGAGAAAGAGGGAGACCCCTCTATACTTTAAAGCTCGAAGAAGTGTGAGAATAAAGACGGGCAAGCCACAGCCTCCGTCCAGCAGCCCGATCATCATTGAAGATGCCCCTACTTCGCCCAAGGAAAGGTCCTCCTCGAGGATATCAGTCATCTATGAGAGGGGGAGCCCGAAGAAAACTACGTGGCAAGAAAAGTTAGACCAATTGACTGAAAAAGCTCAGCTACAGGGTGCTGAAGATGCTCTACAGGAAACCTTAGCCAGGCTTAAAGAAACTGAGAGAATGGAAGAAGAAGCACCCTTATCACCACCAAGGGAGGGTGAAGTAGAGCTACCAAAGGAAGTGGAGAAAGAGCATATACCAGAGCCCAGCCCTCAGCCAAGTCTGAGTTCATATTACAACTTTTTAGAGGCTGGCAAAATTATACCTCAGAAATTTACTGTGCCATTGTTTTTTGCATTAGAGGAAGAAAGAGTCCGTACACACACCTGGATGAAAATAGCCAAGTCAAAGGGTGTGGCGGACATAGGTCCCTTACAGGAGCAGCTCAAGGAGGCCAGAAGTGAATTGTCCATGGCTAAACACGTGGCAAATTGCCAACGCGTGTTTCTACAGGAAGAAAACCAGAAGCTGAGATTGCAGCTATAGGAGCTGAGGGCAGGGACAGGTACATCCTCCAAGGACACCACAGAGGAACAACAAGGCAAAAAGGAACTGAACACCGGTCTTGGGGAACCAACCACACTTCTACAGGAAGCAGAACAACAAGCACAATTTTAGGTGCAAGCTCTCAGAGAACAGCTGCAGCAGAAAGATGCACAATTGGCCTGCATGGCCAGCTGGGCCATGGATGTTATCCAATGCAGGCAGCCAACCAAATCCTATGGCTTGTACTTGAAAGAACAATGGCTGCAATTCCAGATCAATACCTTGGCGCAAAGAGGTATCTCTCAGCTCCAAGACCCGCAGCAATTCACTGAAGTTTGCAGCACTAGCTCGTCAGAGGATAGGGCCAAATTAGCGGAGTTCTACCTCCATAATCTGGCCCTGCCTAATGCAGTTTCATGGGACCCCAATACGGCCTTGGGAGATATGCAATTAATGGCCTTTGCCTCATGGCTGAACCATGAGGACAAAAGGGCAGTAGAAGCCAAAGCAATCATGAATCGAGAGCTGAACGAGCCATTGCTCATTAGACCAGAACCAGGAGATCCGGTTGCACTAATCTCGGCACACCAACATTTGTCCACTGACCCTCAAGCTTCATTACGATATATGGATCATCAGGCCCAAGCCATAACTCATTTTGAGGACATGGAGAGACTGTTAGGAGACAACGCTGTCCAAGCATGCACACGCAGATGGAATACATTGGCACACAGTCTGAAAATCTGAGAGTACCATACCCCAACTCGGATGAGGGAAGCTCTGGTACCGGTAGCCCTCTATAAGAAATCCATGCAAAACCTCCAGGCCAGCTTGATTGGCCTTAAACTCAGCCCACCACTGCTGCTAGGATTGATGGAAGGCAGCACAGAGAAAGATGATAATGAACAGTGGGAAGAGGTAAACAGAAGGGCTGGGTTTCATATCAGCAAGGAGGACACTACTACAGAGGCTTGGGATGTAAGGGTAGCAGTAAAGGCAATGAAGGATGAAGAGTTGGACTAGTTGCTCAAGGATGAGCAAATATTTTAGCTGGGGGGTGATGATGAGCCCCAATTTTTGGTAACAATTTGGGCTCATTTGGCCTACTTACCTTGCTCAACCCTTCATTTTTTATCACTTATGCATCGTTTCTTAGTATATTCGTGTTATTTGTAGGAAGAAGGGCAGTCATTATGCCTATGTGGCTAATACATGATGATTTCAGGTTTTTTGACACTAAATGGAGCAAAGAACACGTAGATGGAGACAAGGAGACAGCCAAGGTGGCATTGCGGGTTTATAGGGAGGTTGTCCACAGCCCTGAATGACCTTCCTCATGATCTCCACCCCAACTCTGAGCTCCAACAGCTATCACCACCGAGCTAGAAGGCAGCCAACGGATTCTACAGGAACAGCAGTTTACTTCTAGTTGGACAGCCAAGCCCCACTAATTGAGGAGGCCAGCTTGGCCCTCATCATGTATAAATATTGAGGTTGTAGCCTTCGAAAAAGACTCTTGAACCTTTGTTGTAGATTTTGAATTACGAGCTGTAGCTCTGTTTTTGCTCTTTGTAAGCCAATTTTGGCATGTTGTTAGACTCATGATTATGATCTTTTAATAAAAGGCAGGCAGATTTGGATTCAATTCTGAGTTCTTAGAGGAGCTATAGCTCTCAGGTTAGGGCCCAACCTGAGAGCAATAGACCTCCTTTTCTTTGTATTGTTACTTGTCTTTCTTTTATCATTGCATTTCCTTCCTTTCCATGCACTTGGAAAACACAGTTTGTTGAGTTGACTGTTTTGGTTTGGTTATGTAAGTTGGTTTCATGAATGCAGTTGTTTCAGTAGTTCAGAATTAGCGTAGGGAGATTGAAGTTACGTTGAGTTCAAAAAAGGGTTGAATGCATGCTCACTTTCACCTCTGTTTGGGGACCGGAAGTGTAGACCGTGCCAACTGCCAAAAACACTGTTTTAACATATGCCTGCAAGTATAGATGTAATGTTTTCGGTTGAAGAATTGTCCATACGATTATATCTTGAGTAATGAATCTCTGGTTCAGCATCATGCACGGTTTCCCTTCAACTTACATTGCTGTTCTTTGATTTCTAATAAAACAGTTAGAATAGGTTGGTGAACTTTCGTTTACATGTAAGATAAGGGTGATTTGTTTCATTTACACTGCGCAGCACCACTTCATCGTGTTCTTATCCTTCTAAACCATGCCTAAGCCACCTACTCATCCTCTGTTCAGCTCATTTGCCTTCCAACCCTTCTACTGTCCACGTTGCTCAATCTTTTTGACCTTCCACTACTACTACCCTCCTCTAGACCAACCAGCTTTACACACACCTTTCCCATCTCATCTCTCTGTCCATAGGCCATCACAAGCTCCTCTTTCATCTTACCTATCCACCCATACATCTCCTTCACTCCTCCATCACCCAAAACTCAGACTGCAGAACATCCTGTAGAAGTTAGCAGACTTCCTGTAGAAATCTCGAGCTTCCTGTAGGATCCCCTGCAGACATCCTGTAGAAGCCTGCAAACACGGTTGCCAAGCACCTGAACGTCATGAACTTCTGTGGAATGATGTTAGGGATCCCCTGGAACCTCTCAGAGTCCTCCTGACCTTTCTCAAGCCTTCCTCCCCTTTGAACTACCCCTGCACAGTCAAGACCCAGTAAGAAGCACAATCATAATAACTCCACCCACTTGAGCAAAAATACAAAAACGTGTTCTCTTCAATGGAAGTAGTTTAAATTCATGCATCTCATCTCACTAGAAGTAATGGCATCATTTCTGGAAGCTGCATTCCCACCATTGCATCATAAGGATTAAGCTAGTCAGATTAGGGTTTACTAGAGTTTCCATGTTTGGTTGGCTTTCAGTTCATTCTTGCAAAGTAGGTTAATTTCCTTTGAGATAGCCTTCGTTCATCATTTAGAAAGCTTCTTCTGAGAACATATAGAAGTTGGCTTGAGCCCTAGCGGACTTGTGCCAGCTGACCAAGTGACAGCTGCGACAAGAGCTAGTACTTGTGCATACAGCACCGTCGGTTCCAAGTTTGTTACGAACTACCGGGTTGATAAAATTGGAGAAGGGAGCTCCAGGAGTTGTAGCATTATTGCTACAATACTGGAGCCCACCATCTTTGGAAGGGTTCAAAGTCTATATGCCAGGAACCAATTTAATGAAGAAGACTCTCTGAAAATAAATAATACAAATCAATTTTGATTCCAGTTTTTGGGGTATTGCAACATTGTTTTTTCCTTCAATGTGTGATCATTTATTAGTGTTTTTTTTCTACTGGTATGAGTGTAGTGAAGCTATAACTCTTTTTAAGTTATGATTGTGAATTTATCTTGGTACTCACATTTCATATTTAAAGAGTCTTAATGTGCACTCCACCAAGCTGGAAATTCCTCTATATCTTGGGCCTTTTCCATCATTCTTTTTGCAGGGTTAACATTCAGATTCTTAATTGCTTGAATTATTAAACTATGTTCATCTTCATCTTTCTTCTAGCCACCTTTATTTAAATCTTGCAACCCTCATTTATTTTGGATAGTATTGTTTTAAAGATAGGTTTCAGAATTAGAAGATTCATTGCAAGATCTCATGGTCTATCCCTTTGGCCACATATTTTAAAGTTTTCATCAATCTTCAGATGTCCCGAGCACTAGTTCCCTCGAAACCAAGAATTTTCTCTAGGGTTACAACACGACAAATAACAAATAAATCACACTGCAATTCTTTAGAATAAAATTACGATGTGGAAAATAAACTGGAACTGAGATAATAGATGCACACACACATAATAAAAATGACAATGATATTTTTGGACAAAAGTCCCTGAAAAAATCGATGCAACAAATGAGAGTTTATTTTATTATGCAACATTAAAAATTCTAAGTACGATATCTCGATGTCAATCTAGATATCCTCTAGCAATAATCTCAGCAAAATAATTTGAAGAAAATTCCCCCCTTCTACAAATTATATGGGCCTCCCTCTGACCTACTTGAACCCCACTAAGAAACTTGCCCTTCAGAACTTCGCATTGTCTAGCCTACGAAAATCGTTCAACCTGTTATTTGGCTCCAAGTGAGTCATCTTGTCTCCCTCTACCACTGGAATAAATTCACTTGGCCTTCTAGAGCTTCATCTAACCTCCGACAACATTGCAAACCCTCTTCCGGCAACTCACACTGGCTATTCAACCTCCCTACAGAATTATTTCGACCTCCCTACTCTACTGCGAAGAATCTTAGCTGGAATACTTTGTTGTTGCTCTCTTAATCTCACACATTCTTTCCTTCTAGCTTGAACTCTTATTCCTTGCTCGACTTCTGCAACTGGATAGCTCGGTCTGCCTAAGGAACTCACTCTCCCTCTCACTCGATATGTCAATTTGCATCCCCATCTTCCTACTCTTATAATCTTTTGTTGGCTCACCAACAACCCTGATTAGATCATCATCAAGGGCTAATATCATATCAAGCTCGATCTTTGTGAATTTATAGAGCTTTCTCGCTTTTCCTTAATTAATTACTATTAATTAACCAATTTTCCTAAGTTAGACTTAGGAAAAATTATAATTATGACTAATTTAATTAAGGCATTTCGCAAGCTTATCTCGCAAAACCTTATCTGGGTTTTGAATATATCGTGTTCCTTAGTCCCTTAAACACAAATCGATATTAGAACACCTGTCTGATGCTACAAAAACTAACATTCCCTCTTAGCGAGGAAGGTGTTTTATCTTCTCTCCTAACATCTTCCCTTACATTGTTGATGTTTGACATATGTCACTATCCATTAAGCCATTGTGCATACTCTGATTCATATGCTAGCCTTGTAGCTGAATCACCCTACATCTTCGCTACTGTTGGCACTGCGTTGTGCCATCCTATATTGTTGTCAACACTGCTCTGCATTGCATTTGATCTCATGTTGTTGCTGCTATTGCAACTGAGAATTGCTCTATGGATCCATTGTGTCATCATAATTGGCCTGCAACTATTTCCTGAGTCTCTAACTGCAGCTAGTATTTGCAATGTCTACTGAGTAATTATCTGTGCCCCGAGTAGATCTGCGCCCCTCTAGTAACTCACTGCAACTAGTCTCTGCAATTGACACTCAATATCTAACTACACCTACTCACACTAATTTTTATGCTACTGAAATTGTAGGCCCTCGTAGGCAAGGTAATGATTCATATGAAGAGTATGGTGTATCTACTACTATTATTCCATGGACCCTTCCTGATCTTGCAACTCTAGAGTCTCGTGCTCCTCCTCCATTTGGAGGTATAGCTATTATCAATGCAAACTCCTCCATACTCGAGGTTAACTCATCTATGTTTGTTGAAGTTGTGTTATGTTTCTCCCCCTTATTGTCCTTCTTTTTCTTGGGACACTGAGTGTTGTAGTGACCAAACTCACCACACCATTTCTTCTTCTTCTCTCCTCCCTTTGAGCCTTATCCCTAACTAGGACCTTTCTTCATTTTTCCTTTGTTGGGAAGGGCTATGTTATCCTCCTCCTTCTCAACCTTCAGCCCTTTGTTGTTGCTACTGTAATTACCCTTGACAAAATTGAGCCTAAGCTCCTCTTGTGTGAATTCACTCCATAGGTGTTCCCATTTAGGCATTTTTTCTCATCCATTGATTCCCTAAATGAACATGGCCCACTCTAGGGTAAACCCATTTATTGTTATTCATACAAGTTTACTTTCCTCTGGTTTCTCACCTACAACTGCAAGCTCATATCAGACATCTAAAATCTTGGTGAGATATGGAGTTACGCCTGTTAGTGTCAGTCTTTCCAGCCTTCCTCCAGTGATCAAATATGCTCTTACAAAGTGATTTTGAAGTGTCAAGGTCAAATTTTGTCATTTCAGTGAGTCTTCAAGCAAAATTTGGTCACTGGGCATTAGGTCTAGGGTTTGCCCAAATGTCAGTCCATGTCACCATTCAGCTGAGTTTATCATCATTCATAGGGTTGTCATTATCATGTCAGTGTCTAATGAGTCATTTCACACCTTGTTCATGCTTCAATTGTGCCTAGGCAAGGTCATTTCCCTCTCCTAGGGTTTTGAAGGCAATTTCTCTTGGGCGGCCAAATAATCAGCAAAACTCATATACTGATGTTCATACACCTTCCCCTATCCTTAAAGTACCTTATAAAACACTTCCCAACACTCAGATCCCCCAAAATCCTCATTTTTGCACAAACCCTAGTTTCTAGCTACAACCTGGCAATTTTCTAGGTTTGGCCTGTGTTTTGCCCTTTTCGACCCCTTCCCCTCACTCAATCTCTGAGATTCCACTTTCCCCTGCTTCCTAACATCCCTCCCCACTCCCAAAAATTTCCCCAAGAATTTAGAAGCCCCCTATCCCCTTCATTTCGCTCCATTTCGACAAAATCCCTTGTTTCACACATCGGGACAAGTTGCACTCAAATGATGTTTCAGAGCAATAAAAGATGAATTTTGGAAAACTGAGAGAGGTTTTTGTCCATAACATGCCAAAGAAGAAAAACCTCCTTCACTTTTTGCACAGGTGTCATGGTTTTAGAGCAATGCCAAAATTACAGTCGCCGGATCCAAGGAGTTTGGCCAAGGCACAAAAACGGAAAAAGAAGACCAACCCGCTCCGTATCTTGGCTGAGGCCTCTCTCACTCACCATGATACTCATTAGCATCCTCCTAGCAGCAAACTCAAGAAATTTTGAGAGTTTTGAAGCATTTTTGGCATTTTTGGGAATTTTACAGGTTTTGGCCATTTGACTGGTCTCACCCCGCGCGTGACCATACATGGGGGCAACTCAGAACGGGGAAAACTTTGCATTTTTGGAATTTTCATGCAAAAATACACTTGCCTATGGATGGGTTTCATATTTTATGGAGATTTGGGCTTCCAAAAGCTCAAAATACATGCAAATTTTGACTTTCTGCCCCTATTTTGAGTTGCAGAAAGCTGTCTTGGGAGAAATGACTTTTGAGGGGTTAAATCAACTCCAAATTCAGAAAGTCCAGTGGGGTTGGAAAGTAGACTCGCAGACCTTTCCAACGAGCTATCTTTCACCTGATTTGGACACCGGGAAGGCCCTCAAACAGAGCTGTGAATGTGCGCGACCAGTCAGAGTGATGTGCGCGACCTGTCAGGGAAATTTCCCTGTTTTGACCAGTTCGGCCAGCAAAACACTGTTTTCATCTTGGTTGAATTTTGAGGCATGTAAATGATGGATTTTTGTGTAATTTTCATAGCACTTAGATACTTTTACTCTCCTTGAACACTTCTAGAAGTTTTCTTGATGTAAATGGTAAATATTTAATGCATGGATAGGTTTCCTAGGTTTTAGAGGCAAGTTGTTTTGACTGCCTATTATCTAGTGCTCAGTTTAGAATTAGTTGAAACAGATCCTAGGAAGCTGAGCTTGACCCCTAGAGGTGGGGAAAGGAGTTAGACCATCTATATTATGCCTTCTCTTACTCATTTTCATGGTTGGACTCTTGAGGGAGAAGCTTCTATTGTATATTTTACTTGTATCTCTGCAATTTGAGGAAAAGGAAGACCAGGGTTTTGCAGACATCATTGGGATTCTTGTGGACTCTTGTGTTGATGGTGTGTTCTCTTATTGTAATTGTAAGTGTGTTTATGTGTTCCATCTCTTTCTTTACTGCAGCTTATTAAACAAATGAAGTGATAAAGTTTGAATTCATGCTTGCCATGCTCAGCTTTCAAATTTGTTTAATGTTTATGTTTTCCACTGTCTAGAGAGGATTCAAAGTCATTGTTTGCCCTCTTTAGCTTCTCTTTTTTCTTCCTTGATCATCCATCTCAGCTAAAGGCATCAGCACAAACTCCTACCTTGCCCCAAAGACCCACCTGCAAAACCTGAGCTCAATCCCCGCACCCTGAATTGCACTCCCTCCAATTGCCACCAAAAACCCCCAAAACAACCTTTTAATCAGTTTACTAGCCTAATATCAGTGTTACCTTTGATTGGTCATCTCATCCCATTGAAAATTTGCCGAGATAGACCGGAGAGAGCCTTCTCATACCCCGTAGGGCTAGCTACGAGGTGAAATGGTTTGATGTAGCCTTGAGGTTTACCTTTCTCAGCCTGAGGTGAAATTTCAAGCGCTAACAACGCCCTCACCCGTCATCATCTTTATGGTCCTTAGCTTCTCCTTGAGAACCATTTTCTTGTTCTCATATGGAACATAGTATAACTTCACAACGACATCCCACATTTCCTTTGTTGTATTCTTTTTTGCAATGTGTGGAATGATATGATCTCAAACTCCATCCAAGGCCATCCTCTTTGCTTTGGCCTAATCCTTCCAATGCTCGTGGAACTGAATAGGGTCTGTCGGTACAACTATGATTATTGTCACAAAATCTTTCAGGCCATGCTCATCCAATAGGAATAGCATCCTAGCCTTCCAGATACCAAAGTTTGAGGCTTTGTCAAGTATATCTTGATCTCTGAGACTTATTGCGGCCATCCCTGCGGAACTCAAAAACATAGAAATAAACAGGAATCCCCTCCCTTTCCTGCTCGACCTCTCTCTTTGTTACTCACCCTCCCTTCTGGAATGTGCATATTTTCTATTATCTGCCTCTGGAAGTCCTTCTCTAGTACTCACGTTGCCTAGTACCTCAAATGGGAAACTCGCTCAACCTTTTGGAAGTCCTTATCCAGAATTTGGCACACGATATTTTTCTCCCCAAGCTCGCACTAGTTGACTATAAAAATTGCTACGCCATGATGCAACTAGAAATCACAGATTTCCTCCTGAAAACTAGATCTAGAAATTGTTGATGGTGATGGACCCACCAACATTCAAGGGGTCTCCCTGATATGTGGTCCCAATTAGACCTCACACCATTTTGGACAGGATCCCCATCCAAATATGGTTTGGTTGTCAGTTTCTTAAAGATTTTCCTTGGCTCTAACTATCAGAAAGAGAAAGGAACGCATGTGCACCTTCGTAAAAGCAAGTGTGTCTAGTGAGTGTTCGATTGTAGGTGTGTCAAGGTTCTTCTACTACGGAGGAAAAGGAAAGTGAGCCTCTAAGAGAGAGGTAATAGTACCACTCTAGTAGAAACACACACAAATGAAATATATTTGTCTACAATCCAACAAAATAGTCCAAAAAGATGTGATGAGCATTGCAACCATTACAACACATTCTTAATATGATAAGCACTAAAATAACCGAAATATTTCAACTACTTTAGTAAAGGTGAAAACAAACATGAACCATAAGCATTCATACAACAATCTTACAAACATTCATAATCCATGCATAAAGAACGTGTTGACGATCAAGCTTCATATATTAAGTAAAATTCCTAAGACACATTTATACATCGAACACCACTAACTCCAATAATGGAGCATTGGAGCCACCGCTAACTCCTCAAAAGAACTATCTTGTCCCTTTAATTCCTTGTGGGATGAGCCAAGGTGAAAAGTCATTTTCTCGTACAATGAGGATGTATATATAACCAATGGGGTGATGTTTCATCTCCTTGTGACTCTTTGACTACCCTCATTACTGTTTGACTTCCTATGACTTTTTGACTTTACATGACCCTTCATATTCTATATGTGTCCTTTGGACTTCCACTTTGCAATACATTTTGATAAGATTATCACATAATCCACAATAATGATCTAGCATATGATGGCTCGTTACATGGCATGACATGACATTGTTGACATGGACTACATGATGATATGGCAATGTCAAGCCATTCTTATTTCTCCTTGCTATTTGTCTTCTTGAATATGTTTTTCTACCCACCTCCATTTGGCTTAGAGGTGAGGAGTCTTCAATGATATCAAGTCTTGAGTTGTGATCTCAAACTCGTGTCCCTGTGCTTTGTGTTGATTGATCAATTTGCATAATCAACTACAAAGATGTCTTTCAGCATGTTTCCCTTCTCCATATCCTTGTTCATCATCCTGTCATGGGCTGATAAAGTATTTGCATCTACAATTCACTCATGACGAGATGACATCAATTTGATAAACCCCTAGTCTAAGATGTTGCATGTTAATCTATTGACTTGGCCGGAACCAGGTTATAGGTTTAGGGAGAGTTTGAGTGACTACGCAGTTGTCCAGCTATGGCAGTCAGGGGTGAAGCTTGAACCTTCAAACCATGCAATGTGTAGTTCATGCTAGACTAGGCAAGCAAATTTCATAGATTTGAGACTCAGTGAGATAAGATGAGGGGTTTTTCACTGTTTCAACCAACTATGTAGTTCTGGGAGGAAGAGCAGGCTTGGTGATTGCGCAATTGCACAACTCGGGATGTCAAGGAATGGGCTTGAGCTCAATGACTACGCAAAGAGAAATTGGGGCCAAGTTGGAGGGTTGAATTACACAATTTTGGGGATCAAGGTCCAGGCTTGGGCACTGAGATTGCACAGTGCGCAGTCCTGGGAGGCAGAAATTGTGCATTGTGTAGTGTTAAGAGGTAGGGTTTCATCTTGAGGGCTAGAACTACGCAATGCGCAGTTTAGGAGGGCCAGATGAGTCTAAGTTGCTGGAAAATTTCCAAAATTTGGCTAAGTGTGGGATCAATGAAACTAATGTGAACATTGATATGAATTGAATATGATCATACACTTAGAACACTTGATGACACAACAAAATAGATCATCCAGGACACATGAACAACACATTTCCCTCAATGCGACAACTTTGCAAAGACCATGACGACACTTGTGTGACAATGCTTACAACTTTGGGAATGAGTGTGATAGATGTTTACATGGTAAGATCAACTCATTCACACAAAGATAACCCCTTGAAACCACCAAAACAGGCTTATATACATTGTGCGACACTTAACATGTGAAAAGATGACATTTTTATTTTCTCACAAAAGGGACCAAAACACTTAGAGAAAACACATGGAATGGATTTCAATGTTTGCGACGACAATATACAAGACCAAGGTAGGCTCCAAAATTTGGTGCAAGCCAAAATTTGGAGGGTGTTGTAGCAATGACAACACTTGGCGACACACTGATATAATTCCAGCTTCTTTGTCTTGTTTGAAACTTCTGTGCAGGGACTCAGCTCTTCGAGGAGTATTGATTCATCGTGTAGATTACTTTAGCTTCCCCACTTACCCCATGAATAGACATAGTCCCCTTTGTGCCTTTTCGGTTTGAACACAATCATAAGATTCAGTAATATCGCAATGCTTCAAATAGGAAAGGGTAGTGTAGTTTGTGAGTTTTAGATTTCCATAGTATAGTTTTTCATCTTTGGTGTTTCTCTGTTGCCAGCAGGCCTGGACATTACCTCGACGGAGTCACTACAGGAACACAAACATTGCTCCACTACCATCGAACCTGGATAGTACCCCGGTGGAGTTGCTTGCTTCACCTCTCTGCGTAGGAAGCCTTTCTCTTCTTTCGCCTTTATTTATTTATTTAAAGAGGATTGTGCATTAGCACTTATTTATTTTCTGGGCGGAAGAGGCATCCCGACTTATTGAGAGCAGAAGAGGTTTTTCCTTCAGAGAAGCATACAGATACCTATAATTTAGGTTTGATCATTTAGATTTTTCCCCTTTCCCTCTTCTACTAATTGGATAAGCATGAAAACACCAAAACATTGAACCAAGTGTGGGCATAAGGTTTCTAGAATAGACACAAGTATCATGGTTCAACCAAAAATCTCCTTACAGATGGATCGTATTTCTCTTTATAACTTCATCGACCAAAAGATCTAACCAACACAAGGAAGGAGGACCCAAAGTTATCCAAATGTTGTGGCGTCACAAGAGACTTTTAAATTCAGCCACACACAAAGAAGCCTGAAAACACGTTCACACACGACTCTTATTTACAAAAATGAAAAACAAAAGACAAGACCAAACAAACAAACAAGAAAGAAAAATAAAATATGTACATAGGGTACGGAACAACCCTAAATCATCACTAAAAATAATGTTTCAAGCCTTGGCCATTAACAAGAAGAGAGTCAATCTTCTCGTCTAGTGATTGAAGATGATATGTGTGTTGGCAAAGCTTTTCATGTATGGTGAATAGTCCAATACACAGGGATTGGAACTTAGTGTGTTTACATTTGTCTTCATGGGCTTTGTCCCATTTCAAGACCAGGTCACCCACACAAAATTCATTTTTCCCTGCAGACTTCTAGTCGAACCACCTCTTGATACAACTCTACTAAAGAGAAAAAAATTCTTTTGCTTTTTTCTTTCTTCCTGGAGCTTGTGAAGGGTGTTTATCCTACACTAAACCAATAAGCAAGGCTTTCCCTGGGATTCCTATGAAAGCTAAAGGGCAAGCAAGTAGATGTTCAAGGGTAGGATGGCTTCTTTTCCATACACCAGGAAGTAAGGGGACGTATTGAGATAGGTTTTTGGCGTGACTCAGTCAACCCATAAGGAATTCACCAAAGCAGAGTTCCAGTTCCTCTGTTCAAAGAAAATGGTCTTCTTGATAATGTGGATGAGGTTTTTGTTTGTAGACTCAGCAAGGCCATTTCCCTGCGGATAGTAGTTAGCTGAATGTTTCAATACAATTCCATTTTCCAATGCAAAATCATACAATTTTAACGATGAAAAATATGTTTCATTGTAAAAAATAAGTGAAGTCAGAATGTTGAATGTGGAAACTATATTCTGCTTAAGGAAGTTGATGAATTTCTGATCATTCACCTATTTGAGTGAAACCGCTTCTGCCCACAGCATGAAGTAGTATGTAGCAGTAACAATATAGCGGTGTTGCTTTGACGAGTGTAGAAAAAATTCACCAATTACATCTAAGCCCCATTGTTGAAATGGTTCTTCCACTGCAATAGGCTACAATGGGGCAGCTGACTTATTTCCTCTGTCGGCACACTTCTGACAGACCAGACACTTGTAAGCATAAGCATGAGCATCTTTGAATAATGTGGGCCAATAGAAACTGGCTCGCATAACTTTACGCGTTGTTGTGTTTCCCGCGAAGTGTCCCTCGACTGGCCCATTGTGGAGATCACACAGTACCTTCTCTGAATCATGAGCTTCCAAGCATATGAGTAGTACTCCATTATGGTGTTTTCTGAAAAGAACCCCATGCACCAACTGATAAGATAATTCATTTAGCCTAAGTTCCCTCTTATGTTGTGTGGATAAGTGTGATGGCATTGTGTCGTTCTCAAGATACAGGGCACGTTAGCATACAAAGAGTTTGCAATAATAGTGGGGGAAGCTCGCTCAACATTATACATTTCAATCTCTTGCTCCCATCCGGATGCATCTTCTTCTTTTGCATCTATGTCTTATGCTGTTATCAAGCATATACCATGGCCCTTGATTGTGTGAACTGGATTGAAATCTAACTCATACTCTTGCAAACCAGTCATCCAGTTTGCTCTTCTCTCACCCATATCTTGTTGAAAAAATAGTGATCTGATTGTTGGGTGCGGAACAAAGATAATGCAATGATTTTTCAAGAGATAGGTCTGAAAGTGCTTCACCGCATCGTAAATTGTGAACGCATGCTTATCAAAGGCGGGATATTTAATTTTTGGGCCTTGTAGCCTGGTTCTCATGAAAGATATTGGTCGCTCATTGTTTTGGTCATCCTTTTGTGTAAGCACATTGGCGAGAGAAGTGTCAGAAGCGAAAGTATAGAGCAACAAATCTTTATTGAAATTTGGGCTATACAAGAAAGGCACCTCTGCTTGTTTAATATAGGAAAACACATCCTTTTCCCTTTTGTCTCACTTGTATATCACATCCTTCTTTACCATCTCCTGCATGAGTTTCACAATCTAAGCATAATCATAGATGAATTTGTGGAGAAAGTTAATCTTCTCAAGGAAGGACTACATAGCTTTCTTGTTTACTTGGAAGGGAATCTACGTAATAGCTTTGAATCTTTCCGGGCCTAATGTGGCCCAAAAGATTACCCTTGGACACTACAAAAATGCTCTTCTTGGGATTAAGAGATATCTCGTATTTCCGGCAGTGCTCAGAAATTTTCTTTAGATGGCATAAGTGGTTAGATCTTTTCTTGGAAACACCATGACATTGTCACATGGCGTGTTGAAATTTCGCACTAGCATTGACCAACCCAAATAGATATATGAATATTAAAAAAAAAACAAAAAACAATATTTAAAAATATATGAATGAATGCAATAGATATATTCTTCACCATACTAATTCAAGTTTGGTTAATATCTTACATTTAAAGTGTAGTTTCACTCTTTTATGTTTTATTTTTTCTTGACATATTTTTTTGTGAATTTTTTCTAATGAAAAAATATTGGAATTGTGATTTAAGATGTGTAATTTGCACAATCCAAATTTGCTATTTTTTTTCAAAATATAAATTTATTTATATATTAAAAATACAATTTAAACAATAAATAATTAAACTAAACCTGTTCTTAAAAAAAATAAAAATAAAAAATTAATTAATTAATTAATTATATTATATTATAATTTTATTTTATTATATATTTTTAAAACATATATATGAAAACCCTAATCCAACATACATTACATTCCATTCTAAACTTTTTATAAATATTATTCATACTAAAATATGATGTGAATATATTTAAAGAGCAAATTATAAATAAGTTTTATATAGATTTTTTTTCTATATAGAGTATATTTAATGTTCCAATTTTATTTGTTTATTTACTTTTACATTTTTATTTTTTAATTTGTTTGAAATTTAGTATAGAGAAGTTAGAATTGTAAATTTGAGATATATAGTTTATATATTTTTAAAATTTTAATTTATTTATATAAAAAATATTATTTAAATGATAAATAATTATGATACATTTAATTTTATTATAATAAAATATTTTTATATTATAATGTTTATATTTATTTGTTAGCTATTGTGAGTTTTGAGATGAATGACATACTTAACTTATAGCTTGAGTAGTTGTGATCGAGGGACATTTAAACCATCAAAATTATTTGGGGATCACATCTTATATGGGCACACCAACCCTTAGCATTGCTGAATTTTTGCTTATGAAATTTCGGACCAATGACCTTTTCACCACGGAATGCCTTAACAAAACACCTTGTCACTATCTATTCTTCACTTTGTGGGCCTTGATATTATAATTTTATTTTACTATATCTTTTTCATATATATATATAATCTTAAATAAATTCAATTTTATTTATAAAACAGTACTTGCTTTAAAATATGTGAATATATCCCCCCGATGGGGGTGGGAAAACATGTGACCAATGGGCCTTGAGGCTTTCCCCTCAATGCACACGACATGCATGCTCCGTGATAAATCGGGTTTAATGTGATAGTACTTCGGTCATCTGAACCCTCTAGAAGAGGGCGAAGGAGATATAATGATGGGTAGGTGTAACGATAAGGATGATGAGACGTGAGCGATGAGTGTTAGGCGTAGGGTGGTAAGGGAGGTCGCTGGAGGCCATGTGTACTCGCCTTAGTGTCATTTTAGCCGATGAAGTGCAGAGGCAACCCACCTTGCAACTATTTGTTTCAGCTTTGGCTCTCAAGTTTTCATTTGGGACCTTGGAGAAAAATTGTAATGCAACCAGCTCACAAAAAGATAGATCAACGACTTAAAAATTATCCTCTTCGAGGTTGGAACCTCCTTTACATTACATAAATGAATAATACTTGGATGATTCAAATGATATGACGTGCTTGGCATATATAGGAGTCTTAGGGGTCACAATATAATGAGAGCCTACATAACAATAATAATGTAAGGGCACAACAATAACAATAGTGGGCTTCTTGGGGCACAACAATAACAATAGGGAGCTACACTAATAACAATAAGGGGAATACACTAGTATTATAAGGACTTAACATGTCCCTCTTCTTCAAAAAAGTGTTGTCCTCAACATTTGAGTAGTTTCGGATGCTTGTGTCTAAAATTATCATCCTCCCATATGGAATATTCTTCCACTTAATGAGATACTTTAAACTTACTCGGTTCTGTAGTTGTCGGGTTCATGTTTTCGTGATTGCTTCAAGCTCAAATATGACTTTTCCTTCTTCGTCAAGTTTTGACAACATTGTTTGAACTGGGAGCTTGTCACTAATAACCTTCTTTAGGCATGAAACATGGAAAACTGGGTGTACTCGAGAATATGTAGGCAACTCCAATTTGTATGACATAGTACCAATCTTTTGCAACACCTTGTAAGGTCCATAATACTTAGTTGATAATTTATTATCCTTCTTAGCTTGCTTAAGGGACATTTGTTTATATGGTTGTAGTTGTAAAAATAACCAGTTTCCTACATCAAAACTTCTTTCACTACGATGTTAATCTAGTTTACGAGAGATTTATCGGCGTAAATCACATGATATTTCATGACACGTTTCGAACCAACCAGTGTGGTTCATCGTAAGGACAAGTTGAAGTATCATATCAAGCTTTGCATATTAAATAGTCAGAGCAGAACCTCCAACGGCTATAATTCTTGACAAGGTAACGACTATATTGACCAACGGCTATAATTCTTGACCAGGTAACGGCTATATTGACCAACGGCTATAATTCTTGACCAGGTAACGGCTATATTTGACTAGGGATCAATTAGTTGGACCAGGGGCATAAATATATTAAATTGAAAGTTAGTTATATTAAGTCAGAGGGACATATGACTACACCTTTTATTTATATATATTTATATAATAAATTAAATTAGATTTTAAATGGTTATTAAGTTAAAAGTTAGTTATATAAGGTATTAACTATAAAAATATAAATATTAGAATAAGTCAAGAGTTAGAAAGAATAAGATTATAATATTTTAAATATTTATATTAAATTAATTGTTTATCTAAATGTTAAATTAACCCAGAGGATTTTCTTCACTATTTAATAAATTATCCAGCTTTAATTAATTGTTTATATGAGTATACCTAAAGGTTTTAACTACTTTATAAATATATAATAAAATAAATTAATTTTATTAAGATAAAAGTTTAGTTATAAAAGGTATTAAAAGTTTAAAAATATTAATATTAGAAAAAGACAAGGGTAGGAAAGAATAAAAATATTTTAAATATTCAGATATAATTAATCGTATATTTAATTGATAAATTAACTTATTATTATATAAGTGATTATATTTTCTATCGTTAAAATTATTAGCATAAGCCAAAAAATGAGGGAGGGAGGGAAGGGGGGAAGGAGGAAAACGACTAGGAAGCGAGTGTTGGGACCCAGCAACTACTAAACTTCCAGCCATCCTCTCTATTGAGATTGCTCGGCCTCTTTTCAATCTCAAGGGCTTCCCTAAATTTCCGATGATGGAACTGCAAAACTCTAGCAATAACACTAGCCTCCTCAATACAAACATGATGTTTGGTTTTTTCTGCATGCTCTGCTAAAGCAAAAGATTTAGTTCTCCTATGTTTAAGCGGAGACCTTCATAAAAGACTCTGCTTCCTTTATTGATGAGCTCAAGGACATTAAGCTTGACTCTGGGGACATCCTTGTTAGTTTTTATGTAGTTTCCCTGTACACTTACATCCCTATAAATGAGGCCATGGAGGTAATCAACCGCCTAACAGATCCTGACACTGCACGGTTAGTTGAGATCTGCCTCACTTCTATCATTTTTAGTTTTGAGGGTGAGTTCTTTGAGCAAACCTGTGGGGTTGCCATGGGTTCACCCCTATCCCCTGTTGTTGCTAATCTTTTTATGGAAGATTTTGAATCCAAGGCTCTAAACTCAGCCCGCCTCCTACCCAAGCTTTGGAAAAGGTATGTAGATGACACCAATGTCATCTGGTCTCACAGCCAAGAGGAGTTAGATCTCTTCTTCGATCATCTCAACAATCAATCCTCAACCATTAAGTTCACTAAGGAACAAGAAGTTGATGGTTGCCTCCCTTTCCTTGATATTTTTATTTCTAAGAATAATGATGGTTCCCTCTCCCACCAGGTGTTTCGAAAGAAAACACATACGGAGCAGTATCTTCATGCTAGTTCCCACCATTTCCCAGCTCAGAAGATGGGTGTTCTCAATACCCTTGCTACTCGTGCCCTAAGGATCTCGGATAAAAAGAGCTTTGAGAAAGAAAAATCCCATCTCCTTGATGTCTTTGTTGAGAATGGTTATAGTAGATACATGGGTCAGAAAGCTTTCCTCAAAGCTGCCAAGAATTCTCTAACTAAAAGAGAACCGAAGGAGCGGATTCCAAGTGTCCACCTTCCATTTGTTCAGGGGACCACTGATAAGATTGCAAGGATTCTTAAGATTCATAATGTCCCCGTGACCTTTAGGCCCCTTAACACCATTCGTAAGTCCCTCAGATTAGTGAAGGATCTTATCGACCCTGAGGATATGAAAGGGGTGTATATTATCCCTTGTTTGTGTGGGGCCCCCTATATTGGTGAGTCTAGTCACTCCATTAATCAAAGGATTAGCGAGCACGCAACTGACCTTAAACATAGGAGAACCAAGTATTCTGCTTTAGCAGAGCATGCAGAAAAAACCAAACATCATGTTTGTATTGACGAGGCTAGTGTTATTGCTAGAGTTTTGCAGTTCCATCATCGGAAATTTAGGGAAGCCCTTGAGATTGAAAAGAGGCCGAGCAATCTCAATAGAGAGGATGGCTGGAAGATCAGTAGTTGCTGGGTCTCAGCACTCTCTTCCTAGTCGTTTTCCTCCTTTTCCCTCCCCCTCCCTCGTTTTTTGGCTTATGCTAATAATTTTAACGGATAGAAAATATAATCACTTATATAATAGTAAGTTAATTTATCAATTAAATATACGATTAATTATATCTGAATATTTAAAATATTTTTATTCTTTCCTACCCTTGTCTTTTTCTAATATTAATATTTTTAAACTTTTAATACCTTTTATAACTAACTTTTATCTTAATAAAATTAATTTATTTTATTATATATTTATAAAGAAAATTTTATAAAATAGTTAAAACCTTTGGGTATACTCATATAAACAGTTAATTAAATCTGGACAAATTTATTAAATAGTTAAGAAAATCTTCTAGGTTAATTTAACATTTAGATAAACAAATAATTTAATATAAATATTTAAAATATTATAATCTTATTCTTTCTAACTCTTGACTTATTCTAATATTTATATTTTTATAGTTAATACCTTATATAACTAACTATTTAATAACCATTTAAAATCTAATTTAATTTATTATACACACACACACACATATATATATATATATTGATAAATAAAAGGTGTAGTCATATGTCCCTCTGACTAAACAATAAATAAAAAAATAGTAATAGTAAATAAATAATAAATAATAATAAAATAATAAATAACTAATATTAAAGCTCTAAATAAATAGAAATAGAAATAAAACAAGAAAGCAGTAAAAATCAGTAAAGCTATCAAAAAGTAAAAACAAAAGAAATAAAACAAGAAAGCAATAAAGTTGCATGTGCACACATGGAGTGTGTGCATGTGGTTCCCCTTCCAATGTTTGCTCTATTTAATAGATGGTGAAGAAGATGAGAGGCATTCCATCATTCCATGATTCCATCATCCATTCTCTTGGGAGAATAGTGTTATGAGACAAAGGATACCCTGGCAATAGTACGTTGATTGAGGGCTCAGGGGTGGCCAATTGTAGCAAGATTTTGTGCAATTGAGCCTACGGTTGGGTGGAGAGTCGTCCCCAAGACTTTGTTACAGTTAGCAGAATTCAACTAGTGTTCCCCAGGTAAGTTGTCTCTACTCGTATCTTTTGAAATTTAATGTTAATTAGTTGATAACTTACGTGTTGAATACAAATCGCATGATTAATCTAATTAATTACATGTTTTTATTTCGGGGATGTTACAGTGGATGATATCCATAAAGTGCCGTAAATGGGGTCATTTTTGCTGCAGTATGGAAGGAAGTGTTATACCACCATTCAGCTAGAGGTAACCATTTGACCCATTATGTTTGTTTAACCGATACAAAGCAACAAAGATATCCTTCTAAACATTTGTTCACTATCTCAGTTTGCCTGTCAGATTGAGGATGATAAGATGAGCTATGAGCTAGTTGAGTACCAAGATAAGAAAATAATTTCGTCCAAAATAGTGAAAATGGAATCTCTGTCACTTACAATAATCTTTGGGTTTCCATGTAGTTTTTGAATTGTTTCCTTAAATGCAGTAGCAACTGTACTGGCTTTAAAAGGATGATATAATGCACAAAAGTGTGCATACTTGGTAAGTCTATCAACTACCACCATGATGACATTCTTTCTTTCTGACTTGGGTAAAACTGTGATAAAATCCATTGATACCCCCTACCAATGCTCACTTGGAATGGCTAAAGATTGTAACAAAGCTAGGGTCTTAATTGTTTCAACTTTATTTCGTTGACAAACCAAACATTTTGCCACAAACTTCTGAATATCAAATTTAAGGCCATCCCAAAAGAAATCCTTCTTGACCATGTGCTAAGTTTTTAGAAATCTTGAGTGCCCTCCTAAGGGGGAGGTGTGCAATTCCAAAATAATTTTTTTCTTGAGTTAGGGATTCTTACAAAGATATAATTGATCTTTGTACCATAATTAATCATTTTTCTAGCTAAATGTATCAGATGTACTAGGATCTTACTGCAACTTTTGAATGAGTTCCCACACCTCTTCGTCATTCTTCCATTCATCCCTTGCTTCGGTTATCCACACAAGTTGGATAATAGAAATGGAACAAAACAATACTTCAACATCCTCATTCTTTCTTGTGAGTGCATCTGCAACAACATTTTTCTGCCCCTTTTTGTAGATGATTTCAAAGTCATAACCCAACATCTTTTTGACCAAAATTTGTGTTGCTCTTCTGAAGATAATCTTTGTTCCAAGAAGTATTTAAGACTATCATGATCTATTTTTACATTGAAGTGTCTTCCCATTAGGTAAGGTCTCCATTGCTTTAGTTCATTTGGTATTGCCAACATTTCTTTCTCATAAATAGGTTTGTGTAAATACTTTCCTTTGATTGGATGAATTTCAAAAGAAATGAGTCTTCCTTATTGCATTAAAACAACACCAATTCCATTTCTTGAGGCATCACATTCCACAATAAAGGTTTTTGTTAAGTCAGATGTAGCTAAGACTGGTGCTTGGTACATTGCCTCTTTAAGATGTTTAAAGGCTTAGTTTCTTCTGGAGTCCAAGAAAATGCATCTTTCTTCAGTAGTATTGTTAGAGGTGTTGTTATTCTCCCATAATCCTTAACAAACTTGTGATAATACCCTGTCAACCCGAGAAATCATCGAAGATACTTTATGGTTGTGGGGATTTTCCATTCCTTAATGGCTTTAATTTTGTTAGGGTCTACCTTAACACCCTCATGAGATACAATATGACCCAAATATTCCACCTCCTGTACTCCAAAGAAACATTTAGAGGTTTTTGCATATAATTGTTTCTCCTCCAATAATTTGAGCACCCTGTCAACATGTTGAACATGATCCTTCCAAGACTTGTTGTAGATTAGTATATCATCAAAAAATACTAACACAAATTTTCTAAGGAAGGGTTTGAAAGTGGAATTCATCAAACCTTGAAATGTCGAAGGTGCATTAGTAAGGTCAAAAGGCATGACCAAAAATTCATAATGACCCTCATGAGTTCTCAATGTTGTTTTCAAAATGCCTTGAGTCTTCATTCTAATTTGATGATATCTTGAACAAAGATCCATCTTGGTAAAGTAAATTTCTCCATGTAATTCATCCAGCAATTCATCAATGACAGGATTGAGAAATTAATCTTTAATAGTGAGCTTGTTGAGCTCCCTATAATCCAAACACATACTGCTAGAGTAGAAAAATAACTTTGACTAGGTTGAATTATACCAACCTCTAGCATTTCTGCAACCATATGTTAAATTTCACTCTTTTGGGCATAAGGATATCTGTAAGCTCTGATGTTTAGAGGAACACTTCCTAGAATTAAATGAATATCATGATCATGATCATAGATAGGTGGGAGGCCTTTAGGAGTCTTAAATACCTTGGAATGATTGTCCAAGGTTTTTTGGAGATTTGGAAAAATAGATGATTTTGATGTTTAAACCTATAGTGAGCATAATTGTGCAATTGTGCCCCATTGTTCCTTCTTAAAAGTCGTTGGCATGCCATTAGAGTTGATTATCTTTCCAAGTTTCCCTGCAATACCCCCTAATTCAACTCTTTTCCTTCACAAAAAAAATTCAAGAAAATTTCTTGAAAATTAAAAGCTATTGTCCCCAAACATTGTAACCATTGGACTCTTAGTACAACATCAGCACCACCCATGGGAATGGAAAGCATGGAATATTCAATACATATTCCCCCATGGTTAGCTTTATATTATGACACTTTCCAAAGAAATTTATAGTTCCTCCATTTGCAACCATCACTTGACACTCGAGTGTTGGATATAGGAAGCAATTCAATTCTTTGGTTGTCATACAATGAATTAAATTATGAGTACTACGTAAATCAATCAACACTGTTACCTTTTCCTTATTGATATATCCTTTTATCTTGAGAATTTGAGGAGTGGTAATTCTTTCCAACGCATTGCAAGATATGGTTAGATTCATGTCTTCTTTCTCTGGGGTCGGTTCCTGGTGTAAATCCTCATCTTTTAATGTTTCTTGTTCCTTTTATTCCTCGTCTTCACAATCTATGCAAAATAATTTCTTCTCAGCACACTTATGACCTTTAGTGTATTTGTTATCACAACTGTCAAAAAGCCCTTTTGTTCTTTTTTCCTCCAATATTGTTGTGGCGTAAACTTTGTATGTTGTGGACGGCTTGGAGAAGCAACACTTCCATCTTTATAGTTGTGAATGGTAGACTTCCTTGTTGCCATAATTTTGCTTTCAACTTTTCTTGCCACCCTGAATGCCTTCTCCAATGAATCAAGTTCCCAAAGGTGAACCTAATGTTGGATTTTATCCTTCAAAATCCCTATGAATACATCAATGATATGCTCCTCTGGAATATTAGTTACCCTATTATTCAATTTTTGGAATTCCTCAATGTTCTCTGCCATTGAACCCTTTTGTTTGAGATTGATAAATTGGATAAAGAAGGTGTTTCTCTTTGTATCCTCATAATGTGCTATCATTTCCATTATAAAAATTGACCAAGTGACAAGTGGTTTATGAGAACAAAGCCATCGATACCATACAAATTGATTGGGTTCTAAATATAAAGATGCAATGCGTACCTTTTGTATGTGTTGAACATCATTTAGATCAAAATATTGCTCCATTTGTAGTATCCATGTTATCGGATCCTTGCCATCAAACTTCCTCATATCTATCTTTGGAATGTGGTATTTCTTAAACACCACATTAGAGTCTCTAAAATCATAGTTCGTATTCCATTTGTCCTCATCATGATTTTCATGGATTACCTTGTCGTCACCGGGAAGCCTTTCTTGCAACAACTTTGTCAAACCTTCCTTTAAACATTCCTGTCTGATTTTAAACCATTCATGTCGCCTTTTAAACCATCCATGTCACCTTTTAAACCATCCATGTAACCTTTTATTTATGCTTTTAAGTCATCCATGTCATCTTTGGTTGCTTTTTGTGAAAACGAAATTTGTTGCACTTGGTCTCATAATTTTGATATATCATGCAATAATTCTTCCTCTTCATGTGTCATAGTAGATCTTTCTAAGGGATTAATGGGTGTAGAATTCTTTTGTTTGGGAGGAATTTTAGAACCCAATACTGATATTCATGCTTCACTATGCCCTTGGAATCACTTCAAACTGCTTTTTCAAACAAAAGTTATTTAAAAAAATACACACTTTTTTCTTGCTTTTAGGAGCTTGATCTTGAAATGCTTATAACTCTATAATTTCAGATTTCCAACGTCTGAAATTTGGTCTTGTGGTAGTCCTATGAATATTCTTTTCAATTCCATAAATCATACCAATTTCGGATTAGTCAGTATAGATTTATGCCATATCTCCCACAATGACCTAATTATTGAATGGTTCAGTAGAGCAAAGTTGTATGGGATGACATGTGTCGTTGTTTCAACATTTGGCACTAAAATTGCTACAGAAAAACTAATGTTTGTGCACTTTCAGCCACTTATTACATAATTCAAATTCAATGCCTGAAACGAAAGTTATGACAATTTTCCCTAGGTCACCTGTTTGAGATGGAATTCTAGAGCTTGCACAAACCCTAAGTTCCCTGGATCATATATCATAAAATATAGCGAACCAAGATCTGAAATTTGTACACGGAATTAACCAAGATTTTGGCTCTATGGGGTAGAAATTTCATCTTCTAAATCCTCATATAAAAAAAGTTATAGCGAAATTCCAAGATGGCCTGTTTGAAGAAGAGAAACCCTACAATCCAAAGCTCTTATACCAAATGTTATGCAACAATCTCACAAAAAGATAGATTAACAACTTAAAAATTATCCTCTTCAAGGGGGAAACCTCCTTTACATTACATAAATGAACAATTCTTGGATGATTCAAATGATAAGACCTCCTTGGTATACACTAATAATAATAAGGGGAATACACTTGTATTATACCAACCTAACAAAAATTGGGTGGAGTTCCAGTTTTCTGTCGTGGGTTTGGCTAAGAATTTGGGAGCACCAACTTCAACTTGTGGCGTAGTGACCCACCTAGCCTTGAACCCTATTCGATGCAGGTAATCCTTTCACTTTGTCTTTGGTTTTCTAGTGTGTTTCTTGCTCGGGTGATGGTCGAATTTTGGGAAAAGTTTCGTTGTTGTTTTGTTGTGTGGAATTGGGCTCAGGATAGGGGCAGTGAGATTGCACCTGTTGGAGGTCTTCTCTGTTTGAGGTGGAGGGTTTTTGGTGAACTTCTCTTGGGTGGTGATCTCCGTTCATGTTGAAAATTAATTATTTTTCGAGTCTCTGCACCTCTCCGTTCATGTTGGGAACTGATTATTTTCTAAGCCTGTGCACCTCTCTGTTCATGTTGAGAATTGGTTATTTTCCGAGCCTGTGCACCTCTCTGTTCCCTTCTGGCTTATTTATCCTTTTCCCTGCTTAGTTCTGGTCTCTATCCCAAGATTACTCTTTCTTTTTCTAGTCCTAGTTAGGCATTATGTTGTTGGGTCTCCTGACCTGGTGGGTGGAGTGGTTGTGTGTCTTGGAGTTTGTTTCTTCCTTTATGGGTGGTTCAATTGTCTAGGGGTTGGTCTTGAGTGTTGTCACCCCTACTCAGTTTTGATATTGTCTTATCATTGGGGTCTAGTGCCCAAAGGCGGGACTGGGTTCCTGGGTTCTTAGTTTGGCCCCTGAAATTTTGGTCCGGTGAGATAGTAGGGGTTTCTTCTGAGTTTTTGTTTCGGAATTATACTTCATAAGTGGTCATGTTGTGCTAGAGAGGGTATCCTCGCCTAGTGGAGGGCAACACAACCTTACAGGCCACCATGCCAACAATCACAATTCATATACGACAAATTTTGCAAGTGTGGAATGAGAAGGGGAAGTGGATCATGCCCAAGGCCACTCCCCGAGACCTGTAGATGCCCTGACATCTCTGGATTCCATCACCGATCAACTACGAGGAATCTAGGCCAACCTGTATGTCCTCCGGGATCATAGGTATGAGGGAAAAAACAAATTGGTAGCCTACATGAACGACATCTAGTTCAACGAAAATGAAATTCTAGAACAGTTGGACAACATTTGTCGAAGCCAACGTTGTACTAATTATCACCTTCGTGACCTAGAAGCTCGTGCAGAACATATTGCCTTTCACATGCATGAAAGAGTTGGAATTCTTGCAGCACCTCCTGTGCTTCCTCCCCAACCACCTTTGTGATATGTTGCTTTCAGTACATGTTGCCTCCTTTTTGGCTTGTACGACTAATCAGCTTGTCGGAAATAATGGTTAAGTGGAAATATCTTTTGTATGCTTCGGCTCCCCTTGCTAACAAATATGGTCAAAATGAGGCCAGAGAAGTCGTAGAGACACATTTTGTACTATCTATTTTCATGAGAATATAATAGTTGACCTTTGACTCACAAAAATAAATAATATATATATATATATATATATTCAATTTTATTTCAATTTTTTTATAAAACATTACTTGGATTGAAATATGTGAATATATTTAAAGAACAAATACATATATATATATATTCAAATCTTATATTTATTTAAAATTTTTAAAGCGAATAATGTAATTTTAAGGTGTATGAGATTCTCTTTATGTATTTGGATCTTCTTAGTAATTAAAAACAAATTGTTGTATTAGAGCGAGGTATGATATCCTCTTGTTTGTGAGGCGCTCTCCAACCCAATATAGAAGAGATGTTGTATTGCCATATTATGTTATCTAAAGATTTTGACTCGGTTAAATTACATAAAAATAAAAATAAAATAATATTATTTAAAATAAAATTAGAACTAAAATAAAATAGTCAATTAGTCAATTTATTCTTGGGGTTTTTGGGCTATGTTGTAATGTCATGTTATTTTTATCTTTATGTTATCTAAATATTTTGACCTTGTCAAATTACATAAAAATAAAAATTAAAACAAAAAAATTAAAATTAAAATTAAATGGTAAAATTTGGTGATCCCAGTGATATGAAGTATTATGTAAACAATGTGATTCAAGGTTCAAATCCGTGTGAGTTAAGTCAACAAAAAAATAAAATAAAATGGTAAAATAGTCAATTTACAATTTAGGGTTTTTGGGCTCACAACACATGATTTTGTCAATGGTATTCTTCTAATGTAGCCTATTAAAGGCATAAAAATCCATTTAAATTTTCTAAGAACTTATTGCTACCATTTTTTTAAAATAGGTAACCGTAGAAAGAACTCATGAAGGAGTTGACAACAATCTCGAATGCATAGAAAACATTGAGGCGATGATTCAAGCCTCTAAAGTCTGCCATGATGTAATTGCTCTTAGCTCCTTTTTGTTTAAAGATATTACTGATTCAAAACATAACTATAAGATCATTGTTTTCTTTCTAATTAAACACATATCATCAATATGTTGAGAAGTGAAAGGGAATTTGATATCATAATTTTGAATTTTTAGGATTGACGTGTATCTGTTCTAGTGGGTGTCCCTCTTTCAGAGGCAATGCTTGCAATGAATCCTGCGAATTTTCTGAACAAGGGGATGCTGAAAGGAACCTTCTTTGGAAACTATAAACCTCATATATATTTCTAAGCCTTGTAGAGTTGTACTTGAATAAGGCAAGACTTCAATTATTATTAAATGATGTGTTCATTTGTTTTGTTAGATTTCCTTGCTAGAAATTCATCTGTGATTTGTCAATGTACATGATAACACTAATTTTTGTTTCTGAGATGTAATTTAGGTTTTTAATATATCCTTACTTGATTTTTGTAGAAGCTTGAACTAGGTTGGAAGTATTAAGTTCTTAATTGATCATTCCTTGTTTCTTAGAAGAAGCTTGAACTAGATAAATTTTTTACCCATCACATTTCTTTTGTGGATATCAACAAGTTTTGTGATTCAAGGAGAGGGTCTAGGAACTGTGATTAAAGTGTCTGGGTAAACAAAGAAAACATTTGATTACATGATTAAAGGAGAGGCGCTGTGATTAAAGTTACTAAGTAAATGGTCAAAGAGGAAGTAAAATGGATTTTGATTATAGGATAAGTGAGTTATCTAGATTTTGAATATAAGATAAGTGAGTCGTCTAGCACATTGGAAAATGTTAATGATTATATATGGGATATATTTTTGTTCTCATAAATAAAGATATTCGAAAGATATTCAAGTATCCTCACAAGTTGAAATTAAGAATGATAAATTTTAGTGGAATATCCTCACAAGTATGATTTATTTTTAAAAAGTTAGTTGAATATCTCAAATGTTTATCATTTTTATGAACGGTTTTATTTTTATTTTTTTTTTTAATTTTATTTTTTTAGTTATTAACCTAAATTTGATATGCCGCGTAGGTCGGATGATTTTGTTTTTTCAATTATAAAATTATATATTTTAATACATTTAATTTAATCTCATATACACATTATTAATTTTTGAATTTTTAAATTTAAAATATGAATTTGGTGGAATATTTTAATATCAATCTTAATAAATTATTTATTTTTTGATTTATTTTAAATGTAATGAAATTAAAAAAAAAAATACAATTGATCATTTTTTGTGAAATAACTTGTCAATTTTTTTAAGGTTATTTTCTTCTATATAGTTTAATCTAAAATACAAATTTTGGATTTTGGTGAAATATCATAATATCAATCTTTGTAAATGTTTATATATATATATATATATATATATAAGTTTTATTTACCATATTAATTTAATATGCTAGGAATCACACGAGATGATAGGTGATTTTAGTATTTTTTTAATTAGTAAAATATGAATGTCAACTATCCACTAAATATGGTCAAAAGAACTTAGCTCAACTGGTATGGTTCACTATTTGTGTCCTAAGAGTGCAGGTTCAAGTCTTTGGAGACATGTTGGCCCTTGTGGCATTTATGAAATATTGGTTTTACCAGATAGAATAGTGGCAGTTGTTTCTACAAAGTTACCAATTGTGCCTAGTGGAATGTACTCATTATTGTTAAAAAGAAAAATTATCCACTAATATATTTAAAGCGGAAATTTATTATTTTATTCCATGTGTGATTTACTATAATAACAACAAATTTGGTAAAATTTTTGTTTAAGTATTAGGTATGTTTTTGGCAAGTTTGCAATATTGTTTGAAAGTTTTGTAGGTATAATTTTTATTTTTTATTTTTATTTTCATGATTAAAAATTTTAAAATCTGATTTAATGGGCAGGTTTTGGTGTAATGGAGGGATGAAATTTTAAAGATGGTTAAGTATTAGGTGCCTGAGTATGGCACAATAATGTTTGAAGGTTTATTACATTTAAAAAACCAACATAGATCCATCTTAATCCCAGATCTAACAAGCACTGAAAGGGATCAAATCTCTCGAGGTGCAATGATCAGGAGCTCAGGACCAAATGTCGTAAAATGGTAAAAAATGAAAGCGTTCAGAACTGGTTTGAACCTAAACGACCGGATATAGCTCGTCTTCCTGATTCCGGCACTGCAAACGGTTCGAAAAATGGTCTCCGTATGAGGAAGTTATGCCAAAAAGAAAAATTGCCCAATAACATTGAAATTTTGAATTTTTTTCAAAAAATTTAAAATAGAATATTCTTTGGAATATTCTGTTTTGGGCAACAAATGGCAGACCGCCACGTGGCATGGGCGACGTCAGCAAAGTATGTTGGGCGCATATTAAAATTTGTTTGGAGGCGGAGAGGTTTGAACTTACGACCTCGTTCATATTAATCCCACACCTTACCATTAGCTCAAATCAACAGATATTGTTTGTATTGCGGATCAAAGGGCTAAAGAACTTTGTAGTAAGGTTGGTAGGGCCCGAAGGGGGCCAGCCCCTAAGGGCCAGGCCCCATTCCATGTGACCCTCGCCCCATAACCGCAGGCCTAATTTTAACCGTCAGCACATAACGGTTATATGTGATACGTGGTCACACAACGCCGATAACCCGGAGGAAACGGTCAGTTAACAACCAGTTGTGGCACGCAATCCTATGCAGCTTAACCGCCAAGCTATAAACGCGGTCACATGCCCATTAATCACAAACGGTAACTGCCAATTATGATGGCGGGAATTTTGGCGGAGCGCCAAATTTGGGCTGTCCCACCATAATTGGCGGAGCTAACTGAACTTCCACTACAGGTAGCTGGAGTGATTCCAAGCTAAACTGGAGGAAATCTTCAATGAGCCATAACTTTGGCTAGGAAAGTCCTTTTTGGACGAATTTTATTTATTTATTTTGGGTCTCTTCGACCTTTTGAAGCCATTGGCACAGGTTTCACAACCATTTGAGGTCGTTTGTAGGTGTTTTTGCTTCGTGGAAGTTCCAGAAGCCATTAGGGTCAAATCAGTTTGGGAGCTGCATTGGGAATTGTGCAGCCATTGAATGTGGAACGAAGGTCATTCCTAAAGGTTTTCAGCATTCTAAATCCATGTCTACAGCTCATTTTTCCTTTTGAGGCATTCTTTTCACTATTTAGCTTCAGGGAAGCTTTCAGGGCCACCAGGGCCATTTTAGTGCTTGAGCTGTTTGAGGGCTATGTTCATCCATTTTTGGTGATTCAAAAGCCTATGTCTACTATTTTCGACATTCTGAGTCTAATGGTAGAGGTTTCAAAACCAATTGAGGTCATCTTCACCTCGAAATTCTCCATGCAAGTTTAAAGGGCCACTAGGGCCAATTGGGGAAGGTACTGTATAAGGTACAATTTCACTGTTTAGTGTTTGGGAAAGAGCATGTTTAGCTAATTCCTATCTTCTGATTTTGTATTTACAGTCAGATCTGTCTTTTGAGACACTCATATTCTTGTATTAGCCTTTGTAGCATTTTTAATACAAGAGGACAAGCCTAGTCTGAGAGGTTTGGTCTAGCAGATGTAGCCCAAAGGGGGTGAAATGCTTTATCATTTTGATGTCTTTATTTTCTGAATATGATATGCTAAATAAAACTGATATAAAGTGTTAAATAGCAAATATACATAACTTTCATACACACATAATCACCTATTCAGCTGCAGAAAGTTATTTGTTTTATTCCGCAAGATATCAAACTTCAAGTATGTGTATGTCAAAGACTTCTAAGTGTTTACTTCGTTATTTCTTTAGGCAGAGCCTGTAGAGGGCCAGGCAGCCTCTGGAACTCATCCTCTCTTTAGAGGTGACATGTCCGGTGAATGCCCCTACAGTCTATCTCTGTATAAGAAATAAGAAGTTCTCACATTGTCAGAGGTCACTTGGAGTGTATAGCTCACATTTGACATTATGGGAAATGGATACCTTGCACCCTTAAACAAGTACATTCCATTTTCAGATCATGCAAACCTCTTTTTTTATTGCAAAACTTGGGAAAAGGTTTGCACCTCGAGGGATTTTATCCCTCTCGTTGCTTGAAAGATTTGGGGTTAAGATGGATCAAGGCTGGTTTTAGTCGTGTGTGGCCATGGAAAATTTGTTGAATATCTAATTATTCTGATCATTTTAGAGATGCTAAACATGTATAAGGTTAATATGGTCATTTTAATTTTAAATTTGTCCAGTTACCTTAGTTTGTTGATATGATACAAACTGTTAATAACTTGAATGATATAAAATGATGAAATAAAATTTTTGAATGCAAAGTGACAATGTAACAATATTGAATGATTGAAAATATGAATAATAATAATGTAGTCAATTACAAATAGTCTTTATTGTGATCAATCTAGAACTATTTTCTTCTTCTAGTCATATTTTGACACTTGTTAGTTTTGCCATCTTTTCAAATGGAAAATGTTGTTGAAATTGTAGACCCCAAGTAAGTTTCAACGGTAGTTGTTTTCTATTATCTCATTTGAATGCAAAATTACTAACAATGTTGAATGATGGAAAACGGGAATAATGAGAATGTAGTCAATTACAAATATTTTATAATTTCAGGAAGAAAACATTTTAGGTAAGTGAACATTTTATTTAAAATGAAAGTGCAAGTATTTTATTTATGCTTGAATTAATGTAACACAAAATTCAATGCACATCTTCAATAATTTTTTGTGTTTACATTAAAATCGATGTGCATTATTAATCTAATTAATTTCGAATTAATGTACTTGATGCATCTAGTTACATCAAATCAGGAATCAACATCTATATTGAAATCAATGCATATAGTGCAAACATTCAAATAGAATTAGAAATCAACATCTACAATGAAATCAATGCATCTACTGCAAGAAATCAAATAGTATTAGAAATTAACATCTATATTGAAATAATGCATCTAGTGCAAGCAATCAAATAGGATTATAAATCAACATTACACTAAAATCAATGCATCTAGTGCAAGCAATCAAATAAGATTAGAAATTAACCACTACACTGAAATAAATGCATCTAATTCAATCAATCAAATAGGATTATGAATCAACATCTATACAAAAATCAATGTATCTATTTTAGTGAATAACATTGTATCTCCCCCCTCTCTCCCCCCTCCTTCTCTTTGCTATATCTCCCTTTCTCTCTCTCTCCACCTCTCTCTCTCGCCCCACCATATATATATATATATATATAGATATATATATTAGTCCTACTTTGTCTCTCTATCTTATTAGAAATGTAACTAGTTTAAGTCTTCATAATTGTTGTTGTACTCATTTCAACATGTATCTTATATAACAAACAAAAACAAGAAAAGAAAAAGTTATTATTTCAAAGCATGGGTTTCATGCTCTTTATTTATGGCATTCTAGGTATAAGCATGTTATTCATGCTTCTAGGGTTTGTTAGGTCACAAGACATATTGTCATGAGTCATGAGAGTCAACACCATGCTTATAAGACCCTTCCGAGCAAAATATATCTTGTAAAAGAATTTATTTTGAGTCTAGAAAGTCTTGGAAACCTCAAAAGTACAAGTTGGCCTTGTCAGCTTCAATTCAACATGAAGGAGGGAATTCAACCCCTTGGAAAGGCTATAAATACAAGCAATTCAACCTCATTTGTCACTCACTCACTCACAAGTTCGATCTCAAGAAAGGAAGTTAGATTTGTAGCTAGGAAACATAAGAACAAGAGAGTGAAGGTCTAGAAGGAGGGAAAGAAGGAAGAAATCTTGTTTTGGGATCTATCTCTCTCACACGTGCAAAATTCTAGGGCTTTTGGAGCTACAAAGGAAGTAAAAATTGCAGGTCTGAATTGTAGTAGGACGAGTTGCAATATCAAGTTGTTAGGATAAGGAATACTCTTTTTTGACCTCGTTGACCTTGGGAGGATCTATCTGGCTCAAGGAAGGATCTCTCAGAAGAAGTTGGATTAGTGTTTATGCAACAACTACAGGGCAGCAGTTGCAGGATGAAGTTATAGGGTTAAAGTTGTAGCTAGAAGTTGGTTGATATGAGATTGAGCTATGGTGATCTGATTCTCTTAGAAGGGTTGACTTGGTACTTGGAGGAGGAATTCGTCTAGAGTTTGGGTCTTTGTTGTCTCATTTGAAGCAGATTCTATAAGAAGAGAAGAGTTTTCTAGGTATTCCCCTTGGAGGGGTTTTTCCCTGGCTTGGAGCCTAATATTTGTGTCCACTATCCTTATTGTTTTTTCTCTTGATATTTGTTTAATGAAAAATATCTAATAATAATACACAAGAAGAATAATAGTGTTCACAAACAATTATTAAGGTTAAGGAAATTTGGAATTAATAGTTGCCATACTGCATTTTCCAACATGGTATCAAAGATAAGGTGAACTAGAAGGAAACTCGAAGGATCATCTTGTGGACACAAGAAGGGTTTGCTAAGGGGAATCTTTTGTATAAGACTACATCAAGACCTCATCAAAGGAAAGCTTTAAGATGAATCTTACAAGAAGTTTGTTGATCTTTCTTGGAAGGAGATATATTCAAAGGCTCATTGGAAGATATCCTTAAAAGAAGCATCAAAGGATCTTGGTATCATTCATCACTCTTGGAAGTTGTTGTTGGAGGAATCCTAGGAAACATCTTTCAAGGACATTATTGAAGTCTCTTCAAAGATCTTATAGGCATCAATAAAGTTGAAGACATCATCGAGGAAGAGAAAAATATTGATTATCAAGTAAGTATCATATTGTTACTATATCTATAAATCTACAGGTCATATAGGTTCTTTCTGTAACGAAAGCAATAAGCTCGTTGGAGCATCAAATTTCCTAGCATGGAATAAAAGGATTGACTTGACACTCACATAACATGATTAATGGAATATGTTACTGGGAAATTATTGAACCTAGCAAATACAAGACTCAAGAACTAGCAAAGTACAAGAAAGGAGAAGTAATGGCACAAAGGATCACAATTGAATCCATTAAGGATCCTCTTATTCCATTTGTTGCAATTTTGAAAACTTCTAAGGCTATGCACGATAAGCTAGTAAATTTGTAGTTTGTAAGTACATGAGGACAAAAGATGTCTTTAAGGAATAAATTATATAGAATGAAGAAATCAAAGGATGAGGACATGACATGCTTTCTAATGAATATCTCTCAATTAAGAGATCACTTGTAGGGGCTTGGAGAGACAATTTCTGATTCAGAAATGACCATCTATGTACTAAACGCATTACCTCATAATGGAGTAGTTTTGAATGAACATCTATTCCAAGAAAGACAACTCATTTTGATGAGTTGTGGGCTCGGTGTATCTTGGAGGAAACTGAGATCAAGGTAAAATATGAGATTGGATCAGATGAACAGTCTCAAGTTTTTATTGCAAGAACCAAGAAGCTGAAAAAGGGAAAGTTTGGGAAGTCCAAGAAGAAATATATGTCCAAAGTTCGATGCTTTTAGTGCAATGAGTATGGACACTTTAAGAGGGAGTGTCCTAGCCAATAAAACAACAAAAGAAAGCAAAGAAGTGAGGCTCACGTAGCTGAGGAAATGGGAGAACCTGAGAAGAAGCCGAAGAAAGAAGATGTGAAAGATATTTACTATTGAAGAAGGCATGTTATCTGTCGGGTTCTTTATAATGATTGGTCTTACCTCTATAATAGTATGCATTATTGTTTACTCTAGAGGAGTCTTGATTTTGTATAACATCATAGAGAAAAGCATGTAGCATATTTAGAGTCTACTTGGTAAAGTTGCTTTGTATAAATCATCTAATATTTTATTGCTAGACCATGTTTCATATTGTTCATCCAGGCATTATCTAACATTATGTTAGAGGTAGTCATCTTGCTAAGGTGGATCATCATGATCCTATAATTGCCATCATTTTGGAAGGTTCTTGAAGAAGTGTCATGACAAGGTTAGTATACATTCCATATAGTATGGAAACAATACTTTTAAAGGGATGAAAGAATGCAATGGGTGAGGTTGCAAGCTCATTGTGAGGCATATAGCTAGATGGTGGAATAAGAAGCATAAGAATGCATATTGAAAGTGACTCTTGGATAAGATTCTTATGTGTAAGAATATTGTAACATGATTTATATGATTATGTGATGTCTAAAAGGGAAGTATTTGACTTACTCAAGGATGAATTAAAGAATTAATACTTTCTCTAGATTATGCAATGACTAACATCTAGTATAATCTCCAGAAGAAAAAGTTCTAGCTTGGTAATAAAGTTCGATCCTTGGGCACTCTGATGCATGAAGGAAGATTCGTATCAAGAAGAACAACAAGGATGTTGATTGACCTAGAAGGACATCATGATGAGGTAAGTCTAATTTTAATTATTGTTAGTTATTTGGTTAACATATTGTTTGTATACCTAGAAGGATATTGCAGGAATATATGAAGAATGTTGAGGCGAGCTTAACATAGGATACCTAGAAATTATAAATTCAATATATATTCATCTTGGGATTGAAAGGTAGCAGTGCGAGAAAATAACTTGAAGGTCAACAATGGAGATCACTTTCATGAATAAGCTATGATCAACTTGAACTTTGGAAAGGATCAATATAATGCCTTCATCTATGATTATAAGATGAAAGTGATGTGCAAAGGGAATGACCTAGATCCTGTCACAAGATTAAAGAGTGAAGATGACTCCATGATACCTCGAAAGGAAGCAAGAGATGTGAAGGAAAGAGGGATCCATGTAGTTATGAAGAACAAGTAGATGAAACTCTTATAAGGACAAGCTATGAGGCTTGTGGTGATGAATTCAAAAATTGAAAGGAAGTTTGGAATCTCCTCTAGCTTTTAGAGGGTGCTAAGGAGCCTCCTTGAATAGGAGCAAGGATTACTCTCTAATAAAAAAGAGAGTTCGGATATCCTCTCCAGTGGAGAGGGAGTGACGTTGGACATCACATGTGCATTCTCTTCATGTAAGGCTAAGTAAAGGTCATGAAAATAGAATGGTGGAGGATTGGATAAGCATTTATAATTTCCTTGAGGATAAAGAATCCAAGAAAGGAAAGGAACTGACACTCTTTGAGGATAGGACAAGTATCCAAGATAAGAGTGGTCAAAGAGGACCAATATTCTTTGAGCATTCGGGAATGGAAATACAAGATAAGAATAGTCCTAAAAGGACATACCTTGTGAACATCTGGATGAGGTATGTGCCTTGTAGTGGTAGTGCGACATCACACATAATGCTCTTGAATGAAGTAGAGCTTGTCTAGTTAGGCCTTGGAGACAATGTTGGTCATAATGATGATGCTTACAATTGGCTTATCAATATGACTCTTCTTATGAGAACTCTTCAGTTTGAGAATTACGTTATACTGGTTATACAATTATGAATACGTCCCTAGTTAAGAGGGAGTGTTGGAAATGTAACTAGTTTCGGTCTTCATAATTGTTGTTGTACTCATTTCAATACGTATCTTATGTAACAAAGAAAAAGAAGAAGAAAAAAGTTATTATTTCAAAGCATGAGTTTCATGCTCTTTATTGATGGTCTTCTAGGTATAAGCATGTTCTTCATGCTTATATGGTTTGTTAGGTCATAAGATATATTGTCATGAGTCAAGAGAGTCAACATTATGCTTATAAGACCCTTCCAGGCAAAATATATCTTGTAAAAGAATTGATTTTGAGTCTAGAAAGTCCTGGAAACCTCCTAAGTATAAGTCGGCCCTGACAGCTTCAAGTCAGCCTAAAGGAGGGAAATTGACCTCGTGAAAGGGTTATAAATACAAGTAGTTCAACCTCATTCGTCACTCACTCACTCACCAGTTCGATCTCAAGAAAGGAAGATTGATATGTAGCTGGGAAGTAGAATAAAAAGAGGGCGAAGGTTTTGGAAGGAGGAAAATAAGGAAGAAATATTGTTTTTGGGTTGTATCTCTCTCACACGTGTGAAATTATAGGGTTTCTGTAGCTACAAAGGAAGCCAAAATTGCAGGTCCGAGTTGCAATAGGACGAGTTGTAGTATTAAGTTATTGGGAGAAGGAATATTCTGTTATGAACTCATTGACCTTGGGATCATCTGTCTGACTCAAGGAAGGATCTCTTGGAAGAATTTGGATTAGGGTTTCTACAGCAAATACAAGGTTGACGTTGTGATCAAAGTTGCAACTAAAAACCCAGATGCGGGTGATCAGAGGGAATGATATGTGGCAGAGGATTTGGGCATGCGCGTGGGATTCTACCACTGCCACCCTTCCTCTTGTCCTCGTCCTCATTAACTGCATTAACGACGAGCCTGCCAACCACCCCATTGCATTTATGCGGCACAGTTGCCCATGCTCGCGTCTGTTCTTCAGCAAGATGGCTTCTTCCGGAAGCTTCACGCCTGCTTTGTTGCCTTTATGCTCTTGCTACTCCTCGGTTGTCTCAGAGCACAGCTCCAGAACCAACACTGGGCGCAGATGTTCAATTTTCTGTTGCATTGACCTCATTTCGGGCTTTCATGTTACGCAGAGCTCCCATTTTGAGGACACATCTCCCCCTCCTCTCAAGGTACTTAAATGGCTAATCTCCATTTTTGCATGTTTTTGGATGGACGACAGTCCAGGTTAGTCACTGTTACTCGCTCGCTGCCACAACTTGGTTACCTTCAAATTTGCAGCTTGTTAAGTCGTCGGTTTCCCCTTTGTGGGCGGCTGTGTTTTTTGACTGGGAACAATTTTGTATGCATAACTTCTCTTAGTTACTGTGGGTTGATAAACTGTTGGAGCTTCATGGCCGGTTTCCCCTATGAGGGCGGCACTCTCTTGTTGAATCGCCTGATACATGTTGATCATGTCTGCTATTTTAGAATGCCCATACCATGGGCCAGAACTTCTGAGGCCCAGGCCTCCATGTAATTTTTTTGTATACTAATAGATTAAACTTATTAAAAAAAAACAAAAATTTGCAACTAAAAGTTAGTTGACGTAGGATTGAGCTACGGTGATCTGATTCTCTTGGAAGGTTTGACTTGATACTTGGAGGAGGACTTGGTCTAGGGTTTGGTTCTTTGTTGTCTCATTTGAAGCAGATTCTGTAAGAGGAGAAGAGTTTTTTTGGTTTTCCCCTTGGAGGGGTTTTTCCCTGACTTGGAGCCTAATATTTGTGTCCACTGTCTTTAGTGTTTTGGCTCTTGATATTTGTTTGATGAAAAAGATCTAATAAGAAAACACAAGAAGAATAATAAATTTCACAAGAAAGTATTAAGGTTAAGGAAAATTGGAATTAATAACTTCCATACTACATTTTCCAACATATCTCACCGCACCATCTATATATCTATCTCCCTTCGTCTCTCCTTCTTTGCCTCTCTTCACATCCCAACACATACACACTCTCTCTCTCCATATCTGTCTACCTCTCTGCCTCCCTCTCCGCTCCCCCCACTCTCTCTATCTTCCCCTTCGCTCCCCCTCTCTCTCTTCCCTCCATCTCTCTCTTGGCATTCCCTCTCTCTTTCCACCTTTCTCTCTTTATGTCTTTCTTCTTCCCTCCCTCTGTCTCCCCCTCCAACTCCACCTCTCTCCCTCCCTCTCTCCTTATCTCTCTCAATTTCTCTCTCTCTTCCTTTCTCTCTCTCCTTCATATGCTTTTTAAAAATAATCTAAAACATAGGACCTTACATATGCTTTTACCTCTTGTAAAAGCTTTACTTTCTATCCTCCCTCTCTCCTTCGCTCTAAAGTCCTCTCATTCAAATACTTTTTAAAGTAATCTAAACTCTTGAAAAAACTTTGTACTCTCTGTATAATTAATAATGTTCAAAATTATAACACTATATAATACTAAACAATATTATATTATATAATAAATATTATAATATTATATTTATGTAATATATTTTTTTGTAAACTTGGCAGATCTCTATTTATCATTTATTTTCAAAAACTTTTTACATCCATTTATTCTAGGTAGTCACCTGCCCAGAGGAAACCAGGTGACCACCGGTCAGCTTTAAATCTAGTCCAAAATTTAAATAAGTTCATAGCAATCCATCCACTATTTCTATGTTGACTATCTCTACTGCTATCTCTAAAGATCAAAATAAACATGTTTGTATTCATCATCATAATCAAAATTCAAAGCATTCTGGTTCGCTTGATCATTCCTCATCTGAGGATATTACCGGAGCTGGTGCCTTGGCGCTGGATCCTGGCATCTCGCTTCTCTGTTCCATTTTCCACTTTATTTCTTTCAGGGTCTGTTCAATCCTTCCTAAGGCAAGATTGTTTCGGTATGTCTGGATCTGTATGGTCGCTATTTCCCTTAGAAGTTCAGCTCGAACTGGGTCTTTCTCCTTTTTGTCTTCTTGTTTTTCGACTTCTTCCCCTTCCATGTGCTCGTGGTGGAGGGTCATTGCCTGAGCCACTACGTTTTTCATCATCTAATAATGTTGCATGGTTTGTTTGAACATGGATTGTCTTCCATTGGTAGTCCCAGGTTCTGGAACCATTCTTTCCCATTTGTCCATAGGGAGATCTCGATACCTAAGATTCTTTCTTAGGTCTCTTTCCCAGCTGGCTATCTGATCTTTGACTTCCTTCAGGTTTCCTTCCATGTAGGCATCGATAATTGTCATCATTTATTCTCGTTCTGTCTTCCTACCTCTTTTCTTTGTTTGACCACTTGATCCTTCTTCCTTCTTAGCTACCCTCTTTCCTCTCCTGGGAGCCATTCTGCTTGCAGCTTGGCGGTTATTACTTGTAGTCTTGTGCTCTCTGACCTGTTCTGAATGCCTTCCCTGCTCTGATATTGAACCTATCACAGAATCAAAGCATATGTCAGACATATTATTTTGGTTGACAACATTTTCCCCAGTATCTTTCTCCTTCTTCCTTCTTGAATTTCCTTCCTTCTAATTTCTCTCCAGACTGGGATTGGCTCCATCTCTTTTTATTCTCAGGGTCAGAAGGTATTGAAAGGTTCTTCTCTTGTCCCTTCCCATGTAGAAGTTCAACTCCTACCTTTTTTTCCTCCTCACTCCCGGGGACTCACCCTTAGGTAATGGACGGTGACATAGGTATCCCCTAGACCTGGGTTTTTCAGGCTTTTTTACAGGTTTTCTTCTGGTTGCACTCCCACCCCTCCCCCTGGAATGCAATGCCTCCACACTGGAAATCGAGAATTTCCTTTCCCAACTTTCTTCTCTCGGATCTTCAGGCCCTTGGCCTTTCATACCTATGGGGCTAGCTATGAACCAGATTCTAAAGGGGAACCTGTTGAATTTTATCTCAGGGTGGCCCTCGCTCTCATAGGTTTCTATGCCTTTCCTCTTGCTCTCTCTGTCCTAGGTAGATGTTATCTCTTCGGGACCATTTCCCCCATTCCACTGGTACTGCTAGAGGAATTGAAATGAAAATGCCAGATTTGCTTGCAAAACCAATTTCCTAGAGTCCTACTGCTCAAACATACAAAGCTATCAGAAGTTAGAGCCAGGGGTATTACATACCGACTTGCCAAGCTTCTCCGTTCTTCCACCTTCTACTTCTTCTCGCTTCCTCCACTTCCTTTCTCGTCACCTCTCCTCGTCTTCTTCTGCATGCATAATGTCTCTTTCCTATTTTCCTTGAGATTTATCTCTTTTTTGTTCCCGACGTTTGTCTTTACCGCCAGCTGTCTTGTTTTATTCCTGGCACGGATCCCTTCCTTCCTGTCTCGGGATGCTACCCTCCTATCCTGTCTACCGTTGTGTCTCATTAATTCCTTTCCTCTCCTGGCTGCTCTTGCCGTAGTAATTCTGGCTCTGTTCTGCCACTTGTCTTTATTTCTCTACCCGCCTTCATTTTCTCTATCCTGCCCTTTCCTCTGACATTCCTTTCCGGTTCCTCCCCCGTACTCTCAGGGGTTGTACCTCCTTTGCCTTGCTTTGTCATCCTTCTGATCACCTGTCTACTCCTGTCCTGTTCCTCTCCTGTCCTTTCCTGCGTTTGTCCTTTTCCCTCTCCACTCCAGCCATCTCTCTTCGATTTCTCTAGATTTTTGCTTGTATTCCTATCTTTTTCTATGAGTTGTATTAGGTGTGCCATTTCCTCCTGCTGGTTGAGCTCTGCTCCGTTTTCATCCAGCTGTTGGTCTCCATTCCTGCATCCCCAATTCGCTAGGCAGTCTGTTGGTTCATTTCCGCTTCTTCTCACATGGATTGGTAGTATGTATTCTTTTCTTCTCATCAGATTGCTTCCTTGACTATCCATGCGGTTCGCCAGCTGCAACTCAACTTTTCTGCTAGTGTTCCACTCTGTAGCTGTTTAATTATGTCTATAGCTAGCTTTGAATCTCCTTCTACCTGGAGTTTTGGTGCCCCTCTTGTATTGCTATCTCCATCCCCCGTTTTAGCGCATGGAATTCTGCTTCGTTGTTCGATGCATTGCCACAGTCCATCGCACATACCCTTAGCATTCTTCCCTCGTCATCTCTGAATATTCCCCCAATGCCTGCCTCCCCTAGGTTTCCTTTTGTAGCTCCGTCGAAATTCAACTTTGTGAATCCCTATTGTGGATTCCTGTAGTGATTGTTGTCCTCTATTTCTTTGACCTGGTGTTTCCTTACAAGCATATCTATTTTGTTTAATTTGAGTTGCAAACGTTTCAGAATTCATATCTCTGTTTGGTCCGCTTTCCAGTCTTCGTCATTCCACTTCTCTATAATTATGGTCTCTCTTATGTTCTAGACAGTTTGGTTCCATATATCCTTCGTTGCTCTACCATCTTCCTTAAAAATCAGTCAGTTCCTTTCTTTCCATATATTCCACAGGATGAACCCTAGGGAAAGATTCCAAGCTCTGTTCAAGACTACATTTTGGTAAGGGTTACTCCTCCATTTTTCTACTGTTAATTTCATATTGTTTGTGTTGCGGTCACTAATTTCAAAGAGTTGTTGGTGGTGTCACCACATGATGCTGCTGACTCAGCAAGTGTTAGTCAGGTGTTCCATCGTTTCTTCTTGTTCCTGGCATAGCACGCAGCGCGAGGGGCCTTGCGTCCCCTTCCTTCGTAGCTGGTCCCATGTTAAATCTCGCTTGTGGGTCATAATCTAGGTAAATAAAGCTATCTTCGGCCAAGTTTTCATTTTCCAAATTTTGTCCCATTTTTTTGTTTCAGGGTTGCTAGAATTACCGGCGTTTATGTAGTATCCTTCTGCTATCGTGAACATCCCTTTAATTCTTTTTCCCCATCTTATGATGTCCGTCCCTTCTTTGACCGCTATTCTTCTTGTCACCATCTCCTTTTTGTAGTTTGCCCATTGTTCTGTTTCTGGTGCTTCTTGCCAGTCTTCCTTTTTTTTCCATTTTCTCCAGTATCTGTCCATTTCAGGGAGCCAGTAGTTCTGGACTGCGTCTTCCTCCATTTGGGTGGTGAACTGGTGAATTTCTTGGAGTTGAGGTTGCTGGCGAAGTTTCTCTCTTTGTTGCCATGCCTCATCCCAGAAGTTCGCTTTGTCCCCCTCCCTTATTTCCCAAAAGCTATGTTCTCTTATCAGGTCCCTATTTGATCTTGCCAGGTTCCATATTGCAGAGCCTTTCTTTTCCAATTGGCTTCTCAATTTTCCTTCTGAAGATCTGGCCATCTCGTATTTTTTCTCCCACAGCTTTTTCCACAAGTCTTCTCCTCCTTGTATCCATCTCCACCACAATTTTTCCCCCATTACCTGGTTTAGGATATATGGGTCTCGCAGCCCTAGTCCTCCTTCTGTTAATGTTTTACTTAGCCATTTCTAGGATAACAACGCCCACTTTTTAGTTTTGCTCGTCCCTTGCCATAGGAATTTTTTGAAAATCTCCACCATTTTTTGACATATTGTTTTTGGTATAGCTTGGCTAGTCATTTGGTAGATTGGAATGGATTGGAGAACCGATTTGAGGAGGATGATGCGGCTCGGGGTATTCAGAGCCCTGAAAGTCCAGTTGTCCATTCATTTTTGTATCTTTCCCATTAGGCCTCCCCAGTTAGCAATTCTATTTTGCTTTTCACATAGTTGAATGCCTAGGTATTTAGTGGGGAATTTCCCTGCTCTAAATCCCATGGTTCTTGCCAGGAATGATTGGGAAGTCATTTGAGTGTTGAAGAAGTAAATTTCTGATTTTTCTTTGTTTATCTCAGTACCTGTTGCTCTTGTAAATTTGCCAAGGATTTCCATTAATTGCTTTGCTTCTTTGAGGTTGGCCTGTCCATACAACATGACATCATCCACAAATTGTTGATGGGTTAGGGGTAGTTCATCTCCCCACAGTCTAAGTCCCTTTAGTTGTCTGTTATTCACTTTAGCTTTTATCAATCTTCCTAGACCATCAGCAGCTATGATGAACAGAAATAGGGATAGTGGATCACCCTGCCTTAGTCCTCTGGACGGGTTAAAGGCTTCTGAAGGTGTCCCATTTAGCAGTATGGACATAACTGGAGTAGTTATCATGGACATTACCCACTCTATCCATCTGTCATCAAAGCCATAAGCTTTGAGGATTTTCTGGAGATATTCCTAGCTTAGCCTGTCATATGCTTTAGCTAAGTCTAGTTTGATCATCATCCCCTTGTGTTTTGAGTTCTTTAGTGAATGGATTGCTTCTTGAGCTACTATAATTCCGTCCACTATTTGTCTCCCTTTGACAAACCCCGTATGTTCCTGTGAAATCAGCTCTGGTAGTATAGGTTTTAGTCTATTCACCATTATAGTAGCTAAGATTTTGTAAATTACATTACAGAGTGCTATTGGTCTAAAACCTTGTGGTTCCTCAGCCTTTTCCGTCTTCGGAATCAAAGCGAGGAAGGTAGCATTCCAAGTCGGGTGCATTCTTTTCATGCATCTGGATTCTTCCACTGCATTTACAATATCTTGACTCATGAAGCTCCATGTGGCTTGGAAGAATTCCGAGGTATATCCATCCAGTCCTAGTGCTTTGTTCTTTGCCATTGCCTTCACTGTCTCTTCTACTTCTGTTTCTGTTATAACCCTTAGGAGTGCCATGTTCTATTCTCTATTCACCATTTTGGGTATATATTGGCGTATTTTAGCTATATCTTCCTCTCTATTGTTTTGTGTTTCGGTCAAAATTCCTTTGAAGTGTTGTACCAACAAATTCTCCATTTCCTCTTTCTAAGTTATCCTGTTGCCTTGGCTATCCTTTAGAGAGAATATTCTGTTTTTTTGTCTATGTTGTTGCATAGCCTTATGGAAGAATTTCGTATTTCTCTCCCCCTCTTTCAGCCATTGTATTCTAGATTTTTGTCTCCACAATATTTCCTCTTGTTTTCTTCTTTCCTCCAGCCTATTTAGTACCATTCCTTCTTCCTCTGCTAATTCCTCAGTTCTCCCGTCTTCTATGATTTTCTGTTGGATTCTTTTCATTTCTATCTGAAGCTTTTCTTGGTCTTTTTGAATATTTCCAAATTCCTCTCTATTCCACTTCTTTATTTTACCTTTGAGATCTTTTAATCTTAGCTATAGAGTGTGCATTTTGTTTCTTCCATTTATTCCAGTCTCATTCTCCTTCCACCAATTTTCCATTTTTTCTATTAGGGTTAGGTCTCTCAACCAAAATGCCTCGAATCTAAAGGTTCTATTATGATTATGTTGGTTCATGGCGATTTCTAATTTTATGGGCCAATGATTGGACCCCTAGCAGGGTAGGATTGTTGCTTCATAGAAAATGTCCTTCCCTATGAAATGTTCTGTTGCAAGGAACCTGTCAAGCCTGGAAGCTATTTGCTTGCTTCCACCTCTACGGTTGTTCCAAGTGTATTTGCCATTAATGGTGTGGATGTCTATCATTTTCAGTTCTGATTGTATGTCCCTGAATCTTTCCATGTTCGGTTCTTCTCGTTGTAGTCCGCCTTTCTTTTCCCCTTTTGAGGTTGTCATATTAAAGTCTCCGGCTATCAGCCACAACTTTTCTTTGTGCAGGTTTCCTAGCTGTTGCAGTTGAAGGAGGAAGCTTCCTCTTTCCACCGGTATATGGGGTCCATATACTGCCGAAACCAAGAACCATTCTCTATGGCCTATAAGCCGGAACCTCCTGGTGAGTATCCTTTTCATTCCTATCCAGTAATCTACTGTGACTTCTGTAGGGTTCCATAAAATTGCAATTCCCCCCGCGCTGCCTGTTGCATCAATTGTCATACATTCATATGTAGGTTTGATTTTGTTTAAGATTTCCTCCATTTTCCTCCCTGCTATTTTTGTTTCCTGTAACAACATTATTTGGGGTCTTTCTCTTTTTATCCTTTCTGCTAGGTATCTTTGTTTACCTTTGCTGTTAAGTCCTTGTATATTCAAGATGTAATTATCATTGGGTGGTTGGGTTTGTTTGATGGAATACCGCCGAGAGCGGAACTACTCTTCCAGTGTTCACTAACATTTCCCCCATAATCTGTATCGATTCCTGAATATTCCTTCTGCCTATTTTTTTCCCTCCTTTCGCTTTACTTTGTTGATCTTGATTATTTTTTGGTTGGATGCCTAATTGTTCAACCATTTCTGTCTTTCCCTGATCTTGTTTTTCTTTGTATTTTTGAAAGGTTTCTCTGTATAATTTTTTTTCCTCTTCTGGGATGAACCTTTCATCCAAGTGTCTCCATTCATCTAGAAGTTTCCTCAGGATTTCTTCTTCTGACGTGGGATCTTCCCCTCTGCTGATATCGATTTCCATTACTTCATTTTCCATTTTCTCTCCTTTTTCCTTTCCTTCCTTTTCCATTGATTCACTTTGGGTTTTTCTCTTAGTATGTTTTGTGCCTTGGCTTGTGCTGCCCTCCTGTTCTTTCTCCTCCTGATAGTCCATTATTTGAGTTTCCTTATCTTCTTCTTCTTCTTGTAGAACTTCAAATCTGTTTGACTTATTTGGTTTGGTTTGTTGTTCCTTTTTTCCTTCCTTGGGGTTTTCCTTTGTAGGTCTTTTTTTGTTTTTGATCTCCTGAAACCCTTCTTTATCTTCTTGATTTTTCCTCTGTTGCTTGTTTCTCCATTCTTCCTCTTCTGTGTTAAGAGGGCATTCCTTGAAAAGATGTCCATATTCATGACACCTTCTGCATCTGAAAGGGATATGCTCGTAGTCCAACGTTTGTTGCCATACCTCCTCGTGGTATTCTAGCTCGACTAACCCCGGGATCGGGTCAGCTATGTTCATATAGACACAGATTCTTGCATATGAAGTGTATCTTCCCTTCTTTGTTGATTCAACTATTTTAACAAAGCTTCCTATGGTATTTCCTATTCCCTCTAGGATCTCTGGATCCCAGAAATCCATTGGTAATCTGAACAGTCTTACCCAAACTGGGGTTGCTAGGAATTTTTCTTTATCAAGGTTATAACATTCCTCCCAATACCTCATGAAAAGTCCTGCATTATAATGGAAATAGGGGCCATTTTCAAACACTCTTTCTTTATCTTGCAGGTTTGAGAAAATTACCATAAAGAAGCTTCTTACTCCCAGCTTTAGCTCTATGTGGCCTTGGGTTGCCATTTTTGCTGGATCCATTTGGTGAGGTCCTTTTCCGACGGCCAAACTCCAATAAACTTGCATATTAGTGCATGGTCCTTCATGTAGCTTCGATATCGCTCCAGTTTATTCATTGGAATAATGAATCTCGGTTTCTCCACTGCACACGGTAAGCACTTGCCTCTGCTGCCTGCCTGCCATCTTGCTCCGAGAACAAGTCCTTGTATCTTCATCTCCTTGTCCGGATTGTTGTTGTTGCTCGGTCCTTCTCCTACCGCTGCGTCTCTATAGGAGGGGATCTCTCCCCTCCTGTCTTCCTCTGTCATTGTTGTAATCTCTTGGTTTCAGTGCCGCTTTCTGACTACGATTTGTGGTTTTCCACGCCGCCTACCTCATGGCTGCATGACCATTAGGGTTGCAGAGCTCCAAAAAACCTCCTGAAAATTTCCTTTATGTAATATTAATATATATTATAATATTGATATTTAAATTACTTATATAATATTATTTTATTATATTTTATATAATATAGATAAATATTAATAAAAAATTTATGATAATAATATATTAATATATATTATAATATATCAAATTTCAAATTGAAGTTTTTTCCTTCTTAATATATTGTTTATAATATATATTAAACTTGATATTTTTCCTTCTCTTTTTTTCTCATAAAGAAAATTCATAATTTCAAAGGAGAAATTACATGTTGCGGATGCCCGAGGGCATATGCTGTAAACGTGGCTGTTTGTCCACTGTCCAAAACAAGTATATACAATAAAACCCAAAGGGTGTACTGTGTTGGTTCGAAAACCACAAATAAAGTTCAAAATTACCCACACGAGTGTAGATGTCCATATTTACAATCTGATATATACATGAGCAAAATTTCATATAAAGTTCAAAATCAAAGTGCTCTTAATTTAGAGGTTGTTGCCCCTCTGTAGTCCCCCATCTATATATGGCCTGTGAAAATAGTGATAGACTCCTACAGGTGTATGTTCGGCAATCATCCACTCTCCTAGAGGGCGATGTGTCGCTTCTTTCGATAGCCTGTCAGCAGTTTCATTTCTTTCCCTGTAGATGTGGGAAACAGAAATCTGATCAAAGAATGTTTTGAAAAAAACAATTTCTTCCATAATATTTCTCAAAGAGTAAGCAGAGCAAATAGCTGAGTTGTTAAACCAATCAGTCACATTCTTTGAATCGCCATAAATTTGTATATTTCGGCAATGTTTCAGAATGACAAAGTATAAAAGATGGCGTAATGAGATCAATTCAACATGGTTGTTTGTGCCCGGTCCCAGACCCATACAAATCTGGAAGTAGTGTTCTTCTGATAGGTAGAAACATATGCCACCCCCACAGCCATGCTGTTGGGCAGCACCGTCAAAATAGGCCCAAGGTATTGTTCTGTTTATCTGTTCTTGCTGAATGATTCTAGGTCTCTTTTGGCTATCATCATTTGGAAGTTCATCAAAAGTAGCACAGATTTGCAGAGGGAGCAGGTTCCAGTTGACCGGTTTATCTTCAAAGATTTTGATATTTCGCTTGAGCCATATGTACCAAGAAACAAGTAATGGAAGGTTTCTAGTTTTCTCCACAGTCGAAGTACTCCACCAGTCGTCCCAAGCCGTTATAATATCGACCCCCTGCCAGTTCATATTCATATTTACTATTTGAAGGACTTGTGACCAAATTCTCCTGGTGGTTGGACAACTGAGGAAAAGATGTTGGGTTGATTCTTCTTCTTGGAGACATAGGACACACCGGGTAGGACCCAAAAAAGCCCTTCTTTTTAGATAGGATCCAGTGGGGATCTTATTTTCTAATATGTTCCACATCAACAGTCTGGTACGTAAAGGGGCTTTTAATTTCCATAAGGTGACCCACCAACTCCTTAAGACCTCCAGTTTTATATCTGTAATGATTATGTCATAGCCTTGTTTAGATGAGTATTGTCCAGATTTTGAATGTGCCCAAATCAGTTCATCCTCTGCATTCTTTAATCTGACATGCGATTCTGTGATTGCCTGTAAGTAGATTTGCCATGTTCTACTCCATTCATTTGGTATGTGCCAGTTCAGCTCGGTCAGCCAAGCTTGTGTATGAAAAGTTGAATTCTGTTGATCCCCAATCTGTCCAAGAAACTTAATGCCCCTACTGTTTAGGTGAGTTATCAGTCCAACTGGTAGTTGATGTGAATTTCCACTACCCACCCATGGGTCTACTCCAATACGGACTGAGGTTCCATTGCCTATTTTCCATAGTAAGCCATCCTTGATAATGGGAATTGAATTGAGTATGGCCCTCCAAATCACCGAAATGCCTTTCCTGTTCCAAGATGGACTTCTGATCTAGTCTATGATAGTAGACGGCCAGATATATTTGTGTATAATAACCTCAGCCCAAAGAATTTTTTGCTGTAGTAATAACCAGCTCTGTTTTGCTGCCAAGGCTTAAGCAAAGGCCGGCAGTAATTTTAGTCCCCATCCTCCCCACTTCTTTGGAGTAGCAATTTTGGTCCATTTAACCCAGGCAAATGGTTTGCCCTCCTTTCTTCCGTTCCAGAGGAATTTGCAACAGATTTGTTGAATTCTGTGAAGGACCCCTCTTGGAATGCAGGCGAGTGACATCTAGTAAACCGGGGTGGCTTCGAGGACTGATTTGATGAGGATTAGTCTACCTGCCCTAGAGAGGAATCTGTGACACCAACAGCTAATTCTCTTCTCCACTTTTGTGATGAGCCAGGTCCAATTTGCAATTTTGTATCCATCTGGTTTTAGTCTGAACCCCAGATATTTGAGCCCCTCCATCAAATCAGTAGCTTGAAATGGAAATTTTTGTATGGCTAGCTGAGATTCCTGTTGAGTACATTCAGATAGGGAAATGGTGGATTTATCTCTATTTATCTCCATTCCCGTGGCACTGCAGAATAGATTTAGAATCTCATTCAAAGTAGTGGTGTCCTGGACACTCCCATTCAAGAAAATCAAAATGTCATCTACAAATAGTAGATGTGTCAGGTAGTATTGTTCCATGATTTTTAGTCCTCGGAGGCCTCCTCTTCTTTTTTCTGAAGCAATGAGTCTGCTCAATCCTTCCATGACTAATAAGAAAAGTAGTGGTGATAAAGGGCATCCCTGCCTTATCCCTCTATCTATATAAAAGGATGGAGTAGCAAATCCATTAATGAGAATGGAAAAAGAAACAGTGGAGATGCACCCCATGATCCAATTGATGAGAGCAAGGGGAAACCCCAAATGAGTGATAATCATCTTGATGTAAAGCCAATTCACTTTGTCAAAAGCCTTTGACAGATCTATTTTGAGCGTGAGTCCCTTGAGATTTTTGTGTTTAATGGAATGAAGGGCTTCCTGGGCTGTGCCAATGGCATCCTGAATATGTCGATGGTGGAGGAAAGCAAATTGCTCCTGAGAAATATGGTTAGATAATATGGGCTTGATGCGGTTGGCTATGATTTTAGAAATGATTTTGTACAGATAGTTGCAAAGGGATATGGGTCTGAAATCATTAAAAGGGGCTGGTGAATTAGCCTTAGGAATCAAGGCCAAGTAAGTGAAGTTAATGGGGGGATGGATGTGTCCAGTAATTCTGCTTTATTCAATGAACGCAAGCATATCCTGTCCTAGCAGCTCTAGGAAAGCTGAGTAGAACTCCACTTGCCAGCCATCCGGGCCAGGACTCTTGTCCTTCTTGAACCATTTAAGAGTTCCTTCCAGTTCCTCCATGGTAACCGGTTGTATCAAATCCTCAACAACATCCAGATCCACAAATCTGGGAAAATGACCTGCCAAGTTTACGATGTCCGGTAGATTGATGGCTGCCGGCGCTATAAATTGTCTTTTGAAATGGGTATTCCCCAACCTGGCTAATTGAGGGTGTGTAGAGGCCCAACCATCTGGCTCACAGGGCAGCTGCCAAATAGTGTTGGTGGCCTTTTTACCATTTGCAAAGTTGTGGAAGTATTTAGTATTTCCATCTCCCACTTGTAGCCAAATGGCTCTGCTTTTCAACCTCCATTATTCTTCCTTTTCTTGTAGCATCCTTATCTTTTGGTTCTCTAGATTAATTAGATGTAATTTTGTATCATCCATTAAGAAGCCAAGCCCCTGTTCATCCGTGAGCTGAGCAATCTGTAGTTCAATGTTTTTAAGATGTTGTTCATCTCTCAATTTCTTCCTCCTTGACCATTCCTCTGTCATAGTCCTGAGTGTTTGAAGTCGAATAAAGAAATCCGCAGCCATGCTTTGCTCCCTGAGAGGTGGTTGTGCTCTCCAGAACTCAGTCACCAGGTTGATGTAGTCAGGATCTTTTTGGTATCCAGTAAAGAATTTGAACGAGGCACGAGGCTTTTTGGAGGGTCCAGAGATTTGAAGAAATATGGGGAGATGATCAGAAAATCCTCCAGTACTAACCCATTCTTTGTATAGGGGAATGTTACGGAAGAGATCTTCATGGATCAAGAACCGATCCAATATCCAGCCCAGTGCAGCTTCCCCCGTCCTCCTGTTATGCCAGGTGGGCAATTTCTTGTTCATAGGAACATCTACTAGTTTGTATATATCCAGTAGAGTGCTCATCTGATCCGAAATAGGGTAGATCTGGGAATGATGTCCCTAGGATTCTTCCATTCCCAAAGAAAAGTTTAAATCCCCCCCTATAATGGAGGTGCTTGAAACAAGATTGTGTTCCAACAAATTGTCCCAAAATTCCATTCTGTTATGATTAGGGGCATATATGTTAATCACTTTTAACTGGTAACCGAGATCTCCCACAAAAATGTCCATTCTGATGAATCCCAATCCACCCTAGGTGGATATATGCTTAACAGATTTAGGGTTTATTCCTATAGCTAGACCACCAGATCTGCCGATGGCATCCATGCCCTGAAAAAAACTAGCCCGGCAGGATAGAGTGGAGGGTTCTGGTGATGGTGTCAGAAGAGCCAAGGGTTTCTTGTAGGAAGAGGATGTCACAATTGGTACCATATAAAAGCCTCTTGAGAGCCAATCTCTTCTTGGGGTTGGCTAATCCCCTGCAGTTGTAGGAGAGCCAACTCATGGGGAGACCAGGGCAGAGGGCTCAATTGCTCTAAGCGCCCTATCAATGGTGGTTTAATGGCCCCTCGCGACATCTGCGACCGCCGACTTGATGGAAGTTTTGATCTTGGATGGGGGCCCTCTGGTAGGTTTAGATTTCTTGGGCCATCCAGGGGAAAGGCCTAACCCTAAATGCAGAGTCTTAGATCGAGCTCTAGATCGGAGATTGTAAGGATGGGATCCCGTCCCAGAAGGAAAGGAAGTGTGAGCAGGGGAGGTGGAAATATCCCTGAGGGAAGTAGGTGTAGTGGAAAAAGTGGGGGGAGGAGGAAATATGGAGCAAGGGATGGAGGGGAATGAGCAATGTACAGAGGAGGGGGGATGCAAAGATGTATGCAGAGCAGTAAACATAACATCTGAAAAAAGTGTAGAGGATATGGGGAAAGATCCATTACTCGGGAGAGAAGGAGCTTCCGCAGCTGATTTGGAGCGAGTTTGAGGAGGTGAGGTTGGAGCTTGTCGTCGGTTTTTTGCCTTTTGTGTAGTGCCCTTTGCTGCCTCAGTTGGTGCCTCTCCATGTTTCTGTTCTCCCTTGTTCAGCTGTTCAGAGGTTTGTTGCTTTGTCCCCCGCAAGTTTTCTGTAGTCACCGAAGATAGCAGTGGGTAATCCTTGTATAGGTGACCCACTTCGTGGCACCTCCTACAGCGAAATGGGACTCCTTCGTAGTCCAGAAGTTGTTTGCGCGAGAAGTGTCTCCTGTGAAGAGTGGTTTTTTCTTCCAGCCTTGCCCTGGTGTCAAGATGTACTAAAATCCTCGCCATAGTCATAATGCCAGTCTTTTCGTAGGACTGGTCATGCTCAAGGTAAGTCCCCAGTGCATCTCCAATACGTTTGAACACCTGTGGAGTCCAACACTACATTGGCAAACCGGGTAGTTGGACCCAAATAGGCCCTGCTCCAAGTTATTCACGCTCCGGATCGAAAAGTGGATCCCATCTCTTCAACAGTACTGGAGCTAGCTCAATATGCCAGTAGCGCGATAAAATCCAATCCATGTACTCCTCCCTATGAAAGCGGAGGGCAAACCATCCTTTGGCCAAAACCCTAATAACAGGTAGTTCTTTTAGCAGAGAACCCCATATCTCCGTGGTCCATTGACGCAGACGCTCCACAGTGTAGTTCCTGCCTCTTACACGACCAACCAGAACTTTCCTCGCCATGTCCATAGCGTCTGCCATAGGAACGTCTTCACCAAAAGTCAGATTAATATCAGTGTCCACCGCTCTGAGGCACCAACCCTTTTTTAGCTTGTCCGTGCGTCGGCTCGTAGGATAGTCTTTGAGCAAATTTCTGCACGGTTCCGAGGAGCTGTGCTGGGCCGATAAGGCAGGTCGAGGATTCGGAATTGGAGAGCTGAAGCATCCAAAGCATATCGGGGAGTGAGGGTTGAAACTGCACGAGCCCGGATGTATGAAGGATTGTGCAGGCCACGGGGGATTGGAAGGGCCAACCTGAGCCAAGGAAATGGAGGGAGGGTTCATAGGCAAGGAATGCAACGAGGGATAAGGTAGGGGATGCTGCGGGGTATATGGCAGGGGGGAGTCAAAGGATGGAGATGCCTGAATACTAGTGCTGAGGAGATTCAGAGTGGCCGGAGAGAGGGGTGGACATTCCAGGCCGGGTAAGTCCTCAACGTTGACAGCAGGATGTTGTCGTTTTCCGGTGGAGGGTGGGTGTAGCGGCGTCTGAACAGTAGCTGTCGTCCGAAGCGGTTTATTCTGCCAGGGGCCCATGACCAGGGCAGTTTGATGCGCCCAAATCTCCTGTTCTGGCATGGGGTCCTCCTCGTAATCCACGAGGTCCTTTTCAACCATAGTAACCGACAGTAATACCTGACCGTCGTATGACCAGGGGAATGCAGGCTGCTGTGTGAAAACGAAGTTCGGATAAAACAACGGGCGAGAATCCACAGAACAACTATAATATGTCCACCGACAGGCCCATTTTTAGAGGTCAAAACACAATTAAAAATCCCTAACCTGCGGTCAGACCCGCATGGAAAACCATCCTGCACCTTCCAAAATCTTTCGCTAGTGGAAAAAGCTCGATAACCGTGGCCCAAAAACCCTAGGGTTCCGCCATGTTTAGGGTTCTGGAGCTCCGTCTCTCGATAACCCAACCTTCTCAATATATTGTTTATAATATATATTAAACTTGATATTGTATTAACAACTTTCCCTATATTAAATTTAATATATTATAACCTATCTCGTTTCAAATATATTAAATATTTCTCATATTTCTAAAAGATTTTAAAAATTAATACCTATGTGAAACTGCTACCTTATGTAGGTTGACTACTTAACCGTGTAAATGAATTTTCAAAATATTGAGATTGTGTGTAGCATAGTTACCCAATTATGTCAAAATCAAGGTCTCGAATATGGAAATTGGGAGATTCCTGAAGGTGAATTGTTCGGTTTAATTAGATTTTCTCAGCTCCCCCTCTTCCTTTAAAATTTAACTTGCACAATTTGACTAAATTCATTGTTTTAAATAGCCTTTACTCCGTCTGCAAGCATTGTTTATTCACGTTAGGCAAAGTTTCATATTGTGCTCCGAGATTTCTTTTATAAAGAGATAACGGATAAGATGTAAATGGAGTGAAGGCGAAATGAGACGAATGGAAAAGTTCAGTTGGCCTGCTAGTTCTCTCTTTCTTTAAGTATGATATATTCAAATATTAATAATCATATTAATTTTTGAACCCATATATTAACTTCCTTCTAACCTCTAACGTGTAAATGTGTCTCTAGCATCTTTCATGTAATGCTCTTAATAAAAGAGTAAGAACAATCGAAAACCATTATAGTTACAAAATATTTAATATTTTTTTTCATGAGTAATTATGTTTTTAAAAATAACAATTATTATAATGACTGAAACAACAATAACTTATAGGAGTTATAAAGCTGGTTTCTTCCAAGCCTATGCAATACACCAAGTCAAAACTTGTGTTTTGTTAGGGATCATTTAACTTAAAAATAACACTGAAATGAAAAGTGCAAAGAGTGAAGGGAAAGATAGATTTCTAATCATGTTCAAACTAATATATAGTTTGTTTGTTTGTTTGTTTGTTTGTTTGTTCGTTCGTTTGTTTTTTTTTTTTTTCAATTTTTTGTTATTATTGTTTAGGAATTTGCAATCAATATTGTTGAAAAATTATTATTTAGATAAAAAAACTTCATATATTGGGCGATTAGTTAGGATATTGTTGATATGCAACAAAGGTAAATAACCAATATAAATTTTATAGTGATGTATTACTAAATGTTTTATAGAAGTACATTATTAAATGTTGCATATATACAACTTGTTTTACCTCACATGATTAGAATTTAAAATACTTTGAAGTGTCGCAATTTTGCAAAGGATCCAAAATAAAGCCCACAAACATTCATTTTCAAGTCTCATATAAATTCACTTCCATGAATACTCCATGTTTGACAGAGTATGAATAACATGATGACCTAGATGGCCATTTCTTGTTGTGCATATTGTTTGTAGGCCATCGAAGAATTAATAATCTTCACGTTATATGTTGTTGCAATGGGTATAAATCTTCGTCTAGAACTTAGTTCCCCTAGGTAATATTATGTAGTGGAGAATATCAAAGAGTGAGAGGTGTTTCTCTTGGAAATCAATTCGCAGAGCACAAAATCTATATCGCACTTCGCCTTTGTGGTAGAAATTATTTCACCCTTTCTCACAAACAAAATTCCATTGCACATTGTCCAATGAAACCAATTCCACTTGGCTTTCATACAACCAATGTTGAATTTATATTTTGTTTATGCATAATAATTATATCAATTTTTAATTAGGGTCGATATTGACATTAGATTAAATTTGTTAAATGTTAAATGTTAAACATTTATGCTTGACATCTACCCTATACTAGGCTATAAAGCGCCTCTCGGTGCAATAATGTTTTATATCTATGGTTAGTTTTTCAAAAATTTGGCCTGCCTGAGGTAGGCCTTCGAGATAATGGCGGGGAAATGAAAACAAGGGGAGGGATAACAAAGTTATTGTGATGAGGAGATGGAACACTTTATTAATTCATGATAGAGTAATTATATACCAAAATTCCGAAAAAGTGAGAGCTTAGTTTGGATCATGATTATGTTAGGATCTACGAGCACCAAGAGAGATTGTGGTGTCTAAAGACACTGTTGTTTGATCTCAATGGTCAATAAGACAAATAATCATGGACTTTATTGGCCTATAAATAAGCTATATTTCACATAAATACCATGGGAAAAACCATAGGTGCTCGTATACTAGGAGCCCGAAACCTCTGGTACCAAGTCAAATTTACTAGAATGACCCTAACAATTCCCCCCTTAAACTTGACTCCGGGAGATTGAACAAGTACCATTCATCAACCATCTCATATGAGGTTTCATGTTCCCCCCCTCAAGCCATGATACTAATACATCTGCCACCTTGGTATCTCTCAAAGTGGTCCATTCCACAACTTGATGACTCCATGTGCCACTTGCATTGCATGTATTCCTGGGCAAGCTCTTAAGGCCTTACAACTATACGTGCTCCTAGGCAACATGTCTACCTACTCTTAAGGTCTTACAACTTCCTAGGGAAATGCCTTGGAAAAAAAACCCTTAAGGTGTTCACACGTCATAACATTGGCTCCTTCATTGACTCCATCTCCATTTTCATTCTGTTCATATGACCACTCTCTAGGCTTCGTTACCTTGTTCGATCCATACTTTTACTATATCTTGCCCGATCATGACTTTTCAACACTCCATAACTTTTTCCTAGCAATTTCTCTATGACCTCCAACTAATTTGCAAGTTTTTTTTTTTTTTCGTTTCTTTTCTTTTTTTGTTTTCACCCTCCAACTGTTTCTATTAGAAAATCTCATCCACTTTCATATTCACTCTTTAATATTTACCACTTTGGTTCCCATATTCACGAGGCTTTAATACTTACCACTTCCAATATTCGCTAGGGTTTGATACCAAATGTTAGGATCACAGAGCATTAAGAGAGATGGTGATGTCTAAAGACACCGTTGTTTGATCTCAGTGGTCAACAAGACAAATAATCATGGAGTTTATTGGCCTATAAATAGACTACATTTCACATCAATACCATGGGCAGAACCATGGATGCTTGTATACTTGGAGCCCGAAACCATCGGTAACTTGACCGAGTCAAGTTTACTAAAACAACCTTAATAAACTAGTTTGAATAATTAGTTTTCAAAATGATAAATTTTTGGACTAGGCTATAGCGAGACAAGTGAAATATTATTTTCATTATAAATTTGGTGGATGGGAACACCATAAAATTGATGATGAAAACATCTAAAAAAGAAAGAATGTTACAATGATGAATTTCAAACTCAACACGAAGTTTAATTCCATCAAAATGGTTGGTAAACATTGACAAACATCAAAACACTTACCTCATAATATCCACATTACCAAGATTAAAAAAAAATCATAAAATTAACTAAACTAATCGAGATCCATGTTAACTCTAGATCTCCCAACCATCGAGAGGGATCAAATCTCTTTTAACTTTAAAAGAGGTTTGCAACTCAAGAGATTTCATCCCTCTTGGCGCTTGTTAGATCCAAAGTTAAGATGGATCTATGTTGGTAGTTATTTGACTATGAAAGTTTATAGAGACATAGTCTCTTTGGTCCAGAGGAGTAGTAGGGATAATGGTTTCTTATCCCCTCGATTTAGTTCCAATTCTCCTAAAAAACATGTTGGCTCATTATGATAATGCACTAAGAATAAGTAACCCTTCTAATAAAACTCCCTTATGATATTTACAACATCTTAACTCTTGTTAAATTATAAATTATTGATATATCTATTATTGTAAACTATAATAAAACTCCCTTATAATATTTGAAACCTCTTAACTTTTGTGATATTTGATACATCTTAACTCTCACTGAATTATAAATGATTTAATAATAGAGTTAAGATATTTGATACATCTTAACTCTCACTGAATTATAAATGATTTAATAATAGAGTTAAGATATTTGATACATCTTAACTCTCACTGAATTATAAATCATTGATATAATAATAGAGTATAACAAGAACAAGCAAATTTATTCTTTAACTTCACCTAAATTAGGTTAACAAACTACCAATTTACTATAATTTTAAAAATAAAAATAAAAAGTGATATATATATATGTAACCAGTAATCTCTGAAGAGAAAAATATATTAAAACTATATCATTATAACGGGTTTGTTTCCGAACCATGAGTGCAGTCATAGAATTGCGGCCATCCCGCAGTTAATATTGAATTTATGAACGTTGAGGAGGAACAACAGACATCTATAAGTGGTGTAGGTTTCCAAATCGATTTAAATTGAAGGATTTTTCAGTCTTTGTGAAGGAATTGTAGTGTTAGAGGATTTTCACCATGATTCGAGCTGTGATAGTGATTAACACGCAGGGGAAGCCGCGTATCACCAAATTTTACGATCCGCAGGTTCGTCTATTTGCTGCTTTTGAATTTTATTTTCAATTTTGCTAGCCCATGAATAGCACTGGATCACAGTTGTTTTCAGAGAAATATTTTCATTGGGAGCAGAAATTCTTAAGCAGGTCATTTTGGATTAGCAAAAATCCATTAACTATAGTTATCTATGTACTTTATTTTGTCTTCTTCAGCAGCTCATTTTGGATCAGCACAAACCCAGCAACTATAGTTATCTATGAAATTTATGTTCTCTTTAATTAGGGTTTAGTGTTTTCTTTTCTGACTTTTTATCAACAGCATCGGTCTGTTTGCCCCAACTTTCTCTCAACATCGTGTAAATTGCTCTATTCAAAACATGATTCACGCATGGTCTTTGTAAATCCTGATTTGGCAATAAAATCTAAAATGCATTATGGTATATACCATACAACTAGGCTTTTCTTTTTCTTGTAGCTTTTTGTAGAAGTTTATGCTTTTTAAGGATTGGTTTGTATTGTATATTTTGCGTTTCATTATAAATACATTAATGGAGAGTTATAATAATCTCTTGTCTTCCCTGCCCTGTTATGACAATCTTCTTTCTAATCGTTTTGAGGCTTTCTGCTGGTTCTGTTAACAGTAAAACACTCAGTATGTGGCAGATCTGATTCTATTTTGCATTGCTCTGCAACCGTTTATTGGTTGTTTTGTTAATCTTGGACAACCAACTCATCTAGCACAACTTGTCTTGGACAGCCAAGTCCTTTCGTACAACTTATATGATCAGCTCGAATGGCATTATTTTTCTAAAGAGGAACATGGAAGTAACGTGAACCTAGCTGTCCCCCAAGTAGAAATAAAAAAGCAGAAACTGTAGGAAATGGGTTTCTGTAAATGGGTACAGTGAGTTCAAGAAAGTATCAAAAACTTAGGTTAGACTTCTTAGGAAACCACTTAAATGGGAAAAACACCAGAAAACATTTTTCGGAAATGGCATGAATAAATTTCTATAAAAATCTATAGTTATAAAAGAAGAGAACCTGCCTTTTTATGGATGTTAAATTCAGAAAGAAGCTCGACTCACCCTCACCCACTTAATTGAAAAATAGATTTTGCCGGGTACCTTGCCAGTGCGATACAATAATCTACCCATTGGCTACATCAACAATATTCAATAGCCACTCCCAGCCGAAGCTTCTTTTTGCCTTCTGCTTAGCCAATTGTGGCATGCAGAATTAGTTTTTTGATCTCTTACATAGCGTGTAACCATTTTTGCTTTCTCATGCATGCTACTTGTGGCTCGTTGTGTCCTCCTCATGATTGTATTGCTTGCATGCTAGTGATGTTTGTTGTTGTGCACTGCTTATGGTTTGCCATGGCTTGCTTGGTTTACACTTCACTAGCTTAGTCCTCATCCATAGGTTCTCCATTCTTCTCCCCCAAGCTCTCATTCTCCTCAATTCTTTCCCATCCCTTATCCCTAATCCCTTACTCTCCATTCCTCCTCATCCCTTTGTACCTACACATATTCTTCATTCCCTACCTCTTTCCCTGCTTATGACGCCCTTACCTTTTTCCTTGAAGTTCCCTATGCCTACAATCTCTTTTACAGATTAGTAGTAGCTTGTAGTTCTTTCAGTGATGTTTGCTATATTGGCAATTCCCCTCTCACTAGCCCCCCTCTTGCATGGTTGCAATTACCAATAGCTCGCAGTTTTTTTGTGGTGTCCCCTAAATTGGTAGATCCTTCCTGTTGCACTCAAATTTATGTAACACACACAAACACTGCAAGGATTGGGAACCAAAGGTTGGAAATCGCAGGATTGATGATGGAAGATTCTCACATAGGCCTATGGATTGGTAACAATGGAAAATCAGTCTCTGTGGATAATTCCCAAGGTTTTAGTACCATCATGACGCTCTCCATATACTTGGTTCTATTACTAGCCCCACTTTGCAATTTTGCTAAATTATTGGAACTACCACATGGTTAACTACATGCAAATGTGCACCTTCTTTTGCATAGGGTCTTGGAGGTTGAATATGAGAACCTAACCCTCAAACAATTGCTAGTTGAAAACAAAGTAAATGAAGCTCTTCACCTATTGAATGATGCCTTGCACATAGAAATTCTAGACCTCAAAAACAAGCAAGAGGAGATTTTATCTCATCATGTGACCTTGAAATAAGAAAGGACAAATATTAACTCGTGAGCGTAGGCTGTTTGCAGGGGATCAATTTTGTGCCCTTTGGGCTTGGCAAAAGTTGTCCTCCCTTCCTAACTGGTTCTAGGATCTACTTGTTGAAGTTGTAACTAGGTTTGGTTTTCATAATTATGTCTTTAGAGAAGTAAAAAATAATTTATTTTATCATGTTCCATTTGGACTTTTAAAAAGGAAAGAAAATTGAATTTTAAAAAGTATATTTTAGTGCCTCACGTTGACCAAGTTGACCCTCCTGAAGACAGGTTGGCCTGCCCAAGGGATGTGTCCCTTCACATGAGGAAACAACTATATATTGGCGCCTATTCTGCGCAATTTGCAATTGATTCGAATTAGTACTATGGAAGTGAATTCAGATTATTATATATATGGAATGCATGAGGTATCACTTCTCTAAAGAATGCGAGTTTCCGAGGCAATAGATGGCTCGAGACATCAAGAAAGAAACTAAATTTGGGGGGGGGTTCCTTTGGGGAGATAGAAATCAAGTAGAGAAGCTGAGGTGCCTCTAAGGGCCAAACTCATGCACGCCCTGAGGGAGAATTCGAAATGAGAGCCTTTGATTAAGGAAGTGCAAGGTAGGTATACCTATTTCTCCCAACGGTAGAGTCTTTGAGGGATCAAAGTCTATGAAGGAAAGTGAGCAAGCGAAAAATGACCTTGAGGCAGAAAGGGGTCGAACTCTGCTTAAGTGATGGGCTGCAAAATCGTCTGCTTACAACGAATGATGCGACTGAGAAGCAAGGTATGGAATCTCTCCAACTTGGTCCAGTGAGTTTATAATAAGCTTGACCCCCAGATCTTAGAGCCAACAAATAACAATAAAATAGTTTACCAAAGAGGTGCACCCTAAGGAGTGGTGTAAGTTAGTTACAACCATCTCCCAAAATAGTAAACAAGACCCTCATTTTTTACCCATGTACCCAAGCACCCCATTGTTGAATTGTGTAGCTTGGGAGGTACTCCACAAGCCTAGAATTGGGGTTTGTGTGAGTTTGGTCACAAAAGGGGTTTGTGGGCAAATAACCCAAGTGAAGGGGTTTTAGACCCATATGGGGTTTAAAATTCTAAAAAGAAAATTAAAAGAGAAAAAAATTAAACCTAAGTCTAAGTGGATAAAGCCCCTAAAAGTCTAGAGGATTCTAAGAGGCTTAGGAGAAGCTATTTAAAGGAGGCATAAGAGAGGCTAAAGACAATCAAGTGAGAGGGAGTTCGTTTGATCATGGAGTGAGGCCAAGATGTAGCCCTAAGGAGCCCAAGCTAGGAGGCCAAGTAGGGATCTCTGAAATCGGATTTGCTCTTAGAGGGCCACGTGTCCAAATCCGTCGAATCCGATACGATTTGACCTAAATCGTGTTCGAATTTCGTGACACGTCATGTCTGATTGATACACGATCGAATCGAGATCATGTCCTGATCGGACACATCGTGACCTGATCGGACACATCGTGTCCTGAAATCCGACACGAATTCGACAAACTGCTACCCGCACGGCCATAAAAGGGTGGAATTGCCTCTTATTTGCATCATTTTCTGTCATTTCTTTTGCAATAGGTGAGCTGTGGGTTTGCTGTGAGGAGTTTGGAGCAAGGAGCCAAGGGTTTGGAGCGCTTTCAAGGAGATTCAAGCAACAGGTAAGTGCATTTCCTCCCCCAATTTCATCAGAGTTTGCTGCAAGTAATGTTGAGGGAAGACTTCCTCCTAAAGGTAACATTGAGAAATATCCCTTGTGGAAATATGTCACAAGAAAGGATGGGCCAAGCAACAAGGTGAAGGGAGGAGGCAATGTGAATTGGAGATGCAACTTTTGCCACAGTACTTCCACAAGCACATATTTTTGTGTGAAAGGCCATTTGTTGGCTTTACTAGGTTGCGGAGTTGGAGCTTGTACACAAGTTCCTTTACAAAAGAGGAAAGAAATGGAAAAAGAGTTCACTGTTGGTATGGAAAATGTGGCTGCAAAGTTAAAAAAAAAAACAAGAATGATGACCCCCTTCCATTTTTGAGGAAAGGTAGCGACAAATTTCCATTTGAGAGTTCTAGTGGGGGACAAGCAACAAAAAGAAAGACAATTTCACTTGGTCCAATGGACAAGATTTTTCAAAAAGAGAAACAGGAAGAGCTTGATCTCACCATTGCCTTTTTTTCTATCAAAACTTCATATCCTTTAATGTTGCACACTCACCTCTATTTATTGACAGGTGCTGAGCTCTAACTCACGGGGCTCCATCTTGGTATGTGCCTCTTGGTTCAGAGAAGCTTAGAACCACATTGTTGACGAAGGCAAAAAAAGAGGTGCAAAAAATGCTTGAGCCTATTAAAGCATCATGGGCAACCTCTGGGGTTAGCATTGTTTCTGATGGATGGACAGATCCAGCATGACACCCACTCATCAACTTCATGGTGTATTCCTTGAATGGTCCAGTTTTCTTGAAAGGAGTGGATACACTTGGAGAATACAAGGATGCACAATATATGGGTGAGTTGTTTATTAAAGTTTTTGAAGATATAGGTGTTGATTCTTGTTTGCAAATCATTACAGATAATGCACCTGTTTGCAAGGCTGCTGGCATAATTGTGGAAGCTAAATACCTATAAGTGTTTTGGACACCTTGCATTGTCCATTCATTGAACTTAGCACTGAAATCCATTGCTTCTGATGTGGTTTGGATTGGTAACATTATTGAGGATGCACGACATCCATAACTTTGTACAAAATCATAAAAATGCCCTCACTATCTACAAGGAGTACAACAATCTATCATTGTTGAAGATTGCGGATACACGGTTTACCTCTTCATTCATCACGTTGAAGAGGTTGAGGGAGGTCAAGACCGCTGTTGGGGCCATGGTTATTTAAGAGTTTTGGTCTTTTTGGAGAAAGACAGATCAAGTAGCCTCTAAAAGAGTGAAGGACACAGTGCTAGATGATGCTTGGAGGGAGAGGGTAGATCTAATTTTTCAGATCATGGACCCTATCATTTCTTTGCTTCGATTTGCAGATACAGACAAACTGGTCCTAGGAGAGGTTTATGAGGGATGGGATCCATGATTAAGTCTGTGAGGAGCATTATTCTATAGAGTGAGTGCCTTGAGTATGAGACATAACCAGAGGCCTTCTGTGGTACTATACAGAATATTCTTGTCAGCAAATGGGACAAGAATTGCACACTTTTACATTGTTTGGCTCATTCATTGAACCCAAAATACTACAACCATGAGTGGCTGAATGGTGGACCTTCCCATAGATTCCCTCCTCACATGGATGGTAAAATCTCACAGGGGAGGAAAGATGCATTCAGGCGGGTTTTTCAGGATAGAACATTGCTTGATGTGGTGGAGGATGCCTTTGCAGAGTTTTCCACTAGCACTGGTCGATTTGTAGAATATGATGTGATTAGAGACCAGGGGGGCTAAGAAGCCCTATTCTTGGTGGGCAAATCATGGGGCAACAAGCCCTCCTCTACAACAGTTAGCTAGGAGGCTCCTCTCTCAGGTGACTTCATCCTCTTGTTGCGAGAGGAATTGGAGGCACATATGGGAATTTGTATAGTGTTAAGAAGAACATGCTTGAGCAATCCAGGGCAAAGACAATGGTGTATGTGCACACCAACCTTCGTCTTATTTACAGGTAGAGGGAAGAATGGTTGAAGGGAAAGACAAAGATGTGGGATGTCTTTCCTGATGATATGGGTCTAGACAATAGTGTTGAGTTGGCTTTGACCAACATGGATCTCAGTGATCCAGTGCTAGAGTCTGTTAGATTTGATGATGGTGATACTATAGAGGGGTCATCCTCCACACCAACAGATGCAAAGACGACTTTGGATACAGGGGAGGAGGAGGATGCAGAGGAGAGCAGTGGTGACCATGATGATGAGGACAATGATGCTGATTTTGATGATGACTATGAGGATTGATGAGTCATGAGTCATGAGCTACCTACTGCCTTAAGGCTTGTATACTTGTAGTTGTTTTGTATTTTCTATTTCTATTTGCCATTGGCATTGCACTACCTATGTAACACATTTTGATTTTGATGACTTAATGAGAAAACTAGAGTTGTCAGTGTCTTTATCTTACTATCTCGTCTTTCTCCTACTGGATCATTGATGAACTGAATATGTATTATGATTTATCATTTATGAATTTAGAATTTATGATTCATTGATTTATCATTTGTGTGACATGTATTTGGATTTTGTATGTACTATGCATGCTATATTGTTACTAACTTACTTTGTAAACTGTAAAACTTACATCTAGATGAAGATCTATGTTTGAAATCAATGAATTTGTATCATGAATGAGAATTTGTGTAAGAAATTTCAAATTTTTAATATATAACTTATCCGAATGTGTCCTGTTCTGGGGGGTCAACGTGTCCGAATCCAACACTCGAATCCCCGTATTCGACGAATCCCTAATCCATGTGTCAGGTTACTTAGTTAGGGATGCATAGTAGGGCTAGATCTGAAATGAATGTCTCAAGAAGGCAACGAGGAACCTCAAGAAGAGTTGCTGCATGAAGGAGTGTTTTCTGTCCTAGATAGCTCATCTTATGGAGGCATTCCTCAAGCCCTAACTACAGTATAATCTTGGATGTTTTATTGGACTGTGGGTATGGCCACAGGCATAGTTTTGAGCATAAAGAAGATGGATTGTAAGGCCTAGATCTGTGCCCAGTTCTGCAAAATGAGGGCCGCATGCCCTAATGTTCATGGTAGAAGGTCTGTAGGCCTAGAATGAGTGCAACCAGGAGGAAAGAATAACCTCAAACCCTAGCACAACAAAAGTAGTGGCCTACGTGGCCTAGTTTGATAGATAACAAGCCTAAAAGAGAGGCCGCAAGTTGTGGTATATGGGCCGTGCGTTTTAAGGCTATAAGGAGATGTTAGAAGAGGGTTGGCTGTGGAGAAGATTGCAAGTGGATGGAGGGTTGTTCTAGATCTAAACAATAATTGTTGATGGACCAAAACCTAGCTCCTATGAGTAAGAAATCCAGTCCCAAGGTTCTGATTTAAGCACTCAAGTTCAGGTTATTTGGAAGAGGGATGTGACCCTATAAAGCTCAAAGATGTGACTATGTAAGGGTTATTAAGCCTCAAGCAAGTTTATAGGAATGTTTTTAGGATAGGCAGACGTTAAAGGAGGCCAAGATCTGTCTCCAACATGAACAAGAGCAGTGAACAAGGTTTAAAAGAGTTGGGAATGGTCATAATAGTGAAGGATTGAAGGGCTATTCAAAGGATTGAGCAACAAATTTGAGGTCAAACCCAAGATCACTAGTTTAGTGTGTCAAACCAGAGAAAAGAGGGCATTGTTCTTTGCAACCCTAGATCTATGTGATTTGAGGGTCAAATCACAAGTATGAGGGTAGATTCATGGAGCTGTTAATGGTTTCGAGTAGCAATATAGTGGAGCCCAAGAACAATGATGAGGAGGCAACCTATTCACTGTTAGAGGGCATATCTACAAGCCCTAGGTGAGGGCAGTTCTGGTGGCCTAGGATCAGTCAAGGAGATGACTGAAGAAGGGAAGATTTGAAGCATAAGAAGCAATGCAGGAAAGAGTCCAGATTTGGGACAGATGTATGGTAGCCTAAGCACAGGATGGAGGACTGTTAGATGGTTGAGCATTGTGCCCTAATTGCAAACTTGAGAAGGACCTCAAGAATTCTAGTAGTGGCAAAGAAGTTGAGCTCAGGGACTGTAGCCAAGAGAGCTAGATTGACAACCCTAAGTTGACTGTTGGAGAAGGACTTTTGACAGTCATAGTGGGCAACCTCCATGCCCTAAGTTTGTCTTCATTGAAGCAACACAAGAAGGCAATAGTGGAAAGAAGTCCCAAAGGGTTGTCTTAGAAGGACTAAGGAGCAGCAGGTGGGCAACTTAGGAGTCCCTATGAGTTGGCTCGTTGATGGACTAATGATCAGCTAGAGGGTAGACAGTTTGGGAGCCTTGATTTAATGGACAAAAGGAGTTGTCATCACTGATAGAGGTAGATTTGGATGCTGCAGATTGGGAGCAGATGGACCAGCAAATGCGTTCAGGACACGTGGATTGAAAGGGCTATGTGTGGCTACCATCAACAAGTAGGTTAGTTGTGAAGGAAAAACTATATAAAACTAGATGAAATGGAGCCAATAAGGCTTGAAGCCATTACACCAATATATTCGATATGAGCTCAACATGCCACATGTGGGAATTGCTTCTGGGTGGGGAGTATAACAATAATTTGTTCCAACCACTCAAGATAAACCCAATTGAAAAACAAGTCCCTCATTAGGTGCCATTCCAGGAATAGCTAGAAACCTTCTTAGCTATGTTTAATCCAAAAATAGTAAGAGACCAAGTCCATGGAATAAAATAACATTTGATCCTTATTCCTTGCAAATCTCAAAGCATGTCAAGAGTCTCCTCAAAATAGTAAGGGCACACTATTTCCAAGTCAAATACCATTGTCAAGGTGAAATCATGGTGTGAATAAGGCTTATTTCAAGGTGAATTACACCTTCTATTGGAGGGCACGATCTAGGAGAATGTCCCTGGAAGACGTGTGAATAAAAATGATTAAACAAATGTGGAAGTGGACAAGTGGATAGGGTGCAGATATAACTAACCTTCAAAAACTATGCAAGCTCACCCACGTTGTCAACATATGTGCCAAGTCAATGGTTGGTCAATAAAGTGGCACAGGTGAGTGAGTGTGGAAAATGGACAAACAACCTCGAACCACTTTTTATGAGGACAACCAATCTCAAAATATCATTTTTAATATGGGTTGCCTCAACATGTGTGCCACAGGGGAGTGCTATTGTCAAGTTGTGTACTAGATTAACATCAAATTGCATTCCCTAATTGTTTCTCTTTCTCTCTCTCTCTTGCAATTGCAACGCAGGGAATGAGGACTCAATTAAGGTTTAGACCTCAATAGTAAAATAGACAAATAATGTATCGCTCCAACCTTAGGTTTGGTTATGATTAATCAACAACAAAGTATCCTAAACCAATTTGGCATGCTCACACATGGTAAAGGTGATATAATGAATATGCCAAATTTGGGGTTAGTTGTGAAGGAAAAACTATATAAAACTAGATGAAATGGAGCCAATAAGGCATGAAGCCATTACACCAATATATTTGATATGAGCTCAACATGCCACATGTGGGAATTGCTTCTGGGTGGGGAGTATAGCGATCATTTGTTCCAACCACTCGAGATAAACCCAATTGAAAAACAAGTCCCTCATTAGGTGCCATTCCAGGAATAGCTAGAAAGCTTCTTAGATATGAATAGTTTCCAAATAGCAAGTAGTCCACCATGGACTCTGTGTTTGTCCAAAAATAGTAAGAGACCAAGTCCATGGAATAAAATAACATTTGATCCTTATCCCTTGCAAATCTCGAAGCATGTCAAGAATCTCCTCAAAATAGTAAGGGCACACTAGTTCCAAGTCAAATACCATTGTCAAGGTGAAATCATGGTGTGAATAAGGCTTCTTTCAAGGTGAATTACACCTTCTATTGGAGGGCACGATCTAGGAGAATGTCCCTGGAAGACGTGTGAATAAAAATGATTAAACGAATGTGGAAGTGGACAAGTGGGTAGGGTGCAAACATAACTAACCTTCAAAAACTATGCAAGCTCACCCACCTTGTCAACACATGTGCCAAGTCAATGGTTGGTCAACAAAGTGGCACACGTGAGTGAGTGTGGAAAATGGACAAACAACCTCGAAACACTTTTTATGAGGACAACCAATCTCAAAATATCATTTTTAAAATGGGTTGCTTGAACATGTGTGCCACATGGGAGTGCTATTGTCAAGTTGTGTACTAGATTAACATCAAATTGCATTCCCTAATTGTTTCTCTTTCTCTCTCTCTTGCAATTGCAATGCACGGAATGAGGACTCAATTAAGGTTTAGACCTCAATAGTAAAATAGACAAATAATGTATCGCTTCAACCTTAGGTTTGGTTATGATTAATCAACAACAAAGTATCCTAAACCAATTTGGCATGCTCACACATGGAAAAGGTGATATAATGAATATGCCAAATTTGGGGTTAGTTGTGAAGGAAAAACTATATAAAACTATATGAAATGGATCATGCACTGTCTAGGAGTGGGGAAATGATGAAATATGGCTATAACATGAATTTTGTGTAGGTAAAATGAATAGATGATGAGATAATGGATGGAAAAATGATGAACTGATAATGAAAGGGGAATGGCATCTACTCAAATTATTAGGAAAATACGCCACCAAGCTAGAATACACAACAACTAGAAATAAGACTTGAATCCATCATGCAATGATCAAGTGAATTAATGATTGGAACATTATGAGCAAAAGAAAAGGCAATAGGAAATTTCTCCACCAATGACCAATAAATCGAATAGCACATGCAACTAAATGAATATACATAATATATCGTTGAAGTAACCTCCACCAATGATACGAATATGACCAGTCAGTTTGGTAAGCTAAAATGAGCAAGAGTGTAATGAATGATATCACCAAGTCATATTGTAAGAAATGTTGCCTTTCCGTTGGTTGGCCAAGGGTCAAGTAAATCACATGGTAGCACCAAAATATCATGTGCAATATGACAATGCCTCTAGATATGCAACTTTTGCATATGAAGTCCATGGTTGTCCTCTTGCATTGTGTCATGCAATGGTTCTTTGACACCCCATACAATAGATGGTGTAACATTGGGAATATTAAACATTGAGTTATAGGTGATGTTGCCTCAAACTCTAGTAGGTCTTATAAGAAGCATCACAAGGCAAGAACTAGACCAAGGGACAACAACAAGATGGAGGCCTAGTGTCACCACAACACAACACCTCCTGCTTTTTAGTGGATTTTCAACATGAGGGAGGCTTCTTGGGTATTAGTCACCTAAAGGCTAATAGATATTGTAAGGCAATGGTTTGGAGGTGACAAATGTGATAAGCTCAAGAAGGGCACTCTGACTAAGGACAAGGCTCAATCTAATGAAACAAGGAATAACATGCTCTCTGAGAGAGCTATCAAGGTACTTATAGCCTAGGGTTATAAGTAACATGCAACAAGAGTGGTTCACAAAGGCATATAAGACCAAGAAAAGGCTCGTGAAAAATATTTATGATCAACAAAAGGAACTACAAGCCTTCAACTAGCCCTAAGTTGAAGCCTAAATGCTAGACTAGGGTTTCCAAATGCAAAATTGCCCAAGGTTTGTGATGTTAGCCCTAGCGAGGCTATTTCGACCGTGGAAAAGGCTAGATTTTGATGCAATAACGTTCAATCCACAAGAAATACCTCACAACAAGCCAATGATTTAGCCTAGTTGAACTCAACTATATGCCCTAGCCCTAGCAGCTTACCTTGAAGTGCCAAAAATGAGAAAGAGAGGGAGAAAAATAAAATTGTGATATGGTTTGATCATCTATGTGGAAGCCGATGCCTACTTCTTGGGTGATGGAGTCTAAGGGACAACTACCATGGAGATATCAGACCTTAGAAGCGAGTAAGGGGGAAAACCCCTAGTTTCTACTTTCAAAAGCCTAGCTACCACTCTAAGAGGGGATAAAATCAAGAGGAAAGCTCTCTAGGAGGTCCTCAAGGGATGTCCAAGATTCTTTAATTAAAGCATACAATATTTCACTAAAATTCCATATAAATATATGCAATTAAACAAGAACATAGAAACCTTAGCACATGTATTGCATGGAGTAACCTTTAAAAGATATTCAACAATAAATATACTCACAAGATATAAAAGACATATGGGTTACCCATTTTGGTTGGTAACACGTAATAATGTTTGCATTGTGAGTTGAAGTTTGAAATATTTTATGTAGCTTCTGCAAGTACAAAATATAGCTCTCTTCAAAATTTTAGTTCTTTTATTGAGTTGTCCAAGTTGGGACTATATGTCCTCCAATCATTTTAAGATAGAAAACCAACCATTAAATAGAAGGAGATCTTTAGTTATCATCTTTGTTTCCTCAAGAGTCTCCAATTGTGAAGGCTTGCCTTTGAAGGGTTTTACTAATTCAACCCTTTAGTTTTGACAATCTCACCATGTGACTTGACGCTCGAGTATTTGCGTCCTCATGCATGGAGTATGATTGTTTTTGTGCCTTGAGAAAAGTGCTCCACGATTGCTTTGAAAATATTTATTTGTTTGGGCTTCTAAATCGCAAGAAGGAAATCTTAATAATGGTGACTTGATTATGCAACAAGTTTGCATTTCTCATTGTATTGTGAGGCAGACTGATTTTTGGAGGCAAAAGTTGTTAGATTTTTGAATCTTTGATGTCATAAAGTCTTTCATATCATGTTATATTTTGATCATAAGCACATAAGAATCTACTTGTGAAAAAGAAACAATAAAACTACTTGGAAGCTTGAGGCAAATTAGAAAGAAGAGAGAAAATGAAAGACTAATTCAGCTAGTGGCAATATGTACAAGAGAGAGAAAATAGATTGAGAGACCAAAGAGATAAATTCATAAAAAATTTCATACCATGTTTGATTTTGATCATAAGCACAAAAGAATCTAGTTGTGAAAATGACACAATAATACTACTTGGAAGGTTGAAACAAATTAGAAAGAAGAGAGAAAATAAAAGAATATAGACAAGACAGAAATAGACTGAGAGACCAAAGAGATAAACTCAAATTCATGTTATTACATCCAACGCCACGAGTGCATATTTATAATATTCTTTAGGAGAGAGGATCAATGTGTATTAGCTTGGGGTTCCTTTGTGCATGCGCAAAAAGCAAAAGGCAACTCCCCCTTAGTTTTAGTTAACTAGCCCAAAAATGGACTTGGAGTCAATAATAGAGTTGACTAGGGATAGGATCAGCCATAAATAAGTGAAAACTGAAACAAGAACTCACACGTGCAACTGCTAACTCGAGAAATACAACTAAACTCCAAAAATAGGACTAGCTCTCTGGAGATAAGGTTTCCAAGAATAAATGGATAAGAGGATAAGGTTATCTCCAGAAATAGGAAGGGAAGTGTGCACTTGCATAGGAGGACAAGGATAAGGGAGTGCACTCTAGGTGCCATTTCATATGCAGATCACTCCCTAGTCACTTTCACATGCCATCCTACATGGTAGCCCTTGCTAGAAATAGAAACAACTATAAATAGCAATCCTCCTAAACAATAGGTAATGTGCATGCACTTAAATAGAAGACCCAACTTTCTTCCTAACCAACTTGGTCGAGCCCTCATTAATCATCATCTTTGGGCTGTTCCTTCAACTGCTACTTAGGTTGTTGTTCCTTGGACAACAGAGCTGACCTATGCATTTTAGAACATTTGACACTCATGAATGCACAATTTTGAATATTATCTTCGTGATTTTGATGCCAAAAGTATTTGTTTCGGAGGAATTTTGAGTTAACCTAAGTTGCAGAGAGATGAATAAGGGAGCAAATACATTTTTATTAGAAAATCAGGAGATGATATGGCTTGACATGACAAATACATCTATCTATTTGTATATTCCTCAGGTTCAAGGAAATCTGTATCTTTCCGTGAAGTTCAAGAAAAAGAACAAAAGACTGATAGCCTTGATATACAAACTCTCTTTGATAAAGCTTCTTCTTCTATGATAAATGCTGTTGAATTAGAGATTATTGAAAATCAACCCTCTTCTTGCTAGAAACTACCTTCAATTAGTCCTTTTGAAGTCTATTCTGATCTATCTATGTTCCATTTAAAATCCATTACTAGAGTGTCTGTCAAAGAATGTGTCAGGCAAATACAGGAGAATGTTGAATCCATCCAGAGGATATCCCAAGGAACTACAAAAAGAAGCCCAAAAGCATAACACTTCTTATGTTCATCTTGGGTGTATAAGAGTAGGAATCTCTGCCTTAACCCACAAAGGATTGAATACCTTCGTTTTGGCTACAATCAAAGATTTGACACATAATAGATACACTGACTCTCTACTTGGTGGGATAGTTGTTCCCCGCTCAAATGGCCCAATTTCGTTTGATTGTTACCCAAATTTTTCTGTATACGTCTTTGATGAACACATCAAAGATATTTTATAGTTACAGATCAAAACCTTCGGGTTTGATATGAAGAAGAAGAGGACAAATATTTCTATCCATACCAGGGGCTGCTTTCACCACACAAATACACTTTATCCTGCAGTCCTACATGCCCCAAGCCAAGACTCCAAGTCAAGTGTTGTAGTTATTATGGATGCCCAGAACCAGAAAATAGAACACCAAATGATAAAGTGGGAAGAGTTGAGTTTCCCTGAGAATTGGGTAGTTGATATACCCAAAACTCCCAGAATCCAAAATATAACTTTTGCTCAAATAAAATAAAATTCTTCCTCTGCTATCTTATCCTTTCCAAGACGTTCTACTATTTATAGAAAAAAGATAGACAAAGAGTTAGAAGAGTACAGAAACTCACAACCCATTTCCTCTAAAACATCCACAATAGGTTCATCATTCGCCTGTACAAATTGTGTCCATACCGAGTTGTTTGAGCTTGCTCAAGTTTTAAATTTTTCTAAGTTAGTAGTCAAATGCCCTGCCTGTCAATCATTGGTTGACTTACAGTCTCTTGTACATATTGGCATTCATGAGAACCACAACCCAAGAACTAGTGAAGCACCATCAGCCATGTTGAAAAATTCCTGTCCAAATCCCAAATGCAACGACATCTCATTCCCTCATGATACTGTCTTAGTAATCCATGAACTCCCATCCCTGGAAAATGAGGACCCAAGGTTGACAGAAATGTTTAGCAAAATGAGACTGCCCGACATGCCCAAATATGGACTTGGATATCTAGAACAAATGGATGATCTCATTCCATCTTGTTGGTTTCAAAACCCTGTGCCAAATGACTGCAAAAAGCAATCCAAGCAATAAATGTATAAATTCTTTACTATTATGGAAGGTTGTCCAAAGCACAAAGTGGACACATAAGGGATGAAAAGAATGTTAAATTTATTCACTCATCCAAATGCCAAAATATTCAATATGACCACATCCCCAAAAGAGAAGACAAATCTCTGATTAAGCTGGAAAGAATATATGGTTCAAACAGATTTATGGATTTCTTTATATGAATGGAAGAAGGAAGAAAAAAAATATGGATATACCGATGATATTTGCAGAATCCTCCTCCTCCTCTTCAAAACATCAGTGGACAACCAGTGATGGCACAAAGATTGAATCCTCTTCTACTTTTCCTCCATATAAAGGAATCATCCTTGAAGACACAAGCAAAGTTGCTAGAGTAGTACCTTTAGTCCTAATAGATGACTCCGCATTAGGGATTGATGGAAGAGTACAAAAAGTCAGTGAGCAAATAAATTGGACTAATACTGCCCTGAATGGATTAGCAGTATATTCATCAACAACTAGTGCACAGAAGGAACAATTAGACTCTTTACAAGTTTCTGTAAATAGTGTAAATAAAAGCATGAATGAGTTTCAGTTTTCTGTTTCTACTATAGAAGGCTTTGTTCGAGAAAGTTATAATGAAGCAAAGATATTCTCAGCAAAAATAGATAGTCAGTTTGAAGAAATAGAAAGTGAAGTTCACAAGGGATTTGTTTTAACCCATGCAAAGATTGAAGACCTTTCCTCACAGTTTGAAAAATTGTCTTTAACAAATAAAGATAAAGAGATCCCTTCTTCACTATTATTTAGCCATCCTGTGCCAATACATTCTATCCAGAAGACTGTAGATAAATTTCCCAGTTTGTTTCCAAGAGAAAAAACAGAAAAACCAGAATCCTCATATGATTCTCATCTTTTTCTGGTCTATGAACCACTACCTAGCCAATACTCTCGGTATTTGGCCCTGATTTGAGTGGTAAAGGAAAGTTGCTTGAGTCCCACACATTTTTCACTAATGCCCATAAAGAATGGAACATTGATAACTTAAGCTCAGGCCAAATAAGGCAAATGATTGATCACAGAATATAAACCGATGTGCATGAGGGGAAAAAGTGAAGTAGAAGCTTGTAAGACATTGATTTAATATTTTACTGGCACCCTTCAGAAATGGTGGGAAGCAGAATACTCTTCAGCACTTGTAGACAAAATGGCAGAAGAAATAGTTAAAGATGAAGCAGGAGATGTCGTACATAATGAAGATGGGAATCCACAAAATAACATGATAGGTGCTTTGACATCATTCATTCTTGAGCACTGGTGTGGTGCAGAGACAAAGATTTCAGATAAACACTCCTTGGTTTTAATGAATCTCAAATGCAAAAAGATGTCCCAATATGAAGATTTTCATAGGGATTGGGTTCAGAGAATTTATGAAGTAAAAGATAGCAAAAATATTTTATTTGTCGCTCTTCCTTCCAAATTTGTAGATTACTTGAAGATTCAAGAAGTCTTTCAAAATCCCTATGAATCTTATACTTGGGGAGAGATATACAACCTCATAACTAAAGCTTTGGTAGGACTTTGTACAAGCATGAAAGTGAACAAATCCATACAAAAACTATCCAAGTTGGCTGACTGCAGATCTATCTGTAATAAATATGGTCTATCAATAGATGATCCAATTGTACACAAGAAAAGAATGAAAAGGGCCATAAAGAAAATTTCAAAAAGAAAAATGAACTATTCTGCCAAGCCCCAGAGATCTAGAAAAGCAAAAGGATATTACAAAAGGATTCTCAGATCCCACTATTATGGTCCTCAAGATATTCATCTTAGGACACATAAGCGAGAGGCTTGGAATAAACTCACTTGTTGGATTGCCCACAAGGAGAAGAATCAAAATTACACAAAGGGAAAAAATCACAGGAAATCACTAAGAAATACCAACATGATAGACAAAGAAGAGAAGAAAGGAAACCACTAGTCCAAATTCAATGTTACAAATGTGGTTCTAAATTCCATAAAATTGAAAATTGTCCTAATATTCACATCAAAGAAGAAGTACATGTTTTGGGACAAAACTGTTGTGACTCTACAAAAACTTCCAGTTTCAGTATTTCTGATTCAGAATCCACAGATGATCATGATGCAGTTTTTCTTGCTGACTATTGTAGATGCACAGATTCAGAAAATTGTCATTGCAGTAGCTCAGAGCCAGATTCTGGATATAGTTCTGAAGAAGAGCTTGTCTTACAACAGAAATAAAAAATATGTATGGCTCATATTTCCGACGACGAAGAAGCCAAGGCCTTATAAAGAATCAAAATGCTTCTGAAGGAGAGATGAAAGAAAAACTGACGGAAACATTCTTGCAGACCATGCTTAAGAACCAAGGTTCTACGTCAACCCCTACAAGCAAAGGTATTGCCTCAAGAGCCCTCTTTGTTGATGCTTCATATGAGAAGAATACTAAGTCATTTCAAAGAAACCATCAACAAGATAAACAAAGAGTTCTTACAATTAATGAAGTCAGTCAAGAGATAAAAAATATGAAAAAGGAAATTAGTGAAATTAAAGCTCAAGTTGCCAGATTAGAAAAGGGAAAAATGAAGAAAGAAAAAGAAGATAATATCCCAGAACATCATTGGGTATCAGAACAAAACCCCTCTTTAAGAAAGAATTCAAATATAGAGATTTATGAGGTTAAATTAGATGACTTCTCAGGGCTAAACAATATGAAAATTATGGCAGTCCAACACCAACAATATCATGTTATGCTCAAATTTAAAATTCAAGGTGAAGTCTTTACTCTAAAGACTCTATTGGACACAGGGGCAGACATAAATGTATTAAATAAAAAATCAATTCCTGCTAAATATTGGGCTAAGGCAAGAAGAGAAGTCATAGGGCTAGGAACACAAGAATACAACTTTCAGTATAAAGTTCCTAAAGCCACCATTTGTTTAGAAAATCACTGCATAAATATTATATTTGCATTAGGAAGCATCCTAGTGGACTGTATTTTGGGAAATCCATTCTTAGCAGCCATTGAACCCCTTTGTTAAGCAAGATTAGATGATGGCTGGTCTGGATATTATATCTCTGCCCCAAATCAAGAACGGTATTGACAAGCCATCACATTGCCTTTTGTCTCAACTCCAAGGATTTCAACTATGGTCTAGGCCATGCAAGAAGTGGGTTAGTCCGAAAAGCGTCTAGAAGAGCTCAAAATCCTGAAATCCCATCTTAAGATTGATGAATGATTGAGACAAGCTTAGTCTTAAGAAAAATAGAGTATTTGAGGAAACAGTTAGAGGCAGTGTGTAGAAGAACCCAATGCTTTTGGGACAAAAAACAATATTTTGTAGAACTACCTTACAAAACTAAATATATAGGAAAACCCTGTAAGAGCAGAGTCATCCCAATGAATGAAGAATACAGAAAGCTCTGCCAAAGAGAAATACAAGATCTTTTGAAAAGACGACTAATAAGAGAATCTAACAGTCCCTAGAACTGTTACGGATTCTATGTGAATAAGCTCTCTGAACAGATTATAAGAGTACCTAGATTGGTAATAAACTATAGACCACTCAATAATATTCTGGTTGACGATACTTATCCCATTCCCCACAAAGGAAATCTAATAGCCAGAATTGCAGGATCAAAGATATTTTCAAAATTCGACATGAAGTTAGGTTTTTGGCAAGTATCAATCAAGGAAGAAGATTGGTTCAAAACAACGTTTAGTGTCCCCTCTAGAGATTATGAATGGAGTTTTATGCCTTTTGGACTCAAGCATGCTCCTTCTAAGTTCCAAAAAGTCATGGACCAAGTTTTTAGGCCATATTTTGATTGGTTGATTGTATATATTGATGATGTTTTAATCTTTTCCAAGTCCATAGATGAACATTTTAAGCATGTATATAAATTCATGCATATAGTCAAAAACAATGGATTAAACTTAAGCAAGAAAAAGATGGAGATTTTTCAGACCAAGGTCAAATTCCTTGGACATATCATAGAAAACGACCAAATTTCTCTCCAACAACATGCAGTTGCATTTGCAGACAAATTCCCAAATGAAATAAAAGATAAGACTCAACTGCAAAGGTTCCTGGGTTGTCTGAACTACGTTTGTAATTTCTATAAGGACTGTGCACAAGACAAAAAAATTCTGAACTAAAGACTACAGAAGAATCCAGAGCCTTGGACCACAACACATACAACTGCTGTCAAAAAGATTAAAGAAAAGGTAAGAATGCTTCCCATCTTGTATGTTTCAGATGAAAATTTGTATAAAATTGTTGAAACAGACGCTAGTGATATAGGTTGGGGTGGAGTTCTCAAACAACTCAAAGAAGATCAAGAGCAAATTATCCAATTTGCCTCAGGTGTGTGGAATCCTGTAGAGAAAAACTATTCAACCATTGAAAAGGAAATGAAAGCTACCTGGAATTGCATTGATAAATTTGATATACACCTAATAAACAAAAGATTTCTTGTCAGAATTGATGCTTCAGCCATGAAAAAGTCAGGAGAGTCAAAGTTTGCGCGATTCACAAACTTTGATTTTGAAATTGAACACATCAAAGGCAGTAAAAACTATATTCCTGATTTTCTCAACAAAGAAAATCTTCAAGAACAGTCCCATCTAATGGTTATAGTAATTGAATGGGATTCTGCTCTTAGTCATGAAACTCTCAGAGAAATTCCAGACTCCATGAATTGGGAAGATTATATGAATTCTTGGAAACCAACTTGGCAGCTTCGAAACACTCAGGTCTTAGATGTAAATCTCCAACCTCATGGAGATCTACAACATTTGGTCCCAGAACGTAAGGTTTATCCAAAATCTAGCAAATGGATCCATGATATGGTTTTTGACCATTCTAGACATTTGGCAAACCTGACAGAAGATGCCTTAAACCTTCATTTTAAAGACCTGAACATAATTTGGGGAGAGGAAAATAACAGATTTAATATTTTCCACAAATATTTTGTGATAAATAGAACCAAAGATCCAAAATTCCATAGACTCCTGTGGCCTCAACATAATCCAAAACTTATTTTTCCTGATTCTGTTTATGATTTCTTTGGATATTAAAAGTTATGGTGGAACTTACTTTGCAGAGACAAACTAGATTGTACGTATTATACTCTCTTAAAATTTGGATCACTATTTGTCACTCAACTACTACATCGACCAGATTGGTTAAAAGAATGGTGGACATGGTTCGGCATCAACAAGACTGTTCTGGACCCCATTTATTTCCAATTAGATTACATACAAGCATGCGAAGAATGTACGGATTGCTTTCACCAACCTTGTAAAACTGTAGCGGATTTGAACAGATTCACAGATGATGGGATTCTTTTGGATTTTATGGCTAAACATCACCAATGGTTAGTCATGACAAAAATAAAGCATCAAATAGTACTAGGGAAGCCCATGATAGTTCGACGCATCTTTTCTAAAGCATGAGACACTAGTGGAAGATATGCCAAACAAAGCTTCCTCGACACAAATATGTGTTGGGAACATAACTATTGTACATATATTCGTTTCTCATGGGTTTTGCACGATAAAAGCATTCATCGTGTGAAATAATGTAAAAGTCTAATCACTTGACGATGAGTGTTACCGGTATCGTGGGATTCCGATAATATCTCCACCATGTAAATAAAGGTATCATGGGATGCCTTACATCTCCACTTTGTATACTTTTAGGACAATTCCCTGTCCCAAAAGTCATTATTATAAACCTTTACTGGACGATTCTCTAAGACTCGGAGCACTTCTCCAACGATTTGTGCGGTTTGACGCACATCTCAGAGCATCTACAGAAAAGACATTAGTCAGTATCAGTAGTACCATAGGATGCCTTTTGTCTCCCCCAACTTCTTATAAATAAGGGGGATGAGAACCATTTGGGGCATTGGGAGTTAGAGAAATCTAGTGTCTGAGAGTCAAGAATTATCCCTGCTCTGCATCTGCGTCTTGAAGGTGCGATTTGCTTGCATCACGAAGAAATTCTTAAGTCTGAGTGATAGAGAGTGTAAAGTCTGAGAAGCCTTCACATTAGGACCTGTGAGCTGGTTAGAACCTAAAGTGGCTAGACTTTCTTAGGGAAGAGTCTTTCGGTTTGAGTTCTCTAATTCATAGGCAGAGTCTGCAATGAGCCAAGAAGCCTTCAGTTTCTAGCTTGTTCTGAGCTAGTATAACTGATAAATGCCTTAGCAGTCAATCTTTGATAAAAACCGAGACTCTATGATTGTAATATCCAACTATTCTGCAAATTAATAAAAGAAGTATTCTGTCTTATTTCTCGTTGTGTTATATCTCTGTGTTATATTTTGATTGTGTGAAGTTCGTCTGAGATTCATTGGAGGTTCACTTAGGATCCTGAAGTGAAGTTTTGCTCGTATAAATAGGACGCCGTTGAAAGAGCATGTTTTGCATTGGATCTATTTGAAGGTTTGTGTACAAGTTTGTGTAACACAATGAAGAATCATACTTATCTGCAAGCTTCATTCTCCATCGGAGGAAGCTTCTGCGACTGACGCGGTCCAAATTAGTATCAGAGTCAGTAACGTCTGGTTCCTTCGATGATGCTTAGCCATAAAATCCAAAAAGAATCCCATATTATCGCTGAGGCTTCTCCGACGGAGAATGAAGCTTTTGCGATCGGCGTGGTCCATATTCTCAGAACTGATGCTTCAACCATGAAGGTGTTAACCAAAGACATCAAGAAGTTAGCAGAGTCAAAGTTTGCACGATGGCAAGCCATCTTCACAAACTTTGATTTTGAAATTGAACACATTAAGGGAAGTAAAAACTGTAATCCTAATTTTCTCAACAGAGAAAATATTCAAGAACAGTCCCATCTAATGGTTATAGTTATTGAATGGGATTCTGCTCTTTGTCATGAAGCTCTTAGAGAAATTCCAGACTCTGTGAATTGGGAAGATTATATGAATTCTTGGACACCTACTTGGCAGCTTCAAAACACTCAGGTCTTAGACGCAAATCTCCAACCTCATGGAGATCTACAGCATTGGTTCCAGAATGTAAGGTTTATCCAAAATCCAACAAATGGATCCATGATATGATTTTGGACCATTCTAGACATTTGGCAAACTTGGCAGAAGATGCCTTAAACCTTCATTTTAAAGACTTGAACATAATTTAGGGAGTGGAAAATAACAGATTTAATATTTTCCACAAATATTTTGTGATAAATATAGCCAAAGATCTAAAATTCCATAGATTCCTGTTGCCTCAACATAATCCATAACTTATTTTTCTTGATTTTGTTTTTGATTTCTTTGGATATAAAAAGTAATGGTGGAACCTACTTTGCAGAGACAAACCAGATTGTACCTATTATAATCTCTTAAAATTTGGATCACTTGTCACTCAATGACTACATTGGCCAGATTGGTTAAAAGAATGGCGGCTATGGTTCAACATCAACAAGACTCTTATGAACCCCATTTATTTTTAATTAGATTACAGACAAGCATGCAAAGAATGTATGCACTGCTTTCACCAGCCTTGTAAACTGTAGCAAATTTGAATAGATTCATAGATGATGGGATTCTTTTGGATTTTATGGCTAAACACCACCAATGGTTAGTCGTGACAAAAATAAAGCATCGAATAGTACTAGGGAAGCCCATGATAGTTCGACGCATCTTTCCTAAAGCATGGGCAACCAGTGGAAGATATGCCAAACAAAGATTCCCTGGCACAAATATGTTGGGAACATAACTATTTTACATATATTCATTTCTTGTGGGCTTTGTACAATAAAAACATCCACTGTGTGACATAATGGAAAAGTCTAGTCACTTGACGATGAGTGTGACCGGTATTATGGGATTTTGATAATATCTCCACCATGTAAATAAAGGTATCGTGGGATGTCTTACATCTCTACTTTGTATACTTTTAGGACGATTCCCTGTCCCAAAAGTCATTATTATAAAAATTTACCAGACGATTCTCTGAGACTCGGAGCACTTCTCCGACGATTGGTGTGATTTGACCCACATCTCAGAGCATCTACGGAAAAGACATTAGTCAGTATCAGTAGTACCATAGGATGCCTTTTGTCTCCCCCAACTTCTTATAAATAAGGGGGAGGAGAACCATTTGGGGCATCGAGAGTTAGAGAAATCTAGGGTTTGAGAGTCAAGAATTATCCCTGCTCTGCATCTGCATCTTGAAGGCGATCTACTTGCATCACGGAGAAATTCTTAAGTCTGAGTCATAGAGAGTCTAAAGTCTGAGAAGCCTGCGCATCAGGACTTGTGAGCCTGGTGAGAACCTAAAGTGGCCATACTTTCTTAGGGAAGAGTCTTTCGGTTTGAGTTCTCTGGTTCATAGGTAGAGTCTGCAACGGGCCAGGAAGCCTTCAGTTTCTAGCTTGTTTTGAGCTAGTATAACTGATAAATGCCTTAGCAGTCAATCTCTGATAAAAACTGACTCTATGATTGTAATATCCAACTATTCTGCAAATTAATAAAAGAAGTATTCTGTCTCATTTTTGGTTGCCTTATATATCTGTGTTATATTTTGACTGTGTGAAGTTCGTCTGAGATTCATTGGAGGTTTGCTTAGGATCCTGAAGTGCATTTTTGCTCGTATAGGTAGGAGGCCGTTGAAAGAGCCTGTTTTGCATTGGATCTATTTGAAGGTTTGTGTACAAGTTTGTGTAAGAGTTCGTGTAACACAGTCAAGAATCATACGTATCTGCAAGCTTCATTCTCCGTTGGAGGAAGCCTCTGCGACTGATGCATTTCAAAATTGTGTTCATCTTGGGTGTATAAGAGTAGGAATATATGGAATCTAAGAAGAAATATTTTGTTTATTAGGTGTATATCAAACTTATCAATGCAATTCTAGACAACTTTCACTTCCTTTTCAATGGTTGAATAGTTTTTGTCTGCATGATTCCACACACTTGAGGCAAAGTGGATAATTTGCTCTTGATCTTCTTTTAGTTGTTTGAGAACTCCAGCCCAGCCTATATCACTGGTGTCTGTTTCAACAATTTTATACAAATTTTCATCTGAAACATACAAGATGGGAAGCATTCTTACCTTTTCTTTAATCTTTTTGACAACAGTTATATGTACTGTGGTCCAAGGCTCTGGATTCTTCTATGATCTCTGGTTCAAAATGTTTCTGTCTTGTGCACAGTCCTTTTAGAAATTACAAACGTAGTTCAGATAACCTAGGAACCTTTGCAGCCGAGTATTATATTTTATTTCATCTGGGATTTTGTTTGCAAATGCAATTGCATGTTGTTGGAGAGCAATCTGGCTGTTTTCTATGATATGTCCGAGGAATTTGACCTTGGTCTGAAAAATCTCCATCTTTTTCTTGCTTAGGACTAATCCATTGTTCTTGACTATATGCATGAATTTATATACATGCTTAAAATGTTCATCTATGGACTTGGAAAAGATTAAAACATCATCAATATATACAATTAACCAATCAAAATATGGCCTGAAAACTTGATCCATGACTTTTTGGAACTTAGAAGGAGCATGCTTGAGTCCAAAAGGCATAACATTCCATTCATAATGTCCGGAGGGGACACTAAACGTTGTTTTGAACCGATCTTCTTCCTTGATTGATACTTGCCAGAAACCTGACTTCATGTCGAATTTTGAAAATATCTTTGCTCCTACAATTCTAGCTATTAGATTTCCTTTGTGGGGAATGGGATAAGTATCGTTAGCCAGAACATTATTAAGTGGTCTATAGTTTATTACCAATCTAGGTACTCCTCTAATATGTTCAGAGAGCTTATTCACATAGAATCCGTAACAGTTCCAGGACTGTTAGATTCTCTTATTAGCCATATTTTCAAAAGATCTTGTATTTCTCTTTGGCAGAGCTTTCTGTATTCTTCATTCATTGGGATGGCTCTGCTCCTACAGGGTTTTCTTGTATATTCATTTTTGTAAGGTAGTTCTACAAAATACTATTTTCTGTGCCAAAAAGCATTGGGTTCTTCTGCACAACATTCTGCCTCTAATTGTTTCCTCAAATCTTCTATTTTTCTTATGACTATAGCTTGTCTCAATCCTTCATCAATCTTAAGATGGGATTTCAGGTCTTTGAGCTCTTCCAGACGCTTTTCGGACTGACCCAATTCTTGCATGGCCTGGACCATAGTTGAAATCCTTGGAGTTGAGACAAAAGGCAGTGTGATGGCTTGTAAATACCCTTCTTGATTTGGGACAGAGATATAATATCCAGATTGGCCATCATCTAATCTTGCTGAACCATGGGGTTCAACGACTGCTAAGAATGGATTTCCCAAAATACAGTCTACTGGGATGCTTCCTACTGCAAATTTAATATTTATGTAGTAATTTTCTAAACAAATGGTGGCTTTAGGAACTTCATACTGAAAGTTGTATTCTTGTGTTCCTAGCCCTATGACTTCTCTTCTTGCCTTAGCCCAATATTTAGCAGGAATTGATTTTTTATTTAATACATTTATGTCTTACCATGCGTCCAATAGAGTCTTTAGAGTAAAGACTTCACCTTGAATTTAAAATTTGAGCATAACATGATATTGTTGGTGTTGGACTGCCATAATTTTCATATTGTTTAGCCTTGAGAAGTCATTTGATTTAACCTCATAAATCTCTATATTTGAATTATTTCTTAAAGAGGGGTTTTGTTCTGATACCCAATTCTGGGATATTATCTTCTTTTTCCTTCTTCATTTTTCCCTTTTCTAATCTGGCAAATTGAGCTTTAATTTCATTGATTTCCTTTTTCATATCTTTTATCTCTTGATTGACTTCATTGATTGCAAGAACTCTTTGTTTATCTTGTTGATGGTTTCTTTGAAATGACTTAGTATTCTTCTCATATGAAGCATCAACAAAGAGGGCTCTTGAGGCAGTACCTTTGCTTGTAGGGGTTGATGTAGAACCTTGGTTCTTAAGCATGGTCTGCAAGAATGTTTCCATCAGCTTTTCTTTCATCTCTCCTTCAGGAAGCATTTTGATTCCTGCTAAGGCCTTGGCTTCTTCGTTGTCGGAAATATGAGCCATACATATTTTTAATTTCTATTGTAAGACAGGCTCTTCTTCAGAACTATATCCAAAATCTGGCTCTGAGGTACTGCAATGACAATTTTCTGAATCTATGTATCTACAATAGTCAACAAGAAAAATTGCATCATGATCATCTGTGGATTCTGAATCATAAATACTAAAAGTGGAAGTTTCTGTAGAGTGACAACAGTTTTGTCCCAAAACATGTACTTCTTTGATATGAATATAAGGACAATTTTCAGTTTTATGGAATTTAGAACCACATTTGTAACATTCAATTTGGACTAGTGGTTTCCTTTCTTCTCTTCTTTGTCTATCCTGTTGATTTTCCCCCTTCGTGTAATTTTGATTCTTCTCCTTGTGGGCAATTATTTGAAGTATGCCCCTGTTTCCACATAACCAACATGTGAGTTTATTCCAAGCCTCTTGCTTATGTGTCCTAAGATGAATATCTTGAGGACCATAATAGTGGGATCTGAGAATCCTTTTGTAATATCCTTTTTCTTTTCTGGATCTCTGGGGCTTGGTAGAATAGTTCATTTTTCTTTTTGAAATTTTCTTTATGGCCTTTTTCATTCTTTTCCTGTGTACAATTGGATCATCTATTGATAGACCATATTTATTACAGATAGATTTGCTATTAGGCAACTTGGACAATTTTTGTATGGATTTGTTCACTTTCATGCTTGTACAGAGTCCTACCAAAGCTTTAGTTATGAGGTTGTATATCTCTCCCCAAGTATAAGATTCATAGGGATTTTGAAAGACTTCTTGAATCTTCAAGTAATCTACAAATTTGGAAGGAAGAGTGGCAAGATATACTTGTTTCCATAAAATATTTTTGCTATCTTTTACTTCATAAATTCTCTGGACCCAATCCCTATGAAAATCTTCATATTGGGACATCTTTTTGCATTTGAGATTCATTAAAACCAGGGAGTGTTTATCTGAAATCTCTGTCTCTGCACCACACCAGTGCTCAAGAATGAATGATGTCAGAGCACCTATCATGTTATTTTGTGGATTCCCATCTTCATTATGTACAATATCTCCTGCTTCATCTTTAACTATTTCTTCTGCCATTTTGTCTACAAGTGCTGGAGAGGATTCTGCTTCCCACCATCTCTGAAGGGTACCAGTAAAACACTGAATCAATGTCTTACAGGCTTCTACTTCACTTTTTCCCCTCATGCACATCAATTTATATTCTGTGAACATTTGATCAATCATTTGCCTTATTTGGCCCGAGCTTAAGTTATCAATGTTCCATTCTTTATGGGCATTAGTGAAAAATGCGTGGGACTTGGGAAACTTTCCTTTACCGCTCAAATCATTGGGAGTATTGGTTAGGTAGTTGTTCATAGACCGACAAAAGATGATAATCATATGAGGATTCTGGTTTTTTTGTTTTTTTGATTTGGAAAGAATATGAGAAATTTATCTACAGTCTTCTGGATAGAATGTATTGGTGCAGGATGGCTAAATAATAGTGAAGAAGGGATCTCCTTGTCTTTATTTGTTAAAGACATTTTTTCAAACTGTGAGGAAAGGTCTTCAATCTTTGCATGGGTTAAAACAAATCCCTTGTGAACTTCACTTTCTATTTCTTCAAACTGACTATCTATTTTTGTTGACAATGTCTTTGCTTCATTATAAATTTCTTGAACAAAGCCTTCTATAGTAGAAATAGAAAACTGAAACTCATTCATGCTTTTATTTACACTATTTACAGAAACTTGTAAAGAGTCTACTTGTTCCTTTTGTGCACTGGTTGCTGATGAATGTACTGCTAATCCTTTCAGGGCAGTATTAGTCCAATTTATTTTCTCACTGACTTTTTGTACTCTTCCATCAATCCCTAAAGTGGAGTCATCTATTAGGACTAAAGGTACTCTAGCAACTTTCCCTGTGTCTTCAAGGAGGATTCCTTTATATGGAGGAAAGGTAGAAGAGGATTCAATATTTGTGCCATCACTGGCTGTCTACTGATGTTTTGAAGAGGAGGAGGAGGATTCTGCAGATATCATCTTTTCTTCTTGCTTCTTCCATTCATAGAAAGAAATCCATGAATCTGTTTGATCCATATATTCTTTCCAGCTTAATGAGAGATTTGTCTTCTCTTCTGGGGATGTGGTCATATTGAATATTTTGGCCTAGATGAGTGAATAAATCCCAATTTAACATTCTTTTCATCCATTTTGTGTCCACTTTGTGCTTTGGACAACCTTCCATAATAGTAAAGAATTTATACATCTCTGGCTTGGATGGCTTTTTGCAGTCATTTGGCACAGGGTATTGTGATCAACAGGATGGAATGAGATCATCCATCTGTTCTAGATGTCCAAGTTCATATTTGGGCATGCTAAGCAGTCTCATTTTGCTAAACATTTCTATCAACCTTGGGTCCTCATTTTCCAGGGATGGGAATTCATGGATGATCCAAAATGGATTTTGGATAGACTCCTAAGTCTAAGTGTTCCTTATTGAGGAAAATAAAAGTCCAAGGAAGTTCCTGGAACTAGCCCCATTGCAGAGATCGTCTCGTTTTGAATATACTGCAACTTGAATGGGCAAAAATGGACTTAGGATGTAGAAGTTATCACAAAGTGAAGCTGCCCTTTTCCTTTGGAAAAAGGGGCAAAATCCCCTAAAAATGGGTCCTAAAAAACCCTCTAAGCCTTCAAAATCCAAAAAAACTATTGCAAAGGAAAACCTTCACGAAAGGGCGAAAAACACTATCGGGAGGCAAAAACATGAAGAAATAGCGGAAAACAGGCCTATCGGAGGTCAAACCAACAATGCACAAGAGCCGTCGAATCTGGCCGATTAACGGTCCAGATCTGATCAGCATATTGCAATCGGTGGTGGCAAGCGGAGGCTGTCGGAGGCAGACATGCGATAGGACCGGGCCGATGCGATGGTGCGATCACCGAAATCGGCGGATCGCAATCGACGTTGGCATAGGCCATGCCATATGGAAAGACCCTGGGTTTATGTGATATGCGATTGCGACATGTCGCATCGTAGTATTACGTTGGCGCATTACAAGGAGCAGTGCCATATATATATATATATATATATATATATATATATATATATATATATATATATATATATATATGTATATATGCGATGCGATAGCCGGACCCGACGGGGCTATGGGCGATATTTGATATATTTTGAGATCTGTCAAACGACAACTTTCCATGTATTTTTCGTTTTCGTTAACTAAATGAAAAGCGAAGGGAAGTGCTGATGCGATGAAATCGGACCCGAAAGGGTTTATAAATGCCACTGTAAATTATTTCAAGTCCGTCAAAGGCCATTTAACGAGATTTTTCAATGTTTTCATGTATTTTTAATACAAAGGGAAATCATGAAACAAGCGGGATTTCGGGGGGGCCGTAGGCGGTAAGTGGTTTTGGCCAGGCTTCGCCCGAGCCCATACATTGGCTGCCACATGTCCAGGCCCTGGAGAGAGGAAACCACTCTTTTCGGGCGGTTAACTCTCGTACGCATGAGCTCCCGATATGAACCTCAACCGTTGGATCAAGATCTCTCAGATCAACGATGGAGATGAGATAAACAATTGAAAGGTAGACCCGATAGAAGTATAGGGCGGATTTATGGATATCTGAAGTCCGATGAACAGTGTTTTGGCAGACTTTTCCCGTGTTTGAATGTATTTCTCTGTGTAAACAGAGAAAGCTGTTTCTAGGAATTTCAAAGGCCCGATGACCCATTCCGTTACAGAACAGGGGGTCACCATCCCTGAAAGCCTTTAGCAATGATTGCTAACGCTCAGAGGGGGATTTGAGCTGATAGAGGCCGGGAAGCTAGAGTGCTTGAGAAGGGGAAATGAACGGACAACGCCGATTGGCTTAAAGCCACAGAATGACAGAGACAGAGAGGAGTGCTGAGATAGGAGCGCAGAAAGTGAAGCCAAAGCATCAAGCTAAGGGAACCAGAGCAGAAAGAGCTCAACTGAGAGCTGTAAATAGTAGAGAGCCAAAGAAGCTAGAGCCAAGGGCCAGGGCGAGAGCCGAGAGCTTCAAGAGCCGGGGATAAAATGGTGTCTAAACCCTTTGTTTCTTTGAAAAACCAATGGAGTTGAGCCAAGGAGCTTGTAAAAGGACTTTACCATAATCCCAGAGAGCCTAGTCGAGTTGACTAGAGCTCAAGGAGATATAGCCCAAGAGTTTTGGGTGAATTCCAAATTAATATTGCTGCATGTGTCTGTTTTATTGCTGCATTGTTTACTGTTTTATGTATATGTTGTATCAGCATAACAACAACATATTAAAAGCACATAAACAGTTTAAACAAACTTGAGCATACACCTATTATTTCAAGCACATATTATCAATTCCGCATTGGTTAATCAATAAGATTTGGGAACATTTAAGCTTTGGAAGTGGGAGAGGTCCTTGTAAGTTAGACAAGGAGACTAAGAGCCCCATTTTCAGATCAGGTGGTATCAGAGCCTGAGATTGATTGACCTCACCTTCAAAGAAGGTTATATCAGAATGCTTGATTGACAGAGCAAAGATTGCTTGTCTAAAAGATGTTTAAACAGTTAGAGGTTGATTGTATACTGACTATTGTTTGAGTTTGCAGAGGTGAAGGGAAAGCTATTGATAGCTCAGTCCAGGAAGGACAAGAAAGAAGAAGGGCCGAAGGCATTCTTCTATTCCAAAGAACCTCAAAGCAATCCTTGAAGCAAAAGAGGCTTGTTGCAAAAGGTTGCTTAATAAAGCACTTTATTAATCTTGTTTGAAGTTCTTTTGTTCATTGGTATAATGACAACTTCTACAAGTGAATCCACAAATTCCTCCTTCATCACAAGACTCTATGATGGAGACTTGAAGCAAGACTTGTTCAACATGATGGACAAGATGAGAGAAATGTATGAGGATGGAAGGAAGAGCAGCATACTTAGAGAACAGTTGAATTCCATGAAGGAATAGAAGCAATTGCTTTCCGACAGACTGCAAGAAATGGAGAGGCAACTTCATATTGCAAATATGAACCTGAAAAGGATGCATGAATTGGAGTCACAACTCTTTGTTGCCAAAGAAGCCTTGGTCAAGAATCAACTTGAAGAAGAGGTAAACCATTCCAATTTGCCTTCAAATTCTTCTAAGAATGCTTATATTGGTTCTTTTGAAAAACATACTAGAGGCATAGGCTCCAAGCTAATGTCCAAGATGGGCTATGAAGGAAAGGGCTTGGGAAAGCATGCACACGGTATTGTGAAACCAATAATAGTTGAGAAAAGGCCTAAGTATTTGGGTCTTGGCTATGGAGAGTCTTATGGAGAGAGTTCCAAAGCTGCCATGAAGGCCATTGAAAGAGTTTCAAGAAGGGGTTGCATTGCCGAGTGTGAAGGTTGTATTCAGGAGGAATGCAATAGCTTGAAACATCATTTGCAGGATGCAGGTGTTCAGAAGCACACACTTGAACCAGAGAGTTGGGGAGACTCTAACAGCCTTGAAGAGATTGATGGGGTTCCAAAGGGAGCCACTTCTTCATTTGCTTCACCTCCTCATGAAGGCAATAAAGGTGAAAGAGAAAGGTATAAATCTGGTTCTAATCATCTTCCTTTTGATTTTGCCAAGCATAATAATTCTCCACATAAGCATGGGAGAAGAATTGCATGTTCTTTTTGTGGTTTGGATAACCATCATGTTTCTAGATGTTGGAAGAGAATGGCCACATACAGGAAACTTTTGAAGGAGAAGAAGCAGAAAGCCAAAGGTCCATTGGACAAGGCAAAGCATGCTGTCAAGAGGATGCACATGTGTTGCACTTACTGCCATAAGCAAGGGCATCTTGCTGAAAGGTGTTGGACTCTGAATCCAGCAATGCTTCCACAAAAGCTGAAGAAAGTGGAAAGAGAAGATGGTAGAAATGGAAAGGAAGATTCCATGACTGATGTGTCTCAGGATGATTCACATGTTGATGCTGATGTGCAGACAAAGGTAGTACCTTTGAAAGGGATTGGTGAGAAATGGCTAGAGTTCTTATCCAATTAAGGTTGCATGTCTATTGATGCATCTATTTGCATTTCTTTGTTAATGAGATGCAAGTTGCAAGTTCTTACCAAGAAGGTGAATGGAAAAGTTGAGTAGGAGACTCACTTTATTGCTGCAACATTATATTTCATTTCAGCTTCAAAAGTACAGTGTACTTAAGTGAAAGTTGAAGGATGAAATGCATGCATAAGCATGATGTGCATGAACATAGGGATGTTGATGTTTTCCTTATATTTGAACATATATGTGTTATTAACTTGAAGGGTTGATCGCTTTGTTGTAAACATGCATGTAATGCAATGTTAACTTGGAAAAAGTTGATTGGCCTCCAAGATGGAGGTAATAATGAAGTGTTTCCTCTTTTGAAAAAGAGTCCTAATGGTGTTTTTCTACATGCTTGACTAGAAGGGTCATTTGTTTTAAAGGCATGTTTTGTGGGCTTGTTACCTAGTCCATCATTTGTATGCAGATGTAAGGCATGGAGGTGTTCACAAGATGTGAAATCTGTTTCTTTTGTTTAAGCAGGAGTTAGACCATCCAGTTGTTGTCTATATTTCTGTTGTTGTTAACAGTTGTTGTTGACAGCTTGTCAAACAGGTACAAATGAAAGTTTTGTGAAGCAGATGTACTTCACATTTGCTTGAGCCACCTTGGATCAGTGATCAAGGCAGAAGAAGTTCAAACTACCTTCTGTGACCATCTAAGCAGGAGTTCTGCAGGAAGGCAAAGAAGAAGGTAGCTCTTCCCAGGAAGACCAGCCCATCCAAGAAGGGAAGTGGTCAGAAACTTTGATTCAGAGGCACTATGCAAGGCAAGTGTAGGAGGCTGAAAGAAGAGGGTGAGTCACTCTCATTTACTGTTCAGATGAGTATATCAATGTTTTGGAGACCAAAAGTTCTTTTAGTGGGAAGGCGTAATCCAAAATGGATTTTGGATAGACTCCTAAGTCTAAGTGTTCCTCACTGAGGAAAATAAAAGTCCAAGGAAGTTCTTGGAACTAGTCTCATTGCAGAGATCGTCTCGTTCTGAATCTACTGCAACTTGAATGGGCAAAAATGGACTTAGGATGCATAAGTTATCACAAAGTGAAGCTGCCCTTTTCCTTTGGAAAAAGGGGCATAATCCCCTAAAAATGGGTCCTAAAAAACCCTCTAAGCCTTCAAAATCCAAAAAAACTATCGCAAAGGAAAACCTTCACAAAAGGGCGGAAAACATTATCGGGAGGCAAAAACATGAAGAAATAGCGGAAAACAAGCCTATCGCAGGTCAAACCAACAATGCACAGGAGCCGTCATATCTGGCCGATTAACGGTCCAGATCCGATCGGCGTATCGCAATCGGCGATGGCAAATGGAGGTTGTCGGAGGTAGACATGCGATAGGACTGGGTCGATGCGATGGTGCGATCGCCGAAATCGGTGGATCGCAATCGGCGTTGGCATAGGCCATGCCATATGGAAAGACCCTGGGTTTATGCAATATGCGATTGCGACAAGTTGCATCGCAGTATCGCGTCTGCGCATTACAGGGAGCAGGGCCATATATATATATATATATATATATATATATATATATGCGATGCGATAACCGGACCCGACGGGGCTATAGGCGATATTTAATATATTTTGAGATCCGTCAAAAGACAACTTTCTATGTATTTTCGCGTTTTCGTTAAATAAACGAAAAGCGAAGGGAAACGCCGATTTGATGAAACCGGACCCGAAAGGGTTTATAAATGCCACTGTAAATTATTTCAAGTCCGTCAAAAGCCATTTTACGAGATTTTTCAATGCTTTCATGTATTTTTAATACAAAGGGAAATAATGAAACAAGCGGGATTTCAGGCGAGCTGTAGGCAGTAAGTGGTTTTCGTCGGGCTCCGCCTGAGCCCATACACTGGCTGCCACGTGTCTAGGCCTTGGAGAGAGGAAACCACTCTTTTCGGGCGGTTAACTCCTGTACGCATGAGCTGCCCGATATGAACCTCTGCCGTTGGATCAAGATCTCTCAGATCAATGGTGGAGATGCGATAAGCAATTAAAAGGTGGACCCAATAGAAGTATAGGGCGGATTTATGGATATTTGAAGTCCGATGAACAGCGTTTTGGCGGATTTTTCCCGTGTTTGAATGTATTTCTCTGTGTAAACAGAGAACGCTGTTTCTGGGATTTTCAAAGGCTCGATGACCCATTCTGTTACAGAACAGGTGGCCACCATCCCTGAAAGCGTTTAGCAATGATTGCTAATGCTCAGAGGGGAATCTGAGCGGACGGAGGCCGGGAAGCCAGAGAGGCCAAGAAGGGGAAATGAACGGACAACACCGATTGGCTTAAAGCCACAGAATGATAGAGACAAAGAGGAGTGTTGAGACAGGAGCACAGAAAGCGAAGCCAAAGCAGCGAGCTAATGGAACTAGAGCAGAAAGAGCTCAATTGAGAGCTGTAAATAGCAGAGAGCCAAAGAAGCCAGAGCCAAGGGCCAGAGCGAGAGTCAAGAGCCAGAAAGCCGAGAGCTTCAAGAGCCGGGGATAAAATGGTGTCTAAACCCATTGTTTCTTTGAAAAACCAATTGAGTTGAGCCAAGGAGCTTGTAAAAGGACTCTATCATAATCCCAGAGAGCCTAGTCGAGTTGACTAGAGCTCAAGGAGATGTAGCCCAAGAGTTTTGGGTGAACTCCAAATTAATATTGCTGATGTGTCTGTTTTATTGCTGCATTGTTTACTGTTTTATGTATATGTTGTATCAACATAACAAAAACATATTAAAAGCACATAAACAATTTAAACAAACTTGAGCATACACCTATTATTTCAAGCACATATTATCAATTCCGCATTGGTTAATCAATAAGACTTGGGAACATTTAAGCTTTGGAAGTGGGAGAGGTCCTTGTAAGTTAGACAAGGAGCCTAAGAGCCCCATTTTTAGATCAATGGATTACTAAGACAGTATCATGAGGGAATGAAATTTTGCTGCATTTGGGATTTGGACAGGAATTTTTGAACATGGCTGATGGTTCTTCACCGGTTCTTGGGTTGATTCTCATGAATGGCAATATGTACAAGAGACTGTAAGTCAACCAATGATTGACAGGCAGGGCATTTGACTACTAAGTTAGAAAAATTTAAAACTTGAGCAAGCTCAAAGCCTCAAACAACTCGGTATGGACACAATTTGTACAGGGGGACGATGAATCTATTGTGGATGCTTCAGAGGAAATGGGTTGTGAGTTTCTTTATTCTTCTATCTCTCTCTCTATCTTTTTTCATGAAATGGTAGAATGTCTTGGAGACGTTAAAATTTTCAGAATATCAAAGATGTATTTGTCATTGGGAAATAAAGCCAAAATGAGTTAGCATTAAGGGAATCACAAGCCCTCTGTTTGTGAGTTGGTTTATTAGAAATAACTTTAGAATTTATTTTCCATGTTAGTGACCAAAATGTTGGATGAAATTGTCAATTTCAGGGGCATTTTGTACATGGATCTGTTTCCAAATTGTGGAAATGCATTTCCAGTGCCTGAGGGTGGCATTTATGATAATCTAAGAGAGAACCTTTGTTCTTTGACCATAATATGAATGGACATTTAAGATTTGGAGAGGTTGATTCCAACACAGCCTGCGTTTTTGGTCTGCCTGTGCCATTTGCCTTAAAACTAATAATCTTACCCAACAAGGCTGATCTTTGATATAGAATTTGCCATAATCTCAGGAGTTTTCCCATACAGGACTTCTGAGCTTTGCTTATTCATTCATCAATCGAAAATATATTGTCCCAGTTGGAGAAGCCACTAGAGTGCCTTGGAACATTCGTTGTCCTGACTTCTTTCAGGTATTTTACTCAGTCAGCACATTCATGATTCAACATTCTAGAAAGGAAAACTCAAAAACCAAATGGTGTAAGGTTCCTGATACCACCACCTTCTAGTCACTGGACTTCAAGGCTTCCTCAATTCAGCTGCCAATAAGCATATCTGGTGGAGTTTGACTCAAAAAATATTCAACCAGTGCGTAGTCTACTTTCGTGATAAAAGCATGAAGCATGGTATCAGAAGCAGGAAATACAGTATTTACTATCACACCTTGGTTTAGGAACAAACTTTTGCACTTTCTCAGGGACTTGTTTTGTCCATTACCTGCCTTCATCAGGTGTAAATTGGGGCCAATAAAAGCTACCCTAACCGGGCTAATTTTGCCCACCTTGAGAAAAATTCAAGCACATGTGGCTAGTAAAGGAAACACTGCAAACAGCCAACTAAGCATATTTTTATCCGATCACGATATCCAGGATTTAATGAAGACTGAATTCAAAGGCGAGAAAAATCAATAAAGGTCGAATTCATAGGACAATTGTAGGTCCATCATCCATTCTCACGTGCTGCTGCCTTTTATTAGATCACATTGTTTGTTAGAGAAATATAAACTACTTTAGTTATTAAGGGTTCAAAACATCAAAATAGTTTGAAATTTGTCTTTTATGGATTCAGTGATTCTCAAACTTGTCACTTTCATGCATACTTGATGTAAAATGAAACCAACATCACAGTGCTGTTCTTAATTTTTTTTCCTTGCTCACTATTTTGCTGTTGAATAGGAGAAATATAACTGTGCTTCCTGCATTTTTTCAAAGCCAAATCAGCGCTTACACTGATCTTTCTTTAACACCAGTGAAGTTTCTCTTATTTATCTCCCTTTTGAACTTTTTTAGTTGTTGCTTGTCATATGGTGAGGAAACATCCTTTGGTCCCATTGATAACCTTGATGAGATTCATAAGATTATTTGTATCCCTGGTTGATTTGGAGATTTCTCTCTATAGTTTTCTGCTTTTTTATGTCAACCATCTCCTGTGTAGTGTTCCTTAAGTTTCCGTTGGGTACAATATCTTCTTGTTTCTGTCTTCTACCACTTGCTAAGTGTCTTCCCTGTAGGCACACTGTTCCTTTTTAACAATACATAAAATGTAGGTGCTTGTGCTTACTCGTTGGTGTATTAGGCTGTTACCATCTTTGCTTCTTTTAGTCCCATTGATAACAATGCTGATGTAAATGCTGATACTTTTTTTTATTAAGTACTGATGAGAAAATATAAGGTGAAGCTATCAGTCAGTTGACTTTTGACATCCTGTAGTAAATGGGATTGGAAAAAACCCAGAGTGCTGGATCTTCTTTCCTCTGAAGTTTGAACATGTTTTTGTATGAAGACTTGGGATAGTTGTTTTGTAGTAGTGTATTAATATAAGTTTGATGCATCGTGTGTCATTTATGACAATGGTAAATTTGGTTATTGTAGTAAAAGTTGCTTTTATATCGCTTATGTAGACTGTTATTACTTCAGTCCCTTCTTGTCTTAATTTTGTAGAATAAGTTACTGTAATGATTTTTCCAATGCCCGATGAGACTTTTTCCACTCAGAAGACTTATCAACAAGTTGTAATAACTTGGAAAAGAATTGATTTGGTATTCTTTGTGAAGGTCAGCCTGTGGAGAAGCAACAGGAGCTAATTCGAGACATATTTGGAGGTTAGATTGAGTAGAGATCTTACCTATTTGAATTTGTCGAACCTCACTTACATAGTTTTATAATGATTGCTTAATGTGGAATATCTTTGGAAAAAAACTGACTTTGGCTCGTCTGTTTTTTCTTTGTATATGATTATTCTAAAAGCTTTTATATTTCATGCAGTTTACCAATTTGTTTTTCTTTGCTCCCTTATTCCCTTTTTTTTCCATTGTTTGTTTGCTCATCTATATTTTGTTTGCAGTTATAATATAGTTTCAGTTGGGTGTCAATTAATGGAAATCTGAGTAACAATAAAAGAAATGACCAAGGAGTGTTTCTAGCAGAGTTTGACAAAGGAAGAAATAAAGTTATTTTGTGTAAGGAGCCACTTGGGATGTTAATTTGTAAAGGAAATTATCCCAGACAGTTAGTTTGTCAAATCCAGGAAAGGCTCTTCATAATCCTTACTAAAGCATGTGGTGTAGTGATTTGTCCAATTTGATGCAGGAACAACTGGAAACTTATTAGCAAGTGATGCCAACTGAAATTAAACAAGAGGCTTCACAGAAATTAGGATAATGGATAGAGAAGTAGGACCTACTGAGGAATTGTTTTCTCAAGGTGGGGAGGATGTTGGAGGGTAGGAAGGATTACCTCGACAGTAACGTTCAAAATGCCCTTTCGTCGTGCAAATTTTTCTGTATTTCTTTTTACTTCGTCCCTTACAAAATGGGGGATTTTACCCAATTCTTGCCGACTTTCAGGACCCCAAATTGGACTAATATCCGTGGATAAGGATTTAGTCATTATTTCCTTTGTATCATGACCACAAAAAATATCTAGAAGATGATCCTCCATACCCAGAGCGAATGAGTTATAAACTAGATCAGCTATTTGATTAGTACCTTCGTAACCCAGGAAGGGTCGATATCCCAAAGAAAAATTTTGGATATGAGCTGGGGCGGAAATAACTCCACAGGGAATTTCAAGACGTTTACCAATATGACGTTCCATTTGAGTACCAAATATTGCAGAGGGTTCCACGCGAGAGATAATATCTCCTACTTCAGCATGATCATCTGTGATGATTATCTCATCACAAAAATCTTTAATTTGCTCTTTGAACCATTCTGCATCATGTTTACAATAAGTACCTGTACAACTCACACGAATTCCCATCTCTCTAGCAAGTATCTTAGTGATTGAAGCAGCATGAGTTGCATCACCAAAAACGACTGTTTCTTTCCCCGTAAAATTCTGACAATCGATAGATCTTGAGAACCAAGCAGCTTGGGAAACGAATCAAGTTTGTCCATCGATATAGGATTCGTAATCAACCCTTTTGCTCGATAAAATAGGAGCCGCCAAGGTCTCAAGAGATTTCTTTATCTGTCGAATGCACTCGGCCATATCTACAGCTCCCATAGGAGTTGTAGATACATAAGGCATTCCAAATTCCTTATTCAAATACATCGCTGTCATTAAGCCCACTTCACGATAAGGAATTAAATTGAACTGAGCTTTCGGTAAATTTTTCGGATCCTCTACAGATCCTCCTTCAGGAATTATTTGATTAATTCTGATGTCCAGATCTTTTAATAAACGTCTCAACTCACGACAATCATGTCGATTATGAAAACCCAGAGTAAGAATCCCAATTATATTTACAGAAGGTGCATCTGTTATGAATTGATCCAATGTATGGGATTTCTCCAAATAATATCGAACTACCTGTTCCAAAGTTCTATCCGCTGCCTGAATTTCATTCACTTGATAATGATCCACATCCGCAAAAATGACGTTGCAATCGGAGATTATGGATGTTCTATCCACAAAGTTTTTTAAATCCTCTTGCAAGATACTAGAGGTACATGTAGGTGTTAATATTATCAGATCAGGACCTTCCTCCTTATCTTTTCGAATAATATGATCCACAACTCTTTTTCGAGATCCACGTGCTAGTACGTGACGATCTACTATACTAGCAGTTGCAGGAGTAAAATTTCTTTCCCGTTCTAACATAGAACGCATTACATTAAAATAATCATCTCCTAGAGGAGCATGCATAATGACATGGACATTTTTGAATGAACTAGCTACTCTTAGAGTTCCAATATGAGCAGGACCAGCATACATCCAATGGGCTAATTTCATAAATTGAACCTTATCTCAAATTGATCCATATTCCCATCTTGCACCACAGATATATCCCTTTATCTCTTCCCTATTGTAATCACATTCCCTTCTGATAAGTATGGTTAAATTATGATAAAAAGGAAAACAAAGTTGGATCTTTTACGAAAGAAAAAAGGGAAGAGCGAAGGAAGGGAAAACAGGAACCAATGAAATAAGTCTGGGACGGAAGGATTCGAACCTCCGAATAACAGGATCAAAACCTGCTGCCTTACCGCTTGGCCACGCCCCATTCCCATCCTATTTCCCTATTCATATGCTAATGAATACTTATATCAAATTTTTTGTCAACCCTTAGTATCCAAGATTCATTAGATCAGATCTCAATTGGGGAAAAAAATTTTGTGGGTATTTCAACAAAATAGGTTATTGATGGAATTGGACCTAATAGGAGAAACAGAAAAAGTGACAAGAATATCCATTCATTGATCATTTTCTATTAGATTGGGTAAAATGTTGTATGTATGAAAGAATCATCCCTTCCAACCCCAAGTCCGGTCAAAATTGCCGAAGAGCTTCAATCGGTTCGATCAATCAAAGACTTTTCTAGCTTTACCCCCCCGAATTTTTATTGGAGAATAAAAATGCCAGTTATGTTCAATATTTTTCTAGATGATGCCTTTATTCATTCAAATAATCCCTTTTTTGGAAAATTACCTGAGGCTTATGCAATTTCTGATCCAATTGTCGATGTAATGCCAATTATTCCTGTTCTCTCTTTTCTCTTAGCCTTTGTTTGGCAAGCTGCTGTAGGTTTTCGATAAAAAGTATCCCCTTTTTTCTTTTTCAAGTTTTTGGGTCGCTGTCATTGATCCAATTTTTGTATAATTCTTTCCATTTTTTTGTGACAGAAGTTCTATCCTTGCTCCACCCGACGATACTAGATTCAGATACCTTATCTGCTCCCGGATAAAAACTTTTCCACTCACCTTCATCAATTCCTTCCGATCCCACCGCTCACTTCGGATCGGGCTATTGGGTCACGTATTGATACAATCACCAATGACTTTTTTTCATAAATATTCAATAAATATCTAGTTGATCCAAAAAAATAAGAGGGAAAAAAGACCATTTTGAAAACAAGAGAAAAATTATATCCTTCTTTCAAATTGATTTTCACACGTGATTCGGAGAAATAATTTCGTGATTTGTAACAATAATACTATTGTTTGGTATTCAAGTATCCATATATGGTACAAAGATTGATGATCTATTCTGTTGTACTTATAATCAGGATTCCGGAGATTACGTAATGCTTACTCTTAAGCTGTTCGTTTACGCAGTAGTGGTATTTTTCATTTCTCTTTTTATCTTTGGATTTCTATCGAACGATCCAGGACGTAATCCCGGACGTAAAGAATACTGAAAAAAGTCTCTAGGTTAATGGGTCTTTTCCGTTCCGTAGAAAGATTCGGGGTTATTCGTTTTCAGGATCAATAGTGGACGAACGGAGAGAGAGGGATTCGAACCCTCGGTACGGATGATCCGTACTACGGATTAGCAATCCGCCGCTTTGGTCCGCTCAGCCATCTCTCCAAGATGGAAGAGTTCATGTGTAACAAAATGAATGGTGGAGTAAAGGTGTATACCATAGTATGTACAGATTGTATCGGCAATATAATGAATATTGCCATTATTCAGTTGGATAAAGAACAATCCAGTCAATCATATTGTTCATTTCGTTAAAAATAGTTCTGTATGACTGATTTTTTCTGCTTTTCTTGGCTTGGCCAATGGCCAGGCCAAGAAAAGCAGAAAAAATCAGTCATACAGTGCTTGACCTAATTTGAGAGCTAGAATACCTGCTGTAAAAGCAAGAAAAAAAGCTATCAAAAATTGAACCTCTATTACCATATCTTCATTCCCTCCCCAATCAGTTTGATTAAATGCGTTACATGGATTAGTCCATTTATTTCTCTCCAGTATCAAATTTTATTATCTAGATATTGAAGGGTTCTCTATCTATTTAGGGTTCTCTATCTATTTTATGTATTATTGTAAAGATATCAGTTGCTCAAGGCCATAGGTTCCTGATCGAAACTACACCAATGGGTAGGTAACACCTACAGCTAGGGAAAATCAAATCGATATGATAAAAACTCACCAGAAATAAAAATTATTTCTTGCAACTCCTGGAACCTCATCAATGACTTTACAGGCAAGAGGATGAGGTAGCTTGCCAAAGAAGCCATTAAAGATAGGTGGCTTACAAGAGAGGACATCACATATAGGTAAGGAATGGGAAGCCATCTGGGCAATTAGCTTGTTGAGGAAGTTATCCAAGGTGCTGCCAATGACCATTGGGTTTGAGCAGGACTTGAAAATCTTGACATATGTGCTTTTAGCAACCCGAGTTATATGGTATACAGATTAGGGATGTGGTCCCCTAGTCAATATTGTGGCGTGCATCTGTGTTCTTTGTTCTTCGTGCAAACTTATCCATCTATTAGAGCGTCAAAGCAGTTTGTTTTAACTTTCATCAATCATTACTAAAGGGTCCTAGGATTGTGGAAGTGGTGAACTTACAGAGAGGATTTGATCCTAATTTCAACATTTATACAAAAACTAAGTACATTAGATAACAATCAATTTTATAAGGCTTTCTTAGCCATATGCCTGTCTAGAAAGACTATATTTTAATTTTTAAAATATTTGAAGACTCAGATTTGTGGTAAGGTAAACATGTTCTATACTGATATCTCATCCCTTGTAACTTAATTTGCTGATTTTCAATCTGCTTGTGCTGCATTTATAATAATTGTGTCTCACTATTGAGAGTCTTTTGTTGGATTCAGGGAGGACGCAATGAAATTGTTAGGTAATTTGACCACATATGCTGGATTGTGTTAATGCTTTATAGTGAATAATCATAGCATTCTATGTTATATCATATTTATGTGCCAAAATAAATGCTACCTGATGTTTAAACATTGGAACAAACATGTCTATCTGGGTTCAAAGAGGATGTAGTGAAATTGTTATTTGATTTGATCACATATGCTGGACTGTGTTAATGTTTTATAGCAAATAATCATACCACTTTATCTTATATCATATTTGTGTGCTGAAAGATATGCTATTTGATGTTTAAGCATTGGAATTAACATGTCTATTTGGGAGTTAAATGTGAATATGGATGTTCCATTGATTTGTTACAAGCCAATAATGGTTTGGTTCTCTTTGTTTGCATGCATGATGGAAATAAATGCCTAGATATGGATGAAAGTTTGTAAGAGGGAACTCTGAACCCTCTTATACAGGGATTAAGCTGTAAGCTTACGTAATTATAAACTCTTTTGTGGTCGCTGATGTAGGAGCTTAGTTATAGGTATTTGGTTTGATGTGCCTTTTTAGCCTTATCTGGCTTGTGGTCATTATCTGTGTGATCTACATAATAACAAACTATTACTATAGCGTTATGTACCTATGATGGAATTTCATTCCATGTTAATACTTGCTCTTGCCATTTGTATATTGTAATTAATAATTCCTCTTGCCAGGCGTGTGTTGTGAATAACTTTATCTTACCTGGGTTCAAGGAGGATGTAGTGTGAAATTATTGTTAAAATTAGCAACTAGGGCCAAACTCCATGTGGGTCTTCTTATTTATGGCAGCTGATATTTTTCTTGGATTCCTCTTGTCGAGAGGTGTAGGATTGATCTAAAGATCATCCGATTCCGATATGTATTCATATAGATATGAATTTATTTGTGTTATGTGACAATTCGTCAAGGTCGGCCAGCAACCAAATTACCTCCATCTATCTTCAATGTTGCACTATAAATAGAGGTGGCTTGCAAGTCATTTTAGACACACCTCTTGTGATCTCCTCCTCTCCACTTGTTTGGGTTTTGGTGGAAGGAGAAGTCTCTAAGAGAATACGCTGTCTTTGGGAGAAGATCTATACGCTGCCCTAGAAGAGATGCCCTAGACCCTAATGCCACCATGGAGGAGTCCTATACACAGCTTCTTATACGCTGCCATGGAGAGCCCTAATTACAGTCAGGGAGAAGCCCTAGATGTGGAGGAGAAAGGGTCTTCTAGGAGTCCCTACGCTGCCCTAATTTATAGTCAATGAAGCAAGTCCTAATCGCAGTCATGAAGGAGAAACCTCAACGCTTTTATAAAGACTTTAATGCAGTCATGGAAACGCAGCAAGGAGAGGCTAAACGCAGGTCTATAAGAGACCCTAAGACACTGTCCTTAAATGCCCTAAACGCTGTCCTAGGAGAAGGCATCTAGACGCAGAGGAAGGAGGTTCTTGTTATGCCCTAGCCGCAGAAAATAGGAGGACTAATGCAGCCCTATAATCGCAGTTGAATGACTGTAAAAAGGAGACCTAATTTGCTATGAAAGACAGGGCTTAAACACTGTCAAGAAAGGGCTCCTATATGCAGTCAATGTATGATTTAATATGCACTTAAGGAGAGCCCAGATCCACTGATGTATGAGGCTCTAAATGCGCAGTCTCAAGAGGCCTCTATGCTGCCCTAGTCGCAGTCCTCAAGGGTGACCCTTACACGCTATCTAAGGAGACTCATAGCACCTAGAGGAGGCTCCTAACCAATGCCAATGAGTGTTTTATATGCTGCGGAAAGGAGGCATGTAGAAACCTTAGCAGCAATGAGGAGGTCTGGCCGCAGGCTTATGGAAGACCTATGAACTGTCTCTCATCCACAGCTAGAAGGGTTGCCTAGTCACAGCCAAAGGAAGCTTCAGCATAGCTGTAGGTGACAGCTCACTGCTGTAGATGTTAGCACTATTATAAAGGCTGTTCCAGGTATGGGAATGCTTGCAAGTGGAAGTCACAGTCATAAGGTAAACTTGTGTGGTGAAGGAGTCTGCACTCAGACTTATCTCAGACCTTGTAGGGCTGGCTTCAAATGATTGGATGCTAACATTCTCAAGCATTGATGATTATAAAGACAGTTACTTCTGTGTTGCTATGTGCTATGCTATAGCATCATAGCAAGGGTTTCTTAGAGCTGCTCTATTGGACTGTTGGGAGATTATGAAGGAAGATTAGTACAGCCACAGGTGCCCTCATCAGATCAGCAGCTCTTCACTGTCAAGGGACATGCTACAGTACTATCATTGGTTGAAGACTGTCATGGCAATTCAGGATTGCATCTCAGAACTGTCATCATTAGTGGAATGACTATCTTGCTACTGCTGTCGTAAATATCAGTTTTATGTATTTGTACTATCTCTCTCTCTGCTGAAGTATTGAAGATTATAAGAAGATTTGATCAAGGGTTTCCCCACATTGGGGTTTGTCCCTGGCTGGCGTCACATCTCATGTCCTCTTGTCTTGGCTTGTTTTCTGGTGTTTATGTTTATGTTCTATCTGCACTTTACTATCATGCTGATGTGATTGCTAATTTGGAATTGATATTGAGCCTAAATGAAAAATTGAAGTAAATTGCTCTAAGCATAGAACATACCTAAAAGTAACAATCATTGTTGGAAATACTAAAGAAGGGGGGGGTGAATCAGTGTTTCAGCAATTGGATAGCTCAATGAAGCAAGATAAATAATTCCAATGAAACACAAGTGACAAAATTCAATGATGCACTATTAGCAAGAAGTTAAATTTTATTTATGATCACAAGAACAAATTAGAGCACTTAATGAAATAATCTAGCAATCCAAATGAAATGAAAATTAGCAATTTCAATTACTAGAGCTTATCTTATGTCAACAAGATCTTATCTTATGATAGCAATGCTATTCAATGATTAAGCCCAATAGCAAACTATCACTTAGATCATGAACAAATGAAACACATTAGATGACAATAGAAACAAGCTCAAAATGAGATTGCCAACAGTGATTTAAAATGAATGCTAGATACACACTGCAAATGATGCAATGATATAATGACAATGCACAATGCAATAGGAGAGCCAAGGCAAGACTTATATGACACTTCACCAATAGATTACTCACAATATTGCTATTTCAAAATATACACCAAATCTGACCAGCAAGATATTATGATGCAAACAGTCCCAAGATTAGCAAGAGAAACTTATGAAACAAGTTATTTAAGCCCTTAGATGATGTATGCTACTTCCTTGAGTTATTAGGCTTTATTTAGATGTGTTTTTTTAGAGCGATATGCCAATGAAAAACACTGATGTAGCGATTAAATCAAGCTTATGCATGTTCAGATCAGACCTCAGAAAAGTATATGACAACTATCATAAGCCAACCAAATTTGTGAATTTGCCTCTTGTATTCAATGTATGATGCCTTTAATGAGTTAATAGTTTAGTTATTGGGTTAATTAGGCTTATGTTTTGATAGTTATACCACTGTAGTATCAATGATCAGATCTGATATAAATTATGCAGTCAACACAAGAGAGGATGAAGGTGAGAAGAGCAAACCCCAAGGCATAGTGGCCTATACCAAGTTTGGAGATGCAAAAGAGATCACTCTCCAATACTTGCACTGACAAAATATTAGCTCAAAATCCCAAGATCAGACCTTAAGGACCGCTGCAAACACAAATTGTTAGCCCAAATACAAGCACAAATAGTAGATCAGACTTATTTATAACTAGCTAGCAAGGCAAGGGCTTGGATTTGGACATTCTGACCACAGACTAGTAGTGTTTAGCCCTTGAAACTTGATGATCAGCCCTTTGAAGACCTACAACACTAATGTTAACCCAAAAATGCAACAAAGCACACCATAAACCCTTGCCAAAATTTGCTTCAACCTTGCAAAACCCCAAATTAGTGCCAAAATTCAACTTCAATGCAAGAAAATAGCTAGTGGCTAGGGTAATGAGCCCTCTTAGTGCTGCGGCCAAGGCTCCAAGGCCTAATTAGGCCAGCGCCCTTCTTGTGGAGGCTGAAATAGGCTATCGGCTAGGGCTTTGGGTCCTCAAACCGTTGCGGCTAGGCCTCTAAGGCCCTCAAATCTCTGTGCTCCCCATAGATGAGTCTCCACGTCAAAATTTAGCGACAAAAAACTCGTTTTTTCCAATAGAAATGAGCTAGCAACCCTTTAGTGAGAAGATCCAACAACAAAAATCCCAATTGCAGCAACAAATTTGGCTTCTAGGCCTAGCGTTTTGCCTTTCGGCCCTAGCATCCAAATTCTAGACCAGGCCCAAAAAGGCCTAGATCTCCCCTTACATGCCCAATGTCTTCTTCCTCAAGGATGGATGACTTCCTTCAAGGCTGACATTGGCCCTTAAAACCCTAGCTTCAATGTTGGGTAGTGGCTAGAAAAACCTTGCTTCAAATTTGCCTTTGAAACTTTGAAATCAAGTCCCTACAGGATAAATAAAGAGAGCCCAAGACACAAGTTCTAGAAAAGTCCAAAATAAAACCCCAAAATTATTATATACAAATGATAAAAATAATTTACAAGGCTTAGAAGTATTTACAAAATATCCACAAATTATTTCAACAATTTACAAGAGAAAAATAACTCTATTAGCAAATATAGCATTATTAGCCCAAGTATATTTTTAAAATAATTTGATGGAGAATTTTTAATTCACTGGCCAAACCCTCCTGCGAAAAATAAATCATTAGATTAAAGCTTAAGGCCAAACAAGGTCGATTTCTCCCCTCAATCTATGAACTTGGGGTTTCCAAGGGTCGAGCAGCCTGTAACCCAATGCACTTCGAAAGAATAGATTATTAGATCAAAAGGGGTTTGATCCACATATGAGATCTAGAGATCTGGAGATACCTGCTAGATATAACTAGACCTAGAGTGCTTACTCTAGCCCAACACCTAAAGCAAGATCTTTGTGCTAATAGATGTTCCTACTACTGTCAATTGAAATAACAATCATGCGATATCATAGTTCAAAGCATATAAAAATAAATCATCCAACACATGCCACCGATTAGCGAGACAAAAACACCTTTCTTTATTAAATGCAAAATTCCAACAGAGCTCAAGTCAGAAACCAATATTTTCAACCTAGTTAGATCATGATCACAAGAGGAGCTTGAGAGCTTCCTTATATAGAAAAAATGAGAGGGAATAACCCCTTCAAGTTGAAATAACAACTAGTTTGACTTGATCTCGGCGAATAACGATTAGTTGCTTCTTGATCCATGCCAAAATCAAATCTTGTCCCTTAATCCTGAAAAAAATCGAATTTGTTGATGAAAGCCTTGATCCTGGTCCAAAAAAATGTTTTTTCCTGATTCAACCACCATGGTCCAACAACTTAGATTTTCTCAAAATTTTGACTTTTCCTTTGCTGGAGGACCTCATAAAATTATTTTCTTTCGGACCCACGAATTTCTTCTCCAAAATTTATTTTTTTCCACTTAAAGGGTAATTAATTTTCCATTAATTTTATTTTTTTTGGATAATTTCTGGCTTAATTTTAATTTTATTTTTGCCAGAAATTAAAATTAAAAAGACTCAAGAAGGGATTAATTACTTTTCCACCCTCTAAGTGTATCTTAAAAAGAAATAATCTAGCCATGGTGTCTAAGTATGAGTAACCATGCGCTAAATTATTCCTAGACACACTTTTCCATCAAATATTACAATTTCAACTCTTGGAAGGGGAAATACATATAGACATAGATTCTTGAGACTTAACCAAATTCTGTGACAAGACACATGATCTAGTATGAAAAATACATAGACTCGATAAACACTAGGACTCACCTAAGACCTCGTCAATGAGTTCCACCCTAGCTTTGTGGTATATTTGGGAGAAAAACTCTGTCAATTATCCGTGTTTACAAACACACATAATTTGGGGAGGTTAAAAAACTCCCTAGTATGAAACCATTTGAGAAGAATCATAGGCTTACCTAGGTGTTATTACATGGCTTAATAGTCATACTAGAATCATTTACAATAATTTTGCAGAATTTGGGATTACAATGATGATATTGACTCGAAAATTTTGTTTGCTGCTATATACTCTGCTTTTTGGATTGTTGACATACGTGTGGTCAACAGGATCATAAAGAGAGCCACACAAAGAAAACAAAGTTTTCGCCAGGGAAAACTCGCAATGGGGAAGAACACAACCAACCTTTTCCTTAGAGAATCAACGCAACAAGAGTTACATTAAAGTCAACTAACCAACAAGATGACCAACCATTAAAGATCAAGTCAACCCTCCACAATTCTGTCCACAAAAGCTCTACAACAAGGTCAAGAAAATGTTCTCCAAGTCTTCCTTAGAACTCACACTGTGCCTTAGAGATCAACTTCAGAATATGCACTATATCACAGAGATATACCACAGGGAATAAGGACTCTAAGAGAGCCGAAACACGTCCTCTATCTCAACCTTGGGATTAAGATGATACCATAGAATATGTGCCTCAGATTTGCGCACTTAAACCACAAGACCTTTGCACTTTACCATAGAATGATGACACAAATGTTGTGCCTCAGACTAAGATCAACTTCAGAATACGCACTATATCACGGAGATATACCACAGGGAATAAGGACTCTAAGAGAGCCGAAACACGTCCTTTATCTCAACCTTGGGATTCAGATGATACCATAGATTATGTGCCTCAGATTTGCGCACTTAAACCACAAGACCCTTGCACTTTACCATAGAATGATGACACAAATGTTGTGCCTCAGACTTGCACAATATCCCATAGAATTTTCGCACTGCTCCACAAAGAGATATACCTCAGGAAACCGTCTAGAACTCAGCCTCCCTTAATCAATACATCAAGGGTTATAGAATGATCTTTCTCCTTTTGATTTTTGTCCTTCAAATACTCCTTGCTACTTTGCTTGAGCAAAGATATAATGTGTGATCCGAATCTGGCTTTGGAGAAAAGCGAATAGGGTCAATTTATCGTGTTTCGTTTGTTGCCGCCTAAGATGTACACTTAAGTGTGGGAATTTTTTTTAACTCCACAAGGTATAGTCTTTAAGGTGCAACACATAGAGTAGGGGTTGCCACCTATTCCCTACTTGCTCCGTTTAAGCTCTCTCCTAGACAAGATAAGGGGGTTAGTCCCTAAAAATGATTAGACTAAATGAAAACTTGTTGGAAATAACAAGTTCTAGGAGATAAGGGCAAGGAAATTGCTATGTAGATAAATTGAGTTAATGATTAATTAGTAAATATGATTATTATGAGCAATATAGACATCAAAAGATAGGTCTAATTAAATCAATATGACACTCAGTAAGATATATAAAATGATAGACCAGTGCGCTTATAAACAATGCTTAAGAAAAATTATAATACTTGCACAATGACGATGGATATTTCAAGTTATAAGATAAGCAATGTTGCAAGACAAGGTTAGTCCCTAGAAATGATTAGACTAGATGAAAACTTGTTGGACATAACAAGTTCTAGGAGATAAGGGCAAGTAAATTACTATCTAGATAACTTGAGTTAATGATTAACTAGTAAATACGACTATTATGAGCAATGTAGGTATCAAAAGATAGGTCTGATTAAATCAATATGACACTTGGTAAGATGTATAAAATGATAGACCAGTGCGCTTATAAACAATGCTCAAGAAAAATTATAATACTTGCATAATGATGAAGGATATTTCAAGTTATAAGATAAGCAATGTTGCAATGCAAGGTTAGTACAAGAGATCAAGAGATTATAAGCAATTAAGACTATGAGCAATAAGATTTAAATACAACTTGCAAGGAAATAAAGCTTGTACTTCTAGTAAAGATGATATGATATTCAAAGACAATGAGCATGAAATTAACAAGCACAAGAATATAAGGAAAAGCTTGCAAGGAAATAGTTAGCCCACAATTTCAATTACAAATAACCAATTGAAAGAGAATGTTAGATGAAAGAATGCAAGACTAATTCATGTGAGATGCAAAGTCTTGTTTAATTTTAATTATATGCCTAAACTAAGGGTGAACGCCTTCTCCTCAATTGTTGAAACTTGTCTGAGAACAAGGTTGTTAGAAGAAGTGCTGAGGAAGGAGGCTATGGCCTCATTAATGACACTGACCTAGGGCTTCTAGCAATCCAAGTACCTTCGTTCCTACAAGGGATTGGGCCACAAGAGAACTGCAAGGTCACCTATTTTAACTATTGTTTAAGGGTCAAGCTTCTTAAATTGAGTGGTGGAGAAGGTTGTCCTAAAATTTCTATTAAGCAAGCTTATGCTTGGAGGTAAATTTTAAGGATGCAAGCCTAAAGCTAATATTCAAATGAGATGCAAATGTCAATGCAATGTTTCAATGAGATACAATTAGAACAAGATACTTGAAAAAAGTGAAATGCTTTAAGATTTATCAATATATCAATTCACTTATGATCAAGATTGCGATAAGCATTTAGAGCACAAGATTACCATGCGATTAGCTTATAACAATGATCTATGAAGCAAGTAAAAATTTACTCAATGAAACAAGAGAAATGAAAAAAATGATAATTAGATCAAAAGTTACATTTTCCTGAAAGTATGATTGTTTTTCAACAAAGACTCCATCAACCTGATTGTTTTCCTATAGGAGGAAGCAGTCCCCAGTTGGAGCCAATGTTGTGACATAGATTGTTTTGATAAGTTAGATGTTTTTATTTAAAAAAAATGTGTTAATAAAAGAAAAAGGGATAAATATATATATATAAAAGAAAGGACGAGAAAAGGAAAAATAGAAAAAATAGAAAGAAAAGAAAAATTAAAAAAAATGGAAAATATGATAAAATCCCAAAATATAGCATGCTAATTAAATGTCGCTTTTCAATAAATTAATTATGTTTAGTTAAGGCTTAAACATGATTAAACAAAATAAGAAAAGTTTATTTTATAAATAAACTGATGACAAGACATTTTGTCATTTTCTGTTAATTTGTAATAAAGTGAATGTATGTGACCTCCGGGGCCAGAAGATCGACGACTCTCATACCACTGCATACCCCCCAACCCCATCTGAAGTTTAATGAATGGGGGGGGGGGGTATGAAAAGTGGTCAGCCCATAAACCGCCTCCGCCACGTGCCCCTCTCACACTAACTCTGCACCCCCTCGCTCTGATACCACAAACCATCTCCTGCCCCCTCTGAAAACCGCTTTCTCCCATCCAAGACCCGTTACACCCGCTCCCGCTAGTTCTAAATAAAGCCCCCATTCGGCCAACTGTCAGCTTCCTATTCGCTAGTCATAATCCTGTTACAAATTACCCATTACATATTAAACGCTCAGACGCCCATTTAACGGACAATAGAATTAGACTTTCATAAAACATTTTTGTGTTGGGGGCGTGCGAAAAGTGTTCAGCCCATAAACCGTCTCCGCTACGTGCCCCTTTCACCCCCTCTCTCTGATACCACAAACCATCTCCTGCCCGCTCCGAAAACCGCTTTCTCCCATCCAAGACCCGTTACACCCGCTCCCGCCAGTTCTAAATAAAGCCCCCTTTCGGCCAATTGTCAACTTCCTATTCACTAGGCATAATCTTGTTAGAAATTACCTGTTACATATTAAACGTTGTAGCACTCGTTTAACGAGCAATAGAATTAGACTTACATAAAACATTTTTGTGTTGGGGGGGTGCGAAAAGTGGTCAGCCCATAAACCGCCTCCGCCACGTGCCCCTCTCACTTCCTTGCTCTAATACCACAAACCATCTCCTGCCCCCTCTCAAAACCGCTTTCTCCCATCCAAGACCCGTTACACCCGCTTCCGCCAGTTCTAAATAAAGCCCCCTCTCAGCTAACTGTCAACTTCCTATTTGCTAGGCATAATTCTGTTACAAATTACACATTACATATAAACGCTCCAACGCCCGTTAATGGACAATAGAATTAGACTTACATAAAACATTTTTGTGTTTTTTGTGTTTTATTAAAGTTATTTGTTACTGATTTTTTTCCCTCCTTGCTCTGCTGAGTTAGAAAACGAACCATTGCTACCAGTGACCAAGCCGAACAGTTGCCAAAGTGACCAACGACCTAAAGCGACTATTCCACCTATCAGTCCACAAAGGAATCATTTTCTCCTGGCAATTACAACTGTTCTTAGTCCTTTGCTTTCAGTCATGGCCTCTAAGAAGAAATCAAAGAATTCAGAAAACCCCATGCTTCCTCCCACTATCGACTTGGACCATCACCCATTAGTTGACCAATTCTATAAAGTCTCTGAAACCAATTGTGAGTTGAATGTTTATGAACTCCTCAATTGGTTAAAACAGAAGTTTTTAGACCTAAGTGATGAATTAAACCTTTGGCACTCATCCTTACCTCAATGCATCATTCCACAATCCCATCATTTCCCTGATTTTGTTTCCCAAAACAATGAAACTCTGTTTACTATTACTGCTAAATCAATTAATCAAATGCTACAGAATCAGAACCCTGAACCCTTGCATCCATTTTCTTCAGAATCCCTCATGGACATTTATAAAAGTCTTGACTTCCCTCATGTTGGAATTTCTAAGTTTAACTGTTAGAAACCCTTCATGTACTTTTCTGATTTATTTTTGCCTACTTGTTTTGATTAATTAACAAGTTATTTACCATGTAAACACTGGAAATAAATACAAGTACATGCTCAACACATCACAGATCATCCACTGAAGGAAATAAAGCAAGCACACAAGTGACACCGTTGTTTTAGGACCAATGTTCCTGGAAAAACCCAATGCGGGAAAACTGGTGCAGCTATCTGAGGGTTTTAATTATTAAGCAGTTTCAGAATACAATTTAGGTGCCAAAACCGGCTCACCCAACAGATAATAATCTCGGCAGTAGTATCTCTCAGTTGGAGACAGATGTTCCAGCGGAAACCCTGGATAAACACTCTAACAGCTCCCAGCTCCAATCTGCCCCACGAAAACCCCTGTGTCAGCCTCTAGGGACTGCGTCAGCTCTTTTGGCCCAATGTTTGCCCAACGTCACCCTAGCTTGCCTTGCGTCAGCGTCTGGAAGCACTGTGTCAGCCTCTGGAGGCACTGCATCAGCCTCTGGAGGCATTGCATCAGCCCTTAGAGCCTCTGTGTCACCCATGCTGGCTCTCTGAGGCACTTCGCAACTCTTAGCTGGCTCTGCGTGAGCCCTGGCTGGCTCTGCATGAACCTCTGGTTGGCTCTGCGTCCCTCTCTCCCGGCTTCTGCGCTGATACTCCTGGTACTATCTCTGCCTCTGTTTCTGTATTCACTGCCCCTTAGTTGCGACTCTGATAACTCTTTCGACTTCCTCAGCAAACCCTGCCCCAGAAAATCGAAATCTTAATCAACTTGGTGTGTTCTCCAAGTGACCCTCAAGCTTTCTCTTATACTTTTTTCGTTGACAATTCAACGAATGAGATTAAGTCCCTAATCAACGACTAAGATTGACTCTGGCTTGATCCATGACTTTTGGACCCTTCTAACACATTTTTATATTAATTCACATTAATATTTTATTTTCCCTAAGTTTAGACGTGGGGACTCCATTAAAAATATTAATTATTTTAATATCCTCCAAACTATTTAGAATCTGCCCAAACCATTTCTAGGTATTGGAGATCTCATGTGCTTTAGCCTCTCCACCAATTTTCGTAGCTAGAACACATCCGATGCTACCCCAAATCAACACTCCCTCTTAGCGAGGACTGTGCTCTAGTAATACTCCTCACTGAGCATCACCCTGATCATCCGGCATCGGTCCCTGTGCTGATGCTAGGCCTGCTGCCCAACATCCTCTGCACTACTGCATCATGTACTGCTACCCATGGCCCTGCCACTGCCACTGCTGCATTTGTACAACAACCCCTCTCATCATGCTGCATCGTGCTTCCCATAGCACTGCCACTGCTAACTGCTGCACTGCAACTCAATTACTAAGAAGTAAGTAACTGATCTCCCAACTCTGACATTTCTATCATGCCAAAGACACCTTTGATGCTGAAACTCCCTCTGTCATTGACATGTGCCCCTTCTCTGACCTCTGCGCTACTGTAACAATTCCATGCATCTCGCATTGTTGCCTCACGTTGTCCTGGGAATCTTGCACTGTAGCTCCCTCTGTCGCTCCATCCACATCTGTCTCTACTGACATCCGACAATACTGCTACTCCTCTTCGGGGCTCCCGTAGCAAGGTATAATCCGAGAGGTTGGGTACCTCGAGGATCTTGCCCCTCATCGCTTGTAGTCCATCTGACTACAACACGATGTCTCCCCACTTCCGCTCAAGTGGCGTGTGAACACTCATGGCATAATCATCATGTGTCTCCACTTCCTTCTCCACCCTTGCTGGCGCAACCCTAGTCTCGGAAGCCTCTCCCTTGCTCTTCTTCCTTGGACACTGGGTCGCATAATGACCCACTTCCCCACAGTGGAAGCATTTGACCTTGGAGTGGTCCTTCTTATTCCGTTTCTCCTGCTTTCCCTCATATGTTAGGGTAGCATCCACCTCCTCCTCCTTGATTCTGACCCCCTTGCCGCTGCTTCCTGCCTTGTTCAACCTTTTGATCTCTTCTTGACGAAGAGCTGCCCACATTTCCTCCCAATCTGGAAGGGTTGCCCTGCCCAGTATGCTCTGGACAAACACCTCCTAGTCTTCAGAGACTGCGTTCAGGGCTGTTCTCACCATCAATTCTTGATCCAGCATGGCCCCTATGGAAGTCAGCTGATCTCGGATCTCCTTCAATTGACCGAGGAAGGTGTCGATCTGTTCTCCCTTTTTCATCTGGTATGACCGCAACTGATTTTCTAGTAGCATCTTCCTTTGCACGGAAGTATGCTGATACAACTTTGTTAGGGCCTCCCACATCTCATTTGTTGTATTCTTCTCGGCAATATGTGGTGCTACATGGTCCTTGACCCTGTCAAGATGATGCTCTTGGCCCTCGCCATTATTGTCCTCAAGGCAAATTGCTTAAGACGGTTCCTGTCTAGAATGGATAAGATTCTGGCCTTCCAGACTACGAAGTTTGAGGCTCTGTCCAGTCTATCCTGGTCTCTTACCCCGTTCACTACCATCTCGCTGCTCCTCTACTTCCCTCCTGGAAGTTCTTGGTGTGACTCCCTTTGAGCCTTGATTTCCCTCCTGGAAACCCTTCTGCCAATGTCGAGATGCCCCCACTCCGATCGTTAGTGCAGCTGCACCACTGATCCGGATTTCTTGGCTAGAAATCCTCGGTACCAACTCCCTCCTCCTTGGTCTTGCCTTGTTAGGTACTGTTTTGACTACAATACCCCATTAGCTTCACTCTGCAACTTACCCACAACCTCCTAAACTCCAACAAACTGAAGGTTAGAGCTTCTAGGCTTTGCACAATCCCGACACCAGCGAAATCCACACCTCCTGGCCACGGGCGTCAATCCTTCTTGACTGAGAAAGATGACCGGGCCACTGCGCTAATCCTCTTCGTGGCTCAAACTTGATGACGCAGGCACTGCGTCACCCCTTCCTTGCTACTTCTCTGCTAGGAACAACTTTTGTCACTTGGGACAACTGTTTTCTGCTGCTGCTGCTGCTTTGCTCAGTTGATGTCGTCAGTTCTCCTGTGATCTGCAACCATCCTTTGATACCATGTTGGAATTTCTAAGTCTAACTGTTAGAAACCGTTCATGTACTTTTCTGATTTATTTCTGCCTACTTGTTCTGATTAATTAGCAAGTTATTTACCATGTAAACACTGAAAATAAATACAAGTACATGCTTAACACATTACAGATCTTCCACTGAAGGAAACAAAGCAAGCACACAAGTGACACCGTTGTTTTTGGACCAATGTCCCCGGAAAAACCCAATGCGGGAAAACCGGTGCAACTATCTGAGGGTTTTAATTATTAAGCAGTTTCATAATACAATCTAGGTGCCAAAACCAGCTCACCCAATAGAGAATAATCTCAGCAGTAGTATCTCTCAGTCGAAGACAGATGTTCTGGCTGAAACCTCGGATAAACACTCCGACAGCTCCCAGCTCCAATCTGCCCCACGAAAACCCTTGTGTCAACCTCTAGGGACTGCGTCAGTGCTTTCTGGCCCAACGTTTGCCCAACATCAGCCTAGCTTGCCCTGCGTCAGCCCTTAGAGCTTCTGTGTCACCATGCTGGCTCTCTAAGGCACTTTGCAGCTCCTGGCTGCCTCTGCGTGAGCCCTAGCTGCCTCTGCGTGAACCTCTTGTTGGCTCTGCGTCCCACTCTCTGGCTTCTGCACTGATCCTCTTGGTACTATCTCTGCCTCTCTGTTTCTGTATTCACTGCCCCTCAGCTGCTACTCTGATCACTCTTTCGACTTCCTTAGCAAACCCTACCCCAGAAAATCGAAATCTTGATCAACTCGGTGTGTTCTCCAAGTGACCCTCAAGCCTCTTCTTATACTTTTCTTGTTGACAATTCAATGACCAAGATTAAGTCCCTAATCAACGGCTAAGATTAACTCTGGCTTGATCCATGACTTTTGGACCCTTCTAACACAGTTTTATATTAATTCACATTAATATTTTATTTTCCTTAAGTTTAGACTTAGGGACTCCATTAAAAATATTAATTATTTTAATATCTCCCAAACTGTTTAGAATCTGCCCAAACCATTTTTGGGTATTGGAGATCTCATGTGCTTTAACCTCTCCACGAAGTTTTGTGGCTAGAGCACATCCAATGCTACCCCAAATCAACACCTCAAAGAGCCAATATTTTTGAAACCTTTCTACCAAAAAATGTTCAATTACCTATTTCAGAAATGACCAAGCAGATTATATCCATTGTTTCATGTTTGTTAGGTTATTATTTTGATTAGTGGGTTGATGAGGTTCTTATAGGTTTCTTGTTAGTTTTTTCAGTAAATGAAAAGCAATCTCTTATCTTCAATTACAGTGAATTCTTAGCAGAATCAATTCATGATCAATTCATGAAATTCTCTACAGAAGGAGTGTTCAAATATGCTTATGTTTTAGTAAATTTGTACCTGTTTTATCAGTGAGAGAATTTTTTTCCCTTACAGAAAATGGACAACCAAGGAATCTACAATCAGTAATTCATTGGACCTCCTTGGTGAGGAAGAACACCATTGAATTCACATTCAGTGGCTTTGTAGATCAGATTTTATATGTTGTATCTTGTTTACTAAACAGTGATGTAGAACCAAGGATTGGGTCAGAAATCAGAAAAATCCTACATCTCAGTGAACAAACCAGAATAGGAGATTGGTATTTATACCAAAATTATACAGAGATTAGGATCTATGGATGTGAATTACCTCCATACAGATTACCTAAGTATGTCCCTATCCAGATTTTTGCATTGGAATACATCAGACAAATGATCAACATGGATCAACTTCATTTTGTAGCAGCTAAAAAGAAGGCTCAATTTAAAATCAAAACTCAAGTAGGGCCTTTTATTTGTAATGCTAGATCAACAGGGAAGGAAGAAAAAACTATTTTGAAGCAGATGGATTTCAAACTTAGTTTCACCTGGTCGTATGATCCCCTAGGAGTAATTTCAAAATTAAGGGTAGAGCAAAAAACTACCCCATATGCTCACACTCCTAGACCTGAGATAGAACAATACATGAACTAGGATGAATGGCAGGAGAATACACTTAAGGAGGCAGAAGAACTGGATATATCAACTACAACAGCGCAGATTCCTGTACCAGCAGAAAAGCATGACAAAAGGCCTAGGGACAATACTTCCCTTATGGTGACAAAGATCTCAGCGAGGGAATTTAAAATATACATTTAGAGGCAGAAGACGAATGATACAGGTAAAACACAACAACACCCAATTGTCATGACAGGCCCATAGGATAGAAGGGATGATTCTAGGATCTCCTATGTCTTCAACCAGTGCAGATGTATCATCATCTCAGACAAGAGAAATGCAACAAACTCAGAAAGAACAAAGTATTTTTACAGCCTACAAGGAAATCAAGCAGAGAAATGAGGCTTTGAAAGCTTCCACTTATTTATAGTTCTGAAAGCAAACATCGACTTCACAACCTAGGCTACTTTCTGCCTTCGACACTGAGAAGGGAAAGATGCAAATAGCTTTCCTGGAACCCAGAATTACTCATCCTAAAAGTGCAGATGATTACACCAAATCAGTATTTTCTTTTGATGCAAATTTAATTCATCCTATTGACCAGATTGATTTACATGAACAATCTAGTAAAATTATATATTCTTCTCTTACCGGTTCAGCTATGATAGTATTAAAGCTTCAACCATCTTTAGAAAACACTAAGTCTCAGTTGAAGATAGAAAAAAGGATCAAATCTTTAGAGGATTTAGTAGTGAAGCTGATCCTACCAATATCAATGCAGCAGAAGAGGTAATCAGGAACAAAAATGTAGACATAACTGCTTTGAGAAAACAACTTAAGCTTCCTTCTATAGAAGATCCACAGACCAAAGAGATAGGCTAGCTAGAACAAGAGAAGGAGAACATGTTTAAAATCATAATTGAACAGAATGTACAGATAGAAAAAATGGAAACTGAGATTGAAAAGTTTTTAAAGGAAAAAGAACAATAGGGAACCCAAGAGCAGAATGTTGCTCTTTCAGCAGTTCCAGTGACAACCATACCAGTTACAGCTACAACAACAACAACATCTACATCAACAACCATTTCAGTAGTGGAAACTCAATCAATTGACTCAGCAACAGATCTTGCAAAGGCTATGGAAGATTTATCAATTAAGGGACAAGAAATTGAAAAGTTAAGAACTCAGCTTAATAATTTACAAGAGAAAAAACTGAAGATTGATAATGTATATTTAGCTGAGTTACAGAAGACACACAAGCTTACATAGAGAATTGAATTCCTAGAAAACCAATCTATCATAGCTGACACCATTATACAGGCTAAGCAAAGTATCTGGATAGAGATAAATGAGGCCATCACTGATATATGGCCTTCAATTGAGATTATCTTTGAGCAAGATGAACTAGTACAGAGAGCCAAAGGAGTAATAGCAGATGTGAAGAAGGAATTGGGTTTAAAACCAGGAAAAACAAATACACTAATAAGGGTTTTGAATTCCAAAACCATAGATGAGCTGGAAGAATTTAACATAGAGGACATAATAGAGACTATTTTGGAAGTGAGAAGGATTCTCACTAAGAAAAACTTAATGCTGCAATTGGAAAACAAGTGCCATAACCTCGAATCCAGTATCCAGAGGTTTCACAAAAAATTCTCTGTGCTACATCAAAAAGGACTGCCTAGATTACAGGGAATGGGAGACACATTGATTGATCTAGAACAATATCAAAAGAAATTATATTCAATTTCCATAGATAAATCCAGATTTTCTAAGATTAAGGGTACAATCACAGTAAAGCTTTTCTGGAAAGCCTTAGTTATGATTTATTCATCAAACATGAGATAAATCATTTATTTTTAGTTAAACCAACTTTCCAAAAATACACTGATGTAGATGAAACATCTAGAAAATTGGTCAAATGCACAATTCCATATGAAGAAAGATGGGAAGAACTGTGTAAGTTACTGGGGTAAATGAGTTAGCAATGAGTCAATAGTGATGAACAATTATCAGCAGCCGAGTAGCAGATTAATCAGCACACATCAGCGCCAGAAATCCTCAAAAACAGTGACAACAACTTCACCATTTTTATTTCTCTATGTTTTTGCACTATTTTTGTAAAAAAAGTTTTAGATATTTTCAACCAGATTTAGATATTTAAGTTTAGATATTTTGGGAAAAATTTCTATAAATATTCCCAAAATCGAATTGTAAAGGGCCGAACACTTGGGATAAGTTTTCATGAGCAAAATTACATGTATTTGATTCTGGATTTGCTTCAAACAACTTGTCATCTTTGTGAGTTCTTCTTAAGTTATTCATTTCATTTTGTTGTTTCTACATGGATTTATATTATTGAAGAAATCTGGGTAAGATACAACTAAGTATCTGTCTATCTTAAATCCCCTGTGAAGTTATAACATATTACAAAGATTAGTTAATTTAGACTATCTGTCTAAATTAACTCCTCTACATTCATTAATTGTCACTTTTTCATTAATTTAAATGCATTTTGTTGGGCAGTGAACATAGTTTACTAGCATCTTTCTTATGATAATTTTAAATATTCTATTTGAATACTTAAAACTCATAACTTCCTAGAATTCTTCTTTTCGAATCTTTTTAAATCTAAATCACTGTTTAGAGATAAAGAATCAACGCTTTCATTATATTAAGGTAATTTAGGATGCAATACCTGTTTACATAAGCTTAAAACATTGGTCATCCATAAATTAAAAACAACAAAACATTTTAGATGCTCTGGCATAATTACCTAACCTAGAATTATCTCAAAGGACAACAGATCCCATTGATCCACTTCCTAGTGAGCCCTCTACTTCAAGGAAAAGGCCTTTGTGGCTCAAGGTTACTCTTGAAGATGCTAAGAAACATATTGCACTGAGAGGGACAATTCGGGAAAGCAAGAAGATGAATAGGTACCAAGGGTACTTAGCTGCCATGAGTACCATTGTACAATCTGAGCCTTGTGCATTCGAAGAAGCTGTGAAGCAACAAGTTTCGAAGGATGAGATGAACGAGGATACGAGTCGACCATGAAGAATGATGTCTGGGATGTGGTTCCTAGACCCAAGGACAAGTCAGTGGTCACTTTGAAATGGCTCTACAAGATCAAACATGGAGCTGATAGGAGTGTTGAGAAATTCAAGGCCAGATTTGTAGCTCGAGGCTTCTCTCAAAAGGAAGGAGTAGATTATGATGAGATATTTGCACCAGTTGCCCGATATACCACCATCCGTTCGATCATAGCCCTTGCTGCCTCGCAAGGATGGAACCTTCATTAGATGGATGTCAAAACTGCCTTCTTGCATGGTTCGCTTAAGGAGGAAGTGTATGTGGAACAACCCGAGGGGTTCGAGGTTCAAGATCGTGAGACACATGTATGCAGGTTGAAGAAAGCCCTCTATGGCTTGAAGCAAGCCCCTAGGGCTTGGTATGAGAGGATCGATAACTATCTTATGAAGCTGGCATTTACAAGAAGCGATGCTGACCCGAACCTATACTTAAAGGTTGAAAAGGACAAATCTCTCATTTTGGTCCTTTATGTGGATGATCTCTTTCTGACAGTTGATGACCCTCTCATTTATCAATGCAAGAGGTAGTTGACTTCCGAGTTCGATGAAGGACCTAGGACTGATGCATTATTTCCTAGGGTTGGAGGTCTGGAAAAAGCCAGGTGGGATTTTCCTTTCTCAACGAAAATCTATTGTGAAGCTACTTGAGAGATATGGGATGGTGGACTTCAAGTTTGTGACTACTCCGATAAAACTCAACTTTAATAAGCTATGTGGAAGTGCTGCTGGGCCCAAATTGGCGAACCCTTCCGAGTATTGTTAACTTGTGGGGGCCCTGATGTTTTTGGTCAACTCCCGTCTTGACATATGCTTCGCTGTGAACACGTTGAGTCAATATATGGTCGAGCCTCATCACATTCATTGGATTGCTGCCAAGAATCTCTTGAGATATCTCCGGGGCACAATCCACTATGGACTGAGATACACTGCTAGGAATTTGAGGCTACATGGATATACAGATGTTGACTGGGATGGCAGTGTGGTGGATCATAAGAGCATGTCTGGATGCTGCTTCTCTTTGGGGCTTGCTTCTATATCTTGGATGAGCAGGAAGCAGAAATTGGTTGCACTAAGCACCGCCAAGGCCGAATACATTGTTGCGAGTATGGCCTGTTGTGAAGCAATTTGGTTGAGGAATCTCTTCAGTGAGTTGTTTGAGCACGTGCTAGACACCACCGTGATCTTTTGTGATAACCAGAGTGGGATTTGTCTATCAGAGAATCCTGTGTTTCACGACCGCTCCAAGCACATTGATATCAGTTATCACTTTATCCGGGATATGGTACAACGGGGAGCAGTTAGGCTCCAACACATCAGGACAGATGAGCAGGTTGCAAACATTCTCACAAAGCCTCTCGGGAAGGTCAAATTCTTAACCTTCTGAGAGAGACTTGGAATCGTGGAATGACCCTCCTATGAGGGTCCCGTATGAGTTGGACACGGAGCTGTGGGAGCTCCTGGGGGCATGGGGTACTTCTTGGAGCTAGCTATGAGCGACCATAGGGTGAGTGGTTCACCTTCCCCTAGTGGTGCACTAGATACAGGGTGAGGGGTTCACCTTCCCTTGTGATACCCCTTTATGGTTGACATGTGTGTAGGGTGAGTGGTTCACCTACCCCTAGCCGGACACATGTATGTAGGGTGAGTGGTTCACCTTCCCCTACTATTGACATATGCATAGAATGAGTGGTTCACCTTCTACTATGGCATATGAGCAGGATGAGTGGTTCACCTTCTCTTGTTGATGTCCCGACACACATCCTACCCATAGAGTCTAGGGCTCATGGGAAGTATCTCTCATCTGACCAATGATTTTGGAAAAGTTGGTTAGGGACCATAGCACTACCGATGGACTCATTATGTACTATTGTACTCCCTATGACTAGGATGCATGGTGTTCAACAACTTGATCTGGGATCAAGGACTTACTTTAGTCAGTGGAGAGTGGTATGATCTTATGACTCACTCTTGATCACTTCTTCTTCATTATTTATTCATGGTTCATCATAGCAGAGTAGAGCAGAGCAATAAAGGGTAGTGATGGCATTGATTGTACAGGATGATAGGTTGGCATGATGATGTTAGATGTTTTGGCAGGTGGAATTCTCCCTAGTTGAGAGGGAGTGTTAAAATTGGCAGCTAGGGCCAACTTCCACCTTAGGATAACTCATATGATGGAGATGATTATTGCATTGGATTCCTCTTTTGGAGAGGTACAATTTTGACATAAAGATCATCTCATTCTGACAAGTAGAAATGGAGTTTTGAATTTATTCTTCTCATGGACAAATTGTCAAGGTCGGCCTCAGTGAAATGTAGGCTCATAAAGCCCAATGGATGTGTCTCCTCACCCTCAATGAATTATATAAATAGGAGTGACCCTTCTCTCATTTGGACACTCACTCATCTCATCATATCATCTTCTCTCTCCTCTCTTGATTGGTTTGTACACATGGAGGCTCTCTCTACTTTGCACGTGTGGAAGTAAGGCTGATTTCAGGAGGCCGAAATTTTTTGTGATTAGGGCAACATTGACTTGGGTACTTTGACCAAGCGTTGACTTTTGTTTTTGGGCCAGAACTTCAATCTTTTTAGGCCGCATTATTTGGCACGCAGATTGAGGCAATTGGGGACAGTTTGACCACGTTGACATTCTTTTGACTGCATAAATTACAACAAGCATTGTTTGGGTTGACCGAGTTGTTTTGGGTTGACTTTGACCCTCTCTAGAGGTCGTACTATTATGCTGTTGACCGAGTTGATTACAGGTTGATTTGGGGCATCTTTGACCACTTTTCTGGTTAGAGTTGCATTGACTGCTGATTTGGTAGATCTGTTTTGGCTTGTATTTATGATATTTGCATTCTCTCTCTCTCTGCTGAACTATTGAAGAATAATAAGAAGATTTTATCAAAGGGTTCCCCACATTGGGGTTTGTCCCTGGCATCTACCACATCTTGTGTCCTCTTGTCTTGGCTTGCCTTCTACATATGATTTTATGTTCTATCTGCGTTTATTGTCAATGTTTATAAGTTAATGTGATCGCTACTGAACTAAGTCACATGACACGAGGACATGAGACACGGAGGACACATAAATACGAGTATTCAATACGAAACACAACGACCCGGAAACAGGACATGAGGGACACATTATATATATATATATATATATATAGTTTTTGATCCATATTAAATTGCAGGCTGCAACTTATCTAATCAAATTAAAATATAATTACTTCAAAGTTCATTTAAAAAAAAATAAATAGAATCAAAATTTAGAAATTAGAATGTGATATGCTTGGTCTTGATTTAGATCCAACTGTGTTTTTGGGGGTCAATAATGAAACAAAGATTATAAATTTATAGATATGTACTTTGATATTAAACTGTTAAACAGTAGGTACACTGCATGCTAGCTCTTTTGATATAATCGTAACCAGAACAAATTTGATTTCAAAAACCAAAGAAAATTAATAGCTCGAATGAAAACCTAGTGGGTTGAAAATCGTCTGACATAATCATTATTATATTATTGTAACATTTGATTAGATGACAGTGTGTCTGAGTAGACTTATTTATATTTGTATACCGGCCCCGGAATTCGACAACGTAAGCTGCACACGGAATGGTATTAAGACACCATAATAGTTAAGGTATTTTAAATAGAGAGAGAAATAGTGTAGTAATCAGGCAGGTGATACGTAGCCATACAGTATGCAATCTCGGATGTTTCCTTTTATGTTTACATAATTTCTGAGGACACCTTCTCGGGCAAAGCCTGCCTTGTGGAGAACCCTTTGGGAAGCCACATTTTCTGGCAGAACCAGATATACAGTTTCCCTCAACTGTATATATATTGTTTAACTAGAACTGGTTTGCTAGATACGAAAGAAGAGGGAAAATCCTGGGTGTAGAGAACGGTGACAATGGACATCTTATTTTATTATAGCCTCAGGCCCTCAGCTAGTCATTGTTACGAATCAAACACATTTTTAACGGGCTTGCCGCTTAAGTTTTAACTGCGTCTATGCCATATGGTCTATGACTTACCTGAACCTCACACACGCTGCCAAGTTGCCAAACTTTCCAGCGACCAAACAGCTCCAAGGAGATGACTCGGCTCCACACGGCGATTATACAGCGACGAAGAGCGACGACATCGGAGGAAAATAGCAAAAGAACCCCGAAAAAATAATTACGTGGGCTTTAAAGCTATTGATTTCATGGGGTACATATTCAACTGGAGAAAAAACGTTAGGGCAACATTTTTTAGACTCAGAAAACTCGTTTTCCATTACTAGGACACGAAGAAAACGACAAAGTACGTTTTATGTTTTCCAGGACACGTTCAAAAACGTTTTCGGCACGTTTTAGGGCATTTTTCGTGTCTGGCACGTTAAATATGGGACATGAGACCTTGGAGGACGTGTCCTGTGACTTAGCTACTGAATATAATTGGAAATTTTCATTGGGCTACTAAAAGAACATTGAAGTAAATTGTCCTAAGCATAGAACATACCATTGTTCCAGGAATTCTGTACCAGGGCAGGAATCAAGAGAGAGTGGATCGTTCCCTTACAATCCGTAGTAGAATGGGGTTGCTGAGAGAAAGAACCGGTCTATTTTGGAGGCAGCGATAGCGATGTTGTATGATTAGGATCTCCCATGCTATATATGGGCAAAAGCATGCAATACCACCGTTTATACTCAGATTAGGGTCCCACATAGAGCGCTTGGCAAGACAACACCTGAGAACACTTTCACTCCACTTGCGATGGCTCTGATACCATGTTAAGGATTGGCAAGAGTGAGACAAGATAAGCGAAGTGGTGGAAAAGGCCTCATGCCATTTTATCTCAAGGTAATTGACCTTATAGATTTTCTCAATCTCTCTGAAAACTCATTAGTGGATCATGATAACACCTCATCAAGATAAGGTTTACAACTCATGGTCTCGAAATTTGTGATTATCTAGGGGCCGATAGTCTAATAGGCTTAATAGGTAAAGATAATTATTACTTGAAAAATTGTAATAAGGAACTAAAAGATGATAAACAATGCATTTAATGGGAAGTTCAACATCTCAAGAATTTTTTTAACAAGAACTACTTAGAAAAAAGCAGTAATTTCTTCCCCAAAAGATTAGTGTGAAAATCTATTTGCACAAATCAAGAAGCATAAAGGTAAGAAGCATTGCAATCAAACATTACAACAAAAGAAATAGACTTTGAAGAAGAAATTAACAAGAACTTATTATAGAAAGATGAAAAAAAAGTCACCTAAAAAGCTGTAATTAGAGGTTGCTTGAACAAATCAGAAAATGGGGAAATGTTGAAGGTTCATAATGAAATGCCAAGGGGATCATGAGGGAAGCTAAAGAATGGTAAAAAGTTGCTAGAAAAAAGTTAGGGCAACTTATGAATAAGAATCATTGACTAGTAAAGAAACAATGAGCAATTCTATTGAAGTAGAGAAGTTGTTAGATGTAAAAATCCAAGTTATCGAGAAGGGAACCAATACAGATCCAATTGACATCACATCTCAAATATATGCATGTGTAGTGGAAGTAAAGATAACTCTAGATGTCAAAGTGCAAATGGTTGGAAATCCAAGTGCTCTTATATAAATTTAGTGATCAATAAAGTGACACATGTATATAAAGAAGACATAATACCATAAGTGTATTAAGGAAACACAACAAGTGTGATAAGGAAATATTATGCTACAATGGCTCCTTATCTACATCCCAATCAGAGGGGTGGATACTTTCACTGGTTTGTGTATCAACATTGCTTAAAACAAGAACATTATTTCAACTACATTTCAAAGGATATTTATTCTGGTACAATTTGGTCTCAAAATGGAAGTCAATGACACACAATTCCACAGAAGATCAAATTACAGTGGTCAAACCCTTCAACAGGTCAATGATTCTGCTCTACTCTTCGAAGATCATATTGTTTAATGTCTTCAACCTCAAGCATAAAGAATTATGATGTGTGTTGCAAAGCCATAACAAAGACGTAGTATTTCCATAAAATGCTTCGAGGACAAAGCATTCTTCAAGGGATGTATGAACATAAAATATATAGATAATAATAACAATATACCACACCTTGTGACCTATTGCACACATTTTGTCAAAGTTCCAATGAAGCGGAAGTACAATTTTTTTTCAACAAGATCGGATCATCTATCTGTAGTTCATATGTCCTTGTAAACCCATTCTACAAGCTATGTAATGTAAATGATGTTAGTAAGACCGTGAATTTATGTAACAACCTAGATAAACTTATTATTTTGGCGAGAGTTACATCCTAGGAGGTTTTTCGTCTCACTAATTCATTTGTGTTTCTAAACACGGATGGTCGGCAAAGTTTTTCCTCCAACCTCACCCCAAAGCTAGGGTGCAATTCTTCATCAAAGTCTTAGGTGAGTCCTAATGTTCAAGTCAAGTCTTATGTACGAGTGATTTGAGAATAATTTAAGCTATTTGACTAAATTATTTTATTACAAATCACTTGGTTTACTAGCTCATATTGTGTCGCAGATTGGGTATGTATGTTTTTTGAGGGTCTAAGCCGAACGGGTATTCCCCCTTTGAGGGTTGAAATTGTAAATCTATGTAAAAAAATATTTCAATGCGTGGTCCCTCATACTTAGACACCATGGTTAAAATATTAGAGGGTGGAAAAAATAATTGATCTCTTCATGTGTCAATTAATTAAATTTTCTGGGAAAATTGAATTAAAATCCTAAGTCAAAAATTTAATTAATTAGAGTCAAAATTAAAATGTCTTGGGAAAATAAAATTCTCCAAGTGAAAAATTCGTGGGTCTTGAAAGAACTAATTTTTGGAGGTCTTCCACCAAGGGAATATTGGATATTTCAAGAAAAATTGGACCCTTGGACCTTGGTGGTTAAGTCAAAGTCAAATTTTTGAGGAAATTAGTTCAAAATAATTAATTTTGAGCTAATTAAAATGGAATTAAATGATAAATTCGAAAATTCCTCAAAAATAAAAATTCAATAGCTAAGATTAAAAGATGATCAAGTATTTTTCGACGACCAAGATTATTTTGACAAGGATCAAGGAAACTAGCCGTTATTTTTCACTTGGAGGATTTATCTATAAATTAGAGAGTCATTTGAGTCTCTAGCCATTTGATTTCTGGCTAAGAAATTGCTACTGAAACATTTATGTAAATTATTGTCCTGTTGGGAACTATTTTTTCTATCATAATAAAGACTTTGGGGTGCAACTGAGGTGTCCATGTTCATTGATTTGTGGTATGTACTAACTACAAACTTTCCTATGTTGTGCTAATATATGATTGTCTTAAGATAAATACATAGTGTTTGCAGGTTCTTCAGTCCTTCGCCTCCAGGTTCACAAACTGTGGGCAAGGATCACTTTGCTTGGATCCTGAATATTTATATGGTGGATTAAATCTTCGCTAAGGCTATAGTGTGCACGGGGTTTCTAAAGCGTTTTTAGCCATTTATCAAAGAAAATAGCCACAAAAAATTTATTTCTCAAAAAACTAAATTTTCAAAACCCTTGTTTATTTGTATATTTGTAAAATAATTTTTTAAATTAATTTGTAACTTATTTTGACTATTTGGGGTTTTGGGATTTTAACAATTTTGTATATATTTGGGGTTCGGGTGTTTTATTTTCATTTTTGGAGGTGAGATCTATTTAAATCAAGAGAAGAGGCTAAAGTGGAGCTAGATCTAGGCCCTTGATGGTAAGATCTAGTCTCTAGATTTTTTTTGCAGGGCAAACCATTGAGAAATTTGCAGTAAAATTCAGATTGGGAAGAGAATTCTTTTTCTAATGCAATGGTTTCATTTTTTAGGCCTCCTAGGCCTGGATCCAACCTCCTCTAGCCCAACGTCAACCTCTAAGGCCCCTGTTGCACCCTTTTTTGCCTCTGCGTTAGCTTTTTCGGTCGCTTGAAGGCAGGCCCGTAGCCTCTAAGGGACTCGAACCTCCTTCCTAGCCCCTATGTTGGGGTTTCTCTAGGCCATTTATGGCCTAGCCGTGACCTTAGGAAGCCCGAACTCCTAACTCCACCCTAGATGACTGCCTTTTGGGCTAGCTGTGGGCTTTTTAGCCCTAAAACGCTAATCGCTTCCTCTTTTTCGGCCTTCTAGCCCCAGCGTCCAGCCCTTTCGGGCTTTCCTTGCCTAATTTCCCTTCGTTTTTCCCTCCTTGGCCATTTTTGACCCCCTGATATGCCTTCCTTTAGCCTCTAAACCCCAACACTAGCGCTATTTGGCCTAGTGTTGGCCCTTGTCCATTTCTGAAAATTTCAAGATTGATTTCTTGGTGGTTTTGCAGGAGAAATTTGCTCAAAATCTTGTATTTTTAGGTACAAAATCATTGGAGAAATTTTGGGCAACTTGGGCAAGTTCATCTTCAAGGCCTTGGGCCTAGGGTTTTCTCTCTAAAACCTCATTTTGCCTCTGTATTATTACAACAATGATAACAATGATATGATAACTCTAAAATCACATTTAAATTGGTCAAAATAAGTTAAAATTGCAAAATTTGAATTTTCTTAAATTTTGGCCACTTGGGCATCTAGGATCTAGCTTAGATCTAAATATTTGCTTGTTGGAATTTTCTGCGCAAGTCATTGAATCCGATCTGCAATTTCTGAATCACACACCTAAAGAGGGCTCAAAAAGTTGATTTTTAGTTTTGATAAAATTTTCCTATTTTTGGGCATATTAGGCATTGGTTTTAGCATTACTAGTTTGCTGATCTACTGATCTACTTACTTTTCTTATAAGATATATCAAAATTGATCTAGCATCGAATACTGCATCTTAAAGCGGCTTAAAATTCATATTTTACTTTGGCAAGTTATTGGGCATCTCACTGATCATATCTAGTCACTATTTGGCTTGTTATCTCTTTAGATCTAAGGTGTTTTCCTTACTGCTGTCGTAACTTTCTTACTGTTGTCATAATAGTCAATTTTTGTTCATAAAATGGTCATTGGAATAAAGTACATGTGTTTTCATAGATCTAAATTTTGTTACTACTTGTTCCTAGCATTTACATTGTGGAAGTGGCTAACATTGTTCTCTTCTTGTGAGTTTATTCATATTTCATATCTAAATTGGCTCACTCACTAAAAGTACTTAGATCTAAATCATCTTGGTGATAAGTCTCTTGGACATTTTGGGAGCTTGGGAATCCAGTTGATTTTCTCTTAATAATTGGCATTGAGTAATAAGGTCACACCTAAGTCACCTGACACGGGGACACGGGACACATAGGACATGAGGATTCAAGTGTCTGACACGGGCACGTTGACCCCTCAGAACAAGACGCATTATATATATATATATATATTAAAAATTAGATATTTCTTCCACCAATTGTCACTCATGATACAAATTCATTGATTCAAACATAGATCTTCATCTAGATGCAAGTTTTACAAAGTAATATTATGCATACATATACAACTGTGACAGATTCATCAATGATCCAATAGGAGAAAGACAAGAAACTGCAGTTTTCTCATTAAGTCATCAAAATTCAAATGTGTTACATAGGTAGTAGCAATGCCAATGGCAAATAGAAATTGCAAATACAAAACAACTACAAGCCTCAAGGCAGTAGGTAGCTCATGAGTCATCAATCATCATTATCAAATTCAACATCATTGTCATCATCATGGTCACCACTGCTCTCCTCTCCTGTAAGGACCAAACCCAATTTAAACCACTAATTTCTACAAAATTTACCAATTACAATCTAGGCATAATTTATCAATTTAATTCACATATACATACTTGGTTTCTGAGTTTGACGTCGATTCCATGTTGATGTAGCCCTAATTTCTCCCGATACCAAATGACCAAATCCTCCCGGCCAAACTAAGCACAGCCTTGGTATCTAGCTCCAAAATACTTCCCAATTGGAGTATTTTGGCCCTTGTGCCCAAAAGCTTCAAGAATAATTGCTCAAATCTCAAGTTTTGATTTGAATCTCGAGCCCTGATTCGAATCCCCAACTCTAATTCAGATCTCCCGTTCTCCTTCCAGTCTTTCTTACCCCAAAAACCCCTCTCTAGTGTCTCTGCGTACTCGGGATAAATACCCTTCCTAGCGGTCATCGCCCTCATCAAATTTTATTTGACAGTCATAAATTTACGTGTAACCGGGAGGTGAGGGTACGTATGTATATATTGATATGTTTGTCATGTTTGAACTTAATAATTGTATCTTTTATAAAATTTAATAATAATATAAAAAAATATGAATAGTCATATATATATAATGCTTTTTATATTAATTTAGTAATTTTAATATATATATATATATCTATATCTATATCTATATCTATATATCAACAATATTTAACTTTATAGTGATCAATATTTACATTAGAAGGATTAGAATTGTAAATTTTATTTAACAACCTTATAAGTACAAAGTATTTAATATGTATATTTTGAGTGTCGAATTTTAGGTAATATCTCCATTCTCAATAATTTAGGTATTTAGCCCATTTTCATTTATTTAAACATTTCTTTTTTAACTTTATAATAAGTATACTAGTGCAAGGCATGCAGTGTTTGAAAATATGCATACATCGTATGCATGCTAATACTCTTTTGCTTATAGATCGAAATGGGTCATTACATCTCCTGCATCCCCCCCTCTATATCCAATGTCGTCTTTACATCTGCTGGTGTGGAGGATGACCCCTCAACAATATCACCATCACCAAAAGTGACAGGCTCTAGCATTGACTCATTAAGATTCAAGTTGGCCAATGCCAACTCAACATTGCTGTCCAAACCCATATCATCAGGAAAGACATCCCACATCTTTGTCTTTCCCTTCAACTTGTTGGAAATAATCAAAGGAGGGGGGGACGGGGGTGAATCAATATTTCTTTTACTGGCCCCCGTGCCCAAAAGCTTCAAGAATAATTGCTCAAATCTCAAGTTTTGATTCGAAAGTCCAGCTCTGATTCGAATCCCCAACTCTAATTCAGATCTCCCGTTCTCCTTCCAGTCTTTCTTACCCCAAAAACCCCTCTCTGGTGTCTTTGCATACTCGGGATAAATACCCTTCCCTAGGCGGTCATCGCCCTCTTCCACCGCCCTCATCAGATTTTATTTGACAGTGATAGCTTTACGTGTAATCGGGAGGTGAGGGTACGTATATATATATTGATATGTTTGTCATGTTTAAACTTAATAATTTTAACTTTTATAAAATTTAATTATAATATAAAAGAATATGAATAGTTATCTATATATATATATATATAATGTTTTTTATATTAATTTAGTAATTTTAATTTTTATATATATATATATATATATATATATATATATATATCAAAAATATTTAACTTATAACTTTAACTTTATAGTGATTAATATTTACATTAGAAGGACTAGAATTGTAAATTTTATTTAACAACCTTACAAGTACGAAGTATTTAAAATGTATATTTTGAGTGTCAAATTTTAGGTAATATCTCCATTCTCAATAATTTAGGTATTTAGCCTCTTTTCATTTATTTAAACATTTTTTTAACTTTATAATTTTATAATAAGTATACTAGTGCAAGGCATGCGATGTATGCATATGTAGCTATCATACGCATACATCATATGCATGCTAATACTCTTTTGCTTATAGATCAAAATGGGTCATTACATCTCCTGCATCCCCCCCCTCTGTATCCAATGTCATCTCTACATCTGCTGGTGTGGAGGATGACCCCTCAACAGTATCACCATCACCAAAAGGGATAGGCTCTAGCACTGACTCATTAAGATTCAAGTTGGCCAATGCCAGCTCAACACTGCTATCCAAACCCATATCATCAGGAAAGACATCCCACATCTTTGTCTTTCCCTTCAACCTGCTAGAAATAATCAAGGGGGGGAGTGAAACAAAAAATCAACAATATAGAATAAATGATTTTATTAATCTAGAGTATCGAGGACTTCAATCCTCTTTTTTACAATAAATCAGGTACAGTTAATGTTTAGGGCTCCAACCCTAGATGAAGACACCAATCTCCAATCCACCAGGCTCTAACCTGTACTTTGCCAAGCACCGACTTGGACTTCATGAGGCTCCAACCTCTAGGGCTCTAACCCTATCTTCCCCAAGGCTCCAACCTTGTCTTTATGAGGCACCAACCTCTAGGGCTCCAACCCTCTCACTGGTACAGGCTCCAACCTGATCTTCTTGAGGACTCATATCCTTTAGGGCTCCAACACACTGCTTGAGATCTTCAATATGAATTCAACAGTTTTTCAAGGCTCCTAATATCTTCTGCAACCAGCCCTGACAAAATCTTCACCTTCAACAATGCCCTCAATTGATCTCCAAAGCACTTAGCTCATCAATGACAACTTTATCTTCTCAGAAGCTGTCACCACAGTGCTTCATGTTACCCAAACAATTTCTCCAAGGTCACATTATGAGGGCTTCGTCATGATCTCCAAGGGTGCCTTCAGGATCAACTTCTACAAGTCTTCCAAATGTCTTCAAGAATCCCTCAAAGTGTCTTCAATAGGCTGCCCTAAGATATCTTCAATAAGTTGCTCAAGTTGTGCACCAAACAATTCTTCAAGTGCTTCACAATGTGCTCAAGGATGATACTCCAAGGTCTGCTCAAGAATATCCCCAAGACAACTCCAAAACTACTTAAAGATGTCTTCACAACTCCGAAATGTATGGACCATAGTTGTAGGAACCATCCCCCCCCAAGGATCAGGAGGTGAAATCGCGTCCTGTACAGATCCGCCACCGATCCTTCGGTGGGATTGCGGATCCAAAAATCGGATCCATGGTTCTTCCATTTTTTGGTGATTCTTGGAAAAACGGGTTTGCGGGGGCCCGATCTGCGGTTCTAGTTGCCCAATTCGTGGATCCAGAAAGGATCGGCTGTGGATCCGTGGAGGTTCGGGTGTGTAACCGCCATGGATCACGAGCGGATCCGAGAGAAGGTGGACGATCCACACGGTTCTGCGGGGGTTTTTTTGTTTTTTGTTTTTGAAATTTCGAATTGTTATGTGAGGAACTATGCTTTCTGAATACTCCCAAGGTGCCCCTTGATGCTCCCTAGATGCTTCCTAGATGCTCCCTAATGGTAATGTTAAATTCTTGAAGTAAAAGTGACATTCTCCTTTATCTTTCATTTTCATCCTTTTACTTAAATTTTTAACATTACCATGAAATGGCTCAGGATGTTTGAGAGTGGTTCCAACCTCATCAAACTTCACATGGAGAAAATAGAATTTTATATCCCATTCAAAATTCAACAGACTTAACAATTTTCAGGGTCAATGGGATTGTGGCGTTTCATTGGATTATATCATGTATGAGGGCACATGATTGGCATTTAATCAAGAGCACCGAGCCCTATATGTACCCTAGTGTTGGTGTTGTTGATTGTTGAACTTCTTTGTCATGGAGTTAGCAAAAATGTACCCTTCACTCAAGTCAAAATCATTGATCAAGCATGTTAAGCTTTCTCTACCATAATATAAGGCTTGGATTAGGTCGTTTGATCAAAATTGGGCAATGTTGACTAATATCCCTAGAGAATCGAAGTAGAGGCAAAGGCTAGACGAGAGAAGAGGAATCTACATTCTAGATGGTTGAAGTTGGAATAATCAATCATTGATGTACACTAGATGCCATATCTTTCTTGATTTATGTAAAAATATGCATTTTTTTCATTTCTTCTACAACTAATTTGGTATTTTGGATGTTTTTTTAATATAAATGCAAAAAAATATAAAAAAAATTATATATATAGTAGACACTTCTGAGACGCTTCGCTTCCTAGATTTTTGGGAAATGATACTTCCGTGTTCCCACTTCCAAAAAATGTCCCCGCTTCGTGCAACATTGGTATGGACAATCTCCACAGGTCGAAAATGTAGTCATAAAAGCTAAGTTACCAGGATTCGGATACGGATTCGGATCCGGATCCGTCATATTTTTGAAAATCCATGATCCGGAAACGGCAAGGAAACAGCAAGTGCTATATATATAGTTACAATACTTATGGCTATTAACATAATCTCTTTTGATACAATTTAATGACCTTGACATGCAACTACATCTTTATGTGTAGACAAAACCTAGCTACATAAACTAATCCATTGGAGTTACATAAGGGACAAAATTATGTTCTTATCAAATGCTTAAAGTCTTTGGTTGTTAGCTTAATTCCTTATGTTTTGAGGAAAAAAGATTTTAGCCAATCAACATTTTATATATAAAAATACAACTTAAATAAAAAAATTTAAATATGTATAATTTGTGTTGTATGTATCTAAACATTTTAATAATATATCTATATATATATATATATTTTTTTATAATATACATAATAGAGATATAAAACATATATATAATAACATATATAATCTTTTTAAATATTTAATTTAATAATTTCTTTACTGAACCCGACAGAAAATAAAGCATAAAATAAATTAACATATTTATATTTATACACTTTTTAATAACTATATACATAATCTTTTAAATTAAAAAATTCTTTAATGAACCCGACAGGGAAAATCAGGGATTAAGTAAATTAATATTTTAAATATTTAAATGTATATAAATTTTTATTTATATTTGGATATATAAATTAATATATTTATATTTACACACTTTTTTAATAACTATATTATTGAACCCGACAGAAAATCAACGATAAAGTAAATTAATATTTTAAATATTTAAACGTATATAAATTTTTATTTTTATTTGAATATATAAATTATATAGTATAATTATATAATATAAATAATATAGATATAAAAATAATGCATACGATTATATAATCTAATTAATATATACCATATAGACACACTTTAATAACTATATACATAACCGTTTAAATTAAAAAAGAAAGGAAAAATTAGCGAACCGGACAGAAAGCCAATGTATCAACAATTACACGGTTTGGTGGTGACATTCGGGTCTTTAGTGAACCCGACGGGAAAGAAAGTGTGGGATGGTGAAATTCGGCTTTCCTATACACGCTGCTCACCATGTGACGACACTTTGAAAAATTACTATTGAATTTGAATTTTGAATTAAACGCATCCACGATTCACTGTCCAGCTGTGAATGAGCACAGGCATTGAAATTCAGCTAATACGAAACTGCAGGGAAACCTTGTAATTTTTGTATTTAAAAACCCAAAAAGGACAAGATGCACATATGAATCTCGGGATTCGTTTTATAGTGGGACACATTTCTTTCCATCAGCGCATGAAACATTTATCAAACAGATTTTGGGCGGATCCAGCCGAATCCGAATCCGGTTCCGGATCTGATCCGGGGATCCTTCCTCCAAGATCAACAGGTCAACGGATCCGGTAACATAGCATAAAAGTCTCTGCACAAATTTTTCACAGGTCCAAGGGTGACAGCGTTTCAACCCTTAAAGTCCAAGCTTCAATTTCTGAGTTCCATAGTCCTGAGTATTAATTCGAGCTTCTAATTCTTTAAGGTTTATTGCTGGTCTGAGTTTCAACAAGTTGCTGTCCACACACCAAGTTGTAATGATGACTGTTCCAAGCCCTTATTTTCTCCACAGGTCCAAGGTCTGGTTACTAATAAACCAAGCTACCACAGTCAGCAAGACGAGGATCAGGTGCTAAGTCTGAGGTCTTTGAGACCTCCTCACATGTTCGAGCTATTGAGAGCAGGACTGTGGATACCCAAAAACCAACAGATTTACCACAGGTTTGACGTTTCAACAATGCAAAGACTGCAGGTCTGAGGTAATGATCACAGGTGCGGATCCGACCCTCTTTTCTGGTCAATAAACCAAGCTCCAACAGGTAAGTGTCCACTGTTCAACCTCAGGTCTGAGCCTGAGGCTCCACGGTGACTGGACCTTGTATTTCCAAACAGATCTGAGCTCCTCAAATACAGATAACTGAGTCTCTTTACAGGAAACTGCCTGAGCTAAAAGAGATGGCTGTCTTACTGTTCTCTGTGTTCCGAGCTGGAAGGATAACCCATTAAAATATTTTCCCAAAGTTCAAACTAAATCTTCAACATCCTTCCTTGGCCTCTGTCCTGCGTCTGTCCTCTTATACGAATTGATCACCAAGCTGATGGGTAGAATGACGAATTCAAGACTTACGTTTATACATGTTTTTGTCCTCTTAACAAAAAGACACGTCCCTTGGCCAAGGGTCATGAGCCTACACAAGTCGGCTTGGGCATTTTGACAGTTTTCAACATGTAATTTAAAAAAATTTATTTCTCTCAAATGACAGGGAATTTTAGGGCATATAAATATTCATTGAAAGCCCTTGACCTTCTCTACAAGCTGGTGAAGTGATCTTAAAAAAATAATATCCCCATGACACAAAAAATATTTTTTGTGTGGTTGTTTGTTATATGGCGTGAGACAGATTTTTGGATTGTCACCAAAATGAAATCTTCATCCTTGAATACCATAAATTCATGAACGCTTGTGTAGGGGCCTTCCAAAATTGTTCCTTAAATGCTCTTCATTTTGAAGGTTAGCTAGGCATCATTCATGTGTGTAAGGCTTCATATGCATTTAGTATTTTTCATGCATGTAGCATATGAATCTAGAATTTCATATATGCATTTAGGGTACCTTTAACATCTTAAACAAGGGTTTCATGTGTTTTCCCTTTATAGGTCATAATGTAGTCAAATATCTAGGGTTATGGGCACTAGGGTTTCATCATGCATGTAGTGTGCATTAGGTCATGCTCCAAAAATCTAGGGAATCACTTTTAGGACTTCTTGTAGGCTATTCCAATGACTAGTGTTCGACATAAATGCACAACATCTAAGGTTAGGGATTCCATTATCTTCAACTATATTAATTTCCCCAGGGTTAACTTCATTAATGGCTTCACATCATATTGACTTAAGTGATTCCAGGTTTTGTCATCATCAATTACGCATAGGGCTAGCTTCAACAATGCTGGACATGACATCATATTGACATCAATGGCAACCTTATCAAACAATCTCCCTCTTTGTCATTGATGGCAATACTCTCCCCTTTTCAACATTCTCTACCCCTTTCAGCATTCTCTCCCCCTTTGACATCAATGGCAAATGGGGTACCTAAGTACTCCCCCTATCAAGCTGCTTCTTGACATGCTACTCCATCGTATTTTCTTCATAATGATAGTTCTCCATGATAGATATGTTGCTCCCCCTGTCATGGTGCTCCTTATTTTGTTGCTCTTTGCAACTTCCTTTGCCATTATGCTTTTCTTTAATGAACTTGCTCCCCCTAAGCCTTTGCATGCCTTCATGGAAATTAGTGAGATAGATGATCCACCAACTCCCCCTGCTTGAATAAACTCCTCTAGCTCTTCTTTTTGCTCAAGACCACTGCCTTGTGATCAAGTGGAAGACATCTTCAACAATGGATGTATAGTGAAGACACAATATCGTGATTTTCTTCAATGGAATTACTCTTGAGAGATGATCTGTATGTGTCACTCATTAAGGGTTTCATAGGGCTCTTCACGGATAGCTTTTGCAAGAATATTAAAGAATCACAAGCTCCCCCAAACAATATGCATGATCTTCTTTTTGGTAGAATTTTATCATTAAAACTTGGAATATCATATCTGCCAAATATGTACTCATTAGATCAACAACATGAGTTGATGCCTTGAGTGTTCAAGAGGCTTTCTGATCCAATTTGCTTCCTTCTCCATACTTGTGTGACTTTCTTTTCTTGCTTGGTAGTCATGTTTTTAGCTTGTTTTGAGACCAAAGTCAAGTTACAATCTCAAGCCATATGTCCAATGTTATGATATTTCAAGCACTCCATCTTGTTCATCAGTGAGGGAGCTTGGATTCTTCTTGACAAGTTGCTTCTAGGAGATTGATGGGGACCATTATATTTGTCCTTGTTGTATGCCCTACAATCCTTTTCCATATGCCCAAAATTTGTACAAGAATAGCAATAGCCAAAAAATATACTTTTGTACCTGGGGGATGGAGATTGCCTTGATGTACTTCTAAAGTCATTCTGTCTTGGGATCCTTTGATCAAATTTATTGCCTCTTGCATTCTTGACAACCATTGCATATCTTCTTGGAGTAGGATTTCTTCCAATGTCGTCTTGACTCCTTTGCTTGCTTTTGTTGGAACTAGGGGTATCAATATTTCTTCCAAGCTTCTACACATCCTTTTTGTTTGAAGCATTAGAGTTTGCATCATTTTTGCTTGAGAGTTCGCCTGCATAACCAAGACTTGACTTATCAGGGGGGATCTTTGATGACTAAGAATGTCATCTAGGGTTTGAGAGCTCTTTAGATTGTTGTTCAGATGATCAATTTCTTTCCTTAGGAGATTAATTTCTTCTTTCATCATTTTGCATTCTTCATCCTTCTTTGCTAGATGATTCCCTATTTCTGCCTTCATCCTCGTTGCTTCACATGATTCAGCCTTGAGAGAGGTGATATTTGATTTTAATTTGAAGATCTCTTCAACCTTTTCTTCTAGTTGGCATGTCACGGTGTTTATTTCCTTTTTTGCTTCATTGAATTGTCCTTCCAGGAGGGCCAAAACTTCCATCACCCTTTCAACTCCTTGTGCTTGTTTCTTTGCTTCTTCCAACTGAGATTGTTGATCTAGATTGTCATTGATGTCAATATGGCAATATTTTGGATACTAAATAATGATGTGAAGCCAAGCAGAGCAAATCCGCGAAGCAACAGGAGCAATAGACCCAAGAAGGAAAGCCGAGGAGGAAAGATATCGAAAGTCATCAAAAGAGAAAGCCAAAGAGTAAGAGGAAGAAGTTCATCGGAAGAAGCAAAGAGGAACACGCAACAGAAAAGGAAAGAACTAAGAAACAAAGAGGAACACACAGCGGAGGAGCGTAAACAGTGTTAATGGAGGAGTTAATAGTAATATCGAAGAAATAAGCAGAGGGAGTATTAAACCATGGAAACCCATTAAAATCCCCAACACATGTAATAAAACACATCGATGGCTTTATATCGGCGACTTTACCAACGGTCTATTATGTGTTACTACCCAAAGCCCCAAATGCGATATGTATTGCGGACCTACAACAGGTTATGCTAACAGCGCCATACAATATCGCATCCGTCGCATAATTGCAAGCCATAAAAGGATGTTCTGTTCAAATCCACCAATTGCGGTATATATACAGACCCGCGGGACCATTACAATTCACCTTAAAGAAACATCGCATCCACCTATCGGAATTGTCATATCGCAAAGTCTTAAAGGATGTCACACTGCCAATTGCGATAAGGTCATGGACCTCGGACCACGATTGCAATAAACCTGACGGACTGTCGATTGCGATGGAGCTGTGGACCCGACGGATCTATTGACCACTGTTTAATATTATATCGCGTCTGCTTCATCGGCATAATGAGTATTGACAATGTTACATCGATAATATTAAAGGTTGCGATTGCAGGACCTCTGAAAGTTGCGATTGCGATTGATGACTTTGATGTGGGACCTCATTGGGTACAGTCTCTCCTATGAAATTTTCCGCAAATAAAACAAGTTTATGAGTAATTAGATGAATATCCATAAGTCGGCCTCTCCTTCCAAATGGACGTGTCTTTTGGGTATTGGGGAAACCCGTATAAATACAAGTTATAAGGCCTCACCTCAAGCATCGATCTTGGGCATCAGAATACATAGAAAAGGAAGTAATAGTTCACATCTCATGAACTCGAAGAAAACCAAAGAATGAGCAGAAACAAAGGAGAAGAAACCAAAGGTCGATCAGAGGAGAAATACACTGGAACATTAAAGTTGAAGAACATTGATCTCGGGTATCCATTACAGAGAAAGTGAAACAACTCACAACTCGTGAACTTGAAGAAATAGAGGAAGCTGAAGGTCTAGAAAACGATGAAGGTGCAACAAAAGTCGAAGGCCGAGCGAAGAAGGAAGCCGAAGACAGAGCGGGAAGACAAATCTTTTGACCGGGTTCATCTTGGAAGGCTCGGACCCGAAGTGAAGCCATAGGGCAGACAACGACCTGTTACAAAGACTACAAGGATAGGGTTTGGTAAAGAAGTCCTTGGGAGCAGTATAATACAATCAAACATTTCTTGACAGAGTAAAACTATAAGGTCGGAGCCCTTGGGGTTGGTGCCTCAGAATTGGAAGGATTGGTGTCCTTGGAGTTGGTGCTCCTAAATTCAAGGTTGGTGCCTTGCTAAGATAAGGTCGGAGCCCTAGAGGTTGGAGCCTCATCAAAGTCCAAGATTGTATTCAATATTTTTCTATATTTTAATAAAATAATTTCTTTGATTAAAATTGTAAAGAATCTAAACTGGTAATAATAACAATTGAAAAGAAATACTGATTCACCCCCCTCTCAGTATTTCCAACAATTGGTATCAGAGCCAACTTCTTCAGAATCAGCCTAACAGCTGGAAGAAGGATTCTTAGTTACAATGAAGAATCAAGAAATGACAGGAAGGCTTCCCTTGTTCGATGGTACTAATTTTGGTTTTTGGAAAAAGAGAATGTCTTACTACTTAATGTCCCTTGGACCTGAAGTTTGGAACGCTGTTTTGAATGGGTACAATGCCCCTCCCACTCTTCCTACTGATCAAGATGAAAGGAAAGTGTACATTGCAAATGCCAAAGCTCTAAATTCCATTACCAGTGGAATTACTGATTCTGAGTTTACGAAAGTCTTGAATTGTGACTCGACCAAAGAAGTATGGGATAAGCTGGTTAGCTTATATGATGGGGACTCCAAAGTTAAGAAGGCAAAGCTTCAAACTCATAGGAGGCAGTTCAAAAGTCTGAAAATGGATGATGAAGAAGATATTGCATCATACTTCCTCCGAGTAGTTGAAGTAGTCAACTCTCTTAAAGGACTAGGAGAAAAAATTGAAGAAAGCATTGTTGTTCAAAAGGTCTTAAGATCTCTCCCAGACAGATTTGACTCCAAAGTAAGTGCTATAGAAGAAATGAAGGAACTAGACACTCTCAAGATGGATGAACTTCATGGAATCCTCATTGCCTATGAGATGAGAAAAGGAATCCCAAGTTCCAAAGATGCAGCATTCAAGGCCTCAAAATCAAAAAGGGGAAAGGATGGAATACCAGCAGTGATGACTTCGATGTTGAATCCGAATTGGCGCAATTTGTACGAAGACTAAAGAAAGGATCCAAGCTAAAAGGTAAGCATCCTTTTATTTGTTTCAACTGTGGACGAATAGGTCATTATGCTGCAAAATGTCCTCATAAGCATGATGGTGATGACGAGGAAGATTCAAAAGTAAGGATACACAAAAAGAAAGGATTTACTAAGAAGAATTTCCTCTCTAAACAAGATGAATCTGATGAGGATGAATATGTGATCATCAAGAACAAATCATCCAAAGATATTTTCCATCACAAAGGAAGTAATGATGAATCAGATGAAAAAAATGACTATGTTGGAAGCAAGGAAGCACTATTTATGGCATTCACTGAATATGATGAACCAAGAGAGGAAAATGAAGAAGATACAAATGAATCACTGATAAGTACCATTGAAGAAAATGAGGAGTTACGAAAGAAGGTTATCTCTCTTAAAATGGACAAAGAGGAGGCTAAAAAAAGGGAGGACATTATATGTGAAAGACATGAAGTTGGAATAGTATCTCTCAAAAAGGAAATGGAACAAATCAAAAGAATTTGGCAAAGTTCTCAAACACTTAATCACATTCTCAACACTTAGAAATCTCAAAGTGACAAGTTCGGGATTGGTTTTATAGAAGAATCACCAAGTGCTAAGGATAATGCAAGAAGCTATGCAGACGTACTTTCCATCGATCCAAAAGAAGAAAAATCTTCTCATCAAAGGCCCATCTCAAATCCAAAGAATGAAGGCAGAATAACTCCAAGAAAGAAGGTTGATTCAAATCATGGCTATTACAACAAGTACCAAACTATCTTTCTTGGGCATTGTTATTATTGTAAAAAATTTGGTCATCAAGCTAAACATTGCATGGCTCAAAAGAATGAGGCACCAAGATTGAAGGATCAAACATACAAACCATGTAGTCTCAAAGGGCAAGGACAAATCAAGACCTCCAACTCTTTTGATCCTTTGGCCAAATTTGATCCAATTTGTTCATTATGTATCGATAGTGGACATAGTGAACGAAATTGCCCCCTCAAAAGAAGAGAAGTAAAAGATGAAAATCTCAATATGGATAAGTGTGGTATAGCTCTATGTGCTCACAATGAGGAAAATCTTTGGTTTGTAGATTGTGGGTGCTCCAGAAATATGACAGGAGCCAAAAGGAAGTTTGTCTCATTGAACAAAAAGGAAGGAAATGTATCCTTTGGGAGTGGATCTGCCAAAATTACTGGAAAAGGAACCGTTACCCTTATTAATGGAAAAGGAAAGGCTCAAAATGCTTCGCTGGTAGATGGGCTCAAACACAATCTCTTGAGTGTTAGCCAAATCTGTGATCAAGGACATAATGTTGTGTTCAACACTAAAAACTATGAAATAAGGAACTCTTCCTCAGGAGAACTTCTGGCGAAAGGAGGTAGAACATCAGATAATGTCTACATTCCAAACAAAGTTCAAGATAAATGTTATCTAAGTCAAATAGATGAAAGTTGGTTGTGGCATAAGCGACTAGGGCATACAAGTTTTAATAACTTGATCAATATCAGCAAAATCAATGCAGTAAGGGACATTCCAAAGATGTCCAAACCAGATCAAGCTGTATGTGGCCCATGTCAACATGGCAAGCAAACTAGAACCAACCACAAGACTAAGGAGTTCTCCACATCAAAACCTCTAGAGATCATTCATGCAGATTTATGTGGGCCAACTAGAACTCCAACACTCCAAGGAGAAAGGTATTTTGCTTTATTTGTTGATGACTATACTAGAATGATGTGGGTATATTTCATAAAATATAAATCTGAAGCATTTGAATGCTTTAAGAATCTTAAAGCTCTTGTAGAAAATGAAAAGGACTCCAAAATTAAATGTCTTAGAACGGATAGAGGGGGAGAATTCACATCAAAAGAATTTGATGAATTCTGTAAAGAACATGGAATCGAAGGAGAGCTCTCTGCTGCTAGAACACCTAAGCAAAATGGGGTAGTTGAAAGGAGAAACCAGACTTTTCAAGAAATGGCAAGGTCTATGTTACTAGCAGTTGAATTGCAACCAAAATTTTGGAAGGAAGCAGTCGGGACAACAGTCTATACCTTGAATCAAACTCAACTAAGACCAAATAATGAGAAGACTCCTTATGAATTATGGAAAGGAAGACCTGCTTTAGTAAAATACTTCAGGATTTTTGGAAGCAAATGCTTCATAAAGATCAATGATGAGTCACCAGGAAAATTTGATTCTCGGGTTGACGAAGGGATATTTCTTGGGTATTCTACCAGAAGCAAAACTTACAAGTGCTATAATAATTGACTACGGAAAATAGTGGAAATTATTGATGTGAAGATTGATGCAGGGCTTCCAGAAAAGAAAATTGAAGATCATGAAGTTCACCCCTTCATTGAAGAAGGATGACAAGTACACCAAAGAAAAATGATGTTGCTCTCCTATCTATGATAGAACCAGAAACTTTTATTCAAGCAACTAAGGATCCTCATTGGGTGAAGGCCATGGAAGAAGAAATGTCTCAAATCGAGAAAAATGAGACATGGGCGCTGGTACCTCGTCCAAAGGATAAAAATATAATTGGAACTAAGTGGGTGTTCAAAAACAAAATGAATGAAGATGGACAAATCATTAGAAATAAGGCAAGACTTGTCTGTAAGGGTTATTCACAAATTGAAGGAATCGATTTTGAAGAAACCTTTGCACCGGTAGCTCGTATGGAAGCTATAAGGATGTTCTTGGCATTTGCATGCTCAAAAGGATTCAAAGTCTATCAAATGGACGTAAAATCAACATTTTTGAATGGGGAACTCAAGGAAGAAGTCTACATGGAGCAACCAAAAGGTTTTGATCTAGCAGAAGGAAAAGACTTTGTATGTAAGTTGAAAAAGGCATTATACGGTTTGAAACAAGCTCCTAGAGCGTGGTACGCAAGATTGGATCACTATCTACAACAACAAAACTTCAAAAAGGGGGTGGTAGGAAGTAATCTCTACATGAAGATGGATGAGGATAAATTACTAATCACCCTTGTATATGTTGATGATCTGATTTTTGCTAGCAATAATGATGAAATGAGCCATGAGTTTGCTCAAAATATGTCAAAAGAATTCGAAATGTCAATGATTGGTGAGCTATCCTACTTCCTTGGACTACAAGTATCACAAACCACAACAGGTATGTTTATCTCTCAAACAAAATATCTCAAAGACATGCTTAAAAGATATGGAATGGAAGAATGTGCACCTATGAGCACACCGATGACCACAAACTGCAAATTAAGCAAAGATGATGAATCCCCCCCGGTAGATGCAACTCTTTACAGGTCAATAATTGGAGCTCTCTTATACTTAACTGCTACAAGGCCCGACATTATGCAAGCAGTGGGAATGGTGGGAAGATTTCAATCAGCTCCTAAGCAATCCCACATGTTGGTTGTGAAAAGAATTCTCAGATACTTGAAAGGAACTCTTGACTTTGGTCTTTGGTATCCCAAAAGCACAAATACTATAGTGACAACTTATACTGATGCTGATTGGGCTGGAAGCATGGATGATCGTAAAAGCACCAGTGGAAATGCATTTTTTATGGGAGATTGCCTGGTAGCTTGGCTCAGCAAAAAACAATCATCTATATCTCTCTCTACAGCTGAAGCCGAATATATAGCCGCAACTGACTGTTGTACACAAATACTATGGATGAAGGAAGCTTTGAAGGATGTCAACATAGAAACTAAACAACCAATCACCATCTATTGTGATAACACAAGTGCTATCAGTCTCAGTAAAAATCCAGTGATGCACTCAAAAACCAAACATATACCAATCAAGTATCATTTTCTCCGTGAACAGGTGGCTGAACAAAACATCAAGTTGGAATATATCAATACCAAGGAACAAATTGCAGATATTTTCACCAAACCTCTTCCTCGAGAAGCATTTGAACATCTCCGTCAAAATATGGGGGTTATTGCTTTAGCATCACACTAAACCGATTCTTAAAATGCCGCATGACTAGGGGAACAATTTGACAGGAGGAGCAGTTCGACAGGGGGAGTCCTTGTGCACTCCTTTGCCATTGATGTCAAAGGGGGAGAGAAGAAGAATATTGCCATCAATGACAAAGGGGGAGATTGTTGATCTAGATTGTCATTGATGTCAATATGGCAATATTCTGGATACTAAATAATGATGTGAAGCCAAGCAAAGAAGATCCGCGAAGCAACAGGAGCAGTAGACCCAAGAAGGAAAGTAGAGGAGGAAAGATATCAAATGTCATCAATAGAGAAAGCCAAAGAGCAAGAGGAAGAAGTTCATCGAAAGGAGCAAAGAGGAACACGCAGTGGAAAAGGAAAGAACTAAGAAACAAAGAGGAACACATAACAGAGGAGCATAAACAGTTTTAACGGAGGAGTTAATAGTAATATCGAAGAAATAAGTGGAGGGTGTATTAAACCATGGAAACCCATTAAAATCCCCAACACATGTAATAAAACACATCGGCGACTTTATATCGACGACTTTGCTAGCGGTCTATTATGTGCCACTACCCAAAACCTGTGATGCGATATGTACTGCGGACCCAAAACAGGTTATGGTAACAGTTCCATACAATATTGCATCTGTTGCATAATCGCAAGCCATAAAGGGATGTTTCGTTCAAATCTGCCGATTGCGATATATATACGGACCCGCGGGACCATTACAATTCAGCTTAAAGAAACGTTGCTTCCGTGTATCGGAATTGTCATATCGCAAAGTCTTAAAGGATGTCACACCGCCGATTGTGATAAACCCAACGGACCGCCGATTGGGATGGAGTTGTGGACCTGATGGATCTATTGACGACTGTTTAATATTATATTGCGTCCACTTCATCGGAAATATGAGTATTGAAAATGTTACATTGGTAATATTAAAGGTTGCGATTGCGAGACCTCCGAAAGTTGCGATTGCGATTGATGACGTGGATGTGGGACCTCATTGGGTACGGTCTCTCCTATGAAATTTTCTGTAATAAAACAAGCTTATGAGTAATTGGATGAATATCCATAAGTCGACCTCTCCTTCCAAATGGACGTGTCTTTTGCGTATTGGGGAAACTCGTATAAATACAAGTTACAAGGCCTCACCTCAAGCATCGATCTCGGGCATCAAAATACATAGAAAAGGAAGTAATAGTTCACAACTCGTGAACTCGAAGAAAACCAAAGGATGAGCAGAAACAGAGGAGAAGAAGCCAAAGGTCGATCAGAGGAGAAATACACCGGAACATTAAAGTTGAAGAACATTGATCTCGGGTATCCATTACAGAGAAAGTGAAACAACTCACAACTCGTGAACTTGAAGAAATAGAGGAAGCTGAAGGTCGAGAAGCCGAAGGTCTAGCAGACGCCGAAGGTGCAGCAAAAGCCAAAGGTCGAGCGAAGAAGGAAGCTGAAGATAGAGCAGGAAGACAAATCTTTTGACCGGGTTCATCTTGGAAGGCTTAGACCCGAAGTGAAGCCATAGGGAAGACAACGACCTATTACAAAGACTACAAGGATAGGGTTTGGTAAAGAAGTCCTTGGGAGCAGTATAATACAATCAAACATTTCTTGACAAAGTAAAACTATAGGGTCAGAGCCCTTGGGGTTGGTGCCTCAGAATTGGAAGGATTGGTGTCCTTGGAGTTGGTGCTCCTAAATTCAAGGTTGGTGCCTTGCTAAGATAGGGTCGGAAAGGTTGGAGCCTCATCAAAGTCCAAGTTGGTGCTTGGCAAAATTCATCAGATATTGTATTCAATATTTTTCTATATTTTAATAAATTCATTTCTTTAATTAAAATTGTAAAGAATCTAAACTGGTAATAATAACAATTGAAAAGAAATACTGATTCAGCCCCCTCTCAGTGTTTCCAACACTTTTCTTGCTTGGTAGTCATGTTTTTAGCTTGTTACAATCACGAGCCATATGTCCAATGTTATGATATTTGAAGCACTCTGTTGTCGCACAAAATGTCTAGGCACCGCGACAACGACTCAGATCGGGGGCTGTCACCCTGATCCCCAATCTCTCTGTTTAAGCTGTCTCCCTACAACAGGCTAAGGGGGGTAGACCCTATGGAAAAATGGAATGAAGAAGAACTAGTTGGGAACCAACTAGTTCGGGAGACACAGTGAAGCGATCAAGTACTTGATTAAGATTTAGCAAGACTTATAGGATTTGATTAGATTTTAAACGATTGATACTAGTGCCTTATGGAGTCAACGATCTTGCTAGGGAAATTAAGACCAAGTAATCGATTAGCAATTGTTGCTTAGATGAATGACTATTTTATATGAAATGCAGATCCTAAAACTAATGTGAGATGCAAGAATCTTGGTTAATTTTAGTTAAATGCCTATTTAAATGTGAACCCTTCAATCTTTTTTGTGTTGAGCCTGATTTCGTAGTAATTGGTAGAGAGAAGATCAGGAGAAGCACACTAAGGTGTGATTAACGATACCTCTCTTGAAATTCTAACATACCCGGTGCCTCCGGCGCTGCAGAGAACTGTGGCTTTGACGACTGCAAGGTCACCGTTTTAAGTACTATTAAAACAGGCTTCTCAAGAAAAGACGGATGGAGATCTATCTGTCTATCGACCAAGCTTATGCTTGGAAGTAAATTTTATCTATGCAAAGTTAACTTATATGCAAATGCACCGGAAGATGAGATGAAGTTAGACTCGAGAATGGGAAAACACTTATGCCGCAAAAGCCCTCAATTACCCAAATGAAATGCTCGCCTTTTTTTAGATGAAGACTTAGAAAATAAACTTTTGAAGATACTATAGTTAAAACTCTTGCTTATTTCAAATCTTCTTGACACAATTTAGCTCAAAGAGAACAAAAACAACTTTGCAATACGATATCAATGTCAACATATGCTCAAAAAAATACTCAGTTTATGAAACAAAGGATATGCATTTTATCACAATTCCATGACAGAGTACTTAATTTTCTGAAATTAATTTTTAGGACAGTAGTAAGAAAAACTTTATGACAACAACAATATGACAATGAAAACAGTAAGCTTTCGAAATTTTTCCAAACTTGCCCACATGAATTATAAAATTTTTTCAGCTTGTTATGATGTGATTTCCGGAATTATATCAGATTTGATATACTTATTACAACCATCAATTAAAACATGAAATAAGCCTAATTATGAATGCCCAACTCAAGAAATTAATTCCTTAATGTATTAGACAACTTAGGAACTGATTTTAGGCTAACACACATGAAATTTTTCCACTGTTATATTTCAAACTTCAGAAACATAATTATTCAGAGATAACAATCACCCAAAATGTAGATCTAGGCCAAATTTTTGATACACATCAAACATAAATGACTTATTAATGTATTTAACAATTTTTTTTTAGTTAATTTTAGACCACTTAGATGTGTTTTTCACCACTATTAGAAATGTATATGACTGCTGTAGCAAACAATGAGGAAAAAGATGGTTTAGAGGTTAAACCCTTAGGCCCTAGGCCTTGAAGATCACTTGCTTAAGTTGCCCAAAGTTTTTCAATACCTGAAACACAAATTTTTACCAAATTTTCTGCAAAAACCCACCAATGATTAGCTTCAGAAAATCAAATATTCAAATCAGAAATGGAGCAAGGGGAATCTAGGCCCAATAGAACTAGCATTGGGCTAGGAGAAGGCAGATCTGGGCTTAGGAGCCCCAAAACTTGAAGCCCTTGTTCTGAAATTTTTTATTTTGCTTCAGATCTTGAAATTTATTACAAAATCTTTAATGGTTGACCTTGCAAAAATATTTGGGACAAGATATTGCCCCTCCAGGGCCTAGATCTGTCTCAAAACCCCCAGATATGCTTGAAAAAAATCTCAAGTTTGAAGATTTACTTGGTTGATTTCTCAGATCTATTCCTGTAAACAATCTTTGAGCCTAGATCTTGCCCTCCAAGGTCTATATCTAGCTCAGATCTGAAGATTTTCTTGGTTGATTTCTCAAATCTATTCCTGCACACAATCTTTGAGCCCAGATCTTGCCCTTCAGGGTCTAGATCTAGCTCAGATCTGAAGATTTTCTTCACTGATTTCTCAGATCTATTTCTACACAAGTGAAAAGAGAAAAACCCAATACCCAATATGTACAAAAATAGAGAAAATCCCAAAAACCCAAGTGTTAAAATTCAAAATTATGTTACAAAATTTCAGATCTACACAAGTAAATAACAGATCTATACAAATAATTTACAGATCTATACAAATAATTTACAGATCTATCAGATCTGAGGAGTATGAGTCAAACTCTGCTCCCAGATCTGATAATCTAAGGATCTTAATAGCTAGATCTATCAAAATTTCCCACAAAATATTTAAAATATTTTGAAATTTTAGAGAGGTACTAGCCCAAAAACACCTTGTAGAAAAAAAGATTATCGTTAGATAAATCCTGAGGCTTATATGAAGTAGGCTCTTTAGAAAATGTGTTGAGAGTTGGCTGGTCCAACTGAAGACTATCCCCAAACGCTCAATGAGAACTTGAGAGATCTTTTGCAAACACTAGATCAACCATCAAATCAAGTAGAGAAATAGAGGTACCTGCTACTTCAATCAAAATTAAAATGTTACCCTAGATTCGACAAACTGAATAAGGTACCTGTATCTAGATTATTCTAAGAGAGCTATTGATTGATAGTTTTCACATAATATTAAGCCGAAATTAAAACAATGTTACCATATATTCATGAAAAGGAACACTACAGCACGTTGAAACCCCAAAGAATTTTGCATTAATTCAAAAAAGTATACAAGAGAGCTTGAGCTTAGTACACGATCCAGAGATTGGATGATCTCAACTGACAACTGACCTCCTATTTAAAGATAAATCTTCCAATGGCTAGTTCGAGTGATCTTTGTCAAAGTAATCTCGACCGGTGATAAGAATCAAAATTTCTTTTAATCTCATCCGTCAAAATTTTAATTTTTGAGGAAATTTCGAATTTTTCAATTAATGCATTTTAATTAATTCAAAAATTAAATTTTTTGAATTAATTTCCTTAAAATTTTGACTTTGACTTAACCCTAGGGACCAAAGGCTTAAAATTTAGCAAAATAATCAATTAACCTTAGTCCCTGGACCTCTTAAAATTTAATTTTTAAAGGACCCACGAATTTTGCCTTTGGAAAACTTAAATTTACCTAGGACCTATAATTAATTAAATTTCTGGCTTAGGATTTTAATTAATTTTGGCCAGAAAAATTAATTAATTACCCTATGAGGGGATAAATTATTTTTCTAACCCTCAAGGCACTTTACATCATGATTTTTACATTTTTTACATCTCAAGGGGAAAAACCCATTTGCAAAAGATCCTCACAGACTACCCAATTCTGCGACACCAAAATATAATCTAGTGGATCAAACAATTTGTAATAAAATAACCTAACCAAATAGTTAGGATTATTCCCAAATCACCTTTACACAGACTCGATCTAGAACACTAGGACTCCCTTAAGATCCCAGTGACAAAATCCACTCCGGCTTTGGGGTAACGCTGAAGGAAAACTTTGCCGACCATCTGAGAATGGATCGGTGAGACAAAAAACCTCCTAGAATGTAGATCGTCACCAGAAAATTAGGTTTACCTAGGCAATTACATACACGACACGGATCTGCTGATGATGATAGTTGAACAACACGAACACGTCGATCAGGCGCTATCCCTTTTGGGAGAAAAGGGGGTGTACTGCTATGGGTCGTTGACACGTGGTGGTCAACACACTCCATCTTGTTCATCAGTGAGGGAGCTTGGATTCTTCTTGACAAGTTGCTTCTAGCAGATTGATGGGGACCATTATATTTGTCCTTGTTGTATGCCCTACAATCCTTTTCCATATGCCCAAAATTTGTACAAGAATAGCAATAGCCAAAAAATATACTTTTGTACTTGGGGGATGGAGATTGCCTTGATGTACTTCTAAATTCATTCTGTCTTGGGATCCTTTGATCAAATTTATTGCCTCTTGCATTCTTGACAACCATTGCATATCTTCTTGGAGTAGGGTTTCTTCCAATGTCGTCTTGACTCCTTTGCTTGCTTTTGTTGGAACTAGGGGTATCAATATTTCTTCAAAGCTTCTACACATCCTTTTTGTTTGAAGCATTAGAGTTTGCATCATTTCTGCTTGTGAGTTCACCTGCATAACCAAGACTTGACTTATCAGGGGGGGATCTTTGATGACTAAGAATGTCATCTAGGGTTTGAGAGCTCTTTAGATTGTTGTTCAGATGATCAATTTCTTTCCTTAGGAGATTAATTTCTTCTTTCATCATTTTGCATTCTTCATCCTTCTTTGCTAGATGATTCCCTATTTCTGCCTTCATCCTCGTTGCTTCACATGATTCAGCCTTGAGAGAGGTGATATTTGATTTTAATTTGAAGATCTCTTCAACCTTTTCTTCTAGTTGGCATGTCATAGTGTTTATTTCCTTTTTTGCTTCATTGAATTGTCCTTCCAGGAGGGCCAAAACTTCCATCACCCTTTCAACTCCTTGTGCTTGTTTCTTTGCTTCTTCCAACTGAGATTTAAGGGAGGAGCCATTTTCCTTGTATTGACCAATTTTTCCTTCAAGTCTTCATGCCTTTGTTCAAGATGGTTTGACAAAGACTCTTCCCTTTTCTTTGCTTTGTCTAATTGATTTGTCATGGATATGCCTTGTTCATGATGCCTTTTCTTGTTTTGATGCTATTCGCCCTTAAGCTTGGTGAACTCCATATCTCTTTCTTGTACTTGTAGCTTAACAATGTCAACCTCCTTCCTTGTTTTGTCAAGGTCTATGTTGCGGGGGAGCGTCCCCCCCCTCGAACCCGCTCTCGAATCGCGCTCCGGGCGGGAGCGGCTCGGGAGCGCGCTCCCAAAATCGCTCCCGGACGGGAGCGACTTTCGGGAACGCGCTCCCTTAAAAAAATTTGCGCTCCCTGGTCTGTTCGGAAGCGATTTAGGGAGTGATCGCTCCGGCGCTCCCGGAGCGATTTTTAATGCCCGGGAGCGATCGCTCCCCGATCGCTCCGGGAGCGATTCGCGTGAGGCCGGGAGCGGGTCGGCGGAAAAAAATTCCGCGGACCCAAAAAAAAATTCCGCGGACCCAAAAAAAAATTAAATTTAAAAAAAAAAAATTTGGTTTTAAAAGGCCAATGGGCCAAAAAAATATTCATTGCTACTTCATTGAGCTTGAGTTTGGCGCTGGAGCAAGAGCAAAGGAGCGAGGAGCAAGTGTTGAGAAGCGAGGAGCAAGTGCCAAGGAGCGAGGAGCAAGTGTTGAGAAGCGAGGAGCAAGTGCCAAGGAGCGAGGAGCAAGCCTGCAGAGGTAAGTAACTTAGTAATTTAGTTAGTTTAGTTGGTTAGGTAGTAATTTAGTTAATTTAATTTAGCTTATTGAGTTTAAAAATCATGTATTTAAATCAAATTAATAAATTAAATTAATTAATTCCAATAAATTAAATTAATTTGCAGATTCAAGAATCAAAACCCTACAAACATCAAACACCATGGACCTGGCTATATTTCTTGGCATTTTCCTCTTCCTGGTCCCTTTTATGGTTATTATGGTGTTGGAGAGTAGGAAACGGAGGGGCCAGCCTCAAACTGAAGAGGGGGATGAAGAAGCTGGAGAAAGTCAAATGGGTGAAAACCCCGGTGAGGAGGAGCTGGAGGAGGGTGAACATGACCCTCAAAAAACTAAACAAGACCAAACTCCATTGTGGAAATATGTTAACAGGGCTGAAACAGGGAGAGGGGGTGGAACCACTAAATTTCATTGCCCCCATTGCAACACTGATTACACAGGTTCATACACCCGTGCTAGAAGACACCTCTGCGGGAAAAGGCCATGGGATGAAATAGGAATCAAAACTTGTACAGCGGTGTCAACAGCGGAGAGAGCCAAATACATAAGGGAAGAGGAGGAAGCCCAATACAGAACAAAAAAATCAAGGGGTTTCTTTGAACCAAGCTCACAATCACAAAGAACTCCTTCAGCATCCTCCCAAGGCAGTGGATATGGACATGGAGGCACAGGGTCATCATCTTTAAGGCGTAGAACCATATCAGATTTCCTTGATGAGGGGTGTAGGAATGATGTGGATTCAAAAGTTTACAGGTTTCTCTATGCATGTGGGATACCATTCAATGTTCTTCGCTCACCTTATTGGCACGAAATGGTTTCTGCCATAAATGATGCCCCTAAAGGATACAAGAGCCCTGGGTATGACAAGGCAAGAACCGTTGGCCTTGACCATGAAAAAGCAAAAATGTCACATTCTTTGAATAAAATGACAAGTTCTTGGACTGACCATGGGGTGTCCATTGTATCTGATGGATGGACAAATGTAAAAGGCAAGCCATTGATAAGTGTTTTTGCTGTGTCTGTTAGTGGTCCCATCTTTCTAGCTGCACATGATTACTCAGACAAGTTCAAGACCGCCATCAACATTGCAGAAGCATTACTTGAAACAATTGAGCGTATTGGCCCATACAATGTCATCCAAGTCATCACTGATAATGTTCCTAATTGTAAGGCAGCGGGAGCAATTATTGAGGATAAATACCCCAACATATTTTGGTCTGGATGTTTGGTTCACACATTGAACCTTCTGTAGCATGATATTGTCAAAAACAAAAATGAACAATACCAATGGATTGGTAATTTGTACAAGAAAGGCAAACAAATGATAAAATTTATTACAAATCATAGCAATACCCATGGCCTTTTCCGCAGTCACTCGAGATTGGAGTTGCTGAAGATTGCGAAGACTAGATTTGGTAGCTATTACCTCACCTTCAGGCGCCTTTTGAAGGTAAGAGAGGCATTAGCTAGCATGGTATCAAGTCCACATTGGCAGGTATTAAAGGAAAGGGCTACAAATGTAGCTGACATGGCAGGTTTTGAAATGGTGGAGGAGGCCGCTCTTGATGGGTAGTTTTGGACAAGTGTGAGGTAGGTATTGGATTTCACCAAGCCAATTTATCACATGATTCGGTTTGCAGATACAGACAAACCAGTGATTGTCGAGGTGTATGAGCAAATGGATACCATGTTGGGGGAAATAAAAGACATTGTTCATAATAGAGATCCCAACTTGTACAAACTGATTCATGATTGTGTGTGTGAACGGTGGAATAGGCTTAACCTTCCACTACATTGCTTGGCGTATATCCTTACGCCAAAATACTACTCTACATCTTGGTTGGGCCAACCTGCAGCAGGGGGTGGGGTTAGGACCAAACCCCATTTAGATCCAGAGGTAACTAAAGGATATTTGGAAGCATTAGAAAAGTTGGTACCTGACAGGGAGGAATGTGCAGCTGTGCGCCTTGAAATAGGCAGACACTTCAGTGGCACTGGTTTGTATGGTAACTTCCATGCAATGGACGACAAAGATAAATTTGAATCTTTCACATGGTTGGAAACATATGGCGGCCACGGACTTTTGCCAAAATTGGCAAAAAAAGTTCTTTCACAGGTTGTAAATTCTTCTTCTGCAGAGAGGTGTTGGAGCACCTACAGCTATATTCATAATGTGAAAAGAAACAGACTCAATGAAAACCGAGCAGAAAGCTTGGTTTATGTGCACTACAACTTGAGGTTGTTGAGTCATTACTGTGATCGGGCTAATGAGGATCCCACATATAAAATTTGGGACAATCACCCAGAGGATGACAATTTGGAGGATGGCATTGTACATATTGAAGAACTAGAAGAGGAACTTGTAAGGGATGAAAATGAAGCAGCTGCAGCAGCCATGCCACCTCCACCTCCACCTCCACCATCCAGTAGCAGTGCTCGAGGTTCGAGTCTTGTTCCTTTGCTGTCGCCACCTCCATCTACACCCTCGCGTGGAGGTTCTAGTTCTGGTCGTCGGTCTGTGCGGGAGACTCCTAGAAGACCACCACGACCTGCTTATACTCCTGGAGACTCTCGTGGCAAGGGCCACATGTAGATTTACAGTTTACTTGTCTTTTTTAGTTTCTATTAGACTTTAGTTTTCATAACTGTTGAGTTTTGAGTCCTTGACTCTTGACTCTTGACTCTTTCATATCATAATGATATTTTTTGTAAACATTATATCACTGTGACAATGAAAATTTGAAGTTTGAAGTTGGGCCTTGGCAATTATAACTCATTGGTAATGATTGTGAATTATGAATATGATGCTTTGTGAAAGACTAAAGTTGTTTCATTTCATCTCATTATTCATGTTTCATTTTATAAATTTTTAACATGTTAACAGTTAGAAGTTAGGACTTAGAAATATCTTCGATATTACTTCTTGTAATGGTTAAACTTAGCTTACAAGTACAACTTTGGTGATCAATGATGATAAATGTTATTGAATTTTCAATTCTGAAAGCTTGAAGTTGAAACCTTAAGATTGAATTTGATGAATCATGATTTATAAGACTCAATATGTTGCAGTTGTAATATGTATTTTACTAACTTGTGGACATGGTTGATGACGATTATAATTTCTAGATGATTGATGTGATATGGTTCAATGATCAATCTATGTTTTTTTTATGTTTTTTATGTCTAATTCATCATTCTACATGTTTTTGTTGACATATATGTATCAAAAATTAAAAAATATAAAAAATATATATATTTTTAAAAAATCGCTCACGGATTCGCTCCCAAACCGGGAGCTTCTGAAAATGGTCGCTCCCGCTCCCGTTTTCGCTCCCGCTCCCGCTCCCAAGTAACATAGGTCAAGGTCATGGTCACCATCTTGTGCTTGCTTCTTGAACACTTCATTTTCCTTTTCAAATTGCTTATCTCTTCTAGGGTAGCTATAAGTTTTGCCTTGAGATCTTCTTCATATTCTTCATCTTCTAGGTATTCCTTAGTATTGATGTCTTCACATTTGTTTTCAGCTTCCTTTATGCGTTGTGGACTTTTTTCTTGCTTTTCATCAGCTTCTTCATTAGAGGTCATGGTTAATGCTCCTTTTGAGTGAAGATTTTGAAGTTTGTCCCACATATATTTTGTTGAAGGATATTTTTCCACTTTGATCTTTGTAGGATCTGGTAGCCCACTCAAGATTTGACTTTATTGCTCTTGCATTATATTCCTTGGATTCTTCTTCCATCGTGCTTTCAGTAATCACTGATTCCCAGACTTCAAAACCTTGAGCCATTAAAAAATTCTTCATTCTTGCCTTCCATATATCAAAGTTTCCATTGAACAATGGAGCTTTCCCAATTTGATTATCTTCTGTTTTCATGGTTGAAGAAGAGACATCTTTAGAAGGATTGGAGGCTTTCTTCCTTGGCTTTGCCATTTGTGTTCTAAGGATCTACCTTCAAGCTGTTAGGCTTTGAGTGAAGGTACTGGCTTTGATACCAATTGTTGGAAATACTGAGAGGGGCGTGAATTAGTATTTCTTTTACAATTGTTGTTTTACCAGTTTTTAGATCACTTATAACCAGAACACAAAATCAACAATATAGAATAAATGATTTTATTAATCAAAAGTATCGAGGACTTCAATCCTCTTTTTTACAATAAATCAGGTACAATTAATGTTTAGGACTCCAACCCTAGATGAAGACACTAATCTCCAATCCAATAGGCTCCAACCTGTACTTTGCGAAGCACCCACTTGGACTTCACAAGACTCCAACCTCTAGGGATCCAACGCTATCTTCCCCAAGGCTTTAACCTTGTCTTTATGAGGCACCAACCTCTAGAGCTCCAACACTCTCACTGGTACAGGCTCCAACCTGATCTTCTTGAGGACTCCTATTCTCTAGGGCTCCAACCCACTGCTTCATATCTTCAATATGAATTCAGTGGTTCTTCAAGGCTCCTAATATCTTCTGCAACCAATCCTGACAAAATCTTCACCTTCAACAATGCCCTCAATCGATCTCCAAAGCACTTAGCTCATCAATGACAACTTTATCTTCTTAGAAGCTGTCACCACAACTCTTCATGTTACCCAAACAATTTCTCCAAGGTCACATTATGAGGGCTTCATCATGATCTCCAAGGGTGCTTTCAGGATCAACTTCTACAAGTCTTCCAAATGTCTTCAAGAATCCCTCAAAGTGTCTTCAATAGGCTGCCCCAAGATATCTTCAATAAGTTGCTCAAGTTCTGCACCAAACAATTCTTTTAGTGCTTCACAATGTGCTCAAGGATGATACTCCAAGGTCTGCTCAAGAATATCCCTAAGACAACTCCAAAATTACTTAAAGATGTCTTCACAACTCCGAAATGTATGGACAGTCTCCATAGGTCGAAAATGCAGTCACAAAAGTCTTGTGCACAAATTTGTCACAGGTTCGAGGGTGACAGGGTTTAAACCCTTAACGTCCAGGCTTCAATTTCCGAGTTCCATAGTCCTGAGTATTAATCCGAGCTTCTAGTTCTTTAAGGTTTATTGCTGGTCCGAGTTTCAACAAGTTGCTATCCACACACCAATTTGTAATGATTTTTTTCCCTTAAGGAAAAATCGTAATTTTCATTAAGATAAGAAAATTACATGTTGTAGATGCTTATAGAAGCATATGCTGTAAGTTGGGGCGACTCGCCCTTCAAAAATACTGAGTACAAAAAACCCCCATTGGGAGTGCTGATAGTGATAGCATATTGACATGTCAAAATATATATGTACAACATAGTGTTCAATCTGAATATATACGGGATGGAGATAAAAAATATACAAAAAACAGGCCTTACAAGCCCCTATACTCTAATGTCAATATATGGCATGTGGTAGTACTGGTAATGGTCCCCGTCCAACTACTCCAGGATCAGCCATGAACCCCTAGGCCAAACTGCAACCTCCTTGGAAAGTTGGTTGGAAACTTGATTACGTTCCCTGTAGATATGATGGCAAATAATGGTATCAAATTGAGCCCTTAAACAAAGTGCATCATCCAATATATGCCTCAGAGAAAATGCATGACAAATAGATATATTGTTGAACCAATTAATAATGTTCTTGGAGTCCCCAAATATTTGTAGATGTCTACACTGTTTTTGTAATGCAAATTGTAGAAGATGTCTGAGTGTGATTAGTTCAGTAAAATTGTTTGTCCCATTAACCGGCCCCATCTAGATTTTGAAAAAATGAGAGTCAGATAAATATAGCATGACTCCCCGCTGCATCCCTCCTCTTGTGTAGAGCCATCAAAGTAAGCCCAGGGAATGTTTTTATCAGTGTTGATAATATCGCCGAGATTCGTAAATATCGCGCGATTTTCTTGAAAACGAGATATCGGCTGGAAAATATCGCGAGAAATCCGAGATTTCGGCGATATTTTTATAAAAATCGCGCGACGATGGTGAATATCGCCGGCAGAGTTTATAAATTGGGTTTTTGTTTACCGTCAAAGCGTCATTTGATTTTCGTGAGCTGGAGAGTCGAGACGCTGCGAGTGCGAACAGTGCGGAGGGTTTGAACTTTGGCTGCGAAGGAGGGTTTACAGCGGCCAGCCTACAGGTATGCACGTCATTCTATATGCATGGAGAGTCGAGACTATATACGCACAGTCTATAACTTATTACAGTGATCGCATGGTTTGTCTTCTACAGTCATCGCATCTATATTTTGTGGCTTGTATTCTACATTGATCGCATGGCTCTTATTTATCCCACATATGTTATCTATGGCTTGCCTCTATTCTGTGAGCATTGCTCATATACAGTGGCAACGATTATTCTGTTACACAGTGGCAAAGATTACTTTGTCTCGCATTGAAATTATACAGGAGCAACGATTGGTAAAAGCTTGATAGTGACATAGAGAAATGGCGTTGACTCTACATGGCAGTAAAACTTGGCATATCAATGACTATGACCTTGCTATATGATGACAATGGCAGAGTAATCTATATGACAACAAGATCGAAACCTACATGATAAACTTTTGACATATAATATCCTCAATGTATACACTGCCTGTAGCAGCCAAATCGCAGTCCTCTAACGCTGTTATTGAATACATTTATATTTTATGATTTTAATGTCTTTTGACTCTTTTCTACATAGCTTGACTAGGGTCCTTTGTGTGAAGATTGCAGATTACATAAATGATATTTATTATTTATTATTGACTATGACACATAGATTTGAAAACCTTGTGACTGTCCTTAATATTTTCAGAAGCATGTGATCACAGATAGCAAACACAATAAAAGATGCCTATTTGTGACTGATAAGGCTACCCTGCTACCGTAGTCTCCACTTTAACTGATCAGTGAGATGAAGATCACAAGCAAACCCATGCTCAACTTGCAGATGCACTGAAAGTGACTCTAAGGCCTGTGTTATCTCCTTAGTTAATAACTTAATCCCTTTGCTTTTGAGGGTCAACAAGTAACCAACATCATGATCAAAGTAATAGATGCTGTATAGGTAGCAATGAGCATATTACTCTGCTGCCAAAGTTAGCATACCTGTAAACCTGTATAAAGATATGGCTGAACCTGTAAAATTGCAGCGTTGCAGTTATACTGTTATTGCTCTTACACTTTTAATTTTTAAAAGCTAGGCTATTAAAAATTTAATTTTCTTTCAAGACCTTTGGATTTTTCTTGTAGAACTTTGTTAAAGTTTAGTCCATTTGTCTTTGAAGAATGAGGATTTGATATTGAGACCTGCACCCATGGAATTTCGTAAATTCGTATTACTTATTAACTTATTAAGTTACTAATTCCAAATTTTTTTTGGTGCTGTAGGTTTCCTTTTGAGTTAGCCCACTACAAAATACAAATATGCCAAAAAACTTGGACCCATTTTGGGAGTATGGGATCCCTGATGGTGGGACAAATCGTGCATATCTTTCATGCAAATTGTGTGGGGACAAGATGACAGGTGGGGTTACACGACTGAAATACCATCTTGCTAGACTCACTGGACATGATGTTGGCATTTGTCAAGTTTCTAGTCCGGAGCTTATACGAAAAGCTCTTGAGGCAATTGAAGAAAAGGACAGAAAGAAGGAAGAGGCGGAAAGAAACAAAGCTGAACGTCCAGGTAGATCTTTTGGGATATCTTCTCCTGATTTTGATGTTCAGGGTAGTGGCCCTACTGGCCCTAGTGGGAGGGGCTCCACAACTGGCACACCATCACATGCTAGCGCTACTGCTAGTGTGAATGCGAGGTCATCATTTTTTGTTCCACGAACAGGAGCTGGAGCACAGCCTGGCATAAAATCGCTTTATAAAAAAAAGGAGAAGGAAGAAGCAGATAGAGTCATGGGGAGGTGTATTTTTTGGAGCGACCTACCTCTCAGCATCACAAAAACCAATCCATTTTGGCAACCAATGTGTGATGCTATTGCTGTTGTGGGCCCAGGGTACAAAAGTGCCACATATGAGGAGTTGCGGGGGCCAATTCTTCAAGCAGAAAAACAGGACATCAACTCTAGATTGGCGGAGTTGAAACAGACATGGGAAGTCACTGGATGCACAGTGATGTCTGATGGTTGGACAGATAGGAAGGGTAGGACCCTTCTAAATTTCTTGGTACATTGTCCTAAAGGTACCATGTTTATTAAATCGTTGGATGCATCAGAACATATCAAAGATGCAGCAACGATATGTGAGTTGTTAGATGGGTTCATTCAGGAGATTGGTGTGCAGAATGTGGTGCAAGTCGTAACAGACAATGCAGCTAATTATGTGTCTGCCGGCAGAATGCTTATGGAGAGGCATCCCACATTGTTCTGGACTCCATGTGCAGCGCATTGTCTTGATTTGTTGCTTGAGGATATGGGGAAACTCTCCTTCATCAAGGAGGCAGTTGATATGGCTAGGAGCATCCCCAAGTTTATTTATAACCATGCTTTTGTTCTTAGCCTTATGAGGAGGTTCACTAGAAACAAGGAGTTGCGGCGTCCTGCCATCACACGTTTTGCCACAACCTTTATTACTCTTCAGTCTTTGCTTCGATGTCAGTACGAGTTGAAGCAAATGTTTGTGTCTGATGATTGGCGTGGTTGTAGATACAGCAGGAGACCTGATGGGAGAGCCATTGAAAAAATGGTGTACTCTGAGACATTTTGGCGTGGAGTACAAGAAGCATGTGCAGTTAGCGAACCTATAGTAAAGGTTCTTAGATTGGTGGATGGAGAGAAGCCTGCAATGCCTTATTTGTATGAGGGCATGGATAGGGCCAAGGAGGCCATTCGTTCCTATTATGCAGACAAGGGTTCTGCTGGCCTTAATAGGCAGATGATGTTATGGGATGTGATCGATAGTCGGTGGACAGGGATGCTTCATCGACCCATTCATGCAGCAGCACTCTTCCTCAACCCTGCATTTGCATACAAATGCAAATTTCGTTTTGATGGCGAGGTGATGGAAGGGCTCCATTCCTGTATTGAGAGGATGGTACCTGATTCTGAGCTTCGTCGCAAAATCAGCCGCGAGATACATAGTTATCAGGATTGTGTTGGCCTATTTGGCTTTGATGATGCCATTAAGGAAAGGGCCCTCTTCATGCCACGTAAGTGACAAGTCATCACTCATTAGAAATTAGAAATTTGAATTTAATTATGTTTTAACTTTTAACTTTTAACTTTTTGAATTTTTTATTTCATTATTTTGTTGTAGATCTTTGGTGGCGAAGCTATGGTGCAAGGGTACCAAATTTGCAAAATTTGGCTATACGAATCTTGAGTCAAACATGTAGCTCTTCAGGGTGTGAGCGCAATTGGAGTGTATTTGAGAAAATACACGCCAAAAAGCGCAACAGGTATAACTTTGAACTCAAGCCTTCAGTTGAGCAATTACACTTATTGTAATTTTTAATTTTTAATTTATGACCTTCAAGTGTCAAGAGTCAAGAGTCAAGACTCATTACTTTTTTTGACACTCTTACAGGTTGGAGTTCGCACGCCTCAACGATTTGGTGTATGTGCATTACAACATCCGACTTCGAGTGAGGCAAATAGAATCATCAGTGGATCCAGATGCCATTTCCTTAGACAATATTGATGTATTGTCTCCGTGGAGGGTGGAGTCTCAGGAGCCCATATTGGAGGAGTCACCTTCATGGTTGGAGGAGCCAGTGGCAGATGATCCATTAGAGCAGGGGCAGCAAGAGGAGGACTCGGAGTCAGAGGAGCAGCAACACTTAGAGGAGGAGCAGGAGGAGCTGGAGGAGGACACTGCGGGAGCATCAGCATCAACACCATCTGCTATAGATATAGGAGAGCATAGCTCCATGCCTATCACTCATTATTTGACATTAGGTGCAGAGGCAGTGTCAGGGCCTTCTACTACTAGGGGCAGGCCTGACAAACAACCCATCATGTTTTCCCGTAAAAGGGGGAGAGGGCAGTAGATAGATAGCTGCTAGTTTTATTTGTTATGCTACATGTAACTCATGATGATGAGATACTTTTATTATTATATGTGATGTTATTTTGTATTGGTTCTCCACATTTGAGTCCTTGAATGGACAATTATCAGGGATTAGCACGATTTGGTATCGCCTTTGATATATCATTTCTATTTGACATCATATATATCAGTGTTTTCTTCATATTTATGTGCCAATGTGTTTAAACTTTATTTCATGTTGTTATTGCTTTATATGTTTAAAAATCTGAAAAAAATGAATATATTATGCATTTTTTATGCTTGCTTTTGTTGTTTAAATTCTGAACATGAAGATGTTGCTTTAAAAATTAAAATAGTTTCTTGAGTGTTTGCTGGGCACTGTATAGTTATACTCGTTTAATGCCAATTTTTTGTTTTTTTTGTGCCCTAGGTTTGAATTAGTTCACTACAAATGTCAAATATGCCAAAAGCCTTGGACCCATTTTCGGAGTATGGGGAGGCTGTTGGTGGGGCAAATCAGGCATATATATCATGCAACTTGTGTGGGACCAAGATGTCAGGAGGGATTACACGATTGAAATACCATCTGGCTAAACTCTCTGCATATGATGCAGCAGATGTGATGCCTTGTATGGTTTCTAGTGCAGAGGTTATACAAAAAGCTCGTGAAGCAATTGCTGAACAAGACAGAAAGAAAGCTGCTAGGGAGAGGCCAATGGTCTCAGATAGATAGCTGCTAGTTTTATTTGTTTTGCAACTTTTGCTACATATAAGTTTATAACTCATGATGATGAAATACTTTTAAACTTTTATATATGTGATGTTGTTTTGTTTGAGTCCTTGATTGGACAATTATCACTATCAGGGATCAGCAGGATATGTGATGTTATTTTAATTTTTGTTTGAGTCCTTGATTGGACAATTATCAATTTATCACTATCAGGGATCAGCAGGATTTGGTATCGCCTTTGAAGTTTGATGTATCATTTCTATTTGACATCATATATATCAGTGTTTTCTTCATATTTATGTGCCAATGTGTTTAGTTCATGTTGTTATTGCTTTATATGTTTAGAAATCTGAAAAAAATGAATATATTATGCATTTTTTATGCTTGCCGATATTTGCCGATATTTTGCCGATATTTTCGCCGATATTTCCGATAAGATATTTTCCGGACCCTCGCCGATATTTTCCCGATACCGATATTATCAACACTGGTTTTTATCAATAACTCCAGGGATAACAGTACGCTGGGAGGTAGGAAGATCATCATCAGGAATAAGGGAATAGATGGACAGGACCCGAACTGAGATAAGATTCCATATAGGTGTTATGTTACTGAAAATAAGCTTGTTCCTAGCAAGCCAAATGGCCCAGCAGACAAGGATAGGAATATTTCGAGCCTTAAGTGGCCTGACCATCGACCACCAAGTATTCTAGGCCTCCTGAATAGAATTGCCTTGCCATCGGGTGGGTAAGGGAAGAGACGAGAGGAGCAGACCCCAGAGATCCATTGTGACAAGACAGTGTAAAAAGAGATGATCAATGCTTTCAGAGTTTTGATGACATAAACAACACCACGAAGGTCCATTAAAGGAGCGTTTCTTAAGGTTATCCCCAGCGGGGGTTTTGTTTCGGAGAACAGTCCACGTGAAGAGTTGAGAGCGGGGGGGGGTGCTTTCATCTTCCACATTATGCTCCACCACCTCTCATGAACTGGTGGTCGATAAGCATAAAATATTACAGGGCATCCATCCTTAGGGGTATAATTGTTGTGCTTAGCCTTTGCCCAAATCAATTCATCGTCCCCTTAGATAATCCTGACATGTGATTTGGTGAGGGCGTTAATGTAGTTAAACCAATCTTGATGCCATATATCTGGAATGTCTATGTTGACACCTAATCATCAGTATTGGGTGAATATAATGTAAATAAATAAATAAGTAATATGAACAATCATCGGGAGATGAAGTGAACAGTCTCTCCCTCATGTATATAATGAAGACCTACCTGAAGGAATTGAATATACAAATCAATTTTGCTTTGAGGAGTTACTGCCTGGTCTGACATGGTATCAGAGCCAGCTCCCAAAATAGTTGTAACTCCCTTTTGCCTACTGCTCTCTGTCCATTGTCTACTATGCTCTCTGTCCTCTCTGTCTACTGCGCAGTCTGCTCACTGCCTCTCTGCGTGCCTACTGTGCAGTCTATCTACTGTTCTTACTGCCTAAATTCAGAAAGCGTTGAGAGAGGGACGGCTTCAGAACTGGAATATTGTCTCCATGACCGTGAGAGTAAACCATTCCGCCCTCTGATCCAAAATTACTCTGAAGAACACTCTCCTCTGCGGAACTGTGGTGAACCCGTGAAGCATTATCTCCATTGAAGATGTTTCGTTGGAATAGCTCTGGTTGTTGCGTGGCCCCAAGAGCCATCGTGAGGCTGTCAAATTGAGCTCTGCGTAAGCACACCTGCGTTGATGTCAAAGCACACCAAGTTTATTGAGTGTTGATGCTGGTATATATGTTGAGTTTTTTGGCTGTACGATTGAAGTTTTTTGGCTATACGCTGATTGTATTAATGCTGTTTTGGAACGCTGATTCATGGTATGTAAAATATGATTAATACCATACGTTGAACACTGTTCATGGCATATGTTAAATGCATATGTAAGTTGATTTGAGCCATGCGTTGAATGTACATGGTGTGCGTTGAATATTGAATTGTTTTGGTACGCGGCGCCACTCTGATGAAGCGCTGTCCTATGATGTAAGTTGAGCCCTGATTTTTGTGAGTTGAATACACTGCCTATGAAGCGCTGTCCTATGCCTGATTTTGTGCATGTTTTAAAATCGCTGCTGTGTGTTAAAGTTTTTTGAAGGGTTGCATTGGGTGATCAATGTAACCGATATATATTTTGAATAGTGCCGATATATATGCCTTGGGTATTGACATTTGCTGTCAAGTTGAGTTTGTTGTCCAGTCATATCAGAACTATATTTTTTTCCCATTAAGAGTAAAAGTTTTGCAGCAGAAGTTTTTTTGTTACAGTATGCATTCAATCATATCCATCGTGGGAATAGTTCTCACTGGCAAAGAGAACTATCCTGAGTGGGCCCAGATGATAAAACACACGCTCATTGAGAGTTGTGGAAAGGAGTGTGTGTTGGAGACGGAGACAAAGAGCCAGAATAGCGTACATCACACAAATAGGTCGTCATTTGGGAAAACAGAGAAGAACAAAACTTATGCATTAATCGTAGCATTTGTAAATGAAGAGGTGAGTCGCCATATTTCACCATTTTCAATTGCTTTTGAAGCCTTACAAAAGCTGAAAGAACTCTATAACTCACATTCTGCACTTGAAGTTGTTCAACTCATGATTAAACTCTTCACTCTTGAACTGAAAAATAACGATCCTCTTGCTCTTGCATCCGAAGTAAAGTCTATAATGCATGGTATCAAATCCACTAAGGTTGAATTGGATATTCCTCTTATCGCTTTTCTCAAGGCACTTTATCCTACTTAGTCCAAGTATCTCGAGTCATTGCAAGCAAATGGAAATCTCAAAGATATTACCTTTGACTCTCTTGTGAAAAAGTTTGCTGAAAGAGAGAAAGCTTTTAGAAAGAAGATAGCCCCTGAATCTTCTGAAGAGGCTGTGTGTCTTGCTCATAAAGAAAAGCATCCTGCTCAAGATTCTTCAAGAGGAAGAGGTGGTCGAAGAGGAAGAGGAAGATATTTCAGAGGCAGGGGGGGTAGACACTCTCAAGGAGAAAACACAGATTTGCACTGCATACGCTGCAAAAGAAATGGATCACATGATGCCTCTACATGCAAGTTACCATGGGACAAAATTGAGCAGCAAAGAAACCAACAGAAAGGTAAAACTGATGATACAGACAAAGGTAAAGCAGCTGAATCCGCTCACTATGTTGTGGCACAATGTAATATTGGAGTAAACGAAGATTTATTTAATGCTTCACTTGCTTCTTGGAAAAATGATTGGTTGCTTGATTCAGGAGCAACCTGCCACATGACTCATAGAGAAGATTTTTTTGAAGAATTTATTGACAATGTTGATGGAGTAGTATACTTTGCAGACCAATCAAAAATCAAGCCATCAGGGCTTGGCACAATCAGGGTTCGATTGCTTGGTCTTCTAGACTTTCTTCTACATCATGTTCTCTATTTCCCACAGCTGAAGAGAAACTTGCTGTCCTTGGTCCACATCCGCCAGCAAGGTCACTCCATTCATATGTTTGATGACAAGCTTGAGGTGAGAAAAGCATCTAACCACTCACTTGTCATGAGGGGAATAGAAGAAGAAAGGCTTCTCAAGCTGCAAGGAACCTCTGCTCGTGCACAACATTTCTCATACAATTCTCATTATGAAGAAGGTACACTTCCATCAAGTTTATTATGGCATGCTAGATTTGGACATTTGAACTATGACAACCTCCGCTTGTTGAAGAAAAATGGTGTTGCTGGTTTGCCTACAATTCCTATGAAACTTAAGCAATGTGATGCTTGCATTCTAGGAAAGCATAGCAAACAGTCTTTTCATGATTCACATTCAAGAGCACATAGAAAACTTGAACTCATTCATTCAGATTTATGTGGTCCAATGCCTGTTCCTTCTGCAAATGGAAATAAATATATGATGACATTTATTGATGACTACACCAGAATGTGTTGGGTTTATTTATTGAAGAACAAATCTTATGCTTTTCAAACATTCAAGAACTTTCATAAATGGATTGAAAATGATGCACAATCGCATATTGGGTCTATTCACACTGATAATGGAAAAGAATACACATCAAATGAATTTGAAAACTATCTTCGCCAACATGGGATCAAACATCAAACAACTGTGCTTTATAATCCCCAATAGAATGGTGTAGCTGAAAGAATGAATAAGACAATCTTAAATATGGTACGATCCAAGATCTTCTTCAAAAATGTAAAGATAATGTTTTGGGTTGATGATGTTCTATGTGTTGCATATATAAAGAATAGATGTCCATCTAATGCTATTAGAAACAAGACTCCATATGAAATGTGGTATGGACATGTTGCTTCGGTAAAGCATCTCAGGGTCTTTGGTTCCACCTGTTATGCCGTGATACCAAAGGTACATAGAAACAAACTTGGTGCTAGAAGTCGTAAGTGTATCTTCCTGGGGTATTCAAACACCTCCAAAGCATATCGTCTCTATGACGAAGTAAATAAAAAGTTTGTTGTATCTAGAGATGTAATTTTTCTTGAATCATCCAAAACTGACAATGTTGTTGAGCGACAACTTGATCGCTTGGATAGATTCGCAAAAGCAAAATTATTTCAAGAATTTGATAATCAAATTCCACATCTTGAAGGGGGGATTCCTGTACTAGATCAACATGTGGAATCTTCTTCTGAAGAACACTCTCCCCCGCATGAAACTCCAACAACGGATGATGCTTTAAGTGATGTGATTGATAGAATTGGGAGACTCAATCTTGATTCATTCCCAACTCAATCAACGGAGTAGCCTGGACCATCTGAGAAAGGTCCCCCAAAGTGGCTGACAAAGAGACTTGAAAGTGTTCATCCTAATGAGGTTGGAAAGACAGGAACTAGAAATTCAAACCGGCAAAATGGAGGTGATGTAGATGACTCTAATTCACCTGTTGATATGGATGTTTCTTATGATTGTGAATTGAATTTGTCTACAGATTTTGAACTAACTTCCTTCAAAGAAGCCGCTTCTCATGATGAATGGAAAGAAACGATGCAAAAGGAGTATGATGCCCTCATAAAGAATGGCACTTGGAAGCTGGTTGATCCTCCATTAGGAACCAAACCAATTGGCTGCAAGTGGGTCTACAAGAACAAGTATAAAGTTGATGGCTCACTTGACAAGCACAAAGATAGGCTTGTGGCAAAAGGTTTTGCACAGAAGGAACGGGTCAATTATGAGGAGACTTTTGCCCCCACAGCAAAATGGGCTACCATCCGGACACTCTTTGCCCTAGTAGCTCAGAATGGTTGGAAAGTCCATCAAATGGATGTAAAAACTGCTTTCTTGAATGGAGATCTAAAAGAGAATGTTTTTATGTGCCAGCCTGAAGGATTTGCTGTGAAAGGACATGAACATAAAGTACGCAAACTTGTGAAGTCTTTGTATGGCCTCAAACAAGCACCGCGAGCCTGGTATGAAAAACTAACTAAGCATCTTCTGAAACTCAATTTCAAACATTATGATCTTGATGATGCAACTTTATTTGTCAAGAAAGTTGGCAAAATAGTTGTATATATTGTAGTATATATAGATGATCTTTTGATGACAGGGAACAATGAAAGCTACATTGCATCCATAAAGAAGGAATTAGGGAAAGGTTTTGAAATGATTGATTTGGGCTATGTTCATTACTATCTTGGTATTGAAGTAACCCAACATCTGGATTCTGAAGTCCATATTTCTTTCTCAAAAGAAATACATTGGAGATCTGTTGAACAAGGTTGGCATGACAGAATGCAATCCTCTTACTACTCCAATGGAACAAAACTTAAAGCTCACATCTATTGAAGGAAAAGAATTTGAGGATGCAACAAAGTATAGACAGCTTGTAGGAAGTCTCAACTACCTAACTACTACCAGACCAGACATTTCGTTTGCTGTTGGAATCCTCTCCAGGTTTATGCAAAAGCCTTGTGAGGGACATTGATCTGGTGCAAAAAGAGTTCTAAGGTACTTGAAGGGAACTCAAGACTTTGGAATCAAGTATACACAGGTGGACGACTTCAGCTTGATTGGATACTCTGATTCAGACTTCGATGGAGACAAAGAAACTGGGGTATCTACTTCAGGATATGCTATGAGTCTTGGATCAGGAGATGTCTCCTGGAGATCACGCAAACAATCAGTTCCAACAGATTCCACAACAAAAGCAGAATACGTGGCAGCAGCTGAAGCAACAAAAGAAATTGTGTGGCTCAGGAAAATTCTTGAAGATTTGCAGGTAAAACAAGTACAATCAACTCCACTCATGATTGACAATACCTCTGCAATAAAGTTGGCCAAGAACCCAAAGTTCCATGATTGAACGAAGCACATCAATACTAAATATCATCTGATTCGACATCATGTTGAGGCCAAAACAATCCATCTCCATCATTGTTCCACTAATGAGCAAATTGCAGACATCTTCACCAAAGCACTTAGAAGAGAAAAGCTTGAACGATTCAGAATGATGCTTGGACCCACCAACATCCCTTTAGATTAAGGGGGGAATGTTGACACCTAATCATCAGGATTGGGTGAATATAATGTAAATAAATAAATAAGTAACATGAACAATCATCGGGAGATGAAGTGAACAGTCTCTTCCTCATGTATATAATGAAGACCTACCTGAAGGAATTGAATATACGAATCAATTTTGCTTTGAGGAGTTACTGCCTGGTCTGACAGTCTAGTTGGATAGCTAATTTCCAGGCTTCAGAAAAGAGATTGGAGTTCTCAGGATCTACAATCTGATCAAGATGTTTGATGCCTGTATTGGATAGATATGTAATCAATTCCTGTGGTAGACTGTATGCGTTGCCACTTCCTGTCCAGGAGTCCAGATCAACTCTGACAGAGGTACCTGACCTAATTCGCCAGGTTAGCCCATCACGTATATATGATATAGAATTAAGAACTGCTTTCCAGATAATCGAGATGCCAGTCCTGCTCTAAGAGGGTAGTCTAATCCAATCCAGAATACAGAGGGGGTAAATGTATTTTTGGAGGACAACCTCAGTCCATAGACTACGAGTTGTGAGAATCTGCCACCCCAATTTGGCTGCAAGAGCAGAGGAGAAATGAGTCAGGATTTTTAAACCCCACCCTCCCCATTTCTTAGGGAGGGCAATCAGCTCCCAACAGACCCATGCATATATTCGTCCTTCTTGACTTCCCTTCCATAGGAATCTGCAACATAGTTTTTGAATTCTCATAAGGATTCCCGTTGGGATCCATGCCAAGGACATCCAGTAGACAGGAGTAGCTTCCAAAACAAATTTGATGAGTACAAGGCGACCGGATCTTGAGAGGTATTTATGATGCCAGATATTGAGTCTGCGCTCAATCTTTGCCACCAGCCATATCCAATCTGCAATTCTGTAATGCAGAGGCTTTAGACAAAACCCAAGGTACTTGAGTCCATCATCCATAGATTGTAAGGTAAAGGGGAATAGTAACATAATTAAATATAAATCAGTCAGATCCTCAATACTCCAATTAAGGAAAAGAAGGACATCGTCTACAAATAATAAGTGTGTCAATGTGCAGTCGTTGGTGATCTTGATGCCTTGTATGCGCCCCGAGCGACATTCTTCAAATATAAGTCTACTAAGGCCTTCCATGATAAGCAAAAATAGTAGTGGAGAGAGGGGACATCCTTGTCTGAGTCCCCATTTTGCATGAAAAAATGGAGAAGCTGAGCCATTAATAAGAACACTGAAGGATACCTTAGTAATACAACACATTATCCAATTGATGAACTCCGGAGGAAAACCCAAATGTGTTAGTAGCATTCTAAGATATAGCCAGCTTGCACGATCAAAAGCTTTAGAAAGATCAACCTTTAGAATCATACCTTTCAATCTCTTTGTCTTGATAGAGTGGAGAACCTCTTGTGCTGTACCAATTGCATCATGTATCTGGCGATTATTGAGGAATGCAAATTGCTCAGGTGAGATATGTGCTGAGAGGATGGGTCGAAGGCGGTTGGCAATGATTTTGGCCATTATTTTGTAAATACAATTGCAGAGCGAGATTGGTCGAAAATCATTGAAGGATTCAGGACAGTTTGTCTTCGGTATGAGGGCAATAAAGGTGGAGTTGAAGGCATCATACATGCGACCCGAAGTATGACAATCCTCGATAATGCTAAGAAGATCCTCCCCAAGTATATCAAAAAAGGCTATATAAAACTCCACAGGCCATCCATCAGGTCCGGGACTCTTGTCCTTCTTAAACCATTTAAGTGTGGACTCTAGTTCCCCCATCGAGACTGGCTTAAGCAAATCCTCAACATCCTCCTGATCCACATAGTGGGGGAATAAACGAGCCACTCTTATGATTTCTGCCAACGATGCATTACGCGGAGCCCTATATAGATTCCAGAAGTGTGATGAGCCGAGAGAGGCCAGATGTTGAAATGATTGAACCCACTGTCCCTGATCATTTGTCATCTGCCAAATAATATTGATAGCACGACGACCATTGGCAAATTTATGATAGAATTTTGTATTGTCATCCCCTTCTTTCAGCCATATAGCTCTGCTTCAGAGTCTCCATGATTCTTCCATGTCCTTCAATATTTTATCCTGATCAGCAACAAGAGAAGTGAGATGTGTCTTAAAATCATCAGACAGATAGCCTCTTCCATGCTCATCCTCTAGGCTTGCAATCTCATATTCAATTGTTTGAAGGGATTCATCATCATGCAATCGTTTGTTATGGGCCCAATTCATAGAAATACGCTTGAGGCTGATGAGATTATGTGAGAACCCCTCCGATATGTTTCGTCTCAAGTTGGGAGGATTGGCCTTCCAATAGTCAGATACAAGACGGATATACTCTGGATCCTTCAACCATGTTGCATTGAATTTGAAAGGTGCTTTGGGCTTGTGATCATGGCCACTGATTTCAAGATATATGGGGGAATGATCTGACATACCCCTCGATCCAACCCACTGTCTGTAATTACGACACCTCCCTAATAATCTCTCCTTGATAAGGAAGCGATCCAATCTTCGGGCCAGCATTGCATCCCCTGTCCTTTTGTTCCTCCATGTCGGCTGTAGTCGAGCCAAGGGGATATCAATTAACCCATGCTCCTCAAGGAGGGATTCAAATGTATCGGATAGGGAATCAATCTGTGCATTGTGTCCCCATGATTCAACATATCCAATTGAAAAATTAAGATCACCCCCCAAAATGATATTATCAGCTTGGAGGGGACCTGATCGGAGGAGATGTTCCTAGAAGGTGACCCGGTTGTGGCAGGGACCATATACATTGATCAACCGAATGTCTAAGCATAGATCAAATGAATAAATGTCCGCCCCAATGTATCCAATCCCTCCCCAGATATTGGATAATTTGACCTTTCTAGGATTGAATCCCAATGCGATGCCTCCAAATCTCCCATTCACATCCAAAGCATGAAATTGCCAACTGGGAATCAGTGATTCAAGGGTTGGGATAATGTGATCAACTAGCTCGAGTGTCTCCTGTAAAAAGATTACATCCACCCTCTCTGTATTCAAGAGTTTGCAAAAGGCTAGTTTTTTGATGGGACTAGCTAGCCCTCGGCAATTGAAAGAGAGCCACTTCATTGGGGGGAGGACACCAAGGTGTTCTGTGCTCTAAGAACCTGATCAATAGCTAGTTGACGACCAACAACCACATTAATACCAACTTGTAAAATAACTTTTGAAATAGAGGGGTGGCCCTGAGATGGTTTCAAAGGCATGGGAGGGGAGATAAAACCAATACCACAAGAATCTTGGATTGGAGGGCGGTAGAGGGATCGAAGGTTATAGGAGTGGGAGCGAATAGAGGAGTCCAATGCCTCCGAGGATGAATCCGATAGGTTGTGCTCCGGGAAGGAGGGAGGGCTACAAGAAAAGATCGGGGAGGGTTTATTCAAGGGTCAAGTCAAGGAGGGGGGAGAAGATACAGATGCAAAACTACAATGAGATGCAATGGAGAATAACACAGAAGCAGAAGATGTAAGGGAATTGACAAAGGAGCAGAGATTGGAATTACCCGAAGAAAGCGCAGCAGCAGTCGTCGCCCGTGCCCTGGTGAGAGGAGGCGAGGGAGGCCTAAAATGGGATGTGCCGCATTTCTTCTTGCGAACCTTTGCAGTAGTGACTAGTACAGTGCTTGAGGGAGCAGGACGATTTTGAGCATCTGTGACGTTCTCCTGGTCCATTGACTGATGATCTGTAGCAGAGGTATTCTTTACCAGAGGGCATTCCTTGTAGAGCTGCCCGACTTTGTGGCAGCATCGACATCGGAAGGGTACCCCTTCGTAGTCCAGAATTTGTATGCGAGTGAAATCCTTCCAATCGAGAGTGATCTGTTTCTCTAATCCTTCCCTAGTGTCTAGATGAACCAATATCCGAGCCAGGGACATGTTACTAGATGAAATGTATGATTTATCATGATCTAGATAAGTACCCAGGGCGTTGCCAATGTGCTTGAATATGTCATCAGACCTAAAATGTAAGGGCAATCCGGGGGAGTCTTACCCAAAGGGGTCCAACTCCCAATTGTTCCCTCTCCAGATCAAACATAGGGCTCCATCTCTTGAGCAGAACCGGGGTGAGCTCGATGTGCCAATACTTGGAGAGTACCCATGATGTGTAATCAGCCCTCTGGAAGCATAGGGCGAACTGCCTGCCAAGGTGGTGATAGTTAGAAGTTCTAATAGAATGTGCCCCCAAATCTCCGAGATCCACTGTTGAAGCCTGGCTGATGAGTATGTGCGACCCCAAATGCGTCCAACCAGGACCCGGTCCGCAATGTCTACAACTTCCCCCATTTGAATACCCTCCCCAAAGTAGAGAGATACGTCCTGATTCTTTGCCTTAACACACTTGGATTTCTTTCCCTGCTTTACTTGCTTGCCGTGCCGAGCTTCCAAGGAGGGTTCAGGTGGAAGTTCCTGTTCTTCCGCTCTCTGGTCAGTATCGCCTACCTTCGGACAAGATGGAGTCCCTTTGAAGAAGCCGGAAGAGGGGGGGCCAGAAACGAGGGTATTCGGATGGGATGAGCAAGGACCATAGGGTAAATCCGAAGGGTTTTGTTCTGGCACAGAGGAAGAGGGGTAGGTCGAAATGCCAACAGGGGGAGAAATAGTATAACCCGATGGGTAATAAGAGGGATCAGGGTCTATACAGGAGGCTAGGAAGTGTAGGGATGCCGGAGAGGGAGGAGGGGTAACAAAATACGGCCAAGGGAGGGGACATCAGGCAAATGGTCGAACGGACACAAGGGGCCAGGATTTGATAGCAAGGGCATGGAAACCGCCAGGGGGAAGCCGTCATGGGAAGCAGGTAGTGAAGACAATGACACATCCATTATCACGGGGGGGGGGGGGTGGTTGTCCAAATGGGAACCGATGCAAAGGGATCTTCTGAGTAGTCCACCTGATCCATCTCCATATTCCATAACTGACAAACCACGAGATGTCCGCGCTAGCTGCCAGGACAGTCAGTGATGCAGGAAAGCGCCAGGGAGACCATGATGGATAAGTTGGAGACGATAGTGAGCAGGCAGGGAGCGTGACCGGGGAAAACGGTGCAGAGAGACCTAGAAAAAAAACCTAACCCGCCTCAATGCAGGTTTGAGGCTGATGCAAGCGCTCTATCTGTTCAAGACTTATTATTACGCTTTCTCTTACCTTATTGTCTCACTCACCAAGCTATAATGATGACTATTCCAAGCCCTTATTTTCTCCACAGGTCCGAGGTTTGGTTACTAATAGACCGAGCTACCATAGTCAGCAAGTCGAGGTTCAAGTGCTAAATCCAAGATCTTTGAGCCCTCCTCACATGTTCGAGCTATTGAGAGAAGGACTGTGGATACCCAAAAACCAACAAATTTACCACAGGTTTGATGTTTCAACAATGCCAAGGTTGCAGGTCTGAGGTAATGATCACAGGTGCAGATCCGACCGTCTTTTCTGGTCAATAAACCGAGCTTCAATAGGTAAGTGTCCACTGTTCCACGTTAGGTTTGAGCCTGAGCCTCCACGGTGACTAAACCTTGTAATTCCGAGTAGATCTGACCTCCTTAAATATAGATAACTGAGTTTCTTTACAGGAGACTGTCCGAGCTAGAGGACAAGGCTGTCTTACTGTTCGTTGTGTTTCGAGTTGGAAGGATAACCCATTAAAAAATTTGCCCAAACTAAATCTTCAATGGCCTTCCTTGGCCTTTGTCCTCCTTCTGTCCTCTTATACGAATTGATCACCGAGTTGATGAGTAGAATGACGAATTCAAGACTTATATTTATACACTTTTTTGTCCTCTAATGAAAAGACACGTCCCTTGGCCAAGGGTCATGAGCCTACACAAGTCGGCTTGGACATTTTGACAGTTTTCAAGATGTAAATTAAAAAAAATTATTTCTCTATTGACAGGGAATTTTAGGGCATATAAATATTCATTGGAAAGCCTTGACCTTCTCTAGAAGCTGGTGAAGAGATCTTAAAAAAATAATATCCCCATGACACAAAAACATATTTTTTGTGTGGTTGTTTGTCATATAGCATGAGATAGATTTTTGGATTGTCACCAAAGATGAAATATTCATCCTTGAATGCCCCAAATTCATGAACGCTTGTACATGGGCCTTCCAAAATTGTTCCTTAAATGCTCTTCATTTGCAAGGTTAGCTAGGCATCATTCATGTGTGTAAGGCTTCATATTCATTTAGTATTTTTCATGCATGTAGCATATGAATCTAGAGTGTCATATTGCATTTAGGGTATCTTTTACATCTTCTACAAGGGTTTCATGTGTTTTCCATTTATAGGTCATCATGTAGTCAAGTATCTAGGGTATGGGCATTAGGGTTTCATCATGCATGTAGTGTGCATTAGGTCATGCTCCAAAAATCTAGGGAATCACTTTTCAGACTTCTTGTAGGCTACTCCAATGACTATTTTTTGACATAAATGCACAACATTTAAGGTTAGTGTTTCCATTATCTTCAACTATATTAATTGCCCTAGGGTTAACATCATATTGACTTAAGTGATTCTAGGGTTTGTCATCATCAATGACACATAGGGCTAGCTTCAACAATGCTGGACATGACATCATATTGACATCAATGACAACCTTATCGAACACAACCACTCATCCCTCTGCTTGTAAATAAGACGAATCGCCTCCAAAATGCTCCCAAACCCTTTGCTATTTGCTTCGACACACCCACAACAAGAGAGACAGAGAAAAGTGAGGGAGAAATGACCCAAAACCGGCCTTTATGGGACATCAAATCAAGGGACACGTGTTCTAGAATAAGGACACAATGGACTTGTTCCTCGGACAGGATTGGGACACGATCGGATGCGATTGGAGGACAAGAGTTCCACCGAATCTTGTCCGATTTGATTGATTCAAGAGACGTAGAGGGTTTAGGACGAATTCGGTTTCTTAGGATCACACAAAATCTTGTTTGGAAACATTTTTAATAATTGTGATTGGCATCTTATAACTTTGTGGCTATTGATAAGTGGATAAATTGATCTAATTTGTTAAAGCATCTTGTGGATTAATCTATAGTTGAATCTTGCACTTATATCTTTAAGCACTTATCTTGTTTAAGATTGTTATCTCATATTTGTTAAGTATTATTGCTATAAGAAAATTCACATTAAATACTTAAATAAAATAAACAAATCTTAACTCAAGATAAATTTCACTCATAATCGTTGCATAAGCATCCTAGGATTTAGTTTGCATTAATAAACTTACCTCCAAGCATAAGCTTGGTTGATAGACTCTTAGGGAAACCCTTTTCCAATTAGCTTGAGGGATTCAACTCTTCTTAGTGGTTGACACAATGACATTGCAGTCATCAGAGCTACAGTCTTTGTAGCGCCAAGGCACGGGGTGGGTGGAACATAGGGGGAGGTATCGTTAATCAAGCCATTGCCTGCCTAGGCATTTAAGCTAAAAATAACCAACACCCCTGCATCACACCTAGCTCTTAGGAATTGCATATCATATAGGATAGTCTATCATATTAAGCAATGGGTGTCCATCCGGTTACTTGGTTTCAATTTATAATAAACAAGAATTGTGACTTCATAAGGCATTGGTCTCATCTGAAAATCTAATCCAATCATTAATCTTGCTAAATTCTACTAAGTAGCTAGGCCACTCATATGTGTCTCCCAAGCAAGTTGGTTCCGAACTTGTTTTTTTTCACCTCATTCCATAGGGACTACCCCCCATACCCTATTGTTGGGAGACAACTAGAACGGAGTGGGTGGGGATCAGAGTGACAACCCCTGCCCTGAGTGGTTGTCGTGGTGCCTGTACAATTTGGGTGACAACATGACCCATAAATAATGTATACCATCATGTAGGTCATTGTAAGTATCTTGTTAATTTTTCAGTGTTCTATGTTGTTACAACTACTTTAGCCCAATTCTAACTTCAATTAGCAATCAATTCAATCTTTCAATAAACAATAGCAATTGTAGATAGAACAGTAAATGCAATGAGCAATAAGAGACAATCAGAAGCAGTGACGAGATAACAAGATTGGTTGAAGTCCAAGAAAAAACCCCACAAAGGGGAAACATAAAATGTTCAATATAGAGTACAATGATCCAATTCAACAATGAGTCAAAGTCAAACCTTTGACCCCAATAGACAAATCAATATCCAACCAATGATGAGCCTCCAAAGTCAGTTTTTGGTCAACTGTCAAAGTCTGCAATTCTGTCCAAGTCAACAGCAGTCAAAGGTGCCCTAACCAGTCAAAGTCAATGGTCAAAATAGTCCTCCAAGAGGCCGATCAACAGTCCATAAACTCGGCCTTCAATGCTGGCCAAATAGAGGTCAAAACAGTCCCAAACAAAGCAGTCAAAATTGGTCAACAGAGAGAGAGAGCTGCGGTCAACTTTCTGCAGTCAAACCCTGTGGTCAACATAGGTCAAAGTGCTCAGATTTCCTTGGTTCCTGTGCCAAACAATGTGGCCTATCCAAACAGTATTTCTCTAAGAAAGAGCGAAGTTGAATCATATCCAAATCACTAAAGTCAACGCTGGTCAAAGTCTTTAGCACAGAAAAGTCAATGCAGAAAATTGGAGAGCTGCCAAGGATCCTCACATGTGTGAAAATGACACTGCCTCAGACCTGTACGAACCAATCAAATTTGGAGAGAGAAGAAGAGAAGAGTTGATGTGATGCCAAATGAGGTGTGCCTCAACTTGTATTTATATGCGTTGGAGGGGTGCCAATTTTGCTTCTAGGTCGACTTGGACATTTGTGCCATTGTGGGTTTTCTCATCAAAAATATATTTTTCCTTAACCAAATTGAGTGCTTCTAGGGGCAATTTTGGGTCTCTCTGAATGAGGAATTTTGTCCAATGAAGGGAATTTATCCGAGCTGCCAAATTAACATATCTCTCATGTGTTGTATACAGTATTACATATTCAATATGTTATTTTAGTCTGTATGTTTTCTTGTATGTTATCCTTTTTATTTTAGATATTCAGTTTATGAGCCAGAGTTTTCATTTCGTATTTAGTAAATGAACTTTGTTTATTTTAGTGGATATCTTTGACAAGCTACCATGTTTTTGGTCATTTATGCATTACAAATTTACATGTACAGTTTCATTAACGTCACTGGTTAACAGTGGGCATCAACAAACTCTAATGTTTATTCCTTCAAAGTTTGACTTTTATGCTGTTGTCTTCTATGATTGCTATGATTGAAACTATCTGAATGGCTGATTACAATCCATAAAATGAAGTATTTATTTTTGGTAATAAATATGTGCCATCTCTTATTCCTGATGAGCCTGGCTCTTATTTGAATTGAAGAACTGTGCCAAAGGGCCACCAAAGAAGGTTATGGCAAGTATGTTATATTATTGTCTCCTGATGTAAGAATGTTTCACCCTTCAATAGAAAACACGAAGTTGATGTTGCGAAGATGGCAAGTATGTTATTTATTGTCTCCTGATGTAAGAATGTTTCACCCTTCAATAGAAAACAGGAAGTTGATGTTGCGAAGATTCAAGCACAATTTTATGTTCATTTGTTTTCCATTATAAGTGATATATCTTCATACTATGTTCATATGCTGCTAAAGTATTAGCTAAATTAAGGGATATCACTTCCATAACTAATATTTGTTTTGGAGACTAGTTATTTCTGTTTGAATTACATCGATTCACTAATGTTCATGTTAATAAAGGGAAGACTATCACATTTGATTGAAACCTTTCCCTTGTACTCTTGTTGTAAGTTGAACTTGAACCTTTCTGAAATAATTTCCTTCCTAAATTGTGGGTGCTCTTCCTGAGTTTTATTATAAATTCCTTTTGAGTCTTGAATGAGGATATTGCAACCTTCTTTTCTGTCTTATCCTTGAATATTTCGGATGACTAGAATCCAGTATATTGACAGCAGATGTATTCTCCTCATCTTTTTTATTTTTTGGTTTTCTTCACATCTTATTGCATGTCTTGTAAAATATGTGCAATTTTTTTGCAGTGCTATGCAGCAGAGCTGAAAATGTTAGCAATTTCATTCAGGCTGATGCTATTTTTGGTCCTGTAGGTACATCTCTTTTACAAAAGTTTCAAGTTTATTTGACATCTAATTGAAAATGAAATAAAAGCAGTGCTTACCCTTCCCCATAATCCTTGGAGAAAGGAACTGGTTCAATAGATCTTAGTTTTTCTTTGTTCTGGGGCAATTACAAGCTTATGCCCGTAGAAGGGTTTCTTCATCTCTTGGAATCATCCAACTATGATATGCTTTTGTAGTGGGATCCCATTGATATCTATTTCATTATAGGTTTATTAATTTATTAGATATTTATGAACTTGTGTAAGCACAGCAATTTGTGGTTTTTGTTAAGGACTTTTGTTTATGACCACAATGGTGGATTTTGTTAATAATGGTCATCTAGATTATTGATGTAGGGCAGATTGATGAAGTCACTACAAGACTTAGTCTAAATCATGCTGTAGTTTTATATTAATGAATTAAATAATATTTTTGTCATTTTAAGGTTCATGCTTCTAGGGTTTATGCAGGTAGAATTTTTGTCATTCCTTTACTATATAAGGACACGTTCTTTGCATTTTATAAACTGTATTTCAATCTTCAAAGTTCTGTTATGTTCTTGGTTTATTTTTGTTATATGTATCAGATCAATAGTGAGGGGAAGTCAAAGCAGGGCAATGTCACACCTAAAAAAGGAGGTGCATCTCTGTCTTTGGTTCTTGAAGGTGGCACACTTGGCATATCCTACTAGATCGTAGTTTATGGTGACTTGTCTCTATTTGGAGTTGATGGGAGCCGACTTGGAGCTGTGCCAAAGGGATCTTGGGTGAGTGCATTCAATGATTGCATGTATACGGGGGGAAAATGATAATGCCATCTTGTAGATCCAAAAGGTGCTCTTGGTAGGACATCTTCGATCCCAGCCTCCAGGTTCATCAGAGACGAGGTCTAGGTGACCTGAATGTACAATTTTTAGATATCCTCTCTGATAGCCTGATTCAGTCCTTGTCTAATCAGAAAGAGATGACTTGGTTCATCAAGGGAGAATCTGAATGGGTGAAGATGCTTTGGTGAGATAGTAATTGACTGGAGAACCTGAGATGCCTCTGAGAGGTAGCCTTATGTATGACCTGAGGGAGAATCTTAAGAGATATCCTTTGATATGCAAAATGCAAGGTAAGAGTACCTCTCTCTCCTTATGGTAGAGTCTTTTAGAGATCAGACTTTATGAATGAAAGGGACCAAGTAGAAAATGACCTGGATGTGGAAAGGGGACATCAAACTCTACCTCAATGAAGGGCTGCGGGATTGTCTACTTACAGCAGACGATGCATCTGAGAAGCAAGGTCTGTACTCTCTCTAGCCTAGTCCACTCTGTCTAAAACAAGCTTGGTTCTCAGATCTTGGAGCCATAGAGAACTGTAGTTCTGATAATCACCTTCACGAGTTTGGTTGAGATGAGCAAGAATGGATCCTTTGCTCTTCGAGCCAGAGAAGGAGCTATTCTTCTAGGAAGAGAGAACAGCTGCTCTGGCGCTTTTCTGATTCCCGCTCGTCTGTATCGTTACCAGGCCCGATCGGCCTTACAAACCACTTGCTTGAAAGGGTCGGGCAGTATTATTAGATAAGGAGGGACCTCTAGAAGCACAGTCTCTCAATGAGGGCCAGGGAACCATACCCTTTCCTCAGTTGAGGCTGGAGGGCCTGCTGCAGATCAAAATGAGGACCTGTGAATTGTATGCCCAGTTAAGTGTAAACTGTGGTGGTCTCAATATCTGTCCCACAGAAGGAAGACTAAGTTAGTGTAAACTGTGGTGGTCTCAATATCTGTCCCACAGAAGGAAGACTAAGTTAGTGTAAACTGTGGTGGTCTCAATCTCTGTCTCAGGGAAGGAAAACTAAGTTTTTTTTTTGTTTGCAATTTTCTGAACTGGGTTTGTTCTGAAAAAAACAGACAATAGGGTCATATTTCTGTTCTTTTAGAGGGTTAGGTTATTCTACCCATTTTAAATCTACGTTTGATATTTTTGGAAATTTATTAAAAGTGTTTTTTCAAGAAATTAAAAGATATAAAGAACAACAAATGATAAAGTCAATTTTTGAAGAAAAGGGGTAAATTGCTTCTTTTCTGGATTGACCATGCATCTGTTACACTTCTCATAGCCATCGTACAATCGACAATAGGCATATGGATTGGCTGTTGTATGGGCCAACAACCATGCTACAACATACTGATCTGTTGTATAGACAACTGTTAAAAGCTCCAAGTCATATGATCCTGCTGTACAACACCCATACAGATGAAATTGACCATACAAATGCCAGAAAAGTTTTCTGCGGACTGTACAGACGCACAACAACAAAAAAAGAAATAATAAGATTGGTCAATTTCATCGTAATGTTGTAGATCTAGCAATTAATTGGCTAAATTTTGCAAATCCAGCAAATAATTGGTTGTAATTTGACAAATTGGGTAAGTAATTCTCCATTGTTTGTAATTTGTTGTTTTGGAAAGAAGGAATAGATCTATGCCTTTCCAACAGATTTGTAGCAAGAAATTTTCTCCTTATCTTCGTAATTTTTTATTGGGGAGGAAAATTGTACTTTTCTTGGGTGTAAGTCTCTATTTCAGTTACAGACTTGATTTTCAATCAAGTTTGGTTCTCTTGATAAGAGGTACGAACCATCTCTTAGTATGATTCTTATGAATTTTTCAGCTAAAAGGATGCTAGAAATAGCTAAAGTCAGTAGGAAATTAGTGTTGTTTTGCAGTAGTGGGAGGGAAAGAAAAGACCAAAGTGGTGGAACAAGACCTACAAGGATTCTCACTTGGAAGAGCTACTTGATATGAGCCAAGTGTTGAAATTCAATTGCTAAGATTGAATTTCTAACTCACACTGCCAATTTGAACAATTAGATCTTTAGTGCGAATTCCAAGAAATGACTGACTTAAGCAACAGAAACCATTCAACAAGAGACGAGATTAATGTGCTTATGTGAGTGAGCTTATTATTAGGTGCAAAATTGATTTTTTGAATATTATGAAACACACAAGAGAATAATATTAGTATTCTTATAATTTATTAGCACAATTGTCAAATTGCTCTAACAACTTAATGTAAACAATGCTTTCCACAATGAGCAAATTCTATCAATAGAGCATAAACAAGAGTAAGCTTTTCTGTTCCAATCACATCCAATGGGCAATAAATGGACTTTTATGACAGCTGTAAACAAAAAATGAGAGCAGCGAGCTAATCAATGCCAAATGGGCCAAAAATCATCCCAAAAGCTATCTCTTTTACTTGACTAAACAAGAGCACTTTAGATGAGGATGCAAACCATGAAAAAATGCTTATGTCACTGTTTATATCAGACCTTAGTATGCTTATGACAGTCAGTGATAATTCATAAAATGAGCCAAACAGTGAATATCTAATGAGTGCAAGTTGCTTGTTAATGTGTTTAGGCAATTTATCAATTAATTTTATGCCACTTATATGGATATTTTATCACTGTTGTCAAAAGATCAGAGGGCTATAAGTAAGACAGTGAGGTTTTGAGGGTTAGAAAAGACAAACCAATGGGCCTTTAGGACTGGTACAGGAATAGATAACTTACCAAAAATTCTTCCAAGCTTAGGACACCTGTAACCACAAAATTTTAACCCAAATTCGCTGCAAAAAAACACCAAAATATTAGCTCAGAAATCAGATGATCATCAAACAGTGAGTTAGAAAGATGTCAAGAGGGTCAAGGAAGGGCTAGACGGCCAATGTTAGGTTATATGAGGGAAACAACGGGGGGTAAAGGCCTAGATAGGTCTGTGGCTAAGGTAGCAGAGGGCAAAAGAGGCCTGTGGCCAAGGTAGGGAGGCCACTAGGGCCTGCCGCAAGTGTTGAAGAAAGTGTAACTAGGTTCGGTCATCATCAATATAATTTTGATCTTTGTACTTGCAAAAGAAAAGAAATATTACTTTTGTAAATTATAATAATGAGTTTCTTGCTCATTGCATAAGTCTAGCACGTGTTGAAGTGCTATAGGAAAGTCAAAGAGTCAAAAGAAAATTGAAGAGCTCTTCTTGAGCATATATGTAATGTATATGAGTCAACCTAGTGTCTAGATCAAGCCCTCCAAGACAAGCACAATCCTCTTAAAGAAGGCAGCAAGCAAAACGATGAAAGATGCAGTCATGTCGGCCTCAAATTGAATTAAATAACTAGAACAGTTATGTCGGCTCAAAAAGGAGACACATTGGTTCATTGACACGTCGGCTAATTATGGAGGACTAACCACTATATATACCCATTTAGGGTCAGTGTAAAAGTGCAGGAAAAACTCGGATTCTCTCTGTGATTTTCGGATGGTACAGCAAGTACAGGATCTCGGATATCTCTGAAAATTGTGGATGAAGTACAGGGTACAGTATTTCGGATAAGGTACAGGGTTACAGTGTTTCAATTGAGTACAAAGTACAGTATTTTGGATGAGTGCAGTATGTCTCTGCAATTTCAGGCATAATGATGGTGAAAGTAAATACAGTCATAAGGAATTCGATCAAGCATCTCTGTGTCTCACAGTAGTAATGATCACTGTCTCAACATAATTGTGATCCCACAATAAGACACTCTCAGCATACTGGACACCGTCATAATGGCAACCATGGTCTCGGTTATAATCCTAGTGAAAACAAGTTCATGATGCAGATCTCGGTACAGTGATAAAGACATATTATGAAGTCATGATGAAAAGAAGGTAGAGACCTCATTAACATGGTGATAACTTCAGGAGTGCAGTTATGATCTCGGGGAAGGCACAACTATGATGAAACAGTCATGATATCAGTGAATCTAAGAGCAGCTCTCGTTCATATGGAGATCTCGTGAAGACCTCAGTGAAGGTGCAGCAATGATGTTGCAGCAGTAATAAAGATCTCGGTGGTGCAGTAGTAATGGCCTCTGTGGTGCAGCGATGATGATGATCTCAGCAGTGACAAAGAAGAGGATTGGTGTCTTGGTCTTGGAGTGGCAAAACAGTTCAAGGGTCATGGTCTTGGTATTTGTCAATTGGAATCTCTATAAGAAGAATTATGTGCGGGTTTCCCTCTCAAAGAGTGAGAGGTTTTGGCCCTGGCAGAAAGCCAACATCTTGTGTTCTTGTCTCTTTTGTTTTGGTAGCTATTTGATGAAATAAGAAACACACACTCTAATGATGTCAAAGAGAAGATTGTGCTAATAAGGAAAAGTAAAAATGCCTCACAAATAGTTATCATTGTGAAGAAGAATCTTATTAATCTAATTGCCCTAGATTCTTCAACATGGTATCAGAGGTAAGGTGCTGAAGTCAAAGGAAGGGCAGCAAAGAGACAATCAAGGATCAAGTTTTAAGAAGGGTATCAAAGCAAGTTGAAGGTTTTCAAAAGGATCAAGATCTACATCAAACCCCAGATCAAGGAAGCAGTCTACAACAGCAAGAACTTTTGTCTCCATAGCCACAATCAAAAGGCAACCAAGACCTTCATCTAGCTGTCTGCAAAGCAAGGTAGCTTGAAGGACCTCAAGAACGAAGATCGCATCATCTTGGAGAAAGTCGAAACCCTAGAAGAAGTCCTGATCTATACTACAAAAGAAGGCAAAGCATATTGAAGGCAAGAAGGCATTATCATCTTCAAGGTTATAAAATCAAGCAAGGACCATCTCCTTGCCCTAGAAGAAGATCATCTGAGGAAGCAACAAATCATCCTCATCAAAAGGAGCAACCTCTTCTATTGAGGAAAGACTCTCTCATTCAAAAGAAGGTCATCCAAGAAGAAGAACTAGTATATCTTCTTCAACCATCATCAAAGCAATCAAGGTGAAGATTTCATCTTCACATGACAAGTATCTTTTCATTCTATAATCAAGTTTGGTTAAATGCTTTAATGATTGCAAGGACATCTACAGGTTGGATGGGTCATCATGATTCCTTGCATGAAGGAGGAGGATAGTCATAGTCCTCTAAGAAGTTGAAATCATTAAACATATCAAAAGGTCTCCTTTGAATTTATGGAAAGGGATACTTATGAGAGATCCCCTCACATAGCAATATTGGAGACATCAATGATGTAGATGATAAACTCATTCTCTTAAGATGCAATGAAGAAGGTCACATGAAATTTGATTTACAAGAAAGTAAAGGGTATCAAAGGATGTAGGATATCTTCCATCTACAAGACCTAGAAAGGAAGATAACCATAATGCACTAACAGATAATCAAGGTAACAAATATCCATGGGATAAGAAGGTTACCTCATTTGAAAACTTATGGTCTCTATGCTAAATAGAGAAAGACAAGTTGATGGCAAAAGTATTGAAGGGTAAAGGACTAAATCATGTGCAGAAAGGAAAGGGAAGTTTGGTCCTCAAACAAGGAAAAATAGGTATAGCTAAAATTATGGAAGCTCATATCACCGGATAGATGGAGGAAGTTGAATAAGAGGGCCAAGGAAAGAGGAAGTAACAGAGCTCTACTATGATTAGGATAGTATCCCTCACAAAATGATCCTATCATAAGCTTCTGTTATAAGATATGACAATGATAATAAGATGCATCGTGGCATCATGGAAGCATTAGAAACAAGAGCTCGTGACATCACCATGGGAATCATGAAGGACAAAATCCATGGCAGACAAACATGTAGGATATAGCTCTTGAGAATCTCAGTGGACATTGCAGGAAAGGAAGAAGTCATCCAGGACAAGGCTCATCATACATCAAGTCAAAAAGGAAACATTTGCCAGACGGGGATATACAAAGATCCTCAAGATACTCTGATAGAATCCTCATTGAAGGGTTCACTAATCTAGAGGAAAAGCAAGTGTTTCATCAAGAACTCCAACTTGTGGAATTCATAGATGATGTTACATAAGAGAAGACGCAGATCAAGGGGTTGAAGACACTTCAATCAAGGAAGCTGCTGAAAGAAGCCTAGATGACCTAAAGGTAACATAAGGTATGTATGCTTGTGTTTAATATTATAATGTCATGTCACATGGTTGTAGGTAACATGGTCATTACTTCTCGGTGAATCTAAGAGCAACTCTCATTCATATGGAGATCTCGTGAAGACCTCGGTGAAGGTGCAACAGTGATGTTGCTGCAGTAATGAAGATTTCTGTGGTGCAGTAGTAATGGCCTTTGTGGTGCAGCGACGATGATGATCTCAACAATGACAAAGAAGAGGATTGGTGTCTTGGTCTTGGAGTGCCAAAACAGGTCAAGGGTCATGGTCTTGGTATTCGTCAATTGGAATATCTATAAGAAGAATTGTGTGCGGGTTTTCCTCTCAAAGAGTGAGAGGTTTTGGCCCTGGCAGAAAGCCAACATCTTGTGTTCTTGTCTCTTTTGTTTTGGTAGCTATTTGATGAAATAAGAAACACACACTCTAATAATGTCAAAGAGAAGATTGTGCTAATAAGGAAAAGTAAAAATACCTCACAAATAGTTATCATCGTGAAGGAGAATCTTATTAATCTAATTGCCCTAGATTCTTCAACAGCAAGCCTTAGGAGGGTTGCGGCCTAAGGAAGGTAGTCCCTTAGGGATTGCGGCCAAAGGAAAGGCTCACAAGGGGCAGCGACAGAGGCTAGGGAAGCTGGCCGAGAGGGAGAGGAGGACAGTGAAGGGGAATAGAGGCCTTAGGAAGGCCACAACAAGCCTCCTAGAGGCTGCGACTTAGGAAAAGAGGAGGGCGATGGGAGGAGAAGGGAGACAGAGGGAGATGGAGGGTCGTTAAGACCTGTGACCAGGCCTAAAGGCCTAAAGAGGCTTACGACAGCCCCTAGAGGGCTGTCGTCTAGTTGAAAGGGAGGCCGAGGCTTCTCTTGGCTCACGACAAGGGTAACTAAGGAAGGTTGTGGCCCTTTAGGGCTGCGGCTAGGCTAACAAGGACAACGGATAGTGCTAGGAGGAAAATGTTGGGCCTAGAAGGCCCTAAAAAATTTACAAACCCCTGCAAAAATTGATTTCTACTTCGGATCTTCAAGGTTGCCCAAATCACTGCAAATTTGCTGAATGTTGGCCCTGCAAATTCAATGGAGACTAGATCTTACCCTCAAGGGCCTAGATCTAGCTCAAAACCCCAACAACTCTTCTTGAATAGCTTGAATCTCACCTGCACAAATGAAAATAAATTTCCCAAAACCCCAATATATACAAAATTTGAAAATAAATCCTAATCCCTAGTAGCTGCAAACTAAGGTTAGAAAAAATAATTCTACAAAATTATATACAAAAAATTATTTACAAGGGGCAGCAACAAAGGCTAGGGACGCTATCCGAGAGAGAGAGGAGGATAATGGAGGGGAAAAGTGGCCTTAGAAAGGCCACAACAAGCCTCCTAGAGGCCATGACTTAGGAAAAGAGGAGGTTGAGGGGAGGAGAAGGGAGACAGATGGAGATGGAGGGCCGTTAAGGCCTGCGACCATGCCTAAAGGCCTAAAGAGCTTACAACAAGCCCTAGAGGGCTGCCGTCTAACTTAAAGGGAGGCTGAGGCCTCTCTTAGTTCACGACAAGGGTAACTAAGGAAGGTCGTGGTCCTTTAGGGCTGCGGCTAGGCTAACAAGCACAACAACTAGGGCTAGGAGGAAAATATTGGGCCTAGAAGGCCCTAAAAAAATTACAAACCCCTGCAAAAATTGATTACTACTTCAAATCTTCAAGATTGCTCAAAACATTACAAATTGGTTGAATTCCAGCCCTGCAAATCCAATGGAGACTATATCTTACCCCCGAGGGCCTAGAGGGAGAGGATGACAACAGAGGGGAAGAGAGGCCTTAGAAAGGCCACAACAAGCCTCCTAGAGGTTGCGGCTTAGGAAAAGAGGAGGCTGAGGGGAGGATAAGGGAGACAAAGGGGGATGGAGGGCCGTTAAGGCCTGTGGTCATGCCTTAAAGGCCTAAAGAGGCTTACGACAAGCCCTAGAGGGCTGCCATCTAGCCTAAAGGGAGGCCGAGGCCTCTATTGGCTCATGACGAGGGTAACTAGGGAAGGCTATGGCCGTTTAGGGCTACAGATAGGCTAACAAGGACAACAAGTAGGGCTAGGAGGAAAATGTTGGACCTAAAAGGCCCTAAAAATTTACAAACCCCTGTAAAAATTGATTTCTACTTCAGATCTTCAAGATTGCTCAAATCACTGCAAATTGGCTGAATGCTGGCCTTGCAAATTCAATGGAGACTATATCTTACCCTCAAGGGCCTAGATCTAGCTCAAAACCCCAACAACTCTTCTTGAATAGCTTGAATCTCACCTGCACAAATGAAAATAAATTTCCCAAAATCCCAATATATACAAAATTTGAAAATAAACCCCAATCCCTAGTCGCTGCAAACAAGGGTTAGAAAAAATAATTCTAGAAAAATTATATAGAAAAAATTATTTACAAGATATATACAAATATGCAATGTTTGTAAATAAAATATTTTTTGAGAATTTTTTTTTTTCAAATAATGACAATGGATCAATCTATTTTCGAAAAGTTAAGGTATTAACCAAAGTCACATAACTTTCCCGGAGGCCAAACAAGGTTGGCTCCCAAGGGCTAGTGTACCTGCAAATCTATATAATATTTCTTCAAGCAAACTTGTTAGACATATTGTGAATCAGATCACCTAAGATAGACCCAAAATCTACCAATAGAATGTTCTTATTACCGACAAATGGAATAACAAGCTTATATAAAAATTAAGCGCAATATAGGATTAACACAATAACTAGCATGTACCACAAATCCATGAGACAAGGACACCATGAACTGAACCCCAAAGTCTTTTATTATGATATTCAAACGTTTCTAGCAGATCAATTGATCAATACCAATGTTTACAAAATTAACATTGACCAAAGATGACCCAATAGTAGCAAAATGTCTTTTATTTATAGAGAAATCCCTCCAATTGGAAAATAACGGCTAGTTGGCTTGATCCCTGTCAAAATAATCTTTATCGTTGATAAATATTTGATCATCTTTTAATCTCTGTCGTCGAAAATATTTATTTTTGAGGAATTTTCGAATTTCTCTTAAAAACCATTTTTTATTAATCCAAAAATAAATATTTTGGATTAATTTCCTCAAAAATTTGACTTTGACTTAACCACCAAGGTCCAAGGGCTCAATTTTTCTTAAAATATCCATTTTTGCCTTGGTGGGGGACCTCCAAAAATTAACTTCTTTTTGACCCACGATTTTTTTGGTCATTTTCCACTTGGAGAAATTAATTTCTCTAAAATTAATTTTTGACTCTAAATTAATTAATTTTCTAGCTTAAGATTTAATTTTATTTTTGCCAGAAAAATTAATTAATTGACACAAGAGGGGATTAATTATTTTTTCCACCCTCAAATACTTTAGCCATGGTGTCTGATTGCGAGGGACCATGCACTAAAATATTTTTTACATTAGATATTACAAATTCAACCTTCAAAGGGGGAATACCCATTCATTATAGACCCTCAAAATAAATACCTAATTCTGCGACACAATATGATCTAGTAGATCAAGTGATCCATTATAAAATAATTTAACCAAATAGCTTAAATTATTTCCAAACCGCTTTTACAAAGACTCGATATAAAACTAGGACTCACCTAAGACTTCGTCAATAAATTCCACCCTAGCTTTGGGGTTTAAGCTGGAGGGAAAAACTCTGCCGATAATCCCTGTTTAGAAACAAACATAATGCGGTAAGATGAAAAACCTTCTAGGATGAAATTCATCGCCAAAACCAGAGGCTTACCTAGGTTGTTACATAATAAAATGGTCGTACTAGCATCATTTACATTACAACTTGCAGAAATTGGGTTTACAATGACATAAGAACTGGTTGGCTGATGATTATGAACTTTGAAAAAATTTGCACAACTGCTTCATTAGACTTGTGATAAAATAGGTACAACAGGTACCAAATCATTTGAGTCCATTTTGGACCAACCAAGTCACCTTTTGGACCACACACACAAACTTAGCTAGAATAGGAGTAAATTTGTCTTTCAATATCTCCACAATGGGCATGTTGATATTGCATATGTAGCTACTATTGCTGCACAAATTAGCAGGCCTAGTAAATAGGCTAAAGCTAGAGGGAACAACAACACTCTGGAACAAAAGCCCATTGTCACCACAACCTATGTCCCATTTGCTTCTCGAATTTTCACCGACGGGAGGAGTCCCAGTATCCCTCACTTGTGATAAATGTTCCTAGGAAATGTTTTAAGTGAGGCAAGGTAGCTTATTCACTGGAAAGGTTCAATGAAAGTACAAGATTTGGGATAAGCTAGGAGGAATTTCCAAGAAAAACCCTTTGAAATGAAGACCCGAGGTCTAAGGTCAAGATATTTGACGAGATGAAAGTTCATCCATGGTTAGGGTAGACAAGAGAAAAAGGCTATGAATGATATACTTCAACAAGTACTAAAGCTCAAGCCTTAAGGAAGTCCCCAAGTTGAAGGATTAGCACCTAGGGTTCCCTCTTGATGTAATGGCTAGGGCATCAATTTTTTGAAAATTCCACTGTGGGAATTCCACCAAAACTTGAGGATCACTAGGGGAGACACAAACGAAGAATTCTATCCGGATGGAATCCAAAATTCCTCCTTTGTAAAATTTCGCACCAAGCCCTAAAAAGCCTCCTTTTCCATAAAGGGACGAAGAAAAAAAGAAGAATGTATGGATAAAATTCAAGGGTGACCACCAAGGGACAAGAGGAAGTCTTAACTACCCCTTCAAGAATTTACCCTCTTTAATCAAGTTAATGGAGTTTCATGGATTAAATACAATTAGTATCCACTAGGAACATTCATTTCACATTATCAATGAATAATAATACATGCAAAGATTTCTCAAGATTACCGTTTTAGAACCACATTCAATAACTAGGGCACAAAATTTCATCAAGAGACAATATTTCATGCATTAGACATAGCGAAAATCAGAAATACACCATTAAAGATCACTTACAAGACAGTGCTGTTGAAATTTCTAAGTCTGACACGTTAGAAATCCCTACTGCATTTTTTGGTTTAATTTCTCCTACTTGTTTATTCCATTAACAAGTTATTTATACATATAAATACTGAAATAAACACAAATGCAACCTTAAGTCATATACAGATCCACAACTGAAATAACTAAGACAAACACACAAGGGACAACGTTATTTTTGGACAATCGTCCTTGGGAAAACCCACTGCAGGAAAATCTGTGCAAATAGATATGAGAGTTTTATTATTATGCAGATTCTTGAATACAACTAGGGTGCCAGAAATGGCTCACCCAACAGAGATTGTTACGTGGCAGTAATACCTCTTCTCAGAGACAAATATTCAGCTTCTCAGCTCTAGTCTGCCCCACAAAAATCCTTCTGGCGCTTCCTCTTGGCTCTGCGTCAGCCTTGCTAGCCTCAGCATAGCTCCTGAAGCCTCTGCGTTAGCCTCTTGGCTCTCTGCGTCAGCTCTTGGCCCCTTTGTGTCACCCACGCAGGCCTCTTTGCCTTTGTGCAGTCCCCAACTGCCTCTGCGTAGCTCCTGCTGCCTCTGTGTCAGCCTCTTTGGTCTCTGCCCCGACCCTCTGGCACTATCCCTGCCTCTCTGCTATGTACTCACTGCCCCTCGCTGCAATAGACCACTAGCTTGAATTTTCTCAGCAAGCCCCGCTCTAGAAAATTGAATTCACTGATCAATCTTGGTGTATCTCCAACTGACCCTCAAGCCTCCTCTTATACTTTTCTTGTTGAGTCTTCAACGACCGAGATTAAGTCCTTAATCAACAACTAAGATTAGATTTGGCTTGCTCCATGTCATTTAGAACATTCTCACCTAGTTTTATATTAATACCCATTAATATTTTAATTTTCCTAAGTCTAGGCTTAGGAACCCCATTAAAAATATTAATTATTTTAATATCTCTCCAATCGGGTGGAATTTCTCCAAACCATTTTTGGGTCTTAAAGATCTTATGTGCCTTAGCCTCTCCACCAATTTTCATGGCTAGAGCACATCCAATGCTACCATAAATCAACACTCCCTCTTAGCGAGGAATGTACTCTAGTAATGCTCCACCACTGAAACATCACACTGATTCTTCCACACCGGTACTTGCGCTGATGCTTGGCCTACTGCCTCACATCATCTGCACTGCTGCTTCCTGTACTGCTGCCCATGACATTGCCACTGCCACTGCTACATCTGTACTGCAATTCCCTCTCAATATGCTGCCCATGCTGCCCCTAGCACTGCGACTGCTAACTGCTGCAGTGCAACTCAGTTACCGAGAAGTAGGTAACTGACTTCTCCCAAATACTAACATCCCAGTCAGTCTGGAAGCCACATGAAACTGAAGCTGCCTTTGCTGCTATACCATTCTCCCTTAGCTGCTACTACACTGTTGCATACAACTCTGTGCCTCTCGCACTGCTACACCCTCCACTGTGCTGCCTCAGATTTCTGCACCCAGGCACTGCCTTGTTGCTATACTACACTTTGCTCCACCCGACATCTGTCATTCTGCTACTGTCGTTAAGGGCTCCTGTAACCGGATATGATCCAAGAGTTTAAGCATCTCAAGGATCATGCCCCTAGTATGTAGTCCTCTTGACTACTACTTGATGTCTCCCCACCTCTTCTTTAGAGGTGCATGAGCACTCATGGCACAATCGTCATTAGTCTCGACCTCTTTCTCTAGCTTAGCTGGAGCTGCCTTTGAATCAGAAGCCTCTCTCTTGTTTTTCTTCCTGGGACACTGGGATGCATAATGTCCCAACTCCCCCACAATGGAAGCAATTCACCTTGGAGATATCCTTCTTCTTCCTTTTCCCTTACTGTCCCGTAGATGCTAGAGCCACATCCTCCTCCTCCTCTTTCTTGATTCGACTTCCTTTGCCACTACTCCCTCCTTGGTCAACCTCCTGATCTCTTCTTGGCGAAGAGCAACCCACATCTCCTCCCATCCTGGAAGAGTAGCTCTACCCAAAATGCCTTGGACAAATGTCTCCCACTCCTCGGAGACTGCATTCAGGGCGGTCCTCACCATGAACTCAGGATCCGATGTAGACCCTCTGGAAGTAAGTTGGTCACGAATCTCGTGCAATCTGAGGAGGAACGGATCTATCTGCTCTCCCTTCTGCGTTTGATATGACCATAGTTGATTCTCCAATGGCATCTTCCGCTGCACGGAAGTGCCCTGATACAAGGTCATCAAAGTATCCGACATCTCCTTTGTTGTGTTCTTTTCAACAATATGTGGTATGACATGATCTTTGACCCTGTCTAGGATCATGCACTTCGCCCTTGCCATTGCATCCTCATACTTCTCATTTTCAGCTGGGTCAACCGGGATAGCCATGGTTCTCAAGGCAAAGTCCTTGATGCGATGTCGATCCAGCACTGCCAGGATTCTAGCCTTCCAGATGACAAAGTTGGAAGCCCCGTCCAACCTGTCATGATCCCTTAGTCCGTTTATTGCCATTTCAGCTCCTCTTCTGGACTCCCTCTGAGTTTCTACTCCCCTCCTTGAAATCTCCCTCTAAGTCCTAATTTCCTCCCGCCAAATGTCGAACCGCTTCTCTCCAATCCTCCTTGCAACTGCAATTTGGATCTTGATTTCTAGGCTAGAAATCCGTCTAGGTAGCGACTCCCTCTACCTTGGTTCTATCCCCTTAGGTATTGTTCTATACTGACAGAAACAACACCCCACCAACTTCTCAATCACAATCTGTCCACAACTCCCCAAGCCTTGACAATTGAAGAAACTGAGCCTTTCAGGTTGCGCAATCCCGACAACGAAAAAATATGCTCCTCTTGGCCATAATGTCGATCCTTCCTGGCTGAGAAAGATGACCGGGCACTGCGTAGGTCTGATCTACCCCTCTGCCTCTGTGTTGGCCCTCCTCCTGGCTCGAAATGATGACGCAGGTCCTTTGCATCACTTCTTCTCTGCTGCTTCTGTTCTAAAACATCGTTGTCTCTCAGGAAAACTGCTACTGCTGCAAATTCTTCAGATTACTGCTGGTGCCTTCAGTTCTCCTGTGACCTGCACTGCTCTGATACCATGTTGAAATTTCTAAGTCCAACACGTTAGAAATCCCTACTGCATTTTTTGGTTTAATTTCTCCTACTTGTTTATTCCATTAACAAGTTATTTATACATATAAATATTGAAATAAACACAAATGCAACCTTAACTCATATAGAGATCCACAATTGAAATAATTGAGACAAACACACAAGGGACATGTTATTTTGGACAATTGTCCTCGGAAAAACACAATGCAGGAAAACCGGTGAAACATATATGAGGGTTTTATTATTATGCAGATTCTTGAGTACAACTAGGGTGCCAGAAATGGCTCACCCAATAGAGATTGTTACACAACAGTAATATCGCTTCTTGGAGACAGATATTCAACTTCTCAACTCTAGTCTGCCCCACGAAAATCCTTCCGGTGCTTCCTTTTGGCTCTACGTTAGCCTTGCTAGCCTTAGCGTAGCTCCTGAAGCCTCTGTGTCAGCCCCCTCGGTCTTTGCGTGAGTTCTTGGCCCCTCTGCGTCACCCACGCAGGCCTCTCTGGCTCTGCGTAGTCCCCAGCTGCTTTTGTGTAGCTCCTACTGCCTCTGTGTCAGCCTCTTCGGTCTCTGCACTGACCCTCTGGCACTATCCTTGCCTCTCTGCTATGTACTTACTGCCCCTTGCTGCAACAGACCACTAACTCGAATTTTCTTAGCAAGCCCCGCTCTAGAAAATTGAACTGACTGATCAATCTTGGTGTATCTCCCACTGACCCTCAAGCCTCCTCTTATACTTTTCCTATTGAGTCTTCAATGACCGAGATTAAGTCCCTAATCAATGGCTAAGATTAGATTTGGCTTGATCCATGTCACTTAGAACATTCTCACCTAGTTTTATATTAATACCCATTAATATTTTAATTTTCCTAAGTTTAGACTTAGGAACCCCATTAAAAATATTAATTATTTTAATATCTCTCCAACCGGGTGGAATTTTCCTAAACCATTTATGGGTCTTGGAGATCTTATGTGCCTTAGCTCTCCACCAATTTTCATGGCTAGAGCACATCTGATGCTACCACAAATCAACAAATGCGTAGTATACCATCCATTAGCAAGACATTATAGGCTCCAATAAAGATAGTGAAAAGATCCAAACATCAAAATTCATCCATACACATCCAAATCCTTCACCAAATTGCAGGTCTGAAATCTCTAATAAACCTTACAAAAATCCCAAGTGATGATGATCTGAAGTGAGAGAGAGTCACTCTTATTTATACAAGTCTAATGAGTTTTAATTCTAAAAGAAGAAGCCCCTAACATAACAAATGATGTGAACCTTGGTTACAAGCCAACCAAGATAGCTTAAACTTTAATTGTTGTTTAATTTTTCTTTTAGTCCATGTAATTAATGGGAAGTGCTCTCCAAGGCTAGCATTGAGGCCTCATGTGCTGAGAATGAGGGTGAGGGCCTCAAAAGTGTTGAATAAGAGGGGGATGCCCTCAGATTGCTACAAAACATCTTGAAACCTCAGGTTGGGCTCAGTGGGCTCCAAATGGGTCTCATGGGTCTCCAAATGGCTCAAGATCAAGTTGATGCTCCATTAATGAGGGCTAGAAGATGACACATGCCCTCCCATGTCTCTCTGGGTGAGACAAAACCTCCTCTAGGCCCTGGATCAACTGCCAAGTGTTGGGTGCAATCATGCAATGTGTAGCCGACTGAGAAACATGGTCCAAGTGCATCATCATCTTTGTATATTTGGGGCACGAACAAGCAATGTGGTGGTGTTGAAGAAGTCCATGGCGTGACAATCAATGCTCTACAAGACTGGAGGCCCATGGCTCTCAACGCTCACCCTACAAGTACCATTGTGACCCTCTAGAAGGTGTGGATCCCGTATAGGGAGGCCAAGCCCAAGATGAAGACTCAATTGTAATTTTGTATAAGATCTAATGCGTCTCCTCACCTTTCAATACAATTAATTATTATTGCAATTGAGTAAATAAGTTTGCTAATCAAGGGAAAAAATGGACACTTCATGGTGGCATGCCCTTCCAAATGAGCTTTAAACATGTTACCTTGCTCGACAAGAGAGGTTAATGAAGGACCCTATTAGGTGGTTTCAACCTCTAAGGGGGTGACTGGTCCACGGTACATCCATCAGATGATAGGTGTCACATGAAATAGTGATGGAACGGAGTGGGGGCAAAAGGGGAGGCTCTAGGCTACATGCAATGGTACAAGGGTAACTACAATGAAGGAAACCCATACATGGGTGTATGAATGTAGGAGGGAGCAATCGTGGTACATGAGTTACCTCGACCTTTGTTTTTCCACCCTTTTTCATATGCCTTTTTCCTTTTGTTGCTTTTTCTTCATTTTACTGCTCAGGGCTCAAAAGGGATGAGAGCATGATGTGTAAGATGTAGTAGTGAATACCCCTTTAAGGTGGGGCAATTAATTTCCCATTGGGGGTTGTGACAATCATGGGTTCCTTAATGATGCAAGGGGCACTCATAGGTGCCCTAGGAATCATGGTGATGGCCATAATGATAGGGGATAGAGCTCATGCTTGGCTTTTGCCCACATGCTAAATTTTAATGTCCTAACCATCTTTTGCATTTTGTGGTACATTTCTTGTTGTATGTGGCTATATAATAATTTTGTCTTTCTTTTTAGCTGCATGAACCTCCAATGCATTGTTCTAGGTCCTCGACCCAAGGTGTGGGCAAGGGGAAGGGGAGGCTAACACCTTGTGGACCCAATGGACAAATGTGGACCCATATGGGGAAAATGTGAAAAGGGCTTGTAATGAGTGGAGGTGAGTGAGATATATGGTATTGGGAAGCAAGACCACGCAACCAAAATTAGGATTTCCCAAGTGGTGCCACTCCTAAAGCTAGTAGCCAATAAAGGATATCCCACAGGACTAAGATACAAGATTAACCCCCAAGTTGAGGTAAGGGAACAAGAGTACAGTCAAAGGCTGTTCTTTCAGCCAAATGCCCCCACTAATCCATGACCAGATGTGCCCAAGAAAAGCAAACATAAACACCCAATTACATAATGAAAATCCAAAATCATATCTTCAGGGTTTGATGGCCCACCTTCAAACATACGATCATAACAAATGAGTGAGGGCACACAATGGCTGGCTCAGGCGACAGAGAATAGTAGCACATTGAGCTGTCATGTTGCTGCAAGGGGCTACTGGCTGCCGAGTGAAGACAAATCTAGGAGAAAATTTGTCCTATAGGGGTCACCCACTGGTGGTGGGTAACAAATACTCCTATCTAGGTTTATGCCCTAGTTACATGGCATGTATTTCGATTGGGTATAACTTCATTGATTTTTCGAGGTCAATCATCGGAGAAAAATGTTTTCCACTTTGTCATTGAATCTATTGGGTTTGATATGCACTTGTATTTTATTGGTAATATTTGTGTATGAGTGGGGCTGAGATGTGCTTGCATTTTGCTGGGATATTTTGCATGTGTGGGTCTTCCTTGGTTGTCCTTGTCATGGTAGGTTGCATCTATTAATGGGTCTTGTTTGTAGGTCTAATGGGTATGGTTGTCCATCATCTCGTTTTTGTGATATGTTAGCTACCAAGGTTTTTGATACTTGTGCAGGTATGCTGTTGTTCTTTCAATCGTTTATCTTCTGTGCACGTGTATTGGGCCAGTTTTTTCTGCAATTTATTGCATGACAATCTGTTCTACTATATATTTTCATTAAAATTTAATTATATTATGGATTTTTTGAAAACCAAGTCATTGAATTTGAGTTGATCTGAGTTATTTTGAGTTTGAGTTGAAAACTGAGTTGATAGGTGGCTGAGTCAAAGTTCGAATCTGAGTGTTAAAACTACGGTTGATTAGCACCTAGGCAAGACATCCCCCATTGGAGATTTGGTGTTTGGTGCTTTGCAATACTTGCATGTATTTGCATATCTCTTTGTCTTTTTGCTCCATGTTCTGAGACTTTGGAGCTTAGTTTAGATTGTATTTAGTATAGAGTAGTTCTATCTATATTATGATTTTCTATGAGTGACTTTTGTGCTGCCACTTTGTGTTTCATTCTGTTGTACTTAGCAATCACATTGACCTATTTGTGGTCATTTGTTGGACACATATGACCAATAGAAACTTCAGTGCCATAACTTGTTTGTCACTCAACTAATAAGCATCAATGCAACTAAAATGAATTCCACTGATAACAAAACCTATGTGAAAGCTGAATCAAAGGCTTGAGGGCTGAGAGGTGTGCTTTTCCTTAGGGTACAAATTGGCTATATCTTGTGCAACCTTTAGACCTTAGCTATGATATTCTATATTAGCTAGTTGGTAGTGTTGCACATGAATGTAATCTTGTGACTTCCTATAGGTGCTCATTAATTGGAGATAAAAACTAAAATGAAGGTTGTGAAAATGGAAATAAGGAACACCTAAAATGAAGCTCAGTTGTTTAATATAGTGTATTCATTACATACAATATGAGAGTAATTAGATTATGGATTAAAAGGTGGATTTTTTTTCCATTGCATTAGATTGTTGCCATTGTAATTGAAGATTTGGTTTACCCTTCCTTTGGAATGTATTTGTCTGAAAGATGATCATATTGATAATTGCCCATTATTTTTACATTAGTATCACATTATAGCTTAATTGATAATGGGAGATTTTAAATTTTTGCTGATGTTCCGTGGCTGCATTTTGTGCATATGAATTCTACCATTTTTATCTTTCATGATTTAGAATATTAGAATGAGTAAAAATTTCATGTCTGTTATGTTCTACGAATGCAGGGGACAAAGCTGGTGTACAAGCACTTTGCAACTCTATACTTTGTATTTGTATTTGACGACTGTGAAAATGAGTTGGCGATTCTCGACCTCATACAAGGTGATATTTTTTATTCATCTGTGGTAGAAATTTCTGTCCTTTATAGGAAAAGTATCATGTATGTGTTTGTTAGAATAGGATTGTATGGCATTGGCACAGCCTACTGGCTATGCATGCATGTCCATTATAGAGGACAATATTGTGCCATTATTTTATGGCTATAGTTTTTTTCTACTTCTGAAAGTATTATCTTCTTGTTTGGAAGGATTAGATAAGGTTGTCAAATGACCATTTACGATTAATTGATTCTGGCCATTTGTCGGATTATATAAAGTTGGCATTGGCACAGGTTGTCTATACAAATGCCCAGTTACGGTTAGTTGATTATGGCCATTTGTAGATGTCATGCAGAGGGGTGTGTTAGCTGCCATGACTGGTGTGCAGGAATTGACATTATTTTACAAGCCTTGTAAATATCTGTGAGACAAATTAAGATTTAGAATTCACATGGTAGGGTAGTCAGGCCTTTTTCTTGTAACATATTATTTGGCCAATCTACTCTAGTGGACCTGTTAATGTCTAAATTCATGAAAAGTAATTCTTTGAATATGGTGTACAACAATGATAGCTCTGCTTCGCTAGAGAATTATCTAAATTATGAAAACTAATCTTTGAATATGATGTACAACCTCAAAGATAACTCTGCTTTGCTAGTGGTAATCAAGCAGATTTATGCAAGAAATAGGTGCTCAGTTCAAAGTAATAAAAGACTGATATGAAGGCAATGATCGAGTTTGGAAGACAAGGTTAAAAGCATAGTTTCACCACGTTTCCGGGACGTGGGGACAAGGGAGCGGGGAAACATAGGAGCGACCTATGCAAAATCTCCCCACCAATTTTTAGGAAACATGGGGGGACGTTGGGGTCTTTAATACAAGGGAACCCGACAAAAATAGTAAAATACTAAAAAATTATAAATATATCATTGAAATTTTATAATTTAACTGTCTTTATCATTATATAACACTTACATCATGAAGGATAAATCGATGAATCATATAACTGAAACAAATTTAAAATGAAAAGCATGATACAATCATACATGTAACTGTAACATTGTACAATGAAAATAAAAGTTTAAACCATATTGAAGTTCCAACTGTGAATACTGAATATTGAAATAAAAGTAAAGTTTGATACATCAAGATTCAAATTTTTATAGAGTCAAGTCTAATATATCATATATCAAGATTCAAAACAAACTAAAGTCTACAACTGAAGTTCGAAACAAAAAAGTAGATAACATAAGAACATATCAAATGAAAAATGAGCATAACTGCTTAAGGTAATGCCCCGCTAGTCTCTACATCCAACTGTTGCATGAGTAAATCAGGATCAACCATGTCACCATCTGAATAAGAATCACTTGCATTCTCAAACATGCTAAGAGGCACACCAACTAACCCCATCTGTGTCTCATCAAGGCCCTCCTCCATATCTACCTATGCATCATCCTTTGGATCAAAATCCCATCGTGTTGTTGGTCCCTCCAAATATGAAATAACCAAAAAAACCCTTCCCCCCATCGATTCATAGTATATTTATAATATTTTATAAAAAAAACTAGGGATTTGAATTTTTTATTATTATTTGACCTCAATTTTTTTTGGAAACGCAAGAAGCATTTCCTCTTTTGGGAGGAAATGCCCCCCCCTTCAAGTTTCCTCCCGTTTTTGTTTTCTGGGGACGTGGGGAAACGTCCCCTAGATGCCCCCACGTCCCCGGAGCGCAAGGAAGCACGAAGACATGTTTCCCAAGGGGGGGGACGCGTCCTCGTGGAACACTGGTTAAAAAGAACTTGTTAATTTTTTGAGTGCTCCATTGTTCTTTGCTTTCATAATTGCATTTACATCCTTATTCACCATTTACATATGCATTCATCTTATAACGTCATTAGCAACATTTGCAATTATATAGAAAGAACAACTTATGCAGTGAATATATATATAATAGAACGAAAAGGAAGAAAAGCATGCACACTAGAGATAAATTGTAAGCCAAATCTCAGAGAGGGCTTTTCTTGCACCTTAGAGAGGCCTTTTTCTCGCACCTCAAAAGCCTTAAATATTTCACTGAAAATCACAGACAAACCTTAGCTATTCAAATTTGCCCCTTTGAAGATCAATACGGCCCTTGGAGGAGGCCGACCTTAAAAAATGATTTTTAAATTTCAAATTAAAATTATTTTCCCTCCAAGTCCGACTTTGAATATTGATGGCGTGAAACACTTATTATTAATTTTAATTCATATTCTTCAAGATACAAATCTATGACAATTAATTTGAATTTCATCTTTTGGTAATCAAGGGAAATTCTTCCCGAAGCTACCCCACAACTTAACACTCCCTCTCAGCTAGGGAGGAATTTTATCATAGCTACATCATGGAAAATATCGAGTGAACATATCTTCAATCATAAGAAGGAAAGATAGTGGTGTCATTAATAAGACTTAGCTCATATCATCTCGTGAAAGAGGAAGAATCCATAACGAATGGTAGGGGAGATCAACCCTCCAAATCCTACTGAACGCGAAGACATATCTCATAACTGTATCTATAAGACATCCATCTTATCATATCTCAACATAACTCAATCATTCGCTGAAGATAAAAAAATCATCATCATAGGGGAGCATTCGACTTCTACCCTAGGTCCAATATTCAATTTGATAATTCATTATTGTCATTAAGCCATATCTCGTCTATTGAAGTTTCTAAGTTTAGTTAATTTAGAAACCCTTCATGCGCTTTTTCTGATTTATTCCTACCTACTTGTTAATTTTTCTTTAACAAGTTATTTACAAAGTAAATACTAAAAATAAACACCAGTGCATGCTCAACATATTACGGATCAACAACTAAAAGAAACAAGAACAAACACACCACATGCCACCATTATTTTTGGACCAATGTCCCCGGAAAAACCCAATGCGGGAAAACCAATGCAACTATCTGAGGGTTTTCTTATTAAGAAATATCAGAGTACAATTTGGGTTCTGTAACTGGCCTACCAAACAAAGATTTTCCTTAGCAACTATACCTCACAGTTTGAGATAAATCCCTTGGCTAAAACCTCAGAAAACCCTTCCAGTAGTTCCTCAGCACAAAACTGCTCCTGCAACCCCAGCGTCTGCCCAATCTGGACTGCGTCAACCCCTCTATGTCTCACGCTAGCCGTGCATCAGCCTTTCTTGGCCTGCATCAGCCCCAGGAGGCCTTGCGTCAACTCTGGGAGCCTCTGCGTCAGCTATGCTGGCCCCTTTGGTGCTTTGCATAGCACTTGGCTGCCTCTGTGTGGCTCTGCGTGAGTCCTTGCTGGCTCTGCGTCCCATCCTTGGCTGCTGCTTTGCTTTCCCGACACAATCTCTGCCTTCTCTGTTCCTCTGTACTCAATGCCCCTTAGCTGCTCTCCCAATCATTGATTCTATCTCTCTTAGCAAACCCGCTCTAGAGAATAGAATGACTGATCATCTAGTGTAATCTCCAAGTGACCCTCAAGCCTCCTCTTATACTTTTCCTGTTGATGATTCAACTGCCGAGATTAAGTCCCTAATCAACGACTAAGATTAGATCTGGCTTGATCCATGTCTTTTGGACCACTCTAACATAGATTCATATTAATACACATTAAAATTTTATTTTCCCTAAGTTTAAACCTAGGGACTCCATTAAAAATAGTAATTATTTTAATATCTCTTGATCTATTTAGAATTTTCCCAAACCCTTTTTGGGTATTGGAGATCTCATGTGCCCCAACCTCTCCACCAAATTTCGTGGCTAGAGCACATCCGATGCTACCCCAAATCAACAGTCTCGACTCATCTTTGCTTATCTCTATGTGATGAATAATCTCGAATTTAAAGAAGAAGAAGAAGTTGACATCATAGGGGAGTCCAACTCAACCCATAGGAACATCAGAGAGCTTAACCCAATCTGAAACAACATCAGGGAGCCCTGCTCAACCTGAAACCACATCGGGGAGCCCAACTCAACCCTCTATCCAATAGGTGAGATCAACTTAACGCAAGGGCAAGGATCACACTTTGAGGATCGAAAGAGGGTGGGTCACAAGACCCTGCTACCTGTTGAGAAATCTACGACAACTAGATTAGGTGATTTCTCTTACTTAGATAACTGCTTGTGATGTATTTTTACTTAACTTGATTAGCTGCTTCTTTCACTTGTTATTATTATGTTCTCATCATCAAACAACTACCAAACCATAAAGTACAAAGAGATAAGAGGAAACAAGATATATGCGATCAGCCAGGGCCAAAACCTCTCCTCTTGAGAGGAAAACCCACAAGAATTCTTCTCTTCTTATAAAACTTCAATTGACGAATTCCAAGACCTATGACCCTTGACCAAGACCCCTCCAAGACCAAGTCAAATCTTTCCTCCTTGATGAGCTTTCCTTCCAGCAACTTTGACCTCAACAACTTCTACAATTTTTGACCCCCAATAAATTCTTTTGCAACTTCAACCCCCAGCAGATGCTTCTGCAACTTCGACCCCCAACAAATTCTTCTGCAACTTCGACCCCCCAACACATTCTTTTGCAGAAACCCTGGCCCTTGCACGTGTGGAAGAGATGATGTTTTTCCTTCTCTTTTCACCTTCGCTTGGATTGGTCCTTTCTTCGTGGAAACTTGGCTTGCAAAGAATGACAATTTTATTCCCTAACTTTAATTTTGCAATTCGACTTTAGTTGCTGCAATAGGAGACCTAGTTTCTTCGCACGTGTGAAGAGTAGTAGCGCAAAAACAGTCCAAAAATCTCGCTCTTCTTTTCTGCTTCTTATCCTTATCTTCTTTGCACCCTTTTCTCTTCCTTGATCGAATTTGTATGTGGTGAGCGAGTCCTTCAAGTGAGGTCGAAGTATCCTTTATATATAGGTCTTTCTCTAGGTCGAATTGCTAACTTTCTTTAGGCTAACTTGTTCTCTCATAGAGGCCAAATTGTTCTTTGCACCATGACGAGGTCTTGGAGGGTCTTTGACTCTAGATTTGACTAAAATAAATTTTCTTTACAATATGTAACATGCCCAATGTTGAAAATAAGTGTAACTAGGTTCGGTCTACATAATGACAAATCTTGTAATAATGTAATTTCTTTGTATCAAGAAAATTTGTTATTGATTGCTTGAGTCATGGGTTTCATGCTCAAGAAGTTTCTTGATCTAGTTGTGGCTCCCATTGAGCCTTAGGTTAGGTCATTTAAGGTGAAGACAATCATGTATTGTTACACTTGAAAAATGTAATTTTTATAAGTCAAAAGTCCTTCAAGATAGTGGTTGAAATACTCCAAAATGTACCCTTTGAAATGTTATCAAGAAGCGGCTCGAAATTATTTGTTTGGATAGTCTAGAAGCCTCTCATTAAGTCAGCTTGATCAAGGGTTCATGTTGGCCCAAAGGATGAGGACTAAGGCCTATATATAGGTAGCCAAGATACCTCCTCAAGGACACATTCGAACTCGGTCTCTAAGAGAAGAATAGTCGAAGAAAGGAGCTGCAGTCCAACAAAGAAGTCTGTCCTCTTATCCAAAATACCGAGCAGTTTGTTCACACGTGCTACAACAGATCCAAGACTAGGGCATCATCTTGTATGTTCATTTTGTGAAGTAAAGGGTTCGATCTTGAAGCATTTTGAAGGAGAAAAACACCAAGAAGTCTACAAGAGAGTGAAGGCATAGGAGGGCTAGAAGAGCCCTAACACCTCTCTCACGTGTAATTGTTTCTTGAGAAATTGCAGACCTATCCTCGCTGTTCTAGGATAGTCATCCTCTCGGCCTCAAAAATCTTCGTTCCAAGGATAAGGTTAGGGGTATTGGTATAGGAAACCAATCTCCAAGGACAACGAAGGAATAGGAAGGCTAGGTGAGCCTCTCCTTGAGCTAATGAGCAGCCTGTTATAGTAAAATTACAGATCTATATTGCAGACAAAAGTTGCAGGAAGAACTTGATTAGGTACATATTGGAGGTATTGTCATCTTGATCTTTGAAGGTGTTCTTGAGTCAAAGTTTGGGTCTTGGAATTCGTCAATAAAGATTCTATAAGAAAGAGTTCAAAGGGTTTTTCCTCTCACGATTTGGAGAGGTTTTTGCCCTGGATTGGAGCCTACATCTTGTGTACTTGTGCTTTGATGATCTTCTTGTTTTGATAGCTGGTTGATGATAACACATCATAATAATAAGTAGAACATAAGTAAGTGAAGAAAAGATATCACAAGCAGTTATCATAGTTAAGAGAAATCAAATTTTTAAATTGCCCTAGATTTCTCAACATGGTATCAGAGCGTGGTTTTACAAAGGGCATGAAGAAGAAGATCACCTCCCTCATGAAGAAGTTGGCAAGCATTAGATCATTCATCAATCAAAAGATCAAGCAAGTATGGGTTAATCTTATCTCCAAAATCAATAGATCTACAAAAGTTGATGGCTTATTCTCCGCACTCTCTAGCACGTTTCAAGATGAGAATATTTGGGTAATAGATAGTGGAGCTTCAAGGCATATGATGAGACACCATCACCAACTCAAGACTCTCTCCAAAGGAAAGTCTTCCTATTCTGTGGAACTTGGTGACAACAAAAACTATCCGGTAAAAGGTATTGGATCTACTTCCATCAAGCTTGAAGACGGAAGTAACATTCATCTCAACAACATCCTATATGTTCCAGGTCTGTGCAAAAATCTTATTTCTATTTCATCTTTAGAAGAAAAGGGTGATAGAGTTGCTTTTATAGATGGAAGGGTAGTTGTTTGGGCTAAATATTCAAGCATTGAAAAAGCTAGAACCATTGGTGTCCGAGAAGGAAGATTATATAGATTGGCTTCTCTTGTCAATCAAGCACTTGTTCACATTGAAATTAGTCCATGTGAACTATGGCATAGAAGATTGGGCCACCTTCACTACAAAATTCTTCCAACCCTAAATTCCATAGTAAATGGAATCCCGAATCTTAAAGAAGAACATGAAGGTGTATGCAAGGGTTGTGCCTTAGGCAAGATTGCAAAGAAACCTTTTGGACATAGCACATCTCATGCTCAAGAGATACTTGATCTCATACACTCTGATGTTTGTGGTCCCATGACCAAATCTCTTGGAGGACATCTATACTATGTCACCTTCATAGATGATCACTCCAGGAAAACTTGGGTTTACCTTCTTAAATCCAAGGATGAAGTCTTTTCAAAATTTCAAGAATTCAAAGCTGAAGTGGAAAATCTCACAGAAAGAAAGATCAAGACTTTAAGATCTGACAACGGTGGAGAATACACTTCTAAAGAACTTATAGCCTTCTGCAAGGAGGTTGGGATTAAGAGGGAGCTCATAGTTCCATATAATCTTGAGCAAAATGGAGTAGCTGAACGGAAGAATAGGGCCATAGAAGAAAGTGTCAAGGCAATGCTTCATGACCAAGATCTACCAAAGTTCCTATGGGGAGAAGCAACCAAGACTGTTGTCTATATTCAAAATAGAAGTCCCCACAGGTCTCTGAATAATCAAACTCCCGAAGAAGCTTTCACTGGAAAGAAACCTAATGTGGACCATCTCCAAATATTTGGATGTCTGGTATATCCACATTCCCAAGGACAAAAGGAAGAAGCTAGATTCAGCAAGAAAGAAGGGAATATTTGTGGGATATAGTAATTCATCCAAGGCTTACAGAATCTACATCAAGGAAGGACATCAAATAGAGGTAAGTTGAGATGTAATCTTTGATGAGAATATTGCATTCAAGAAGTCAAAAGATATCTCATCCGATTCCGATGAAGAGGATCTTCCTATATTTGAGGAAGAAGTCAATAAAGAAGAAGAAGATGCTCATCAAGAAGAAGAAGGTCCAAGCGAACCTATCACTATCCCTGAAAAGAGGAAGAGACCTAATTGGTTGACCTCTACACTTCAAGATGCTGAAAGACACCAGGCAAGTGGAAAATTTAGAGAAAGAAAGAAACCTAAAAGGTATTCTGGGTATGCAGCCTACATGTCAAAATTGATAGAAGATGAGCCATCCACATTTGAAGAAGCTTCCAAGCACTCTGAATGGAAGTCTGCCATGAATGAGGAATACCAATCTATAATGAAGAATGGTGTTTGGGAAATCGTTCCTAGACCAGAAAACAAATATGTGGTAACCTCGAAATGGATTTACAAGATCAAGCATGCTGCGGATGGGAGCATAGACAAATACAAAGCCAGATTTGTGGCTAGAGGTTTCTCTCAAGAAGAAGGAATTGACTATGAAGAAACCTTTGCTCCTACAACAAGATATACAACCATTCGTTCATTGATTTCTTTGATAGCATCCATGAAGTGGAAGGTTCATCAAATGGATGTAAAAACAACATTTCTGAATGGCACCATAGATGAAGAAGTCTACATTGAGCAACCTTTGGGATTTGAAGTCAAGGATAAAGAAGGCTATGTTTGCAGGTTGAAAAAGGCTTTGTATGGCCTCAAGCAAGCACCTAGGGCATGGTATGCTAGGATGGATGCTTATCTGCAAAGGCTGGGCTTTATCAAAAGTTCGGCTAATCCCAACCTCTACATCAAAGTGGTGAATGATGAACCTGCCATCATCCTACTGTATGTAGATGATCTTCTGCTAATAGGTGTAGAAGAATGTATTCAAGAATGTAAGAATCAGTTGACTGCAAAATTCGATATGAAGGATCTGGGATCCATGCACTACTATCTGGGACTGGAAGTATGGCAAGAACCCAATGAGATTTACTTGGGTCAAGGGAAGTATGTAATTGAAATTCTCAAGAGGTTTGACATGATGGAGTGCAAGCCTATGACGACTCCTATGATAACAAACTTGAGACTGTTAAGAAACTCTGAATCCAGTCTGGTGGATCCCACAAGGTATAGGCAATTGATTGGATCCCTAATGTACTTGGTAAATACTCGGCCAGATATATGTTTTGCAGTAAATGTTCTCAGTCAGTTCCAGATGGAGCCTCGTCATGATCATTGGGTGGCAGCCAAGCATATACTGAGATACTTGCGAGGAACCATATATCATTGCCTAAAATATGAGAAAGGAAAAGATGTACTTCTGACAGGATTTACTGATTTCGATTGGGGAGGCAACGAGAAGGATGGAAGAAACACTATCTGAGGATGCTTCAGTATAGGTTCCTTGATGGTCTCTTGGATGAGCAAGAAGTAAGAGACAATTGCCTTAAGCAGTGCTGAATCCGAGTATGTAGTAGCATGTGAAGTTAGCCGGGAAGCGGTCTGTTTGAGGAAATTGTTATCTGACTTGTTTGTAGGACCATTGGCCCCTACAACTATCTATTGTGATAATACCAGCTGTATAAGACTATCTGAGGACCCAGTGTTCCATGGGAAGACAATGCACATAAATAACAAGTATCATTATATTTGGAAGCTAGTGCAAGATGGTGTGCTGAAGCTGGAGTATGTTCCCACCGATGAGCAGACTGCTGACATATTAATGAAATCGCTTTCGAACAAGAAGCTTTTGTATTTTAGAGACAAGCTTGGTTTGGTTGATATGTCATCCCTATTTGAGCGGGAAAGATAGACAGTACATTTCTATCTTCTGAGGATGAAGAAGAAATGGAGGATTGAGTTATCATCTAGCATCCAACACTCTTTGAGGATGTGGTAGGGCATCTAAGATAAGATTGGGCAAGAGGACCGATATTCTTTGAGGGTTGGGAACCCAAGATAAGAATAGTCCTAGTAGGGAATACTCGGAAAAACACCTGGGTGGGTATGACCCTAAGAGAGACAATGACAAGTGTGTCTATAAGTCATTGGTCTCGCTAACATTGTGCTCTAATCTATTTGAGAGATAGAGATGTTAGTCAAGGCCTTGCTATATGGAAACAATGTTGCATGACATGATGCTATAATAGATGGATAACTAATTCGACTCTTTGCTTATGAGAACTCTTGTATTGAGAATGTCCATGTACCATGTATGTATGAATACCTCCCTAGTTAAGAGGGAGTGTTGAAAATAAGTGTAACTAGGTTCGGTCTTCATAATGACAAATCTTGTAATAATGTAATTTCTTTGTATCAAGAAAAATTTCTGTTGATTGCTTGAGTCATGGGTTTCATGCTCAAGAAGTTTCTTGATCTAGTTGTGGCTCCCATTGAGAGCCTTAGGTTAGGTCATTTAAGGTGAAGACAATCATGTATTGTTACACTTGAAAAATGTAATTTTTATAAGTCAAAAGTCCTTCAAGATCATGGTTGAAATACTCCAAAATGTACCCTTCGAAATGTTATCAAGAAGCTGCTCGAAATGATTTGTTTGGACAGTCTAGAAGCCTCTCATCAAGTTAGCTTGATCAAGGGTTCATGTCGGGCGAAGGGATGAGGACTAAGGCCTATATATAGGCAGCCAAGAAGGATGGAAGAAGCACTATCTGAGGATGCTTCAGTCTAGGTTCCTCGATGGTCCCTTGGATGAGCAGGAAGCAAGAGACAGTTGCCTTAAGCAGTGCTAAAGCCGAGTATGTAGTAGCATGTGAAGTCGGCCAGGAAGCGGTCTGGTTGAAGAAATTGTTATCCGACTTGTTTAAAGGACTGTTGGCCCTACAACTATCTATTGTGTTGTTGGAAATAATACTGAGGGGGGGGGGAATCAGTATTAGCAAATCAATAACTTTTTCATTTCCATAATCAGATTCATATACGCTACTTCAGTTAAGGGAACTCGTGTGTACACGCAACTGTGTTTAGAGCAACTAGTGTATATCCAACAAACTTATGATTCAATTAATTCATCATATATTGATCTTTAATCAGTGCATCAGAACCATATAAACAGTAACCAGGTGTAGTAAAAACAAAACAAATCATCACACACAAGAAACACACATGAACACCAAGATATAAGGTGGAAACCCAATGTGGGTGAAAACCACCTGCTGCAATCATCTCTGTCTTCTTTTTGATAATAAGAGAATTCTGTTTACAATTTTTGTATTGGTGCAGTCTTATACCAGTACGCAGGCTTCTACCTGCAGAAGACTACAACCTTCTCTCGTTCTCCAACTTCTACTGGAAGGGAGCTACAACCCCCTAGCTCTTGTACTAGCTAATATGTTTACTAGTACGTAGGTGCGGCCTACAGAAGGCTACAACCTTCTCTTTTCTTCCAGGGACCACGTTTCATAAATTTTCAAACTGGGTCCATCAACAACATCATTCAATCATCAAATATATCTGCATCAACTGATCTCCTTTTGAACCAACCACAACCGAATCAATCAATCACTCTGATCATTCAGAATGCTGTAACCAGAATACAGTAACCTAAACCCAAGCAATAACCGAGAACACTGCAACAGCAAACAGAAGCAACTAAAACATAATTTATAAAGCATACGCTAATTCCATGTGTTGAACCTGCGTGCATACGCGCTTTCCTCAAAGCGAACCAACGTGTATACGCTCCTTTTCTGAAGTGAACCTGCGTACAAATCTGTAAAAGATGATTTAAACATAACAACAGTTCCAGACTTCAATCATACCCAGATCATCATATTTATAGACTACAACATGTGCCAGTTATTCAGATACATGATCAAACCACATAAATATAATTCACTTCAAGCCTTAAGATCCTGATACATCATTAGATCTTATCCTTCATCAAGCGCTAAGGTTCTTCTTTGGTTCAGATCAAGTACGACACCATTAGCCAGTAACCTGCGTATTAGATCGCACACTATATTAGATATTCGATACTTGCCCCCTTGGCCTAATGATCTTCTCCTCCTTTTATAGTTTTAGGCCTTTCTCAATACCATGGACCAAAACCACTTAGGACCAACACCTTGGACCAAATACCTGGGGTCAATACCTCGGACCTGATACCTTGGACCAATACCATGGATCAAAATACCATGGATCAAAATACCATGGACCACATACGTGGGACCAAACATTTAGTTTTCCAAGGTATACACGCTTTTTCTTTTGTGAAAGTGTGTGTGTACGTATACGCGTCTTGTATACAGTGAACCTGCGTGTATACGTGGTGTCAGGCCAGGCAGTAACTCCTCAAAACAAATTGATTCGTATATTATTCCTTTAGGTTGGTCTTTATTATATACATGAGGGAGAGACTGTTCACTTCATCTCTCGATGACTGTTCATATTTCTTATTATTTATTTACATTAATTATATTCACCCAATCCTGATGATTAGGTGTCAACATTCCCCCCCTTAATCTGAAGGGATGTTGGTGAGTCCAAGCATCATTCTGAATCGTTCAAGCTTTTCTCTTCCAAACGCTTTGGTGAAGATGTCTGCAATTTGCTCATTAGTGGAACAATGACGAAGATGGATTGTTTTGGCCTCAACAAGATGTCGAATCAGAAGATATTTAGTATTGATGTGCTTCGTTCGATCATGAAACTTTGGGTTCTTGGCCAACTTTATTGCAGAGGTATTGTCAATCATGAGTGGAGTTTATTGTACTTGTTTTGCCTGCAAATCTTCAAGAATTTTCTTGAGCCACACAATTTCTTTTGTTGCTTTCGCTGCTGCCACGTATTCTGCTTCTGTTGTGGAATCTGCTGGAACTGATTGTTTGCGTGATCTCCAGGAGACAACTCCTGATCCAAGACTCATAGCATATCTTGAAGTAGATACCCCAGTGTTTTTGTCTCCATCGAAGTCTGAATCAGAGTATCCAATCAAGCTGAAGTCGTCCTCCTGTGTATACTTGATTAAAAAGTCTTGAGTTCCCTTCAAGTACCTTAGAACTCTTTTTGCAGAAGACCAATGTCCCTCACAAGGCTTTTGCATAAACCTGGAGAGGATTCCAACAGTAAACGAAATGTTTGGTCTGTTAGTAGTTAGGTAGTTGAGACTTCCTACAAGCTGTCTATACTTTGTTGCATCCTCAAATTCTTTTCCTTCAATAGATGTGAGCTTTAAGTTTGTTCCATTGGAGTAGTAAGAGGATTTCATTCTGTCATGCCAAACCTATTCAATGGATCTCTAATGTACTTTTTTTGAGAAAGAAATATGGACTTCGGATGTTGGGTTACTTCAATACCAAGATAGTAATGAACATAGCCCAAATCAGTCATTTCAAAACTTTTCCCCAATTCCTTCTTTATGGATGCAATGTAGCTTTCATTGTTCCCTGTCATCAAAAGATCATCTACATATACCACAAGATATACAACTGTTTTGCCAACTTTCTTGACAAATATAGTTGCATCATCAAGATCATAATGTTTGAAATTGAGTTGCAGAAGATGCTCAGTTAGTTTTTCATACCAGGCTCGCGGTGCTTGTTTGAGGCCATACAAGGACTTCACAAGTTTGCATATTTTATGTTTATGTCCTTTCACAACAAATCCTTCAGGCTGGGACATAAAAACATTCTCTTTTAGATCTCCATTCAAGAAAGCAGTTTTTACATCCATTTGATGGACTTTTTAACCGTTCTGAGCTGCTAGGGCAAAGAGTGTCCGGATGGTAGCCCATTTTGCTGTGGGGGAAAAAGTCTCCTCATAATCGACCCCTTCTTTCTGTGCAAAACCTTTCGCCACAAGCCTAGCTTTGTGCCTGTCAAGTGAGCCATCAGCTTTATACTTGTTCTTGTAGACCCACTTGCAGCCAATTGGTTTGGTTCCTAATGGAGGATCAACTAGCTTCCAAGTGCTGTTCTTTATGAGTGCATCATACTCCTTTTGCATCGCTTCTTTCCGTTCATCATGAGAAGCAGCTTCTTTGAAGGAAGTTGGTTCAAAATCTGTAGACAAATTCAATTCACAATCATAAGAAACATCCATATCAACAGGTGAATTAGAGTTATCTACATCACCTCCATTTTGCCAGTTTAAGTTTCTAGTTCCTGTCTTTCCAACCTCATCAGGATGAACACTTTCAAGTGTCTTTGTCAGCCACTTTGGGGGACCTTTCTCAGATGGTCCAGGCTACTCCGTTGATTGAGTTGGGACTGAATCAAGATTGAGTCTCCCAATTCTATCAATCACATCACTTAAAACATCATCTGTTGTTGGAGTTTCATGCGGGGGAGAGTGTTCTTCAGAAGAAGATTCCACATGTTGATCTAGTATAGGAATCCCCCCTTCAAGATGTGGAATCTAATTATCAAATTCTTGAAATGATTTTGCATTTGCAAGTCTATCCAAGCGATCAAGTTGCCGTTCAACAACCTTGTCAGTTTTGGATGATTCAAGAAAAATTACATCTCTAGATACAACAAACTTTTTATTGACTTCATCATAGAGACGGTATGCTTTGGAGGTGTTTGAATACCCCAAGAAGATACACTTATGACTTCTTGCACCAAGTTTGTTTCTATGTACCTTTGGTATCAAGGCATAACAGGTGGAACCAAAGACCCTGAGATGCTTTACCGAAGGAATATGCCCATACCACATTTCATATGGAGTCTTGTTTCTAATAGCATTAGATGGACATCTATTCTTTATATATGCAGCACATAGAACAGCATCAGCCCAAAACATTATCTTTACATTTTTGAAGAAGAGCATGGATTGTACCATATTTAAGATTGTCCTATTCATTCTTTCAGCTACACCATTCTGTTGGGGATTATAAGGTACAGTTGTTTGATGTTTGATCCCATGTTGGCAAAGATAGTTTTCAAATTCATTTGATGTGTATTCTTTTCCATTATCAGTGCGAATAGACCCAATATGAGATTGTGCATCATTTTCAATCCATTTATGAAAGTTCTTGAATGTTTGAAAAGCATCAAATTTGTTCTTCAATAAATAAACCCAACACATTCTGGTGTAGTCATCAATAAATGTCATCTTATATTTATTTCCATTTGCAGAAGGAACAGGCATTGGACCACATAAATTTGAATGAATGAGTTCAATTTTTCTATGTGCTCTTGAATGTGAATCATGAAAACACTGTTTGCTATGCTTTCCTAGAATGCAAGCATCACATTGCTTAAGTTTCCTAGGAATTGTATGCAAACCAGCAACACCATTTTTCTTCAACAAGCGGAGGCTGTCATAGTTCAAATGTTCAAATCTAACATGCCATAATAAACTTGATGGAAGTGTACCTTCTTCATAATGAGAATTGTATGAGAAATGTTGTGCAGGAGTAGAGGTACCTTGCAGCTTGAGAAACCTTTCTTCTTCTATTCCCCTCATGACAAGTGAGTGGTCAGATGCTTTTCTTACCTCAAGCTTGCCATCAAACATATGAATAGAGTGACCTTGCTGGCGGATGTGGACCAAGGATAGCAAGTTTCTCTTGAGCTATGGGAGATATAGAACATGATGCAGAAAAAAGTCTGGAAGACCAGGGAGTTTAAGCCTGATTGTGTCAAGCCCTGAGAGCTTGATTTTTGAGTGGTCTGCAAAGTATACTGCTCCGTCAACATTGTCAGTAAATTCTTCAAAAAAATCTTTTCTATGGGTCATGTGGCAAGTTGCTCCTGAATCAAGCAACCAGTCATTTTTCCAAGAAGCAAGTGAAGCATTAAATAAATCTTCATTTACTCCAATGTTACATTGTGCCACAACATAGTGAGCGGATTCAGCTGCTTTACCTTTGTCTGTATCATCAATTTACCTTTCTGTTGGTTTCTTTGCTGCGCAATTTTGTCCCATGGTAGCTTGCATGTAGAGGCATCATGTGATCCATTTCTTTTGAAGCGTATGCAGTGCAAATCTGCCTTTTCTCCTTGAGAGTGTCTGCCCCCTTGCCTCTGAAATATCTTCCTTTTCCTCATCGACCGCCTCTTCCTCTGGAAGAATCTTGGGCAGGACACTTTTCTTTATAATGCTTTTCTTTATGAGCAAGGCACACAGCCTCTTCAGAAGATTCAGGGGCTGTCTTCTTTCCAAAAGCTTTCTCTCTTTCAACAAATTTTTTCACAAGAGAGTCAAAGGTAATGTCTTTAAGATTTCCATTTGCTTGCAATGACTCAAGATAATTGGAGTAAGTAGGATAAAGTGACTTGAGAAAAGTGATAAGAGGAATATCCAAATCAATTTTAGTGGCTTGGATATCATGCATTATAGACTTTACTTCAGATGCAAGAGCAAGAGGATCATTATTTTGCAGTTCAAGAGTGAAGAGTTTAATCATGAGTTGAACAACTTCAAGTGCAGAATGTGAGTCATAGAGTTCTTTCAGCTTTTGTAAGGCTTCGAAAGCAGTTGAAAATGGCGTAATATGGCGACTCACCTCTTCACTTACAGATGCTGCAATTAATGCATAGGCTTTGCTGTTCTTGTTTTCCCAAATGGCGAGCTCTTTGTCTGATGTAGGCTGTTCTGGCTGTTTGTCTCCGTCTCCAATGCACACTCCTTTCCACAACTCATTGAAAATGAGGGTGTGTTTTATCATCTGGGACCACTCAGGATAGTTCTCCTTGCCAGTGAGAACTATTCCCACAATGGATATGATTGAATGCATACTGTAACAAAAACTTCTGCTGCAAAATTTTACTCTTAATGGGAAAAAAATATAATTCTGATATGACTGGACAGCAATTCAACTTGACAGCAAATGTCAATACCCAAGACTGTAAATACACAAATCTGTATAGCGCATTCAACACTTCATGCCACAGTGCTTTGACCCACGTCCTTGTTTTAAAAAACTCTATTCAACACATGGCATTTAACGATTTTTATATGCCAAAAAAAAACTTCAATACATACACAAGTGGGGCAGCATATGGTGATACCAAGACAATGTTCAATATATATTGGCAGCGTTCAACAGATAGCAGCGCACATACAAATACAATGTACAACACTTGGATAGGCAACGTTCAATGTACAAAACCAAGACAACGTTCAATATATTGGCAGTGTTCAACAGACTTCAGACTTGGATAACGTCGCGCATACAATTTTTTTATTTTTTTAATTTAAAAAACATTCAACGATATCACACAGCCACTAGATAGTTCCTCGTGGAGGCACTTTGATTCTGATTGTAAAGGTTCAGAAAAACTTCATTGCAAAATTAATATTGGAGGAAAAAGGGGCCACCCATTACACCTCAAAATGGCCGCTGAAACCATCGATGGTAAAGCCCGTCGAGCATCTACGTTTTGCGTGAAGGGAGGGGCAGGTTTCGTGGCCTCTTGGCTTGTCAACTGGTTACTCCACAAGGGTTATGTTGTCCATGCTACTGTGGGCAACCCTGGTTCGCATCCCCATAACCGATGATGCTGCTGGTAGTTACTCGAACCAGGGATGATACCACTGCTCCTCCGCGTAGCTACTCGAACCATTCATCATTCGGATGCTATGCTGCTCCTCTGCGTATGATAGATCAACTGAAGTACGAGCTTGACGAGGAGGAGAACGCTTCCGGCGTTGCAGCAGAGGAAACTCTGGCTATGATTAACAGTCTCCAGAGAGAAGAAGTCTCTGGAGTACCACCTCAACCAAAAAGATTATGAGGAAAGAAGAAAATGCGATTGGCCCCAGATAGGCAGATATTGACAAAAATCCGTAGAGGGAGAGCGAGTAAAGAAATCAGTGCACATCGAGGGAATCAAAGACCCTGTCACGGGAGTGAGGAGAATAATGTCAGAGATTTGCAGCGTTTAAATAGTGGCAACATTTAATGGGCAGCCACTGTGGAGGGGGCAGTACACAGACTCCATAGGGGGCAGTGGACAGACTGCAAGAAATTAGCAGAAGGGAGTTACAAGACTATGCCAAAAATGGAGCTGGCTCTGATACCATGTCAGGCCAGGTAGTGACTCCTCAAAACAAATTGATTCGTATATTATTCCTTCAGGTTGGTCTTTATTATATACATAAGGGAGAGACTATTCACTTCATCTCCCGATGACTGTTCATATTTCTTATTATTTATTTACATTAATTATATTCACCCAATCCTGATGATTAGGTGTCAACACGCGACTTGGTCAATGGTGAATCTGCGTATACCTTTCTTTCTTCATTCTGTGTAGTTTGATTTGCAGTTCTATGTTGATAACCTGTAGTACTGTGATTTGTCATCTGAGTGAGTTGCTTTCTAAACTGATTCCTTGAAGCTTCCCTGCATTTCATCACATGTGTAAATATTCCTGTCATGCATTCTGTCACATCTGATATCTCTTCTATAGATTCATCTAGTTACCATATACAAGAGAGTTGTTATGCTACAAGTGGGTTGCCATCAAGTACAACACATACATCATAATGCCAACAATCTCCCCCTTTGGACTTGATGGCAACAACCACAACAACCACACCAAGTCACTCTCCCCCTTTGACATCAAGGGCAAAGGGTCATGCTCCCCCTAAGTGCATGCTGAATTCTCTGATATGCTGAAGTGCTGATTGAGCTCCCATGAGCGAGTCCATGCTCCCCCTGAGCATAAGCAAGGTCTGCAAAAATATGTTCTAAAAGAAGAACATGACTCTATACATACATCACAAATGACCTTCCTATCACCAATGATTCATACATGCATCCATCTCCCAACCAAGTGGGGATATACCAAATTTGACTCATCCACCCAACCAAGTGGGGATATATCAATTGTTTATACAAGTCAACAACAAGAAACATTACATCATTCATCCCATGCATAGTGGGGTTACAAATTAGGTCTTTTCATGACCGCTACATTAAAAGATATACATGACATATATAACAGAGACCAAATGTCTTAAACAAGACCATGATAGTCATCAACAACTATCATCAGCAGCATTTGTCAACAACATCTAGACCTGTAACCTGCAATACCATTCTCTTGACCAACCAACAATCAGTAGCAAGATGTATCATTTAGCCACATAAGCATCATCACCAAGGACTTCTAACCATAATGCCAACAATGCATTATTCGAAGCATATGCTCCCCCTGAACCTGTTCCATCTGTTCATTGTTAGATCTGATCATGCATATATCAACAAGAAGTATCAAGGCATCATCATCAATCAGATATACATGAAAGAGCACTTATAAATAACATCTTATGAGTACCAACACATTTCCACACATCATCAGCAGATTGTGACCATCATTAAATAGAGCAAATAATTGTCTGAACCATATCAGACCCTTTTTCTTGAGTCTGTCCCACTGCTTTTCTTCAAACCAACATATACGCGACTGTGTCCACAGAAACTCGCGTATGTACGCGACTACACTTCAAGAAACTCGCGTATAACAACCTTTCCTTGAAAAATAGGATTTAACAGCAGGATGATGTAGAAACTACTCCCAACTTTTGTCTGAGATATTCAAATGTCTCTCTGGGCAGTGGTTTAGTGAATATATCAGCAATTTGTTCTTTGGAGGGAACATACTTCAATTTGACCTTTTGTTCAAGCACTTGTTCACGTAGGAAATGATATTTGATGGGTATGTACTTGGTCTTGGTGTGCATGACTGTATTTTTTAAATACTAATGGCACTTGTATTATCACATAGAATGGAGATGGGTGTAGTACATGTGATCTGAATATCTTGCAAGGTTTGCATCATCCAAAGTAATTGTGTGCAGCAAGATGCAACAACCACGTATTCTGCTTCAGTTGTAGATAATGCAATTGAACTTTGTTTCTTGCTGAACCAAGACACCAACTTGGAACCCATATAGAATGCACCACCACTAGTGCTTTTTCTGTCATCAACACTTCCTGCCCAATCTGCATTTGTATATGCATGAAGTGTAAGATCTGTATCTCTAGGATACCATAAGCCAAAGTTCTATGTTCCTTGAAGATATTTGAAAATTCTTTTGACTGCCTGAAGATGTGATTCCTTTGGATTTGCTTGGAATCTTCCAACTATTCCCACTGCATGCATGATGTCCAGTCGGGTACCTATTAGATAAAGCAGACTGCCAATCATGGATCTGTAAGTTGGTTGATGTACCGTTGCTGATTCATCATTTGAGCTGAGACTACATCCTATTACCATGGGAGTACACACTGGTTTAGAATCTTCCATGCTGTACTTTTTCATGATCTGTTTGAGATATTTTGTTTGTGAGAGAAAAATACCAACTTTATTTTGCTGCACTTGTAGACCAAGAAATAGGTAAGCTCATCAAGCAAGGGCATTTCAAATTCTTGCTGCATTACTGAAGCAAAATTTTGACTCATGGATTCTTCATTGCTACCAGAATGATATCATCAACATACACAACAATTATTAGCAATTTATCAGTGTCTATTTTTGTATATAGATTGTTATTTGCTGACCCCTTTGAAAAACCCTGTTGGTGGAGTTATTTGTCAAGACAGTAATACCATGCCCCTGGACCCTGTTTTAGACCATAGAGAGCTTTCCTGAGTTTGCATACAAGTTTTGCATTATTTCCAAGAATGAATCCTTCTTGTTGTTCAATATAGACTTCTTCTTCTAAGTCTCGATTAAGAAAGGTAGATTTTACATCCATTTGGTATACTTTGAATTTCTGAAAACTGAAAGGAGCAAGAAACATTTTGATGACTTCAAGTCTAGCAATAGGTGCAAAAGTTTCTTCAAAGTCTATAACTTCTTGTTGAGCATAGCCTTTACAAACAAGTCTGGCCTTGTTTCTAATAACTTCTCCATTTTCATTTAGCTTGTTTTTGAATATCCATTTAGTTCCTATGATATTCTTATCATGAGGTCTAGGAACTAATTCCCAAGTATCATTCTTTTCAATTTGCTCAAGTTCTTCATTCATGGCCTTGACCCAACATTCATCTCTGCATGCTTCATTTACATTTTGAGGTTCAGTGGAAGATAGTAATGCTAGATAGCGTGAAGCTTCAGCAATGGTTCTTCTAGTCTGCACACCTGCCCTTTTTTCTCCTAAGATTTGAGCTTCTGGATGATTTTTCTGAACATACTTGGACGGAGTCTTTTCTTCTATTGTTCTCTTCTTTGGTGCTTCATTGGTTTCTTCTTCAGAATCAGTGTGATTTGATGTGGGAAAATGATCCTCATCTTCTTCATTGTCATAATCTTCGGTTTCTATCTGTTTGGGATTTTTGCATGCTTCATCAACCACAACATCAATACTTTCGATAATTTTCCCAAGTCTTTTGTTGTAACATTTATATTCTTTACTTCGGGAAGAGTAGCCAAGAAGAATACCTTCATCTGCTCTGGGTTCAAACTTACCAAGTTTTTCATTAGTCCTTTTGATGTAACATTTGCTTCCAAAAACTTTGAAGTATTTTACAGTAGGAGTCTTACCATACCAAAGTTCATGTGGAGTTTGAGTTTTGTTTACCCGAACATTTGCTTGATTGAGAATAGTGACGGCGACGAATGCAGCTTCACCCCAAAAGGTTGTAGGAGTTCCAGATTCATCTAGCATAGCACGAGCCATTTTTTGAACAATTCTGTTCATCCTTTCTACCACTACATTTTGTTGAGGGGTCCTTGCGGTGGAGAATTGCCTTTTTATTCCATGTTGTTCACAAAAATCAAAGAATTCGTTTGAGGTAAATTCCCCTTCTCGATCAGATCTAAGGCATTTGATTTTGCGATTTGATTCATTTTCAACCAAAGCTTTGAGGCTTTGAACTTTTCAAATGCTTCATCTTTATGCTTTAGAAGACTTATCTGACACATTCTTGAAAAAGCATCAATGAACAATATAAGGTACTATTCTCCACGAGGTGACTTTTTCCTTGATGGACCGCATAAATCAGTATGAACAAGTTCAAGAGGCTTACTAGCTGACCCTTCCTTTTCGATGAATTGAGATCTGGTTTGCTTACCAAATTGACATGATTTGCATATAGTATTTTCAGGAATGTTGATATTTGGAAGATCACGAACAACCTGGAATCTACATGCTTTTCTTATTTGAGAAAAGCTTAGATGTCCCAATCTTCTGTGCCATAGCCAGTTTTCATCATTTTTGCTTAGATAGCACTATTTTTGTCCTCCCTTGAGTATGTATAGGTTGTTTGGAGTTCTTGTCCCTTTAATCACGGTTTCTCTTGTATCAAGCTCACGAACAACACATCCATTTGATTGAAACACTACTTCATTTCCTTGATCACACATTTGACTCACACTCAAAAGATTATGCTTTAAGCCATCAACATGCATAACATTCCCAGTGTTAACTTTTTCTTTCAAGAAAACAAAGCCTTTACCTTTTATGACAGCAAGAGTGTCGTTTTCAGATGAGACACTCTTTTCTTTTTCTAAGGCATTATATGAGTGTAGTTTTTTTCTGTCACTTGTCATGTGTTTTGAGCATCCACTATCGGTGTACTGCTGGTTTTCTTGTCCTTCTGCATATAAGGCTATACCACATCTTTCTGTTTGCGGTTCTTTCTTTCTCCATATTTTGGGATTTAATGGAGTTTGCTCTTTTTGAGCTATTTGCCGAAAATTACACCTGCATTCAGTTTCTTCATGGCCAAAGTTGTTACAGATTGAACATTCTATTTCATTTTCAAGAAGAGAAAAGATATTATAGGAACTTTTCTTGATCCCTGTCACATTTCTTTGATTTCGTGCTTCTCTAGTCATGATAGTTTTGTAAGCAACACATTGAGCAACTTTGTGTTCAAAATTATGACATGAGAAACACCGACCATTAAAGAAGTTCCTGCAATTATCGAATCTATTGACCTATTGATTGTAGTTGAAGTTCCTCCTCCTGACCTGTTGATTGATATTCTTTGAAGCAAATTGAGTATGATTTACCTGAGGTTGATTGTGGCTTCTGTTCATCCTTGAAGTAAATTGAGCCTGATTCACCTGGTGATTTGCTTTATGCCTTTGCTGACGATTGTCGAACTGTTCACTGCTCTTTGTTGCATCACAATAGCTTTTAGTAGAGGTTGACGACTTCTGTGATTGAGATGTTTCTTCAGTGTATCCAAGACCTATCTTTATCAGAGGAGAGCGCTGCACTTTGATAATTTCATTTAAGGTTTCTGATCCTTTAGCAAATCTAAGATTGAGAGCTTTTGTTTTCTCAAGATCCTTTCTTAGACCCATAATTTCACATTCTAGCTTTTCATTGTGTTTTTCTCTTTCAGCAAGTTGGAATGTCAAGGTATCTATAATCATATTCTTTTCTTCTAAACAGATTTTGAGTTTAGAGATTTCTTCATGAAGGTCATCTTTATCTAAAGCATTCAAAAAATCATCATCTTCATAAGCCATCAAAAGTCTATAGTCATTACTATTTTCATCTTCATCGCTATTTGATAAACCATCGCTATTTTCATGAGTATAGTAGCTCCTTTTACTTATACTTTGTTTTCTATTCCATTTTGCAGTTTCCTTCCCTTTATCATATTTATCTTTATGAGGACATTTGGCAGCATAATGACTGACTCTACCACAGGGAAAACATTTGAAAGGTAGTTTACCTCTGAATCTATCGGAACCCCGTTGAAGATTCTTGACAAAGTTCGCTTCCTCTTCTTCTTCTGAAAATATGTCCTGATTCATTGAGTTCTTTTCCTTTTGCTGAAGCTTTAAATGTGGCTTCTCTCATATCTGATGGACCTCCTTTGCTCATCTCAAAGGCAGTTAAGATTCCGTGAAGCTGTATCATAGTAATAATCTGTAGATCTTGCTTTTCTTCTATGGCAGATACTTTTGATTCAAATTTAGCAGATAAGGATCTTAAAATTTTTTCAATTAAGGTAACTTCCTTTATCTCTTCACCCAAATTCTTCATGCAATTAACAATCTCATCTATACGTAAGAAGTAACTAGCTACACTTTCATCATTGTGCATCTTGAGAGTTTCATATTGAATTCTGAGAATTTGCAGTTTAGCACGTTTTACCTGAGAGTCTCCTTCGTAGCTTAGAACGATTTTGTCCCATATTTCTTTGGCTGATTTGAGCTGCATAACTTTGACAAACTTTGATTGTGACAGACTTCCCAATAATGTATTGATAGCCTTGGCATTGGTTTCATATTGCTTTTTACCTGTTGCATTTGTAGGAATTGCTGATGGAAATGTATATCCTCCTTCAACGATTTCCCAGACATCTGTTCCAAGAGATTGAAGATAGGCTGTGGTTCTTACCTTCCAATAAACAAAGTTGCTCCCATCAAAGATTGGTGGTCTGATGGATCCCCCGCCTTCTTGATTACTCATGATGATGGATCTTCCTCTAAGCGATCAAGCTTCTTCTGAAGGACCTGCTCTAATACCAATTGTTGGAAATAATATTGAGAGGGGGGGTGAATCAGTATTAGCAAATCAATAACTTTTTCATTTCCATAATCAGATTCATATACGCTACTTTAGTTAAGGGAACTCGCGTGTACATGCAACTGTGTTTAGAGCAACTAGCGTATATCCAACAAACCTATGATTCAGTTAATTCATCATATATTGATCTTTAATCAGTGCATCAAAACCATATAAACAGTAACTAGGTGCAGTAAAAACAGAACATATCATCACACACAAGAAACACACATGAACACCAAGATATAAGGTGGAAACCCAATGTGGGTGAAAACCACTTGCCGCAATCGTCTCTGTCTTCTTTTAATAATAAGAGAATTAATGTTTACAATTTTTGTATTGGTGCAGTCTTATACCAGTACGCAGGCTTCTACCTGCAGAAGGCTACAACCTTCTCTCGTTCTCTAGCTTCTATTGGAAGGGAGCTACAACTCCCTAGCTCTTGTACTAGCTGATATGTTTACTAGTACGTAGGTGCTAGCCTACAGAAGGCTACAACCTTCTCTTTTCTTCCACGGACCACGTTTCATAAACTTTTACACTGGATCCATCAACAACATCATTCAATCATCAAATATATTTGCATCAACCAATCTCCTTTTGAACCAACCACAACCGAATCAATCAATCACTCTGATCATTCAGAATGCTGTCACCAGAATACAGTGACCTGAACCCAAGCAATAACTCAGAACACTGCAATAGCAAACAGAAGCAACTAAAACATATTTTACAAGGTATACGCTACTTCCATGTGTCGAACTTGCGTGCATACACGCTTTCCTCAAAGCAAACCAGCGTACAGATCTACAAATCAAATTTATGATGTATATGCTGTTTTGATATGCAAAACTAGTGTGTATATGCCCATTTTCTGAAGTGAACCTGCGTATAGATCTGTAAAAGATGATTTAAACATAACAACAGTTCCAGACTTCAATCATACCCAGATCATCATATTTATAGAATACAGCATGTGCCAGTTATTCAAATATATGATCAAACCACATAAAAATAATTCACTTCAAGCCTTAAGATCCTGATACATCATTAGATCTTATCCTTCATCAAGTGCTAAGGTTCTTCTTCGGTTTAGATCAAGCACGACACCATTAGCCAATAACCTGCATATTAGATCTCACACTATATCAGATATTTGATACTTGCCCCCTTGGCCTAATGATCTTCTCCTCCTTTTATAGTTTTAGGCCTTTCTCAATACCATGGACCAAAACCACTTAGGACCAATACCTTGGACCAAATACTTGGGGTCAATACCTCGGACCCGATACCTTGGACCAATACCATGGATCAAAATACCATGGACCACATACTTCGGACCAAACATTTAGTTTTCCAAGGTATATGCGCTTTTCCTTTTGTGAAAGTGCGTGTGTATGTATACGCGTATACCTTTCTTTCTTTCTTCATTCTGTGTAGTCTGATCTGTAGCTCTGTGCTGTTAACCTGTAGTACTGTGATTTGTCATCTGAGTGAGTTGCTTTTTGAACTGATTCCTTGAAGCTGCCCCGCATTTCATCACACTTTTAAATACCCCTGTCATGCATTCTGTCACATCTGATATCTCTTCTATAGATTCATCTAGTTACCATATACATGAGAGTTGTTATGCTACAAGTGGGTTGCCATCAAGTACAACACATACATCATAATGCCAACACTCTTGGATGAGCAGGAAGCAAGAGACAGTTGCCTTAAGCAGTGCTGAAGTCGAGTATGTAGTAGCATGTGAGGTCAGCCGGGAAGCAGTCTGGTTGAGGAAATTGTTATCTGACTTGTTTGCAGGACTGTTGGCCCCGCAACTATCTATTGTGATAATACCAACTGTATAAGACTATATGAGGACCCAGTGTTCCATGGGAAGACAAAGCACATAAATAACAAGTATCATTATATTCGGAAGCTGGTGCAAGATGGTGTGCTGAAGTTGGAGTATGTTCCCATCGATGAGCAGACTGTTGACATATTAATGAAATCGCTTCCGAACAAGAAGCTTGTGTATTTTAGAGACAAGCTTGGTCTGTTTGATATGTCGTCCCTATTTGAGCGGGAAAGATAGACACTACATTTCTATCTTCTGAGAATGAAGAAGAAATGGAGGATTGAGTTATCATCTGGCATCCGACACTCTTTGAGGATGTGGTAGGGCATCCAAGATAAGAGTGGGCAAGAGGACCGATATTCTTTGAGGGTTGGGAACCCAAGATAAGAATAGTCCTAGTAGGGCATACTCGGAAAAACACCCGGGTGGGTATGACCCTAAGAGAGACAATGACGAGTGTGTCTATAAGTCATTAGTCTCGCCAACATTGTGCTCTAATCTATTTGAGAGATAGAGCTGTTAGTCAAGGCCTTGCCATATGGAAACAATGTTGCTTGTCATGATGCTATAACAGATGGCTAACTAATCCGACTCTTTTCTTATGAGAATTCTTGTATTGAGAATGTCCATATACCACGTATGTATGAATACCTCCCTAGTTAAGAGGGAGTGTTGAAAATAAGTGTAACTAGGTTCGGTCTTCATAATGCAAATCTTGTAATAATGTAATTTCTTTGTATCAAGAAAAATTTCTATTGATTGCTTGAGTCATGGGTTTCATGCTCAAGAAGTTTCTTGATCTAGTTGTGGCTCCCATTGAGAGCCTTAGGTTAGGTCATTTAAGGTGAAGACAATCATGTATTGTTACACTTGTCTTGTATTGTTACACTTGAAAAATGTAATTTTTATAAGTCAAATGTCTTTCAAGATCATGGTTGAAATACTCCAAAATGTACCCTTCGAAATTTTATCAAGAAGCTGCTCGAAATGATTTGTTTGGACAGTCTAGAAGCCTCTCATCAAGTCAGCCTGATCAAGGGTTCATGTCGGCCCAAAGGATGAGGACTAAGGCCTATATATAGGCAACCAAGATACCTCCTCAAGGACACATTCGAACTCGGTCTCTAAGAGAAGAATAGTCGAAGTGAAAGGTCAAAGAAAGGAGCCGCAGTCCAGCAAAGAAGTTTGTCCTCTTATCCAAAATACCAAGAAGTCTGTTCACATGTGCAACAACAGATCCAAGACTAGGGCATCATCTTGTATGGTCATTTTGTGAAGTAAAGGGTTCGATCTTGAAGCATTTTGAAGGAGAAAAACACCAAGAAGAAGTCTACAAGAGAGTGAAGGCATAGGAGGGCTAGAAGAGCCCTAACACCTCTCTCACGTGTAACTGTTTCCTGAGAAATTGCAGACCTGTCCTCGCTGTTCTAGGACAGTCATCCTCTCGGCCTCAAAAAGCTTCGTTCCAAGGATAAGGTTAGGGGTATTGGTATAGGAAACCAATCTCCAAGGACAACGAAGGAATAGGAAGGCTAGGTGAGCCTCTCCTTGAGCTAATGAGCAGCCTATTACAGTAAAATTGCAGATCTACATTGTAGACAGAAGTTGCAGGAAGAAGAACTTGATTGGGTACATTTTGGAGGTATTGTCATCTTGATCTTTGAAGGTGTTCTTGAGTCAAAGTTTGGGTCTTGGAATTCGTCAATAAAGATTCTATAAGAAAGAGTTCAAAGGGTTTTTCCTCTCATGGTTTGGAGAGGTTTTTGCCTTGGCTTGGAGCCTACATATTTTGTACTTGTGCTTTGATGATCTTCTTGTTTTGATAGTTGGTTGATGATAACAAATAATAATAATAAATAGAACATAAGTAAGTGAAGAAAAGATATCACAAGCAACTATCATAGTTAAGATAAATCAAATTTTTAAATTTCCCTAGATTTCTCAACACCCAAGAGGGTGTTCCATACATGACAATGACTCAATGGACTTGTAGAATCAATGACAAGCCCTAGAAGCACTCAATGGGTGCTTGACCTATAAAACAAATAACCTTGAGCATGAAACCCATGCCTTACGAATAACAATAATATTTTTATCTCTTTACATCAAATACATAAAATCATGATTATATATGTCATTATGAAGGTTGAACCTAGTTACATATTTCAACACTCCTTGTTAACTGGGGAGGTATTCATAATCCATACAAAGTACTTGGACATTCTCAGATTGAAGAATTCTCATAAGAAGTGTCGGATTGGTAAGCCATCTCCTAAGTTATCTTATCATCTTATGCCAGAGAATCTTATCATACCAACCAACACTGTCACATAGCAAGGCCTTGAATAACAACTCTATCTCTCCACAAGATCAGAGAACAATGTTGGCGAGACCCATGACTTGCAGACACCATCATCATTGTCTCTTAAGGCACATACCCCACCCGATGGTTCACAGGGTATGTCTTTTTATGACAATTCCTATCTTGGAATAACACATCCTCAAGGAATTTCCTCTTCGGCTACTCTTACATCTTGGATGCCCTACCACATCCTCAAAGAGTATCATAATCGATCTCAGATGCTTACCCAATCCTCCATTCTTTATTCACAATATGACGACAACAATGATGTGTCTATCTCTCTTCATGGCCTTCACTAAGACTTATGGTTGTTACCCCTAGTCTAGTGCATGCAACATGAAGTAGAGAACCATATCTGTCACTCCCTCTTAAACAGTGAGGACCAACTCATTCCTATAAAAGGAATATACCCTAGCTCCCTGTTCTAGGGACTTATTCAAAAACAGCTCTTTCGTGGAGATCATGGTACTATCAGGTGCTAGTAGAGCTCCTCTTTCTATGTCATGAAATTCATCTTCTTCATTATGGAGCCTTCATCTTCTAGTTCTTCTTCGTAGGGCATCGTCCATCCATCACTTTCCTTCAATGAACCATAGGATTGAACCAATAGTCATGCCATCCTTCTGTTCATCAGAAACTGATTTTCCAATCGACATCTGGCTTTTCTTCATACAACTACCTCTTCCAAGTCTTGTTTCCTTCATAATCTTCCATCCAACCACATGAGTGCTAGTTATAGGTGACATCTATGGCTCTCTTTCTGTAGCCCTGTATCAACCCATCCAAATGTTGTTCAAAAATAAAAAATGAACATAAAATCAAAGTTACCTTTTGTGATGGCCTTTCATCATGACATCTGCTTCTTGCAACATCAACATCATGCACATTCATAAATATATCTCCAAGACTTTCAATGTTAAGTGTCTCTTTTCTTTACAGTCTTGATCAAAGTCTTCATACCTTCTCTATGGAGATGTCATGGCCAATTCTTCTAGTCATCGGATGTTGATTTCCTTTTCTTACGAGAGTGTTGCATCTTTCACGATCTCTTCTTTCTTTCTTCAGATATTGCTCCCTAGAAACTTCCATCCATGGTTACTTCATCTTTGTCAACTACCTCATATTCCATACGAGGACATATTATGTTGATTTCATCTTGTCAATATGTGAACCATGCCTTCATGCATATTTCCAAAGGAAGAGATTCCTTTTCTTTGATCATGCTCATGACGTAGAGCATTTACCCACGTTGTTCGTAACTATATGATGACACGACTTAATCTATCAAATATATACATACCTCTTTTCTCCTTTTGGTCATCTAGACTTCCTTCGACAACTTCCTTTCCTTGATTGAAAGTACTTCAATCATCTTGCATGCTACACGCCTTTGTCACCATACCATCATCCTTCTAAACAATAGGTCCCACACAAGGTGGGATGATCAACAAGACAATTGCTTCTTCCAAGTAGATGTGAACCTTCTAATGAAGATTCCAACGGAGGATCTTGATTGTCCTCATCCTGCAAATGTTTCTTCCTAATGATGATGATGCATGATGAATTCTTTCTATCCTCTATTCTTTCAAATGATGATTGGTTAGTTAGTAAGATTGATGGTACCTAGTTAGCTCCTCTTTCTATCCTTTATTCTTTCAAATGAGGTTACCAAGAGCTACTTCCTTTCTATGATGACTGCTACATCCATGTAGACTTCTACTTTAGCTGTCCTTCCATGCCTTCTATGATGAAGTCCTCTCAATTCTAATTCTAATGCATCCTATTATTCTTGTGATGCTTCCTACCATGATAGCTATATTTTACAAAAACTGAAGAAATAAGTGAATGATATTATCTTAGTCATAGTAGAAATCTCTCACTTCCTCCTTTTTTGGATTTCTCTTTTCAGGTTCTTCCACTTCTTCAGTGATATGGGCTTCATTCCTTTATTTTCTTTTCTTGTTTTCCTTCTTGAACTTAGGACAATATCTCTTGTAATTCCCATATTCCTGACAACCATAGCATTGGATCTTCGACATATCAATCTTTTTTTTTGATTTACTTCATTTAGAGGACCAAACTGTTAGAAAATCAGAAAGGCATAAATATTTTATTTTGTTGATAATCACTTGTGATTTCCTTGAGTTATTAATATCTTTCTTATGTTCTTCTTTTTATCTTAGTTCATCAAGCAATTACCAAAACCAAAACACAAAGATCAAGAACACCAGATGTAGGTGCACAGCCAGGGCAAAACCCCTATATAGGGGAAAACCCAGCGAAAAACTCTTCCTTCATTTATTCAAATGAGATAGATCAAGACCTTAGACCAATAGACCTTCATCCTCCACCAAGTCATCCTTCCAAAGAGATACAACAACCTTCAATAATCTTTTCTTGTTCAATAGCTACAAGCTAACATCAACCTAGAAATTTTGGTCCCAACTTCAGCAGAATTTTGGCCTCCCCAGCGACTGCAAAATTTTGGCCCCTCCAGCAACTTCACAACTTCACATGTGGGGGAAAAGAGAGAATTTTGACTTCTTATGTTTGTGAGAGTCCTCCTCCTTCGTTATCCTTTTTCTTCTTCTTCCTTGAAATTCACACTTTTTCTGGCCCTAGAAGTTCAAGATCGAACTTGTTTTGAGTGAGTTACAAATGAGGTCGAGTTGTTGCCTTTATGTAGTGATTTTGCTACCCAGTTTAGGCCGACTTGTCCAGTTTAAGGCCTAATTAACCTATGTTACAATAAAATAAATCTCTTCTTTGACAAATAAATTTGAAGAAGGGTTCTTTATAATATGATATGGACAAGGACACTTGACATAAACCCTAGAAGCCTTCAATGGAGGTTTTGACCTAAAAACAATTGACCAAAGCATGAAACCCATGCTTTAATAAGTCAATTTATTGAATAATACATTTTTTTCTTTCTTTTGATAATTACATTTTATTATGATTCAAGTACAATTATGAAGACCAACACTAGTTACATTCTTCAACACTCCCACTTAACTAGGGAGGTATTCATAATTACCTATATCTATAGAGGTACATGGAAGATCTTTAAAATGAACTACGAAGAGTTCTAGCACACTCAATGCTGTGGAATAGATTCTTGACCAGGGTAATCTATCCGAGTGGGACTAAGATGGACTAAATCTTTCAATCAATCTAGGTATCATCAGGCTTACTAACTAACCATCAACCTAATGATATAGGTGTGTATCCAAGGTTAGAGCTCCAAGACCAACGCCACCCTCCCTCTTCGGGATCTAGACATCAACACACATAGGTCGGCTCGATGTCATCCCAAGCATCCACCATTAGATGGTTCATCTCTCCCTAATAAGCTAAATATATCCATTTTTCCAAGCATGCTTCCAGAGTGTTCATCCTTCTTATGGAGAAATTTATCTGTACAAACACAAACTCTAATCAACAATAAATTATCAAATATACATATACAAGTAAACACAAACCTTCAGGGTCCTTAATCATCCTGATGCCACTTATATCAAGTTATTCATAAGCAACTAGTTCGAAGCTTTTCTTCTTTCATTTCTTCAGCAACATCAAGACATCCTCAATACATTGTAGTATTTTCATTTATTCTCTAATTTCTTCTTCAAGGTATCCATCATGACCATCATAATATTCCCTCCCTCTCAATTGGGGAGATATAGTACCCTTTCTTCTACCAGGCTTTCTCTCAACTTAAGGAGTTCATTGGTCTCACCAGCATTGAGCTCAATTCTTGTGGAGAGATGGAGTTGTTAGTCAAGGCCTTGCTATGTAACAAGGTTTGTTGATATCAATGTTTTAAAACTCCGACTCCGGTTTGGAAACGGCTGAGGGTTGGCTTTGACTCCGACTCTGACTTGGTATCAACTCAACCGGTTTGTTTTCAGTGACTCGTTTGTTGTAAAAAATACATTAAATATTTATTCTTTTATGAAAAAACATAATTTTAAAGATTTTTATTCATGTTTCTAAACACAAAGCTTTAGAATATAGAGAGAAGACAACATATGGTCAAAGTAGGCTCATGAATATATCCATTATATCAAAATGGCACCCAGTGCACTGTCCAATACATCCATGAATGATGATATAGAAATCAAAACAAAAACACAACACCAAGGAGGCTAGAAATGGCCTCTACAACAAAAGTAAACTATGAAACATCACTAGTCACAAGTACTACTTGCTACTGCTAGAGGAGCCAACATCATCTGGCTCAGATTTAAATTAGAGTCAGACAGGGAAACCCATGGCTCCTCCTCATCATCATCTCCAACTGCAACTGTAGAAGTGTTAGCACTAGCAGGTTGCTCAACAGTTGCATGTTGAGATAGACGAGATATGCTAAGTAGAGGAAGCACCTACAAATGGAGGACTTGGGGCTAGGCCTGAGGCTGGTACAAGTGGATTTGCATTCAACTGAACATTTTGTTCAAGTAATGCCTCTATTTGTAAGTCCAAATCAAGATCCTCACCAGAATCAAACTCTGCTGGATGACTCTCCACTACCCAATCTGATGTTGGATCAATATCTTCCAACACAATGGGATTTGAATTAGGTCTTTTGTTCAGAGATTGGTTGCGTTTGAGCCAAAGGTTGTATTGGTTATATACTAGATCATTTAACCGTTTTAGATCCAAATGGTTTCTCTTCTTCGTGTGAATCCTCTCAAAGATAGACAAATTGCGCTCACACCCAGTAGCACTGCAAGTTTGACTCAAAATACAAATTGCAAACTTCTGCAATTGAGGACAATGGCTACCAAAATCTAATGAGAGGGGTTGGGAGAGGTAAATGGACCTCAAAATAACCCTAAGGCAAATTGGAATTGGCTGTGAGGTCCAATTTCCCCCCCAAAAAAATTCGTTGCCTGTGCTTTTGCGTCTGTGACTGAGCCGATCAGGTTGTTATTGAGCCGCTCGAGTCGGTGACCAGTTCAGCTGGCTCGGTAACAACCCAGCCAACTGTTCCGTTTCAGCCACCGAGCCTAATTGGCCAGGCATTGGCTTGGTTTTGGCTTGGCCGAGTTGGAGTCAGCTTGGCTGTTTTTTAAAACATTGGTTGATATGATGCTATACAAATGAGTTACAAATCCAAATTCTTCTTATGAGAGATTCTTCAGATTGAGAAAGTCCAAGTACCATTATGAATACCTCCCTAGTTAAAAGGGAGTGTTAAAAATTGTAACCAGGTTCGGTCTTCATAATGACATGTAAATATGATTTTATGTAATGAAATGTAAATAAGAAAAATAAAATTATTTTATTGACTTGCTTCATGGGTTTCATGAGCAAGGGATTTTGTTTTTGAGTCAAGACTCCCATTGAGAGTCTTTAGGATTTATTTGTCATCTAGTCATAAAATGTTAGAGTCATTTTCATGTAATGAAGTCATGTTACACTTTGTAAAAGGTCAATCTTGTCTATGTAAAGTATCCTCCAAGAACTTGTCATCTATCCTCTTCAAGTCGGCCTACAACAATGAAGGAACTCTCTAGAAGAAGTCGGCCTAACCTCCAACAGTCATGTCAGCCTAAAGGACATGAGAAGAAGTGTATATATAGCCTAACTCGACCTCACTTGAAGACACATATTCGATCAAGCAACTCGACTTGAATTCGGTGAAGGAAAAGTGCGAAGTAAAGGTGAAGCAGAAGTGCGAAGAAGAGGTAGAAGAGAAGAGCGAAGAAAGGGCAGCGAAAAGAGTTTCTTCTGGGGTAGCGAAGAAGGGTACTTTTGGCCGAGTGAAGAAGGAGGTTTCTTTTGAGCAGCAAAGAAGAGATTCTTCTAGGGCTGCGAAGAGGAGGTTTCTTCTGGGGTAGCGAAGGAGAAGTTTCTCCTAGGGAAACAACAAAAGGATTCTTCTAGGAGATCGGATTCTCTAGAGGAAGTCGAGAAGAAGCAGTGTGAAGGATAAAAACCGAGTTTCTCTAGAAGGACCCGAGGGGAGAAGTTCGAGATCAAGAAGAAAGACAAAGAAAGGAAGAGGCAAAGCATCAAGGTTAGTGACAAGGTTCTTGGGAGGATACTAGAGTCAAGGATCTGTGTCATGGTCTTGGTAACTATCAATTGAAGATCTAGAAGAAGATTTTTGATCGGGTTTTCGTCCCAAGAGGTCAGGGGTTTTGGCCATCACTGACAAGCCTACATACTGTGTCAATTGCCTTTTATTGTGCATATTGGTAATTGTCTTGATGAGAAGAACACGTTAATAAGCTAACAAAGAAAAGACTATAAGTTAAGAAGTAAAAGTATATCACAAGCAATTATCAAGCAGAGAAATCTGGTGACTCTGAATGCCCTAGATTTCTCAACAATTTTGGTTTTATAAGTTGATAACTTATTCTTGACAGGAATTGAGCCTCTGATTCTTGAGTGTAAGAGGGAGTTGGCCTTTGAGTTTGAAATTAAAGACCTTGGATTGTATGCATTACTTCTTGGGCTTACAGTTGTGGCAAAGGCCTAGTGAGATTTTCCTTTAACAAGGAAAATATTTTGTGAAACTACTGGAAAGATTTTTTATGGTGGAATGTAAGTCTATGGCCACAGTGATGGAGATGAACTTAAATAAGCTATGTGGAGAAGCTGCTGGACCCAATCTAATGAATCCCTCTAAGTACCAATAGTTGATTGGGGCATTGATGTTCTTGGTGAACGCTCGACTGAACATATGTTTTGCAGTCAACACTCTGAGTCAATTCATCACTGAGCCTCTTCATGCACAATGGGTTGCTGCTAAGCATGTGCTGAGATATTTGCATGGGACGATTAATCTTGTTCTAAGATATACTAACGTAGATGTGAGACTTCCTAGGTATAATGATGCTGACTGGGCTGGAAATGTTATTGACAGAAAGAGCACATCAGGATCTTGTTTGAGTCTTGGGTTTGCCATAATATCTTGGATGAGCAAGAAGCAGAAGTATATTTTCCTTAGCACTGTCGAGGCTGAGTATATTGCTGCTAGCATGGCAAGTTGCAAGGCTGTATGGTTGAGGAAGCTCTTTGGAGAGTTGTTTGAGCAGGTTTTGGATACAACAATGATATATTGCGACAACAAGAGTGGGATCTGATTGGCATAGAATCTCGTGTTCCACGACAAATCCAAGCATATTGAGATCAAGTATCATTACATTCGAGATATGGTGCAGAGAGGAGCAGTGAGACTCCATCATGTTCGATAGACGAGCAGATAACAAATATTCTTACCAAGGCTTTGCTAAAAGGGAAGTTCTTGGTCTTCAGAGAGAAGCTTGGACTAATGGATGTGACCCTCCTGGGTAAGGCTCTCAACTTATCGAGGACACTGAGCTATGCTCTTCCCCTCTCTCTAAGCTCCCTGGGGTGAGGAATTGAGCCATAAGAGCTCCTGGAGTTGAGGGATCTCTAGACAATAGGATGTGCGATCGTTGACATTTATGGCAAGTTGGGAAATCCTGCCTATTGTCACTGGAGGGTGTACATGATCATTGTCATTTATGACAAGTTGGGCAATCCCCACTACCATTGACAGAGCATACCCTAGTATGCATCCTACCCACAAACTGGGCTTGTTGGGATTGCCATAGGGTATGCATCCTACCCACAAACTGGGCTTGTTGGGATTGCCATCCATCTAGCCAATGATGAGGGGAGACTTAGGAGTGTGTGATCCTTACATTTGGTAAGTTGGGTATCCTCCCCAAATTAAAGGATGCAGGTGTTCTACCACTTTATTCTTGAGGGTCAAGGTGGGAAGATCAATAGGTGTGTGATCCTTGTCTATGATGACAAGTTGGGTGATCCTGCCATTTGTCCTTAGATATAGGGTGGTAGCTTGAGCTCCCCTATGATGATTCTTCTTCTTTAGATTTGAGAATGTTCAACATTTGAGTAGATAGAGATGAGCAGAAGCGAGACATGATATGATACAACGATGATGATGAGAGGACTTTCGGGATGAGATTCATGATGCAATCGATAATTCCTCCCTAGCTGAGAGGGAGTGCTGAAATTTGGCAGCTCGGGGAGAAATTCCCTCCATTGGAGAGCCTTCCTCATCCAGAGAAGCCCCTCCTAGCCCTTGGAAGAATTTAATTTGGTCAAGGAAAAAAAGTTCACAAAAGTACAAGTTGGCCTGGACAAGTTAATTCGACCCCTTCAGACACATATAAGTAGACCTCATGTCACATCACTTTGGAGGATTATCACACAACTCATTCTTCTCTTGGATTGGTTCATACAACGGTGAAATTGCAGGTTTATCTTCACACGTGCAAATGGGAGAGATGATTTTCTGTTGGCCAAATTCATCTTCTGTTTAGGGAGTTTGACCCGCCTTGAATTTTTGACTTGGAGCTTGGTTTGACTCTGATTTTCTTATTTGTTTGGAAGGTCAATTTGACTAGGAGGTTGACTGAACTCTTTCAGGGCACATTGACCTAAGGTTTCCGCAGGTCAAAGTTTGATTTTGACCAGATTTGGAGGCACTGTTTTGATTGAGCTTTGACCAACAAAGAAGGCCGCATATTTTGACTATTGACTGAGCTAATTTGGAAGAGGTTTGACCATTGACTAGTTAGAGCTGCTGTCACTGTTGACTTTGACCGGAATTGTAGATTTGGCTTGTTGAGCAAATTTGACTTTTGGGCTCAATTCTGATTGGATATTGTTAGTTGATTCTTGGATAGTCAAAAGTTTGACTTTGACTCATTGTTGTTGAATTGGAATATTGTATCTCTTTGCTGAACATTTGATGATAATCTAATAGAAGAAGAATTTTGAAAGGGTTTTCCCCCTTGTGGGGTTTTTCCCTGGTCTTTGACCAATACTGTCTCTCTTGTTCTTGGTTGTCTCCTATTGTGCATTGGATTTACTGTTCTATTTACAATTACTTATTGTTACTGTGAATTATATTGGATAAATTGATTGCTAATTGAAGAAGAATTGGAATAAGTGATTGTATTAAGCATAGAACACTTGAAAATTAGCACAATAGTCATAGAGTTATTGTTCATATTTTTTACAAAAATACAATCTAGTGAAAATTTTATCTTCTTGTTAATTTGAGTTATAGCTAAGGTACATAAAACAATTTTGCACTCAATCTAGGTACATGATACACCTCCATGATCACACCATTGAAGGATGGCTTGACACCTTTCCAACACATTGAAGAGGATGTCTAGCCCAACCATGAGAGCACTTATGACTTTGCAGCCCTAGCATAGCCCTTTCAGACATGAGCGTTGGACCTTGAGGAGCCCCTTTTGCACCTTCAAAAGCAAAAATGTTGAGCCAAGAAGCCAAAGCATTAATTTGATTGATGATGTGACTAGAGGACCCAAGGCGTCATTGGACTTATACCTACTTGATGGGAGTTGCCTTGGTCTAGAGTCCAAATGAGGGTGGAGATCATTTGGGATACTTTGGGAGGGCTAGCACACTCCTTTTTTTTTTTAAAATTGGCAACTAGGGCCAAACTCCATGTGGGTCACCTTATTTATGGCTGCTGATATTTTTCCTAGATTCCTCTCGTCGAGAGGTGTAGGATTGATCTAAAGATCATCCGATTCCGATAAGTATCTATGGAGATATGAATTTATTTTGATTATGGACAAATTGTCAAGGTCGGCCAACAAACTTATGTAGGATCAGAGGCCCAACAATCACGTCTATTCACCCTCAATGTTTGCATATAAATACAAGGTGCCTCCTCCTCATTTGGACAATACATTCACTCATCTTCTCTCTCTCTCTCTCTCTCCTATGCATAAAAGGAGCCTCTCTGTCTCACACACGTGTGGCTGAAAGGAAGACGTCCTATTGCAAGGAAGACGCAGAAAGAAGGACGCTAGGGCAGCAGGTCATCTCTTTGACTACGTTGACCAAGCGTTGACCATTCAGAAGTGCGGATTGGGTGTGGCTGCCTCTCCTAGGTAGGCCGCAATTTTTGGCATGAAAACCGAGGTGATCTGACCTCTAGTTTGACCAGTGTTGACTGCCCTAGTTTAGGGCTGCAAGTTGACTTCAGAAATCTGCAAATTGACTATACTTTTGGGGCTGTTCAAGGGCTATTTCTTCAGGTTGTTTGAGGACAAGTTGACGGGAAATTGACCAAGCATTTTAGAGGTCAATTTCAACTAGTTTGACCAAGTTGGACTTTGCTGATCTAGGGTTTGCTGCTGCTGATATAAAATTACAAAATTTAGATTTTGTACCATTTCTCTTTGCTGAACTATTGAAGATAATAGAATATTTGATCAAAGGGTTTCCCTGCATTGGGGTTTGTCCCTGGCTAGCCGCCACATCTTGTGTCTCTTGTCTTGGCTTGTTTTCTGTTGATCATTTAATGTTCTATCTACACTTTACTTAATGTATATGTGATTGCTAATCTGTGGGTAATAAGAAGAAAAATAAGTAAATTGTTCTAAGCATAGAACATACCATAATTTATCATGGTATCAGAGCTGAGGTGAAGACAAAGCCTAAGCACGAGCAAGAGAAATCACTGAAGAAAAGGTTGGCAAAGCTATCTTAAAGAAATCATGGGGTCCTCAACACACTTCCCTGCTGAAGACAAACTCCATGAGAAGTCTGACTATCACGGATGGAAGATGTCTCTTGATCTAACATTAGAAGAACAGGAAGTGTTGGACCATGTGAGAGGCGGAATTGTTGAGCCTCCATCAAATGCATTCGCTGTTGCTAGGAACAAATGGACCAAGGGAGAAGTCAAAGCAAGGAAGATCATCCGGGACTCTATCGACAAGCGCTTGGTGGCCTATGTTTCCGAGCTGAACACCTCCAAGGAAATCTACGATAGAATGGTGAGTTTATTTAAAGTTAATGATGCAAATCAAGTCTTGTTTCTTAGAAATAAGCTGAAGGAAATTAAGAAGGGCAAAGATGAGAGTATGCAAGCATATTTCTTAAGGATCACCGAGATCAAGAACGATCTCCTATCTATTGGGGAAGTAATTCCTGATAGGGAAATGACACTCACAACTCTTGGAGGACTACCATCTGAATGGTATATATTCAAGACTACTCTTCTCAACAATAACAAAATTCTTGGATTTGAGGAATTAATGGTCAGATGCATTCAAGAAGAAACAAGGATGGAAGAGTAAGAAATCGCCATACTTAAAGGTCATCCCTCTGCCTTTTCTTCTCATGCTAAAAGAAGAAACAACTCTGGAGCTAAATTCAAAGGAAAGGCTGGACCAAAGGGTGGAAGAAAAGGATGATGTTACAATTGCAATAAAACGGGTCACTATGCAAGGGAGTGCCCTGATAAAAGGGACTCACACCGGGACGATGATAAAAATCCCTCTCAAGGCAATCAAAGGAATGACATGTCAAATGGTAGAGGTAAAAGAAGTGCCGGAAATCAAGGAAGAGGACAACCTTTAAAGAAGGCAAGAAATTCTAGGTATGAATCTAACATTGTTAACAATAAGCAAGATGAATATTATCTACCAGCAGCTCTATCTACTACTGCTCCCCCGGACTCGCTGGGAAATTGGCTTATTGATAGTGGTGCCTCAAGGCACTTCACTGGTTACAAAGAAGCTCTCTATAATCTGATAGAGAAGGAAACTAACCTGGAAATTGTTCTTGGAGATAATTCAAAGTATCCTGTGAAAGGCGTAGGAAATATCACTCTTCAATTAAATCAGGGTAATACCATCCACTTACAAGATGTATTATATGTACCTGATCTCAAAAAGAACCTGGAGTCCATTTCGGCAATGGAAGACAAACGCTACAAGGTGGCCTTCAATGATGGCAAGGTACATGTATGGAAAAAGAACTTTAAAGATGCTTTTAGTCTTGGGTATCGAGTTGATTCATTATATCAGGTCAGAGGAAGTCCGCTGGGTGTCATGTCTTGTGACACATCTCTTCAGTCTGAACTATGGCATTGGAGGTTTGCTCACCTTCATTATAAAGCTCTACCCGATGTAAGAAAAATGGTGACCGGGATGCTCGAGTTCAGATTAGAGCAAGAAGGTGTATGTCCAGGATGTGCCGAAGGAAAGCTCAAAAGGGGACCATTCCCCTCAAGCCAAAGCAAGACCTCTGCTATATTGCAGTTGGTTCACTCAGACATATCCAGTGTGATGCCTGTGAACTCCTTGGGAGGATATTTATATTACCTCACTTTTATAGATGATTATTCTCATAAGACTTGGATATACTTCTTGAAAAAGAAGGATGAAGTGTTCTCTTGGTTTCGGCACTTCAAAGCCTTGATCGAGAACCAAATAGAAAAGAAGATCAAGACCTTGAGTACTGATAATGGGACTAAATATGAATCCAATGAGTTTTATGACTTTTGCAAAGAGGCTGGCATTAAGTGGGAGACTACTACACCATATACTCCTGAGCAGAATGGTGTGGCGGAAAGGAAGAATCGTACAATTGTGGAAGCTGTCCGTGCTATGCTCCATGATCAAACTTCCAAAGTTTCTATGGGCCGAAGTTGCAAATACCGCCGTATATGTACAAAACCGATACCCTCATCAAGCAATGGGTTCCAAGACTCCCAAAGAAATGTTCACCGGTAAAAAACTTGACGTATCTCATTTTAGAATTTTTGGAAGCCCTGTATATTTTCATGTGCCAAAAGAGAAAATGAATAAATTGAGTGCACCTAGAAAGAAAGGAATCTTCGTGGGCTATAGCGAAAATACTAAGGGCTATAGAATCTATGTAGCTGGTCAAAGGGAAGTCGAGATTAGTCATGATGTCACCTTTGACGAAGATATGGCTCTTAGCAAAGTAGACAATCTTCGTACTTTAAGGGGATCTAAAGACGCTGACACCGGGGAACCGAAGGAAAAGGAAGATGAGACGATGCCCGATGTGGAAGAACCTATGGATCCTATTGATCCTCCTCCGCAAGAGCCTTCGAAGAGGCCTTCATGGCTTAGGGGGACACTTGATGATGCTGAAGGACACATTGCACCCAGAGGAACCTTCCGTGAAAGTAAGAAGCCGAACAGATATCAGGGATACCTGACCATCATGAACACGATCATCCAAAATGAGCCTCCGTCATTCACAGATTCTGTCAAGAATCAAGTATGGAAGGATGCTATGACCGAGGAATATGAGTCCGTTATGAAAAACGATGTTTGGGATGTGGTCCCCAGACCCCAGGACAAAGCAGTTGTCACTTCAAAATGGCTTTACAAGATAAAGCATGCAGTTGATGGAAGTGCGGAAAAGTATAAGGCTCGTTTTGTCACTCGTGGCTTCTCCTAAAGGAAGGTATAGACTATGACGAGATATTTGCACCTGTTGCCCGATATACCACCATCCGCTCAATCAAGCCCTTGCTGCTTCGTAGGGATGGAACTTACATCAGATGGATGTCAAGACTGCGTTCTTATATGGTTCGATCAAGGAGGAGGTCTATGTGGAGCAACTCGAAGGATTTGAGATTTATGATCGAGAATCTCATGTGTGCAGGTTGAAGAAGGCCCTCTATGGGCTAAAACAAGCACCCCGAGCATGGTATGAGAGGATCGATAGCTACTTGATGAAGCCGGGATTCACTAGGAGTGAAGCCAACCCCAACCGTTAAGGTTATAGATGACAAGCCTCTCATACTGGTGCTATATGTTGACGACCTCTTTCTAACAGGTGCAAATCCTCTCATTCACAAATGTAAGAGGGAGCTGGTTTTTGAGTTCGAGGTGAAAGACCTAGGAATTATGCACTACTTCCTAGGACTAGAAGTCTGGTAGAAACCAGGGGAGATTTTCTATTTCAAGGAAAATATGTGGTGAAGATATTGGAGAGATTCGACATGGTGGACTACAAGCCCGTAACTACCCCGATGGAGCTGGACTTCAAGAAGTTAAGCAGTAGTGCTGCCGGACCTGTTTTACGAAATGCTACTGAGTGTAATCAACTCATCAGAGCATTGATGTTCTTGGTGAACTCCCATCTAGATATATGCTTTGCAGTCAACACATTGAGTCAACAGATGGTTGAGCCTCACCACTCATATTGGATTGGTGCCAAGAATCTGTTGAGATATCTTCGTGGCTCAGTCACTCATGGGTTGAGATACACTGCCAGAGATGTGAGACTACTTGGGTATACTGATGTTGATTGGGCAGGCAGTGTGGTGGACTGAAAGAGCACTTTCGGGTGCTGTTTCTCTTTGGGATTTGCCTCGATATCCTGGATGAGCAGGAAGCAGAAGTTGGTGGCTTTGAGCACTGCCGAGGCAGAGTACATTGCTGCTAGCATGGCCTCCTGTGAGGCAGTCTGGGTGTGAAATCTCTTCAGTGAGCTGTTTGGATTTACATTGGATACCACCGTGATCCTGTGTGACAACCAGAGCGAGATCCGTTTATTAGAGAATCCCGTATTTCATGATCGCTCCAAGCATATCGATATCATGTACCACTATATTCGAGATATGGTGCAACATATCGGTACAGATGAACAGGTCGCTGACATTTTGACAAAGCCCCTAGGAAAGGTCAAATTCCTAACTTTTCGAAAACGACTTGGTATCGTTCAGAGACCCTCTTATGAGGGTCGAGTATGATGTATTGAGCTCTGGGTGCTCCAGGGGGGCGCGGGGTACTTCTTGGAGCGATATGTGACCATAGGGCGACTCACCATCCCCTGGTGGAGCACTATGTATAGGGTAAAAGGTTCAACCTTCCCATGTGACACCCCGTGGCGACTGTGGAACAGGATGATTAGTTCCCCTGTGGGCCAGGATGATTCGTTCTCCGTGGCGACTGTGGAACAAGATGATTAGTTCTCTTGTAGGCCAGGGTGATTAGTTCTCCGTGGCATCCACTAGACAGGATGATTCGTTCTCCTGTGGACAGGATGATTAGTTCTCCTATCGAGGCATCCTACCCATGTACTCTGGGACTCGTGGGAAGTACCTCTCATCTGATCAATGAGCAGGGAAATGAGGATAGGGACCATAGTAGTACTATCTATGGACGCATCGTTGTATCTACTCTACTCCCTATGCTAGGATGACCTCCGTTGATTTGGGATCAATGATACTGATCTGGGATCAGTGAGAATGGTACACACTCTGAGACTGACTTCGGGTTAGTGGAGGATGGTATGATACATCCTCGATCATTTCTTCTTCTTCATAGTTCGAGCAGAGCAGAGCAAAACTGAGTGGGGTCAAGCCGTGGAGGACAGTGCATTTGATGGATGGATAGCAACGACGATCAGACGGATTGCAGATGGAGTTCTCCCTAGTTGAGAGGGAGTGTTAAAATTGGCAACTAGGGCCAAACTCCATGTGGGTCACCTTATTTATGGCTGCTGATATTTTTCCTAGATTCCTCTCGCTGAGAGGTGTAGGATTGATCTAAAGATCATCTGATTCCGATAAGTATTTATGGAGATATGAATTTATTTTGATTATGGACAAATTGTTAAGGTCGGCCAGCGAACTTATGTAGGCCCAGAAGCCCAACAGTCACATCTATTCAACCCCAACTTTTGCATATAAATACAAGGTGCCTCTCTCTCTCTCTCACACGTGTGGTTGAAAGGAAGACGTCCTAGGGCAAGGAAGACGCAGAAAGAAGGACGCTAAGGTCATCTCTTTGACCAACGTTGACCAAGCATTGACCATCCAGAAGTGCGGATTGGGTGTGGCTGCCTCTCCTAGGTAGGTCGGAATTTTTGGGATGAAAACCAAGGTGATCTGACCTCTGGTTTGACAAGTGTTGACTGCCCTAGTTTAGGGCTGCAAGTTGACTTCAGAAATCTGCAAATTGATTGTACTTTTGGGGCTGTTCAAGGGCTGTTCCTTCAAGCTGTTCGAGGACAAGTTGACCGGAAATTGACCAAGCATTTTAGAGGTCAATTTCAACTAGTTTGACCAAGTTTGACTTTGCTAATCTAGGGTTTGCTGCTGCTGATATAAAATTACAGAATTCAGATTTTGTACTATTTCTCTCTGCTAAACTATTGAAGATAAAAGAAGATTTGATCAAAGGGTTTCCCCGCATTGGGGTTTGTCCCTAGCTAGCCGCCACATCTTGTCTCTTGTCTTGGCTTGTTTTCTGTTGATCATTTAATGTTATGTCTGCACTTTACTTAATGTATATGTGATTGCTAATCTGTGGGTAATAAGAAGAAAAGTAAGTAAACTGCTGTAAGCATAGAACATACCATAATTTAACACTTTTGAGGCTAACGCTATGTCCTAGTGTTGCCATGTCACCATGCATGCCCTATGAGGGACGCAAGGCTTCTTGACATTGATGTCTTTGATGAGGAGGTTTTACTTGGAGATGCATCCATTCGCTTTGATGATGTCCCTTGGAGTGAGGAGCATTCTTGGAACCACTTTCTCACTTTGCTTGATGAAGATGATCATTTATGGAAGATGTGCTAATTCTCCCTCTTATGGAGAATTCACATCTTTTTATTAGGGTTATCATTTTTTAAAGCTATCTTCAGCGCAAATTATAACCTATTAACCTTGTTGAATGCTTTAAGCAAACCTTCAGGGCCTTTTCATTGTAAATTAAGGTAAAATGACTTGGTTTCCCTCATATGAAAGGAGCCATTTTCCTTGTAGCATCATCACACACACCCATCATTCATTCTCTTGAATGAGTGTGCACTAGTGTCTCTATTCTTTCTCTTGGACGCAATGACTAAGTAGAGTGTGAATTGTCTTAGGGAGGATATTAATTGCATGGGGAGACTTTCTGATGGATTGATGAAGTGATTGTTGCTTGAATGGTGTAAGTTTAATGGTATCTTCTTCTGTTTTGCATGGAATTTCTGAAATTAGGGTTTATCTTGTCCCATATTAAAAAGTTCAACATCTTTTATGAACTCTTGTTTCTATGTGTTTATGCAAAATTTGTCTTTAAGGATCCATCAAGGGAACTTGTTTCATGCATCCTTGACCTTAAATATCCTATGAATGGAAGTCGCTAGCGTCGCCCTAACTGATTCCATTGCCCAATTGAATGAAGGCACTAGCCTTGTTGTGTCGATCACTTTAAAATCCATATTTTCTCCGTTTCATTATAGCTAGGGTTAGGGTTTGGTTGAAATTTGCATGTAATAGCAATTTTGTTCCTATATGTTATTTCCCTTTATATAGGAATTGGATTCATTAATGCTTAAAAGGAAAAATATATCATTTATTGCATATTTTACCACTAAAAATAGGGCCGATGTCTAGGTATTTGTTGTTGATTTGTGCATTTTCAACCATTAGAAATTGCTTGTTGTCCTATCCCTTGCTTACCTCTTCAAGTAACCTCAAGCCTTTGTTGATCATTGTGTATAGGCTATTCTTTGGTTGTTATATGGTTTTGCACATTGTGATATGCATATCATTGAAACCCTAACTTATAAAAACCCTTTCTTAGTTTACTAGGGTTGGTGGAAAGTGTATTTGGACATCTGTAAATCTTGTCTAGGAACCCTAGGTCATTTAACCTGGAAGTCTTGCCAAGGAAGCATCCCTTGTGGGGATAACAACCGTCCACAAAACAATAGGAGAAAGGCCATTGAGGTGACAATGATGGCTAATCTCTTTATTTCCCTACCATCTTGGTTGCCTAGCGAGGCTTTGCACCAGAAGAGTAAATATCGCTTGTATGAAAGTGAATGTCCATGAAGATGTAGGTTGTTATAACTCTTGTAACCTCATCCTTCTTTCTATTCATGTAAACCTCTACTGGTCATTCCTCACATATATAACAGTAATCGCCATGAATTGCCAAATTGCCTTACTCCATTAATGTTTCCAAATCTTGTGTCCACACCCTATAATTGTAAACCTCTTTTGGTCATCCTTCAGATCAATTGTGTCCATAAATTGCCAAAGTGCCTTACTCTAATAATGTTTCCATATTTTGGATCTGCACATCATAATTGTAGGCATTTAGGACCAAATGTTCTTGCTTGAAACTCATTATCTTGATTTATAGGTCTAATCCTACTAGAAAAATTCCATGCATAAGGAGCATGTATAACCAACAAACTCCAAAAGACTCGTATACAATAGCCCAGGTCTCAAAGCAAGAGCTCTAAGACCATGTTGAAGAATCAAGGAATTATATAGACCAAGGAGCTAGACATTCCAAGGAGAGGTGGTGTTTAAAGACATTGGTAGAACATTTAAGCACTATTGAGCATAGGTTATCATTCAAAGGAAAAACAAGGAACCATCTAACCTTCACACACATTACATTCTAGATCAACCCATAAGTCCATCCATATATAAAACCTAAGTGGCACAAAACATGGAACATCTTGAAGTTTTTGAATTGGGTATGTTTGGAAACGTGACCCCTTCAAATGGAAACAACTTTACAGAGAATAACACATTATCATCTATATTAACTCTCATAGATGATTACATGATGCAAACACCAAAATTATCATTTATAGATGAGACTATGCAATAAAGATTCCAGAATCACCCTTTATACATGAGGTTATATGTTCAAAATGGGCCTTTGTATGTGGCTATATGTGTTGAAAATGAAATAAAGCATGAGATAAAGACAATTACAAATACATAACATAATAATCCTGATCCACAAAATAGAACAATGTGCTCGTTCAATAGAACTAGAGGATGGATTGACTAGAGATAAAGTTTGGTGTGAGATCAACCCTTTTTGGCCATAGAAGGGCTCCATGTCCCTTTTTGGGTAGTTGAGCAAGCCCACACAAGAAAAAACAATTGTGGACTACATATTTGGGTTGAAACACCACTGAAATGTTTGAGCGACATTTCCAAATCAGGATGTGCCATATAGGCGTTTTGGCATTCCAATATGGGTATGCCAAGTTGGGGGTTGTTTCTTGCAACATATTATAACACCAAGGCATAACTAACTTCCTTAAAGTGATGAGCACATGGTCCGCTTTGACTGGTTTGGTTGTAATGAATTCCTTGAATTTTGTGTCGACTTGTGCACCAATGGATTGGCATGGTGAATTCTATTGAATAGTCAAATACCCTTTTAGCTGCCTACTCAACTTTCTTAGTTAAATATCGACCATCAAATGACAATCTCGAAAAGATCCAAGGATATGATGAACCTTCTATTCCATCACAACTTGACCCTTTTCTTCATCAAAATTAGTCCTAGCTTGAGTTTCTAGTTGACCTAAGCTTTAGAAACTTGGTTTGCTTCAAACAATTATGGGTTTGGCTTGGTCATAAGTAGTCAATCACAAAACTAATGATATATGCTTTGACATTTGGAATAATGACAAGGTAAATTGATATACTGCATATTTTGCCTAATCATTTCACTTCACACTTTGATTAGGACAAATTGTTGGATGTTGTTGTCATTGATGCTAACGTTAGTCTTTGATCGCTCTTAATATTTGTTTATGGATTGCATTGATTGGAAGCTCTAATGCTCAAGAATCCATGGAAGGATGAGATGCCCTTGTGGTGTGGTCTTGGGAGGAAATTCACTATGTAGAACAATGAATTTGCTCACAGGTCCATCTCCATTGTGTAGATCTCATCATTCCATTTCCATAAGTAGGTTGCACACCAGGTGGTTCCTCTCAGTTGAGGAGATATGGCTTCATGAAGTTGAAACCCCAAAGTCATAGTCAAAGTACCCAAAGTGATTGAAAAGGAAACATTATGTGTGATGACAACATATGCCATGAGATGGACATATGCGCATGCTAAAATTGATTGCCATATCAGACCTTCAAAATGAGAATCTCACACAAACTTGTTCATAAAATAATGCCAAATCGGCTTACATGGAAGGCTGGTTAATAATAAATTTTTGGAGGTTAAGTTGGCCTAAGTTTTGGCTCCAAATATTTATGATTAACTAGCCTTCCATGCAAGCCGATTTGGCTTTCTTTTATGAACAAGTTTGTGTAAGATTTTCTTTTTGAGGGGCTGCCACGACAATTAATTTTGGCCCACACAAATGTCCATCTCATGGCGTGCACACACACACACACAGATATATATATATATATATATATATTGCCAAAATAATGTCAATGTTGTGACCACACATAATGCTTCCTTTAATCACTTTAGGTACTTTGACAATGACTTTGGGGTTTCAACTTCAAGAGGCCATATCTTCTAAACCAAGAGGACCCATGTGGCGTGCAACCTATCGACATAAATGACATGATGAAATCTACACAATGGAGATGGTCATGTGAGCAAATTCACTGTTCTTCATCCTCAAATTCTTCATCCAAAGCGAGGCATCATGACCACACCACAAAAACATCTCATCCTTCCATGGCTTCTTGACCATTAGAGCTTCCAATCAATGCAATCCATAGACAAATATTAAGAGCGTTCAAAGACTAATGGTGGCATCAATGACAACACCATTCGTCAATCTCCCCCTTTGTCATTGATGGAAACACACATACTCCCCTTGTGATTATTTCTCCTCCTGTCTTCATGCTTTTGATCTACCCTTCCCAATTTCTAGAGATAATAAATCAGGGATTGGAGCCTTCTTCCAGTTTTTGTTAGAGAACCTTGGAGGTTGGAGCTACCTATTGATGTAAGCTTTGAAGACCTATATTAAAAGCGTTTGATGGTTTTTCTCCCGGAAGGGTCTCAACCTAAAATTCTCTTATGTATTGTATTTGATAGTGTGCATTGTTGAATGGTGTTGTTGATTTATGTTTTGATATGATGCAAATGTTATTTAATCCTTTGAAGATTAAAATGAACTAATTGAAGTGAAGCACTGATTCACCCCCCTCTCGGTATTTCCAACAATTGGTATCAAAGAAGGTTCCTTTAGTTGCAACCTAACAGCTAGAAGGCAGATCTCAGAAGAGCAGAGATGGGAAATTCAAGGAAGTACACATCCAAATGATCAAAGGAAGTCTCTCGTATTACAGTAGTCTGAAAATCTATTACAACTAATGAAGATAATCAAGTTGGTCCAGCTCCTGAGTTTGATGAAACCGAATATGCAATATAGGAATCCAGAATGGAAGACTATTTGAAAGCTAATGAGATGTATGGCACTTTGTTGTTTCTGGAAACACATCTACAGACGTATCTGGAAGGTACAATACAAAATTAATGAATGCCATTCTTAGTGCTCTGCCAGATTCCGTGAAAGCCAGAGTGGGTCAATGCTCATAAGCCAAAAGCCTTTGGAAGTAGCTACAAAATCTCTACTCAAAGAAGCATGCAGGTCAAGATGAAGATGATGATGAAGATGATTGTGATTCTGATAAAGTAGATGAAGAAGATGCAATAGTAGACATGGAAAGATAATTGATTAGTGCCTTGAGTGATCTTAGAAAAACAAAGAAGGAAAATGGTCTACTTAAAGAAGTTGTTCTCTTGAGACTTCAAGCGCCGGAAGCAAAATAGAAAGAGAAAAACTTGATAAGTCAATTATAAGAATCTGTTCAAAGTACGAGGTAGAAGTTAGTCAAAAGCAAAAGGAACTTGATGTAACTCTAGATGAAATAAATAGGTTCAAGTAATGGCAGAAGGAGCAATTGCAAGATGTCGAAAATAAAAATCACGTCATTAATGAGAAGGATCAAGGATTTGCTTACTTGAAGACAAAGGCAAAAGAAGTAGGGTAAGCTCCATGCAACGAAGGCACAAGCTCCAAGCCCCCGCAAAGCAAGGTTGAAGAGAAGCCTGATAGCAAAATCCTTCAAAGGCCAAATCGAAGTGAAAGGCAAAAGAAGGTTGAAAATGTTGTTGCTCCTAGAAGTAACGTTGAAGTAACCAAGGAACAAGGATCAACAAAGGGCTGTACCTCCTCTAAGGAAGAATGTCCTTAGTTTATCATCAACTTCAAGGCAAGCCATTTCATCCACGTACCCTAATATATTTTATGGGTATTGTTTTTCATGTACTAACATTCGACATAAGGCTAGGGTTTGCAGAGCTTATGATAGGGATGATTTTCAAGGCCACTATCAAAACCCTAGAAGCTTGCTTACAGGATCTCAAGACAGATATCCAAATGGTTTCATCAGTAGAAAGTATATGTCAGTTGCTCCGTCTTTCTGCTATCATGTAGAATGCTTCAAATGCCATAACTATGGACATATAGCTCGTGATTATAGATACATGATGGAATCTTCCATGAAGGAGAACTCTAATATTAGGTACAAGAAGGTTTGGAGAAGAAAACAAAAGCAAGAAGATCAGGTGAATGAAAAAATATCAGCAATCATGCTCTCAGGATTTGAATTGTCGCAAGACCATGATGAATCGACAGGTACTATGGAAGATGTCAATGTTCAGGATGATCCAGGTGCAAAGTTGGTTCATACATTATTTTTAATAATCCAACTTGAAGACTCCCTATCTTTTAAATGTTGAAGAACGAAATTCTAAGTAATAGTGGTTTTTTTTTGAAGATCCATCCTTTGGTAGTTGAATGATAGATAAAAGATTTGAAGAAGTCATTAATCAACATTGTGAGTAGATTAGTCAGCGTATGGAGTAGTAGATTTTGTTATGGACATTTTTCAAAATTGAAAATTGCAAAAGGACTTGTTGTCTTTGTCTTAAAGTGCACCTTTTTGGTTATGCATATTGACAAGTGGAATCAACCGTGGCAAGTCGTGAGAGGCATAGCAAGTCAGGAGGAGAGAAGCAGTTAAAGGGAGAAATACATGTTGTAGGAAGACATGTTGGAGAAATGGGAGGTTTGCAATTTAAATTCAACTTCTCCTTCTTTGATAATTACTTGTGAATTTGTTGGCATTATTTTCTTATGTTTTTCTTCTTTCATCAAGCAATTACCAAACATAAAAACATGAAGATCACAAAAACACAAAGAACACAAGATATAGGCTCCAAGCCAGGGCAAAACCCCTCCAAGGGGAAAACCTAGAAAATTCTCTTCTTATAGAATCAGATCAAAATGAGATATCCGAGACCCATAACCAACCTTGTAGATGCCAAGTCAGACCTTCTTTTAACAAACCCATCAATAGCAAGAAACCAACAACATATAGATCATTAGAAACAGATCTTCAACACTGGATATGTCAAGGCAGAACCTTCACAAGACTAAGTTGAAGATAAACCCTTCCTTCTTTTTCCATTTCAGATTTCAGCCTTCCTCTATTTCTGTGAAATTTCAAATCAGATGCTCCAAAATTGTGTCTCCAAAATGAGCTCCAACTTTCTTCTATTTATACTTGTCCAAAGGAGTGCGAACAATCATGTCTTTTGGGGAAGGGTCGATTTGATAGGTACGTTGACTTGGCTTCTAGAGGGAATTTTACCCAAAATACATATTAAAAAATTCTTTTTCCTTTTTTTTGTACAATAGGTCCAAATAGGACTTTGACTCATTAAATCCTAGAAGCATGAAAACATGTTTAACATATAAAATAATAATTTCTTGAGCATGAAACCCATGCTTGAATTTTTTTTTTTTTTTTCTTATTTTTGCTTTTTACATAAAATTTATATTGATACAATTATGAAGACCAAACTTAGTTACATTCTCCAACAAGACAAAGAAAGATATTTCAACAGGGGGAGTAACCCTTTGCCATTGATGTCAAAGGGGGAGAGAAATCCGAAAAGGTAGATAAAAAGCATGGAGAAAGGGGGAGCAATAATCGTAAGGGGAGTATGTGTGTTGCCATCAATCACGAAAGGGATATTGTTGAATGGTTTTGTCATTGACGCCAACGTTAGTCTTTGAATGCTCTTAATATTCATCTATGGATTGCATTGATTGGAAGCTTTAATGGTCGAGAAGCCATGGAATAATGAGATGCTCCTATGGTGTGGTCATGATGCCCCACTTTTGATGAAGAATTTTAGGATGAAGAACAATGAATTTGCTCGCATGACCATCTCCATTGTGTAGACTCAGTTATGTCATTTCCATCTATAGGTTGCATGCCACATGGGTCCTCTCAGTTGAGGAGATATGGCTTCTTGAAGTTGAAACCCCAAAGTCATGGTCAATGTACCCAAAGTGATTGAAAAGTCAACATTATGTGTGGTTACAGTATTGGCAGTATTGGTTACAGTGTATGTATGTGTGTGTGTGTGTATGTGTGCCATGATTGTTCATAGAATAAAGTCAAATTGGCTTGCATGGAAGGTTGGTTAATCATAAATTTTTGGAGGTTAAGTTGGCCTAAGTTTTGGCTCCAAGATTTCAAATTTTAATATTTGTAAGGTTGGCTCTCTGTTTTAGGCCAAGTTGGCCTTCTCTAGAAGCCCCCTCCATCTCTATAAAAAGGAGTTAGGATCTCTCAAGAAATATATCAAATTATTCAAGAAACATCTATCTCTCTGATCGTTGAGGCTAGGGTAGCATTGCAAATCTGAAGACGAGGCCAAGTTTCATGGTGTTTTTGAGTTTCAATTTTTATTCTTTTCTATATGTGACTCGTTGTTTGTAGGGGTTTCTTGGAGGAGATTACAAGAAGTGAAGAGTTTGCAATCTGAATGTCATGAATTAAACACTCTGTACAATGTCAATTGATTGTAGAATTATAAATAAAAAAGGTTACGATAAGGAGAGATCGTTATCTCCGGGAATATCATTTGTTTTGCAATCAAAATATTGTGATACAAACTGTTCTACCTTTGAATCATTCGACTTGAAGTAAAGTCTCAGGTTTGCATGGTTTCACTACATTTCGATTGAATTTGTAGCATTATCTGCCATGAAACGAGTTTTGTTGGTGTTGTTTTTATTCTTGGTCAATTTCGTGATGGGTAAAAGTTGATGTTGTTCGAAAGTCTAGATGACAGAGCAAAGAACAACTAACTTTCGACAAAGGCACACTATAAGATTAAACTATTGACAAAAGCACAAAATATTGATTTGGTCAATTTAATGTTGGAATTTCTAAGTTTAACCCGTTAGAAATTCTTCTTGTACTATCTGATTTATTTCTTCCTACTTGTTCAATTACTCAACAAGTTATTTACCATGTAAATACTAAAAATAAATACAAGTACAATATCAACACATACAAATCATCAACTGAAAGTAAACAAGCACACAAGTGACATCGTTTTTTTTGGACTAATGTCCTTGGAAAAACCCAATGCGAGAAAACTGGTGCAGCTATTCAGAGGGTTTTATTATTATGCAGTTTCAGAATACAACCTGGGTGCCAGAAATGGCTCACCCAACAAAGAATGCCCTCGGCAGTAGTACCTCTTAGTCGGAGACAGATATTTCGGCTAAATCACCGGATGAACGATCCCACAACAACAATGCAGCTTTTGCTGCTTTACGTCACTTTGATAGGGACTGCGTCACCCTATCCAGTTCTCTAGCTCTCAGTTTGTCCCATGAAATTCTCCCAACGCTGCCTCTAGGCCCTGCGTCGGCCTCTTTGGCCCTGCGTTAGCCTCTCTAGGCTCTGCGTCAGCTTTTGGACCCTCTGCGTTAGCCCTTAGACCCTCTGTGTCTCACACGTTGGCCCTCTCTGGCTTGCACAACTCCTGGTTGCCTCTGCATGGCCACTAGCTGCCTCTGCGTAGCCTCTAGATGGCTCTGCGTCGATGGCTCTGCGTCGACCTCTCCCGGCTCTACGCTGATCCTCCTGGTACTAACTTTGCCTCTCTGCTATGTATTCACTGTCCCTCAGCTGCAACTCAGATCACTCACTCGATTTCTTCAACAAGCCCTGCCCCAGAAAATCGAATTCTTGATCTCTCTTGGTGTGTTCTCCAACTGACCCTCAAGCCTCCTCTTATACTTCTCGTTGGTTCATCAACGCTCGAGATTAAATCTCTAATCAACGGCTAAGATTAGATTTGGATTGATCCATGACTTTTGGACCATTCTAACCTAGTTTTATATTAATTCACCTTAATATTTTAGTTTTCCAAGGTTTAGACTTAGGAACTCCATTAAAAATATTAATTATTTTAATATCTCCCAAACTGGTTAGATTCTTCCCAAACCATTTCTGGGTCTTGGAGATCTCATATGCTTTAGTCTCTCTACCAATTTTCGTGGCTAGAGCACATCCGACGCTACCCAACTCAACACTCCCTCTTAGTGAGGACTGTGCTCTAGTAATACTCCTCACTGAGTATCACCCTGATCATCTAACATCAGTCCCTGTGCTGATGCTAGGCTTCCTCGCCCAACATCCTCTGCACTGCTGCATCTTGTACTGCTGCCCATGGTCCTGCCACTGCCACTGCTGCATCTATATGGCAGCTCCCTCTGCATCCGTGCTGCTGCCCATGGCCTTGCCACTGCCACTGCTGCATCTGCACTGCATCCCCTCTCATCATGCTGCATGCTGCCCATAGCATTGCCACTACTAATTGCTGCACTGCAACTCAGTTACTGAGAAGTAAGTAACTGATCCTCCCAACTTTGACATCTCTGTCAGGCTAGAAACACTATCGATGGTGAAGCTCCCTTTGTCGTTGAAAAGTGCTCCCTCTATTGACCTCTGCGCTGCTGCAACAACTCCATGCATCTCGCACTGTTTCCTCACGCTATCCCAGGACTCTTGCACTGTAGCACCCTCTGTCGCTCCATCCACATCTGTCTCTATCGACATCTGCCAGTCCTTCTACTCCTATTCGGGGCTCTCATAGTAAGGTATAATCCAAGAGGTTGGGTACCTCGAGGATCCTGCCCCTCATCGCCTGTAGTCCATCTGACTACAACCCAATGTCTCCCCACTTCTCAAGTGGCACATGAGCACTCAGGGCACAGTCGTCATCTGTCTCCACTTCTTTCTCCGCCCTTGCTGGCGCTGCCTTCAGAAGCCTCTCCCTTGCTCTTCTTCCTTAGATACTGGTTTGCATAGTCACCTAGTGCACCACATTGGAAGCACTTGACCTTGGAGAGGTCCTTCTTCTTCCGTTTCTCTTGCTTTCCCGCAGATGCTAGAGCAGCATCCTCCTCTTCCTCTTTCTTGATTCTGACACCCTTACCGCTACTCCTTGCCTTGGTTAGCCATCTGATCTCTTCTTGACAAAGAGACGCCCACAGCTCCTCCCAATCTAGAAGGTTTGACTTGCCCAGTAAGCTCTGGACAAATACCTCCCAGTCCTCTCAGACTGCGTTTAGTGCAGTCCTCACCAACATCTCCTCATCCAGCGTGGCCCCTATGGAAGTCAGCTGGTCCTTGATCTCTATCAATCGCTTGATGAAGATATCTGTCTACTCTCCCCTCTGCCTCTGGTATGACCGTAGTTGATTTTCTAGAAGCATCTTCCTTTGCATGAAAGTATGTTGATACAACTTCTTCAGGGCATCACACATCTCATTTGCCGTACCCTTCTCGGCAATATGTGGTACCACATGATCCTTGACCCCGTCAAGGATGATCCACTTACCCTGGCCATTGCCTCTTCGTACTTCTCATTTTTCAGCCGGGTCAACTAGGATCGCTATCGTTTTCAAGGCGAAGTGCTTGATGCGATACCTGTCTAGAATGGACAAGATCCTAGCCTTCCAGACTACGAAGTTGGAAGCTTCGTCTAGTGTATCCTGATCTCTCAAACCCTTTCATTGCAATTTTGCTGCTCCTCTTTCGACCAATGTTGCACGAAGCGGGGACGAAATAGGGACGAAACGGGGATGTTTTTTGGAAGCGGGGATGAAAAAGAGACGAAACGGGGATGTTTTTTGGAAGTGGAGACACTGAAGCGTCATTTTCCAAAAATCTAGGAAGCGAAGCGTCTGCTATATATATATATATTTATATTTTTTTGCATTTATACTCAAAACAAACATCCCAAATACCAAATTAGTTGTAGAAGACATGAAAACATGCATATTTTTGCATAAATCAAGATAGATATAGCATCCATTTTACATTAATGATTAATTATTCGAGCATCAACCATTTAGATGCATCAACCATCTAGAATCTAGATTCTTCTCTTGTCTAGCCTTTGCCTCTACCTTGATTGTTTAGGGATATTAGTCAACATTGCCCAATTTTAATCAAACTACCTAATCCAAGACTTAAAATATGGTAGAAAAAGCTTAACATGCTTGACCAATGATTTTGACTTGATTGAAAGGTAATTTCTTGCTAAGGGCATGACAAAGGAGTTCAACAATTAACACCATCAACACTAGGGTACATATAGGGCTTGGTTCTCTTGATTAAATGCTAATCGCATACCTTCATACTTGATATAATCTAATGAAATGCCACAATCCCATTGATCCTGAATTCCTGAAAACTGTTAACTCTGCTGAATTTTGAATAGGATATGAAATTCTATTTTCTCCATATGAAGTCCAATGAGGTTGGAACCACTCTCAAACATCCTGAGTCATTTCATGGTAATGTTAAAAATTTAGGTAAAAGGATGAAAATGAAAAATAAAGGAGAATGTCACTTTTACTTTAAGAATTTAACATTACAATGAGGGAGCATCTGCTATATTTATATTTTTTTTGCTATATATATTTATTCATATTTTTTTTTCCATTTTTTCCCATTTTTTTTATAATTTTAGGCAAATGCTTTCTGAAATTTCTAGGAAGCACCGAAACGCATTTCGGTTTTTCCGAAGCGTGTTTCGGGAGGCGCTTCCCCCACGCATCTGTACGGACTGCGTTTCGGGGGTTAGATCTGCGGGGGGGGGGGACGTTTCCTGCAACATTGCTTTCGACTCTTCTGAGTCTCTTTACTTCCCTCCTAGAAGTCCTCGGTTCAACTCCCTCTGAGTCTCGATGATCCAAAATGGATCTAGAATAGACTTCTAAGTCTAAAAATTATTCCTCACGGAGGAAAATGAAAGTCAAAGGATGCTCTTGGAAATAGTCTCATTGCAGAGATCTCTTCAATCTAAATCTAATGCAATTTGAATGGGCTAAAATGGACTTCGGATGATCGAGTTATTGCAGAAAGAAGTTTGCCCATTGTCCTTTGAAAAGTAGGCAATTTCTTATATAAATGGGACTTAAGAGAAATAAGGGCTTTCTATGGAAAAATCGCATTGGAAGGTTCAAAGGGAGGACTTAGACCAAAGGCCTTAAGAATCCCCGATTAGCGATCTCCGATATATCGGATCGGAGGTAGGCTGCCATGCGATATCGGGACCCTGGGTGAGCCGATTGCGATATGCGATGGTCGGCGATCGGCGATCGGCACAGTCAAAGGGAAGACCCCCGGGGCCATTGCGATTGCGATATGCGACATGCGATTGGGGCCGATAGCGATGCGCCGATATCGACGATCGGCGAATCCCCGATACAAGGAGCCAATGCCAATGCGACGTGCGATTGCGACTTGCGACAAAGCATGGACCCGATGAGGTTTATGAACGCGGTTGAATAATATTTGAAATCCGGAATTTCGGATTTTCTGTGTATTCCTGTGTATTTGGGTTTTTGACCATGCAACAATGTGATTGCGATATTGCGACCAAAGGCGGACCCGATAAGGATTATAGACACGATTTCATATTATTTGAAATCTGGATTTGCGGATTTTCTTTGTATTTCCGTGTAATTGGGTTTTGGCCTTATGCAATGCGATTTGCGATGAGCAATGAAGAACATGGACCCGACAGGTTTATAGGGGCGATTCTATATTATTTGAAGTCCGGTTAAACACTCCATGATGCGTTTTTCATCAGTTTTCCTGTGTATTGCGTTACGTGTTCGAACGCGGGATTTCTGCAGGAGGAAGGCCAAATGACCGGGTTTCTTGCCCGCCGGTTCCTTTCCAATTACAAACTGATTCTTGTGATGAAACAGTCGAGTTCTTCAATGTGAAGGAATGTAATCAATGTGTTACAAATAACAGAGAACAAAATTGACAGGATTCGCGCAGAGGCCGAGGGAGAACACAGAGAACACAGTTAACAGGAGGCTTCAGTGAATGCGTGGGCAGAGTAAGGATGCTGGGGAATCCATTGGAGGGCCCAGTGAATGCTCAGATGCCAGAGAAAGCAGAGCGATTAACAGAGCATAGCCACCAGAGGTTGGAAAGGCAGAGCTAGAGCGCTTAACAGAGCAAGAGCCAGAGCTAGAGCGAGAGCCAGCTCCGAGAGCCAGAGCCAAGAGCCGAGAGCCAGAGAGCCAAACGGCCAGGGATAAAATGGTATTCTAAACCCATAGGTTTAGTTGTAAACCAATGGAGTTGAGCGTGGAGCTTGTAAAAGAATTCAACCATAATCCCAAAGAGCCTAGTCGAGTTGACTAGAGCTCAAGGAGACGTAGCCCAAGATATTAGGGTGAACTCCATATTATGTTGTTGTCTTATGTGTTTGTTTATTTGCTGCATTATTTACTCTTATGTGTGTTTAAATATCAGCATAAGCAAATATACATAAGCACTTGAACAGTCAAAGACAAACACAAGCATACACCTCTTTCAAGTTCTTTTAATTCCGCATTTATCAATCATAAGCATAGTTCTTAAGAATATATAAGCTTTGGAATGGGAGAGGTTCTTGTAAGCTTGACAAGAAGCCTTTAGTGCCCCATTTTCAGATCACTCGATTTCCTTTCTGGAAATCCCTCCTCCTTGGTCTTGCCCTATTATATATTGTTCTGACCACAGTACCCCACCAGCTTCGATCCGCAAATTATCTGCAGCATCCTATACCCCAGCAACTTGAAGGACTGAGCGTCTAAGCTCTACGCAATCCCGACACCGACAAAATCTGCACCTCCTGGCCATAGCTTTGATCCTTCCTGACTAAGAAAGATGACTGGGCACTGCATAGGTCATGTTTGCCCCTCTTTGCCTCTGGGCTGATCCTCCTCCTGGCTTGAACTGATGATGCAGGCCCTCTGCGTCACCCCTTCCTTGCTGCTTTCTGCTAGGAACAACTTTTGTCACTTGGGACAACTGTTTCCGCTACTACTGCTCTGCTCGGCTGATGCCTTAAGTTATCCTGTGATTTGCAACGATGCTCTGATACCATGTTGGAATTTCTAAGTTTAACCCATTAGAAATTCTTCCTGTATTGTCTGATTTATTTCTTCCTACTTTTTCAATTACTTAACAAGTTATTTACCATGTAAATACTGAAAATAAATACAAGTACAATATCAACACATACATATCATCAACTGAAAGTAAACAAGCACACAAGTGGCACCGTTGTTTTTGGACTAATGTCCCTAGAAAAACCCAATGCGGAAAACTGGTGCAGCTATTTAGAGAGTTTTATTATTATGCAGTTTCAGAATACAACCTAGGTGCCAAAAATGGCTCACCCAACAGAGAATACCCTCGACAGTAGTACCTCTCAGTAGGAGACAGATATTCTGGCTAAATCATCGGATGAACGATCCCACAACAACAATGCAGCTTCTGTTGCTCTGCGTCACTCTGATAAGGATTGCATCACCCTATCCAGCTCTCCAGCTCTCAGTCCGTCCCATGAAATTCTCCCAACACTGCCTCTAGGCCCTGCGTCAGCCTCTCTGCCTCTGCATCAACCTCTCTGGGCTTTGCGTTAGCTTCTGGAGCCTCTGCGTCAGCCCCTAGACCCTCTGCGTCTCACACGCTGGCCCTCTCTGGCTCTACACAGCCCCTGGTTGCCTCTGCGTGGCCACTAGCTGCCTTTGTGTAGCCTCTAGCTGGATCTGCGTCAGCCTCTCTTGGCTCTGCGCTGATCCTCCTAGTACTAACTCTGCATCTTTGTTATGTATTCACTGCCCCTCAGCTGCAACTCAGATCACTCACTCGATTTCCTCAACAAACCCTACCGCAGAAAATTGAATTCTTGATCTCTCTTGGTGTGTTCTCCAACTGACCCTCAAGCCTCCTCTTATATTTTTCTCGTTGGTCCATCAACAACCGAGATTAAATCTCTAATCAATTGCTAAGATTAGATTTGGCTTGATCCATGACTTTTGGACCATTCTAACCTAGTTTTATATATTTTTTTCTATATAATACTACCTAAGCACCCACGGGGGATTTGAACCGGTGACCTATCACAAAGAGTGCCTTAACAGTACACCCATTCACCGTCAATCCAAAGCCCTGTGGGCAACCTAGTTTTATATTAATTCACATTAATATTTTATTTTTCCTAAGTTTAGACTTAGGAACTCCATTAAAAATATTAATTATTTTAATATCTCCCAAACTGGTTAGATTCTACCCAAACCATTTCTGGGTCTTGGAGATCTCATGTGCTTTAGCCTCTCTACCAATTTTCGTGGCTAGAGCACATTCGATGCTACCCAAAATCAACATTTAATTCTATTTGGTCCATCTTTGGTGTTGCACAAGATGAATCTTTAGATATAGGATTGAATCACCCTTTGTATCGTGTGGAAATGAAATTTTATCTTTTGTGTTGCATAATATGAATCTTTAGATATAGGACAGAATCACCCTCTGTATCATGTGGAAATGAAATTTTGCCCACTTTTTCTTGATTGCAAGAAAGATGACCTTTTGATTTGAATGTCAGGAGATCTATTTGATATGCTCATTTTTATTGGCTGGATTCATGATTGTACATGGAACCTCTGTCGATTTGCAATTAAATAACCAAGTTTTGAAACTTTAGAGAATTCAAGAAAGCTAACTTTCCCTCAGATTATGGGGGCCATATACATTTGTGTTGTAGCTCACTGTGGCTGAGCCTATCAGTTGAATTTGAGCTACAATAGCATTTTAGGTTGAGAAGAAGCCTGTGAAATTAGTTTTAGCAGGATTCCAAAGAAAAACTAACTCTCTTGCCACTCCTTTTGTGTCATTTGCGATTGCTTGATAGCCTTTCAAATTAGAGGTTATCCAGGACAAATATTGATTAGAACACTTAGTTTCTTGTAGCATTATCATAGTTGGTTGTTCTTTGAGAACTTTTGGTTTCGGTAGTTTATGTTTCCTTTTCTCATTTAGGTCTCTAATATTCGATGATATGAGCTTCATGATTTGGCGGGGGGTGGGGCGGCGGGAGGGGGATTTTGGGGGGGTGTGATGTGGTTGAAACTTATCATGAGCTTGATCCAACCTGAGTTGACTAGCATTTCAACAATTCTTTCAACAATCGTTTATAATTTGATCTACCTCTTTTCCTCTCCTTGGGGATTTTGGGGATTGTCTTTCTGTATACTAGTTTTAACACCAAGAGAAGGGGAGACTGTTATCTTACCTAGTACTAGTTGGTTGAGTTGGCTTTTGAGGAAGGCCTGATGTAGCATTTGAAGTTATCGTTCTGTAATGGAATTGGTGTTCCGTATTTTTATTCACTTGGTTCAAGTCCTCATTGTTAGCCTTTTGATTGTCAATTATCTCATTATTTGTTTGTTTGTTTGTTTTATTTTTTATTTTTCGGTTGCCTGTTGGATCCGTGCTATGCTCCTAAGGATCTTTGTGTTGCTTTAAAGTTGGATTTCCTGATCTTTATTATCAAGGTTATCTACAAAATATTTGGATAGGATTTCATAATGGATATGGGTTTGAGGCCTTGTGTCTTGTTGTGGCTATGCCTTCTTTTTTGGGGAATGCTTTTTGTTCACTGTTCTCTCGATACTGTCAAGTTCATTATCCATCACTAATTTTGAAGTAGGGGTGGTATTGGGTAGGTAATCCCTAAACAAATGTTGGTGTACTTGTCATTTACAACTATTGAAGGGGATGTGCTCATAATAAATATATTGATGTCAATCATCATCCTTATAACTATGTATATTTTTGCTCGAAGGGGTTGGGAGACATTAAGGTAAACACAAATGTGAGTGTAGGAGGTATAATGGTCTTGTGTTGTGGCATCTGAGATCATAACAAAGGATCCTAGTGTGTTTCCTATGCTAAATTGAATCTTTGGATTACAAAACTCATGAAGGATAGGGTAAAGATGAAGCCAAACTAGTGCTACCATAGGTCCTCTTTGTGTTAATTTTCCATTGTTCTATGCGGTTACAATCACTTTTAGCCCAATTCTAAACTTCAATTAGCAATCAATTCAATCTTCAAGTAGTCAATAACAATTGTAGATAGAATAGTAAACATAATGTACAATAAGAGACAATCAGAAGCAAAGACAAGAGACACCAAATTTGGTCAAAGACTCGGGGAAAAGCCCACAAGGGGGAAAACCCTTTAAAATTCTTCTTATTAGATTGTCATAAAATGTTCCGCAAAGAATACAATGATCCAGTCATCAAGAAGTCAAAGGTCAACAACTTTGACCCATCGAAGAAACCATTCAACAAATATCCAAAAGATGATCCAATAGTCAATTTTGGTCAATGGTCAAGGTCTGCAATTCTATCCAAGTCAACAACAGTCAAAGTGTGCCCTAACCTATCAACAAATCAGCAGTCAAAGTCCTTCAATGAAGCTCGTTCAAAGGTCAACAAACTTGACCTCCAATGTTGGTTAAAGTCAACCCAAAACAGTGAGTGAAACTCGGTCAAAAGAGAGAGAAGTCTGCAGTCAAATCTATGGTCAATATAGGTCAAAGTCTGTGGTCAACGAAAAGTCAAACTACCCAGAAATCCTTGAAATTTGTGCCAATTATTGTGGCCTTAAACAGGTCAAGATCTAGTCAGTCAACGCTAGTCAAAATAGCCCAAATAGAAAGTCAAACTTGGTCAACACAAGTAGACTCCTCATGTGTGAGGACATCTTGCAATCTTTAGAGTTGTATGAACCAATGAGAAGAGGAGAGAGAAGAATCATGTGTTGTTTATGATAGCAAATGAGGTGTTCCTTGAGCCAAAACAGAGCTAGTCAACGCTAGTCAAAGTACCCCAAATAGAAAATCAAACTTGGTCAACAGAAATAGACTCCTCACGTGTGAAGACATCCTGCAATCTTTAGAGCTGTATGAACCAATGAGAAGAGGAGAGAGAAGAATCATGTGTTTTTTATGATGCCAAATGAGGTGTTCCTTAACTTGTATTTATAGGCGTTGGAGGAGGGCTAATTTGCCCCTTAGGTCGACCTTGACTATGTGCCATTGTGGGTTTTTACATCAAAAATACATTTTTCCTTAACCAAATTGAGTGCTTGTAGGGGCAATTTTGGGTCTCTCTGGATGAGGAATTTTGTCCAATGAAGGGAATTTATCCTTGAGCTACCAAATTAACACTCCCTCTCAGCTAGGGAGAAATTTCCGACTGCAAAATATGTCCCATCACAAATGTCTCATCATCATCAAGTCAAATTTCGTCTCTGCTCATCTGTTGAATACTATCAATTCTAAAAGAAGAATTTGAAATCATAGGGTAGCTCAAACTACAACCCTTTATCCAATGAAAATAGGTAAGATCCATATACCAAGCAAGGATCACATCCATCCTGTGATTAGATTAACAGGCGAGACCAAACTTGCCATAGAAGGTAATGATCACATACATCCTATTGTCCAGTGACAATTAGGCGAGATCCATGTACCAACAAGAATCACAACTATCCTGTTGTCTAGTCAACATGTGAGACCAAACTTGCCATATAAGGTAGTGATCATATCCATCAAATTTCTGCTGATCTTCCCAAGTTGACCTCGAAGAGTCAAGTGGTAGAACACCTGCATCCTCTATACTTGAGCAAGATACCACTTGTTGTGCAAGAATCAAATCATCTAAAGTCATCTCAACCCATTGGCTAGATGGGGAGGCAATCCCAACAAGCCCTTCTTGTGGGTAGGATGCATACTAGGTTTATACTTTGTCAATCATGATAGGGGGAGATACCCAACTTGTCATAAATGACAAGGATCACACGCACCCTATGGTGACAATAAGCGATATACTACTTATCACAGAGGATAAGGATCACAATCATCCTATTGTCCAGGGATGCCTCAACTCCCAGGAGCTCTTAGGCTCAATTCCTCTCCTTGTGAGCTCAAACAGGGGGGAAGAGCTATGCCCAGTGTTCTTGATTAGCCAAGACCCTTACCTGAGAGGGTCACATCCATCAGTCCAATCTACTCTTTGAAGACCAAGAACTTGCCTTTCGACAAAGCCTTGGTGAGTATGTTTACTATTTGCTCGTCTGTCGATATGTGATGGAGTCTCACGACTCCTCTCTTTACCATGTCTCGAGCGTAGTGGTGCATGATCTCTATATGCTTGGACTTGTCGAGAAATACAAGATTCTCTGCCAATTGGATCCCACTCTTGTTGTCGCAATATATGACTGTAGTATCCAGGACCTGCTCCAATCGTTGTCCAAGAGCTTTCTCAACCAAACTACCTCATAGCTAGCCATGCTAGAAACAATGTATTCTTCCTTGGCCGTGCTTAAAGCTATGGGCTTTTGTTTCCTGCTCATCCAAGATATCATAACAGACCTCAGTGTAAAGCAACACCTTGAAGTGCTCTTCCTGTCGATAATGTTTCCAGCCCAATCAACATTGGTGTATCCATGCAGTCGTACATCTCCAGTAGTTATCACAAACCAAGATTGATTGTCCCATGCAAATATCTCAGAATGTGTTTGGCAACAACCCAGTGTGCATGCAGGGGCTCAGTCATGAATTGAATCAAGGTGTTCGCTGCAAAGCATATGTCTGGACGGGTGTTCACAAGGAACTTCAATGTCCCAATCAATTGTCGATACTCCGAAGGGTCAGCCAGGTTAGGTCCAACAACATCTCCACTCAACTTCTTGAAATTCATCTTCATCAAGGTGGCCAAGGATTTTCATTAAGTCATTCCAAATCTCTCTAATAGCTTCATGACATATTTTCCTTGAGAAAGTAAAATCTCTTCAGGTCTCTACTAAACTTCTAATTCCAGGAAGTAATGCATCACACCAAGATCCTTCATTTGGAATTTAGGGGTCAACTCCCTCTTACACTCGAGCATCAGGGGCTCACTACCTGTCAAGAATATATCATCAACATATAAAACCAAAATCAAAGGCATACCTTGGACCACCTTGAAGTAGAGGTTATGGTCGACGCTACTTCTCGTGAATCCAAGCTTCACTAGGTTACTGTATGTAGGCATGCCAGGCTCTGGGGGCTTGCTTCAAGCCATATAATGCCCTCTTCAACCTGCAAACATGTGTCTTTCGGTCCTTCACATCAAATCCATGCGATTGCTCAACGTAAATTTCTTCCTATAGTATGTCATGAAGAAAAGTCGTCTTTACATCCATCTGGTGAAGAGTCCATCGTTGACTAGAAGCAAGGGAAACGATCGATCTAATGGTGGTGTAGCGAGCAACAGGAGCAAATATATCATCATAGTCTTCTCCCTCTTTCATGGAGAACCCTTGAGCCACGAACCTTGCCTTATACTTCTCGATGCTTCCATCAACTCCATGCCTGATTTGTATACCCATTTTGAAGTCACAACTGATTTTCCCTTCGATCTCAGAACAACACCCCATACATCATTTTGCATAATTGTCATATTTTTCGGCCATGGCATCCTTCCAAACTTGTTCTTTCACAACTTCTTCAAAGGTGGGTGGCTCAACTTGAATGATGGTACTCATGGCTACAACGTATGCCTGACACTGACATGGCTTCTTGCTCTCTCTAAAGGTCCCTTTGGTGGGGATATGTCTCTCAACATCCTGTAATGTATCTCAAAGACATAATGATCTCTTCCTAGCGGGTGGATCACTTGGAGGAGGGTCCAAAGGGTCCATGGGGTCATCAACAATGCCATTTTTGGATTCCGGCATGGAAGTACCTTCTAATAGATCCATATCATCATCCTTCTTTTCATGAGGAGGAGGCGGAGGAAGGCCCCTTGCTTTTCCAAGGGCAGTATCTTCATTGAAAGTTACATCCCTACTAAACTCAATCTTCCTTTGACAAGATATATATATTCTAAAGCTTTAGAGTTTTCACAGTATCCAACAAATGTACCTTTCTTTCTAGTGGCTTCCAGTTTGTTTCTTTTGTCCTTCAACACGTGGAAATATATGGGGCATCCAAATATCCTAAGATGTCCAATATCGGGCTTCATACTTGTGAATACTTCTTTGAGAGTCTTGTTGTCCAAGGCTTGATGAAAAACCTGGTTTTGAACATATATCGCTGTATATGTTGCTTCTCCCCAAAGGAACTTCGACAACTTTTGATCATGGAGCATAGCTCAAACAACTTCTACAATGGACCCGTTTTTTCTTTCAAACACACCATTTTGTTCGGGATTATAGGGCACAATAGTTTACTTCTTGATCCTAGCTTGCTTACAAAAGTCTACAAACTCATTTGATGTATATTCTCCACCATTGTCAAACCTAAAGACCTTGATTTTCTTCCATGTTTGATTTTCGATTAATGCCTTGAAATCATTGAACATATCAAGGGCCTCATCCTTATGCTTCAAGTAGTATATCCATGTCTTCCTGGAGAAATCATCAATAAAGGTTATGTAGTAGAGATGGCCACTAAGAGAATGCACAGGCATGGGTCCACATAGGTCAGAATGAATGAGTTGGACAATGTCATTAATCTTGTTCTTGCTGGAGGGGAATGATCACCTTTTCGTCTTTCCACTGGCACATCCTAGACATACTCCATCATGTCAATCTTGAACATCAGGTATTCCAGAGACTAACTTCAATTTCGATAGAGCTTCATAATATGGATGTGCCAACCTTTAGTGTTGTAGTTCACTTTGATGATTGGTGTCATGGACCATTGCCAGTAGAGGTCTTCCAATGATTCTATAGAGTCCTTCAACTCTAGATCCTAAAGTAAAAACATCCCTCATTTGAGAATCTGAAGCCCAGGTGAGGACTTTTCCTCTTATGAAGGCTACTCTCATCCCTTTGTCTTCCAAGGCAGAAATAGATACCAAATTCTTCTTTAGTTTTGGAACATACATTACTTCATGAAGAAGAATGGATTCCCCAAAGTCCAAATCAAATTTGACAGAACCAAAGCCCTTCACTGGATATGTAGAGTTGTCCCCAAGAATGATCTTCAAACTTGTCTCCCTCTCAACCAGATTTGAGAGGACTTCCTTATACCTAGAGAAGTGTCTAGAAGCCCCACTATCTACCAACCAACTATCATACGAATCCAGAGGGGAAGAACTAGAACATGTTGATATAAGAATATATTCAGATTGACTAGCTGTTGCATTACTTTTATACCTGGAGTTCCTTGACTTCTTTTGAGGATGATGGCCTTCTTCACGATCATTCAGAGCATCTTTTCTTCTTCTATCATCTCTTCCTCTTCGATCATCTCTTCTTCTGTTATTAAACCCACGATTGTTGTTGTATCTTGACCTAGGAGCATTCCTCTTTTCCTGGCAATCTTGAGCATAGTGGCCAAATCTGTGACAATTCTAACATTCAATCTTTGACATATCCTGTCTCTTCTTGTTGTTCTATTGGAGTCCTTGGGTGCTAGAACAGACTTCCTTTAATTAGATGGTCCTCCTCTACCTTTCCTTCTCTTCCCTTGAGTAACAAATGTTAATGGCTCTCCTTCTTCCTGCTTTTGAATCCTTCCTCTTGAGATCATCCTAGATTCTTCTTGAGTGCATTTTCCCACCAACTCATCAAATGTAGGAAATTGATTATTGTTGCTAATAGTAGTGATGAAAGTTTCCCAAATCAGAGGAAGACCTTGTAGAGTGACCATCACCAATTCCCTGTCAGATATGGGCTCACCAACAATTTGCAATTGATCCCTTAATTGGGATACCCTCATGACATAGGACTACACAGATTCTCCCTTGTTCATCTTCATTTCTTTGAGCTTATTTTTCAAGGAGAGGATGTGGTTCAAGTTGTTGACTTGATACATCCCAACCAACTTATCATAAATGTCCTTGGACTTCTTCAAGTTGCCAACATAAACAAGTAAATGATCTTGCAAACCATCAATGATAATTTTCTTAGCCTTGATCTCACCTTTCTTATACTTGGACTTGGTGGCAGTGGGAGCATTTTCTAGAGGCTCAGGAATCTTTCCTTGCACATATTCCAAAACATTGTTGTCATCCAATATAACTTCCAACCTGATCTTCCATGCAGTAAAGTTTGATGAATCTCCCAACTTCTCATTGTCCTTGAAGAAAGAGGTAGTCATCTTGTCCAAATCAAATAGGCCCCTTTATCTTCTTTGAAAGATGATTTATCTTGTCTCCTTGGACTTGCTCTTCACCTTAGCTCTAATACCATGTTAATTTTCCATTGTTCTATGTTGTTACAATCACTTTAGCCCAATTCTTAACTTCAATTAGCAATCAATTCAATCTTCCAATAATCAATAGCAATTGTAGATAGAACAATAAATGTAATGTACAATAAGAGACAATCAGAAGCAAAGACAAGAGACCAAATTTGGTCAAAGACTAGGGAAGGGGAAAACCCTTTCAATTTCTTCTTCTTATTAGATTGTCATAATGTTCAGCAGAGAGAGTACAATGATCCAATCATCAAGAAGTCAAAGGTCAACAACGTTGACTCGTCCAAGAAACCATTCAACAAATATCCAAAAGATGATCCAATAGTCAATTATGGTTAACAGTCAAGGTCTACAATTCTGTCCAAGTCAACAACAATCAAAGTGTGCCCTAACCAGTCAACCAATTAGTAGTCAGAGTCCTCCAATGAAGCTCGGTCAAAGGTCAACAAACTCGGCTTCCAATGCTGGTCAAAATCAACCCAAAATAGTGAATGAAACTCGGTCAAAAGAGAGGGCGAGAAGTTTGTTGTCAAATCTGCAGTCAACGCAAGTCAAAGTTTGTGGTCAATGAAAAGTCAAACTGCCTAGAAATCCTCAAATGTGGCCTTCTCAAACGAGTCATGATTTGGTCAACGCGAGTCAAAATGAGCCAAAATAGAGCTGGTCAAATAGCCCAAACAGAAAGCCAAACTTGGTCAACATAGATAAACTCCTTCTCCTTCGCACGTCTGAGGACAACCTGCAATCTTCAAAGCTGTACGAACCAATGAGAAGAGGAGAGAGAAGAATGATGTGTTGTTTATGATGCCAAATGAGGTGTGCCTTAACTTGTATTTATAGGCATTGGAGGAGGCTAATTTGTCCCTTAGGCTGACCTTGACTTTTGTGCCATTGTGGGTTTTTACATCAAAAATACTTTTTTCCTTACCCAAATTGAGTGCTTCTAGGGGCAATTTTTGGTCTCTTTGGATGATGAATTTTCTCCAATGAAGGGAATTTATCCCTGAGCTACCCAATTAACACTTTGTTTGGGCTGAAATTTTTCCATCAAAAAGCGAAGGTAGCACCTTGCAACTTTAAAAAAGTGGGGCCTATCCTAAGGTAGTTTGTCCCTGACCTCCAGATTATTAAATTCCATTTGTAAAGAATCCCTTGGAGCCCAATTTATTATTGGCTTTCCCCTTTGGTTTCCATTGTTTTTTCATCCACTAGACAAGATCCCTCTTTATTGGCTAGATAATCATGTCTCCCAATGAGTGCATGGTTTTGCGTATATTGTTTGTACTCAATGATTTGCTACATGATAATTCATATTTGGGGATCTTATTTGCAATGGGGATGCATTTTTCTTATTGGTCTAGAGGATTATTTCTTCAAGCTCATTCAAAGATCTATGTGTTCTTGAGATGCGACATACGTTTTTTTTGCCCTTCCTGTGCCTAGTGAATCCTCTTAGGCTTTCCCTTGATCAGAAGTAGAAGAGGTCAAATTGCCCCTCTTTGGTTCTTTATTGGCCACAATTTCCTAAAGAAGGGAGTGGAGATGCGCTCCCCCCACCCCCTTCTTCTTGCTCGACGCTACCATGATTTAGATTGTGCCTTGAGACCTATGAATCTGAGTTAAACTTGTTAGATTGTACGTGGTTGACATGGTTCAACACAATTATATAAAATTAGAGCATTGTACAAGATTATTAATATTGGATCATATAGGTTTGTACAAAATCTGATGTGGTAGACTTTGGATCCATCTTGGAAGGCAATATTACATGGTAGAGTATAAAGGTTCGACTTGTTTCAAAGTAGAAGATGAATGTTGGATACAATAGAGAATACATACTTGAATATTACACTATCGAAATTGACATTAATGCAAACTTTGATAGGGAGATAGACGTCAAATAAGACTAGGATACAAGCCAAACATGGCTCTAAGACAAACTATTACAAGAAAACAAAGGAAGAATGTAGGAGGGAGAATTACCCCTTGAAAGGTTGTGTCTTTGCTTTAATCATTTTATACATATCTGTAATACAAAGTTGTTTGAATGTCAGTGGAATGTAGCCTAGGTGGTTGGGAGAGCTTAATGATAACCTCCCCACATAGGTTCAAGCCTTATTGACATGATGCATGATGCTCATATGTGAATTTCCTTTGTACTGCAAATCTGTTGAAGGAATGGTAGCTCATGCCTCCATTTTGTATAGTTCCATTTTAAGCCCCAAGGGATAGCTCAGTTGGTCGAGTTCTCGTTGCTAAGTACCTTGCCAATCGGGAGGTCACGGGATCAAATCTCCTTGACGCCCTTGGGGTAAGGCCTTGCTAGTTTGACTTGCAGGTAGATCCCTTTGGGTTGATCTACCTGGATTTTCCCATGAATGTAGTAGTCACTCTGTGTTTGTGAACCACATTAAAAAAAATACAAAGTTCTATGAAAATAAGGCATGTAAGAATGAAATTATTTAGCTCTTTTTGTTTTAGCAAAGAATAGAGTAACTGAAATAATTATTTTTTATCACATGAAAAACTATTTAGTTCTTTTGCATTGATTAATTTGTTCATATCCCTCGTTTGATTTGAATCACTACTATGCCATGAATAGTGAGCACAAATTTATGATCTGACTATCAATATTTTTAACAATTGTAATTATTGCTAGAAATACATTCTTTGGCAAACATGTTAGAAAAATCAGTGTTGAATTAATCAAAGTAAAAATAGGACTCATTCATAGGCATGACAATATTCCTAGACGTTAATTTGATTTAAGGTACTGCATGTTTAGGTACCCAGCTTTAAAATGTCCTTTTGGATTGAAGTTGTTTTGTGATTTGATGTGGCTTTTTCTTGCAGTTTTTGTCGAAACATTGGATAAATGTTTTAAGAATGTATGTGAACTTGACATTGTATTCAATTTCAACAAGGTACCTTTCTATACACTACTACTATTATAAGTTTCTATTTCCATAGCTACAATGTATCATTAGAAATTTCATTCTTCAATATTAGGGTGTACAAGAGGTGAACAAAATGGAAAACATTGAAGAAAAAATTAACTTTAAAGAGCAAATTAATCATAGTTATTTAATGCTTGAAGCAAAATGCTTATTATTTATCACAACTAAATTAAAACATTCTTTGGCAAGGTTTTGACTAAGGGGAAGCCTTCAGGATTTAAGTATGGCACATAAGAATTGTTGGCTAGTGATACTTTTCAACTTAAAATTCTTGTTACCAAATGCAGCTTGGTGATTAGCTCAACAAGGACAAAGAGTAAGAGTTTGACCTGGAAAACAAAAAAATTTAAACAAAATTTGAAGAAAAAATATATTTTTACTGATATTGTAGTAGTTTCTTTTTTGTTAATGGGAACATTCTACTCCTTTTATTGGCAATAAAAGGTAATACATTTTTAGTTATTGTAAACCCAATGATTCATAGAAATGTGGGCATATTTGTATAACATTTAAGGTGACTCTAGAATAGTTTAGGCTAATAGTTTTAAAGAAAGCAAGAAGAGAATCTTTGAGATAAAAAAATTTAGACTATAAGATTCTGAATAACAAAAGAAATTTCCTTAATAGAGATCAAAATAGTGTCTTGGAGTGGGAGGTACTGACCTCCCCATTGGTGCTCGTCCAAATGTAGTTGGTCAAGGTTTAATTGAAGCACAAGCTTTGCTAGTGATTCGGTCTTTGAGTTCAATTCTTTGTAGATGTGTGTTATGTTGATGACGTAGAGGTTGGTGCTCCTCACTCTCCCCTAATGGAAGATCCAATTGGAGTGCATTATGTTGTTGAGCTCTAGTGCATTGTTAGGGAGTATGGTGGCTACCAACAATTTGTCCCTGTTGGTTGTACCTAGGTGAATGCCAAGTTTGAAACTAACATTTTGATTGTCTAGGAGGAGCCATCCTCTAATACCACTAGGCATGTAGGTTGTTCTTGGATGCTCTATCAAATAAATCTTTTGGACATGTCTCTAATAGGTGGACAAAGTACTTGAGGAGGCTTTATTTTTTGCATTGAAGGGTGAACAAGCCTACTGGATTTTAACTTTTCATATACCTTATAAGGGTCAACTTGCTTATCTTGGAAGTTTATTCATTCTTGGCAAGCTATAGTGACCATTTTACCTTAGGGGCTAGTGCCCAGTCTCAAAATTTGGCATAATTAACCCAATTTTTAATGCTTAACTCAAATTTGCTCCTTCTCATTTGATCTTGTGAGTGAGTAGTCTTGAGACTCACCTTGGAAGGTTAAGTCATTTTCTAGTGCTAATTAGACAAACACAATTTTCGGCGATCGATATTTACTTCCAATGTTATATGATATTACTTTAACACACCCCAGAATATCATTAAGCAATTACACTAAAAAAATCAACTATAAATGCAATGGAAATAGTAAAGATCACAGTAGCATAGCCACCAACTATTTTCTCATAGGGTTTGAAGATACGTAATTTAATAAAAATGAATATTTTCTCAAATACATGGATAAAAACATCCCCACTGTTGTTTTTCCACGATCTTGGTGTCCGGGATAGAATCTTAAATTTCTGACGCTACCAAACCAAGAATCACAACAAATAGCGAAATATAAACAACAACAAATCTACTAGTGCACAAAATATGGACAACTTTTTACAAGTTTTCAACCCAACTTCGTTATATTAATCAACATATAATACAACAGTCTAGGGCTCCCGTACTAGGGATAATGTCCCTCATACATCCACTAATACAAGATACAAAATTGGGGCTTGGTGTCAGTCCATCGACAACTAGTCTACCCTCAACAAGATACTCTGACAATCTGGCTATAGTGTGCTCTCTCAGCTCTCTTGGTCGTACCCTGTACCTGCCCGATCCTTTGACTCCCAATCTACACCTCCTGCCTCTATCAATGCTCCAAGACCATCTGGTCATTGAACCTCGGCTATCCAATCTGTTCACTAGTTGATCATTCGTCCATCAATGATTGAGGCTTCTGTTCTCTCAGCTTCTCTTGGTCGTACCCTGTACCTGCCCGGTCCTTCGACTCCCAATCTGCACCTCCTGCCTCTATCAATGCTCCAATACCATTTGGTCATTGAACCTCAGCTATCCAATCTGCTCACTAGTTGATCGTTCGTCCATCAATGATTGAGGCTTCTGTTGAGTTGTTCACAACTCCGTTTGTGAACAACCCTCAATTTGCTCACTGTTTCTCCTCAGCTACTCAGGGACTTCAACCCACTATGGCCTTTTTGCGCTGCTCAAATGAAGACCAACATAGGGCACGGAGGGTTGCCACCTATCACTGCAAGATGTCCATCTCTCACAATGAACAGGGGCTAGGAGGACTGCCCATCATCTACTGTAGAAGTCCTCCACACACAAGTCTAGGGCTACTCAACTGCTCCTTTGGCTGATCAAACCTTGAGCTCAACTTCTACCACTCTAGCAACCACCTAGGTCCATGAAGATGGTGCACATCGGGCTTCAACTTGGGCGCCAGCATGTTGTCCTCCAGCAGACCATAAATGCCCAATCCAATGTCTATACTTGGTCCACTCTCACGCTACCCACCAATAGTCCACGAGTGATCAATCCTATTGTAGCATCTACCTCTTGCTAGGGCATCCTCACACTTAGGAAACCCTCCTCTTGGTTGCCAAGAGAGTCCATCAACTAGTCCTCTCCTAGGATGCCATCAAGAGAACATATGCAAAACGTTGATGTTTCTCTCTTGCCAAGGGGTCCAAGCAAATTGTTGTAGTGTCCTCCAAAACTCCCACAACAGTCCTCCAAGATCTTTGCTCCCCGTCCAACAACAACATCAACCATCAATAGCTATGTTGCATGGGTTCCTGAACCCAAGGGTGAGGTTCTTGAACTCATCTGGGGTTCCCGTCCCCATGTTTTGGGTTTTGGAACGGGTACCTCTGAGAAGAACCCTAAAGAACCTAGTTCTTCTTGTAAGAACTCGAGACTTCGAAAACATAAAACAGGTTCTTTTCATGCATCAGGTACATAGAACCCCGAAAAAGGGTGCTTGGCGGGTTCGTAGGAGGCATGGGGAGAAAAAAAATAAAAATTATTTAATTAAAAATCGCAGAACCCTAATCGAATGTCAGTTTGACCAAATTTATTTGTTGGCGGCAAGACATTTGGCTATTTTTTCATTGGTGGAAAGAACTAGCTCCTCCCTGCCCGAATTGCAATTCGATTTGCACAACGTTGGCATCCATTTCCGCAGTAGTGAACACAGCATGACAAACCCATGACGTCCATTTTCGCAGCAATGAGCACGACGTCCATTTTCACACACACAAGTGAAGAGTCCAGACAACAACACAAGAAACGTGAGTCGTGACTAGTCAATAGACAGCGGCCAAGTTTGTGACTTGTCAATGGACAACAGCTAGGTGTTTGGGTGCAGCTCTACAACAGGATCACAAGTATTTTTTTTTGAGCATATTGCCATTTTGTTGTTACTAGTTAGTAACATACTAACAACCAACAATTAACACATATTTATTATTGACATTTTTGTCCACATTTTCTGATTTTCATAAACCAGGTCCAGACTTCCACGATTTTTGTTCAAGTTCTACTTCTCTCAGATGCCAAGTTTGCCAACCGAACCTCATGGTTTTCTAGACTTCCATGATTTTTCTTCTAGACTTCCATGATTAAATAGGAAGATTGTACACTCTAAGAGTCTGTTTTCAAAATTGAAAAATCTCATGCCTCAATTTGTTTCCCTGTTTACCAAGTGCTCCTGTATATAGAGTCTTTTAATTTTTTTTATTTTATCTGGTTGTTGTTACCGTTTACATTACCTGTTGTAAACAAGCCGGAATTGAATTTTTTTTAACTGTGAGTATACCTCTAAATGAGTAGTGCCAGCCAACAATAATTACCAATTCTTTTACATGGGTAGCATAAAAAAATTCATTCATTGAGAAGAAGTGCAAATATAAAGATCTCCCATGAAACGAACAAATCTCTCAAAACTTCAAAGTTCAAACAGTAAACTTAATGTGGCCTTAGCAATGTTCAAATTGGTGACCAGTCACATGCCATAACAACAAATATTTATTATTTTCCAAATTTCCCTAGAAACCCAAATAGAAAATTAAATAATAAAAACTAGCAGTTTACTGTTTTGGTGTTGGGCAACAGGGGGTTATTTTGCTCTGGAAATGGTTACATTGTACAAAGATGAGCCATTGAGTTGCATTCTCAAGCAAAGGGGCTGGTCCTCTGTCTTTTTAATTTTACGACCATACTCACAGCTCAACATATAAAGATTCAAGAATGTTCAATGTACTTAATTTATGCTTGAAATAAATTAATAATTTAATAAATTATAAAAGTATCTTTTCTTTTCTTTCTTTCTTTCTTTCTTTTTCACTTTCAGTCTTCACATTTTTTTAATTTCCTAATGTCTTTGCTTTTAGGTTTGGCCATTTGGTTAATTTCCAAAATCAAGAATGTCTTCATCAAATCCATGGTATCCACTCTGGAAATATGTGGATAGGCAAAAACCTCCAAAGGGTGTTGGGGGGACTACAACAATAAAATGCGATATATGTAGGCTTGAATGGAAAGGGAGCTATACCAGAGTTAAAACTCTTTTTATGAAGATACCAAGGAAGGGTGTTGATGTTTGCACTGGAGACCCAAATGATCCGACTAGACTCCCTAGTGCACAAAGAAAGCAAAAAAGGGCTGATGGTAAGGTAGGCAAGGAAATATCCAAGCCATGTCGTAATGTTGATGAAGATGATGACTCCAATGAGGAAGAATTGCCATCTGATGATGAAGTTCAATTTGGTGATGAACATGTGCCATCTAGAGCATCAAAAATCACTACTAGTCATGCACACAAGAAGCCTAAAGTTGGTGGCCTTTATGACATGTTTGATGTGAAAGGTAGGGAAGGTGTTGATCTTGCAATAGCAAGATTTTTTTTTGCATGTGGCATTCCCTTCAATGTAGTCTGTTCACCCTATTTTGAGCAAATGGTTCATGCTATTAATGATGGACCTCTAGGATATAAAGCGCCTGGTTATGAGAAGTTCCGAACTGTGTTGGTGGACAAGGAAAAAGCTCATCTTGAGAAGACAATTGCACCCTTGAAGGCATCTTGGAGTGTAGAGGAATTCGGCCTTATTGCAAGGTTACTTGGCATCCAATGCAGTCACAAAGAGGCTCAAACTAGCCTTCCTCTTCTTCGCTTGGCTCCTCCTAACCTGCAGCCCATACAGAGGTATGTTTCTCCTAATCCAAGCTCCTTTGTTCTCCAAGATCACTTACCAATGACTCCAACATCAACTCTACTTACATCTATCATGAGGGCTTCAACGAATTATCTTTTGAGGCTTGTACAACTGTCATGAGGCTAATTAACACAACCCTACATGAACACTCCATTACCAAGCCCACCATATACCTTCAAAAAATAATATCTCTTCAACCACAACTAGGAATCAAATGATTTTCGATGTGTCAGAGTCCTCTCAACATGCACTATCATCCTCATCCATCACATGTCGAAATCTCTCCATGGTTTTGTCCCCAACATCGATGGGTGCAAAACCCCAAGCTTGGGTTTCAAGCCTGCAAGGCCCCACTTGTGGAGCTCCTTCCTCCAAGCCCTCATTCCTCAAGGCTTGGAGTACCTCCCAAGCTACCAAAAATCAACACCCACCCCCAAAGAAACCACCATTGCTTGTGTTAGAATAAAACCCATAGTGCTCTTGATTGAGTCATTACTATTGCATTTAGACTAATATGATAACTAGTACTCCTATTTAGTAAGCAATGAATATAAAGTACCAGTATTCTATAATCACTTAGCTTAGGGATAGATTACAGCTAAGTTACCTATACATCGTACACTTTGTCATATCTTTGTGTCAACACCAGTATTTATGCTAATCAAGCTGGAACACTGTAACCTTCATATTAGGGAAATACAGATAGCTTGGAGTTACTAGAGTAAAGCATCATGTGAAAAAATAAAATAAAAATAAAACTGATATAGAAACAACCCCAATATTTGTTGAATTATAAAATATATGATCTCACGGGGTGAAAAATACGTACGTAGATAAAATAAATAAATAAATAAGCAAATTTATACTTTCAAATGTTTTCTAAAAATGAGCAAATACGTAAATCAAGGGACAAACAGATATACCGTTGCAAATATTAATACAATATTAAATGAAAACAATTATTACAAATTTAAGAAACAAACCATTACGCCCGCACCGTCAAAAGAAAATGCCTAAACTTTAGAACAGAAAACTGTGAAGATATTAAATGCCATTGCTTATCCATCTGCAAATGCAGGGGATTTTCTGAAACAATCGATATGACACTTTTTTTGGCGTTAGATATTAACTAACTGTATTCTTTGTAGGTTACAAAAGTAGATCATCAAACCCATCTGTTTAGTAAAATGATGGGATTTATTGAGCCGAGAGGCGCATTCTACAGCCCAGTATGTTGTGTAAGTCTGTTCGTCTGTCATCAAAGTTGAAATTTTGCTCATGTCGGCCAAAATAAAATTTTAAAAAAATCTAAAAAATAAAAAATAAAAATAAATAACTATACAAAACATTTAAATAATACCTTCTCATAAAAAAATTTGCAAGTGAAGAAGTTGGATCCCTCCCAGCTCATGTTAGACCTGTATCTAAGATGGATCTCTGCTGGTTTTAATTCAAGTATCGACAACTTCATTATTATGCGAATATGTGACTAATGCTCATCAGTTGACTTGAATCGCTGCATTAAATACAATAAGTAAACAGATGTCACTAATGCTCATCACTTCACTTGACTCGCTGCACTAAACACTAAGTAAACAGTGAAACCCTGTACAGAGATATTGATGCTCAGCTATTAATGCTGGACCTTCTTATTTTAAAATTAATTTTTTGTTTGGACAAATCTGTTTAAAACCACATAAAAATTGTCCATCATTATACAACCACCAATTAGAAAAAAGTAATTTACATTTTAAAAGATTAAAAATTATTTTTTAATTTTCAAAATATTCAGTTTAATATTAATTGAAGTCAAAGCTTTTTGACCTAAAAGCAAAAACAATATAACCTGACCTAAAAGAAAAAACAATATAACCTAACCTAAAAGCAAAAACAATATAACCTGCCTTACGCATGTATAAAAGTCATAATCACAGGTATAATTAAATTTGTTTTAAATTTGTCAACTCAAATATATATCACTCATATTGTGTGGCCAACTGAAAAGTGCTGAAACATGTGGCCAGCTGCATACTGTTTTAGATGAGATTATAATGGGAGGTCAAGTGGTGGAGACAAACTCCTCTGAAGTAATGAAATCTGTTCAAGAAATATTGAAGTAAGCACCAACTCAATATTCCTTCTTTGCATTTTGCTTTCTTTACATGGTGTTAATTTTACAATAAATAATCATGATGGAAAAATCCGCTGATTTGTATATGATACCTTGGGCACGGTTGTATTCAACAGATTGGAGCGGTCATCTGAAATATCCCTAATTGGAAAAGCTGCCGGCAGGCAAGGCCGTTGATGTTATGCTGAAAGGATGGCTGGCCATGATATTTGATTTCAAATGGAAGTCTTCTATTCGTTACTGTAAACATTGTATTTTTTTGTTGTTATTGTTTTGGGAATGAATGATTTTCATGTAGCCCCTTTATGACAGTTTTTGGACTGTTAGTAGTAGTGTGTTTTGCAGCATTCTTTAGATCTGTTTTATCTGGTACTTTTTTCTTCACTTCACAAGTGTTGTCATGTTCAATGTGATTAGAGTACATGGAATAAAGCAATAAGACAATTTCAGCAGCATTCTTCCATTATTGTTGTTATCAATTGACTTTTGGAGGTCCACCAATTGGGGATTTATATTCATGTGAGACTTAATGCACTACGGGTTAAAAGGCTCATTAAAGATGTGTTCAAGTTGACAGTAACAAACCAAATAATTATTAGAATATTTCTAATTAGTATTTAATGCTCAGTCTTTTAGCTGTTGCTATTTTTATTCTTTTAGCAGTTTCTTAGATGAAACTGTTTGTTTCCATATTCTACATAGAAACCTGATGTTTCTATTATTGTAAATATCTTTGTATTATCATTGAGCTGTTTGCTCATTCCTAATTAATTGATTCGATATTCTTTTACATGCGTGTTTCGCACTGTTTTATGGTATCAGAGCACAGGGATTTTTTTTCGAAATAATTTTTCATAGTTTGAAAAATTCAGTTGTTCATTTCGAAACTGCTCTCAGGGTCTGTAGATTTCTTGATCAGCTATCCTCTTCGTATCCTAATCTCTTAAGTTCCTTCATTCCTTTCTAAGGTCGAGCCCTCTGTAAGCCAGGTAGCCTTCACTGAGTCTTAGCCTCGGCTTTGCTCACTGTGATAAAAGCTTACAGTCGTCAATCTCGATACAGAAAGGGATTCTTCTCCTGCATTGTCATTTTATGAGGAATTAATTTTGTGGCGGAATCGTGAAATTGTCTTGAAATTAAAATACGGCATTTCGAATCTGGGGGTAGCAGTCTATTTGTCGGTTGAGTCTACACGCCCGACGCACACACAGTCTTCGCTACACAGGAATAGCACGCCCGAATCATATCAAGTTACAGTAATATCATTCAGACACCGTCGCTGCAGCTCGTACCTATAGATCAGGTTTTCGGCTCTCAATCGCATCACGCGTGCTTTCCAAGCAGAGTCGGATGGACTCGGACGGGTTTCTCTGCTGATTTTAAAAGACATTTAATATCTTGCAACGGCAGCTTCGATCTCAGAACCCCGCGGTTTCGATCCAGGGTTATAAAACATCTATTGAAGCAGTAGCAGAAATCGAAGTCGAAGCGTTTGCGTCCAAAGCCGAAGCTAAAGTTCGACAAAGACAGTTCGGAGCTCAAATCCTCCATTCCAGGTGGTCGCTGGTTCCATTCCAGGTATTTCGAAGGTTGCATTACAGTTAGAACTCGCATTTCGAATTCTGTTCTTCCTGTTCGAATCCCGTCCGGCCCCGCTTGCACCACGTGACGTAATTCTTCAGATTCTCGTGACGGCTTTTTTATGTGACGGTGATACATTGAAGAACGACAGAACCCTGTTGAAGAACATTGATACAGTTAAAATTTTTTTTCACTCGCGTATTTTGGCTCACGATTTCAACAAATCGATATCCTCCGGAGATCCTCCAGATCACGTGACGGCAGTTTTGGCTCACGATTTCAACAAATCGATATCCTCCAGAGATCCTCCAGATCACGTGACGGCAGTTTCCAGATCATAGTAACGGCATCACGCATTTTCCAGGGATTTTCCAGTGACGGTATTTTCAAGTGACGCCATTTTCCAGATTCACGTGTTTGCGTAGCGGTTTGATTAAAAGTTTATTGTGATTTTCTTTTGAAGCGGTGGGACCAGAACAGCGTATACAGCACAGCGTGGACAGCTTCAGTTTACGTATTTTTTTCAGCTTTAATTTTATAAAGATACATGTGACCTCTTGTCTGGTGCTTTGATCTGGTGTTTTGGTCTGGTGTTTTGATCTGGTACAGATCTGAGTTATTTTTTTTGCATTGTTCAAGGCAGAATTTGTTAAGGTTCTGTGTCAGTCTCATACAGTCATCTTGATATTTTCTTGAAATTTATCTGTGGTTCCTTCATTTGAAAAGGCATCACCTGAAAGAGGAATTTTAAAACGTATCTTGTAGCCCTAGCCATACAAGAGTCTCGGCCCTTATTTCCTGTTACTTGATCTCTGAAGTTTGGCATTTGTTTGCTCAAGGCTGCCTGTGAAGAATTTGTTCTGCAGCCTGTGTTAAACCGGCAGCTGTATAGTCAATAAAATCACTTCAAACAGCAGTGTAAGACTTGTGAAAGAAGGGTACAGCTACAGCAGTGGAATCTGCTCTATTGCTATTTTTTTTAGACTGTGGAGATATATTTTGTGTGCTGGACTTCTGTATTGTCTTTGGGAAAATGGCCACGCTCACCAATCTGATGTTAGAAGGAAATCAAGCCTTTTACGCCTTTATGGCTAAAAGGTCTTCAGATCATGTTCCTTCTTCTGCATGGTACATTGATTCTGGTGCATCACGCCATTTCTCTCACAGGCGTGACTGGTTTATTGACTTCTCACCTTTCAGTGATTCCGTGGTATTTGGCGGAGGTGAAAAGTACACAGTAGCTGGCAGAGGTACAGTTCAAATTCAGTCTGGTGGGCGCACACTCATATTTCTGAATGTATACTATGTTCCTGGTATGGAAATTAATCTGCTGTCTGTCAGCCAGATTATGAGGAATTCTCCTTAGCTTGATGTTGTGTTCAGTGCACACAAGTGCTCTATTCTTGACAGGGAGACTAGTCTAACAGTTGCTGTTGGCCTAGAGGACCATGGTCTATATAGGCTACTTGACACCAGTGACTCTCCAGAAGTGGCTCTAGCAGCACGTGTCTCTCCCATCAGTACTCTTTGGCATCAGCAATATGGGCATCTAAATATGCAGTATCTCTCTCAGCTCTCCCGGGAGGGACTTGTGTCAGGATTACCTGATATTCAGACTCAACAGTTGGGGGTATGCGACGCCTGTCAAGCGGGAAAGCAACATCGGTCTTCATTCAAGAATGGAGAATCTTGGTGCGCATCTAAGGTACTCCAGTTACTTGATGCTGATATTTGTGGTCCTATGAATACAGCTTCTATCACTGCTTGCAAATATTTTTTACTTATTGTAGATGATTTCAGTAGAAAGATGTGGGTGTATTTTCTAAAAAATAAATCTGATGCACTTAGTACCTTTCAAAAGTTTAAAACCTTAGTTGAAAAAGAGTCTGGCTGTAACATCATGACTCTTAGGACCGACAATGGGGGGGGGAATTTTGTTCTTCAGCTTTTGCCAATTTCTGTGATATTCATGGAATCAAACATCAGTTAACCGCACCCTACACTCCTCAGCAGAACAGTGTTGTCGAGCGCCGCAACCGCACGGTTGTTGAAATGGCTCGTTCCATGTTACAACACAGGAGTGTTCCAAACAGATTCTGGGCTGAAGCAGTATTTACTGCTGTTTACCTTCTTAACCGATCACCCACTCAGGCTGTTACAGGGAAGACTCCTGAAGAGGTTTGGTCTGGCCGTAAGCCTAAGATCAGTCATCTCAAAGTATTTGGCTCAGTTGCATATGTTTGGATTCCAGCTGCTAAGCGCTCTAAGTTGGATTCCAAAAGCCAGAAACTCATGATGACAGGGTACAGTGATCATCACAAGGCCTATAGGCTGATAGATATAGCCACTGGTCGTCTTAGCTTCAGTCGAGATGTAGTCTTTGATGAGGACAGAGGATTCTTTCAGCAATGTTCTGAGGATCAGCCTCACAGTGTTCTTCTTCCAGTCGGTCCACCTGATGGGAGGGATGATGTAGCATCAGTATTTGATAATACTCTATCTGAGCTTCCTCCATAAGCTAACCCTCCTCTTGCTGTCCTTATTGCTCTTGAGCCTTCTCCACCTCCTTCTGATATTGGTTCCTCTGCTCCTGATATTGGTTCTTCTTCTCTTCGGCCTAAATGGTGGGCTAAAACCATAGGTGATCTCCGGGATGATGAGCTCCTTGAAGGTAGAACTTCTAGACATAAGAACAGACAACAGTCTACAGTCAATTTTGCTCTTATGGCTAACCTACACAGTATTTTTGAGCCTCAAACCTATTCAGAGGCTAAGGGTACATCTGAGTGGGAACAGGGTATGGAAGCCGAATTCCAGAGTCTTCAGAAGAATCACACCTGGACACTTTCTGATCTTCCTGCCAAAAAAAAGCCCATAGGCTGCAAATGGGTGTATAAAGTGAAATACAAAGCTGATGGAACCATAGACAAGTATAAAGCTCGTCTTGTGGCTCGAGGGTTCTCACAGAAGGAAGGCATCGATTATGAGGAGACTTTTGCTCCTACAGCCAAGATGAGTACCATAAGGCTTGTTCTTGCCCTAGCAGCTCAGTTCAATTGGAAAGTTCATCAGATGGATGTAAAGAGTGCTTTCCTAAATGGTGATCTTCAAGAAGAAGTATACATGACGCAGCCTCCAGGATTCAAGGTTGCTGGTCAAGAACAGAAAGTGTGTCGGTTAGCTAAAGCAATCTATGGATTGAAACAAGCTCCTCGGGCTTGGTACATGAAAATTGATCAGTACCTGACAGATCAGGGTTTTCAGCGGAGTCCATCTGATGCAAACCTGTATATCAAGCATACTGGTGATGATATCTTGTTTGTGGTTGTCTATGTGGATGACCTTATCATTACTGGCAGCTCTGCACATTTGATCCATGGGATCAAACAAGATCTATGCAGAACTTTTGAGATGACAGACTTGGGACTTCTTCATTACTGTCTGGGGGTTGAAGTTTGGCAGACTGAAAATCAGATCTTTCTCTCTCAGTCCAAGTATGCCAAAAATCTTGTGGAAAGGTTCAGAATGCAGGATTGCAAACCAGCCACGACTCCTATGGAACCAGGGCTCAAACTTTCAGCACAGTCACCCTCTCCCCTTGTGGATGAAACTTTATTCAGGCAATTAGTGGGCAGTCTCATCTATCTTACTGCTACCAGACCTGACATTAGTTTTGCAGTAAGCTACATTTCTCGCTTTATGTCAGCTCCTAAAGCTGATCATTGGATAGCAGCAAAGCGGGTGCTACGATATGTGCGTGGTACTTCTGATTATGGCCTCTTATATACTCGCAGCTCCAATCCTATTCTCCGTGGCTACACTGACTCTGACTGGGCCGGTTCGGTTGATGACCGTAAATCTACAGCTGGGTATGTGTTTAGTCTAGGATCTGGTGCTGTTACTTGGACTAGTAAGAAGCAACAGGCAGTGGCTCTCTCCTCAACAGAAGCAAAGTATCGGGGAGCAGTTAAGGCATCCTGTGAGGCAGTTTGGCTTCGTCGTATGCTTGCAGATATGCATGTTTTCCAGACAGGGCCTACTTCTTTGTTTTGTGATAATCAGGGAGTGCTCAAACTTGCCAAGAATCCAGTCTTTCATGAACGAACAAAGCATGTGGAAACTCATTGCCACTACATTCGCCAGCTGGTTGAAGACGGCTCAGTTCAGTTGCAATATGTTCCCACAACAGAGCAGCCCGCTGACATTTTCACCAAGCCTCTTGGTCCTGATAAATTTGTAAAATTCCGAGGGTCTATTGGTGTTGTAAATAGATTGAGCATTAAGGGAGGGTATTAGAATATTTCTAATTAGTATTTAATGCTCAGTCTTTTAGCTGTTGCTATTTTTATTCTTTTAGCAGTTTCTTAGATGAAATTGTTTTTTTCCATATTCTACATAGAAACCTGATGTTTCTATTATTGTAAATATCTTTGTATTATCATTGAGCTGTTTGCTCATTCCTAATTAATTGATTCGATATTCTTTTACATGCGTGTTTCGCACTGTTTTAGTAATTGCTTGGGTTGTGTGATCTCTTTAAAAGGGTTCCAAGATTAATGAGAAAGATAAATCGAAAGATGGTTAAAGATGATGATGACACAATAACACAATTTCAGCAGCACACTTCCGTTATTGTTGATATTAATTGACTTTTGGAGGTCCATCAACTGGGGATTTATGTTCAAGTGAGACATAATGCACTACGGGTTAAAAGGTTCATCAAAGATGTTCAAGTTGACAGTAGCAAATTGAGTAATTGCTTGGAATGTGTGATCTCTTTTAATAGGGTTCCAAGCTTTGTGAGAAATTTAATTGAAAAATGGTTAAAGATGATTTTTCAATGTGTTTGCAATTAAATGTGGCTCTTACCTGTCAGTTTTTACACATACAAGCATAGGTAGGAATGCACATAAGGATGAGAATGAATAGACTTGTACATTATTTATTAATGCAATGTCTTATTACATGAGAGGAGAGGGAAGTTATCTAACACTGAAAAGCCTAATCTTTTAATGAATACATCAATGGTAACACATGATTACATTCCTTTAGCATAAAAACCCTAACTTTGGCTTTATCACATGTTTAAAGGTATGCCTAAATCCTAATGATGACCATTATATCTAACATCGGCCATAATAGTTATATTACATAAAAATTGTTTGTTCCAAAACAAAGACAACTTTGGATGTGCAATTTTATTTACCACACACACCAAGATATGGTCTTCAATCAACCATTATATTGAAGGTTGATGATCCTTTTGTTTGCTATTAACTCACTAATGAGATGAGAGCCAATATTCACTGAATAGTCCATGTTTCCACCATTGGCATACAACTCAGCTTGTTCATGGAGCTCAACATCTTGGTGGTTCAATATATTAAAGTTTGCTATTGCTTCATCTTCAATCTCCTTGAGGTTCTTCATGGAGCTCCGTGGATAATGTATAATGGATCCATTGTTTACCTTATAATTTCTCCAAGTTGTCTCTAGTAACTGTCATTGTCTTCTTAGAATCAACTAGTCAAAACAAATATAATTTTCCACACCCATAACATAGGCGTCATCTTTTGTTCTTTTTGTCATCAATAAAACGTTCATTATCAGTGCATTTATCATAATCAAAAGTAAAATCTTATGCAAACTAGGAACATTGTAGACAACCCTATTTAGCAACCTCTTACATCTCATTTGATGTTCAACTCTATATTCTTCTCCACAATTCAAGACACAAAATCAGAGTTGGATCTATGTTCAACAAAATCACTATACCAATCTTTCTAATTAGTCAAACATCATGGTGCATCAAAATCAATGTACCAATCTAAGTCATATGACATGATGACATGGGACATGAAGGATATGGAAGAGTATTCAAAACGTGACACGATGACCATCAGAATAAGACACAAAGGACACTATATATAATGTGAAATAAACATAAAAAAACGAAATATAAACAAGGATACAATTTAGAAATTAAAACATTTGCATGATGATGATACAAACTCAATCGTACATACAATTAGTACTACATCAATGGTGATAAACTAAGAAACACACAAGAAATTAAAACAATAAATTGTAGTTTTCTCATTAAGTCATCAAAATCAAAATTTATTACATAGATACTAAGCCATTTCTACTATAGGTGGGAATGCCAATAAAAAATACAAAACATGGTAGACACTAGAACCTTAGATCAAAATGGAAGAATCTCATAGCCAATGACTATGTGTGGTCCCTTATGTCATCATCATCAAACCCAACTTCAATGTCATTGCTCTCTCTTCCATCCTCCTTTGTGATTCTCATGTAAAACATTTATAGTTTTACAAGATGATACAAATTCAATCATACAACTAGTGCATATAACCAAAACAACATCGAGTGCAATCCACCTTTGAACCAAAAATACATCAACAAAGAGGCTCTAAATGGCCTTTAAAACCAAAAAAATCAAGCTACAACAAATAATTATAAATCACCAAAATCATTGCCTATATTGGGATCCTCGTCATCAATATCTCACCCTTTGGGCCTCTAAGCATTAAAATAAGATCACTATTAGTAGGGTAGTTATTTAGTTTTTACTTTAAAAATTTGCATTTCTCACATAGCTTAATTAAGGGGAAGAGTAAGTGGCTATAATCCACACATCTTTTTCACTTTGTTTTGTTATTTTTATCACAAGTCACATAGCTTAATTAGAAGAAGAGTAAGTGGCCCATAGTCCACACACTTTTTTGACTAATCAAAGCATTTTTTACTTCATTAGTATTGGGAATAGGAACAAGTGTTATCAAAGAAAGAGACTAGCCCTTGCTTCCCTTACGTCTTTCAGACGAACTTGGGCTTGCATTTGGAAGCTTTCTTGAAGCACTTAGTTTTTCCATCTCCCTTTTAGGCACACAGTGTAACAGAAAGGAAGTGGCCCATTATCTACATATTATTTTCATCACAACTTAGTGTAAGAAGGGAATTGTGTAAAGGATCATCGTATATCTACATCTTTACACACTTTTGTATGCACACTTTGTCACTTGCACACACATTACACTTCACACACTAAGCTACTCTAAACTTTGTTACAAAGGGCATCTAGTTTTATGAGCCCTTGTACTTAATTTATTTTAGCTTACCTTTTCACACCATAAATGAAGTAAGACTCCTTAAAAGCAACCATAACTTTGAACACATTAAATTCCCCACGTGCCATAAAAATTTTATAGTTCAGGTTAGGACCATTGGGGGTAGACATCCAATAAGCTGCCATGGTCATGTCATATTTTGAAACACAGAACTTGTCTTTAGGGTGTTTCAAATCCTTCACATCTCACAGAAAAGACTTCTCGGGCACGTCAAAGACCTAATATAGCGGGGGTTCGACATGGGTCTCAATGTGTGCGGTACTATGTGGGACTACCCAACCTGCGTAGTGCTCGATACTGATGAATGGTTACCAAGAAGCTAAAGACTCTACTGCCCCCATGAGACGAAGGTATCCTAGTGGCCAAATTTTAGGACATCTTTCCTTATAGGTGGAGGTACGGGAAGCACTAAAGCCTCATCATTACCTTGGTTGATTCTTTTGGCTGTTGGAAGAATCACCAGTTTTTTTGAGACATAAACCTAGTACTCGTAAAAAAAATGATATCTTCGCAAGGCCCAGTTACTTTGAGAGTGGAAAGAACGAGTAGGTCTTCATAGGATTTTTTATCATAAGCAAAAACAAAAAAGACCTTTTTTCTTGTTTGATTGACCACATAGCATAACTTAAAGGGAAAGTAACCATTTATTTTTTTCTTTGTTTTGTGTATGTGATTTACTTGCTTTGATCCATATCCACCCTCCCCCCTCACCACAGAAGTAACACACTCCATTTGACACCATAGGGAACCACACGGTACCCCGTCACTCTAGGCGCTTCCAAAACCTCCCCCCATTACCAGGAGGTGTGCCAAGTCTTTCGCCATATTGTTGTAGGTGACATCACACAACCATTGTTATTGGTTCATCCTTTATTAGTGCCATTTTGATTAGGACCTCTCCCCTCAAAGTACTCCTTTCACTACCCCTCAGGGGAGTTCACATGGTACCCCTCAAGGGAGCCCACACACCACCCGTCTAGGGAGTCCACACACTACCCACTCGAGTAGCCTGTCTCACACTTCCCTACAGGGAACTCCCTTGCACATCGCAGTTCAAAATCAATTTTTGATGGCGAACAACACCAAAATCTCGTTTCTAACTTTCTTAAATCTCTCAGGTCTAAGCAAGTTGACAAATGAACCCATTTTACATGGTTAGAATTGGCCCACTATGGCAACAAATTTACCCTCAGATATATCGAATTTCAAAGGCAAACAAGGGGAATATCTGGGAAACCATGCAATGACCTTTCATATTTGGTGCTCATCCAACAACATCACAGACAAATCTATTCACCAACAACTGTTTCAATGCACTCTCACCGAGCTTGCGATGAAATGATACATAGGTGAGGCCTCTGGTTCCCATGGGACCTTTGACTCTCTACCCAGGTCATTTCTCACATTCTTCCAACTCCCAATCTGGCAAGATTTTGGATTGGATCTACTCACCCATTTCCGCCAAACATCATCCATATATATCTTGGATCATGTCCATGAATGGTTGAAACATCATAGCTTGTGCAAGGTGCACATAGATGAGGACCTTCTCCTCGACTTATTTTTGAGATCCCTTACATCAAAGATCTCTAAAGATGTGGCTTCCGCATTCCCACAAATGAAAGAAGAAGCTATTAGTAAAGCTCAACAATTCTAACTCATTTATACTCAGTCTGGATACTTCTATCATGTGCTACCTGATGCTCCTCGCCTACAGTCATATAGTCCAGTGTTACCAGGAATATCAAGTGTTGCAGACGGGTTGATTGGAACCATAGCCCAAAATCAACCTGGAAACACTTTCCAGCACCCTGGAAATGTGTACAGTGGCCCAACCACTTACTAGCCATATAGTACCACACATGCAGTATGACCACCATCTAACACGGGATATTATCCCAATCATCCTGCACCCTTGTAGAACCCTACTATACAGGGCTACTAATACTCTACCATGCAACATAGCCAGTACCCTCCCACGCAAGGTGCTTAATACCCTCACACAAAGGGTGGTCAATACCCTCCATGGGGCGCGAAGGTGGTTTCCACCTACCAAAGCACTTATACCAACCCAAGACAAGGGAATCCTTACTTCCCCTTTTCAGCACCCCAATAGAATAACCCACCAACACAACCTAACACTAGGGTTAATTTCGTGCAACCCTCTTTCTTGCAACAACAACAATCTTTTAAATAATTGATACGACCAACCCACCGAGCACTAACAAAAATAAAGGAAAGAACAAGCAGAAAGGGGAACCTAGATAGGGGGGCAACAACCTTCCTGAGCACCGGCTGGGGTAAATCCCCCTAACTGGAACCAAAACCAAGGTTAGACCAATAACAACCCACAAAAGCAAAACAAGAACCTTAGTCTAAGGACTAACCACGCTTGTGCTATTTGTGGGGAATATGGGCATTACACCCATCATTTCCCTCAACTCCCTGATTTGAAGAGGATGAAAGATATGAGGGGGCAGAGGGGGGCAAAACCAACAACCTACAGTAATGAAAAATCCCTTCCCCCATCAGGGAGTAGTGAATACTCAACATGAACCCTCCCAATATCAATATCAAAATCCTCCTAGTGAAAGTTCCCAAGATCCCACCTATCACGACATTTACATGGCAGGAGCAGATGTTCTTCTGCAAACATGAAACCGGCAATATGAGACCCCTCCAGAAACTAACCCTTCCACGTAAACTATTTTTACAATTATGACACCTTTGACGTTGCCTCGCCTCTCTTTAGAACCATCCCATGTATGGTTAAAGGGCCATTACATCGAACATGACATAATTCAAAGATTACTCATAGCTATAGCATAGTAGATGATTTAGCTCAATCCCCATGAGCTATGTTAGCATTGGAAGTTTTACAAACTTTCCCAACCCAACGTAGAGCCCTTCTTTCCACGTTAAGTGCAATCGACCCAGTTGATTTGGGTTTAATGGATTTCGATTTTGATAATGCCACTCCTCCCCTTCCATTGATAGTCGCCTTCCAGATTCCGATCACCATTCAAAACATCAACATCCATCATTGCATTTTTTATGAGGGGGCATCCACCTGTATCATGTCCAAATTAGTTTGGCAGAAACTAGGATCCCTTGAACTCAAAGCATCACCCATTACACTCAGAGCATACAACGAGCGCCCCTCGGCCCCCATAGGACTTTTTCAAGATGTTTCGGTAGAGCTTGTCAGCAAGACTGTTCTCATAGATATAGATGTCCTGGATGCCCAACTGGATTACAATATCCTTCTTGGTCGTAGCTACATGTATGCGACGATGGTAGTAACATCTTCAGTATTTCGTATCATGATGTCCCCCCATGATGGGAAAATAATTTCAATAGATCAACTCACATACTACGAGAAAAGTACATCCACCACCCCCGATGGCGTGTTACCTTCGTAGGATCCCACATAGAGTTGATCACAACTTTTACTGAATTAGGTCCAGGGATGTTCAAGCCATCAACACTCCTTGGCACTTACCCTGGTGATCCTCCTTTAATTGAGGTTGCCCTTGCAGCCTCGGTGTGTATGACGAGTTCGTCAAACACACTACATCCCTAGGAACTAGTTCCAGACACCCCCAGTGTTGCCAGTACTGACTTCCTACCCTATACTATCACTCAAACACCTTTCCTATATCCACCACCTAGTTGTGTCTCACACTAAGTCATGGCAACACTAACGTTACCAAATATGGCTTTCATGATATCTATATAGTATTTGGCCACATAGGCCATGTCAACAAACTCAGGTATTACCTCGACAGGCATCATTCCTGTAGCCACTCCTAAGGAAGCCACCCTAAAACGAGCTACACCTGTGTCAACACTAGCATGTGCCAACAAGAGCGATAAGTAGAAAGGAGAAAAGGCAGAACCTTTAACAACTTCTTCATCCGAGCTACCACCATCTTGTGCATTATGTGAAGTATCAAGGCACCCTACCAACTTGTGCTCGAAATTAGGGGAGTTAAAAGCTCTTCTTCATGCCCCAAAAACGTCAATAGCCCCACCTCCACCTTCAAGAGAAAAGGCCACACCAACACGTAACAAGGAATTATGCACCAACAATGCATGTGCTATATGTGCAAAGTACAACATTACATGCATCACTATCCAGAAATACCCCAATTATCGAGATGCATTGGGAGCCCTGGCTCAAGCCAATACTGTGATACCTTCACCTCCCATTGCATTAGTGGTAGATGATGGGTCCAAAACCATATATTGTGTATTCAAGGAAGAAGTTGCACACCTTTTTCATCCTTGCGCCCATTGTCATTCTACCTCTCACCTGCAGTCAGTATCCAAAAGGATGGCAAATATGCCCATGACAACATTGTCGAAACCTTCCCACTCATGCGCCCTGTGCAGCAAACTAGGTCATTTGATTAATTAATGTTGAGAATTGAGGAAAAATAGAGATGTTTTTCTCTTTTTGGTCCATATTCCTCGACCTATTCACTCAAACTACTCTAGACGTGCACGCAATCATTGTCGCACTTGTTCCCAAGTTCATCATATGTGGAATTGTCAATACATCTTGCGATTTCGAGCAACAAGAGTATCCTTGTAACAAACTGACATCGAGATCACAAATCCTCCTACCACAACGATTGCTAAGATTAGGAGGTGGTATGCACCTGTAAATGCCCCACCTCATGAAACCAATCATGTGCCATTGTCACGAACCACAAGAAATGTTGATACACACCATTTACTACATTAGCACAGATCTTGCATTACGTGCAACGCACTCGTGCAACATTTGTACCAACAACTTTCATAGTTCATAGACATGTCGTATGTTACACACATTTGGATAGCTTAACATATGACACCACCCAGTTCAACAAATTCCTGAACACCATCCTCACATAGAAGAAGATACATTGGCTCCTAGGACACCAATCTTATCTTGGGAACCTTCTCCCACTCATCATCATGTTGCCATTACAGAAATTCTCCCACCACCCGGAGCTAACAACACAACACCACATACGATTCATTTCCTCGATTGTAGGAACCCTAATTCGTGTCGTCTACTCATCATTTTTTGGTGTCGATACCACTACACCCATTGCAAAGGTAGTATGATGCAGGAGCATCCGGACTTAGCCAGCAATGTGAAGGTTTGTTCACATGTTGTGGCTAAAAGAGTGAATTTCACTGACCTGAGTGGTCAAAAGTCAGTTTAGTCGAGAGGGTTGGATCTCTCGAAAATGATTTGTAATACATTATTGTAATAGTTAGGAAATTGTCTTATTTTAGATTGAAAGATAAGTTGTTAGTGTAGGTGTGTAATGGAGCTTGAAAATAGAGATTTGATTGTTAGATTGTTTAAAATAGAGATTGAGTTGTTCGTACAGTTAGAGTAGGATTCGACTCATAAAAAGAAAAAAATGTAATGTAGAAGGATTAGCTGAGAGGATTGAGGATTGAGCGAGAGGTGAGAGTTGAGTGATAGAGAGGGTTTTTAGATTGAAACAAAGGTTTGTTAATTCTCTGTGATTGAGCCAAGAGGGCCAAGACTCTGTAACCATTATTATATTGAATGAATTTGTTTTAGTGTGCATCTGTGTGTTGATCTTGGTGGAATCTCTCGTTTACTCTGTGAATCTGCGTTCTGAAGCGCATTCGAGTATTTTCCTTGTTCCGCACTTTAAATTGTTAATCGCTGTGTTTATTTGTTAATCGGGTGTTTTAGCACTAATCACAATTATTAGTATCAATAGCGGGGGTAGAAGATCATAAAGAGACTTGATCGGGTTGAAGTCCCGTATGCAATCGTATCCGTCGATCGCAAAGTCAACAGCTGACGTCACCATCAATAGCGGGGGTTAGGCTAGTGTTTAACCTGTGTGTAATTTGAAGTACCGCAAGTCATAGGACTTGAGGACCTCCGTTATCCCACGGATATCAGATCGTGAGTTGATTGGGCGTTAATCCCAAGAACGGACCCGAACCACTATAGATAAGGATTTAGTGTTTGTTGATCGGGTGAATGGTGACCGTTAGATCTGGTAAGAGGAGATCAATGGCATAGAGAAAGTCAACATGGGTGGACTGCTGTTCAATTCTGGAAGTGCTGTTCAATCCGACTGTTGTTAAATTCTGGCAGTGTTGTTCAATTCTAGAAGTGCTATTCAATCTGACTGCTATTCAATTCCTGAAGTGCTGTTCAATTCGACTGTTGTTCAATTCCGGAAGTGTTGTTCAATCTGACTGTTGTTCAATGATTGTTGTTCAATTGCAACGCTGTTCAATTGCTGGCTGCTGTTCAATTGCTGTTTAGTTGTTGTTCAATTGGTAATCTGCGTCATTCTTGGTATCAGAGCTCAAATATTGAGTTTCACTATAGTAAACATGCCGCCAAGGAGAGAAGTTGGCATAGGTCGAGGAAGACCTGAAGCAAATGTAGTTTTGATGGAGGAGATCCGGAGTCTGCGTACAAGGATGGACACAATGGAGACTGCACAGAGGAGAGCACCTGATGAAGGGGTTGAAAGTGCTGCAGAAGCATCTTCTGAGGAAGAAGAAGAGGAGGAAAATGAAACTACTAAAGTTATCAAGATGTTGGCTAAAGTAGGTGGAAAACCAAAGGTGGAAATTCCTGTGTATGAAGGGAGTCTCAATGCAGAAGAGCTAATGGATTGGATCAGTGCACTGGACAAATATTTTGACTATGAAGAGGTTGATGATAGAAAGAAGGTGAAGTTTGCAGTTACCAGATTGAAGGGTCATGCAGCTATTTGGTGGGATGAACTACAAACGTCCAGAACGAGAAAAAGAAAGTCCAAGATCAAGCAATGGGATAAAATGGTGAGTAAAATGAAAGGTAAATTTATGCCAAAAGATTATCAGTTAAATCTTTTCAAACAGTTACAAAATTTAAGGCAAAAAGGAATGTTTGTTAAAGAATACACAAAAGATTTTTATAGATTGAGTATTAGAGTAGGACATGCAGAGGATGATATGGAGAAGGTAGCCAGATATATCAATGGCTTAAGATATGACATACAGAACGAGATCAGCTTGCTGAGTCTGAAGACTATTGAAGATGCCTATCAAGCAGGTTTGAAGGCAGAAGAGAAGATGTTGCGAAAACAAAGTCAGAGGAATAGATTGAGTATTAGAGCAGGACATGCAGAGGATGATATGGAGAAGGTAGCCAGATATATCAATGGCTTAAGATACGACATACAGGATGAGATCAGCGTGCTGATTTTAAAGACTATTGAAGATGCCTATCAAGCAGGTTTGAAGGCAAAAGAGAAGATGTTGCGAAAACAAAGTCAGAGGAATAGAGGGAAAAGTTCAGTAAGAGGTAGAGGAACTACCAAACCAAGGTTTCAACAACATCAGCACGAAGCAGGAAGTTCAAGTAGCAGACCACCACAGAGAGGAGATTTTAATAGAGGAAGATTTGCGCCCAGAGGAAGAGGTCGAGGAAGAGATATTCGGTGTTACACATGTGGAGAATGGGGACATGTATCATGGGATTGTCCTCATAATAAACCAGCAAGTCAGAGGAATGCGAATGTGGCTGAGGCAAAGCTAGAAACACCTCGACTTATGGAAAAGGAAGAATCCCCTGAAGTAGGAGAATCCCTATTGTTGAAAAGGGAATTACTTAAGGCAGAGAAAGAAACTGAAGAACCAGCGCAGAGGAAGAGTATACTCAGAATTATGTGCAAATCCAAAGATAAATGTTGTAAAGTGATAATTGATAGTGGAAGTACTGATAACCTTGTTTCTACAGAGATGGTGGACAAGCTGGGATTAGTAAAGACAATACACCCTACTCCTTACAGAGTGTCGTGGTTGCAGAAAGACATCAGATTATTGTGATAGAACAATGTAAGGTCGAGATGCAGATTGGTACGTATAAGGATGTGATATTGTGTGATGTAATGCCAATGGATGCATGCCATGTATCACTGGGAAGACCGTGGCAGTTTTATCGGAAAGCTATTCATGATGGGAGGAAAAATACTTATACTCTAGAGAAGAATGGAAATAAACATACACTGCTGCCATTAAAGGATGACGCTGACAAAGGAGCACCTAGAAACAATGTTATGCTGATGAGTGGAAAGGAGCTATTGCAAGAGGTAGGAAAAGGTGAAGAAATGCATTTTGCTGTTGTAGGGAGACCTAAGGTAATTTTAACCTCCACAAACTTAGATGATTTACCTGAAGAAATCAAAACTCTGTTAAATGATTTTGCTGATATTATTGTGGATGAGTTGCCAAATGCATTGCCACCAATCAGGAGTATTAGTCATCATATTGATCTAATACCAGGAGCAAGTTTTCTAAACAAAGCAACGTACAGATTAACTCCCCAAGAGAATTCATAAGTTGGAAGACAAGTGCAAGAACTAATGGATAAGGGACTAATCAGAGAGAGTCTTAGTCCATGTGTTGTGTCAACAACACTCAATGCAAAGAAAGGAGGTGAATGGCGTATGTGCGCAGATTCCAGAGCCATAAACAAGATCACTATTAGGGATAGATTTCCTTTGCCACACATGGATGATTTGATGGATTGTTTGAGTGGGTCAAAGTATTTTACTAAAATAGATCTGAAGAGTGGATATCATCAAATAAGAATTAGAGAAGGAGATGAATGGAAGACTGCATTTAAAACAAACACTGGGTTGTATGAGTGGTTAGTGATGCCTTTTGGACTCACTAATGCACCTAGCACGTTCATGAGATTAATGAATGAAGTCTTTAAGGAATATGCAGGAAAGTTTGTTATTGTTTATCTTGATGATATTCTAGTCTTTAGAAGAAGTAAAGAAGAACATCTTGAGCATCTTGAATTGGTTTTAAGAACTCTGCAGGAAGAGAAACTACTGATAAATTTGAAGAAATGTAGTTTCATGAAAGAAGAATTAATTTACTTGTGATTTGTAGTTTCTAAAAAAGGATTGAAAATGGATCTAAAGAAATTCCAAGCAATTTGGAACTGGCCTATTCCAAGGAATATATTTGATGTAAGAAGTTTTCATCGTCTTGCAAGTTTTTATAAGAAATTTATCAGAGGTTTTAGTCAGATTTGTGCACCAATTCTTGAAACAATCAAGGAGACTAATCAACCATTCCAGTGGACAGAAGCAACAGACAGGAATTTTAAGTTGTTGAAGAGGAAAATCACAGAGAAACCAGTTTTAGCTTTACCCGATTTTGGAAAAGAATTTCAATTTGAAACAGATACTAGTGGAGTTACCATTGGAGCAGTTTTGAGTGAGGAACAAAGACCAATAGCATACTTTAGTGAGAAATTAAATGAAGCGAAGAAGAAGTATTCTTCTTGTGATAAAGAATTTTATGCTATTGTACAAGCTTTAAAAAAATGGAGACATTATTTGCTACCAAAGGAGTTTATATTGTATTTTGACAATCATGCATTGCAATTCATAAACAACCAGCTAAAATTGAACCAGAAACATGCCAAGTGGGTAGAGTTTTTGCAGAGCTTTACTTTTGTGATAAAGCACACAAGTGGTAAGTTGAATAAAGTCGTTGATGCTTTAAACAGGGTAAATTTCAGTGTGCGAGAATTAAAAATTAGTGTTGTAGGATTTGAAGAAATGGTTGAAAGGTATAAAGATGATGCAGATTTCAAAGATATTTACAGAGAAGTTCAAAATCCAATAGCTCATAACCGAAGTCAGTGGTTAGATTATCTTATCCAAGGAGGTTTATTATTTAAAGGCAACAAGTTGTGTATTCCCAAATGTTCTATGAGGGAAAACATAATAAAGGAGAAACATAGTGGAGGATTATCTGGTCACTCTGGACAAGACAAAACCTTTGCTTAGGTAAATGCTTTTTATTATTGGTCGAAGATGCAGACTAATGTTAAGAGATTTGTTGAGAAGTGCAGGATATGTCAGCATGCTGAAGGGAGAAGCCAGAATACATGATTGTACCAGCCATTGCCAATACCAGACTGACCATGGGATGCAGTTAGCATGGATTTTGTTTTGGTTGTGGTAGATAGATTTTCCAAGATGGCACATTTCATTGCATGTAAAAATACCAGTGATGCAACACATATTGCTAATCTATTTTTTTCAGAAATTGTAAGATTACATGGATTGCTTGTAAGTATTGTGTCTGATAGAGATACAAAGTTTGTAGGGCATTTCTGGAGGACTCTTTGGAAGAAACTAAGAGCTAACCTCAATTTCAGTTCAACATACCATCCTCAAATAGATGGATAGACCGAAGTAGTAAGCTGAAGCTTGGAGAACATATTGAGAAGTTTAGTGTATCAAAATCCTAAGCAGTGGGATTTAGCACTAGCTCAGGCTGAATTTGCCTATAATGACACTCCAAACTGAAGTACTGGAATGAGTCCATTTCAGATTGTTTTTGGGATGAATCTAAGAGGTGTGTATGAGCTCAGAAATTTGGGTAAACGGGAGACAAGAAGCGCAAAAGCTGAAGAGTTCGCAAAGCAGATGCAGAGACTACAAGAAGATGTCAAAGGCAGATTGCAAGAAAGCAGTGGCAAATACAAAAAGTGAGCATATATGAAAAGAAGAGAGAAAGAATTCCAAGTGGGACATTTTGTGATGGTGTATTTGAGAAAAGAAAGATTTCTTGCTAAGACTTACAATAAACTGAAAATGAAAAAGATAAGACCATGTAGAATTGTAAGAAAGTTTTCAACTAATGCTTATGAAATTGAATTGCCAGAAGGGATCGAAATATCACCTATCTTCAATGTTGCAGATTTGTATCCGTACAAGGAGACAGAGACAAAGCTACAGGAGGAAACTACAGAGGATGAAGTTCAAACCTTGAACTGGGAAGAACAAATGCCAAAGTCAGTGAAAAGAGAGGTGGAAGCTGTTTTGGAGAAAAAAGCATCCAAAAGAACCAGAGGACATGTTTATTATCAATATCTAGTCAAATGGAAAGGAAAACCAGTGGAGGATGCTAGTTGGTTGACAACAGCAGAGTTGCAGAAGTATGGAGTAAACCCTGAAAGTATGAGGGATGATTCTTTTCTTCCTCGAGAGTTTGATGTAGGAGCATTCAGACTTAGCTAGCAATGTGAAGGTTTGTTCACATGTTGTAGTTAAAAGAGTGAATTTCACCGACCTGAGTGGTCAAAAGTCAGTTTAGTTGAGAGGGTTGGATCTCTCGAAAATGATCTATAATACATTATTGTAATAGTTAGGAAATTGTCTTATTTTAGATTGAAGGATAAGTTGTTAGCGTAGGTGTGTAATGTAGCTTGAAAATAGAGATTTGATTGTTAGATTGTTTAAAATAGAGATTGAGTTGTTCGTATAGTTAGAGTAGATTCGACTCATAAAATAAGAAAATGTAATGTAGAAGGATTTCGCTGAGAGGATTGAGGATTGAGCGAGATGTGAGAGTTGAGTGATAGAGAGGGTTTTCAAATTGAAACAGAGGTCTGTTAATTCACTATGATTGAGCCGAGAGGGCCAAGACTTTGTAACCATTATTATATTGAATGAATTTGTTTTAGTGTGCATCTGTGTGTTGATCCTGGTGGAATCTCTCATTTACTCTGTGAATCTGCGTTTTGAAGTGCATCCGGGTATTTTCCCTGTTCCACACGTTAAATTGCTAATCACTGTGTTTATTTGTTAATAAGGTGTTTTAGCACTAATCATAGCTATTAGTATCAATAGCAGGGGTAGAAGATCATAAAGCGACTTGATTAGGTTGAAGTCCCATACACAATCATATCTGTCGATCGCAAAGTCAACAACTGACGTAACCATCAACAACGGGGGTTAGGCTAGTGTTTAACTTGTGTGTAATTTGAAGTACCACAAGTCGTAGGACTTAAGGTGTTATCAAACCATCTCAAGAAAAGATATAAAAGATAGATCAACGCCTTAGAATTCAGCCTCTTCGAGGGGGCAACCTCCTTTACATTACATAAATGAACAATTCTTGGATGATACAAATGACAAAACCTCCTTTCTATATATAGGAGTCTAAGGAGTCACAATATAATCCAGCCGACCTAACAATAATAATACAAAGCCACAAAAATAACAATAGAGGGATTCTATGGGGCACAGAAATAACAATATGGGGGTAATAGGGGCACAAAAATATAAATAAGGGGTATAACTACAATAGTAATGGGGTAATCACTAGTATTATAGGGACCCAACATGCCCCTCTCCTTCAAAAAAGTGTTGTCCTCAACGCTTGAGTAGTTCTGGATACTTCTGCATAAAATTCTCATCCTCCCATGTGGAATCTTCAGCGAATAAGTTCTTCCACTTGATAAGATACTCTGAAATTGATTGATTTCGTAGTTGTCGAGTTCTTGTTTCTGCGACTGCTTCCGGTTCCAATATAATTTTTCCTTCCTCGTCAAGTTCTGGCAATATTGTTTGAATTGGGAGCTTGTCACCTATAACCTTCTTTAAACATGAAACATGGAAAACTGGGTGCAATCGAGAAGCTGCAGGAAGCTCCAATTTGTATGCCATAGTACCAATCTTTTGCAACACCTTGTACGGACCATAATACTTTGGTGATAATTTATTATCCTTCTTAGCTTGCTTTAGGGACATTTGCTTATATGGTTGTAGCCGTAGGAATACCCAATCACCTACATCAAAACTTCTTTCACTGCGATGTTGATCTGCCTGTTGTTTCATTCTATTTTGTGCCAACACAAGGTTATCCTTTAAGAGTTGGAGGACTTGTTGTTGATGTTCGATGTGATTGTTCCACTGCCTGAACCTTAGAATTTTCTCTTAAATATGATATGATGGATGGTGGTTGATACCCATAAAGTGCCATAAATGGGGTCATTTTTGTTGCTGTATGGAAGGAAGTGTTATACCACCATTCAGCCAAAGGAAACCATTTGACCCATTGTGTCTGTTTATCAGATACAAAGCAACGAAGATATCCTTCCAAACATTTGTTTACTATCTCAGTTTGCCCATCAGATTGATGATGATAAGATGAGCTATGAGCTAACTGAGTACCAAGACAAGAAAATAATTCTGTCCAAAAATTTCCAGTGAAAATGGGATCTCTGTCACTTACAATAATCTTTGGGTTTCCATGTAGCTTTTGAACTGTTTCCATAAATGCAGTAGAAACTGTACTGGCTTTAAATGGATGTGATAATGCACAAAAGTGTGCATACTTGGTAAGTCTGTCAACTACCACCATGATGACACTCTTTCCCTCAGACTTGGGTAAACCTGTGATAAAATCCATTGAAACCTCCTCCCAACGTTGGCTTGGAATGGATAAAGGTTGTAATAGACCCGGTGTCTTAATTGTTTCAACTTTATTTTGCTGGCAAACCAAACATTCCGCCACAAACTTTTGAATATCTGATTTAAGGCCATCCCAAAAAAATTCCTTCTTAACCCTGTGGTAAGTTTTTAAAAATCCTGAGTGCCCTCCTAAGGGAGAAGTGTGCAATTCCATAAGAATCTTTTGTTTTAGTTGGGAATTCTTACAGAGGTATAAGCGATCTTTGTACCATAACGAATCATTTTTCTAGCTAAATGTATCAGAAGTACTGGAATCTTGTTGTAGCTTTCGAATAAGTGCCCACACTTCTTCGTCATTCTTCCATTCCTCCCTTGCTTCGTTTATCCAATCTGGTTGGATAATAGAAATGGCACACAACAATTCTTCCACATCCTCATCCTTTCTTGAGAGTGCATCTGCCACCACATTTTGCTTCCCTTTTTTGTAGATGATTTCAAAGTCATAACCCAACATCTTTGTGACCCACTTTTGTTGCTCTTCAGAGGATAATCTTTGTTCTAAAAAGTATTTAAGGCTATCATGATCCGTTTTTACCTTGAAGTGTCTTCCCATTAGGTAGGGTCGCCATTTCTTAAGTGCATGGAGTATTGCCAACATTTCCTTCTCATAAATAGCTTTGTTTAAAAACTTTCCCTTGATTGGATGACTTTCAAAAGCAATGGGTCTTTCATCTTGCATTAGAACATCGCCAATTCCATTTCCTAAAGCATCACATTCCACAATAAAGGTTTTTGTGAAGTCCGGTGTAGCTAAGACCGGTGCTTGGCACATTGCCTCTTTAAGATGTTCAAAGGCCTTTGTTGCTTCCAGAGTCCATGAAAATGAATCTTTCTTCAATAATGTTGTTAGAGGTGCTACTATTCTCCCATAATTCTTAACAAACTTGCGATAATACCCTGTCAACCCAAGAAATCCTCGCAGATGCTTTATGGATGTGGGGATTTTCCATTCCTTAATGGCTTTAATTTTGCTAGGGTCTACCTTAACTCCTTCATGAGATACAATATGACCCAAATATTCCACCTCCTGGACTCCAAAGAAACATTTGGATCTTTTTGCATATAATTGTTTCTCCTCCAATAGTTGTAGCACCCTGTCAACATGTTCAACATGATCCTTCCAAGACTTGCTGTAGATTAGTATATCATCAAAAAATACTAACACAAATTTTCTAAGGAATGGTTTGAAAATTGAATTCATCAAACCTTGAAATGTTGAAGGTGCATTGGTAAGGCCAAAAGGCATGACCAAAAATTCATAATGACCCTCATGAGTTCTAAATGCCGTTTTCAGAATGTCTTCAATCTTCATTCTGATTTGATGATATCCCGAATGAAGATCCAACTTGGTGAAGTAAATTGATCCATGCAATTCATCCAGTAATTCATCAATAACAGGAATGGGGAACTTATCTTTAATAGTGAGCTTGTTGAGCTCCCTATAATCCGGACACATGCGCCATGATCCATCCTTCTTGTGCACCAATACTACTGGAGCTGAGAAAGAACTTTGACTCGGTTGAATTATACCAGCCTCTAGCATTTCTGCAACCATACGTTCAATTTCACTTTTTTGGACATAGGGATATCTGTACGGCCTGATGTTTGGAGGAACACTTCCTGGAATCAGATGAATAGCATGATCATGATCACGCATAGGTGGGAGACCCTTGGGAGTCTCAAATACCTTGGAATGATTGTCCAGGACTTTTTGGAGATCTGGAGAAATAGATGATTCCAATGTGGAAACATCTAGCGAGCATAATTGTGCAATTACACCTCTTTGCTCCTTTTTTAGAAGCTTTGTCATAGCATGAGAGCTGATTATCTTTCCTGGTTTCCTTGCAATACCCCTTAATTCAACTTCCTTTCCTTCCGTAGAAAATTTGATGAAAAGTTCTTGAAAATTAAAAGCTATTGTACCCAAGGATTGTAGCCATTGAACTCCTAGTACAACATCCGCACCTCCCATTGGAATGGAAAGCATTGGGCTAGTCAATACATATTCTCCCATGGATAGCTTGATATTATGGCACTTTCCAGAGCAATTTATTGTTCCTCCATTTGCAATCATCACTTGAAACTCTGGTGCTGGATATAAGAAGCAATTCAATTCTTTTGCTACCCTACAATGAATAAAATTGTGGGTGCTTCCTGAATCAATCAACACTATTACCTTTTTCTTCTTGATTTGTTCTTCTATCTTGATGGTTTGAGGAGTGGTAATTCCCGCCAATGCATTACAAGATATGGTCGGATTTATTTTTTCTTCATCTAGGCTTTGTTCTTGGAGTATATCTTCTTCTTTTGACCTTTCTTGCTCCTTTTCTTCTTCCTCTTCACAATCTATGTAGAATAATTTCTTCTCAGCACACTTATGACCTTTAGTGTATTTGCTATCACAACTGTAACAAAGCCCTTTTGCTCTTTTTTCTTCCAATTGTTGTGGTGTCAACCTTATAGGTTGTGGAAGACTAGGGGCAACAACACTTCCGTCTTTATAGTTGTGAGTGGTATGCTTCTTGGTTGCCATAATTTTGCTTTCCATTTTTCTTGCTAACCTGAATGCCTTCTCTAATGAATCAGGTTCCCAAAGGCGAACATCATGTTGGATATTATCCTTTAAAGACCCTATGAACACATCAATCCTATGCTCCTCTGGAATATCTTTTACCCTTATGTTCAATTTTTGGAACTCCTCAATGTGCTCCATTACTGAACCCTTTTGTTTGAGACTTATCAATTGGCTAAAAAAAGTGTTGCTTTTTGTATCTTCATAATGTGCTATCAATTCTTCCGTAAAAATTGCCCAAGTGATAAATTGTTTACGAGAGCAAAGCCATTGATACCATACAAACTGATTTGGTTCCAAATATACAGTTGCCATACGTACCTTTTGTGCGTTTTGCACATTATTGAGATCGAAGAATTGCTCCATCTGTAATATCCATGTGGCGGGATCCTTGCCATCAAACTTCCTCATATCGATTTTTGGAATATGGTGATTCTTCGATCCAACATTAGCGTCTATGGAATCATGATTAACATTTCTTTTGTTCTCATCATGAGTTTCCTTTACTACCTTTTCACCATTAGTGGCCCTTTCTTGTAGCAACTTCTTCAATTCTTCCATGTCTGTCTTCAAATCTATCTTCAAATCTTCCATGTCTCTCTTCAAATCTGTCTTCGAATCATCCATCTTAGCTTCCATGCCCTTTATCTTAGATTCCACGCCACTTATCTTAGCTTCTGTTAGCTTTTGTGAGCGTGACATTTGTTGCACTTGTTCTTGTAATTTTGATATATCATGTAGCATTTCTTCCTCTTCTTCATGAGTCATGCTAGAGCTTTCAGGTTCCTTACTAGGTGTTTGCATTTTCTTTCCTCGGGGCATCAGTTACCGATAATAATGCTTTACTATGCCCTTTGAATTCCGTTAAACCAAGCTTACATAAAAATTAAAAAAAAAAAACTACACACCTTTTTTCACTTTATAGAAGCCTGATATTGAATCTGATGTATCTCTGTAATTTCAGATCATCCAGTTCTGAAATTGCTACCTGTAGTAGCCTTCTGCATCCTCTTTCCAATGCCACAAGTCTTAGCCAAATTGGATTCTCCAAGGAAGAGTTATGTGAAATCTCCCACAGTGACTTGCTTTTAGACTGGTTCAGTAGAGCAAACTTGTACGACGTGCCACAAGTCACTGTTTCAACCTTTGAATCTGAAACACACACACAAGAAGCTACAGTCCGTCCTCTTTCTGTACCTTCTTACGAAATTTCAATCCGATCCCCAGAGAGAAAGTTATGACGATTTTCCCCAGGTCACCTGTTTTGAATGTAATTTAGGAGTCTGCAAAAAGACCAACTTCCTCAGATCATATTTCCGCAAATATCGCGCGAAAAGCTCTGAAATTCGGACCCAAGGTTCAGCGCGATTTCTTCTCAAATATGTTTTTTTTGCGACTTCTGAAACGTCACAGAAAAAAAGTTATAGCGAAAATGCCACGATGACCTGTTTGGAGCAGCGAAACCCTAGAATCCAAAGCTCTGATACCAAATGTTATGAAACCAGCGCAAGAAAAGATATAAAAGATAGATCAACGCCTTAGAATTCAGCCTCTTCGAGGGGGAAACCTCTTTTACATTACATAAATGAACAATTCTTGGATGATACAAATGACAAAACCTCCTTTCTATATATAGGAGTCTAAGGAGTCACAATATAATCTAGCCGACCTAACAATAATAATATAAAGCCACAAAAATAACAATAGAGGGATTCTATGAGGCACAGAAATAACAATATGGGGGTAATAGGGACACAACAATATAAATAAGGGGTATAACTACAATAGTAATGGGGTAATCACTAGTATTATAGGGACCCAACATAAGGACCTCCGTTATCCCACGGATATCGGATCGTGAGTTGATCGAGCGTTAATCCCAAGAACGGACCCGAACCACTATAGATAAGGATTTAGTGTTTGTTGATTGGGTGAATGGTGACCGTTAGATATGGTCAGAGGAGATCAATGGCGTAGAGAAAGTCAACATGGGCAAACTACTGTTCAATTTCGGAAGTGCTATTCAATTTGATTGTTGTTCAATTCCGAAAGTGTTGTTCAATTCTGGAAGTGTTGTTCAATCTGACGGCTTTTCAATCGCGGATTGCTATTCAATTGTGATGTTGTTCAATTGCCGGATGTTGTTCAATTTTTGTTCAATTTCTATTCAATTCGCAATCTGCGTCATACTACCACCCCTGACTTTGCAAACCCATGCAATCTACACATTTTCAACATCATTGGGTTCTGCAATTGCGACCACCGAGTCATTCTCTTGTTTGTCAACCAACACCACTAGATCCCAATCCTATTGTCACGACTTCCCACAACGTTTATCACCATTAGGAAATATTTTTCACTCAAATGAATATATTATGGAGGCCATGAAAGAACTAGAGTGTCCATGGGATGCCATGCATCATCGTTATTTCTTTTTACTCGAGAAAGAATTCTCAGCGATTGATGCACCCAGCCACAATATCTACACAATAGAGACAAAGGACTTCCTACCACCAGGAGAGGTATATTGGTTCAAAACTCCATTCCTACACCAGATGCATTTGAGGAAGGGAATATGTCTAATATCTAACCTATAGTCGAAGAAATATCGCTGGGGGCAACATGCTCTCAAGACGAAGTGGCCTCATACAAATCCCTCTTTCAAGAACATAGGGATATCTTTGCATGGTCTTACTTGGAAATGCCAGACCTTAGTTCTATAATCGTGGAGCACCACATCGACACATGGCATGACTCCTACCCTGTTAGGTAAAAGTAATGTAATCTCCACCTTTCTAAAAAAAAATTGATTAAACAATTAATCGATAAGCTTCATAAAGCTAGTTTCATCTATCTTATTGTCTACACATCTTGGGTTTCTAACTCTTTACCTATTATGAAGAAACAAGGCACCATTCAAGTTTGTACTGACTTCAGAGTTTATAACAAGGCATGTCCCAAAGAAAATTATCCTACACCCTTCATCGATCAAGTAATCAATGCATGTGTCAGTCACGAAGCCTTCTCCTTCGTGGATGGCTTCTCAGGGTATAACCAGATTCAGATATGGCATACCAATTAGTGAAAAATTGCCTTCACTACCCCATGGGGCACATTCGCCTATCGAATAATGCCCTTCAACCTTAAAAATGCTGGTGCTACCTTTTAGCGGACCATGAAATATATCTTCCATGACTTGGCTCATCTTATTCTAGCCTATTTGGATGACCTTATAGTGTGATCCAAAAATCGCTCGAACCATTTGGAAGATCTTTGCCTAGTTTTTCTAGAGTTGTAGGCAATATAACCTACACTTGAACGCTCTCAATTGTGTCTTTTGCGTTAACGTAGGGAGACTGTTGGGATTCATTGGTTCCTATCAAGGCATTAAACTTGACCCTTTGAAGGTCCAAGCCATCCAGGAAATCCCACCTCCAAAATTTTTGAAGCAATTACGAAGCCTGTAGAGTAAGGCCAATTTCTTACGCCGCTTTTTCCCTGATTACGCCACTCACGCACATGGTTTCTTGCTCCTTCTTCACCAAGAAGTTCCATTCCACTGGGATGAAAAAACCCAAAAATTATTCGAGGGCTTAAAAGATACATTATCTCAAGGACTACTAAATATCCCTCCTAACCATATTAAGGATTATACCTTCTACTTATCAACATCTAAAGTAGCCATTGCAGGGGTATTAGTCCAAGAAGGATTAGATAATAGAGGGCACATCATTTATTACATAAGGAAAAACCTCTTCGGGCCTACTTTAAAGTATGAGCCAACAGAAAAACAGCCCTAGCCCTTGTAAACTTAGTATAGAAGCTTCAACACTACATCATCTTGCAGACCACTATCGTAATAGAAAATATCAACCCCATGAGATATTTTCTCACTCGCCATATGATGAACCATAAGCATGCTTGATGGGTAGTTATTTTGTAAGAATTTGACTTACAATTTTCTTCCCCTAAAAGAAATTATGCTCTTATCCTTGTGGAATTCATCATGGATCTCCCCACAGAATCACAAGGCTCTCCTGTCAATGATTATTTCTATGACAAACAAATTCATCATATCTACGGATGATCCCTAGTACGACGACAACCTTCTCTTTGTTCAAACTCAGAAGTTCAACCCTCAGCTCACTCGCGATGATCACAAGAACATACGCCACCAAGGGCCCCATTACCTTCTTATGAGCGACGCCCTCTATCGTCGTGGCATCAACACCATTATTCTTCGATGCCTTTCCTTTGAGAAAGTTGAGCAGGTCTTAAATTACTACCATAACGGAGCCTGTTGTGGCCACCTATGAGGGATGGCCATTGCCCAAAAAATCCTCTGCGCTAGTTATTTTTGGCCCACTTTGTTTTGTGACTTTCAAGTAGTCAAAAGATGTGAATGTTGCCAGCGATTCACTCACAAGGCATGAGCTCCACCAGCCCCCTATTCACCTAGTTATCATGCAAGCCCTTTTTGCAAATGAGGCATAGACTTCATGACTTGCAACCCTCAGTCTCAAGGCGGCCATAAGTACCTTGTGGTCACTGTCGATTACTTTACAAAATGGCCAGAAGCAATGCCCACATATAATAACACTACGGAAACCATTGTTGGAAATACTGAGAGGGGGGGCTGAATCAATATTCCTTAGCAATTAGCAATTTTAAATCTTTTCAGAGCATTAGTTAATCTTCAATTATTATTAATGTTTATGCAATAATAACAGTAAATAAAAGAGCACAGTAGACATAAGAATTTTAGGTGGAAAACCCCCTTCGAGTAAAAAACCACCGAATTCTTTTCCGATAAATTCTTTAATCTTTAGCCCCAACTGAAATGAAAGCAACAACTTCCTAGAATTCTAGAAAAATGTCATTCTCCAGCTCCCACTGGAAGGACGCCCCAACGCCCTGGTTTCTTCAGTAGTCAACTGAATGGATTCCCCAACATCCTAGACCAACCTACCACCTTGAAGTGTTCACAAGCTCCAACCTGTAGGCGACTTCATGCACCAACCTAGCACCTCCTTGCCACCCTATAATGATTGAAATGAGACAAGAGTGTGGATTCCCGTACCAGGGACAACGATCCACAATACAATATGATTTGCAATGATTTTGACCGAACACCCAATCACACTATGACCTGCAACTAAACCATGACATCATCCCAACAGAGACTCCTATACCTCCCAATAATGACTTTTCGACTCTAGGAAGATTGACTCTTTTACAATAATCACTGTTCCAATGATGACACTTTTACAAATGACTCTTTTACAACTTTACAATGATGACTCTTGGCCTTGACACTTCTTCACAATATACAGACAACTATCATGTCTTCAAAGGATGTCTTGCTGCAATGCTTCCTTTGATTTGATACTTCTGCTCTTGAATTCTTGCTTGAAGTTGTACTTGAATCTTCTTCTACCTGCATGCAAAATTTTCCCGACAAAACCCAATCTCAAAAGGAAAAACAGAATACCCTTCAACTTACCTCTACCTGCAAAACACATGTAAGTGCATGGATGAATTGCATGGAAGATAGATAAAATCTAACCAATCTCAGCATAGATGAATTGCATGGAATTCTTACGGCATATGAAATGAGGATTGAAGAAGAGGATGGCACATCTCACTTAGAAACAACATTTTCTGCATCCAAGAAGAATAGTAAGGACAAGCAAACTCCGAAAGCAAAAACTTGCAATTGTAAGGATGAGGAAAAGGAAGAAGATGAAGAAGAATTCTTAGATAAAGAGTTTGCCTACTTCACGCGGAAAATGAGAACAGGTACGGGAAAATTCAAAGGTAAACTTCCATTAATATGTTTTGATTGTGGTGAGGTTGGGCATTTTGCAGCCAAATGTCCTCACAAAAATGAGGTTGTTACGAAAGGAAAGAAAAGTCCTAGGAAGTTCAATAAGCAAGGCAAGAAGAAATGGTTTAAAAAAAGTTTATTCTCCAAAGAAGGTAGCTCCTCATTCGAAGAAGACAGTGATAACGAAGAAGAATTCAACGGAAGAGTATTGTTTATGGCCAAGCACAACAATAAAGAGGCACCTGATGAAGGAGACGAAGAAGAAGAAATGACTTAGGTTGAATTTCAAAACGAAGTAATCAAGGTTATCAAAGAGCTCAAGGCTGAGAAGAAACACGTCAACACTCTTGAAGATGAATTAAAGATAGAAAGGGAACAGGTCCTAAATCTTAAAATCAAGGTTGAAGAATACAAACGAATCAAAGAATTACTCAGGAAATAATTAAAGGAAAGCAACAAGGGAAGAGAAGCATTGGAAGTTGAATTGTTTCTTTACGAAAGGAAGTAAAAAATGGAAAAGCTCTTCAAAACTATGCCAATAGCTCAAAGAATTTGGATGAACTCATCAACAACCAATGATCATGCAGCGACAAGACTAGTCTTGGTTACAAAGAAAAATTCGAAAAGGAGCCAAGTCCTTCTCTGACAACTAAAGAAGATGGATATGCAAAATCTACCAAGCAGGTAGATCTCCCAGCTAGATCAAGAAATCAAGATTCGCCGGAAGAACCTTGGAGGACGATTCCTCGAAGAAGATTTCCTCCCAGGTATCAACCTATCTTCTATGGTCATTGTTATTCATGTGGAAAGTTTGGACATAGAGTTGCAGAATGCTGCATGTATGTTTGGAATGAATATAATTCCAGGAGATCTCTTAGAAATGGATATTTCAGAACTTAGCAGAATATTAACAGATATGATCATTTGAGAGATGATGTCGATTGTGACAAATGTAACAACTATGGGCACATGGATTGAAAATGTAGGAATAAGAAGGTCTAGAAAAGGAAACAGGTATAGGAAGACAAAACATATAACAAGGTTTCAACAGTTATGCTTTCAGGATTTGTAAAAGAAAAAGGTCATGAGGAATTGGCAGTTGCTTCAAATAATGACTCAAGTCAAGATGGCTTGTTAGGTGACTCACTATTTTGAATAATCTGGCTTGTTGACTCCTTAATGTTTGTAGAGGAGGATTCTATGCAGCAATATATGGCATAAGTATACGATTGACAAGAAGGTAGTTTGAACAAGATGGCAGTGTCATTACAGGTTCAGGGGGACCAAAACAGTTGAAGGATTACAGGTTACCAGGAACAAGACAAGATTAGTCTGCAAAGGATATGCACAGGTTGAAGGAATCAATTTTGAAGAAATATTTGCTCTCGTTGCTAGAATGGAAGCTATCAGGATGTTTCTCGCTTATGCTTGCTCGAGAAAAATCAAGGTCTACCAAATGGATGTTAAGTTAGCTTTTCTAAATGGTGAATTGGAGGAAGAAGTTTACATTGAACAACTAAAGGTTTTCTGCTCTCTGACAAAGAAGACTACGTCTGCAGATTAAAGAAGGCTCTATATGGTCTCAAGCAAGATCCTAGGGCTTGGTATGCTCATCTTGATGGATATCTACATCAACAGGGATTCAAGAAAGGAAGCGTTGACAACAATCTTTATGTGAAAGTGGATAGAGATAACCTAACAATTATCGAAGTATATGTGGATGATATAATCTTTGGAAGCAGTGATGACAAATTAAGTAAAGACTTTGCCACAAAAATGCAAAGTGAGTTTGAAATGTCTATGATTGACGAATTGAAATACTTTTTAGGGCTTTAGATTTCTCAGCAGGATAAAGGAATATTCATATATCAAACCAAGTACATCAAAGAAATGCTCAAGAAATTCCAGATGGAAGATTGCAAGCCAGTCCTTACCCCCATGGTAACATGTTGCAAGTTAAGCTTAGAAGATTCATCAAAGGATGTGGATCAAAGGTTGTATAGATCCATGATTGGTAGTCTCCTATATGTGACAGCGTCCCGGCCTAATGTGATGCAGGAAGTTGGACAAGTAGCAAGATTCCAAGCAGCACCAAAAGAATCTCATATCATTGTTGTCAAAATAATTCTTTGATATCTTAAGGGCACAATGGAATATGGTCTATGGTATCCCAAAGGAAATGATCTGGTTATCCAAGCTTATACATATGCAGATTGGGTAGGAAGTGTTGATGATCGTAAGAGTACTGGTGGAGTAGCGTTCTAACTAGGTGGTTTCCTTGTCTCATGGTTAAATAAAAAGAAGTCTTCAATCTTGTTATCCACAGCAGAAGCAACATACATCGTGACAACAACTTGTTGTACTCAAGTTCTCTAGATGAAGCAAACCTTGCAAGATCTTCAAGTTAAGTTTGATGAGCCTATTCCCATCTTCTACGATAGCACCAGTGCCATCAGTATCTCCAAAAATCTTGTGATGCATTCCAAAACAAAGCACATTACGTTCAAATATCATTTCGTTAGAGAGCAGGTTGTTGAAAAGAATAGCAAGCTTGAATACGTTGGCACAAAGGAACAATTGTTGACATATTTACCAAACCATTACCTCGTGAAGCATTTGAGTATCTTCGACAAAAGCTTGGGATTCTCCCAAGTTTTCATTAGACTCTTTCTCTTATCTACTCGAGTAGAAAGGGGGAGTGGAGGTGTGTACAGGTCCGCAGGATGGCTGTTTGTCAAGGGGAGTTACCCTTTTCCATTGATGACAAAGGGGAGATAAGGCAGTAGGAAGAGGTTTCATGACCGTAGGGGGAGTATTTGTGTTGCCATCAATGCCAAAGGGGAGATTGTTGATCAGTGGTTGTCATTGATGTCAACCCAAGCCACAGCAGGGGCTACCCCAACCTTGCAAGGGAATTTTGACTTGACAACTTATTATATTTTGAGTCAAGAATCTTCTATATGGATTCTACTCGTTGAGATGTTTCCGTTGATATATGGCACGCCAAGTAATTCTTCACGGTTTGAGAGATATTCATGTTTGAAGTTAGTAACCCCAGTTAGTGGGCTAAAACCTTACGGGGTTGTGGCATGACATTCATAATTGGTTGTGGTCATTGAATAGTAAATAATTAATAATAATTTTTGGCTCCTAAAATTCCTCCAACGTTCACTTGTTGAGGACCCTCTCAACTCAAGACATTCATATAAATAATGACCCTCGTATCCTCTTCTAGTAGGGATTTTGTGGCTTCAAACAAGTCATCATGAAATTTTCACTATCACTATTTTTCTGCGAAGCTTCAGAAGTTGAAATTAAAACCCATATGAGAGGAAATCTCGATGAACCTTGTGACCAAATTTCAGATCTTGGTTCGCTATATTTTCGGATATATGATCTGAGGAAGTTAGGGTTTTTGCAGGATCCCGAATTCCATGTCAAACATGTGACGTTGGGAAAATCATCATAACTTTCTCTTTGAGCATTGGATTCAAATTTTGTAAACAGTCACATAAATATAACGGACTCTAGTTTGTTTAGTAGAATTTTCAGGGCCGAAGGTCGCAATAGTGACACATGGCACTTCATACAACTTTGCTCTACTGAACTAGGCTATAATAAGGTCATCGTGGGAGATTGGGCATAACTCTTTCTTGAATAATCCAATTTTGGTCCGACCTGTGGGGTTGCAAAGAGGACTCGGAGGGCTACCACAGGACAAAATGTCAGACCTTGGAGATCCTAAATGACATAGATACAACAGATTCAATATCTAGCTCCTAGAAGACAAGAAAAAGCATGCATTCAAGGATCACTGCAGTAAGGACCATGCATCAACAGTCAAGGGTAAGTCTCCTACAACAAGGTATGTATGATTAAGTGTTTACATTGGAATTTTGAGTATCATCTATGACATATTTTTTTCAGGACAAAGTAATGTTAAAATTGGCAACCAGGGAAAAACTTCATGTGGGTCATATTATTCATGGCTGATAATATTTTTATTAGATTCCTCTCGTCGAGAGGTGTAGGGTTGATATAAAGATCATCCGATTCCGATAAGTATTCATGGAGATATGAATTTATTTTGATTATGGAATTATTATCAAGCCGACCTACAACTCATGTAGGCTCAGAAGCCCAATAGTCGCATCTATTCAAACACCAACATTGTGTATGAATATAAGAGGACTTCCTCATTTGCACTCACTCATCTCATCACATCACTCTCTCTCTCTACTGCGCAGAAATGAGTCTCTTCTCTACTGCGCTGAAATGGGTCTCTCTCTCACACATGTGAAGCCGGAAGCTGTTGAATTTGAAGCTGCAACTACATAAGTAAAGATTGACTTGCGTGGCCTAGAAGATCTCCTCTTTGGAACTGTACTGTAGGTTCATCTGAACCTCCTCTGAAAGCCGCAACTTTTGGTGGTGGAATGAAGTCAATCCGACGAACGGTTTGCAAGATATCGACTGCCCTAGTTTGAAGCCGGAAACTGCTGAAACTGAAGTTTCAACTGCAGAAGTAAAGATTGACCTGCGTGGCATAGAAGATCTCCTCATCTGAACTGCGCTGTAGGTTCATCTGAACCTCCTCTGGAAGCCGAAACTTTTGGTGGTGGAATGAAGTCAATCCGACGGTCGGTTTGTGAGATATCGTCTGCCCTAGTTTGATAATGAAGCCGCTAATGCTGATGCTGCTGATCTAGGGTTTGCTACTGCTGATATGAATCAGATTTATTGTACTATTTCTCTCTGCTGAATTATTGAAGATAAAAGAAGATTTGATCAAAGGGTTTCCCCACACATTGTGGGGTTTGTCCCTGGCTAGCCGCCACATCTTGTGTCTCTTTTCTTGGCTTGTTTTCTGTCAATCGTTTAATGTTCTATCTGCACTTTACTTTATGTATATGTGATTGCTAATCTATAGTAAGGAAAAGAAGTAAACTGTTATAAGCATAGAACATACCATAACTTAACATGGTATCAGAGCTGAGGTGAAGACAAAGCCCAAGCAAGAGCAAGAGCAATCATCGAAGAGAAGATTGGCAAGGCTATCCTAAAAGAACTATGGGGTCCTCAACACTCTTTCCTGTCGAAGACAAGCTCTGTGAGAACGCTGACCATCACGGATGGAAGATGTCTATCGATCTAACCCTTGAGAATCAAGGAGTGTTGGATCATGTGAGAGGCAATATTGTTGAGCCTCCATCAAATGCATCAGCTGCTGCCTGGAACAAATGGAAAAATGGAGAAGTCAAAACAATATAAGATCATCCGGGACTCTATCGGCAAGCACTTGGTAGCCTACATCTCTGAACTGGACACCTCCAAGGAAATCTACGATAGACTGGTGAGTTTATTTAAAGTTAATGATGCAAATCAAGTTTTGTTTCTTAGAAATAAGCTGAGGGAAATCAAGAAGGGTAAAGATGAAAGTATGCAAGCATACTTCTTAAGAATCATAGAGAAATGGCACTCACAACTCTTGGAGGATTACCATCTGAATGGTATGTGTTCAGGACTACTCTTCTGAACTATAATGTAATTCTTGATTTCGAGGAATTAATGGCTAGATGAATTCAAGAAGAAACAAGGAAAGAAGAGCAAGAAATGCCCATGCCTAAAGGTCCTCCTGCTGCCTCTTCTTCTCAATCAAAAGGAAAGGCTAGACCTAAGGGTGGAAGAAAAGGACGATGTTACATCTACGATAAAGCAGGTCACTATGCAAGGGAGTGCCCTGATAGAAAGGACTCACACTGGGACAATGATCAAAATCCCTCTGATGGAAAATCAAAGGAATGACAAATTCAACAGCAAAGGTAAGAGGAGAGTTGGGGATCGAGGAAGAGGACAACCATTCAAGAAGGCTAGAAAGTCCAGGATGTATTAAATGCACCTGACCTCAAAAAGAACCTAGTGTCCATCTCGACAATGGAAGACAAAGGCTACAAGGTAACCTTCAGCAATGGCAAGGTATGTATATGGAAAAATAATGTTAAAGATGCCTTCACTCTTGGGTTTAGTGTTGATTCATCATATCAGGTCGATGGAAGTCTGCTAGGTGTCATGTCTTGTGACACAACTCTTCAGTCCGAACTTTGGCATTAGATGTTTGCCCACCTTCATTACAAAGCTCTACTTGGTGTAAAACAAATGGTGACAGAGATGCCCGAATTCCAAGTAGAGAAAGAAGGTGTATGTCTGGGACGTGTCGAAGGAAAGCTCAAAAGGGGACCGTTCCCCTCAAGCCAAAGCAAGACCTCCGTAGTATTACAGTTGGTTCACTCAGGCATATCTGAGGCTGGCATTAAGAGGGAGACTACTACACCACATAACCCTAAGCAGAATGGTGTGGTAGGAAGGAAGAACCATATGATTGTGGAAGCTGTCCGGGCCATGCTACATGATCAAAGACTTCTGAAGTTTCTATGGGATGAAACTACAAACACTGTCATATATGTGCAAAATCGATGCCCTCATCATGCATTGGGTTCCAAGACTCCTGAAGAAAAGTTCACCGCAAGGTGAACAATCTTTCGACTTTGAGGAGCTCTCAAAAAGCCGACACCAGGGAACCAAAAGAAAAGGATGATGAATTAATGCTTGATGTAGAAGAACCCATGGATCTGATTGATTCTCATCCACATGAGCCTTCCTCTTCTAGGAAGAGGCCTTCATGGCTTAGGGGGATACTTGATGATGCTGAAGGACATGCTGCACCCTGAGGAACCTTCCATCAAAGTAAGAAACTTAATAGGTATCAGGGATACCTGACCATCATGAGAACGATCATACAAAATGAGCCTTCATCATTCTCAGATGTCGTCAAGCATTAACTATGGAAGGATGCTATGACCATAGAATATGAGTCTATTATGGAGAATGCTGTCTGGGAAGTAGTTCGCAGACCCTGGACAAGACAATTGTTACTTCAAAATGACTTTACAAGATAAAGCATTCAGCAAATGGAAGTATGGAAAAGTATAAGGTTCATTTTGTTGCTCGTGGTTTATCCCAGAAGGAAGGTATAGACTATGATATTTGCACCTGTTGCCAGATATACGACCATCCGCTTGATCATAGCCCTTGTGGCTTCACAAGGATGGAACCTACATCAGATGGATGTCAAGACCGCGTTCTTGCATGGTTCTATCAAAGAAGAGGTCTATGTGGAGCAACCTGAAGGATTTGAGATTTATGATTGAAAATCTCATGTATGTAGGTTGAAGAAGGCTCTCTATGGGCTGAAGCAAGCACCCCGAGCATGGTATGAGAGGATCGACAGCTACTTGATGAAGCTGGGATTCACTAAGAGTGAAGCCGATCCTAACCTTTACTTTAAGGTTGAAGATGACAAGCCTCTCATACTGGTGTTGTATGTGGATGACCTCTTTCCAATAGGTGCAGACCCTCTCATTCACAAATGTAAGTGGGAGCTGGCTTCTGAATTTGAAATAAAAGACCAAGGACTTGAAGTATGGCAGAAGCCAAGGGAAATTTTCCTATCTCAAGGAAAATATGTGGTAAAGATATTGGAAAGATTTGGTATGATGGACTGCAATCCTGTGACTACCTCGAGGATCTTAACTTTTAGAAGTTATATGGTAGTGATGTCGGACTAGACTTGGGAAACGCCTTTGAGTTTCAAAAACTCATTCGCATTGATGTTCTTGGTGAACCTTCGTCCAAACATATGCTTTGCAGTTAGCACTGTGAGCTCATATTTGGTTGAGCCTCACTGCATTGATGCCAGGAATCTTCTGAGATGTCTTCAGGACACAATCTCTCATGGATTAAGATACACTGTCGGAGATGTGAGACTACTTGGATATACTGATGTTGATTGGGCAGGCAGTGTGGTGGACCGTAAGAGCACTTCTAGGTGTTGTTTCACCTTGGGATCTGCTTCGATATCTTGGATGAGCATGAAGAAGAAGTCGGTGGCTTTGAGCACCGCCAAAGCAGGATATATTTTTGCTAACATGACCTCGTGTGAGGCAGTCTGGTTGTGAAAGCTCTTCAGTGAGCTGTTTGGATTTACATTGGATACCACTGTGATTCTCTATAACAACCAGAGGTGGGATTCGATTATTGAGGAATCCCGTATTCGTCGATTGCTCCAGCAGATAGACATCATCTGGGATATGGTAAGTTGATGAGCAAGGAGGCTCCATCACATTAAGATGATGTACAGGTTGATACACCTTGTCAAAGCCCCGAGGAAAGATCTAATCTGTGATTTTCCCAAACGACTTGGAGTCGGCAAGAAACCCTTGTACAAGGGTCCTGCATGTTGCATACATTGAGCTCTGGGAGCTCTGAGGGCTTGCGGTTCTTACTGGAACAACATACGACCACAGGGTGACTCACCCTCCCCTGGTGGTGCGCACTGGAACAAGATGATTCGCTCTATTGTGGGACAAGATGATTCACTCTCTTGTGGAATAGGATGATTCGCTCTCCTGTGTAGCAGGATGATTAGTTCTCCTGTGAGGCCTAGATTGATGTGTTCTCCATGGCGATTGTAGCAGGATTGATGTGTTCTCCTGTGAGGCCTGGATTGATGTGTTCTCCTGTGAGGATAGGATTGATTAGTTCTCCTGTCGAGGCATCCTACCCATGCAGTCTGGGAAGTACCTCTCATCTGATCAATGAGCAAGGAAATGAAGTTAGGGACCATAGTAGTACCGATGGACGCTCGTTGTATCTACCGTACTCCCTACACTAGGATGACCTCCATTGATCTGGGATCCATGATACTAGTCTGGGACTAGTGGTAGGAGTTGTACCATACTATGATGCTGACTTCGGGTCGGTTGAGACTGGTCTGGGACCAGTGGTACATACTCCGAGACTGACTTCATTTCAGTGCAGTACTGGCCTGGGACTAGTGAGAGTGGTACATACTATGACGCTGACTTCAGGTCAGTTGAGACTGGTCTGGGACCAGTGGTACACTCTCTGAGACTGCGATACTGGTCTGGGACCAGTGGTAGGAGTTGTAACATACTATGACGCTGACTTCGGGTCGGTTGAGATTGGTCTAGGACCAGCGGTACATACTCCGAGACTGACTTCGTGTCAATGCAGTACTGGTCTGTAACCAGTGAGAGTGGTACATACTATGACGTTGACTTTGGGTCGGTTAAGACTAGTCTGGGACCAGTGGTACACTCTCTGAGACTGCGACACTGGTTTGGGACCAGTGGTAGGAGTGGTACTTACTATGAAGTTGACTTCGGGTCGGCTGAGACTGGTCTGGGACCAGTGGTACGCACTCTGAGACTGACTTTGAGTCAGTGGAGGATGATATTGGTTTAGGACCAATGGAGTTGTACTCACTATGACACTGACTTCGGGTTGGTTGAGGCTAGTCTGGGACCAGTGGTACATACTCTGAGACTGACCTTGAGTCAGTATGATACATCCTCGATCATTTCTTCTTCTTCATAATTTGAACAAAAGCAGAGCAGAACAGAACAATGCAAGAGCAGAGCAAAATAGAGCAAAATAATACCGATCAGTACAGGGCAGAACAAGAGAAAGTAGAACAGGCAAAATAGAGTAGAGCAGGGCAAGGGTCAGGCTGTACAGGGCAGTGCATTTGATGGATGAATAGTAACGACCGATAGACAGATTGCAGATGAAGTTCTCCATGGTTGAGAGGGAGTGTTAAAATTGGAAACCAGGGCAAAACTTCATGTGGGTCATCTTATTCATGGCTGATAATATTTTTATTAGATTCCTCTCGTCGAGAGGTGTAGGATTGATATAAAGATCATCCGATTCCGATAAGTATTCATGGAGATATGAATTTATTTTGATTATGGAATTATTACCAAGCCGACCTACAACTCATGTAGGCTCAGAATCCCAACAGTCGCATATATTCAAACACCAACATTGTGTATAAATATAAGAGGACTTTTCCTCATTTGCACTCACTCATCTCATCACATCTCTCTCTCTCTCTCTCTCTCTCTCTACTGCGCAGAAATGAGTCTCTTCTCTACTGCGCTGAAATGGGTCTCTCTCACACATGTGAAGCCAGAAGCTGTTGAATTTGAAGCTGCAACTGCAGAAGTAAAGATTGACTTGCGTGGCCTAGAAGATCTCCTCTTTGGAATTGCACTGTAGGTTCATCTGAACCTCCTCTGAAAGCCACAACTTTTGGTGGTGGAATGAAGTCAATCCGACGAACGGTTTGCAAGATATCGACTGCCCTAGTTTGAAGCCGGAAACTGCTGAAACTGAAGCTGCGACGGCAGAAGTAAAGATTGACTTGCATGGAATAGAAGATCTCCTCATCTGAACTACACTATAGGTTCATCTGAACCTCCTCTGGAAGCCGAAACTTTTGGTGGTGGAATGAAGTCAATCCGACGGTCGGTTTGTGAGATATCGTCTGCCCTAGTTTGATAATGAAGCCGCTAATGCTGATGCTGCTGATCTAGGGTTTGCTACTGCTGATATGAATCAGATTTATTGTACTATTTCTCTCTGCTGAATTATTGAAGATAAAAGAAGATTTGATCAAAGGGTTTCCCCACACATTGTGGGGTTTGTCCCTGGCTAGCCGCCACATCTTGTGTCTCTTATCTTGGCTTGTTTTCTGTCGATCGTTTAATGTTCTATCTGCACTTTACTTTATGTATATGTGATTTCTAATCTATCGTAAGGAAAAGAAGTAAACTGTTATAAGCATAGAACATACCATAACTTAACACGTAAGTATATATATAGGGTCTCGATTATATCTCTCTATCTCTATATGTCACAATTAGTTTTGATACCACATTTCGGATGTCCTATTCTTGATACTACACATTTGATGCTACACCAAGTCTGCTAAATCTATATGATGTTGTAAGTTCATGTTTATTGTCTTGTCATAGTTGATAGAATGGTCTTTGTTGTTGTACTTAGAACTTGGTTCATCACATGTCTAGGGTCTATCATCAGTTTCTATTGTATATATCTGTAGGTCAGTTTTGGATATAGTCTTGCATAGAGTCCAGGCCTATATCAAGAGTGGGAGTCTTTTTCTACTGCTGCAACAAGTCAACACAAAAAGTGACAAGAACATTTCAGGTACACATTGTATTCTTAATTTGTATTTATTCATTATTATGCACTTACATGTGTTTTGCAGACAGAGGTAAGTTGAAGGGTATTTTGTTTTTCCTTTTGAGATTGGGTTTCGTTGGGCAAATTTTCATGCAGGTAGAAGAAGATTCAAGGACAACATCAAGCGAGCATTCAAGAGTTGAAGTATCAAATCAAAGGAAGCATTGTAGTGGGACATCCTTTAAAGACATGACATCAATCCGTATATTTTGAAGAAGTGTCAAGGCCAAGAGTCATCATTGTAAAGTTGTACAAGAGTAATTTGTAAAAGTGTCATCATTGGAAGAGTCATTATCGTAGAAGAATCAATCTTCCTAGAGTCGAAAAGGCATTGTTGGGAGGTGTAGGAGTCTCTGTTGGGAGATGTCATGGTTGGGTTGTAGGTCATAGTGTGATTGGGTGTTTAGTCAAAATCATTGTAAATCATATTGTATCGTGGATCATTGTCCCTGGTACGGGAATCCATACTCTTGTCTCATTTCAGTCATTATAGGGTGGCAGGAAGGTGCTAGGCAGGTGCATGAAGTCGCCTACAGGTTGGAGCCCATGAACACTTCAGGGTGGTAGGTTGGTCTAGGGTGTTGGGGCATCCATTCAATTGATTACTGAAGAAACCAGTGCGTTGGGGCATCCTTCTAGTTGGAGCTGGAGAAGAATGGTTTTCTAGAATTCTAGGAAGTTGTTGCTTTCATTTTAGTTGGGGCTAAAGACTAAAGAATATATTAGAAAAGCGTTTGGTGGTTTTTGTCCCGGAAGGGGTTTTCCACCTAAAATTTTTGTGTCTTCTGTATTATTTTATTTACTTTATTACTGCATAAACATTAATAATAATTGAAGATTAACTAATGCTCTGAAAATATTTAAAAGTGCTAATTGCTAAGAACATTGGTTCACCCCCCCTCTTAGTATTTTCCAACACAAAATAATCTTGTCTTCTAGTCCCTCCTTCACTTGGGGATAGGCTTCCTTGATGAGACTTCGCACTTCTCTAACCGTAGACCTGTTGTACCTCACACTTCTCTAATTGCAGACCCTTGTACCTAGCAATTCTTTGAATTTTTTGTGTTATGAGACTCGACCACGCTGCTTATTTATAGTGGTTAGAGTTTCATAATTAGACGACATAACTTTTGGTGAAACGATGTGTCATTTTTATGAAGATATTATTATTTCTTTGAAGCCAACCTATAGGAGGATACTTGTGCTTATCTTGGAGGGCTGTTTGACACTTCTATTGACTCATATATAAGTGTATCATGCACAAGAAGGGTCCTTCATATATGACATTGACTAAATTTGAGTTTTATGACTAAATGACTCAATCCTAAAGGCTCACAATGGGTGCCATTACTAAAATAAAATTCCTTTCCAATGAAACCCATGAGACAAGTATTACAATAATTTTATTTTTCTTTCTTTTTATCAATTACATAAAATCACAATTACACGTGTCATTATGAAGACCGAACCTAGTTACTTTTCAACACTCCCTCTTAACTAGGGAGGTATTCATAATGGTACTTGGTCATTCTCAATCTGAATAATTTCTCATAAGAAAAGTAAGATTGGTAACCCATATGTATAACATCATATCAACCAACATTGTCACATAGCAAGGCCTTGACTAAAATCTCTATCTCTCCACAAGATCCGAGCACATTGCTGGTGAGACCAATGATGTATAAACACCCTCATCATTGTCTCTCTTGGAACATACCCCACCTGGGTTATCAGGGTGTGTTCCACCAGGACTATTCTTATCTTGGATTCCTAATCATCAAAGAATATTGGTCCTCAACGATCACTCTTATCTTGGATTCCCTAATGCATCCATAAAGAGCATCGGATGCGAGATGCTTACCTAATCCTCCATTTTGTCTTCCCAAGTGAAGACAAAAATGATGTGTCTATCTCTCCCTCTTAATTAGGGAGGACATATCTATTCCAATAAAGGAATGTACCTAAGCTCCCTCTTGGCTTAGGAATTTCCAAGTTTCTTCCAAGTAAGAAACTTCTTTCCAGGCTCCCTATTAATTAGGGACCTACAACAACTCCTCAGGTGGGGATGATTGGACAACCAACGGATTGAAGAATCCTCCTCACGATTCCATGAACTTCTATTAGTTATCTAAGAGTCTTCATGCTTGGGACTTCTGCATAGGGAACCGACCATCCATCACTTTCATCCATGAGTCAGCCATGTCATCATCGTAAAGTGATCCATCAGTCCATATGTGGTCTTCCTTTATGCCATGATGCTTTCTTCATGCCATGTTTACTTAAGGATCTTTCATCCTACTACATGTGCATTGATGTTGGAAGACCTCCATAGATCTTCCTTTGGCAGCCCTGGATAAACCTATCCAGATATTCAAAAATAAAGTAATGAACATTAAAATCAACATTACCTTTGTGATGGTCTTTCATCATGACATGTTCTAGTTTGCATCAACATCCTGCATACATATCAACACATCTCCCAAAGATATATATTGTCAAGGGTCTATTTCCTTTTCACACTCCATTAGAGTCTGCATATCTTCCATGAATATATCCAAGTCAAATATTCTTGGTCTTTCAAATGTTGATTGCATTTACCATGGTTACATATTCCACAATCTCTTCCTTCCTTTCTTCACACATTACATTCCTAGGAGCTTCCAATCAGAGTTCCTCAATTAGATTCAACCACCTCATACTTCATATGAGGACATATTATGTTGATTTCATCTAGTGAGTCTGTGACCCATGCATTCTTGCATTCCTTTGAGGGAGGAAATCATTTCTTTTGATCATGCTCTTAAGATAGAGCATTGATCCATGTTACTTGCAACCATATGACATGATTGACACAATATCAAATGTAAGCATACATACCTCATTTTTCCTTTGGGTTATCTAGACTTCCTACAGCAACTTTCTTGATTGAAATAACTTCAATCCCTTGATCTGCTTCTTGATGTCGATAATGATATATAGTAGAAAAATTCTCCTTGATGAAGGTAGTTTTCTGCAAGAGTGATCCTTGATCCCACAGAGAGTGAGATCTCTTTGGATCCTTTGATGAATATCAATGATGATTTCTTGGTGATGTCTTTAATGGTAAGGACCTTGATTCATAGATCTCTTCAACTTGGCTTTCTCTTCTTGATGATGATTCCAAGACTTCTTTGTAGACTCCTTCTTCGATCTAAGGTTATAATGCTTCCTTTGTAGATCTTGACGTAAAGATGATCTTTGCTTTCCTTGAGTGTCCCTTGATAAGATGCCCTTCCTTGACTTTGTTTAGCTCTAATACCATGTTGAGAAATATAGGGCATAACAATTAAGTGATTTCTCTTCTATTAGTAACTGCTTGTGAGTGCTTTTTACTTCTTTAGATTAGGATCTTCTTTTATTTAGGTTATTAGTTTTATTCTTCATCAAACAACTACCAATGTATAAACCATAAAGAGACAAGAGACACAGAATATAGGCTATCAGCCAGGGCCAAAACCTTTCACTCTTTGAGAGGAAAACTCAAACAAATTCTTCTTCTTATAGAGATTCCAATTAATGAATACCAATACCAATACCCTTGACCTAGTTGCCACTCTAAGACCAAGACACCAAGCCTTCTTCCTCTTCCTTGAGTCAACAATAGTCAAAACCTTTTTTTTTGTTACTTTCTTTGCCTCCTTGCTATAATTTATAGGTCTTCAACTTCAACTTTCTCGGCCTTCTTACTGCAATTTTATAGGTCTCTTTCTCGGCCTCCTTACTGCAAATTTATAGGTTTGCAATTTTGCACTAGTGGAGATATTTTTAGCCTAAAACAGTCTTGTCTTCTAGTCCCTCCTTCTTTACTTGGGGAGAGGCTTCCTTGATGAGACTTCACACTTCTCTAATCGCAGACCTATTGTACCTCACACTTCTCTAACTGCATACTCTTGTACATTGCACTTCTCTTAATTTTCTGTGTTCTGAGACTAGGCTGAGCTGCCTATTTATAGTGGTTGGAGTCTCATAATTAGCTTATATGAATTTTGGTGAATTAACGTGTCCTTTTTATGAAGATATTATTATTTCTTTAAGCCATCCTGTAAGAGGATACTTGTGCTTGTTTTGGAGGGTTGTTTTACACTTCTATTGACTCATATACAAGTGTATCATGTCCAAGAAGGGTCCTTCATATATGACATTGACTAAATTTGACTTTTGTGACTAGATGACTCAATACTAAAGGCTCACAATGGGAGCCATTACTAAAATAAAATTCCTTGCTCATGAAAACCATGAGACAAACATTACAATAATTTTATTTTTCTTTCTTTTCATCAATTACAATAAATCACAATTACACATGTCATTATGAAGACCAAACTTAGTTACTTTTCAACATCCACCACCTTCCACTTGCACATGGTAAACGTCCACGTTTGTCAATAGTACCTCACCTACATGGATCATCTCATTTTATAGTTCACCATACACTATTGGGATCCATGACCATTCCCTTAGGCCTGAGAGTCATGTCATACAAATGTCTTGAAGATCAACCTCATTCTCCTCTTCTTTACTCATTGCTTAGCAACCCCACTCTTGGTTCACCATAATTATTCTTTGTTGGATTGAATCAAATGCAGACTCACATTCTACATTTGGCCTATCACCCCTCCATATGGGACAGCTCATCTGTGTCGCTTCATCTTCCTCATCAACCTCACACTGAGACCAACCAATGGGGCCCCTGCCCTCAACAAAAACCCCACTTGCATCATTACATAGGCCACCATTTTCTTGGGGCACCCGTCTTCGTGTTTGTACATCCAAAACCACTTTTACATTATTTTGGCAAGTGTATAATTTTTTTTAGGAAAATGATTCCCACCCATATTTTTGTGTCAATTACCCAATGACAGTCCCTAGTCGCCCTTGGTTGGAGTTTTCTTTCATCACCACACCATGACCCATATTCATTCATTATATACCATGATAGTCATAACATACTTATACCCACCCTAGATGTCCTACAGGCTCTAGGGGCATTTCCCCCATAAAAATTGTTTTGACTGCCGCCACTCGCATTACAACTCCAGCCTTGGGTATTTTTTCATATTCATCCATGCTTTCAACTCTTGTTATCATGCCTTTATGACCCAACATATTACAACCATCTATATTCCTTCACAAAGTTTCTCTTAATCAGTTTTTTGGGCGGTTGACGCTTCTTTCTTGTCGACTTAAACACTCATCTTCCAAGATCAACACAATAGCTTGATTGCTCCCCCATTTAAGTGAAAACCTTGGGTGGCACAATGGAAATCATTATTTCCTATTGATGTCATCAGTCTCCCTGACATTCGACACCAACATATATTTTCATGTCAAGCTAGTATCGTACTTTGTGGCCGTTGCAGTTCTCTCATTTAGTTAAGGACCCATGCATCGCTTAGCACCTCATTCAGTAGTGATTACCTTGAAATGCATGGGAAGTACCAAGATTCAAAGACCCATGCATCACATAACACCTCATTCAACAGTACTTCACTTTTGATGGATGGGGGCGCCCAGTTTAGTCTATTTTTCAGAGATGCCCCTGAGGGTGTAAGCAGTTATCTTTGTCAGCCATCAACATGTCAACCACCTCAACGTTGACTTTATAGGACCATTTCCTATATGAATCTAATACTTAGTCATAATCATCATAATGAGCATGGGATATTCTCGCCTTGTATAGACACTTTTATATCAATATTTCTACCGAGCATGGTTCTCTTTAGTTCTCAGTCAAGGATTTTCCCTAATCATCTCCACAGTAAGTTTCTTTATCTCTCAAGAAGTTAGAAAGAATCTCAGTGAGATCAGCAAAAACGTGATGTATTTCAGCTATACACTTTCTCTTAACCTCATACATCAGGGGGAAACTATTATCATGTGAAAATCATACAAACATTTGTATGCATTAGAAGACACTCTAAGTTAGTGATCATCACATATATAGGTTACATTTTCAGCTGGAAGCACCATGAATACCAAAAATTAAAATCTTTCCTAAAGTTTAATTTAAAAAATTGAACCGCGTAGGTGCACCATTATTGGAAATTAACAATTGCGCGATTATTTATTTGACAGTCACGCATCGTGAAAAATACAAACAACACCTCGGGCCACGAACTTGCTTGAGCAACACTCCAAATATTGACATGATGGGCTGACAAATTTGATCCTTGAGCCCCAAGAAGCCTTAAAGGAAAGGAGATGGTATCTCTCATCTCATTTATGAGGCAAACCACCACATTAATGATCCAAGGAGGAGAGGAGTGTCCAAGAAACTCCATAAATACAAGTTCGTGGAGAGCTAAAAAATAAGAAGTAGAGCATTGTTATGCTATCAAAATTGCTACCTAGCAATCAAACATTTCATTGAGAAGAGTATTTCATCGTTAAGAGTATCTTTAATACTTATTTGAGAGAGAGAGGAAGCTTGCAAGGAGATTGAGAAAGGAACTTCCTTGTGGAGGATTTTTTAGCACCATTGCCCAAACAATTCTCTCCAAGTGTCTTTTATTCATATATTGTATCCCTTCTACATTTAGGAGTCCCTAAAGGGAACCCTTTTCCTAAACTTTGTTGATGTGTTTTCTTCATTAAGCATTGTTCATGTGTTATCTATTTTAGTTTTTAGTTTGTGTTTATCTATGCATTGTTTCCATTACTTTCAATATTTTGTTTATCCATGTTTGTTCACTAAAACAACCAATTACTTATATGTTCCTTGTAGGTAACAACCAACTCCAAGGAAGGTGTCTTTGGTACTCCATAGCAACAAACACACCATAACAAAAATAATTTTATTTTTGTTCCTTAACTCCTGGTTTAATTTGTGAAAAATATTAACTAGCATAAATAAAAATTGTAAGAAACGTTGATTCACCCCATCCTCCCACCCCTTAGTATTTCAACAGTAAGCCTAGTGAAGGCACTAATGAGAGAAAGGGGTCACGGGCTAATCAATAACATTGAGTAGTGCTCTTCCCTCTTGTTTGAGCTCTTAGGGAAAGTAATTGAGCTATGAGGCTCTTGGGGTTGAGGGAACTCTAGAAAATAGGAGATTTGTGATCCTTACCTCATGGTAAGTAGTATCTTGCCTATCGTCTAACAATAGGAGAGTTGAGATCCTTACCTCATGGTAAGTAGTATCATTCCTATTGTCACTTTCATTAGAGAACTTTTGAGATCTAAAATGGGCCCCCTAAGAAAAATGTACAGCCAAAATAAACTTTATAAAAACCAATAGGATTCAAGATGATGATGTCAACCATGGGGGATGATTCACCATTTTTGTGGTAAAAAAGTAAAAATATTAAAAAATGATAAAATAATAAAACTACTTTTTCAACTTGTATATTGAACTTATCTCCCTAAGGTTTTACTTAAATTTTAAGCGGGAGTACTCGTTGGATGAAAATTTTAATTCATCATCCAAAGAGTACCACATGTTACATACTTTCGATGGACCCTGCTAGACGAAAAATAAGAAATACATGAAAAGTGTGATTGCAATCACGTTTTTCATGCATTTCTCATTTTTCGTGTAGCATGGTCCATTGAAAGTATGCAACAATGGTACTCCTTGGATGAGGAATCAAATTATGCATCCAATGAGTGTTCCTGCTCAAAATTTGAGTAAACCCATAGGGAGATAAGTTGAAATTTCAAGTTGAAAATGTTAGTTTTTTCTTTCTTCCCTCTAAACTTTGATAATGTAATCTAATCTTATTTTATTATTTCCACTATTATTTTATAATATCCTTAGGAGGCCCATTTTAGACCTAGAAATTCCCCTAATGAGGGTGTGTGTGATCCTTGCCATTTATGGAAAGTTGGGTATCTCCCCCTTCTTGTCTAGTAGAGCATACCCGAGTATGCATCCTACCCAAAAGTTGGGCGTGTTGGGATTGTTCCTCCCCATTTGGAAAATGGGTTGAGATGACTTGAGATGGTTGTGATCCTTGCCTCTCATGGAAAGTTGTATCCCGCTCAAGTGATAGGATACAAGTGTTTTAACACTTTAATTTCAAAGTTCAAAGTTGGGAAGATCAACAAACATTGGGATGGATTTGATCCTTACGTTTTATGGCAATTTGTATCTCTTCTGTTGATGGACAACAATATGGTTGTGATCCTTGCTTGATAAGTTGTATCTCACCCATTGTTACCAAATAATAGGATAGAGTGTGATCCTAACCCTTTATGGTAAGTGTATCTTTCCTATTATCACCAAACATTAGGATAGGCGGGATCCTTACCTTTCACAGTAAGTGGAATCCCTCTTATTGTCTATGGATATAGGTTTGTAGCCAGAGCTCCCCTATGATTATTCTTATTATTTATATTGTGACATCATTGTTCAACTAATGATCAAAAGAATCAAGGTGAGATGAGATGTGATGATATATCTCATTGACATAGTAGAGATGGAGGTCATGGGACTTGACCTGGAGACTAGTATGGTTTGGAGGATCAATCTCCCCTATCATTGATTGTGAATTATTTTTCTTCTACAAGACAAGTCTAGATGCAATGACAATGCATCTGCTTGCCTTCTCATATTGAGACATTTCATCTAATATTAGACTTATGATGCAGATGTAAATTCCTCTAGCTAAGAGGGTGTGTTGAAATTTGAGGGCAGTTATGGGACGAATTTTCCATGGGAAACCCTATTGCCCCAAGGGAAAACCCAACTTTCCCCAAGGAATAAATTGAAGTGGATAAAAGGAATTTATTACTGAAATAATTGAATTGGCATGACACTCTTATTTAATTTGACACAAGATTCGGGAAATCAAGGAAAATATATTTAGATGTTATTTTTTAGTAGGATTTGAGTTTAAAAGTGTCCCTCCAAAATTATCAAGTCAACTCCTCAAATATAGGCACCCATTCGATCATTAGGAAGGTTATAAAATCATGTGATAGATCCATATCCATAGTGCAATTGAATTTCACAAAGATCTGAGCATTGAATAAGTATGAAGGAATTTCAATGAAAAAAATACTATGGTTTGCATTTATTAAGATGATGGATTGATTTTGATGAAAAAAATATGGTGACTCTCATTTATTAAGACGATGGCTTGTAGGCTTGTATTCATTCCTTTGTGCTTGCATATTTTACAGCGTGACTTGAATTTATTTTATGTGGTGACTTGGATCGGTTTCCCTGTTGTCTTGCATATATTTTGATCTCGTGAGTGGCGTCGGAGACATCTCTTGGCAACTATAATCATAGGCAATGCATGGCAAATATACTCAAATTCAACTGATTTTTTTTTTTTTTTTTTTTTTTTTTTTCAGATTTGGTACTACAAAAAGGGCATCATTGTAGTACTATCAGTATTTCTTATTCTAGAAATCAGATATATTGTTCAAGACATAGCATATATGTATCTAAGGCATCACAAATGACTGTAGCCTTATTGTTGAAGATCACAACCTTATTGCAGAGGATCGAGATATTATATATATTCGCTGGTGTGGCATGTTGATTTCCTATGGCTCATATTAGTGGGTGATGGTTCATTGGTTTGATGGATAGTTTACTATGTGGCTCGTTATGGTATCTATTCATGGCATCTATTCTAGTTGACATTGCTATGGTCTCTGTTCTGGTATTTTTTCTGCATGGTATAGTTTTCATTACTATGATATGCAGTCTATAATCTCAATAAACGATATGGTTCACATAACAAGAAGGCATGGTTCCATATTATTTGAGTATGTAATCTATGAACAACTTTGTAGTTTTCAATGGAATCAATTAGGTTTGGTTTGGTTTGTTTTTTTTTTCTCTTTTTCCTATGGCTTGACTTTGACTTAGACAGTAAATTACCTATATATATATATATATATATATATATATATATATATATATATATATATGAATTTGATTTGGACAGTAATAGCAAGATATGGAAGTGACTTTCAATAGTAGTAAAGGAAATAACCGTGCCTTAGAGTGTTGACAATAAACCTAGATTCAGTGAGATGGTAATGGCAGTAAGATGGTGCTCTTAACAACAAATTTGTTGTAGAAACATTGAAATGGGAATGGTATTTGCATCAATGTATTCTTAATAGTGATTGATGGCAGTATATGACATGATAACAGTTCTCCTGGACTTGTTTGTTTGGTTCACAATCAAAGTTATGAACTAACTTAGGAGGCCTGTGTGTTGAATCTCATTGTCATTGTACTTTATATCTCAATTGAAAAATTGATGAATATCTAATAGAATAAGAATAATTGAATTGTAGGTTTTCTCCCTTACGTGGGTTTGCCTCGGCTCCGACCAAATCCTGGTGTATATGTTGTGTATGTTTCTCTTTTGTTGTTCCGTTGCAAATGATGATGTTATTGTTCTTTCTAAATAATTTCTAATGATGTTAAGATGTTATGGGGTGCATGTAATATAAATGATGAAATTTTTTAAAATGAAACCAAAAGACAATATAGCCCCAAGAAAAATTAACATCTTATGATGAAGTAAAGAAAGAGGCTTCAAAGGAAGAGAATTTGAGTTCTACAAAATGTCCTAAAGAGCTAGAAGGGCCTTCTAAACCAGTGGAACTAGCTGTTGTCCTAGATATTAGAAAGATACCAACATGGCTTAAATCTACATTGTAAGAAGAAGAAGGACATGCAGTTCCTGATGGCACATCTAGAGAAATTAAGAAACCTAAAAGTGTTTCTAGCTATGCAACTCTTATGACTAATCTTATTTATGCAAAGCCTTCCACTTATGAATAAGTAGCTAGCCTAAATGGTGTAATTGGGGAAAATGTGTACATAGAACAACCTCAAGGGTTTGAGGTGCATGGAAAGGAATCTCATGTTTGTAAGTTAAAAAAGGCATTGTATGAAATCAAGTAATCTCCAAGAGCTTGGTATGCTTGAATTGACAACTATTTGACAATATTTGATAAGTGCCACATACATACATCATTGCCCAATCACAAAAGATGACCTCTTTGCAACTAGGGCCTCATAACTAGCCCACTTGTCTGCTCCTAGCATACTCAAGGAGTCAATCCTTAGGCCATCACAGGTCTCCCCACATAATGACAAATCTACCTTTTTTGTCCTCATCTTTAGGTTGATTCAAATTTTTGTTCTATATATTAAATAACCTTCAACATCCCTAGCAAACCATCAATATATAAAGGCCCACCATACCTCTACGCAATTACTTGATTCTGCCCTCAAATACTCCTTGACTTTTATGCATGAACCTAGGGTTTTTTGGCACTAGCTTTAGGGTCTCTAGGACAACTACATGTGATCCAGTACTAGTGATTCAACCAGAGCTTACTATTTTGTGAAACCCTTACTTCTACCAATGGAATTTGCTATGCTATCTCCTGAGGAAAACTAACATATCTCCAACTACCTGCCTAGTATCATGACCCTCCAAACAACTGTATATAAGGGCACGGTCCTATTACATTTGGAAGCCTTTAATTAGAGGAAAAAAAACTCTTTCCTTGGGAAGCAATTCATTATCTATAGAACATAAACCACAAAAATGATGGTTTGGTGTACTCTCTTTGTACTCAACCTAGTTGTGGTCATCAGATGATAAGAATACTAGAACAAGAGTAGACTTCCTGATCCCTATTGAACTCAGACAAACATTAGAGATGGTGATTTGGACCTCTTTCACAGGAATCACATACAACTCATATCTCATAGAGAATATGTCCTCAAACTGGCTCGTATTCCATAGAGAATATGCTTGCATTCCACAAAAAACAAACTCTCATTCACAGATAATATAACCAAATATTCGTGTACTTCTTTATGGGAATGTAACCTCAGTTCTTCACACCAATTTCAGAAGAATATATGTGATCTAAATTTTACATTGTACCAACCTTCTCATGCCACAGAAATTGCCTCAAAATTTTGCATCTCTTGTAGACTTAGAGCTTCAGAAACTTCATATAGGGCCCACGAATTTCACCTTAATTACATATCTCAGACTTCTGCTTGCCACAGGAAATTCATATGCCTCACAGCTTGCTATCTTCCACATATGGTTGTTAACTTTTGGAGGAGGATGAGTGGGTATATATAGTAGTTTGATCATGTGAAATGGTGCCCCTTGGGGGGGCTAGCTAACTTTATGAAATATAGGCCGACTTGATGAAAACCCTAATAATTAATCTTTTATGTCTTAGAGGAGAGGTTGTCTTCATGATTTCTTGTCGAACATTAATTTTGGGTCATTTAATAAAAGGGATATCAAGCTAAATAGTAATTTTCCTTTATCCAATTTTGAATTCTTTCTTGGGGTAGAATAGTTTCTCCTTGGGGTAGTTGGGATTTTCCTTAGGGTAATTGGGTTTCTCTTAGGGAAATTCATCATGAAGTTGCCCCAATTTCAACACTCCCTCTCATCTAGGGAGGAATTTCCGACTGTGCCATAAATCTCATCTCGAATGTACATGTCTCAACATAAGAGAAGCTCATATCATCTTATAGAAGAAGAATAATCTAGAATCGACAATAAGGGAGATTGATTTACCACAACCAAGTCCATGGAAATCATATTTGACCTTGGTAAAGATCACACACACCGTATTGGTCTCCAGGTCAAGCTCCATGACCTCAAATATCTCATCTCAACTAAACAATGATGACTCGATCCAAAGACGAAGAATAATGATCCACACTGACAATATGGGAGACCAATTTACCACAACCAAGTCCATGGTAGTCATAAATGACCTTGGTAAAGATAATCTAAACCCTATTTCCACTGAATGACCCTCACCCAACATGATCCTCAATAATCAAGTGGTAGAACACCTACATCCAATACTTAGGGGAGATCAATTTACCACAACCAAGTCCATGGCAGGTGCGTCCGCTCTTAGTAAAGATCACACACACTTAAGTATCCTTTCCCATGTGGTTAAGATGGGAGGCAGTCCCAACAAGCTTGACTGAGTCAAAGGCCCCTTCATAAGGGTGACTTGTAAGTAGGATGCATACTAGGGTATGTAATCTGGGAAGTCCACGGCTTTAAGGAGTACCCTCAGCCAAGAGTCTAGTTACAGAACCTCCTTCACCAAGTTCATGGCTAGTCATAAAGACGGGGGAAGGCACATGCTCAATGTTGTCGATCAGTAGTGTTCCCTTTCAAGAAAGGATACATTCTCCTACTCTCCAGTTTTTTGTTGAGTAATATGAACTTTAATGACTTGGTGCGAATGTTTGTAACCCGCTCATCTGTTAAAGCCTCATTGCTTCAATTCGACTACAAGTCACTATTGGATTCTCAATTCTCCATCAATGGAATCATGTATGACACTCATATGGATAGATTTTGAAGTCACATTGCTCACAATATGATAAACCACTGCTGGACACTAGAAATTTAATGTGTAGCTTCAAAGGTGCTCATGAAATTTACTAGATCACAAGACTTGAAGCTACTCTACTCATCTGCGAAAATCAAATCACGATCGAGAAAAAAATCATTAACATGCATCAAGATTCAACACACATACACATAGATTTATCTAGGGGAAAACAACTGCTCAAAACCCCTTACTATATGTATTGCATTGATCAAACAATAGAGAAGAAATACAATGCTCTCGCAAGCCTTAGCAACCTCTTCACTAGTATAATCTATCTCACTGCATCACAGACTGACTCAAGTCAATACTTAGCCAATTTCTCAGCCTTCCAAGCTCCTATTCCTTGTGATGTTTGATGAGGAATTAGCCCCTATTAATTAGTTAAATTACTCATTGATAATTGCGCAATTCCTTTAGGCCCTTCTTTGACTGCATGCACCACCTATACAACTTGGAAAATTCTACAACTGATAGTACATTGCCCTTAAACACTAATATCAACTGGGTATCTCAAATTATCTGCATGCATGAGTGAATTTAGGTTGATTGATTAGTTTAATTGGATGATCACTCAGTGTGAAAAAAGTTACACACCCTTGATTGAACCTCCACTAGTTATACTAACAGTGAAAACTAGTTACACTAATAATAACTGAAATTAACTGAAATAAATTGTTACAAATTAGAAATCAATCATGTAGAACTGAACTCAAATGTCTCCAACTCAAATTTACTGAGTTAAATGAGTGACAAGGTCTATTGCACCTCAGTTAACTACCTCCAAGTATTCCATTGAAATAGAAATTCGAATTTCTCCTAATTTAATTAAGGAAAAATTAAATTAGGAATTTCTTGCTACATTTTCAACAATCCCTCTCAGCAAGAAAAGGATTATCAGATACCCTAATCCTGCTTCTATGGAACTTGAATGATCCCCTTGACAAATCCTTTGCCAAAATATTTTCATCTTGTTCCTCTGTCGGAATGTACTGCAACAACATACTCTGCCTCTGCACACAATCTCGTAGATGATGATACTTGATGTCGATATGCTTGGATCGATCATGAAATACTGGATTCTCAGAGAGTTTGATACAACTTTGATTGTCACAGTAAATCACTGTAGGATTTATCATCTGACCAAATAACCCAACAAGAATCTTTCTCATCTAGATAACCTCACATGCTGCTTGACTTGCAACCATGTATTCTACTTTCACTGAGCTGAGTGCCACATATCTCTACTTCTTTCTATACCAAGAAAATGTTGTTGACCTAACACTAAAAATTCCTCCTAGAGCTCTCTTCCTGTCTGATGGAATCCTTGCCCAATCTGCATCTGTGAAGCCTTGAAGCTTCACTCCCTCTGTTTGTCTGAACTAAAGAACAAACTGAGTAGTTCCTCTGAGGTATCTAAACACATGATTTTCTTCCTTCCAATATAGTTTGGTTGGATTAACCATGGATTGACTAAGCTAGTTAATTGCATAACACATGTTTAGTCGCGTTTTCACCAAATACCTGAGTGAACCCACAAGCTGCCTGTAGATGGTAGCCTCCATTTCCTCACTTGAAGTGGCATCCTCTTTCCTCCAGTTACTTGTTAGAGGAGTGTCCATGGGTTTTTTTCTCTCCATGTGAAACTTCTTCAGTATCTCATTAGCATACTTTCCCTGAGAGACAAACAATTCCCCATCTCCTTGCTTGTTGGAAAATGTAACTAGGTTTGGGCTTCATTTAATGTATTTGAGTCATCATGTAATGTGTTAGCGCTTGAAATTTCACCTCAGGCTGAGAAAGGTAAACCTCAAGGCTACATCAAACCATTTAGGCTCGTAGCTAGCCCTACGGGGCAGGAGAAGGCTCTCTCTGGTCAATCTCGGGAGATCTTCAATGGGATGAGATGACCAACAAGGTAACACTGATATTAGGCTAGTAAACTGATTAAAATGTTGATTTGGGGTTTTTTGGGTTTTTGGTGGCAAATCGAGGGGATGGCAATTTTGGGTGCGGGGATTGGACACAGTTTCTGCAGGGGGTTCTTTGGGGCGAGGTAGGAGACAGTATTGATGCCTTTGATTGAGATGGATGATCAGGAATGACAGGTGAGGAGCCAAGGAGAGCAAACAATAACTTTGAATTCCCCTTAGACAGTGGAAAACATTGAAATTAAACAAATTTAAAAGCAGAGCATGGCAAGCATGAATTCTTACTTTAACACTTCATTTGTTTAATATGCAGAAGGAAAGAAAGGAGATGAATCACATAACACACTTACAGGTACATAGAGAAACACACCATCAATACATGTAACCACAAGAATCCTAAAAAAGACCGCAAAACCCTGGTCTTCCTTAGCCAAAAATTGCAGAGATACAGTGAATAATACAATGATAGCTTATCCCTCAAGAGTCCAACCTTCCAACCCCTGAAAATGACTAAGAAAATACATAATATAGGCAAGCTAACACCTTTCCTTGCCTTTAGGGGTCGAGCTCATCCTTCTAGGAGCTGTTTCAACCAATTCTAAACTGAGCACTAAAATCTAGGCAGTCAAAACAACTTGCCTCTATAAGCTAGGAAACCAATTCATTCATTTAATTTTCACCTTTTTCATGAATGAATCTTCTAGAAGAGGTACATAAGAGTAAAAGTGTCAATAAAGTACATTAATTACATCAAAGAGGATAATAATCCACCCCAAAAAGTCAAACGGGGTCAAACTGCGTTTTTCTGAGCTGTACACTGAAATCTGGAGAAGTTTGCCTGACGGGTGGCGCGCCTCTGCCTGACGGGTCGCGCGCCTTTGGGACCACATTTGGGGCACTTCCAGGTGTCCAAATTGAGCAAGAGTAGGCTTGTTGGAAAGGTCTGTGAGTCTACTTTCCAACCCAACTGGAATTTCTGAATTTGGAGGTCATTTGCCCCTCCAAAATTGCAATCTCCCAAGACTGCTTTCTGCAACTCAAAAATGTGGCAGAAAGTCATTTTTTGCTTGTTTTTTGACTTTCTGGAGGCCCAAAACTTCATAAAATCTCAAGTCCATTGATGAGCATATGTAACTTCTCATGAAAAATCTGTAAATGCTGAGTTTTTGCAAAATGGAGTTGCCAGGATGAAGGGTCGCGCGGGGGGTGAGACCCGTTAATGGGGAAAAACCTGTAAATTGCCTGAAAAACCAAAATTTACCCAAAATGCTCAAAATTTCTTGGGATTTGTGCTGTGGCTAGGCTATTTAGTGCCATGCTCAGTCAAAGAGGCTTTGGCCAAAATTTGGAGTGGATCGGGCCTTTTCCGTCGTTTTAGTGCCTTGGCCAACCTCCTTGGATCCGGCGATTGTAATTTTGACATTTCTCTAAAACCATGACACCTGTGCAAAAAGTGAAAGAGGTTTTTCTTCTTTGGCATGTTATGGACAAAAACCTCTCTCAGTTTTCCAAAATTCATCTTTTATTGCTCTGGAACATCATTTGAGTGCGACTTGTCCCGATGTGTGAAACAAGGAATTTTGTCGAAATGGAGCGAAATGAAGGGGATAGGGGGCTTCTAAATTCTTGAGGAAATTTAGGGGAGTAGGGAGGGATGTTAGGAAGCAGGGGAAAGTGGAATCTCAGAGATTGAGTGAGGGGAAGGGGTCCAAAAGGGCAAAACACAGGCCCAACCTAGAAAATTGCCAGGTTGTAGCTAGAAACTAGGGTTTGTGCAAAAATGAGGATTTTGGGGGATCTCAGTGATGAGAAGCATTTGGTAAGGTATTTTAAGGATAGGGGAAGGTGTATGAACATTAGGATACAAGTTTTGCTAATGATTTGACCATCCAAGAGAAATTGGCTTTCAAAACCCTAGGAGAGGGAAATGACCTTATCTAGGTGCAACTTAAGCATGAACAAGGTGTAAAATGACTCATTAGACACTAAGATGATAATGACAACCCTATGAATGACGATAGACTCAGCTGAATAGTGACATAGACTGACATTTGGACAACTTTAGAAGGAGTGAAAGCAAACCCTAGACCTAATGCTTAGTGACCAAATTTTGCTTGAAAACTCTTTGAAATGACAAAATTTGACTTTGAGACTCTAAAATCACTTTGTAAGAGCATATTTGATCACTGGAGGAAGGCTGGAAAGACTGAAACTAACATTGGCTCCAATGGGGATGGTAGCTCCTTGGAGGTGCCAAGAACCTTAGACCTCTGGGAGAGCAGACCAGTGCCTTTCAATCATTAGGCAATGGAGTCATTATTTACACATGTGACCCAAATTTGGACAACTTTATTGACTTTGACAATTGACTGAAAATCGAACTAACTTCGACAAAATTATGAAACCTACATGACTGAAAACTGACTCACAAATGACTCATGACTGATTTAACTAAACAAGAACTTACAAAGCTTATTGAAGGGAAGTAGTCCATCAAGATTTGAAATCATGATGACAACCACCTGTGTTTCTTACAAGACAATATACATCAAACTATATCAAAATGCCAATGCAACCAATCAAGCAGATGCCTTCTTGATTGGTTCTCCTGATTAGATTTTCTGGTCAACAATACAAACTTATCACTGGGCATCCAAAAACATAGTTGACCATATTCTCCTTCATCACTGAATACTGCAATAATTACCTTCACTGTTGACTGCAACAGGGCTGCCATTGGATCTTGAAAAACATGAAGTTTTGCCACTGCCACCTCCTGTTGAAAGAACAAGGTGTCTTTCGTTTCAAATTCTGATCTGCCTTCATCATGTGCTTCGGTAAAAGTATGCTCATGGGCTTCAAAAAATTCTGAACAAGTAGGTGAGCAGATCTCCTCTTGAAATAACATTTCAAAACATGAGACATATGAGGAAGAATCTGAAATGGAATCCTGAATGCTCTGATCTTCTGTAGTTTGACAATATGGTGGGTCATCTTCAAATGATATGACAGCCGGATTATCATCTTTGTGAAGGAAAACATTATCTATTTGCTGATCTACAAGACAGTCATCTTTTTCAACAGAGGAAGAGGTTTTCCCAACACTTTCCTGACTATGTGTGCACTGCAAATCTGCTGTAGCTTGGGCTGTAACAAGACCTTTCAAGAGCTGATCTATCTCCTCTTCAGACAAAGGAGACAATGCCTTTTGTTTTCTTCTGCTTAAACAATAATTATCTTCATATGACAAGGCATTCAAACTATCATTTATTACCGAGTTATTGAAAGGAAATTCATCACTTACTTGCACAAAGATCTCACCTTGCTGTTCATGAACATCTGAATCCAAAACTCTGTCTATGATCTCAAGAGTAGAGCTCTCTTTGATGGGCTTCAGCACAAGATATTCCTGGTCATCATAATCTAAATGTTGGTCTGAAGTAGTTGTCCTAACATTATCACATTCTGCAATCTGGTCTTCTTCTATGGGCAGATCTGAAACAAGCTCTTCTCTTTCATCATCTTCCACTATATGACCATCTTCAGCCTGCTGATCTTGACAAGTATCCTCTAAGATTTTTGTGTGTTGCTGAAATGGATTCTCATACAGAGCCTCCATAATCTCAACGTCCATAAAATTATCATCTTCATAATATTTCTCAAGGCTTTCAATAAAACCATAAGCATGCTTGCAACAGTCTTGAACTAAATTTAATGATGGATAAGAGTCCTTATATCTTTCAATGAACAAGGCATGAAAATCCTTTAAACAGTAAATACAAGCAGGCGGCAAACTTTCATACCATGATTGGGCTTTACCTTCCAGAGTGGCCAGGAATATCTTCATCAAGCAATCTTCAGGAAAATCCACTTTCAACTTGCGAATATGCATATGAAATCTAACTAGATGAAGAGTAGCATCCTTCTTACCATCATCATTAAATATAGGCAAATTCCTTGACCAATCTACCTTCAGAATTTTATTTGGAAAACCAGGGATGTGATCTCGGCTCAAGGGAGCATATCTTCTTGCAATCCGATCCATCTTGAAAATCTCAAAGCTACTGATCTCTCTACAGTGAAGTCACCATGAAGCATTGATCTCTGGAGTTTTCAGTGAAGGAGTCGCCAGTGAATGATTTCAGCCTTGTCAGTGTCTGATCGTTGTCCACTATCAACAACCAGATCTGAACTTGATACATGTACTGGGGTAGAATGCAAATGAAGTGCTATATTCACAAGCTCACGGAGATGGCTGAAGCAGCGTTTATCTACTAACGCTGATGTAAAACAAGAGCGTTTTCGAAGGCTACCTGGCATAACTTCAGGCTCCGTCTAAGACTTATGAAACAAACACATCAATCCACAGACAAGTTTGTTCTCCCCAGTATGGTCGCCAGTATGTTAACGCTTGAAATTTCACCTCAGGCTGAGAAAGGTAAACCTCAAGGCTACATCAAACCATTTAGCCTCGTAGCTAGCCCTACGGGGCAGGAGAAGGCTCTCTCCGGTCAATCTCGGCAGATCTTCAATGGGATGAGATGACCAACAAGGTAACACTGATATTAGGCTAGTAAACTGATTAAAAGGTTGATTTGGGGTTTTTTGGGTTTTTGGTGGCAAATCGAGGGGATGGCAATTTTGGGTGCGGGGATTGGACACAGTTTCTGCAGGGGGTTCTTTGGGGCGAGGTAGGAGACAGTATTGATGCCTTTGATTGAGATGGATGATCAGGAATGACAGGTGAGGAGCCAAGGAGAGCAAACAATAACTTTGAATTCCCCTTAGACAGTAGAAAACATTGAAATTAAACAAATTTAAAAGCAGAGCATGGCAAGCATGAATTCTTACTTTAACACTTCATTTGTTTAATATGCAGAAGGAAAGAAAGGAGATGAATCACATAACACACTTACAGGTACATAGAGAAACACACCATCAATACATGTAACCACAAGAATCCCAAAAAAGACTGCAAAACCCTGGTCTTCCTTAGCCAAAAATTGCAGAGATACAGTGAATAATACAATGATAGCTTATCTCTCAAGAGTCCAACCTTCCAACCCCTGAAAATGACTAAGAAAATACATAATATAGGCAAGCTAACACCTTTCCTTGCCTCTAGGGGTCGAGCTCATCCTTCTAGGAGTTGTTTCAACCAATTCTAAACTGAGCACTAAAATCTAGGCAGTCAAAACAACTTGCCTCTATAAGCTAGGAAACCAATTCATTCATTTAATTTTCACCTTTTTCATGAATGAATCTTCTAGAAGAGGTACATAAGAGTAAAAGTGTCAATAAAGTACATTAATTACATCAAAGAGGATAATAATCCACCCCAAAAAGTCAAACAGGGTCAAACTGCGTTTTTCTGAGCTGTACACTGAAATCTGGAGAAGTTTGCCTGACGGGTCACGCGTCGTTGGGACCACATTTGGGGCACTTCCAGGTGTCCAAATTGAGCAAGAGTAGGCTTGTTGGAAAGGTCTGTGAGTCTACTTTCCAACCCAACTGGAATTTCTGAATTTGGAGGTCATTTGCCCCTCCAAAATTGCAATCTCCCAAGACTGCTTTCTGCAACTCAAAAATGTGGTAGAAAGTCATTTTTTGCTTGTTTTTTGACTTTCTGGAGGCCCAAAACTTCATAAAATCTCAAGTCCATTGATGAGCATATGTAACTTCTCATGAAAAATCTGTAAATGCTGAGTTTTTGCAAAATGGAGTTGCCAGGATGAAGGGTCGCGCGGGGGGTGAGACCCGTTAATGGGGAAAAACCTGTAAATTGCCTGAAAAACCAAAATTTACCCAAAATGCTCAAAATTTCTTGGGATTTGTGCTATGGCTAGGCTATTTAGTGCCATGCTCAGTCAAAGAGGCTTTGGCCAAAATTTGGAGTGGATCGGGCCTTTTCCGTCGTTTTAGTGCCTTGGCCAACCTCCTTGGATCCGACGATTGTAATTTTGACATTTCTCTAAAACCATGACACCTGTGCAAAAAGTGAAGGAGGTTTTTCTTCTTTGGCATATTATGGACAAAAACCTCTCTCAGGTTTCCAAAATTCATCTTTTATTGCTCTGGAACATCATTTGAGTGTGACTTGTCCCGATGTGTGAAACAAGGAATTTTGTCGAAATGGAGCGAAATGAAGGGGATAGGGGGCTTCTAAATTCTTGAGGAAATTTAGGGGAGTAGGGAGGGATGTTAGGAAGTAGGGGAAAGTGGAATCTCAGAGATTGAGTGAGGGGAAGGGGTCCAAAAGGGAAAAACACAGGCCCAACCTAGAAAATTGCCAGGTTGTAGCTAGAAACTAGGGTTTGTGCAAAAATGAGGATTTTGGGGGATCTCAGTGATGGGAAGCATTTGGTAAGGTATTTTAAGGGTAGGGGAAGGTGTATGAACATCAGGATACAAGTTTTGCTAATGATTTGACCATCCAAGAGAAATTGGCTTTCAAAACCCTAGGAGAGGGAAATGACCTTATCTAGGTGCAACTGAAGCATGAACAAGGTGTAAAATGACTCATTAGACACTGAGATGATAATGAAAACCCTATGAATGACGATAGAATCAGCTGAATAGTGACATAGACTGACATTTGGACAACTTTAGAAGGAGTGAAAGCAAACCCTAGACCTAATGCTTAGTGACCAAATTTTGCTTGAAAACTCTTTGAAATGACAAAATTTGACTTTGACACTCTAAAATCACTTTGTAAGAGCATATTTGATCACTGGAGGAACGCTGGAAAGACTGAAACTAACATAATGTACTTGTCAAAATAAAGAGAAAATAATTTTATTATTAATTTAATTTGACTTATTAAAGCATAGGTTTCATGCTTGGGTCAAATGTATAGGTCAAGCCTCCATTGTAGGCTTTAGGTTATTTTCAAAATAAATTGTGAAGACTCCTCCATCCATCGAAGTCTCCTTATTGTTGAAAGGATCTCCATCAAGATGAGTTCCATAAGAAGATCAAATGCCGACATCTATATATATATATAGATATCAGCTCAATTATAATGACACAAATATTCACATTATCATGTTGGCTTATTTTCACATGGCAACAACTATAAATACCATCCTAAGTAATTCGTATAACACATTACAGAACTCATATTTCTATGAGATATTTTTCGGTGAACACAAACTTTTGGATAAGGGTTTTAGAGAAGACATTTCGGTGATAACAGTTTGGAAGAGGGAAAACATTTCAATTATGTAGGTTCGGATTTCAAAGAAGCCTTCTTTCGGTTATTATACAGAATTTCGGATGTTGTTTCAAAAACACATAATTTGGGTAATGAGTTTGAATATCACAGTTTCATGAATTCAGTTATGTGCTACTTCTATAGAAGAGATTTTGTTGTATTTATAGAGATAAAATCACATTGGTATTGGGTGCTATCATAGTGACACTACCTTGGAGCTCTCACATATTCTCGAGTGCCATTACAATGACTTAAATTCAGTGCTATTACAATGATGCTCTCTTAGTATCTCAAGAGAATGATGCTATTACAGTGATGCTCTCTTAGTGTATCAGGAGAATGATGCTATCACAGTAGATAAATGAGCTCGGATTGTTTACGAAGGTGATCTCTTCAAAGGAAAAGTGTGAAGAGGATTTACTACTACATGAAGCCATGAAACTGATGCATGACAAGGATGATGGATGGAGGATGTCTTGGTCCAGTTTGTAAGGGTCTTGGTCGTCTCATCTTAAATCTATTGAAGGAAGATTTTGTGATTGGGTTTTCCCCTTGAGGGGGGTTTTTCCCTGGCAGCGTGCCTATATCTTGTGTTCTCTTTTATTTGTTGCTTGGCATTAATATTGATGATAAGAAAAAGTGATTAAGATAATGAATACTAATAAAAAAAATATCACAATTTAATGTCATTAAGAGGAAAATCACTTAACTGCCATCTATATCGATTTTCCAACATGGAATTAGAGCTATGGTCAAAGGTTAAAAGGCAGTTTGAATAACACTCATCCATCTTTGAAGCAATCTTAGTGAGAAGTTCTATTTGCATTGAAGATCAAGGTCCAAGGACATTTCTGAGATAAATATTCTTAGGTATATTGAAAGGATGGAAAGTAGATTGCAATAAGCCAATTCATTCACACCTTGAGGAAAAAGACAAATCAAGTAACAAGGTTTTACTTCAAACATATCTCAGAAGAAAGAATCTCGGGTCAATCTAAGAATTTTCAGGATAGTTCAATGCCATTATAGTCTCAAAGACTATCACAGGTATCAATATAATTATAGTGGTAAAGAATATCAATATGCTTGCAGTAATAAAATTATGGAATCTCGGTGGAACTATTGAAGTGGGATATCAATACAGTAATGAGATCTCAACACTATCTCTATGAATTAATTCTTGGTACAAAGTCTAGTTACAATGAAGAAGGCTTCAGTCTTAACAGTGAGTATCTTTTGATAAGAAGGTTTCGATAACACAAGTCTGATGCCTCCAACACGAAAACGGATTTAATTTCTTCCACTAAGGTTCGATGTCACGACAATGTGAAGGATTGAATACAGTCAAGGAAATCTGAAGTCTGTCCTATAAAGAACACATGGTACCAAATTAAGTAAATCAAGTAAGTACTTTGTACTCAACAAGATACACTTGCAATAAATCTAATAAAATCAAAGGTATGTAATTCACAAAGATCTTGGCCTGGTACAAAGAAAACACTTCAAGGAATCCTTACCATATTTGTCAAGAATCATCTCCACCTCCAGATATGTCTATATATCTTATAAAATTCTCTTTATCTTATTTTTGAAGTTTGCATTATATTACTAACATTGTAATGTCTAGCTATATTGAATAATAATGATTCTTGTTCCGGGTGATTCATCATCTAATAAATATACCCACCAAACTCATATTCTTAACTGATTATGTAGAACCCTAGACAGGTTCTGGACAACCCTAACTGAAGGGTATGCTAATGTGAATGTTTGGAACCCTAAGTTGCTTAGGGATATTGTGAAATTTTATTTGAAGTTTTTTTAATGATGTCATGTTTGGGATTTTGTTATGATCAAGAAAATCTAAAGGTTGAATTATAAGGTCTAAAATCATAAACCTTTGAAGTTTTGAGGTAATGTTGGGTTTTCCATGTTTCTACATTAAAACCCTAGCTCATTGGGGTTTGGTAGAATGTGTGATCAAGACCCTTACTTTGTCTTAAAAATGATTTCCTTGGTATGTGTGTGTATTTCTAATCAAACCCTAAGTCTAATCCTATTGTGTATCGAACTTTTCATGATCATTGTGAAGTTGGGTTCGACTAACACATGATATTAAATTCCTTTGCATGATGATGAAACCCTAGGTTCATATATATGTTTCCTTTTGGTTGACACCCTAGCTTGGTCTAGGTATTTATATGTCTAATCTATTAATGTTGTCGAACCTATGATATTCTTATGCATGGTAATGAATTCCTAAATACATGGGATGACCTAGTTATTGATGGTCATAAGTCTTAATATTTAATATAAGTCCTTGTCTGAGATTCTAGGATGATGATATTTGGAAAGCTAGGGTTTTGCAGCTAAACCCTAGTAGGAAGTAATTTCTCTAGTATGTGTGATATAACGATCTGAGATCTATTTATATAATGATTGTTGAGTTTGTGAAAAAGGAAATTCTACGGTTTTGAAGTTGAAATTTAGTAGAAGTAAAATCTGTGATATATATGATGATTTGATATTTGTGTAAGATTATTAAAATATGATTTTTGGTTGGGATTGATGGTTGATTGAAAATCTAGGGTTTTCAACTAACTCTAGTGGAAGTTGGTAAGGCTAATGACCAAGATTCAATTGAATCTAATTGATTCTTTTGTACGAAATCTAGGATTTGTATGAAACCCTAGTGAGAAGTCTAACATATGAATTTTGAAAGGTTGTTGTATGTTTTATATTTGTCTAAATTGTTTCTAGGGTTTGGTATATGTTGTAGTAAGGTATGTCATACCTTTGGAAGTAACATTGAAACCCTAGATGGAATGAAATTTGCAATGAACTAGTCTAGGGTTTATGGCAAAGTCCCTAGCGAGATATTGAAGAGTATATGTCTCTTGTTTTCCATTAATTCTGGGTATCTTATATGTATAAAGTTGAAATGCTTCCGAGTTTTTAATATGGTTAAATTCATGCTTCTATAGATTTGGTTGTACTTGCTATCTAAGTTGTGCAGGTACATAATCTTCAATTTGGTGAAGATGTTCGATATGACAAGCACAATGAGGATAATAATAACTCTGATGAAATGGCTGGAAGCCATGAAAGATTCTCCGATGACAAAAAGAAGAAGTTGATCTCTCGGTGGAAGCCTGCATAGAAGAAATCTCCCTAAGATTAAGAGGGAATCTAGATGAAGAGATGCTTTCTGGTTGAGAGGGAGGGCGTAGCTTGGTGTTAATTGAAAAATGAATTTCGTAGGATATGTTGATGTAAAAAAGTAGGAAAGTATATGATTGATGAATCTTATATCAAAGATTTGGTTGATAATCCTACTGAGTTGAGGAGAAACATCTAGAATGACCCCGGAGGAGTGTATTTGACAATGTACATGTGAAAGTAAATTATTGATTGGGGTTGTGTTTGTATAGGTGAATCTCCTTAAGGTTTTGATGGCATTTTGGTTACCAATCAGTTTGATTAGTTGAGATTGGTCATTCTTGATCTTTTGGATTAAGGTGTGTTGAGGCTTTGTGAGTGAAGCATTGCCTGGGAGGACATATGGTCGACACTTTGTGTTGATGTCTAGGTCCCAAAGTTGGAAAGATGGTGTTGGTCATTGAAATCTAACACACACCTGGATTTATGGGTTGATGATTAGCGAGTAAGCCTGAAGGCACCTAAAGGGGATGAAAGCTTGATTCCATCTTATTCCCACTTGGATATATTTCCTTGGTCAGGAATCTAGTCTGTGGCATTGTGGTTCCTAAATTGTTGAGAGACTAATGGATACATTTCCCATGTTAGGAATCTATTCCTTGGCATTGCGGTGCCTAAAGTTCTTCATTGTTCATATAGTATGATATCTTCCATTGTACTTGTATATAATAAATACCTCCCTAGTTAAGAGGGAGTGTTGGAAAATGTAGCTAGGTTCGATCTTCCTTTAATGTATTTGAGTCATCATGTAATGTACTTGTCAAAAGAAAGAGAAAATAATTTTATTATTAATTTAATTTGACCTATTAAATCATGGGTTTCATGATTGGGTCAAATGTGTAGGTCAAGCCTCCATTGTAGGCTTTAGGTTATTGTAAAAATAAATTGTGAAGACTCCTCCATCCATTGAAGTCTCCTTGTTGTTGAAAGGATCTCCATCAAGAAAAATTCCCTAAGAAGATCACATGTTGACCTACACACACACACACACACACACACACACACATATATATATGCACGTCGACTCAATTATAATGACACAACTATTCACATTCTCATGTTGGCTTATTTTCACATGGAAACAACTGTAAATACCAGCCTAAGTACTTCACATAACACACTACATAACTCACATTTCTCTGAGATATTTTTTGGTGAACATAGACTTTCGGATAAGGATTTTAGAGCAGACATTTCGGTGATAACAGTTTGGAAGAGGGCATACACTTCAGTGATGCAGGTTTGGATTTCAAAGAAGCCTTGTTTCAGTGATTACACAGAAGTTTGGACGTTGTTCCAGAGAAACATAATTTGGGTAATGAGTTCGGATATCATAGTTTGATGACTCCAGGTCGATGCTACTTTTGTAGAAGAGGCGCTGTTGTCTTTAAAAAGATAAACTCGCATTGTTATTGGGTGATATCACAGTGACACTAACTCAGAGCTCTCACATCCTCTCAAGTGCTATTACAGTAACTTAAATTTAGTGCTATTACTGTGATTATCTCTCAGTATTTGGGAGAATGATTTTATCAAAGTAGATAAGGGAGCTTGGATTGTTTACAGAGGTGATCTCTTCAAAGGACAAGTGTGAAGAGGATTGACTGCTACAGGAAGCCATGGAACTGATGCATGACAAGGTTGATGGATGGAGGATGTCTTGGTCCAGTTTGTAAGGGTCTTGGTCGTCTCATATTGAATCTATTGAAGGAAGATTTTATGACTAGGTTTTCCCCTGGAGGGGGTTTTTTCCCTGGCAGCATGCTTATATCTTGTGTTCTTTTTTATTTGTTGCTTGGCATTAATCTTGATGATAAGAAAATATAATTAAGATAACAAATACTAATTATGAAAATATCACAAGTTAATTTCATTAAGAGGAAAATCACTTAACAACCATCTATATTGGTTTTCCACATTGCCATACTTCCAAACCGATGAAATAATGCATGGGTCTCATGTACTTCATCTTGAACTCTCTTGCAAGGTCCTCCTTGCAAGATCTAATAAGCTTCTCATCACTATTAAGGATCAAGTCATCGACATATAAAACAATAATCAATAATTTACCTTCTACCACAATGTGATAAAGGTTTGCATCTGCTTCACTTTTGGTGAAGCCCAAACCAGTGAGGTAGTTTTTGATCCTGGTATACTAAGCACAGGGTGCTTGCTTGATTCCACGCAATGCTCACTTGAGTCTGCACACATGTGACACTCTATAAAAGGTCTCAAACCCCTCTAGTTGCTCAATATACACCTCCTCTTCAATAACTCCATCAAGGAATGTTATATTCACATCCATCTGGTGGATCTTCCACCCCATCTGTGCTGACAGAGCTAGAATTGACCTGATGGATGAGTACCTTGCTACTAGAGAAAATGTCTCCTCATAGTCAATTCCATCCACCTAAGAGAACCCCTTGGCCACAAATTTGGCCTTGTGTTTCTCTATGCTCTCGTCTATTGCATGCTTTACCTTGTAAATCCATCTCGAACCAACCATTGATTTGTCTGTTGGTCTTGGGACCACTTCCCAAACATTGTTTCTGACAATGGAATAATATTCCTTTACCATAGCATCAACCCATACTGGTTTTTGCATTGCTTCCTCGAATGAGGATGATTCTGTATCAACTAGCTCACTCATTAGATCCATGTACCTAGTGTACCGATCCGGTGACCTCCTCTGCCTGCATTGTGATGTGGGTGCTCCCACATTATCTCTAGCATCGTGCAATAATTTGTTAGCTTTCTACTTCATTCCTTCTGTAGATGTCTCTTCTTGAGTGGATGTCTCCACTCTCTCCTCCTTTGCTTGTGGCTGCTCCACAACTTCCTGAGGTTCTTACTTTGGAGCCAAAATCTCATGATCAAGATACAACTGAAGCTCCCTCTCAAGAGAACACCTCATTGCCTTCTCCTCATCAAACTTCAAATCCCATCTAACCATTGTCATCCTGAGGGATGGAAAGTACACCCAATAGTTTTGAGGTGTATTAGTGAGTGTACCCCACAAACATGCCGAACTATGTTGTCAGCTCTAGCTTTTTCCTTGATTCCTTGGAAACATGACAATAAATTCATGATCCAAAGATCCTAAAGTGTGACACATCTGGTTTCTTCCCTGAAAAAACTTCCTCTGGTGTACTCATGCCAAGAATCTCGTGAGGACTCCTGTTAAATAGACCGTTGTGTTGCATCCTTCAGCCCACAAGTGTAGAGGTAGGCTTTGGTCATGCAACATAGCCCGTGTTACTCCCACAATACTTTTGTTCTTCCTCTTAGCCACCCAATTTTGTTGTGGTTTATGAGGTGTTTTCAACTCCTGTCGAATTCCTTGCTTTGCAAAAACGTTTTTAAACTCATTCGACACGTACTCACCACCGTTATTGCTCTTAAGAGCCTTCACTTTCCTACCAATCTCTTTCTCAACAAATGCTTTGAAATCAAAAAATTTGGAGAATGTCTAATCTTTCTTCTACATGTAGTAGATCCATCACTTCTATGATAAATCATCCACAAATATGACATAATACATGTGCTTGGCATTGGAGGATGTTGAAAAAGGTCCACATACATCAGAGTGGATCTTTTCAAGGATTGCATGCACCCTATTGTCCCAATCATTGAAGTTTGGTTTTGTATACTTCCCTAATGTACTCCCTTTGCATGTATCTCGTTGCTTTAGCACTCCATTTGGAAGGTCTGTAGAAATCTGTTGCATGATCTTCAAAGTGCCATGATGCAAATGGTCAAGTCTTCTATGCCATAATTCACCGACATATCGGCTCTGCACCTTCTCTGATTTTGTGCTCAATATTTCATAGTCTTTTACACCTAATTTGTAGAGTTTCTTCACTCAAACCCAAATCTTCTTCACTTTTCCCATGACATTGTGTCCCAAGAAAGAATTTCTTTTTTGAATATCACATCATAGCCATGGTCTTACAACACTGCGACAAAAACTAGATTCTTCTTTAGACCCGGTACATACATCACATCCTTGAGCTTGAGAGGGGAGTCAAACTCCCTTTGAAAATTAACTGTACTAATGTCGGTCATGCTATACCTTCCATCATCTCCCATCTCGATGTACGTCTGGGGATCCTTCTCCTCTAAGTCACTGAAAATTCTTTGTTGCACGTCATGTAGAATGAGGCACCGTTGTCGAGATACCACACACTACCCATCACTGTTCTTTCCATGCATGCAATGAGGGTAAAATCAAGTTCAAACTGTGAATTCAAGGCTTCACCCATTGCTCCTCTTGTGGTCTTCTTTCCTTATTTCTTGTGTGGAAATTTTGTGGCATAGTGTCCCAGTTCATGACAGTGAAAGCACTTGATTTTGGAAAAGTCTTTCTTCTTGCCCCCTTAACCTGATTCTACTTTGGATTGGGATTTCTTCCCTTTCCCTTTCTTTTTCTTTCTAACCAAGGCATAGTTCTCCTCATCATCACCCTTGTATGAGGTTTCGTCTTTAGTTTTTCGCCTTATCTCCTCTTGTACCAAATCAGACCAAAGGCATTCCCAATTTGGTAGCTTCTCCCTCCCATTTACCGAATCCTGGTAGTTGTGCCAACTCTTGGGAAGTCCTAGAAGTGTTAGGCTTACTAGATCATCCTTTGCTACAATAACACTAACTTGACCAAGTTCATCACAACATTGTGTGAACTTGTTGAGGTACTGTGGAATTGTGTCGCCCTTCTGCATCTTGATATTCTGAAGCTTGTCCTTCAGTGCCAACTTCCTGTGGTCACTACTATTCTGGAACAAATCTATCAAGGCCTACCACATTGCATATGGAGTCTCTTTCCCATGGATATTCGAGACAATATGGTCTCGAACTCCCTCCAATATGATCCTCCTCACCTTTGCTACACACTTTTTCCATTTTTCTAGATCTTGAGAGTTAGACGTTTGAGGCTTCAAGATATCATTATCTACGAATTCCTTCAGCCAATCTTCCAACATTGCCTCCAAGCAACATAATTCAAGCTACCTTTAAGGACATACTCGAGTCTCAGTCCATAGAAAGCCATCTTGTTAGCCCTAAAGAATTGATCTTGCAAATTCGATCCACTTGAAAAGACAACTTCGAATTCTCTTCTCTACTGTGAGTCCTGCGCTAATACCATGTAGAAATTTAATGTGTAGATTCAAAACTACTTATGAAATTTATTAGATCACAAAACTTGAAGCTACTCTACTCATATGCAGAAAGAAAATCACTATCGATAACACAAATCATTAACATGCATCAAGATTCAACACACATACACAGAGATTTATCTAGGGGAGAGAAACTACTCAAAACCCCCTACTATATGTATTGCATTAATCAAACAATAGAGAAGAAATGCAATGCTTGCTCACGCCTGAGCAACCTTTGCACTAGTATAATATATCTCACTACCTCGCACATTGACTCAAGCCAATATTTAGCCAATTTCTCGGCCTTCCAAGCTACTATTTCCTTGTGCTATTTGATGAGGAATTAGCCCTCTATTAATTAGGGAAATTACTCATTGAGAATTGCACAATTTATTTAGGGCCTTCTTTGACTGCATGCACCACTTGTACAACTTAGAATATTCTACAATTGATAGTAAACTACCCTGAACTCCAATCTCAACTAGGTAACTCAAATTATATACTTTCATGAGTTAATTTAAATTGATTGATCAGTTTAATTGGATAATCGCTCAGTGTGAAACAAGTTACACACCCTTGACTGAAGCTCCACTAGTTCTACTAATAGTGAGAACTAGTTACACTAACAATAAATCAAATTAACTGAAATAGATTGCTACAAATTAGCAATCAATCATGTAGAACTAAACTCAAGTGTCTCCAACTCAAATTTACTAATTTAATTGAGTGATAAAAGCCATGTCACCTCAGTTAATTACCTCCAATTATTCCATTGAAATTGAAATTCGAATTTCTCGTAATTTAATCAAGGAAAAATTAAATTAGGAATTTCTTGCTGCATTTTCAACATGGACTGAGTGCAATGGAAGTATTCTGCCTTCTCATCCAAAAAATCAAATACATACCCATATTAAAGAAACACCTCAAAGTTTTCTACCTGTCTACAGGACTCTTGGTTCACTTAGCATCAACATATCTCTACAATCATAGCACTATCTCAATCCATGACTAAATGTATCATGTAGGTATCTCAATACGAGCTTTGTGTCATTCCAATATGCATGACCAGGATTTATCTAGCTTAGGTTGCACACTGCAAAGAAAAGATCCATCTAGCTAATATCTCATTGTGGGATCTATCAAATATAAATCTAAACAAGCGCCTCTTAACGGCTTTAGTGTAATCCATCATGCCAAGTCCAGGGGACATGCTTGATTCCATATGGGAGCTTTCTTCAGTCTACAATCATGAGTCTCCTTCTCATGTTCCTCAAATCCCTAAGGTAGCTCCAAGTATGTTTCTTCCTTAGGTACATCACGGAGGAACTAAACTTCACATACATTAGATAATAGTGCATCTGGAAATGGGTGCTAGGATCTTATCATAGTATTTTATCATTGATGAATTTTTTATTATGGAATAATCTAACATAACTGCATCTTTACCATCGAGAATGGTTATTTCGTAAAGGACATATTTCTCTCATATACTTGTCTCATAGCATCTCATCTAACTGTTAAATCTAATATGACAATCTACTCCCTCTGAATAGGAAGCCTCTTTTGTCATAGTTATCAACCTCAGAGACTGCAATACTTATGAGGTCTGAGCTCTTGTCCATTTTCAAGTGCCACTTTAATTATGGGGTGGTTCTACATCCTCCACAATCTTGATATTTAGGATTGGTTCCTTTCATTCACATGAACCCAAACCAATATCAAGAACAATACTAGCAAATTAAATAAACATACTAAAAGTGTGTCCGATGATGAAGCAGGACTCTGCACAGTCCAATCTTCCAGTCAGGAGAATCCTCTACATTTTGTCATCATATGTTGCAAACTTAATGTAGAATACATTATTGTCTTTCTTCTCTAGATGTGAGAGTCGCTCCTTTATTCTATTGCAATAGCTCCGTCTTGGAGCTAACTCTTTAGGCATTAGTCTTCATCTTGATGGCGCTAAGGATGGATTTGCTCTTGATCACACCTTTGTTTTGTGGATAAATTCCTTCTACGATAATAGGAAGTTCAGGAAGGATCCATAAAGGTTAACTAGTTCTTTTGTTAAAATAAAAAAGGTTCTGAGTAACGGACACATGTTGATGGGAACCTAAAGCTTGTCAAGAAATTGAGGATAGAATGCTAACATAAGCGCCTTTGTCTATAATAGTGTGATATATGTTCTCATCACAAGAATTCACCTTGACTTGGAAAGGCATGTAAGAAGGGAGACAAGGCTTTGTTAATCAATTCCAATCAAAGGAAATGGCCACATTACTTGGAGGGGTTTCCATGAGAACAAGAGAAATGCCCCCCTTGTTCAGTGGGATTTGAAGTAACAAGAACCTGAGCGATACTTACTTCACTCTCTAAGGGGAGAGTACAATCGACTAAAGATGGAATCGAGTCAACCAATTTATCAACCAATGGTTGGTTGGAAAAGTACTCATGGGATTCATGCTTAGGGAGAGTGGGATTGACTAAATATGGAATTAGATATGAATCATTTCATCAACTAATGGAGGATTGGGGGAAAACTTACGGTAACTAGTTGGAAGTTGCTACTGAGAAAAGGTAAGGTTTCCAACCCTTTTGAAGCTTAATCCATATGAGGGAAAAGTTGAATTTGATGAATCCCTTCACATAACCTACAAGGAAACCTAAATTTACAATTTTTCTCGGGAACTTAGTATCACTGGTTGATGTTTTGTCACTGACATGATCTCAAGAGGCGGAAGACAAAAGTTGATGTGAGCAGATGGACCACACTTCTAATACTTGGGGAATACCAAGACAATCTCTAAGAAGGTGGTCACCCTTACAAATATTGCAAGGGAATTTAATTTTATGGGGCTTGTTGGAAGATTTCTTGACATTAGCTACATCCATAACAATGGTTGCTTGGTTGCCCCCTTACTTATTTCACTTCTTCTTTTGTAACAACCTCAGGTTAAAAGTTCATGTAATAAAGTTAATAAAGGCAAAATAAGACCAAGGTCACGAGACACATATTCCAAGCTGAATGTTGGGAAAAACATATTAGTGGGTGTTCATTTGGTTTATTATGGCTAAAGGAAATTGACAAAGGAAATGGAAAAGACTTTGAAAATGCAAGAGGCATTAATTGGCATTTTATTTATGAAAATAAAGGAAATTAAGAGAAAACTAAGGTGAAAGGTCACAGGTTGCATATGAGGAGGAAAATGAAGGAAAAATAATGGAAATGGAAGAAAATAGATGCCTCATTAATAAAAAGACTTCTAAGAATCAATTCACAACTTTTTTTAGTTTTGACTTAGATCTCTCTCTCTATTCTCTCTCTCATAATCTCATACACTTAGAGAATTCTTGGAGCACTCTAACATTAGAGGAAGGAAGGAAAAAGAAGGACAAGGAGGCAAAGGAAAGCAAAGATCAAACAAGGAAGAGTTGGATCAAGCAACTACAACGGGATTACTTGCAGATATTGAGTTGCATGCATGATTTCCTTGCTAGTTTTGACATGCATGGTACATGCATGTGTGTATTTGGTTCTCTTGTTGTCATTGGCATGGTTTTTCTAGGTGTGACCGTAGTTTTCAACATTGCCTTGCCATTTCCATATAGCCATGATGTGATGGGGTTATTTTACTTGGTTGAGCTGGATTTCCGAATGGTTTCGAAATTGAGTGAGGTGGTCTCAGGAAAATTCCCAAAGGCCTAGGAACACCTTGATTGGTAATGGTGGGATACACGGTAAACCCTGAGGGTGGAGAGGAGAAAATTCCTCATAGTTTAGATGGAGAGATCCAGAGGAATCCATGCTTGTTTAGGACCTAGTCATCCCTTGATCGGTATATGGTGGGATTGCGGTAAAGCCTTTAGTGAATGTTCTTTGTTTAGGCCTAGGAATCCCTTGACTAGTATATGACATGATACATGGTAAAGCTTGGTTGTATAGATGAATATTTTGGGCCTAGGAATACCTCTATTAGTAATGGCAAGATACACAGTAAAGCCTAAGAAGCCCTAGTTAGTTTTTTTGTGAGTCCCACATTCATGCTTGGAATATGGCATGGGGGTGATTAGCTGAAAGAAAGATTTGGTTCAGCCTAATCTACGGTTGGGTGGTATGTGGAAGTCCCTGACTTGGTTGGACTTTGCATATGTTAATAAAATCTCTTTTCCTATTGTATTTCATGAGTAAATGTGCTTGTAATTATGTGGCTTTGATGGTTGTTCTATCATTGTTATTCTATTGGTTATATTATCATTATAAGCATGGTTTTATGATAGACTTTGGTTATGGATCTTATTACGTTTTGTTTGGTAAATAAAATGTTAATGAATGTATGACCTAACAGATGATAATGTAGCTATTGTGAGATGGAACCAGACATTATTGACGAATCTTAGATACGTATGAGATCCCTATGTTTAGATGTGTTTATATGACCTATACATTACATGTTTATGATATGTTTGACTGATCTGGATTTATGCAGGAACACAAAAAAGTAAAGATATAAACATAAACACAGAGATGCAATATAAATAAAAACTCATTTCATTAAATATCAAAGAACTGAAATATGCTTACATACTTAATGGAAATAAACTAGGTCGAGCGATGGTAGCTTATCTCTGAGAAGAGATGTGGTAGCTACATGCCTCTGAACTATGTTACAATGAGGCTCGAAGGCATATTTATTATTTAGAAACGATGGAAAACCCTAAACATCCAAAAACCTAACCGTAGGAGATGAAGCACCAAAACTATGTGCCCTATTTGGGTAAATTGGTAAATCAACCTCCCGGGGTCGTAACTTTGGCATAAGATCTTTGTTTGATGCACACAATACCTCATTAGAAAGATCTATCCAAGGTCTACAAATTTTGAATGCAAACATATTCAAGGACTCATGTTTACCCATTAAAAAAAAAAAAAAAAAAACATCGTTGAGGGCCTCAAATGGCTCTAGAAGTTTAGGACCCAAAAACCTGCCAAAAATAGTAAAGTGGGCTACAATTAAGCAAATTGAAAAACTAAAAGAAATAGTGGTGGGGATACAAGTGGAATAGGTAGGTGGCCACCAATATCCACCTGGATCATTGAAAAAATTCTTGTCATGGTTAGGATGAGTCTATTCAGTTCCAGGTTCAAGTTTTACATTAGAGGCCTTGTATTCTTATTATTTATCATTTCTGAGAATTTCATCAAGTTATGGGCAGAGGAATAAGTCCTTGCCTTCAAAAAGTGGTTCAAATTTCAGCGTCACTAACACATAACTGCCTGAAATAGACTGCAGTCGCTTGGAGACCTTTCTATGTGAGTGAATAAGGCTTTTAGTCGCATGAAGGGCTTGTCATGGGAGTGAATGAGGGTTTAGTTTAGTGAAAAGCAAGTTAAATCAGGGGTTGGACACCTGGAGGGGTTGGTTAGCCCCTGAGGGGTCCTGTAGCTCCTAAGGAAGGTCAGTTTAGTTTTGGTTTTTCAATTCCACTTCCTTAACTGTACTTGGGTAATTGAATCCTTTCATAGTAACTCTTCGTGTTTTGAAGATAAATCCCCTTTGCGGATAGAGGTGACCTATCTAGCCCAATGAGTGGGTCTAGCAACAAATTGAACAAACTAATACAAACTTTCCTAGCTTATGTTTAAAAATGTAGAGAGAGAGAGAGAGAAACCTACCTCGCTCTAATGCTAATTGCTCAATCCTTTGACGATGACTTTGATCCCTTAGATTCTAGGCTCACTCCTTGCTTGTTCCTTACGTCTGAGTACCTATAAGAGAGATCAAAGGACAATACAAGATACAAGAGCATACATAGTATATATCAAACATAAACTACTTGATAGATCAAGGAGTCTCAAGCTAAACGCATAAGTATTTAGACACTTATGGAAAGTGAACATTAGATGTATATAATAATGAATAAAAAATGGAAGCATACAACCATTACCTTGATGTTGGAGGCCTCATTTTGGTGGATGTCCAAGTCCAAGCCAAGACTCTTCAAGCACTCATTCTCCAAGTTAGATGGACAACATTTAGGCATAATCTCAGCATAGGAATGGAGGAAACCAATGACCAACCATTTGGTAATGGAGGGGATTTGATTTATGGGAAGGGAGAAGGCGTTAGGGATCCAAAAAAGAGGGAGGGAGGTCCACATATCAAGGGGAAGGCCCTTAAAGGTATGGTCAAGAGCTCCAAATGGGAGAGATCGACCATATCTCTACCCAACAATATCCAACTCGTTGTTTCTCGAAGTTTCCATCATACGAAGCTTCTCCTCCATTTTGAGAAAACTTGCCAGAAGAGGTTCAGCATGGGATTTCATACCAAAATCTGTGCTGACGGCGCTAGGTCAAATAATTGCAGCCTACCATCAACATGAGCAAGCAGTGGAGCAAAGAGCACTGGTACTGAAATTTAGGGTTTTAGTCAACCTTCTCTAGAATTGACTCAGGGCATTTTTTCTTCCATTCTTCAGGGATGTTTTAGTATGTGTTTCATGATGAGTACACTTCACAATTTTCAACATTTTGGCACTTCGGGATGTGGAACAGGAAGTGAATAGGAGGTGTGACAAAATACTATGTAACAGATGCCCCCTAAAACATGAAGGCAGAACAGGGAGTGATGGGTGAAATGTTTTACTATTCAAGGCAAGGATTGGAAAAACACCGTTAAGAGACCTTGAAATCCAGCATATACATATACATATATGACATCTCTGATATAAACATACCTAATGATACATTAATAGGAATCTAATAATACATGAATCCACAGCATGGGCACAACATCTGAATAGAAGGGATCATGTGCATGGATCCACGGTATGGATGCAACCATCTGAATAGAAAGGATCATATATATGGACCCACAGTATGGTCACAACCATCCGTATAATCATGTGTACAATCATGAATAACTCACAACTCCATGCAACCTAGATTTTATCAGATGGAATCCAAGGTCTTGAAATCTGTCCTGATCCAATCAATGTATGAATTCTAACATGTGAATAGATGTGTCGAAGTCGAACATGATAGAAAACCACCTGATTACCGGTCAATGATGTAAATCGTTAACAGACACGAGAGAAACCACCAATAATGACAATGACTCTAAAGGTATAATCAGCACAATCCACGAGTGTGAATAATGAAGTTGAAGTCGAACACTCATAGAATCATTCAATCGAAGGCCAATGATGTAAACCAATCGTCGAATGTGAAGAACTTGACATTAAGGTATGCAAGCTCCAAGATACTGGAAGGGAGATTCTAGATCATCTTCCTGGATAATGAGCCAAAGTCGATAGGAAGTGATTCGTCGAAGGAGGGCCATAATGTATCCCACATCATCGACACAAAACAAAGGATATAGTAGAGTAGGTAAGTTTGATTCAGGACTATGGCAGAAATTCAGATAGTGTATAAGTGGTAAAAACTACAGATAGGACTTCTCTTGAACATATCAATGACATGACTCCAGAGTTTAGCATCATTTGACTCAATATGGGATCAAAGGTCATGACGAAACAATATAATCATATCATAGGCAAAATGGATTTCCCAAACCCGGGAAGGTAAGTGACTAAGTGAGGATATCCCAAACCTGACGCAAGAAACAAATAAATGTCATGTTCAAGAGTGACATGCTTCCTTTACACAAAACACAAGAGATGTTCGCTTTCATTTTCCCCTGCTATTTCTAGTGAGTACCCCATTATTTTTTATCGCAAACTTGAAGGGGATAGAATATGCTTGCCATATAAGTTCATCCTTTAGATGAATCCATCCTAGTAAGTTTAATGAGTCCTAGAAAGGAGAAACTTGCTCTCGTCATGGTGACAAGTCCAATGTCGTTTCAATTTTATGAGTCTGACGAAGGTAAAACTTGGCATATTTTTCATGTTTAGAGAGTTTTAAAAACAGGTGAAAAAGAAAACTCCAAAGGTCCCTTTTCGTAAATCATCTCTTGAACCCGAAAATGTAGAAAACAATATCAAAGAGAACCTCTTAGCCATGTTTGACTAAGGTATTCCATTTTTGTACAATAGTCTATCTCAATCTGAAAAAGGGTTAAACTTATATTGATTAGATGTCATTTCATTTACTTTAACAAGTTCGAAACAACAAGTACTCGACAATCTTTTCACATTTTGAGAGTCACAAAAGAGCTTACAGATGACTCCAGGGGGTCACTTTTTCATTTATTTTTTTAGTCTAAAAAAGTGATAAAATAAAACTCGTTGAATCTATCATAATTAATTACCCTCACCATGTTCCATGACCTGTCGTTGCACAAGTGAAACAAACATTACCAATTTCGTGGAAAATTATTAAAATATAAGTGAAATATGCCCTAATTTTGTAAAAATGTCATTTAAAAACTTATAGAAGCTCAAAAAAGTAAATCATTTTTACCATTTTACCATTTTTCAAATCAAAGAGAATGTTTACCTTGTTTTACCTCGATCTTCATGAAAGGAGTACGATCAATCTCGGACACCATTCGTCGAACCGTTCATTGCAGGTAAGAGATATGTCCCTTCCCTTCAATTTGGTTGTATTTTTATGAATTTTCATCCGTAAATTAGGTTGTAAGGAGGGTTTAGCAAAAATTCATGTCGAGGGCGATCAATGTGGGTTTTACCCATTGGACCCGTGTTGCTCACCCTATGGCCAACTGTGGCAGTGCGCTGGAAGTGCGGAAAAATACACAGACAGACGTGCTAGTGCAAAGTTGCGAAATTTTGGAAAACCCTCCATGTTTAATGAATTGTTTCTAGATTTTTTTCCATAGAAACTCATGAAATGTTGTTTTATGGATGTTCTACAGGTTAATCAACAAAACATGGCGATCAAATGGAAAGAAAGAGGACATGAAGTTGAAGACCATCAAGCAACCCAGGACCCAAATTGCATTGCTGCCCTTCAAGACTATGGGTTACTAAAATTCTTCCGGATTCCTGGGATTAGGAGCCATGTAGAGTTACTACAACATTTTATTAGTTGGTGAGATGTGGATCATGAATTGTTCATGATTGGGGACCAACAACTCAAGATAGATGTCACAAACATCTATTTCATTACTGGTTTTTCCAGAAAGGGACAACAAATTCAATTGTTTGATTCTCATACCGGAGAGGAGAGCACATATATGTTGATTGCGAGACATTGTCCAGGCACTCAAAAAACTTAGAGTGGGAAGATAGATATAAAGACCATCACTAATCTCGTGCTACGAACAATCCTTCATACTATGGCCCGAAGAGTTAGGGCTCGGGATTTGCATGAAGCAACAAAGTCTCATTTTCAGTACGCCATTGATTGTCTAAGTCCCACAGTTTCCAACTGGTATGAGGGATTGTTGTTCAATATGAAGAACCAACTCATGAAGTGCAAGTCAGGAAAGATGAATTAGGTCAGCTATGGATCCATCACGGTGATGTTCTTCTTGGAACATTTACCATTGTTTCGATATCAGTGGATAAAAGTGGATGCACCAGCGTCTAGAGATCCATAGTTGATGATGTGGGGTGAGTTGATGCCTCGTGAGGGAGGTGGTCATCGAATGCCATTTTCCCCAGCATTGGATGGTTGTGACAATAGTTAATCATGGTAGATTATTGGGCATACATTGGCACAAATTTCTGAGGAGATCCCGACCTTCCACTTGCATCGGGGGCACCATGGATTGATGCAGGTAAAGACCGGTTTTTAAAGTTTTGATTTTTTATGTGTACTGAGATTTGACGCTTGTGATTTTTGCAGATGTTGGACTAGAGAGACCTTCAAGGATTTCTCCGATAGCCTGGTGAGTGGCACAACAGATAGAGGATGCTCCCTATGAGGAGGGAGCAGACCTGATCGTTGAGGTGGAACACAACGTGGAAGTCCTGACAAGGGGCATTCCAGAATATGCATTGATTGATGAGGTTCCATTGCAATATTAGAGGCATACTGTAGGGGTACCTTCCAGATTGCGTTGGTTTCTTAACTGAGTCATTAGAGTTGTGTTGTGCTACCATGAGCACCATGTGGGTGGATAACCGCCTCTAGTCTTTATTTTTTGCACTTATGTAGGCTTGAGAAGCCATGTATCTCAGAACACAGTTTTTGACATTTTGATGTAATAAAATTTTTGAAAACAATTTCTCTCTCTCTCTCTCTCTCTCTCTCTCTCTCTCTCTATATATATATATATATATATATATATATATGTATATGTATACATGTTTTCCTGTTATGTTCACTATGTGATGGTTTTTGTTTTACATATGTCACATATGTCTATCTAATACATAAATAGCCAATGTTTCTGTTCATGTGTTCAAACGTCTTAGAATATGTTGATAAGTGATATAATGAAAGTATCATTCCTAAAGATGAACTTGCAAATACATTCTCAAAATTTGAGGGTTTCTAACTTAATATTGTCTATTAAGTTGTAGTACAATGAGTTGCGAATCAAGATTAACGACTAACTCTATAATTCCAAGAGAAATGGCTTCTGCCAAAAGCTCGATAACCACACTATATTTGGAAATGTTATTAGTAGTACGACCTAAACATATTCCTTGTAAATTCATTAACTCACCATTAGGGTCATAGATTTCCTGTGCGGTGAAAGATAAATTTCGTGTACTACGACAAGCTCCATCAAAAAAACCAACATGAAGATTCGATGACATTTGCAAACCAAGTAGAACACATGGTAAGTGGAGGAAAACACGTTTGCAAAAGAAAACAAACACACCAAAACCAAAATGCACACTAATGTACAAAGTATTTACACGAAATCACACATAATACTTCTTTAGGTAAAGCCCGTTCCGAGGCTTAGCCAAATGATTTCCTTCATAGTCAACCAACTCATAGGCACCTTTCTGTAAAACCCACTTAACAATGTAAGGCCCATTCCACATTGGTTCGAATTTCCTAGCTCCCTTTTTATCAGTGGCTTGATCATATAACAAGACCAAGTCACCTTCAGCAAAAACACGGGGAGTAACAATTTTATCGTATTGTGTTTTAACTCGTTTCATTTGAGCTTCAATTACTAACACAACAATATGGCGAGTTTCATCAAGACTTTCAAGGTAAATTAATCGTTCCTCCTCCGGTGAAGTGTCAGGGAGTAATTCGACAATTAGTTGTAATGAAGGAATCTCATGTTCAATCGGAAGGGTTGCCTCTAGACCATACACCTAGACCATACACCAACTGAAAGGGTGTGAATCCAATTGTTTTCTTAGTTGCAGTTCAGTATGCCCACAAAGATGAAAATAGAATAAGGTGAAAATTTTGTTTATGCATCCCAACAGTACATTGAAGCATTGTAACCAAGACTTTGTTGATTGCCTCAACTTGGAAGTTGGCATATGGATAGTAAGGAGTTGAGCGTCGTGATGCAAACCCAATTGAGAAGTAAGCTCTGTCATCATATAATTTCGAAAATGAGAGCCATGGTCAGTGATGATGGCTTGAGGGACACCAAATCGATCTATGACATTATTAAAAAGGAATTGATCCGCATCTTTACCCTCGAAATCATATGTGGGCATCGCCTTGATCCATTTAGTGAAATAGTTGACGGTGACGATGATATAACCATGCTTTCAAGCTGAGATAGGGTTACATGTCATGAAATCAATACCCCATTTGGAAAAGTGTCTGATGGTAACTGTTAACGCTCGAAATTTGCCCTAGGCTGAGGAAGGCAAAACTCAAGGCAACATCAAACCACGCTCAGCATCGTAGCTAGCCCTACGAGGAAAGGAGAGGGCTCTCTCCGGGTCAATCTCGGAAAAATATAATCAATGAGGCTCGAGATGACTGAAATTGTAACTAATCTTAGGCTAGGTATTAAGTGCAGAGGTTTAAAGGTGATTTTTTGGGGTTTTTGTTGAATCAAAGGGAAAGGCAATTTTGGGTGCGCGGATGAGACACAGTTTCTGCAAAGCTCTGATTGGAGCAAGGTAGGCAATTGTTTGATGCCTTAAAAGCTAATGATGTGAGTAGATCAGACAGATGAGGAGCTAAGGAGAGCAAGGAAACCTCAAGAATTCTCCTTAAACAGATGAAAACATAGGAGATCAAACAAACTTAAGGCAAAGCATTACAGATTATGAATTATACCTTAACACTTCATTTGTTCAATTGCAGAAGATGAGAGAAGGAAAATGATACACATAACAACTTACAAGTACTGAAAGAAGCACACCATCAAGAAATAAAGCCACATGAATTCCAAACAATGCTGCAAAACCCTGGTCTTTCCTTTGCCAAAATGCTGAAGTAAAATGTACAATAGAGTCTCAAAACCTTTTCCCCAAGAGTCCAACCATGAAAATGACTAAGAAAATACATAATATAGGCAATCCAACCCATTCCCTTGCCTCTAGGGGTCGATCTCATCATCCTAGGAGCTGTTTCAACCAATTCTAAACAAAGCACTACAATCTAGGCAGTGAAAACAACTTGCCTCTATAAGGTAGGAAACTGATTCATTCATTTAATTTTCACTTTTTAGTGAATGAATCTTCTAGAACAAGTAATAAAGTGCCAAAATTACATCATGTTTCATTAATTACATCAAGAGGAGTGAAAAAATCACATCACAAGTCAAAATTGGTCAAACTGGCTTCGTTTCCTGCGCTGAAGATGAAAATTGTGCCAAAAAAAACCCTGTGCGCCGCGTGCCTTTCCACCTATTTTTGGGGCACTTCCCGGAATCCAAATTGAGCTTAGGTTGGCTTTTTGGAAATCCCTAGATGTCTACTTTCCAACCCAAGTGGAATTTTCCAATTTGGTGTCCATTTTCCCCTTCAAAAGTGCATTCTCCCGGAAGTACTTCTTGCTGGTGCAAAAGGTGGCAGAAATGTGATTTTCATGGTGTTTTTGAGCCTTTTGGTCACCCAGAACTTGATGAAATTCTTTGGCCATAGCTTAGCATGTATATTTCATCATGAAAAATCCAACACTAAAAGCCATTTGTGATTTGGACCTCCCAATCTTATGGGTCGCGTGTGGCGCGCTACGCGTTGAGCCAAAAAACCTGTTTTTAGGACAAAATTTTCAAAAATGACAAAAATTTCTCCAAATTTGCTCAAATTCGGAGTAAAGACCCTCTATCATGTATTGTGCCCCGCCAATGAAGCCTCGGCCAAAATTTGGAGTGGATCGCGCTTTTTCCGCCGTTTTAGTGCCTTGCTCAATCGCCTCTTAAGGATCTTCATTTTTGCTTTGCAAAAATGCATGCGAGCCCAATAGTGAGTTTTTATATGATGAAGCATGTCCTTGTCTCTGTTTTCCTTCGCCAACAATTTCTCCAAATGAGTGTTCACCCGAATGAGCATAGACTCTCGATCAATCGGTGTCAAATCACCGGGTCTCTTTCGGGCCAATTCTCGGTCTTCCCGGATTTTCCGTAGCTCATAAAATGTATGTTAATCTTCCAGATGTTTGTTGCGCTGCTCCAAATAGTTGATCGTCCACTTAGCCATCTACAATTTCTTTTGCAGCAAGTCATTTTCAGCCCTTTGCTGTCGGATGATCTCTTTTAGCTCCGAGCTAGGAGTGCTCGCATCAAGATCAATGATATCCGTGTCCTGACCTCCTGAAGGACCCTCATCAAACATGGGCCTCTTGCCCCTATCCTGGATCTGTACCTGTGTTGAAGAAGAAGGCGAGACCCTTTCCACATGATGTGGAGATAATACTCGTTGTGCTGATGAAGTCAACGAGACCCCTTCCACCCCGGGTGGAGATAGTACTCGTCATGTAGATGCAAATAAGGCCCTGTGGCCTCGCTGGTATGTCACATATGGAGGAGCACTTATATGGTCAGTCTCGGGAATGCCTGGCTAGTGTGAAGGCGCTCCCTCATCATGAACTATCTCGGGAGGCGGCTGTAGCGCTGCGAAGTAATCACGGGAGATGAAATCCTCCCAAGTAATGCCTTGCTGTGCCAACTGACGCATCACTATGATTTTGATCAACGCATAATGATATATGCTCTTATGCTAATGTGCTGGGCTCTTCCTTTGTACTAAAGGCACCATCCTCTCTATGTTGCGACACATGAAAAACGAAATTTTCATCATACGTACCCTCGTGAAATGCATCAACAAACGGACATGGTACGCATAGAGACGCGAGAATCTGCCCTCGCAACTGAAATATCGAATGATGAGTTTCATCAATGGTGCATACTCATCCCTCAGGAATCTGAAAGGAAAAACTGCGCTCAAGTGTCTCATATACCCGGGTTTGATATATGGCTCATAGTAGAATCTGTCTAACAGATGGCGTTTACTCCATTCCTCCCCTAAACTCTCTAGCGACAAACAAGACAAAATGGAGTGATCTTTCTCTAAATATACCTTTTAAAACATGAAAACTACAAGTGTTTAGGCTTACCTTATTCCAAAACGCTGTTGTTGTAGTCCGTCCTTGCCGATCCAGATGAGCTCCTCCTTCAAGTCAATTCCTGCAACCACAAACAATCAAACAATTACCAAGCACTTGCATTTCATATAATAAAACATATATTCAACATGCAGACCAAGGAACACATGAAATAACTCATTAACACAAGCTATTGAGAAAAATAAACCAGTTTGTATTAATAACGAAACAAAGAAACTCTTACAACCTGGCCTTGGTGTTGTGCAAGTTCCTCCCAGGGTCCATCAAGGGTTTTCCTCTACTTTGACAAAGCTCACCCACTTCCAAGTAGAATCAAGCAAAGACAATCTCTCCTCACAAGGTTCTAAATGGGAGTCCTAATTCCTGCAGCATTTACCCAAAGAAAATGTATAGCTCCAACCTCTCCTCCCTCTGGCTCAATGTCTTTATTTATAGTGCTGTAAAGAGGTTATTCAGGTCCACCATCAATGGGATAATCCCCCTCTTTGGGTGGGATAGCTCCCTTATTGATGGGATAAGTTCCTCCTTAATAGGGATACATGAACCAACTGGAGGCGCATCCATTTCATCAAACCGACCTCTAGAAAGTTCTAGAAGTAACCACAAGTAACTTTTTTAAGATGAAACTCGCGCATTTTGCCTTTTACAGAAGGACGCACCTGTCCCTCAACATACAGAGCGTCCATGGATGCAACTTTTGTGAACATTGTGAGCGTCCCCGCAGGTAAGGCTAGAGAGAACCTGCGACCCCAGAGATAAACACATTTTTTACAAGACTTTCTCTCTTCTTTGAGTTTGAGATGGATAGCAGAGGCATAAGACTTTCCTAAGAGGGTAGCATGACTGTTGATTTGAGCCATACTAACTGTAAGTAGTCATGGTGACATTTTTTAGTGTAACAGATTGCCCCCTAAAGTGCGAAGCCTGGAATAAATTAGGGTTTTGTAATTCTAGGAAGGGTGAAGCGCTTTATCATTTCAAGGATTGTCTTGTGGATGACCTGGTTGGAACCTGCAATTTTCAACACAAAATACATGTATAAGATTATATCATCACTGAGGTAGGCATTCCCATACTCAGATTCAAAACTTTAACTAATGGACTAACTATTCTGATACAGGAATGATCTTGCAGTACATCATTTTTTATAGACTTTTGTAGACACAGTATGGACGCAGCCATCTGTTTATGATTAGTCTACATAGATAATGAATACAAAACTCCTCGCAGCCTGGATGGTAGAAACTAGATCCAGGGTCTTCACTTCTACTTCCCGAATTGGTACGATTCTAGCCATGTGATTAAATGATTTGATGTCGAACATGTTAGAAACCACTTGATTACCAGTCGATGATGTAAACTGTTAACAAGCGTGAGAGAGACCACCAGTAATGTCAATGGTTCTCAAAGTACCAAGCACAACCCGTGAAATGTGAATAGATGTTTTGATGTCGAACACTTCACGGAATCCTTTGATCGAAAGTCAATGATGTAAACTGACGTCAAAGGCGAGAAACCTGCCATTGATGCATGCAGACTTCAAGGTACTGTCGATTCCTAAGTCATCTTTCTAGATAATGTGTCGATGTCGATAGAAAGCGACCCGTTGCAGGCAAGCCTGCAACACGAAATCATTGTTCAAGTTGAAGAAATGTTGCTGTAAGGACTGACTCAGGGATGGTCAAATGGATGACAAGTATTTTGCAGATGAAAGTTTTGCTTGCAGACCTCTTGAACACATAACGACACGACAGATGGCTTGGTGACGAATAACTCAAAGTTAATCCCCGGAACCCGGTTAAAGACTTTCAAAGTGGTTTGGTCAACTGTGAGGTAAAAGATTTCCCAACCCAGGTGAATGAAAAGTGTCGTGTTCAAGAGTGGTAATAAAGTTTCTTTTGAGACAAAAGGTAACAAACAGGTTCATTCTTCTCTCTTTTCCCCCACCATTTCTGGCAAGTACCTCTTTATTTTTAACAAGCTTGAGGAGGATAACATATGCTTGATTATAAGCTCATCCTTCGGACGAGTCCAACCTAGTTTAAATTCGAACCCTAGGAAGGAGTGGTTCGTTCCTGTTTGTAATTGAACAGGTCCCTTACTGTAAAAGTTTAACGAGCCCAGTATAGGAGAAACTCGGCGTTTTTCATTTTTAGAGAGTCTGAAAAAACAAAAGGAGACTCCACGTTGAACTTTTTCGTATATTTGTGTCCCTCAAGCCCGAAAAAGTATAAAATAATACCTGGGGGAACCGCTTGATCTTGCGACCAAGGAGTACTTTCATAATAGTGTCGTTGACCTGAAAAGTAAAAAGCGATCAAGGACACGTCGTTTTATTTCCTTATCGAGTTTGAAACGACAAAAACCCGGCAATCTTTTCCTGATTTTGCGGTCAGAAAAGAGCTAAAAGGGGACCGTCTTTTAATTCCGTTTTAACGAGTGTAAAAGAAACGCTCGGCGATCTTTTCATGTTTTAGGAGTCAGAAAAGGGCTTAAAAGATGACTCTGATATTTTTATTTGTGAAAAATGACAATTTCCCTCGAAATCCCTTTGTCCTGCACAAAAGCAACACATTACTCATACCTGTTTAAAATAGGCAAAAATACATCGAAAAATATCTTTTCATGGTAAAAAATGAACTAATTCATCCAAAAAACCTATAAAAAGACCTTTTACCATGTCATTTTTACCGTTTGACTGTTGAGGTTGAAAAAGGAGCTTTTGACAAGAAACTTCCCGTGGTCGCTGCGGAAAATCCGACCGTCGGAATCGAACGCCGTCTTATCCAGGTATTTTACACATCCTACTCTGCATTTCTATCCGTTTAGAATTAATTTTTAGGTCTTAGTTTCATTTTTTGGGGGGGTTTTGGTTTTGGAATGCGCCTCTCGGCGGACGCGGGTGCCCTTCGGGTGACCCGCGTCCCCCGACTTTTTCCTTTACAGGAAAACGGTCGGAAGACGCAGTCCGCCTTCAGGCCAGCCGCGTCCGGGCGCCCTGTGCTGTAAAGTCGGGGTGCGTCTTCCGTGAAACGCGCATTTCAAAACCCCAACCCCTCAAAAAACTATCTAAAAATTCCCAAATCAATTTCTAATGACTATTTCTGATGTGCAGGGCATTAACCATGTTAGATTGGAGAGAAAGAGAGCATGTAGAGGATGATGAAGCTGCAATAAATCATCAACCTTCCCTGGATGCCCTAAGAGCATGCGGATTATACAAATATTGGACCATACCGGGCATGAGGGGCCAGGTAAGATTCTTGGAATGGCTGGTTGAGCGATGGAACGTTCAAGAACAATGCTTTTACATAGGAGGGCACCAGCTCGAGATAGAGCCCTCGGATGTATACTTTCTCACTGGCTTGCCGAACAGAGGTGAGCAACTCAGTCTTGCGGGGACTAGGCCGGGTGGCCAATCCCTTGATAGTCTCCGCGACGAGTGGTGCACACCTGGGGCTCACCATTCAAAAGGCATAGAGATAAAACACATCACTCTGCCTGAACTCAAAGTCATAGCGTTCACGGTTACCAGAATTTGCGGCGCGGCCGCTTTACACATTGCTTCCGGATCCCAAATGCGGATGGCAATTGACTGTTACCAAGGCACCATTTTCAACTGGTGTGAAGCTGTGTCGGCTCATATGAAGAGCCAACTGACCAAGGCAAAGAACGGACGACTAAAGACTTTTGGATATGGGCCTCTAGTCGTGAGCTTTGCCTTGGAGAGAGTTCCAATGCTGATCCCTCAGCAACTCACTGTTGATATCTTGGGTCCTCGGGAGCCAAAGCTGATACGATGGGTTGCGGTGATGGCCCGGCATCCTGACGAGGGTGCGACAGTGGTTCGATTCTCAGATAGTTACTTTCACTGGTTAGAGGACCAGGTTTTTTCGATACAGGACTTTCCGTATGCCGGAGTGGATTTTAGAGGTGATCCGGACATGGTTCTTCCACCGGGAGAACAATGGGATGACAGAGGTACTTTTATTTTCACAAGTTTTCTAATTATGTATTTTTTATTTTTCATATATATCGTCTCAAAACTAACAGTAAAATTTTCAAAATGCAGATGTTGGTCCACAGCGTCCAGCCAACCTCCGGCCTTTTGATAGACTACATCCAGCTGCACCGGTACCGGCCCCACAGGACGCGGCTGCAGAAGTACTAGCTGAGTTGGAGCATGATCTAGAGCGTCTCACGGCAGATATACCTGAGACTACTATGGATGACATTCCTACCCGGCTTCAGCGCTTCGTAGTCGCGGTCCCTGGACCGTTTAGGAGATTTTTGCGTAAGGTAGCCCGCGCAGTGGTGTCATACAGAGAGCACCACCAGTGATTGACTAGTCACTTTTGTAGTCACATGTGACATTTTGACTTTTTGTACTATCATTTTGCCGATCATAAGGTGTTTTCAACCTATGATCGAAGACGATGTATATATTTTTTGACACACTTCTATCTATATATATCACTATTACCGGCTTATCTTGTTTAACATATGTGATGAAATGTTTTTAAATTTACTTGCATGATTATCGTAAATGTCTGTCCAACATTCGAGAAGCAATTGCATCTGCTAATGTATTCAAAGACCTTGGAATATGTTGATATTCAATGTAATCAAATTCACGTTCCAAGAGACGCACTCTCAAAAACAACCTTAATAACACAGGATTCCTAATGGCATAAACTCTATTAAGCTGTAATACAACAAGTTCAGAATCTAACCTCACTATCAAACGTCGAATTCCAAATGAAATAGATTCGGATAATAATTCAATCACTGCACTGTATTCTGCAATGTTGTTCGTTGTTTGACCGAGGCTTACCCCATGCATAGAAACTAACTCGTCAGAGGGCGAATAGATAACCCAAGCTGCGGAAGAGATGTTCCGTGTACTACGACAAGCACCATCAGCAAATCCAATGTATGTTTGGAGAGGCGTCGACATCTGCAATATCAAGAGTAAAACCAAGATAAGCCAGAATAACGACGAAAAACCACACTCTCTAAGCTAAGCACACTGACTAAACTAACACACTTGCTAGCTAGAAAGAAAATCTAACCTATCTAAAAATTTCTCCATACCCATCATTTAAGCATAATACCTCTTTAGGTAAAGTCCATTTCTGGGTTTACCCAAAGAGTCCCCATCAAAGTCAACTAGCTCATAAGCCCCTTTTGCTAGCTTTCGCTTTACAATGTAGGGCCCATGCCACATGGGAACGAATTTTCCAGCACCTAGCTTATCGTTAGCTTGATCATATAATAGTACTAGGTCTCCTTCCGAAAAACTTCGAGGGGTTACATTTTTATCATACTGAGCTTTCATTCGTTTCGCGTGAGTCTCGATTGCCAATGTAGCGTCACGTCGAGTCTCATCTAATTTAGCCAAGTACAATAAACGTTTCTCCTCTTCGGAAGTAGCTGGAAGTAATTCGACAGCCATTTGAAGTGATGGGATTTCGCATTCAATGGGTAACACAGCTTCTAAGCCATAAACTAGCTGGAAAGGAGTGAACCTTGTTGAATTTTTCACTGAGGTTCGGTATGCCCATAGCGCTGAAAATAACATGTGCCAATTCGACCGATGAACACCAATGGTTCGTCGGATCATGATAACTAGAACTTTGTTGATAGACTCAACCAAACCGTTGGCTTGCGGATAATAAGGAGTAGAGCTATCGTGGCGCAAACCAAGCTGGCTTGTAAGCTCAGTCATCATGACGTTTCGAAAATGGCTCCCATGGTCAGTAATGATTGCTTGTGGGACACCAAACCTAGTTATGATATGATTGAATACGAAAACTGCAGCTGTTTTGCCGCTTGCGTCGAATGTAGGCATCGCCTCGGCCCACTTAGTAAAATAATCAACCGCAAGGATGATATACGCATGCCCCCCGGCCGAGTGAGGGTTACAAGTAATAAAGTCGATACCCCATTTGGCGAATGGACCAACGGCAATTATAGGGTGGAGAGGAGCAGGTGGAGCGCGCATCTTGCGATCAAACACTTGACAGTTGTGGCACTTCCTGACTGCAATGATACAATCCTTAAACATAGACGGCCAGAAATAGCCAGCGCGCAACACCTTCTGAGCTGTGGCATACCCAGACATATGACCGCCACATGCTCCAGAGTGACAATCATTCAAAACCCTCTCAGCCTCTTCGTGAGTTAAACAACGTCGAAAAACTAAGTCTGCCCCCCGGCGATAAAGTGTATCTCCAATAATTTTGTATGGCTGGGATTGAAACCGAATTTTTCGACGTTCCGCTTTGGAAGCTTCAGGCCGAAAGGTTTGGGTTTGGAGATAAATGATTATATCCCCGTACCACGGATCTACAGTACTGATAAGAAACAAAGATTCGTCCGCAATGGACTCCTCTGCCACAGTCTCTGTGTCAGCACTCGGGAAATCACACATCAATTCCGCAAAAACTAAGGATTTCTTAGACTTGGACTTCTCGAACTCCAAGTCGAACTCTTGCAGGATGACAATCCATTTAGAGTACTTGCCCCCTAGCAGTTGTTTTGTCAAAATATAAATCATAGGGTTGCAATCCGAAATAACTGTAGTTTTGCGGAGAAGAATGTAGTGACGGAAACGCTGGACAGCTTGAACGGCTGCCAGGGCCAATTTCTCCACATGCGAATATTTTAGCTCAGTGGGATTCAAGGTCCTACTAAGATAATATATCACATGCTCCGCTCCGAATTCATCTTCTTGAACTAACACCATTCCAATGGTGGAATGCGAAGCTGCGAGGTATAAGAAGTAGTCCTGGTTGTAGTTGGGAGGATGCAATAACGGTGCATGGGTCAACGCGTGTTTAAGTGCATCAAAAGATTGTTGGGCAATCTCGTCCCAAAAGAATTGTGCGTTCTGTTTCAACAACCGTGTAAAACCTTTAGTGACCTCGGCGTAGTTTGGGATGAATCGGCGTAAAAAGTTCGCTTTCCCTTGCAAACTTTGGAGTTGGCGCAAACTCGAAGGAGGAGGCAATTTGATGATAGCCTCGACTTTCGAGGGATCGACGCGAATGCCGGCTTTTGAAACAACAAATCCCAGCAATCGACCTGTTTCTATACAGAAAACACACTTGTGGGGATTCAACCGAATTCGATAATGCCTACACCTCATAAAGATTGCTCGTAGGTGGACAAGGTGATCAGCTCGATGTAAAGAATGAGCAGGCAAATCATCGAGATAGGGTTGCACAATGTGCTTGATGTCATGAAATGCATAAGACATCGCCCGTTGAAAAGTAGCCCCGGCATTCTTAAGCCCAAAAGGTAATTTGCAATAAGCAAATGTCCCCCATGGACAAATGAATGCCGTTTTTGGTTGGTCGGCAGGTAGAATATTGATTTGATTATAGCCCGAGAAACCATCCATGAAGGAAAACATTTCACTTCCGGCACAATCATCAATAATTTGATCGATATAAGGCGTAGGATAGTTGTCTTTTGGACAAGCTCGATTTATATCCCTATAGTCGATACAGATTCTTATTGTTCCTTGTTTCTTATTGACTGGAACAATATTCGATACCCAATCCGTTAACGGGATCGGATAAATGAAACCTGCTTTCAACAGCTTTTCGACTTCTGCTTTAATCGCAGCCGCTTTTCGAGGGTGAATTTGACGCAACCGTTGCCGGACGGGTTTAGCATCCGGGTAGGTCTTTATTTCATGAACAACAATGGCAGGATCAATTCCCGGCATTTCCTCGTAAGACCAGGCAAACACGTCGCGGAATTCTTGGAATAGGGCCTTGTAAGTTTGGATTTCTTCTTCAGTACATGCGGCACCTATATGAATGTTTTCCTCGATTCCGGGCTTCACTGAAATATCAATGGGAATAGTACGAGAAATATTCCCTAAATTCAACTCTGAATCAGAATGTTTCGTTGGATCCTGAGCGTCTTTGACATATTCAGCGGTAAAGATAGATGAAAAATCATTTTCAAATGCATCATCCTTAGGTAAAAACGAAGATCTGTGATGGAGATCCTCCCATGGTAGATCATCTACACTTAGGATTTCGCGAAGTTGTTCGTCAGATGACACGACTTCGGGAAACGTTATCCGTTCTAAGGGTGAGGTGAAAAGTGACTCTTCACTGACCACATTCATTTGGTCGACTTCGGTTGAATGAAAGTCGGTAAAAGACATGAGAGCTTCATAAGCAATTTCATATGGACTCAAAGGCATAGCATTACCGAGTGAGTCTATCTCAGAGTCAGATGGGACGAACCAAGGATCATCATAAATAATGTTTTCTGATGTAATCATATGAATGGTTGCAAACGAAGGATCTGCGCTGAGTGGAGGGAGAGGAAAAGTTCCCAGTAAACCGGAATCCTTAACTAAACCTACACCAACGTCCCTATAAGGGATTGTCGTCTTACCAACATGCTGGATACTCTCTGAAGAGGCTGGGTCGGATGAAAAGTATGTCAGCTGATCAATAGTCACGATCTTACCGTTATGTGGAAACTTAATTACTCTGAAGACCGATGAAACGACCGCTGTCATAGCATATGACCAACTTCGACCCAAAAGAAGGTTGTAGTCTAGAGGGGCATCAACCACTTCCACATCCAGACTAACGGTTTTACCTTCAACCCCTATAGGCAATTCTTGTAGAATACCAAACGGACGGAACCCACGGCCATCAAAGGCCTTAAGGATGGTGGGGGATTGGTTCAACGAAGGAGAACCAAGCGATCTCCAACATTGAATCGACATAATACACGTAGAAGCTCCCTCATCAATCACAGTCCGATGAATAGGCCTGTTTTTGACTATCACTGGAATTTGGAAAGCCATTTGATGGGGGAGACGTGGCGTACTATTTTCTAGATCAAAGATCATTAGGTTCGGGTCCTGAACATCGACAGCTCCGATAGCCGACAAAAGCAATTTCCGTTGTGCTGGGCATGATTGCAGCACTTCGAGTGCCGACATTGCTGAAGGTGAAACAGCTAAGTCCTCAACAATGTTGTAATTCTGGGCTGCTCTCGCATGTGGATTGAAAGCAGACCTTCGAAGTACACCCTTGGCGGGCGGCTTAATCACTAAGTCTGGGTTAGGTTTTTCGATCTGTAGTGGATCGGAACCAGGAGCTGAGGTTGATGGGTTAGAGTGAGAAGATTCTGCTTCCTTGCCATCAACAGGAGCCTTACTACCATAATCTTGCGATCGAGTCGCAATCCTCACATGAGACATCATCAAAATGGGTTCTTCACTGGCATTCGAAGAAGAACCTATCATCTTATTCTCCTGCTCTGGAAATGGATTCTTTAACACAGCAGGAGTGGGAGAACCTTTGACTATTTTTACAACCTCGGCCCGATGAGGGCAATCTCTCGTAAAATGATCCTCTTCACAAATAAGACAAGGATATCGAGGTTTGCGTTTTTCGTCATTGGTTTCCGACTTTTCAGTTTTCTCCTTTGGAGCCTTGTCTGCTTTAGCCTTCTTCTTTCCTTTCTTCTTTCCACCGTTTTTTGGTTTGGCCGTAGATGACTCTACAGCGTGAATGTCGGCGGTGAGTTCAGGAGAAGACTCTCCTGTCGGAGAATCAGGCAAAGTGATAATTGGAGTAGTTGAAGCCTTGGAAGACTTCTTCTTGCTCTTCGTAGTCACGATACCAATCATACCATCAGCGGCATGAGATCCCGAAGGAGCAGCAGCGATTTGATTCGACTTTGGAAGATCCGGAATCTTCTCGTGTAACGTACCCGACTGAGTGTAAACTAAGTCAAGGTATTGTGCCTGAGCAATGACTTGCTCCTCAGTAACTACTCCGGCCTTAGCTACATCTTCAGTAATCTTCGGTAATAATGATTTGACAAACCATTCAGCTAAGATTTGGTCCGGGATAAAAACTTTCACTAATCTCCTTCGACGTCTCCACTCATGAATGTGATCAGAAATATACGTGGACGTCGATTGTTTTAGTGAAGTTAATAACTCCGTGCCGTTATCGTATCTGACCGGCAACTGAAAGTGAGTTAAGAACGAGGTAGCTAACTGGCTAAAGTTGTAAAAAGAGGCCCGTGGTAACTCAATGTACCACTTGGCCGCGAGACCAATGAGTGTACGCTGGAAAAGACGTAAGCGGATGGAATCATCTGAGATAGAATTCGAAGCACACCAGAGGTGGTAAGTCATCACATGATTGGACGGATCCTCTCCAGACTTACCTTCGAACTTGGGTATATCGCTGGGCAACTTATTTGGCATTGGCGGCCAGAACTGAAGATATTGAATTGGATCGTTCGTTAGGCGCGTCAAGTCGGGTAAATCCAAAGTTGCAATAAACGGTAACTGCCGGTTAGGATCTCTAAAACTCTGGGTCACAATACCAGCCCCAGGAGGAGGATATCCAGGATAACTAGGAACAGGAGTCGCATTTGGGATATTATATCCTCCTGGAAAACCAGGATTAACCGGACCGTACTGGGGTTGTTGAGGTTGTTGATAAGTGTACCCAGGATACGGTTGATACTGGTAAACCGGTTGTTGGACAGCTTGCCCATGTTGGTACTGTCCCTGGTACGGAGGTTGAACAAATTGAGGTTGAGTAGTGACAACCGTACTTATACCAGGCTGACCTACAGGCATCTGGACCGTGGTTTGAATCGTAGATCCAGACAACGGTAAAGATGTCTGAGGTGTGGTAACAGGGACAGTAGAAACTGGAGCCGTCGATACTCCAGAAGTAAGTATGGTAGATGTAGCGGTAGTTGCAGCAGCCGTTTGAGATGGAGTACTAGGTGCAATTGACGGCTGAGTAACTACCGAAGCTACAGAAGTTTGAACATTTGGCTGGACAGGTTGCGGTTGCTGGGTTGGACCAGAAACTACGGGTTGTCCAGCTTGAGGAATCATCTGTACACTTGGCTGCAACACCTGTTGACCCTGTGATGGATCCCACACTAACATTCCAGGGTACTGACCCGTAACAGGTTGAGGATACTGAGATCCATAACCAGATTGAGGGTAGGATTGATAATTGTAAGGTGCAGTTCCCATACTTGGAACATATGACTGACCTTGAGGCGGTTGATAACCTTGACTTGAGTATTGACCTTGAGGTAAATACTGATACTGGGGTTGACCTTGACCTTGAGGTTGGTACCCTTGAGGTTGATAACCTTGGGGTTGATACCCTTGAGGTTGCCATCCTTGGGGTTGCCATCCTTGAGGTTGATATTGATACTGAGGTTGACCTTGGGGTACATATTGAGGCTGAGGTTGACCTTGAGGCACGTATTGCACCATAGGTACATACTGACTTTGAGGTTGCCCCCCAGACACGATTTGTGTACCTTGAGGTTGCCCCCCAGGCGTTAACTGCGGTTGCCCCCCAGGCGGTAATTGGCCACCTTGAGGTTGGGAAACGGGAACTGAACCTGACATCATGTAAATGTCTCCTACACCCAATGGTATATTACCACTGTTTCCAGCAAATAACCCATGATCAACGGGTTGAGGAGATGCCCCCGCAAAGGTACCAGAAAGTGACTGATACCCAGTGGGAACAGAAGGACCGCCGTGTAAAAAAGATTCAGGACTTTGAGTAAACACGGACGACTGACCAGACATATTTACAGGAGTATAAATACCTCCAGGTGGAAAAGGAGTACGAGGTGTAGAAAAACCTACTGAGTTGTCTAAAAAATTGGTTAACGCAAGGTACCAAGAAGTACTTCTAGGAGGACTGTAAAAGATGGATTCACGCTCCCTTAGATCAATAGTAAGTTGACCTTCAAGGTGAGAGACACCTATATCTTCTTCTGGAGCAAGTTCTTCTATAGCAATCAAACAAGAAGGTAGATTTTCGGTGATAATTCTTTCTATTCTCGGTGAATCAGGGACACTAGAAGTTGGAGTAACAGGTTCGGAAATTTCAGGTTCTTCGCCTGTTTCACTGGCAGATGAAAAACTACCAGCAAGCTCGGAAACTGTAACAGTTTCGGGATTGTAACCTGTTTCTAAACTTTGGTAATCTGGATGGACTACCAAGGAAGATTCTCCTTCTTCAGGTGAACCTACTCTACTGTCACTAGGAGGAGTTACAAGGACCTTTAACCCTTCGTACTGACCCGGAATGTCTTCAGGAGATTCACCCCGCGATTTACGGAGTTTTCTTAACAAATCTATTCCGGTAACAATCTCAGGAGACTTGCCCCGAAGTCGACGGGACTGTCTCGGTAATTCCGCCACAATTAAAGATTTTTAACTACAACACACGAAAACAAAGTAAAAATTTCAAATCAAACCACCTAAAGTCTTCTAAAGAAGCAAACAAATTTGAAGCACACGCCTAAAGAATCTAGAGCGTCAAACCAAACACAAACAGTAGTCTTCCGGACCAAAAGCGCTAGTTGGTGATTAGGCCCAACCTCGCAGGATTCAGTACAGAAATGGCGGGTGGAACAGTTACCCCGGCAACCTGCTTAATGAATAGACCGGCACAAGTTCCTCCACTTTAACCGTCTCGAAGTGAAGTGAACCCCCGGAAAATCCAAGTGAGTATAACCGACGTCTGCTCCAGGTACAGTGGGACCTTCCCTCCACCGTCACCTCGGTAGAACCCTAAAGATTATGGTCACTAAAGTTACCAATCACAACAATTACACCTGGGGGAACAGTCTAAACTCCGACAGCACGCAAGGGCAGAGTAACAAGCTCAATCCCCTTACCGGCTCCTTGACAATAATCCAAGGTTTACCGATAAGTGACCCCTGGCTCCTCGACAATGGTTAATCCGAGGTTTACCGTTTGTAATACGTACTGTCTGGCGTCGTTCCCAACGAGGGGGGAATGATCCCCTCACTGGTTCGGACACGAGCTCGTGCTTCTCCTTTAAGAGGAGCTTTCCCAGAATGTAACTGAAACAATTGGATTTAATCTACTCAAGATAAACTATCTGTTTGGTTTTGTAGTCTTGGAGAGTTAAGTACTCACCTACTCCAAGACCCTAGCCTAAGCTATGTTGGTGTTTCAGAGCCCTAGAAAAATAAAAATTACTAGATTGATTTTAATTTAAGCGTTACTTTTAAGGTTGTTTCTTAAGTCAAAAGGTGATGGAAGTGAAACCAGTGGTGTGTTGACTCGACTCGAAACCACTACAAAATGCACCTAGGATGATTTACCCACTACTTTACTTTTTCGATGAATTGCTTAACTAAAAAGTTGAGAGAATGCAATCTTTATAAAAGCAACTTCTTAATTGAAGACAATCAAAGAAACAATTCGTTTGTCTTTTCCAAGCATAAAAACATGACCGCTCTTTACATGCACGAAAAAACTCTTTTCCTCTTTCAAAAACAAAAAGCTACTTGAAACAAGACTTTTAAAGAAGATGTTTTTGTATTTTTCTTTTAATAAAGCAAATAAATCTAATATAACCAAAAATCAATCTTAACAACTATTAAAATCTACGAAAATTCACTCATAAGCAAACTAAAAGGTAAATTTACTCTAAGCAATCTTAACGAGGCCAAAACCAACAATGATTATTCTAAGGTGTTTTACTTGATCACAATCAAATCAAGGACTAGCTTATTGCAGAACCAAAAACTAGTCAAAACAAAACTCTAATCTTTTTGTTCTTTTGTAAAATGGAAATCAACACTTTATAAACAAGTAATTCGAAATTTGACCCAAAAGAACTTAAATGGCAAGCTGCTCACACAAGGAGACTTTACGACAGGCCCGACTTCTAAGAAGGCTGACTAACCAGAGAGATCTAAGGCTGGACAACTTTCTATCGTCAAAGTCACTACAGGACCTATCCAAAAATCAAACCCTAGGCCTAAACTTCGTTGAAATCCACTAAAACACTCAAAGCTCACAAAACAAGTTCAGGTGAAAATTTTTGACAGGGTACTAAAGGATCTGGGCAGAAAACACTAAGAAAAATCAAAATCTAAAAGCAATTAAAGCAAAAAATGGAATTTTCCTAAATTTTACAGGAAGACGCAGGCAACCCGTTATAACAGGTGCGGGCCCGCTCTGTGCAAACGGCAACAGCGCGTCCAAAGACGCACTGTGCAGTACTCAGAGGGTGCGTCCTTCTGAAAAAGTTAAGAAAAACCAAATCTAACTAAATCTAAAGCTAAGCCACCCAAATACTAATTCTCACAGTCAAAAACCAGAAAATAAAAATGATTTTCTCAGAGCAAAGTTCACACAAAGGAAAAGACTTTCTCATTAATGGATTCCCCAGCGGAGTCGCCAATTTGTCGTGGCGGAAAAAGTCGTTTGTGCGGACACAACTGACCTCCCTAGGAGTCTAAACTCTCTAGCGACAAACAAGACAAAATGGAGTGATCTTTCTCTAAATATACCTTTTAAAACATGAAAACTACAAGTGTTTAGGCTTACCTTATTCCAAAACGCTGTTGTTGTAGTCCGTCCTTGCCGATCCGGATGAGCTCCTCCTTCAAGTCAATTCCTGCAACCACAAACAATCAAACAATTACCAAGCACTTGCATTTCATATAATAAAACATATATTCAACATGCAGACCAAGGAACACATGAAATAACTCATTAACACAAGCTATTGAGAAAAATAAACCAGTTTGTATTAATAACGAAACAAAGAAACTCTTACAACCTGGCCTTGGTGTTGTGCAAGTTCCTCCCAGGGTCCATCAAGGGTTTTCCTCTACTTTGACAAAGCTCACCCACTTCCAAGTAGAATCAAGCAAAGACAATCTCTCCTCACAAGGTTCTAAATGGGAGTCCTAATTCCTGCAGCATTTACCCAAAGAAAATGTATAGCTCCAACCTCTCCTCCCTCTGGCTCAATGTCTTTATTTATAGTGCTGTAAAGAGGTTATTCAGGTCCACCATCAATGGGATAATCCCCCTCTTTGGGTGGGATAGCTCCCTTATTGATGGGATAAGTTCCTCCTTAATAGGGATACATGAACCAACTGGAGGCGCATCCATTTCATCAAACCGACCTCTAGAAAGTTCTAGAAGTAACCACAAGTAACTTTTTTAAGATGAAACTCGCGCATTTTGCCTTTTACAGAAGGACGCACCTGTCCCTCAACATACAGAGCGTCCATGGACGCAACTTTTGTGAACATTGTGAGCGTCCCCGCAGGTAAGGCTAGAGAGAACCTGCGACCCCAGAGATAAACACATTTTTTACAAGACTTTCTCTCTTCTTTGAGTTTGAGATGGATAGCAGAGGCATAAGACTTGCCTAAGAGGGTAGCATGACTGTTGATTTGAGCCATACTAACTGTAAGTAGTCATGGTGACATTTTTTAGTGTAACAATACGTACCCTCGTGAAATGCATCAACAAACGGACATGGTACGCATAGAGACGCGAGAATCTGCCCTCGCAACTGAAATATCGAATGATGAGTTTCATCAATGGTGCATACTCATCCCTCAGGAATCTGAAAGGAAAAACTGCGCTCAAGTGTCTCATATACCCAGGTTTGATATATGGCTCATAGTAGAATCTGTCTAACAGCTGGCGTTTACTCCATTCCTCCCCTACATTTGGTATCCTGGTGGCCTGAGAAATAGTCTTGGGTGACAAGGTGAAATTCACTCTAGCAAGGTTTACATGACCATCCTGTAAATGTAGAACAAATAAACAGACTAGTTCCCGATGATGCTCGATTTGTGAGATCATCTCACAGTATTGGAAACATGATTGACGCCGAAAACAATCCATTGCAAGTGGGCAAGCTTGCAATTGGGCCAAAGAAGTAGGCTCCTCCCTGACATGCTGACCACTTTTGCCACCTTTGTGATACCTCCGTGGCACATTTGGCACATTTACCTCCGGTGTAGAATCACTATCATACTCCTGCTCATAGACTGACTCGGTCTCTGACATGTCTTTGAAAACAAGATAGCTGGAATATATATGCTGATGTATAAACTGCGTGCACAATTGCCTGTAAACTGTTCTTTTGCCCTAAAAATGCTGTGACCAAGGGGACACAAATGCACAAGGGAATATTAGGAAAGGGGAAACATTAGGGAATTAGGGAATTTGGAAATAAAAACAAGGGACTTAGAGAAGGGAAGGGAAATGATAAGGATAATGTGTTTTGTAATAGAGGTGAGGGACTAGGATTTGAGGGATTATAGTGTAGGATGAAGGAGGGAATTAATGGGGAAAAATAAGGGTGAATTTGGGAATGGGAAACAAAGGGAAATGGAGAAATAATGACAACCTTGGTTACACTCTGTTTTTGAAACCCTTACAACAATTTTTTGCATTCAAACCCTACAGCAATTTCATTGACAAGGAGGGCTTTCCACTTGGATTTCTAAGGCAAACATATCATGAACCCATTACATTTATCTTTCAAAAACCAAGCACAAGTGGTGGATGTGAGCCTACCTGCAATTTTGTGCGGAGAGGAGGCGAGTTCATGCGTTTCCAAGCAAATTTTGGGCTTAAACCCTAGTGCGTCGCGTGCCTCACCCAACGCGCTGCGCGCCTCTGATGCGCCGCGCGCGTGTATTTTTACACTGCGATTTTTTTCCTGATGCGCCGCACGCCTAGTCCAATGCGTCGCGCACCCCTGAAACTGCTCCAACTTCCTCACAAACTCACAATTTCGCTTTGGAATGATGTTCTTCACTCTTGGCATGCAAAATGAGTTGAAAATGTCATGAAATATCTTTATAAAGACTCCCTTTTGATTTTTTCTTGGTCCATGACCCATTTTGTAATGTTTTGTCGTTGACACTTTTTCAGGATTAATAGACTTCTGACCTTTTTGGTTTCCTCCTTAAATTTGGTTGAAATAATGATTTTCTTTGCAATTCTTTGCAGGGATAGTTGTGATATGATCTGGCAAAGGAGACCAAGGCTGCGCTTGGACGATTCAAGAATTGAAATTTTTGAAGATATTTACAAAAATGAGATGACGACTTATCTTCAAAACAGAGTTTTGAAGAGAAGTCCTAATTTATCTGTATAATGATGAAAATTATTGAAGTAACTACCTATCGAGGACATCCCTCTGGTCTGCTGGTCTTCTTAGACTTTGCAAAACAAGATTGACTCAACCCAAGACCTAATGACCAAGAACCATTGTTATGACCTAGAAATTTGAAACAGGACTATACATGACCTTTGAAGACTTGTTTTTATGAATAGACCTGAACCAGCAGTGCCAAGCACGAGGGGAATGAGTAACACAAACCATTCCGTCAGAGTTATGGCATGCCTAACGAAATGCAACTAATAGAAACTGATGGGACACCTAAACATGAAATGCAAAAAAGAGCTTTGATCTCTGACGGAGGGATAACTAGACCAACTCTAACAGTAACAACCGAGTGCAAGGGTGCAGGTGGGGTGCATTGTTTGCGGTTATAAATCTGGTAGGCATGACATTTGTGGACTGCTAAAATGCAATCTTTGAAGATCGAAAGCCAAAAATAACTGGTGCGAAGGATTTTTTGAGTCATATCATATCCCAACATGTGACCGTCACAGGCCCCAAAGTCACAGTCATTTAAGACTCTCTCAGTTCCTTAAAGCATTAAACATTGATGAAGGATTGAATTGACACCAACACGGTAAAAAGTATCCCCAATAATTTGACAAGCTTGGGACTGATGTTGGATGTGTCGATGTTTAGAGTTGGATAACTCTGGTCGAAAGTTTTAGGTCTTGAGATAGGTAATGATATCTCCATACCATGGATCAACGATACTGATGAGGAAGAGATTTTCATTAGGAATCAGCTCGTCGAATGCAGTAGACGTGGTTGCAGAAAGAAGGTCACAAATTAACTCGGTGAAAACCAATGATTTCTTCGATTTAGCTTTAACAAACTCTGAATCGAATTCTTATAAAATAACAATCCATTTATAATACTTTCCCCCTAATAATTGACGAGTCAGAATGTATGTCATGTGCTTGGAGTCAGAAATCACAGTGGCATTTCATAAGAGAATATAGTGTCAAAATCGTTGAACAACGTGAAAAACTACTAAAGCCAGTTTCTCGACATGGGCATATCGATTTTCTGCATCAAAAAGATTTCGACTCAAGTAATAAATCACATGTTCGTCTCCATTATCATCATCCTGAACAAGTAGCATAGAAATAGTACTATCAGTGACGGCCAATTACAAGAAATAATCGCGGTGATAATTTGGGGGATGCAGTAAAAGAGCACTAATGAGGGCATTATTCAATGCATCAAAGGATTTTTTAGCAACTTCATCCCAAATTAATGGGATCTCTTTCCTTAACAAGCGAGTATATCCCTTGGAAAGAACGGTGTAATTCAGGACAAAATGATGAAGTAAATTCGCTTTCCCTTGTAAAATTTGTTGTACCTCTGAGATAATAATGGTCAGCGATTATGCCAAAGCATCTAAGATAAATGTTTTGGGGTTTTGTTTTAATTTGGGAGACCAATGGATGAAACAAGTATAGAGCTGATGTGCCTAACCTCTTGAATAATATCAATATTTTAGTAGAGGGCTGCTATAAATATTTACACAGTGAAATAGCTTTTATGATGATGAGCAGAAATAGAAAAGTAATATGATTGCCACAGTTTTCAAATTGAAAGCTAGATAATCATAAGTATGAAAACCTTTAAAATATGTTTATAGGTTTGAGAAAATACACATGATCTTACAAAAGATGCTGATGATTTATTGATTTTGAGGGAATTAATTAAACAAATAGTCCATTAATTCATTCTCTTTATAGATTATCACTTCAGAAAGCTTATAGGAATAGATTGAAATACAATTACTCCTACCTAGTTATCTCTGCAAGACACAAGTATATGAAGAACAACCTAATGAATGACATTGGAAACACTTACAGGAAACACAAACTATGCAAAACAGAATTCAAAATCCTTTGTTTCGTATTAATGATCCAGAAAGATTAATTACATCAGATGTATAGAAATGTTTCTTCAAGGGTGCAACCCTTAATAACTCGTGAAGAGAGTTATTTATACAACAGTAGGACGAAAAATATCCTAAACTGCTTTTACAAAAATAGATTATTTACACAATAAAAAATAAAACTGTCTAATGATCTGGCACTGCTTTGGTGCTGCGTTGTTTGATGACTATTGCTGAAAAAGTTGAAAAATGGTTGGAGTTGGCTGACTATTCCCACAAAAACTGAATGTTGTTCCATTATCCTCAATCCAATAAATCTATTAATTCTTCCTAGCATTTCTTATCTGGGATAGAAATCTTTGTTACCCTCCTGTAGATTTCATCCATCTCGGTGTATTTGGTAAAAGTGGGCTTTACCAAAAATATATGCTTGATTTCATCCAAGATGAAGAAAGAATCCCTGAGTGTTTTTACTATGAGAGCTGGTGTTGTTGATCCTTTGATATTGGCTACTGAAGCTACATGGGTGCCCACCTCTGTTAACTTCTTGACATAATCTTCAATTGGCATCAATTTATCATTAATAACCATCATAGAAGGTAAACCTTTGCTAATCACAGGTTCAATTTTGTTGAAGAATCTCTGAACCATGTTGTTAACATTGTTGCACTTTTCTTGTAGCTAAAGGTTGAGATTTATTTTAGTGATAACCTTCTTTACTTCTAATATTGTTGCAGTTTCGTCACTTATCCTTAACTCCTCAGGCTCATAATCATCCTTGGAATTCAGAAATTTGATTATATTAGAGGCAGTCTCTAGCATATCCTCCAGCTGCCTATTTATGGATTCCAATGCTTCCTGAGCTTTCTCCAAAAGATATTTTTGGTTGAATATTATCTTAATGGAGGGCCAAATATCCTTGATTGCCTCTGTTATTTCTTCCCACAGAATTTATTTTGCTAAATCCAACTTGTTTCCTATGAAGGAATCTGTGAGTTCTTTCTTCAACACTTCTACTTGGCCTTTAAGTTTGTTTGTTTCAGTTGTGTGTGTACTGTCTGATATAGACTTCAAGAGCCGTAATTCTTTGAGTTCATCCTTCGATTTATTGATTTCTCCTGTCTGGATAGACAGGTTCTGAATAGCTTCAGTAAGTTGTTTAGCTCCTTCTGTTGTACCTGTTGCTGATGTAGTGGCTATAGTAGAAACTCTGGTGATGGGAACTACTACAAGAGAAATTGCGTCTGTTGAAGTTTGAATGTTCTTGATAGCTTCCTCCTTCTCCTTAACCAATTTCTCCATCTGCTCCTCCATTTGTTTTATTTGCAAATTTTGTTCTATGATGAGCTTCATCATATCTAACTTTTGAGTCTTTGTCTCCTCGATTTCTTTGGCCATTGGATCCTCAAATGTTGGTAGTTTCAGTTGTTTCTTTAGTGCTACAACTTTAGTGTTATTTTTCTGAATGAGATCCTTTGTAGCATTTATGTTTGATGGATCATATCCCATCCTTAGCACTAAATTTTCTAGGGAATAAATCTTGGTATCCTTTGCTAACGAGGAGACCTTCTCCAATTTTAATTGTGACTGAATGTTGGCCAATAATTTTGACAAACTCATACCAGTGTTTTTCAAGGTTGAAGAAATCATCTGTCCAGTTTGTTTGTGCATCTCAATTTGATCAATTGCATGCACATCATGGACATTGAACTCAAAAGTAGTATGTTTATGATATTATGTTGCAATCTTGGGTTGGGGAACTTGGGCCTGCAAGAAATTCATTTGAATCTTCCCCTTCTCAAAGTCAAAGATAGAAAGAAGCCTTGCTTGAGAGTTGGAAGAATACTTCCAGAACTGGGTGTAAGTATTCAACTTCAATTCCTCATTCTTTCTTTTGATTTCACTGAAGACATGGAAGATGTCTTCCTCTTTATTCTCTGGAATGCCTCCAACATGTTGGACTATCTGCTGTTCATGAGAAGTGGTAGACTGAGTTGGAGATTGTATAGACTGTTCACCAGACTGTGAATCAACATTCATAGAGACTCTTTGTTTCTTTTTCCTGTGAAAAACCTTGAAGCCTTGGCTTGTTGCCTCTGTTACAGGTGAAGATTGTTCTTCCCTCCCTCTCTTGGCTGTCTTTTCCTATGCAATTGGAGTTTGCATATTTGATGTAGAGACTACCTACTCCTCAGCCTCCTGGAGGGTATTCTCTGTCCATTCCAACTGATTCTTGAACTGTTCTATCTCAGGCCTAGCTGTATGATGATATGGTGTGAATTTATTCTCCACCCTGAGTTTGGAGATGACTCCCAATGGGTCACATGACCAATAAAAACTGAGAGAAAATTTCATTTCTTTTAGCAGCTTATCAGTTTCCTCCCCTACTGTCCTGGTATTACAAATGAAGGGACCAACTTGAGCTTTGATCTTAAATTGTGATTTCTTTTTGGTAGCTACAAAATGTACTTCATATGCATTCAATCTTTGCCTCAAGTATTCCAGTGCAAAGATTCTAACAGGGAGGTACTTTGGCAATTTTTAGGGTGGAAGTTCATAGCCAAAAAGCCTGATTTTTGTGTAGTTATGGTAGCAATACCAATCTCTTGTTGCAGCTTGACCTATGAATTGAATCTCTTCGACAATCTCTTCACTGATCCTTGGTAATGGAGTGTTGCTCATAAGGCTGAGGGCTAGATGAATAAATAGTTCTATGAGCTGCTTATATGTGAATTATTCTTTCTCCTTCATCCCCATTGAAGTCCAGAAAATCACTGACTGTGGTGATCCTTCTTCATCAATTTTCTGCAAAGAAAATGGGAATTTGTCCCTCAAAAAATATATAAATAGATACACAAGTACTGAAGCATACTTGAATACTTCTTCAGTGTTAAATTTGACAAACTGCTCATGTATGGTTTCAGCTATGAAATGACCAAAATCATAAATAACAGTAGGCTTAGAATTAGAAGAAAACATGGATAAGAAACCAAGGATGGCTTCATTGACAGATTGATCAGAGTGATAACCAAGCAAATAGGACATGATAGTAGTGATATGCCTGGTTCTATCAAGAAACATAGATGAATCATAAGGGGGATTTCTCTTTGGTAGAGGACTACCAATTGCTAAAAATAGTTCCAAGGTCTAGGATCTCTTGGTAAAGTCCAATTTGTTATAAGCTTCTATCAAGTTTTCATGAGAAAAAGGATGAGTTGGTGTAGTGGCAGGGGCCTGCAACATTTTCTCAATTGAATCAGCGTTAATAGGACAGAGGATTTCTCCAATAGGTGAGATAATGGCTCTCTGGCTGGGATCATAGGATTCATGGCATTTTCTCACAAACTCTGGAGCTCTGTGTATTTGTGGAAAAATATAATGGGGTAATTGGGATTCCTAGAGCCCAATTTCATCACTCTAGTCAATTAGTTGCTCTTCCCACCAACAATATATTTCAAATAAATCGAATTGAGAAGAAGTCTCAATGATTTTGCAATCCTTGTCAACTAATGGAGTATGGTGGAAATCAATCTGTGGTTGAATTAGAGGATTTGACACTTCTACAATTGTTTTTCCCTTGGGAGGAATTTTGGAAAATGAAACTACGGACTGTAAATGACATAATGATAAAAAAGGAGTTAACAGAGTGGAGACAGGTAAATGACAAGTGGACTTGGAAAGTGTGCTTGCGAACAAGACAAGTGGCTACTATAATGTCAGACAGTGGATGAGATGTTGAGTAGGCGGCCTTGAAGAATACTCTGAATCGCAGAATTTAACTGTGTAACCTTTGAAATGCATGACACAATGTTTATAAGGAGAAAAATGGAGTGGGAAGGTGGCACCGAACGTTTGAAAGTTCATTAATTATCCAATGGGTTAATTAACGGACATTTGGTTATAAATGTGCGGGAGTGGAAATGAATGGGGAATGGATATGTGGCTGATGATTGGACGGGAGATATGAGGTGGAACGTGACGTGGGGTGGTGGTAACGTCTATGAAGGATACTGCGTTCGGGGGTAAGATGGAGCGGTTTGTGGTTTTAGGATTTTTAGTCCCGAAAGACTAAAATGTGCTTTTGTGGTTTATATGGGCGGTATTAAAGACTGTCCATTTCGCCCCCCACTGATAAAATTCGGACGTGAATGAGGGCCGAAAGTGAGTGTGGGCCGTATGATTGCAGAGGAGTGTGCATGGTGAGAGGTGAGGTGGAGGGAGTTTAACATGTATGAGCAGGGAATGAATGGTGGAGTGGCAATATGATAGGCAGACGCAATGGCTATGGGTCCGGGTGATTTAACAAATGAAGTTATAGCATATCGTATATCGCACTTTCTTCCACCCAATGGTCCATTCTCTTATGAATAATGCGATGCGATATGATCCTATGGTCAGGAATGAGCAGTCATCCAATGGTTGACAGCGTTATCGCAAATCTCACTTTCTTCCACCCAATGGTTCATTCCCTTATGAATAATGCAATGCAATATGATCCTACGGTCAGGAATGAGCAGTCACCCTACGGTTGACAGCGTTATCGCAAATCGCACTTTCTTCCACCCACTGGTTCATTCCCTTATGAATAATGAAATGCGATATGATACTTAGGAAATAACCATTTTAGCATTTCAAACTTTCACATTTCTAGCTACCCTTCTATTCCTAACATTTTTACTTGAACTAACAACCCAGTATTTTCTTTTCATGAACAATCTATCTCTATACCTTATTTCTTCCATTGGCTCAGATTAAACTGTTGAGCCAATTTATTTTCTGCCTATGAGATTTAATTTAAAACAAATCCAATTATGATGCAACTGTATAATTGGATAAAATAACCTAGTGTGGCATCTAAACAAATTTGCCACAACTATTATTTTTCAAAATGAATTTAAAACAAAGTAGTGGCATTTAGATTTGCAACACTTTCAGAGTTGATTTCTTTTTCTTTTCTGTCTAACCTAACATTTTATTTTGCCTTCATTTTTTAGGGCATCTACCCTAACATTTTCTTTGATATCGACATATTTATAAAAATATTTTCCTAACATTTTTTTATTCAATATTTTTTTTGTCCATATCCTATCTTAACTTTTTGTAAATACATTTTAATTTTTTGTCTAATTTATTCTAACTTATCAAAACCAAAAAATGATACAACAAACTTTGCAACTGATGTAAAGAAGATGGAGGGGGGAATTCATGATCGCCTCCACCTTAAGGGGATCGATCTGAATGCCTTCCTTGGATACGACAAGCCCTAAGAGATGACCAGATTCAACACAAAAGACACACTTATGCGGATTTAAACGAATATTGTACTATCGAAAGCGAAGAAATATCTCTCGAAGGTGATCAGGATGGTCGTGATGCTTAGCAGAATGTGTTGGTAAGTCATTGAGATAAGGTTGAACGATATGCTTAATATCATGAAAGGCATAAGACATTGCTCGTTGGAAGGTAGCACCAACATTCTTCATACCAAAAGGGAGGTTTTTGTAAGAAAAGGTTCCCCAAGGACAAACGAAAGCAGTTTTATGTTGATCAGCAGGGAGAATGTTAATCTGGTTGTATCCAAAAAAACCATCCATAAAAGAAAAAATCTCATTCCCAGCACATTCTTCAATGATTTGATCTATAAAGGGAGTCGAATAATTATCTTTAGGACATGCCCGATTGATATCATGATGGTCAACACAAATGTGGATATTTCCTTGTTTCTTAGTCACAGGAACAATATTTGAGACCCAATATGTCAATGGAATAAGATAAATGAAACTAACTTTAAGAAGCTTTTCAACTTCTCCCTTTATGGTAGCTTCCTTTTGAGGGTGCATGGGACGAAGACGTTAACAAACAGGGTTTGCATTCAGATAAGTAGGTATTTTGTGCACCACTGTACTTGGATCTATGCCAGGCATCTCTTCATACTACCAAGAAAAGACATCACAAAATTCTTTGAAGAGGGTGGTATAAATCTTGATCTCATCTGGAGAACAAGAAACCCTGATATGGCTATTTTCGATAATCCTTGGTTTGACAGAGATTTTGATGGGCATTGTAGCTGAAATGTTTCCCATGTGTCCTTTGGATAGAACTTCATGAACCAAAATAGGTTTGAAGTGGATGAGTTGGTACATCGAAAACAAGGGTTTCTAAACAAGAAGAAATCTCACAAAGGCTTGGGAGAAATGAAGAACGATGATGGGCATCATTCCATGTACTTTCCTCGAGAGAAATAACTTTTGTGATACTCTCATTATTTGGAAATGTCTCATTCAAAGGATCTGGAGAATCCCAAGAATCAAGTTAGGGAGATTGCGAATATGTGTCTCGACTCATACTAAAATGATCATGAATTTCAGAAGTTGTCGCAAAAGTCGAAACGACAACCTGATATGCTTGCTCTACAGGGCTATGTGGCATAACATCACCAAAATTGTCAATCGGATCAAGATGAGGAACGACCCAAGGATTGTGACAAGTCAGGATCATGTTAATTGAAGCGACGTTCAAAGGTGGTACGGAAAAAGTTCCCATAAGGGAAGATTATTTGAAAAGACCTGCCCCAACACTCTCATAAGGAATATTGGTATTCCCAACATATGGCACATTACCATTTGAGGATTTGGAAGAGAAAAAGGTAATTTGATCGACAATGACTATTTTCCCTTGATGAGGAAACCTGAGCACATGAAATAGGGTAGAAACCATGCAAAACATTGCATGGGTCTAGCTACGACCAAGTAGAAGTTTGTAATTTAGATTGGCATCGACAACTTTTACTTCTAGGTTAATGATTTTTCCATCCAATTGAATCACCAAGTCATTAAGAATACCATATGGACAAGAACCTCTACCATCGAAAGCTTCCAATGTATTGGGGGACTGGTTCAAAGGTGGAGAGCCAATAGCTTTCCAACATGAAAGGGACATGATGCAAGTAGAGGCACCCTCATCAACAACAATCCGATGAATAGTCTTCCCTTTGATAATAACTTGTATCAAGAAGGAAAGTTGATTCAGGAGACGAGGAATGTGGTTTCTGAGGTCAAAAGTAATCAGATTCGAATTTGTAGGATCAATCCCTCCTATGGCAGATAATAATCCTTTCCTTCACGATGGACAAGTCTAGAGGACTTCCAAAGTTGAAATCACCAAAGGCACTTGAGCTAAATCTTCCACAATATTATAATCCTGAGTGGATCACGCATTTGGATTATACGATGACTTCCAAAGAACACCTTTGGGAGGTGGTCGAATAATGGAATCATAACCAAGTCATTCAATATGAAGAGGACCAGAATTGGGTAGAGTGGAAGTAGAAGGCGTATTAGTGGCATCATTTTCCACAACCGGTTTGGTAGGAGTATGATAATATTTTGATCAAGTAGCAACAAATATAGGTGTCACTCCACTCATGAAAACTTGAGAGCCTGAAGATGTAGAGGATAAAGGTTGATCTACCAGTGAAGTATGTTGTGACAGAAAGGATTCTTTCAACATGACCTGTGTCCCTAGGGTGCCTTTTAATAGATGTCTAACCTCAGCACGATGGGGACAATCCTTGGTATAATGATCTTCATCACATATAAGACAAGGATATTTCATCTTACATTTGGATGCATCATTAGCAGACGGTTTAGGAGGATCTTGTTTAGGGGTATCAGATTTAGCCTTGCCTTTACCCTTCTTTTTTCCTTTCAAGGCTTTATCTATTGTGGTAGATTAAATAACATTCACCTCGAAAGTTTTACCAAGAATTTTGGGCGTATTCAAAGGAGAAGAAGGTGCAGTAGCCATAGTAGATTTTTTGCTTCGTCGAAGTAGAAGAAGCATTACTAGAAGTTTGAGCTACTGACCCAATAATACCATCAACGGGTGGTGTCTCCATAGGTTTAAAAGATGCCAGATAGGTTGAAGGTCGCAGAGCATCGGGTAAGAGATCATAAAGCATGTCAGATTGCGAGTATACTAATTCCAGATACCGAGCACGGGTGATGACTTGTTCTTTAGTCACATAGCCACCCATAGCTATTTCTTTGTTGATTTGATTAATGGATGACTTAGTAAACCATTCAGTTAAAATTTCATCAGGGATTTCGAACTTAATAAGACGATGTCGACATCTCCATTCATGGATGTGATTGGAGATGTGGGTAGCAATATTCTGTTTCAAAGACGTTAGGAGATGGGTACCAGTTTCATACTAAATTGGTAGCTGGAAGTGAGTAAGAAAACCCATAGCCAAATTGTTGAAATATTGAAAGGAACCTCGAGGTAACTCGATGTACCACTTGGCAGAAACACCTGTTAGAGTTCACTGGAAAAGATGCTATTGAATGGAATCGTCAACCCAAGAGTTGGATGAACACCATAAATGGTAGGTCATGACATGAGCTTGGGGGTCTTCTCTAGACTTCCCTTCGAATTTTGGACAATCACAAAGAATTTTGGTAGGAACTGGAGACTAATATAGTGAATGAAGTATTGGGTCATTTGTGAGCCTTGACACATCAAGTAATTCCAATGTAGCTAAAAATGGAAATTTAGGATTAAAAGGCATGCAAGGCTTTTGATAAGGTCTAGATTGAGGATTCCAACCTTGTTAGAAATCATTTTTCCCCCATAATATAATGATGGATTTTGACCATAGGGATTTTGATACTACCCCCACTGTGAGGAATTTTGACCATACAAAGGTTGAGTTTGTCCCCACAAAGGTGGGTTATGGCCCGAAGAAGTTTGATATTGACCCGACACAGGTCGTTGAGAACCATAAGGGGGATAGACATCTTGTGAGGATTTATCTTCACAGCAGAATGGGTTGAGCAACAAATTGAACAAACTAATGCGTACTTTCCTAGCTTATGTTTAAAAATGCAGAGAGAGAGAGAAACCTACCTCGCTTTGATGCTAATTTCTCAATCCTTTGATGATGACTTCGATCCCTTAGCTTCCAGACTCGCTCATTTCTTGTTCTTTATGTTTGAGTACCTGTAAGAGAGATCAAAGGAAAATATAAGATACAAGAGCATAAATAGTATATATCAAACATAAACTACTTAATAGATCAAGGAGTATCAAGCTAAATGCATAAGTATTTATACATTTATGGAAAGTGAACATCAGATGTATATATTAATGAATCAAAAAGGGAAGCATACAACCATTGCCTTGATGTTGGAGACCTCCTTTTGGTGGATGTCCAAGTCCAAGCCAGGACTCTTCAATCACTCCTTCTCCAGGTTAGATGGACAACATTTAGGAATAATCTCAACATAGGAATGTAGACAATAAATGACCAATCATTTGGGGATGGAGGGGATTTGATTTATAGGAAGGGAAAGGAAGTTACAGATCCACAAAAGAGGGAGGAAGGTCTGCATCTCAAGGAGAAAGCCCTTAAAGGTAGGATCAATAGCTCAAAATGGGAGAGCTTGACCATATCTCTACCCAACAACATCCAACTTGTTGTTTCTTGAAGTTTCTAGCATACGAAGCTTCTCCTCCATTTTGAGAAAACCTGCCAGAAGAGGTTCAACATGGAATTTCATATCAAAACCCGCACTGGCAGTGCTAGGTCAAAGAACTACAGCCTTCCATCAGCACGAGAAAGCAGTGGAGCAAAGAGCATTGGTCCTTAAATTTAGGGTTTCAGTCAACCTTCTCCAGAATTGACTCAGGGTAATTTTTCTTCCATTCTTCAAGGATGTTTCAATATGTGTTTCATGATGAGTACACTTCACAGTTTTCAACATTTTGGCACTTCGAGATGTGGAACAGGAAGTGAATAGGAGGTGTGACAAAATATTGTGTAACACTTCGTCACACCGGTTAGCTTGGTTAAATTTGGGAGGAGGATGTGACATCTTATTCTTCCTTTTCTTCTTCTTCTTAGCCTCCTGGTTACTAGCACCAAGGCTTTCACCAGGAAAGGAAGAAGAAAGGGAAGAAGAAACAATGGGGGAGGAAAAGGGTCAACTTGAGGTTGGTGTTGTTTAGGTGGAGGGCTTGGTTATGGAGCAATTTGACCATTCGAAACCAAGGAGGTTGAAAACAACCATACCAGTAAACATATGGTGAATCCGGGATGGGACAATGTAGCCATGTAAGGAGCATCAATATTTCCAAAAGAAGGAAAAGGAATATGATTCATGTCAAAGGGGATTCCTTAACTGGTAGAGTCTAGAACTGTTGCCATCAGAATCAACCTAAGGTTTACTAAGGAGTAAAAAGTGAGAAGTCAATCAATGAAACAATAATAATGAAAAGGGTCACTAGGTATGAAGGGATTACCAGGCCACTATGAACTACAATATATCATTAGGTATGTGCAGGAAATTTCCCTGAATGTTGTGTTTGGTGTATCACAATGACAAGGTGGTCAAATGAGTTACCTAGGGATGGTTTGCAATCTAATGGGGACTTTATATATATAGTCAAAGGTACGTGGAAGCGCACTCTGTAGTAGTGTTGTGTAATGTGTCTTGTATGATGGGAAGCACCCCTATATACTCCTCATACATGGAGCGCCATTCTGATATACCTGAGGGTACATGGAAGAACGATATTATATACTTGGAAGTGTTAAGAAATCTAGGGTAACATAGAGACAAGCGTACACGGAAGAACGATCATACATACTCGAAAGTGTTGAGAAATCTAGGGCAACATATAAACTAGGTTTTGTAGCTTGATTTCTCTTATACTCTGACAAGTTCTTGTGATTATTATTTTGTTCTTGATTATTTTTATTATGTTCTTTTTATAATCAAGAATTTTTCCAAACAAAATGATGCAGGAGCATCCAACACCATAGTCGAAGGAGGAATCCAAGCGGAGCGAAGAGGAGCGCGTGGACAACAACGCTGAATCGACGGAGAAAATAAGGGAAATTTGTTTTAAAACAGATTTAAAGTGGCTTTAAAGCGGATATACCTCGGGATGACTTACCATTGTTATCTGCATGCATGTATTTTGAGAGATTTTTGTGGATCGTAACAGATTCACGCCTTTGTAAATTCTTTATAAGCATGTTTGTATGCGTGAGATAGGGGCGCGCTAGTGAGAATACAATGTAGCCTGTGTGGATTTATTGGCTAAGGCTGCAATGCCTTAGATCAAGTGGTCTTTTGTATATAATCAAAACTATAGATTATGTCGATTTTCTGTCTATTGAGTTATGAGTTTTTATAGTTTAAATTTACGATTGAAATCCCGTGTTGTGCACTTGTCAATCGACATCGATCGCTTCAGGATCGATGGCGATCTATATATTGTTTAACTGTTACTGTTCTTTGAATGCAATTATGGTTTGAAATTGTGTGTGATGACAGATTGGGTTAATGTTAAGTTTGAACGCACAATTGGATAGTGGCAATGAAGGCGCTGATGCTCATTCATAGGCTATTTTAGGATGGTGATCCAAGTTTTGAGCGGGAAGTTCCTCAGGAATGAGGCATGGTGCACGCCTGCTCAATCTGTCTGATTTTAGAGATGATTCACACTCAAATGCTTGGGAATATTCCGCATTTGTACGCACATATGCCCTGTATCTCGATGAGCGCCTTGGTTGCTCTATTTTGGGGAAATGTCAGTTTGGTGACAAATCTAATAAGGGTCAGAAGTCTAGGCACACAGTGACTTTGAATCTAGTTACCCTGGTGGCTATGAATACAACGATGGCCGTTATGGTGATAGAAACGGCTACAGAAATAACTCCAACAATTATGAATCTAGTTATGGGAGCTCACGGAGCAATGGTTACAGATTTGCTTCTCGTGATTATGATGGCCAACAGAGGCAGGATGAGGAAAAGGTGGGGAATGGTAAGCCTATTGCAGTTCGAGATATGAAGCCTGGAATGATACTCGATATGACCCCACATTGGCAAAGGCTGCTAGAACGGTTTCTGGCCAGCCGCCCAACAGGTGCAATCGCGTCGGAACTCTGAAAGGCGAAATTGATACCGCATTGAGATTGCCGATATCCGATTTCCACTTGCATCGGGTGGAGTTGGGTGGATCGGCGGATCTGCCGACGTATATAGAGGCGCCCATATTATATTTTAAAATCCATCTATTGCTATGTATTGTATTACTATGCGGTCGTTAGGTTTTACACCTATATTGCATGCTTAAAATGATGATTAAGGGATGATCGATATTTAAAGAGATCCACAGTTTAAAAATTAAAAGGGTTAAAGTTATTTAAACACTTCTGATGGGACTTAATGGGCCATAACCCACAGTTCCAGGTTCGAGATTTTAATGGAATTGGGATTTTGGGCTTACCCCAAGATCTCATTTTCATCAGGTGGTATCAGAACAGAAGAAGATTCTTCGGAAGGAGGTACAAATTTAAAGAGGTATGGTCTTTTTGTGTAGGTAGCAACAGAGGAAGGTGAGAAGATTGCAATAGCCTAGAGCATGGAATGCTCAATTGGTTCCAGAGGAGAGAACCAGAAGTTTACCAAAAGACCAAGTCTAGAGGAGAGCTTGGTGAGGTAAGAGGCAACAGGGAGGACTTGTTGTTGCAGAGGCAGATTGCAGCTCACAAGTTAAGCTATTACGAAGACCAGAAGCATATGACCAAGAGGTCATAAATTTTTGTGCCTCGGGAGTCTGATGCAGGAGCATCCAGCACCGTAGTCGAAGGAGGAATCCAAGCGGAGCGAAGAGGAGCGCGTGGACAGCAAAGCTGAATCAAAGGAGAAAATAAGGGAAATCTGTTTTAAAACAGATTTAAAGTGGCTTTAAAGTGGATATACCTCGAGATGACTTACCATTGTTATCTGCATGCATGTATTTTGAGAGATTTTTGTGGATCGTAACAAATTCACGCCTTTGTAAATGCTTTATAAGCATGTTTGTATGCGTGAGATAGGGGCGCGCTAGTGAGAACACAATGTAGCCTGTGTGGATTTATTGGCTAAGGCTGAAATGCCTTAGATCAAGTGGTCTTTTGTATATAACCAAACTATAGATTATGTCGATTTTCTGTCTATTGAGTTATGAATTTTTACAGTTTAAATTTACGATTGAAATCCCGTGTTGTGCACTTGTCAATCGACATCGATCGCTTCAGGATCGATGGCGATCTATATATTGTTTAACTGTTACTATTCTTTGAATGCAATTACGGTTTGAAATTGTGTGTGATGACGGATTGGGTTAATGTTAAGTTTGAACGCACAATTGGATAGTGGCAATGAAGGCGCTGATGCTCATTCATAGGCTATTTTAGGACGGTGATCCAAGTTTTGAGCGGGAAGTTCCTCAGGGAATGAGGCGTGGTGCATGCCTGCTCAATCTATCTGATTTTAGAGATGATTCACACTCAAATGCTTGGGAATATTCCGCATTTGTACGCACATATGCCCTGTATCTCGATGAGCGCCTTGATTGCTCTATTTTGGGGAAATGTCAGTTTGGTGACAAATCTAATAAGGGTCAGAAGTCTAGGCACACAGTGACTTTGAATCTAGTTACCCTGGTGGCTATGAATACAACGATGGCCGTTATGGCGATAGCAATGGCTACAGAATAACTCCAAAAATTATGAATCTAGTTATGGGAGCTCACGGAGCAATGGTTACAGATCTGCTTCTGGTGATTATGATGGCCAATAGAAGCAGGATGGGGAAAAGGTGGGGAATGGAAAGCCTATTGCAGTTCGAGATATGAAGCCTGGAATGATACTCGATATGACCCCACATTGGCAAAGGCTGCTGGAACGGTTTCTGGCTAGCCGCCCAACAGGTGCAATCGCGTCGGAACTCTGAAAGGCGAAATTGATACTGCATTGAGATTGCCGATATCCGATTTCCACTTGCATCGGATGGAGTTGGGTGGATCGGCGGATCTGCCGACATATATAGAGGCGCCAATATTATATTTTAAAATCCATCTATTGCTATGTATTGTATTACTATGCGTTCGTGAGGTTTTACACCTATATTGCATGCTTAAAATGATGATTAAGGGATGATCGATATTTAAAGAGATCCACGGTTTAAAAATTAAAAGGGTTAAAGTTATTTAAACGCTTCCGATGGGACTTAATGGGCCATAACCCACAGTTCCAGGTTCGAGATTTTAATGGAATTGGGATTTTGGGCTTACCCCAAGATCTCATTTTCATCAGGTGGTATCAGAGCAGAAGAAGATTCTTCGGAAGGAGGTACAAATTTAAAGAGGTATGGTCTTTTTGTGTAGGTAGCAGCAGAGGAAGGTGAGAAGATTGCAATAGCCTAGAGCATGGAATGCTCAATTGGTTCCAGAGGAGAGAACCAGAAGTTTACTAAAAGACCAAGTCTAGAGGAGAGCTTGGTGAGGTAAGAGGCAACAGGGAGGACTTGTTGTTGCAGAGGCAGATTGCAGCTCACAAGTTAAGCTGTTACGAAGACCAGAAGCATATGACCAGGAGGTCATAAATTTTTGTGCCTCGGGAGTCTGATGCAGGAGCATCCAGCACCGTAGTCGAAGGAGGAATCCAAGCGGAGCGAAGAGGAGCGCGTGGACAGCAAAGCTGAATCGAAGGAGAAAATAAGGGAAATCTGTTTTAAAACAGATTTAAAGTGGCTTTAAAGTGGATATACCTCGAGATGACTTACCATTGTTATCTGCATGCATGTATTTTGAGAGATTTTTGTGGATCATAACAGATTCACGCCTTTGTAAATGCTTTATAAGCATGTTTGTATGCGTGAGATAGGGGCACGCTAGTGAGAACACAATGTAGCCTGTGTGGATTTATTGGCTAAGGCTGAAATGCCTTAGATCAAGTGGTCTTTTGTATATAATCAAACTATAGATTATGTCGATTTTCTTTCTATTGAGTTATGAATTTTTACAGTTTAAATTTACCATTGAAATCCCGTGTTGTGCACTTGTCAATCGACATCGATCGCTTCAGGATCGATGGCGATCTATATATTCTTTAACTGTTACAGTTCTTTGAATGCAATTATGGTTTGAAATTGTGTGTGATGACGGATTGGGTTAATGTTAAGTTTGAATGCACAATTGATAGTGGCAATGAAGGCGCTGATGCTCATTCATAGGCTATTTTAGGACAGTGATCCAAGTTTTGAGCGGGAAGTTCCTCAGGGAATGAGGCGTGGTGCGCGCCTGCTCAATCTGTCTGATTTTAGAGATGATTCACACTCAAATGCTTGGGACTATGCCGCATTTGTACGCACATATGCCCTGTATCTTGATGAGCGCCTTGATTGCTCTATTTTGGGTAAATGTCAGTTTGGTGACAAATCTAATAAGGGTCAGAAGTCCAGGCACACAGTGACTTTGAATCTAGTTACCCCGGTGGCTATGAATACAACGATGGCCGTTATGGTGATAGCAACGGCTATAGAAATAACTCCAACAATTATGAATCTAGTTATGGGAGCTCACAGAGCAATGGTTATAGATTTGCTTCTGGTGATTATGATGGCCAACAGAAGTAGGATGAGGAAAAGGTGGGGAATGGTAAGCGTGTTGCAGTTCGAGATATGAAGCCTGGAATGATACTCGATATGACCCCACATTGGCAAAGGCTGCTGGAACGGTTTCTGGCCAGCCGCCCAACAGGTGCAATCGCGTTGGAACTCTGAAAGGCGAAATTGATACTGCATTGAGATTGCCGATATCCGATTTCCACTTGCATCGGATGGAGTTGGGTGGATCGGCGGATCTGCCGATGTATATAGAGGCGCCCATATTATATTTTAAAATCCATCTATTGCTATGTATTGTATTACTATGTGGTCGTGAGGTTTTAGACCTATATTGCATGCTTAAAATGATGATTAAGGGATGATCGATATTTAAAGAGATCCATGTTTTAAAAATTAAAAGGGTTAAAGTTATTTAAACGCTTCCGATGGGACTTAATGGGCCATAACCCACAGTCCGAGGCTCAAGATTTTAATGGAATTGGGATTTTGGGCTTACCACAAGATCTCATTTTCATCACAAAAGCATCACAAAGACATAAGAGATAGGTGCACAGCCAGGGAAAAACCCCTAAGAAGGGGAAAACCTAGTCAAACTCTTTTAGTAGTAGAACCAAATCAAAGTGAGACAGTCCAAGACCTTTTTTGACCATGACACAAAATTAACTCCATCCATCAAGCTAGCCTCCATGTAGTTACATAAACATAAACCAGCTCTCCCAAACAAGGATGAACTCTCTATGTAATCTATATTTCGGCTCACCTTCGGTCCTGCAACAAAATCTGTTCTTTTTCGGCTCTGCAACAAAATATTAGTCTACTTCAACATATGGAAGAGTATGACACCTTTTGATCTTTTCTGAACTTTTAATCCCCTTGTCTTGCCTTCTTCTCATTCTTTTAAGCATTTCACACTTTCTCTCTCCTTGTAGTTGCAGATCAAATTGCATATTGATGTGATTCCAAATGGTCGACTTCATTTGCTATATATAGTGGTTGGAGTGTATTCTTTTGAGGTCGACATGATATGTTTTTTGAGGTCGACTTGTAAGGTGTGGAGGTTGAATTGATGGAGAAGCATAAGATACATAAAAATAACTTTTCTTTTCCCAAGAAGGGTCTAATATATTTTGACTTTTTGACTCTTAGAAGAATTCAATGGAGGTTATACCTATTGACCATTGACCCAAGCATGAAACCCATTCTTTAATAAGTCAAATTTACAATAAAAAAATATATTTTTCTCTCTTTGAAAAATACAATTATGAAGACCGACACTAGTTACATTCTTCAACACTCCCTCTTAACTAGGGAGGTATTCATAATTACCTATATATAAAGGTACAAGGATGCTCTCAAAATGATATGTTCTACAAAGAGTCACAACACACATAATGCTACAGAGTAGATACTTGACCAAGGTATCTAACAGGGTGGGAATAGGTGCGGTCCAAGATTCAACCACTCTAGGTACCATCAGGCTTTAGCTCTAACAACAACCTAGGGATCGATGTGTATATCCAAGGTCGGAGCTCTAGGACCAATGCCACCCTCCCTACTTCGGGATCTACACATCATCACAGGTCGGCTAGATGTCCTCCCAAGCGTATTGTCACCCCAAGAAGCTTCATCTATCCCTATAAACTTAAATTAGATATGTCCATCAATTCTAGCATGCTTCAAAATGTTCAACCATTTTATGGAGAGATTAACTTGTACAATCACAATCCTAATTAGCAATAAAATTTAAAATATATATACAAGTTAACACAGACTTCTAAGATATTCAAATATACTTATGATACTTAGGTCATCATCATATTATCCAAACACATCTTTGTTGGAAGTTTTCTTCTTTAACTTCTACAACAACACCAAACGTAACTTCAATATTGCTTCTGAATTATCCAAGTCTTGTTTACAACTTTTCCATTCATGAATATTTATCTACAATGATTCAACCATGATATTTATTGTTTATTCAAGGTCTTATGTGTCACATTATGCCCCCCCTCTCAACTGGAGAGATATACAATTCCCTTCATCCATGCTCCCTCTTAACTTAGGGAGATCAACAACTTTGTTCTTACACGTTCTTTATCATAACATTGAAGAAACTTTCCAACCTTTCATTTCTTCAGGCACATCATTCTTTTTCATGGAAACAAGGTTATCTATTCATCTTTTATGTCATCATCATTCTTACAGTTCCCTTTATTCATCATGCTTATCAAGTCATCTTCGATTATGAACATCTTCAACATCTTGAAGATTATGTACCATAAAATTTTCAACAACAAGTACAACCAAGTACAAATATACAAAACCATGAAGTCAACTATATCAAAATCATATCATTACAATGGAAGCATCAAAATAATTAATCTTTAGACATCAAATACCTAAAACTAGTTATGTTCATAGTAAAAAATTGTTACATCTTTTATATTCTTGACTTTAATAACTTGTTCGGGTTTTTGTCGTAAACCCTAGATTTCATCATCAAGACTTAAAGCCTTGATATTAGCAATCCAATCATATCACTTTACATCTTCAATTTTATGCCCTAGAACTTTTGTCACTTTTTACTAAGGTTTTATCACAAACCCTAGATTTCACTAATCATCAAAAATCAAGTTAGCATTTCATCTCTAGGGATTCATTCTTATATCAGTCTCTTACTAGGGTTTTTATTGTAAACCCTAGATACACATATCTAATTTCAAGTAATATATATACAACAATTTGATTAAACTATGGTTTCAATCATGTGGAATCTCATACAACTAGGTTTTCGTTGCAAGGGTTTTGACATAAACCCAAATACTCCAAACCCTAAAATCTACGGTTTTATTATTTAACTTATATATCATTGACAAAACCCAAAAAATGTTAAACAAATTATAAACATTAAGAGTAGAATTTTATTTCTAGATTTTATCAACAAATCCTAAGTAGACTAAGGATTTCATTGTCAACATGCCCTAAGCATCAAGAGGCTAGGGATTTACAGTGAACCCTAAAGTTTAGGGTTTCACAAAAAATGATCAAACAAGAGATATAATAATAAGGGTAGATTCAATCTAATGATTGATCACCCTAAAAAGAATCCTTATGATTCAAATCCCTAAGCAAAAGAAAGTCATTAATACAAGGAAAACTTCACAATGATCATATCTTTTACTGAAAAAGTTTAGCTTCAAAATATTATGGTCTTATACATACCTTGAGTTGCTCCTTTTATAAACCTTGTACGGTTTCCTTGAAGTGCTCCTTCTAAATTTAACCATAATATTTATACCTGCAATACTTATTAACAAATACAACCAAGAAAAATATGTGATAACAAAATAATAATGTCAATTTTTCAATCTAGGGTTTCTATGCAACAATGGAGGATGGAATCCTAGGGTTTCCAAGTACAAACTATAGATCTAGCAAAAATCAAATTATCTACTTCTTCAATCAACACTAGGGTTTACTCTACACCCTATATTACCTAAAAACCCTAGAATTCAAGATTAATGAGTGATTATGGTTAGGGTTTCTATATGACTATGTTTTTTCATGTGCCACTTAAGGATTTCAATCCTAGATAAGAATCTTTAATATAATGGAAACTACAAACCCTAGATTCATATGAAGCACTAAACCCTATGACAATTCATGTTATATTCTCATTAAATGAATATTCCATACATACCTCAAAATTACGTACCTAAATGCTTCATGATCATAGAAGTTGTTATAAGGTCTCCCTTTGGGTACTAAGATTTCCTTATTATTCTTCAGGATTGTCAAAAGATGCCTGTAATTTTTCATTGATGTCATGAACATTGCTAACTTTAATTTCAATATATCCTTCCTGTATACTTCTTTCATTAATTTGGTGCAAGAATTTTTTTTACTGATGTAGGCTAATTCCTTCCTTAGGACAAAGATGGATTTGCTCTAAATTGGTTCCCAAGAAATGCCAAAGGTCTTCTCATATTAATGCAAAAAGGAACACTTGTAGCTCTTCCTTTTAGACCTCTTTTAGATATTATAGTGAGTTCTTTGTTAGGTTTACTCTCTTCACCAGATCTCAAAAAGAAATAATCTCACTGCTTCTTTTCCACTTTTGGTTGGGTCATAATTGTATACTTCACACATTGTCTTCAATAACAAGGGCTACTTCCTTTACTCCTCTTGTCAATAGGGCTAGTTCCCTTACAATTTTAATGCAAATTCAAAAGATGTGTATTGGATACAGGAGAGCTTGACAAATATATATTTCTTGAGAGAGAGACCCTATGATTAGAGCTTTCTATAGACCTTACAAAAAGGCCTAATGATCTTTACACAATACGGACATGCTTCGATAATATTGTTAGGACTTGGAACCTTTATATATATATGACCACAAGTCTGTATTTCGTCATCACAGGAGTCTCAACTTCCTTTTCTAAGTGAATGTAGCTTCGAGTTAGTCCTTGGAATTCCTCTTAGATAACTTGTTCTTGGATCCTTTCTTTAAGAAGTTGTAAGAGACACCTTAAAAATTAATTTGGTCACCCCTTAATTATGCACAAAACTCTCTGAAAGTAACAGAATTTTAGATCTCTGAAAAGGTGATTTTAGACCTTCATTTTTATGCTTAGAAATTTTCTTTCTTTTGAAATGGATTTGAACTTGACAAGACTATTATCTTAGCCTCTCGGTGTTCCAAAACAATGTCCTTAATGCCTTCGTTCTTCTTTGCACAACCTTGCGGCCTAGACACTATGGGTAGTGCTAATATGAGAGCCTAGGATTCATTAGCCTTTCCTCTAGGAGCTCGGACTTAGGTATTTAGGTTATTCTTGATTCCTTGTATCCTTTGTTGACCTTCTTCCTACCCTTACACAAACAAACTAAGCTTTGAAACCATGTTGAGAAATATAGGGCAACATATAGACTAGGTTTTGTAGCTTGATTTCTCTTATACTTTGACAAGTTCTTGTGATTATTATTTTGTTCTTCATTATTTTTATTATGTTATTTTCATCATCAAGACAAATGCTAAACAAAAATATCACAAATACACCATAGATAGGTGCATGGAAAAACCCCTAAGAAAGGGAAAACCCAATCAAACTATTTTACTAGTAGAAAAAAATCAAAGTGAGATAGTCCAAGACCTCTTTTGACCATGACAAAATATTACCTCCATCCATCAAGCCAACCTCCATGTAGTTACATCAATAAAGCCCAGCTCTCCAAAACAAGATGAACTTTCTCTGTAATCTATATCTTCAATCTTGCAACAAAATTTGTTCTTTTTCGGCCTTGCAACAAAATCTTAGTCTACTTCCACGTATGGAAAAGTATGACACCTTTTGATCTTTTATGAACTTCTAATCCCCTTCACTTGGTTTCTCCTTCTCTTAAGTATTTCACACTTCCTCTCTCCTTTAGTTGTAAATCAAACGGCATATCGATGTGATTCCAAATAGGTCGACTTCATTTACAATATATAGTGGTTGGAGTGTGTTATTTTGAGGATGACATGTTATTTTGTTTGAGGCCGACTTGTAAGGTGTGGAGGAAGACTTGATGGAGGAGCATAAGATTCATAAAAATAACTTTTCTTTTCCCAAGAAGGATCTAATACATCTTGACTTTTTTACTCCTAGAAGCCCTCAATAAAGGCTATACCTATTGACCGCTAACCCAAGCATGAAACCCATGCTTTAATAAGTAAAATTTACAGTAAAAAAAAATCTTTATTTTTCTCTTTGACAAATACAATTATGAAGATCGGCACTAGTTACATTCTTCAACAGGAAGTATGTGGAATACCGACCACCTGTAGAATGTAACACAGACAATTAACGACATCTCCTATGTTAGAGATGTCAGAACATGTCTTCTAACTTAGGCCAATTAGATGTGTCTTTACTATTTCAAATGATCCTTAGATTCATTGATAAATTTTAATGTTTATCTTGATTAGAGTTTCGGTTTCAAGGATCAAAACGAATTCACCTGAACTCCTAAAATGCAACTAGCATGAGAAATAACTCTTTTAATTCGATGAAGATCTAACTAAAGAAGGGAAGGAATTTCAAACAATGATGTAGATAACAAGATCTTAAAACTTACTATTCCAATTCAAATTTTCAATGCCCTAATGCATGAGAAAATGAAACTTTCTTTTCTTTTTCTTTCAATTTCAATGTAAAGAAAAATGAAAATATGACTAGATTATTGAATCAGAAAGAATTCACATGGATTGGAACTATAATATGAAAAGTCATTTAACAAATCAATAACCAAGTAAAATGATAAAAAAACTAATTGATAAGAAGAAGAAATCTCTTATCAATAAGTAATCACACTCAATTTCACACAAGTTGTTGGCTTTACAGAGACCTTGGATAGACCAGAGACTCAAGAAGATACTGCAAACAAGACAAAATTCAGAGCAATATGGGGGAATTGAACTTTTTTTACACTTAGAGGATCATCGCAGGTAGTATATTCACTCTAGTGTGAGTCATCACACTTACATAACAAATATATTGCGTTGATGCACACTGCCTCAACAAGACAAGTGTGATGGGGAAAATTTTCTTAAAAAATGAAAGAAAAATCCTAACTAAGCTTGAAATTAAATTTTCCTAAATTCAATGAAAGTTTGAACAAGACAGATAAGGTCGACTATAGAGTTCATAAAAGGCTATCACAAAAAACCACTAAAGAACAATGTGTTCCCCAATGGAGTTGCCAAGTTGTTTGTCGATAAATTCCTTCTACGGACATAAGTAATCTCCCTAGACCTAGTGGCTTAGTCTAGAAACAACCAAGAAAAAACTACAATGTTTTTCCTTAGATATGTTTGAAATATGAAAGGAAAACCTACTTGGAATCCAATGCAAGCTTCCTTCTTCTCCTTACTTGTTAGCTCCAGCTCCAACTCCAATTTCTAAAAGTGGAACCTGCAAATCATCCAAAAAATCAAGACAACAAAATATACAAGATAACATATACAAACAACTCTAAACAAGAAGTTGAGCATTCATATAACATATGCATAATCAACACATAATGTATAGGAGAAAAAATTCACTTTTGTATTAATAATGGCAGGAAAAGATTGCAAACCTTGTAAGCCTTGACTTTGTGAATCTCTCCCAAATTTCTTTTCCTTCCTTTTCCACAATGGTAAGCCTTCAATCACACCTAAAGCACATGGATGGATTATGGACCTCTAGACACAAATGGAAAACATAAAGGCATAATCAGAGTCTCCAAAAGCCAACCTAGACTCTATGGTAGGTGCTACATTTATAAGGTAAATGAGGTAGTTTTGGATTTACCATACTAGGGCTTAGATCCACTTTAGAAGGAGGTAAGCTCTATGAGATAAGAGATAATACCTCATTAGTAGGAGTTTGAGATCAGATCCAACAGTAAATGGTTAAATCCACTCCTGAAGCTTCTAGAGAGAGAAAATTTGAAATTATTTTTTATTTTTACTCATTTCCAAGTGTCATCGCACTTTTTGTAAGAGAAAACTACATTGACCAGTGCAATTTCCATGTGTGTAGCCTGTGGCATCGCATTTTGTCAAGAGAGTAAGTGCGATGAGGTTTTAAATTAGGGTTTTCGGCCATTGTAATCCAATATTCTTATAACTTATGGAGAGAGAATGCTTTTGGATTTGTAGGGATGATTGAAAAGTGTAAATGGATGATGATAGATCTGGGTTCAGGGCCATTTGTTTGAATGTGACAAAATGACCTGTAACAACCCTCAACCAGGAAGTCATGCAAAGAAGCATTTGTTTATCCAATTACTCATGCAGGAAGAACAAACAATAGACTAAAAAGATAAATCAATTAAACAATAACAATGTCACAAATAAATAACATAAGTCTTGAAAATACTTATCTTTGATGAGGAGTGTAGGAAGCTAACATGTCCCTCTTGATCCTGCCTCCTTCTTAGCCATGAGGCACCATTGTCCATCAATTGTATGGAAATGTCATCTAGAAAAGAAGAAATGCTTCTTCTTTAGCACCACCTTTATATATCCTTAATCTCCTTGTACAACCAAATATCTATGTACAAGATGACCACATGATTTGCATCATACCATCCCCTATTAGGTAGGATAAAAACCCAACTATGGTTACTTTGAACTTTTCATAGGTACTAAATAACTCAATAGCTTCTCACATATCATATCATGAAGATTCTGAATCACACTAGGGTTTCAATGCTATAGAACCCATGCCTTTTCCATATTCAATACCACTCCTAGGGTTTCTTCCAAACCTTAACCTTAATTTGTAAGAAACAAGGCTCCCTAGGTTTTCCTCCAAACCTTTTCATTATTTTAGGTCTCCAACATCATCTCTTTCACTTTTCTTGATCAATAAATCCATCATTGGTGTCTACATTGGGGTGATCTCAATGGATTTTTCTCCAACCCAGCTCTAATACCATGTTAATTTTAGGGCTTTGTAGTTCATTATTGTAGATAATTGCATTTTTTAACTTTTTAAACAATTTTCACATTACATTCACCCCATATAATCATAAGAAATTATATAGAGAGAACATTAACATCTACAATGCAATGGAGCAATAAGTAACATTACAAGAAAATCATACACAATAGAGACTGATTTTTGGTCATAGACTAGGGAAAAACTCGACAAGGGGGGAACCCATATTAATTATTATTATTTTATTAGATATTCATAAAATTATTAGTTGAGGTACAAAGTACAATTATAATGAGAAACAAGTCTTTCAACATTAATCACATTAGGCCTCCTACAACCAACCCTAGATCATACAAGATGGAAACAAAAAATCCCATCAAGGAGGCATTCATAAGCCTTCCACAAGTCCTCTAATATAATTGTCGCAAGAATCACATATCACTATCATACATCACAATCATAAGCACAAGTGTTACTGTCATACATCACAGTCATAAGAAAAAGTGTCATTGTTATGTGGAATTTTCACGATTGCAGACAAAGGTGAATTCCCTAGATCTAGTGTTGTGATCTAGAATGACATAAGACAAAAAGCATGAATTTTTCCTTAGATAAATTAGAGTATGGGAAAGAAGCCTACCTGGAATCTGTAGCAATATTTCCTTTCCTCCTCACTTGTAAGCTCCAATTCTAGCTCCAAGTGTTATAATTAGAACCTGCACACACAACTAAAACAAGCAAAGGATCCACAACATCCACGTAGCATAATCTAATATCTCTACTCAATGAATCAACATGGCATTGAAATACATGAGTGAAAACATAACATAAAAAATATAGGAAAACAAGATACTCTTTATAATGACAAATATATGAGAGAGTTTACAACCATAAATAGTAGTTGACTTTGTAGATGTCTCCCAAAGTTGACTTGTCCTTCCTTTTCACAAAGCACATATCAACATCAACCCTAATGCATGAATATGGTTACTCCTTTAGGCTCAAAGAAGCGGCATAGGGGTACTATCAATCCCCAAAATCCAACCCTGATGCTATGGAAGGCAGTAAATTTATAGGGTGAGTGTGGTAGTTTAGGATATACCATTATGGATTTGAGATCCACATATGATGGGAGGATGAGCTAAATGGATAAGAGATAAGGCCTCCAAGATAGGATCAGATAGGAATTCGATCTATCTATCTTTGGTAAACATTTAAAAATACCTTGGAAGCTTCTATAAGAGGAAGCTTCAGATTTATTTTTTTCCCGAATTTCTAGAATCAACACACTTGTAGAAGGGAGAAATAGGTGTTGACCAGCACTGGTGAACAAGAATAAAACATGCATTGAACATAGGTGACTAGTCATGCAAGGAGCATTGGGGCTAAAAATAGTGTTTTTGAGCAATTTCTTACAAACCCAGACTTTTTGGAGAAGTGATGTTTAGTGCTTTGTGAAGGAATGATGAAAAAATGTTCATGGATGTTGATTGATCTGGTTTGTAGGACTTTTGTGCTAATGTGACAAAATATCCTGTAAGATTCATTGCCATAAGTCACTTCCCAATCACAAAATATGACCTCTTTGCAACTAGGGCTTGATAACTATCCCACTTGACTACTCCTAGGATACTAAAAGAGTCAATCCTTAGGACATCACACGTATCTCCACACAACGATAGATCTATCCTTTTTTTCCATAACTCTAGGCTGGTTCAAACTGTTGTTTTATACATTAAACAACCTTCAACATCCCTACCAAACCATCCATATAGAAAGACCAACCATACCTCTATGAAATGACTTGATTCTACCGTCAAAAAATCCTTGGATTATGTGCATAAACCTAGGGTTTTCGGCCCTAGTTTTAGGGTCTTTGTGATAGCTGCAAGTGAGACCTAACTAGGGCTTCAACTAGACCTTACAAATCTATGAAACCATTACTTCTTCCCATAGAATTTACTGCACTATCACTTGAGGAAACTCAACATACATCCAACTACCTGCTTGGTATCATGACCCTCCAAACAATTGTATATAAGCGCACAATCTTGTTACATTTTTCCATCTTTAATCAAAGACAAAAGAAACCCTTTCCTTAGGATGAAATTCATTATCTATAGACCGTAAACCATAGAAATGACGGCTCGGTGTACCCTCCTTGTACTCGTCATAGTTGCAGTCATTAGATGATAAGAACACTGGAACAAGAGCATACTTCTTGACCTCTGTTGAACTCAGACATGGTGATTTGGACCTCTTCTATAGGAATCACATATAGCTCGTATCTCACAAAGAATATTTCCTCAAACTGGCTTGTATTCCATAGAGAATATGCTTGCATTCCACAGAAAACAAACTTGCATTTCACAGATAATATAACTACATATTTTCATACTTCTTTATGGGAATGTAACCTTAGTTCTTGTACCAATTTCAGAAGAATAAATGTGATTTGAATTGCAAATTGTACCATCGTTCTCATGCCACAAAAACTGGCTCATAACTTCTCATCTCTTGCAAACTTAGAGCTTCATAAACTTTGTATAGGGCCTCAGGAATTTCACCTTAATTATAGACCTTAGACTTTTACTTGCCGCAAGAAATTCATATGGCTCAAAGATAGCTATTTTTGACATGTGGTTGGTAACTGTTGCAGGAGGACGAGTGGGCATATATAATATTTTGATCATGCGAAAAGGTGCCTCTTAGAGGGGATAGCCAACTTGAAGACATATAGGTTGACTTGATGGAAAACCATTTTAAGAGTTAATCTTTTATTGCTTAGAGGATAGGTTGTCTTTATGAGTGCTTGCTCGACATTAAATTTGAGTCATTTAATAAAAATAATACCAAGCCGAATATTAATTTCCCTTTATCCAATTTTGAATTCTCTCTTGGAATAGGATAGTTTCACGATAGTTTCTCCTTGGGGTAGTTGGGATTTCCCTTGGGGTGATTGGATTTCTCTTAGGGAAATTCATCCCAAAGCTGACCCAATCTCAACAATGTTGATTCAAACCTCTACTTTAAAGTTGTGAAGAATGCATCTGTGATTTAATTGCTATATGTTGATGATTTGTTTCCAACAAGTGTTGAACCTCTCAATATTCAGTGTAAAAATTAGTTGGCTTCTAAGTTTGATATGAAGGATCTTGGTTTGATGCATTATTACTCGAGAATGGAAGTATCACAAAAACCTGGAGAAGTATTTCTTGGTCAAGGAAGTATGTTATTGAGATCCTTCAAAAATTTGCCATGATGGACTCTAAATCCATGGTTACTCCCATGGCGACCAAATTAAAGAAGTTAAGAGGCTCTGAATCCAGTTTGGTAGACCCATCTGTGTATCGATAATTGATTGGCTCGTTGATGTATTTGATTGACACCAAGTCAGACATTTGCTTTGCTATAACCACATTGAGCAAATTATAGGTGGAACCGAGACATGAGCATTAGATTGCAACAAAGCACGCTCTGGGATATCTATGTGGTACTGTGAATTATGGTTTGAAATATGTTGCAAACAAGGATGTACAACTTTAGGGATATACAGATGTTGATTGGGAAAAAGGCGTTGATGATAGGAAGAGCACTTCAGGGGTGTGCTTCAATTTGGGCTCTACTATGATATCTTGGATGAGCAAAAAGTGGATATCTATCTATCGCACTGAACATGGAAGAAGAAGAATATATTGCAGCCAATGAAGCATATACAAAATCAGTGTGGCTTCGAATTTTGTTTACAAGGCTATTCGACAAAGAGTTGGAATCGACCATGATATATTGTGATAATTAAATATGTGTGAATATTTCAGAGAACCTCATGTTCCATGACAGGTCGAAACATATTGATATCAAGTTCCACTACATCCATGACATGGTACAGAGGAAAGTGATAAGACTTGAGTACATCTCCATTGATGAGAAGATAGTTGATGTTCTAAAGAATACATTGTCAAGGGAGAAGTTTGTGTACTTCATAAAAAATATTTGGCTTGTGGGGATTACCTCTTTCGTTGAGAGGGAGTGTTGATTTGATACCCGCATGGATGGTTCGAGAGACCCAGAGTGCTCACTAGATAAGGTTGAGTGAGTTCCTCTCGGTGAGGAGCCCTGATTACTCACTAGGAATGGTTAAGTAAGGTTTGGACTTGATCACACATGAGGAAAGGCTTGAGTGAGGTCTTTCATTATTTAGACGCAATCACACACTAGGGAAGAGTGTAGTGAGGTTTTTCAATATTTGGACCTAATCACACACCAGGGAAGGGTATAGTGAGGAATTTCAACATTTGGACCCAATCACACACCAGGGAAGTGTGGGGTGAGGTCCTTCAGCATCTAGACTCGATCACTAGCCAAGGAAGGGTTGAGTCAGGTCTTGGCTGAGAGTGATCACCAAGAAGGGTGAGTTAGTGCTTGCTAGTTGAGTTCTTATCTCAACATTTTGGCCTAGTGAGAGGCGTTAAAATTTGAGGATCGATCACTCTGTAAGAGTGAGTCCTGATATGTTGATGATAAGAAACAGGTTAGTTACTACCCTAAATATGGCTACTAGCATATGTTGATGATAGATGATGATGTTAATGATAATTTGATAACCTTTTCTTAAAGAAAATTGTTAACTTGAGAACATATATGACAGTCATTATGAATACCTCCCTAGTTAAGAGGAAGTGTTGAATTTTATAACTATGGTTGGCCTTCTAATGTATATTTGGCCACTTTATGTATTTATATTGACTATGCTAAAGAATATTTTAAATTCTAGAGACATAATAAAATAATATTTTAAGTTAAGTCCCATTTGGCCTTTTGAAAGAAGAAAATTTTAATTTTTGAAATTGAAATTTTTGGCTCAAGGTTTGTCAAGTCGACCTCCATCCAAATCAAGTCGATCTAGGAAAAGGACGGTCATTTGACCCAGAAAATCACTATATAAAGGTGGATCGACCTCATTCTCTCACCACCAATTTGCACTCTCTTAATAAGACATTTTCTGGGAATCCTAGCGAGGATCGAGAAGAATGAGGACAAAAAGAAGGATGAATTTGATCTATTTCTCTCTCTCTCTCTCTCTCTCAAGATCACATGTGTGGATAGGCTCTCTCACTCTCTTTGCAGTTCGCATATTTCTGGGAATTTTTTGTTGCAGGGGGCGAAATTTCTAGGCAGTTAGTGGGGGGGAAAGTTTTGGGATTCTAACAGTTGTAGGAGGGTTGAAATTCTAGGTCAAATCAGGCACAACGAAGTATTAGATCAAGTTGGGAGACTTGACTTGGAGGGGTTGATTAGGTTTGACCATAGGTATAGGTGTGTCTCTTGTTGAACAATATAATTTCTCTATTGAAAAGGTTCTTGGGTTTTTCCCCTTAGTAGGTTTTCTTAGGGTAAATATTGTATTCTCTTTGTGCATTGTCATCTCTATCATTCTACTATTCTTGTATGGTTTAATTTCTTAAGTATAATTAGTGAATGATATATTACAATAATTTAAAAGAAGATCAACATCAAAATTAAGCATCATTTTTTCACAAATATTGTACTAGTCTCTATTGCACTTAGAAAATCAACAAGATGCTCACACCTAACCCTGGCACAGGGTTATAAGGCCACATTATGGACTGATGACATCCTATGGTTTGGTAGTGAACGTTTTTGACACCTAATCCTCAATGATTGGAAAATTAGAGTAAATATTGTAAATAACAAAATAAAGAAAATGAAGAGACATTGGAAGATGAATCCCAATAGTCTCCCTCTCCTTGTATATATTCATGAATTCTATTAATGAAAACATAATTAAATTCAGAGTTACAAACCTAGATTGACATGGTATCAGAGATAAAGGTCCCAAATTATCCTCTTTCTTCATGTAGCTCCTGCACTTTTCTGTCATTATACTTTGCCCCGCTGCATTCTATCTATCTGTGCATTAATTCCAAGATTGTGCATTGACTGTGGTATGTGTTCAATCTCTGTGAATTGTGGTGATGTGGTTGCATATCCCTCTACGTTGAGTATTGTGTATGTCGATCCATTGGAATGTTTGGATTGTATGTTGGTTGTGTGCTATATGTATAATTCTCTTTGGTATATAGTTTGTTTGGTACACTACTCTGTACATTGAAATAGCATTGGTAACTCCTACAAATATGTGTTGATTATGGTTGTTGATCCTTGAATATTGTGCATTGAAATGGGTTGAACTCCATGATTGTTATACTATATTGTTCATTCTCCCATACTGCTCATCCATGTTGAGTTGGTCGTTTTGACCGTGGGTTGGTGTGTTTACATGTGTTGAAGTTTTTGATGATCGATGGAATATCGCATATATTATGGTTGATGTGAATATGTTTTGAAGACCATAAACCATGAGCGTTGATAAAGAGAGGTATATATATTTTATATGTGTGTTGGCCCTTTGATATGTGTTTATTTTTAATATAATACATATAATGGGATGGCATATATTGTGAAGATTGTGTGTCATACGTGATGAACATACCATAGGTACGTATGGTATATGGTAATGGCATGAAAGTTTGGTATGATATGTGAGTATGGTATGTGGAATATAAAATTTGTTGGTTGAACTGGTATATGTGCATTAATCTATTCTTTGAAGGCCATATGTTATAGGGCATGAAATTGAGTATGGTCTATGGCATATTTATTTTGTTTGGGGCATTTGATTAAAGTGATGGTTCATATACATGACTTGATATATATGCATATTGGTCAATATTGAGAGCCTATATCGTTATTTGATGATTTTTTGAAGACATAGTTGTATGCCAATTAGTTTTATTGCAAAGACACATCAGTTTTTGTTGCAAGTATTGTGATTATTTTGATTCCAATTCAAAAAATTTATGATGCATTCACTCATCTACACAGTTAAAGTAGTTCTCTATGGCAAAGAGAACTATCATGATTGGTCCATGAAGATAAAGCATACCCTGATTTTTAATGAGTTGTGGAAAGGTGTTTGTGAAGGAGAAGGAGGAAATCCTCTTGAGAAGCCCACTTTAGACAAAGAGCTTTCCATATAGGAGAACAAGAGCAACAAGGCCTATGTGTTGATTGCAGCATCAGTGAATGAAGCAGTGATTCGTTATATTATGCCATTTACAAATGATTTTGAAGCATTAAAGAATTTAAAAGAATTATATGAATCACATTTTGAACTTGAAGTAGTACAACTAATGATCAGGTCAGGGGAAATTTTAGGGGCTAATATTCATAGGTGGGTTAATATTCCATGCTTTTTCCAAAAAAAAGATTCGCCATTTTCCATTTTTCTAAAAATGAATTCGCCAAAATTTTATAGTATAAAATTATTTTACCTTAAATATCACCAATATTATATTGTCTAATATAAAATAATTAGAGATCTAAACATTTTTACAAAATTATCATAATTTTTTTAATATTTGGACATTATGGACTAGTAAGATTCACCAAGGTTGCTAAATTTTAAGATAAAATTCCATCCTTAAAATTTTCCCTGGATCAAGTTGTTCAATTTAGAATTAAAAGATGACAATCCCCTTGCCTTAGCATTTAAAATAAGAGCCATTATGCTAGATATAGAAGCCACTGGTGTTAAAATGGATTTTCCTCTCATAGCTTTTGTCAAGGCATTGTATTCCACTTATTCCTATTGACTTGAGTCATTACAAGCTAGTGGAAAACATAAGGAGATTTCCTTTGACTCTTTTGTGGAGAAGTTTGTTGAAAGAGAGAAATATTTTGGGAAGAAGAAGACAATTGCTCAATCTCTTGAAGAAGTTGTGTGCCTTGCAAAAAAAGAGAAGACTCGGGCATAGAATTCTTCTAGAGGAAGAGGTGGACAAAGAGGACATGGAAGGAAGAATAATAGAAGCAGGGTCCCAAACATTACCAAGGATAAAGAACTAATCTTCATTGCATATGGCATAATAGAGATGGACATGATGCTTCTACATGTAAGCTCTCATGGGACAATATTAGACAAGAAAGGGAAGAAGAGAAAGGAAAATCATTAGATAAAGGGAAAGGGAAAGCACATGAATCCACTCATTATGTTATGGCACATTGCAACATTGGAGTAACTGAAGACTTATTTAATGTTTCACTTGCTTCATGGAAAGATGTTTGGTTTCTTGATTCAGGAGTAACTTTCCACATGAATTTTAGAAGAGATTTCTTTGAAGAAATCACTGACAATGTTTATGGAGTAGTCTACTTTGCAGATAAGTCAAAACTCAAGCCATCAGGGCTTGGCACCATCAAGATCAAACTTCCCAGTCTTCCATAATTTATCGTACATGATGTTCTCTACCTACCAAATTTGAGGAGAAACTTGTCCTTCATTCACATATGCCAACAAGGACACTCCATTCACATATTTTATGGCAAGGTTGAGGTCATAAAAGCATCAAAAAACTCATTTTTCATGACTGGGATAGAAGAAGAAAGACTTATGAAGCTGCAAGGAACCTTTGCTCATGCACAAAAAATTTCATAGAGTTCTCAATTTGATGAAGGTACAATACCATCCAGTCTCTTATGGCATGTCAGATTTGGACATTTGAACTATGACAATCTGTGTTTATTGAAGAAAAATGGTGTTACTGGTTTTCCTACCATTCATAGGAAACTTAAGAAATGTGATTCTTGTATCTTAGGAAAGCACGACAAATAGTTTTTTTCATTATTCTCATTCCAAAGCACATAGAAAGCTTGAACTCATCTTTCTTATTTATGTGGCCCTATGTTTTTTTCCTTCTGCAAATGGTAATAAATACATGATGACATTTATTGATGACTTCATCAAAATGTGTTGGGTATATCTATTGAAGAACAAACATGAAAGTTTTTGAAACTTTCAAGTAATTTCATGCATGGGTTGAAAATGATACACAATCTCATTTGGCTCTATTTTTACTTATAATGGAAAAGGATATACCTCAAATGAATTTGAAAACTACCTTTGGAAGCATGGGATCAAACATAAAACAACCATGCCTTATAATCCTTAACAAAATAGTGTAGCTAAAAGAATGAATAAGACAATATTAAATATGGTACGTTCAATGATGTTTTTCAAAAATGCAAAGTTGATGATTTGGGTTGATGCAGTTCTATGTGTTGTGTATATTAAGAATATGTGTCCATCTCATGCTCTAAAAAACAAGACTCCCTATGAAATCTGGTATGGCCACATTCCTTCAGCGAGGCATCTTACGGTTTTTGGTTCCACTTGTTATGCCTTGATACCTAAGGAATAAAGAAACAAACTCAATGCAAGGAGTCGAAAATGTATCTTCTTGGGGTATTCAGATACCTCCAAAGCATATTGTCTCTATGATGAAGTAAATAAGAACTTTATAATATCTAGAGATGTGATCTTTCTTGAATCTTCCAAGACTAACAATGTTTTCGAGCAACAACTTCATCGCTTGAATAGATTCGGGCATGCAAATTATTTTCAAGAGTTTGATAATGAGATTCCATATCTTGAATGGGGGATCCATATACTTGATAAATTTGTCGAATCTCCTTCTGAAGCGCTCTCTCCCCTTCATGAAGCTTCAACCATTGATCAAAAAGACACTTTGAGTGATGTGATTAAGAGAATTGGGAGGCTAAATCTTGATTCAACCCCATCTTACTCAACTGAACATCCTGGGACATCTCAGAAAGGTCCTCCAAAATGGATCACAAAGACACTTAATTTTTTTTTTCTTGATGAGGTTGGAAATACGGGAACAAGAAGCTCTACTAGATAGAATGGAGATGATGTAGATGATTCTGATTCACCTACTAATATGGATGTTTCGTATGATTGTGAATTAAATTTGTCTACAAATTTTGAAACAACTTCCTTCAAATAATCTGCTTCTTATGATGAATGGAAAAAAACGATGTAGAAAGAATATGATGCTTTGATAAAGAATGACACTTGGAAGTTGGTTGATCCTGCATTGGGAATCAAACCGATAGGCTGCAAGTGGGTCTTCAAGAACAAGCATAAATAGGATGGCTCACTTGACAAGCATAAATCTAGGCTCGTGGCAAAAGGTTTTACACAGAAGGAAGGGGTCGATTATGAGTATACCTTTTCCCCCATAGAAAAATGGGCTACCATCTATAATCTCTTTGCCTTGGCAGCTTAGAACGGTGGAAATTTATCAAATGGACGTAAAAAATGCTTTCATGAATGGAAATATGAAAGAGAATGTTTTTATGTCCCAACCAGAAGGACTTGTTGTGTGTTAATTTTTCATAGGGCTACATTGTTCTTTTCTTTGATAATTTCGTTTCATCTTAAATGCATTAAGTTCACTCCATATCAGTATTACATTATTTAGATCTACACCATTATTCATCAACATATGCAATTATATATAAAGAACAATGTCATCATCATTAATGCAGTGGAACATAAAAGGAACAGTAGAAGAAAAGTATGCGCACACAAAGAGACACCAAGATTGGTCCAAGACCAGGGAAAAACCCAATATGGGGAAAAGCCTTGCAAATCTTCTTCTTCTTAGATCATTATCAAATGATGAATTAAAAGAGAATACAATGATCCATAACTTTATCTATGCAGCAAAACAACAATGATATCCATGAAACAGATCTAATCATGTTAGAAATCAAAACCCTCATATTGATGGCTGTAATGTGTTGTCACAAACTAAAGTCAATTGTTGTATACTATTTTCACTATGTCAAACATTGTTGAGCACTATTTTCACTGAGTGAAAACTTCGAAATACTGACATCTCATCTTTGAGTCTTGGATGTAGGGAGGAGAAGATGTGCAAGCGACTATAACAGACCTAGACGGTCTCTGTGAACTGTGTGCCAGCGACTGAGGCAGCCTGGATGCTCCCATACCATTATGTGCATGCGTCCATGGAACAACTCATCAGATCTACTCAAAAACCCTTGGTCGCTCCCTTGAAGTTACTGTGCATGCATCCGGGACAACCTGGATGTTCTCAAGACCACTCTGTGCGAGCGTCCGGGGACAGACACCTCCAGATCTGCCTCTGAAACCATGGATGCTCCCATAAGCCTCTGTGCTAGCATCCAAGGCTCCCTGGACACTCTCATAACCACTGTGTACCAGCATCCAGGGACTAAAATTCCCTATTATGTGCTAGATCCTAGAAACTAGAACACCCTAAATCAAAGTGAGCCTCACACATGTGATTTCGGACCCTTGCACAAACTCCTTCTGAAGAACTTATGTGAACCAATAAAAAAGAGAAGAGAAGATAGATTAATCGAATGTGTCCAAATGAGCTTGAGGTATCTTCTATTTATAGGCTTTCTTGAGGGTTCACTTGGGGTTAAGGCCGACCCAAGCAGTTACTCATGTGGTTAGGGCCGACCCATTCCATAATACATTCATAACTCAACTTCCTCTTGACCAAATTAGGTGATTTTTAGGTTGATTTTGGTCCTCTCTAAAAGAGGAATCTAATACCATCACTATCTCGGTAATTTGAGTTGTCTATGGTGGAATTTGACCACAGTTGAAAAAATTAACACACCCTTTCAACTAGGGAGAATTCCACCTGCCAATACCTATCCATCAGTCAATATGACATTCTGGAATTTTCAAGTGTCATCACATATCATCACGGATCATCTCCATCATGTAGTCATTGTGACATGTCCATCTCAAGTGTCTTATCATTACAAATAATCATTGTACATCTTAATCTATCCTTTGCTTATTCTTGCTTATCTCTTGATTGTTCTTGCTTGTATGTTGAACATTCACATATCTAAAAGAAGAAGAATTTATTACCGAAGGGGAGCTTAAGATACCACCCTCTACCATCAGGCTGCTACTTGGAATCTCTGCTAGTGGGCTACTACCTGGAATATCATCATCAATCATCATCATAGAGCATATCATCAAGGAGCAAATCTCAACCTAGAACCACATTGGGGAGCAAATATCGACCTAGAATCTCATGGGGGAGCTATAAATCTACAATCTCATATCTAGCAATAGGATATCCAAACACACAAGGGAGCATATATCAACCCTGGGATCTCATCAGGGAGCTCAATCTCATCCTGGAATCGCATAGGGTTATCTCAACCCATCCTATTGCCTATTGATCTTCCCATCGATGACCCTGAATAGTCATGTGGTAGAACACTTGCATCATAATCGACTTGGGTTGTACACCCCAAGTACACTCTAAACTCGTTGGCCAAACGAGGAGTTGTATTCCCAACAAGTTGGCTTGCTTTTGGGTATGATGACAACTGGGGTATACCATGCAAAGACCAAATAGGGGAGCAGCATTCTCCGACCCTATGAAGATAGGGGAGCAACATTCTTCAACCCTATGGGTAACAGATAGGGGTAACACCCTATTGTCTAGTTTTCCCTCAACCCTAGGAGCCCTCCATCTCAATTCCTTACCCTGGGTGCTCAAACAGGGAGGAAGAGTTTGGTTTAGTGTTCTCGATTAGCATTGCTCTCATCATTAGCTTGTCTTAATAGCAATTGTTCCCTGTTCATATAGAACATCAAATCAAATATTATGTCAGATCATATATAATCATATAAATCACAAAAGGATACCATAATCATCCTCCCTCTTAAGGAGGTGCCAACCACAAGCCTTAGCTTGTTTTGAACAATTGCACTATCTCAATATATGAGAGTATCTTGGTCCCAACTATAAATATGGGACTTTCTGCTAATCAGCTCACAATGTATCCATGTCATATCTAGATCATGCTCAGAGAGCGCTATAAGGAGCTTCTTCATCTTGCCTCACAACTAGCCATGCTAGCAACATCGTACTCATTCTCAATCGTACTATGGACCTTTCTTCCAAGATATCATGGAAGATTTCATACTAAAGAAGCATCCAAATGTGGTTATCAATAGTAATCTCAAATATCAGCAATACATCCATGCAGTCACATATCATAGGAGAAATATCTCAACCTCAAAAATAGAATATCTCATGAAAATATTTCAAAGGATGATTGGTGGAAACTCTATGTGAGTGAAGCAACTCAATCATGAATGTATTCAGGTTCTATGCACATCATACATATATAGATGGATGAATGTGTTCAGGTTCTATGCACTTCAATCAACTATCGGGTGCCATGTCAAGTTCAACAGCATATTTGAACTTCAAATCAAAGTATCCAAGGATTTGCATTTTCATTATTCAAAAACATTTTCCAATAGTTTTTCAATATGGAATTTCTTTCCCAAATTCCAAAAATCAATTCATCATGCCATGATACATCATTTCAATCTTCATAAGTTATCTCCCTCTGATTTAGATCATCAGAGGCTCATCACCAGTCAAGGGTAGACCATTAGGTTATAAAGTCAAAAGAATAATCAATATCAAGGCCATACCTTGGAACTCATCATCCTGAATTCATCAAATAACTATCAAATATAGACATATTCTATCGGGGAGCTTGCTTCATGCAATTCTCTAAGCATAATGTCTTGCTAAGCCAACATAATCAGCCTTACATAAATCACATCAACAAAGTCATCTCATCAGATCTTTGAAGCTAGATTACGAACAATATCAAAGTCATCATTATTACAGTATCAATTCTTTCAACCAGGAGACAGGTGGTGCTCATATCAAATCTTGATTTAATTTATTATCATTCCAACAAGTTTTCATCAACCACGCATTATCAATCCAAACTTTATCAATTCATTCTCATAATCATAATGAAATTCATTTATGTCATTAGGTGCAAATGCATACACCAAGGATGAGTCATGCAGGTTCCATTTTCATGTTGAATCACAACTATCAATACCTCAACCATTGTGCTAGGAATGAGGAGGCCAATACAAAATCATTTTTCTGAATAGCCACATAATCCATTATGTCCACATAGCATAGATATCAGGGCAAGTCAACAATCGTCAAATCAGATCATTAGACATTAGTTCAAGTCCAAATTAGCTATTGTAAAAAGATCTATAGTCAAAGCATATCTCAGTCATCAATTCAAAGTTATTGTCAAGCATCATGACTAAACACTCATCATGTATACCAGTAATCCAAATCATGCCAACCCTTATAGTACAAACATAGTGACATATATTTATGTCTCGATCACCTGCAAACACAAGTTCAATCTACCTATTCATGTTATGGAAAACATTCAAGATTTTCCCACTTGCATATCTATCCATCTACAACACATATGTGGAGCTGACATATTCCAAGTGGCCGTTTGGTTTCATGCACAATACTTCATTATGTGATCAGCAATTTAACCCAACAACTTTAGGAATTAGATTATAGTGGCAGGATATGTCAGAAACATCTTGATTCAAAATTCAAACAACTTCAGAAGCTTCAGATGATGGTCAACTATAGTCAAGCCTCATGATTCTCCCTTCAGGTTAGCATGGGAGCTTATTTAGCTACCTGGATGATCTTTGGGCTTTAACATGCATACGTCCAGGGATGAGATCTCCCATGACTGCGTCTAGAGAAAAAACCCTAATTTTTGTACGGGCTTCAGATTTGAGACTCTGGTGTAGATAAATACTATCATATGCACATAAATCATATATAATGCAAATAGTAATATTAATATAAGCCTTGAGAAGAGATTCTCCCTCTAACTAAGGATATGCATCATTCATCTTCATTCATGTAATTAGCCTGTCTCTACTAGAGTCAATCAACAACAGATCTGTTAGATCATAAACATATATCTATCATGGAAATTAGCATCATGACATCAATCTTTCATCAAAGGTTAGACTCAAAGAAACAGATAGATGCAACATCATATCTTAGATATTATGAGCACAATAATACTTTCTATCAGGTCACTCCACCAAGTTAGTGCATTCAGTTTAACCATATGTCGTCAAGACATGACCATAGTTAGTAAGAGATCTACTTATCAATCTTACACTTATACTTCTCACATCAAGGTTACCATGCTCTTCATGAACAATGAGATCAGATTAGATCATTCAATAAAGGTTCATCAAAACAACAAGAGTGTCAATCATTCTTTCCATATGCTTTCATCATGATTATCGCAAGCATTACCAACATACTCATGTATAGGATTCAATGAGATATCCTTCTATATGAAATCTATCATGACAAGTATCAAGAGTATCATTTGCTAGAGTCAAGGTACCAACCTTCTTTATAGGATCAAGATATCCAACAGATAGATCATAGATGTTAGCCAAACATCAAGTGTATCAATGTACCAACATCATATAATTCAAGAAGATCAAAATGTCCAATACCAGGTGCATTTTTTCATCATAGGAAACATAGATCCAAGTCATTTTCATGTGCATGTATGAGCCATTAAATAAAGATACATTCTTATCATACCTTAGGGCTTACCAATCCAATAGATTAAACACAACATACCATGCATACCTAGTGGTATTCAAATACTTGTGCACCTTCTTGAAGAACTTTGTCGTCTAAGTAATTTTTTATCTCTTCCAAATCTGCATCTCAAAATGATCCTCAAGAACGATCTACTCATCATCAAGGAGGTTAGAAACATCCATAAACTCAAATACATATGCAGGAAGTACAAGCAATTAACATAGTCATCAGATCTATAAGTCTAACTAGTAAGAAACATCATAAGAAATACTTACCTTCAATGAGAGGTGAGCCTCTCCCTTTTGAACCAATCTTTAAGAACCATCAATGTTCATGGTCCATATACCAATGTTTCCTTCAAATATCCAACTAGTTCTGTTTGGGGTTATCCCATCTAGGGCTTCATCAAATCTTTTTCAAGTGCTTGAGCATCTTCACATTGACCATACTAGGTTCCATATCTCATGTAGCTTCCATAAACCAAGGTTTTGTCTCCAACCCTATAATTCTTTTAGGTATCCACCATCCTCTTCTTGCTTCCATCAAAGGTGTCATCATCGGGGTGATCTCCATGACTTTTCTTCAGCCCAGCTCCGAAACCATATTAATTTTTCATAGGGCTACATTGTTTTTTTCTTTGATAATTGCATTTCATCTTCAATACATTAAGTTCACCCTATATCATCGTTAATTATTCATATCTACACCATTATTCATCAACTTATATATAAAGAACAACGTGATCATCATCAATGCAGTGGAACATAAAAGGAATAGTAGAAGAAAAGCATGCACACAAATAGAGACACTAGGATTGGTCCAAGACCAGGGAAAACCCCACTATGGGGAAAACCCTTGCGAATCTTCTTCTTCTTAGATCGTCATCAAATGATGCAGTGAAAGAGAGTACAATGATCCATAACTTTATCTATGTATCAAAAAAACAATGATATCCATGAAGCATATATAATCATGCTAGAAATCAAAACCCTCATATTGATGGTTGTAATGTGTTGTCACAAACTGAAGTCAATTGTTGTATATTGTTGTCACTATGTCGAACATTGTTGAACATTGTTTTCACTGAGTGAAAAATTTAGAATACTGAAATCTCATCTTTGAGTCTCGGACGTATGGAGGTGAAGTTGTGCAAGCGACTATAGCAAACCTGGACTCTCTCTGTGAACTGTGTGCCAGCAACTGAGGCAGACCAAACGCTCCCATACCATTTTGTGCATGTGTCCGGGGATCAACTCATCAGATCTACTCAAAAACACTTGGTCTCTCCCTTTAATTTACTGTGCGTGCATTCTGGACAACCTGGATGCTCTAGGACCACTTTGTGTGAGCGTCCAGGGACCAACACCTCCAGATCTTCCTCTGAAGCCTTGGACGTTCCCATAATCCTTTGTGCCAACATCCAAGGCCCTCTGGATGCTCTCATAACCATTGTGTGCCAACATCCAGGGACTAAAATTCCATGTTCTGTGCCAGCATCTAGAAATCATAAAACCCTAACTCAGAGCAAACCGCACACCTATGATTTCAGACCCTTGCATGAACTCCTTTCGACGAACCTATGTGAACCAAGAGAAAATAGAAGAGAAGATAACTTAATTGAATGTGTCCAAATGAGCTTGAGGTATCTTTTATTTATAGTCTTTCCTAAGGTTTCACTTGGGGTTAAGGTTGATCCAAGCAGTTACTCATGTGGTTAGGGCCGGCCCATTCCATAATACATTCATAACTCAACTTCCGCTTGACCAAATTGGGTGATCTTTAGGTCGATTTTGGTTGTCTTGAAAAGAGGAATATAATGCCAACATTATCTCGGTCATTTGAGTTGTATATGGTGGAATTTGACCGCAACTGAAAAAAAATTAACATTGGGAAGCTTGTCAAATCCTTGTATGACCTCAAACAAGCACCGCGAACTTGGTACAAGAAATTGATGAGAACCTTCTAAAAGTCAATTTCAAACATTATGATCTTGATGATGCAACTTTGTTTTTCAAGAAAGTTGGAAAAAAATTGTATATCTTATGGTGTATGTAGATGATCTTCTGGTGACAAGGAACAATGAAAATTACATTACATCCATAAAGAAAGAACTAAGGAAATGTTTTGAAATGAAAAATTTGGGATATGTTCACTACTATCTAGGTATTGAAGTAACCCAACATCTAAAGTTTGTATTCCTCTCTCAAAATAAATACATTAGATACTTGTTGAACAAATTTGGCATGGTTGAGTGCAATCCTTTGAACACTCCAATGGAACAGAATTTAAAGCTCACATCCACTTTTGGAAAATAACTTGAGGATGCAACAAAATATATATAGCTCGTAGGAAGTCTCAACTACCTAAGTACTACCAGACAATACATTTCATTTGTTGGTGGAATCCTCTACATATTTATGCAAATGCCTTGTGAGGGTCATTGATCTGGTGCAAAAAGAGTTCTAAATACTTGAAGAGAACTCAGGACTCTAGACTCAAGTATACACAGGTGGATGGTTTCAGCTTGATTGGATACTCGGATTCATATTTTGATGGAGATAAAGAAACTGAAGTATCTACGTCAGGTTATGTTATGAGTCTTGGATCAGGAGTTGTCTACTGGGGGTCATATAAACAGTGAGTTCCAGTAGATTCCACAACTGAGGTTGAATATATGGCAGCTGCAAAATCAATGAAGGAAATTGTGTGGCTCGGGAAAATTTCGAAAGATTTGTAGGAGAAACAAGTGCATTCAATTCATCTTCTAATTGACAACACGTCTACAATAAAGTTGGCCAAGAACCCAACATTCCATGATTGAACCAAGAACATAAATACAAAGTATCATTTGATTTGACATCATGTTGAGGTCAAGACTATTCACCTTTGCCATTGTTCAACAAACGAGTAGATTATAGACATCCTCCCCAAAATGCTTGGAAGAGAAAAGTTCAAAAGATTCAGAATGATGCTTGGACTCACAAACATCCCTTTGGATGGGAATGTTGACACCTAACCTTAATGGATTGGGAAATTAGTGTAAATATTGTAAATAACAAAATAAAGAAGATGAAGAGACATTGGAAGATGAATCCCAATAGTCTCCCTCTCCTTGTATATATTCATGAATTCTCTTAATGCAAACAAAATTACATTCGAAGTTACAAACCTGGCCTGACAAATGTGACTCCTCTTCTCTAGTCACAAACAGAGGACCAAATTTTCCAGATAAGTAGTTTAACTCCTATTTGTGAAATTCAGTGAAGATCTATATTTTCTCTGTGCTATTCATATGGCGTCCAATGATCTAAGTGCTATTTGTATCTATCATAAAACATGCCCTACAAATTTACTATACTTGTCTTCAAAACATGTAAACTCCATTTTTTTGTAGTTGCAACATCGTGTTAATTCCATGCCTTGATTTAATCACTGTGATGGTCGTTTTAGTGAGAAAGATTAAATTAAACTAAATAGATCAACTAATATGAGTTGACAATAGTATATTTTCAAGGCGATGAACTTCACATGAGCTACGAATTGATTGATGGTATTTTATGAAAGAAATACGAGGATAGAGCCAAGATGTTTTCCATCTGTTTGCTCTGCCCTTTTCTTTTCAAAAGCTTTGGTTCTTACTCATATATATATATATATATATATATATATATAGAGAGAGAGAGAGAGAGAGAGAGAGAGAGAGAGGGGGGGGGGGGGATCGCTATAATAATTGTCATAATAACTGGTACTCGGCAACTAGCACCACCATCCACCTTTCACCTTTTATAATGGGTTTAGTATCAATAGCCTAAAACTCTTTGAAGTAAGCATTTGAATGCTAGTGTTGAGTCAATTTTTATGGGCTCCCCCTTTCTGCTTTAAGTTGTGGGAGTATGGAAGCCAAAGTTTTCATTACTTAAGCTCACTTCCTATATAAATAGATAGGAGTGGCGAGGGTCTCACACACAATACAACCCTTAGACTCAATTTTTTTTTACTAATATCATGAATCTTTACAAAAACATGTTTATAATTTTGTTTAATTTCCACAATTTTACTATTTTCATTTTGTGCTAAAACCTAATTTACATTTCTAGAAAAACATATGGAATTTGATTCCACACATATCTCAACACTAAAATTAGTGGCATAGACAACTTCCAATTTATAACGAATAAACAAAAGCTTATATCCCATAGTAGAATAACAAAGATACAATGGACCTAGATAATCATAAAATTTATGTATTCGAATTTTTGTAATCCATAAAATTATATATTACTAAATGGCTTCATTTACTTTGGATGAAGGTTCTTTGCTTTCTATTATTATTTTAGGTTTGTGAAGTCTTTATATATGATTGTTTATTATTAAAGTCCTTAATCTTCATTCTATGTTCATGCATGACATGCTTTTTTTAAAGAGCAAAAAGGTATAGTTTTATGGAATCAAATTAATCACGTACAACCAACCATGCTGGTAACTTTTATGCGTGTCACGTATATCATTAGTGTACGTGAGTCAAGCGACCGAATTTGCCAAATCTACTATGCCCCAATGTTTAAATTGACGGAGGCATAGGGGATGTATACACTTGTATATTGGATCTAAGTTACAATTGTTATCGACCATACTGAATTCTTTTCCTCTCAGATAAGACTATCATGAAACAGGAAAATGAAGTGGGTATCAAACTGGTTACCGAGAGTCCAGTAGGTGCTAACGCGATCGCGTCACTGTGGGTTGGGGTATGTCGACTGTAATTCCTCGCATAGTTAAGTTAATGCATTGGCCGAAGCTGAAAGTCAGACGATGGACGAGACCCACGAGGGTTACACCTTGGCAATTGGGTAATGTGATTAATGTTATCAACCATAATGTGGTTATATATATATATATATACATGCCTTTCGAGGTGGTGGTATTATTGGGGATGATATTTATGATTTTTGGGTTTAATAAAATGATTATTGTGTTGAGAGGCGTTTTATAGTTTAGTTGAGGGTGAATGTTAGATGTGTGAGAGGTAGATGTGAGATATTTATTAAATTTAATTTTTTTTATATTGTACTTTTGTTTTGTATTAATAAAATTATCACAATTTTTAGATAAAAAAATATATATAATATATATATCACATTAAAATATATAACACATAGATATTACTTATATATTAATATCTATTTTACAATATAAATTAAAATAATGATTGTATAACCATCTTTAAATTTAATTGATAAGCCTATAAAAAATTAATATTTACAATATAACAAGACTTTTAATTATAAATATTTACCATGAATATTATTAACTTCTAAGTAGATTTTTTTACAATACCATGGGCCAATACGCAGAAGAGAAAGATAGAGAGAGGAAGGGAGAGGGAGACGACTGGGAAAAAGCTTAATACCATGAGCTAATACCATGGTTTAACAATACCATGGGCCAATACCATGGCCATTGGCTTATCAATACCACATGCCCAAAAACCATAACTTATTTCAAAATCAAAATATTTTACAAATACTTTATTTTAATTTCATTTTATAACATTTTTTAATTAAATCTAAAAGCAAAAAGGTTATAATTACTTTTGAGGTATATCTAAACCCACCATCCTCATGACTACTAAAAATATTCCCATAGAGATTAAATCGAGGTTTTAATAAATTAAAAATGAGAATACTTTTATATATACAAATATGAAATTTATATAATATAAATAATATTATAAAGAACCAGGATAGATGCATTTTAACCAAAGATCCAAGCAAAGAGAGAAAGAAAAGTGACTAACAATGATAGAGGAAAGATAGTGCATGATTCTTTTAAGTTTTTTATTTTTGTATTTTCTTTGACATGATTGATCCAAAATATAAATTAATATTTTACAACCAAATATGTTATTTTTAATCATTGATACTTTCTTAAATAAAATACAATGGGATCATATCTAAGAGAAAGAGAGAGTGAGGTGGAGGGGGAATAGAGTGGGGGAGAGTGACATAGAGGCGGGATAGACATGGAGAGAAGAAGGAAGAGAGAGAGGAGGGGGGAGAGAGGAGGAGAGAGAGAGAGGGAGTGATAAGGGAGAGATGAGGATGGAATGAAGGAGAGAGGAGACAAGGGAAGGGAGAGAAAAGGAGAGGATAGAGATAGGGAAAGAAGGGGAAGAGAGAGATAGGGAGACATAGATATGGAGGGGGGAGAGGGGGAGAGTGAGAAAAATAGAGAGAGGGAGATAGTGACAGAGTTAGAGGGTGGAGAGACAGAGAGTGTGTGATGGGGGGAGAGACAAAGGGAGAGAAAGGGAGAAAGAGGAAGGAAAAGAGAGGGGACTTGAGAGAGAGGAGAGAGAGGGGGGGAGAGAGAGATGGAGTTAGAAGGGGGAAAGAGAGGGAGGGAATAAAAAGACATTGATAGATAGAGGTGGAGAGAGAGGGGGAGTGATAAGGGAGAGATGAAGATGGAATGAGGAAGAGAGGAGACGAGGGAAGGGAGAGAAAAGGAGAGGATAGAGATAGGGAAAGAAGGGGAAGAGAGAGACAGGAAGACATAGATATGGAGGGGGAGAGAAAGAAGGAGGAAGAGAGAATGTGTGTGTGATGGGGGGGAGAGACAGAGGGAGGTGGGAGAGAAGGGGAGAGAAAGGAAGGAAGAGAGAGATGACTTGAGAGAGAGGGGAGAGAGAGGGGGAGAGAGAGATGAAGTTAGAAGGGGAAGAAAGACATAGAGAGAGAAAGGTGTAGAGGGAGAGATAGAGAGACGGTGAGGGATAGAGGAGAGCAGAGAGAGAGAGAGAGAGAGAGAGAGAGAGAGATGGAGAGAGTGTGTGTATGCTTTGGGGGTGAGAAGGAGACACAAGGGGATATAGAGATGTAGATGGAGGGGGGAGAGAGGACAAGAGAGAGATGCAAAGAGAGGGATGGAGAGAGATAGAGAGAGAGAGAGAGAGAGGGAGGTAGAGAGACAGATAGATAGATATGGAGATAGAGTGTGTATGCTTGGGGGTTGAGATAAAGATATAGATGGAGGGGGTATAGAGGGGGGCGGGGAAGATATACAGGGAGAGGAAGAGGGAGAGATAGATAGATATATAGATATGGAGAGAGTGTGTGTGTATGAAGGTTGACATAGAAACATAAATAATGAGAGATAGAGGGGGATAGAGATATATATGGAGGGGGCAAGAGAGAGAGAGAGAGAGATGTGTTTAGGGGTTGAGATAGAGAGACGAATAAGGAGAGATGGATGGAATTATAGATATAGATGGCAAGGGGAGAGGGAATACGAGAAAGATAGAGAAAGTGAGGGAGAGGTGGAGAGACAAAGATAGAGGAGAGAAGGAGGGGGAGAGAGAGAAGGATAGAGGGAGGGAGATAGACACAGAAAGTGAGGGAAGGTGGAGAGACAAAGATGAGAAGGATAGAGGGAGGGAGATAGACACAGAATGGAAGGTTGAGAGAGAGGGAAGATAGAGAAAGTGAGGGAGAGGTGGAGAGACAAAGATAGAGGAGAGAAGGAGGGGGAGAGAGAGAAGGATAGAGGGAGGGAGATAGACACAGAATGGAAGGTTGAGAGAGAGGGAAGAATAAAGAGACACACAGAGACAAATACAGACATAGAAGTTAGATCTAGAAAGTCATGAATATTTTGGTTTTTCACTAAAATAGATGTATTGATTTCAGTGTAGTTATTGATTTCTAATTCTATTTGATCGTTTGCACTAGATGCATTGATTTCAGTGTAGATGTTGATTTCTAATCTTATTTAATACCTTACACTAGATGCATTGATTTTAGTGTAGATGTTCATTCCTACTCCTATTTGATTGCTTGCACTAGATGCATTTTTTCAATGTAGATATTGATTTCTAATCATATTTGATTACTTGCACTAGATGCATTAATTTCAGTGTAGATGTCAATTTCTAATCCTATTTAATACTTTACACTAGATGCATTGATTTCAGTGTAGATTTGATTTCTACTCCTATTTGATTGCTTACACTGAATGCATTGGTTTCATTGTAGATATTGATTTCTAATCATATATGATCACTTTCACTAGATGCATTGATTTCAGTGTAGATGTCGATTTCTAATCCTATTTAATACCTTACACTAGATGCATTGATTTCAATGTAGATGTTGATTTCTACTCCTATTTGATTGCTTACACTAGATGTATCGGTTTTAGTGTAGATATTAATTTCTAATCCTATTTTATTGCTTGTAGTAGATGCATTGGTTTTAGTGCAGATTTTGATTTCTGATCCAGGTATTTGATTGTTTGCACTACATGGATTTGTTTTAGTGTAGATGTTGATTTCTAATCCTATTTGATTGTTTGCACTAGATGCATTGATTTTAGTGTAAATGTTGATTTATGATTTGATGCAACTAAATGTATGATGTACATTAATTTCAAAGTAATTAGATTAATAGTGTGCATTGATTTCAGTGTTAGAACATCTCTGCCCCCTCCATCTATATCTCTATCTCCCATTGTCTCTCCTTCTTTATCGCTTTATCTCACCCCTCAAACATACACACTCTCTCTCCATATATATTTATATTTCTCTCTCTCTCTAACACTTCTCTCTCCATATCTATATCTCTTCCTCCCTCCCTATCTTTGCCTCTCTCTTCTTCCCTCTCTCCACCCCTCCATCTATATCTCTATTTCACCCCCAAAACATACACACTCTCTCTCAGTGTAAGCACATAAACATTATTCATGATGTGAATTGACTTCTGTGTTACAGTAATTCAACCATAAATACAATACTTGAATTTTCATCCTAAATAAAATGTTCACTTACCTGAAATGTCTTCTTCCTGAAACTGTAAACTATTTGTAATTGGCTACATTCTTATTATTCCCATTTTCCATCATTCAACATTGTTAATCACTTTGCATTCAAACGCGGTAATAGAAAATAACTAATAGGTGTGACAATAAGAACAGTAGAAGAAAATAGTTTCATATTGATCGCAATGAAGATTGTTTGTAATTGACTATATTCTTATTATTCACATTTTTTATCATTCAACATTGTTACATTGTTACATTGTCACTTTGCACTTAAGAATTTTATTTCATCATTTTTCATCATTCAAGTTACTAACAGTCTCTCTCATCTCAACGAACGAGGTAACTAAGAAAAGTTAAAATTGACCAAATTAATCTTAGACATATTTAGCATATTTAAAATGATGAAAATAAATAGATGTTCAACAAATTTTGTATGATTGCACACGATTGAAACCAACATAGATCCATCTTAACCCCGATCTATCAAGCACCGAGAGGGATCAAATCTCTCAAGGTGCAAATATTTCCTCAAGTTTTGCACTCAAAAAAGAGGTTTGCACCTTGAGATATTTGATCCCTCTCGGTGCTTGATAGATCTGGGGTTAATATGGATCTAGGTTGGTTATATCTATATAGATACACCATGTATAAAATTGTTAATAATGCTTTAAATTATGTTAATAAATGAAATTATATGTTAACGTCCACAAGACTAAAAATAGTCTATGGGACCTCCACATAAAGACATTATGTCATAACGAATTAATTATGAAGGTGCTTTTATATATATATATATATATATAACAAATTAATTATGAAAGTGCTTCTTTATATATAAATGAATTAATTATGAAGGTGCTTCTATATATATAACCATTGATTCATTTGTTTATTTATATTTGGACCTTATTATTTATGTATCTAAAAATGGTTTTAGTTCTATAGAAAATTTTAAAAAATATCTCAAATAGATGTGGTGGGTCAAAAACTTACCAATCTTAAAAAGGTGGTAAAAAAATGGGAAAGGGAAAAAAAGAGGAGCCACTTAGAGGAATTATATGAGATTTGTAAAAATCTAGTGGAGATTTGTGACTTGGACATTATGGATTTCTTCTCTAAGGTGACTAAGAAATTGGCCCTAGAGCTCAAAGGTCATCGACATGAGATTTTAATGCTACAAGTGGAAGAATGGCAACGAAAAATCCACTCTATCTAGATTAAGGTGGGGATGGGACAAAAATACAAAGTTCTTTCATCATTTTGCCCCAAATTGGTGGAGGAAAAACATCAATTGGATTTGAAGGATGGTGCAAATAATCACCTATTTTCCAAAAATGAACTTCATATAGGAAGTTCAATTCTTTGGAAAATTATATATTGTGAGGGAAGGTGTGGATTTTGAAAATCAGATGGAATACATGCAAGTACACCCATCGATGATCGATGAAGATGACAATATAAATATTGGTTGACCGATCACACTAGAGGAACTGGTGATAGTTTTAAAATATTTCGCTAAGGATAAGAGTCTGGGCCCAAATGGGTGGTCGGTCGAACTTTTTTTACATTTCATCGACATCATGGGGCCAAATCTGTTACATTTAGCTGAAGAATTAAGGACACTTTGCTATATTTTGGTGCCATAAATTCTATGTTCATTTCATTGATCCCCAAAGTTACAAATTTTGAATCTTTTGTCAATTACCGGTCGATCTCGTTGTGCAACATTGTATACAAAATGATCTCCAAGATTATTGCGTCCAAGATAAAAGCCACTCTATAAAAATTCATTTCACCTAAACAATTTGGTTTTTTGTAGCATCATCGAATCCAAGGCCTAGTGGAAATCACACAGGAATGTTTACATTCCATCAAGGTAAAAAAAAAATGTTGTTACTAAAGTTAGACTTAGTAAAGGCATATTATTGTATTGATTGTGACTATTTAAGAATGGTTCTTCATAAGATTGGTCTATTCTTTATGATTGTTGAATGGATTATGGCATGCATCATTACTGTTAATTTTGCGGTTTAAATAAAAGGTGTTTCATCTTAGTTCTTTAAAGTTTCTCATGGCCTCAAACAGGGTTGTTCACTTTCCCTAATTCTACTCTTGCTTGTAATAGATGAATTGAGTAGGAAGATCTCGGAGGGTCACTCTTATGGTCATTTTTTAGGGTATTGGATCACAGGGAATATCTCTATTACCCATACTATTTTTTTGGATGATTTTTTAATTATGGGGGGGTTTCATAAGTTGAATGGGTTCATTTACATGGGATTATTTTCACTTTTGGTGATGCTTCGGGGCTATATATGATCAAATCAAAATCATTACTAATTGCTTAGATCCCGAAGGAGGTTACTACGTTGTCGATTGCAAATTTATTTCAGGTTTAAGTTGCCCCTCTCAACAATGGGTTCAAGTATTTGGGCTTCATACTCATACCAAATAAATGTGAAATTCAAGATTGGAGCTACCTGTTGGAAATTTTTGAAAAGAGGATGTATTTATGGTTGCATAAATGGATCTCATTAGGTGGGAGGTTGGTCCTCTTTTAGTCAGTTCTTCAAATCATTGGGTTATACTGGATGTATCTATATACGCTGCCAAAATACATTCTAAAGCAAATCAATGCATTCATCTCAAATTTCTTATGAGAAGGATCCAGGGCTGCCAAAAAGATACATCTCATCCGGTTGGAGGTTGTATCTATGTGGAAAGAAGATGGGGGTTGGGGGGTTAAATAATATTGAGAATTTTGGATGGGAATTGCTGGTAAAAATTTTATGGCATGCATTAAATGGCAGGGTCTTGTGACACAGGATCATTAAAGAAAAATATAAAAACATTGTCTTGCCATATGTGGTTAAAAGATGTGGTCGGGACTCCTTCCTTAGCATCTTATATATGGAATAGTTTTATGAAATCAAAGCATTAGTTGTTTTGAAATTTGAGATGGGAGATCAAATCTTGGTCTATTGTGGAGATAAGGTTGGGTCCAATATGTTGAAAAATGTGTAACTAGGTTCGGTCTTCATAAATATGAAATGTACTTTTGATTCTTGTATATTGTAAAATCAACGAAAATTTATTATTGTTATTTTGAAGCTTGGGTTTCATGCTCAAGGTATTTTATTTTAGAGGTCAGGCATTCATTGAGTGTTTCTAAGGTTTTTCTTAGGTCAATAAGTCAAAAGATTCTTTGTCATATGTTGAAGACCCCGTCAGGTACATTGTAACTTGTAAAATGATTTATTTTTGTATTTTAAAGTGTCAAAATACCCTCCAAGGCCAAGTCAGACTAATTTGGGGTATTTCGTCCACCTTGGAAGCCTATATATAGGAGGGAACTCAACCTCTTAGAGACACAATTCATTCTCTCATCAAACAAGCGAAGGAGAAGAAGAAAGAGGCTAGAGAAGGAAGAAGAAGGATGAATATCAAGTGCTTGGGTAATTTCTCTCTCTCTCCCCTCACACATGCGAAGGAAGGAGACTAGGGTTTTTGTTACAGGATCGAACTTGGAGAAAGTGCAGAAAGAAGGTCGAAGGAAGACTCGTTAGTTTATCCTCAAGCCCTATAAGAAGGAGAAAGTCAAGTGAATGTATCAATAAGTCTTGGAAGCCCGAAATAAGCTCACACGTGTGGAAGCAGTTGTTGTTGGGAGGGCCGAAAATTTCAAACCTGTAGTAGAAGCCAAAAATATGTTGTTGGAGGTCGAAGTTGTGCTACTAGAAGAGATTTGACTAGGTTTGACTTGGAAAAGGGAAGAACATCATCAAGAAGGTTAGACTTGGTCTTGGATAGGTATTGGTCTTGGTCTAGAGGTTGTGGAATTTTTCAATTGAAGAATTGATAAGAAGAGAAGATGTTTGTGGGTTTTCCTCTCAAGTGGAGAGGTTTTGGCCCTAGCTTGCAACCTATATCTTGTGTTTTTATGTATTATTGATCTTCTTCTTTTGGTAGGTGTTTGATGATAAGAATATAATAATAATACAAGAAGAAAACTAATAAATAAGAAAAAAGTAAAAATATATCACAAGCAGTTATCAAACTAAAGAGAAATCACTCTATCTATTTCCCTATAGATTTCTCAACATGGTATTGGAGCTAAGGTTGACTAAGGACATGATGAAGATCGCTACTCCCTTGAAGAATTTTCTAAAGAAGTTTTTGATGGTAGCAAGTCATCTCAAGAAGGGCATCAAGGCATTATGGAATCTCCTACTTTTCAAAAAGGATATGACCAAGACATCTACAAAGGACAAAGGACTATTCTCAACTCTTATTGGCACATTTGAAGATGAGAACATTTGGGTAATAGACAGTGGAGAATCAAGACATATGGCTGGTGAACACAAGCAACTAAAGACCTTATCAAGAGGAAAATATTCTTCCTATGTTGAGCATGGTGACAAGAAGAGCTATCATGTAAGAGGAATTGGATCAACCTCGTTGGAGCTAGAGAATGGAGGAAGAATTCATCTAAACAACATCCTATTTGTTCTAGGTTTGCAAAAGAATATGCTTTCTATTTCATGTCTAGAAGATAAGGGAGATAGAGTCGCTTTTATAGATGGAAAGATTGTAGTATGGGATAAATAATCTAGCATCAAAAATGAAAAGATGATTGGGATTCGAGAATGAAGACTCTACAGATTGTTGTCCCCCCTCTCTCAAGCTTTGAATCACATTGAAGTAAGCCCATGTGAACTTTGGCATAGAAGGTTTGGTCACCTTCACTACAAAATATTACCAACTCTAAACTCAACAGTAAATGGCATCCCCAAACTCAAAGAGGATCATGAAGGAGTATGCAAGGGATGTGCATTAGGAAAAAATGTGAAGAGACCATTTGGAAGCAGTGCTTCAAGTCAAAAGAATTTTTGGATCTCATTTATTCTGATGTTTGTGATCCTTTGTCTACAAAGTATCTTGGAGATAAACTATATTATGTGACATTCACTGATGACCATTCAAGGAAAAATTGGGTTTATTTGTTAAAATCCAAGGATGATGTATTGTTAAAAATGGTCAACTAAGGTCAAATTCCATTATAGACAGCGCCTTTGCATGATATTATGATGGAATTAGATTCCACTTCTCAAGAGAACTAATTTTGACCTAAGGTGCGATGGATTCTAACAAGTGTAAATGTATTTTTAAATTCAAGCCCACAATGTTGGTTTTGGTCAAGGTCAACCCCACATTCATGTAGGCTCGTGAAGCCCAAGAGACATGACCTTTGACCCACATTGACTTGTATAAATATAAGATGAGTTTGCTCCATTTTGGCATCAACACACACATGATTTTCTCTTTCCTCTCATGATGGATTCGACTTTCTTTGGGCAACTATCTTTCTCACACACATGAAAATTATTGGAGGATGAATTTCCTGTGATTTTTCTATGGTTTTTGCAGTTTCATTTTCCAATACACAGAGTAGTGTTGACTAGGCATTTTAACCAACTATTTGACTACAGTTTTGATGGATTATTACTCTTCCATCTAGGTCGCACATGTGGGCACAAAAATCGAGGCAAACTGAGGTGTTTAACCTGCGTTGACCACAGGTCTAAGGCAAGTTTAACCGCAAACTGTTGACCAAGTTTTGACCAGACTTTTGAAGGTTGTGTTGCCAACTACATTTTGGCTTCCTAAAGAGATCAAAATTCCCTCTCCTTTGACCAAATAGATTGGGTTGATTTGACTGGGTTATTAACCATTGACTATTGATTGGTTAGGCTAGTTTTGACTAGTGTTGACTACTGCATTGACTGTTGTTGACTTTTGCAGATGTGACTTTGAATTTTGGACAATGGATTGGGATCATCTATGGAAAGTCAAGCTATTGACTTTGACTAATGTATCATTGTACTTATGGATTTCTCTCTCTCCGAACACTTGATATTATCAAGATGAAAAGATTTGTGGGTTTCCCCCCTTTGTGGGGCTTTTCCCTGGATTTAAGATTAAATCATGGTGTCATATTGTTAATTTTAGTTAACAATGGTATGTTCTATTCTTAGCACAATTACTTCAATGTCCTTTTAGCAACCCAATGACAATTTCCAATTTAGTTTTCCAATAGAAAACACATTAGCCATTAATTACATTGACAATAACTATAGATAGAACATGAACAATAATATGCAAAAGACAAGCCAAGATAAGAGAACACCAGATTTGGCGGATGCCAGGGAAAAACCAGAAGATGGGGAAAACCCTTTGATCAATTCTTCTTATTATTATATCAAATGTTCAACAGAGAGAGAGAGAGAGTACAAAATTCAAAATTGACTTGCCAAATCAAAGTCAAAACAACCCTGTCAAATCTAAAATTTTCTGCAACAGTCAACAACCCTCACAAGAAATTCAACGCTAGTCAAAGCAACAACAAATTTCCTCAAAGAATCTCAGCCATACCTAGTCAAACTTGGCTTGATAAGGTGGTCAAAGTTAGCCCAAAACTGTCCTTAAAAACAATGGTCAAACCTAGTCAAATTCTACAGCCAACTCTGCGGTCAGCCCATGGTCAACCCTGTAATAGGTCTGTTGTCAAAGTCAACAAAATGCCTTGGTTCATGTGCCATGGATGTGGCCTGCCAAAAACAAAATTCTGGCACAAAAACCACAGTTTAAGGAGGTCAAATCACCCCTCATCAAATTTGGTCAAACCTGTAACAGACTCTAAAATTTCAGCCCTATAATTTGACCTGCAACTTGTCCTTCTATTGCCACATGTGTGAGGAAAAGAGATGCCCAATAAGTTGTATGAACCAATCAGATGATGAGAGATAAGAATGCGTGAGTGACTGAGGTGCCAAATGAGGTTGGAGGTATCTCTTATTTATACAGATCGTTGAGGGTGAAGTGACATGTCTCTTGGGCTTCATGAGCCTACATGATGATGTGGCCAACCTTGACAATTTGCACGTGTGGGCATAAATTCAAAAACACATTTCTACTTGTCCAACTTTGATGATCTTTAGGTTGATTTTGGTCCTCTCGAAAAGAGGAATTCAATGAAATCATCATCTCCATCAAATGAGTTGTTCAAAGTGGAATTGGACCCTAGTTGGAAATTTTAAAACTCCCTCTCAACTAGGGAAAATTCCACCTGCCAATCCATCCATCATTATCGATCATTATGCCATCATGTCATCATGAACATCTATGTATCTCGTCTCTACTCTACTGAACATTGATATAGATAATGAAGAAGAATTGATAGATAGTGGGTCACAAGACCTTATCACTATCCACAAACAAAATTTATTCCAGGGGTAGAACCCCAATTAGACTTGATCCCAAATCAAGTTGTTGAACACCATGCATCCTAGACATAGGGAGTACGTAGTACACGATGCATCCATATTTAGTGTTATGGTCCCTATCATCTTTTCCCAATTCATTGGCCAGATGAGAGGTACTTCCCATGATTCTAGGACTACATGGGTAGCAGGTATGTTGGGACATCCACAGGAGAAGGCGAACCACTCATGCTGCTCATATGCCATAGGAGAAGGTGAACCACTCATCCTATGTATATATGATCAATCGCAGGGGAAGGTGAACCACTCACCCTACACACATGTGTCATCAATCGTAGGGGAAGGTGAACCACACACCCTACACACATGTCAACCATCATGGGTTATCACAAGGGAAGATGAACCACTCACCCTATGGTCGCTCATAGCTTCAAGAAGTACCCCAAGCCCCCAGGAGCTCCCAAAACTCAATGTCCAACTCAAGTGGGATCCTCATGGGAGGGTCCTTCTACGACTCCAAGTCTCTCTCGTAAGGCTAATAATTTCACCTTCTCTAAGGGCTTTGTGAGGATATCAAAAACCTACTCATTGGTCCTGATGTGTTGGAGCCTTATTTCTCCTCGTTGTACCATATCCTGGATAAAGTGGTACCTGATATCAATTTTCTTGGAGTGATCATGGAACACATGATTATCTAAAAGGAAAATCCCACTTTGGTTGTGTCAATAAATCACGGTGATATCCAACATGTGCTCAAATATCTCATTGCAGATCTTCCTCAACCAAATAGCTTCACAACAGATCATACTAGTTGTAATGTATTCGGCCTCAGCGGTGTTTAGAGAAATCTATTTTTGCTTCCTGATTGTCCAATAAATCGAAGCAGACCCCAATGAGAAGAAACACCCTGATTTTCTCTTTCGATCCACCACACTACAAGCCCAATCAGCATCAGTATATCCATGTAGCCTCAAATTCCCCACAGTGTATCTCAGCCCATAGTTGATTGTGCCACGGAGATCTCTTAAGTGATTCTTAGCAGAAATCCAATGTATGTTATGAGGTTCAACCATAAATTGACTCAGCTTATTCACAACGAAGCATATGTTTGGATGGGAGTTTACCAAGAAAATTAGGGCCCCCAAAAGTTGTCAATACTCGGAATTGTTTTCCAATTCCAGCCCAACAACACTTCCACATAACTTCTTGAAGTTGAGTTCCATCCAAGTAGACACAGACTTGCAATCCACCATCCCACATCTCTCTAGCATCTTCACAATGTATTTTCCTTGAGAAAGGAAAATCTCGCCTGGATTTTAGCCTTTGATAGACTTATTGCATCTTAGGAGTTATACTTGCATCTAGGAATCATAGCTCCCCCAAGGAGACTCTCTCGTAGACTCGGAGGCCTTCATCCTTTTCTTATTCCTGGACGTATTATATCCCCTGCTCGATGACCAGACCTCCAAGCCTAGGAAATAGTGCTAGCTCAATCAGCATCTGAATATCCATGCAACCTCAAGTTCTCGACAATGTGTCTCAGTCCATAGTGGATTATTCCCTGGAGATATCTCAAGATATTTTTAGTAGCAATCCAATGAATATGATGAGGCTCGACCATAAATTGACTCAATGTGTTCACAATGAAGCATATGTAAGGACGAGAGTTTACCAAGAACATCAGGGCTCCCATAGGTTGGTGATAATCCAAAGGGTTCACTAATTCAGGCCCAACAACACTTCCACATAGCTTCTTAAAGTTGGGTTCCATCACAGTAGTCACCGACTTGCAGTCCACAATCCCACATCTCTCAAGTAGCTTCACAATGTATTTTCCTTGAGAAAGGAAAATCTCAACTAGATTTTTCCAAACCTCCAAACCTAGGAAGTAATGTATCAGTCCTAGATCTTTCATCGCGAACTCGAAAGCCAACTCCCTCTTGCATTGATGATTGAGAGGGGCATCACCTGTCAGAAAGAGGTCATCCACATAAAGGACCAGAATGAGAGGTATGTCCGGTTATCACTCAGGTTGTTCCCCAAAGTTGTAAGAAAGGGAATACGGCCGAGGTAACCACAGACCAATCTTTAAGACACAGATTCTAACCAATATGTATCCAAAGAGGGCTCTCTCTTTATAATTTAGCTTTGTTTTAAGGTGTATTAGGCTAGTTATGAGGTACAAAGGTTTTGTTTTGAGTTTTGGTTGGAAGGATGGGGAATCAATAGTACAGTGAGGTAAAACTAAAACAGTTCAGTCCATTTGGCATGATGGAGTCAAAGAATGATGGCTTCCCAGGTTAGGTTTCTTATCTAAGGATTTATCACAGAGTAAGGTACTCGAAAATGGAACAATTTATAGGCTGAAATCAGATGGAATGGAGTCAGGGGGTGAAGGGCAATTAAGAATCCTTCATCATGTTGACAGAGGGAAAATGGATGATTACTGCCAAGGAGCAATTAAGAATTCCTTAGCTAATATTCAAAATGAAAGAACTAAGGAAACAGGAGCAATTAAGAATTCACTGTTTATGCTAATTATTGAAGAAAACATTAATAATAATAGAGATTGAACACAGAGTGCAAACAAGCAAATTCTTGGTTATTCTTTTTCTCTATTACCTAGAGCATGAAACATAGATGATATAGTAAACACAGAAACTGTAAAACACAAGTTAGAAGAGACTTATTGATCCATGAAATGATTGAAGAATTCAGTAACATGGTCCTTAGCGTCAATCCTTCATCCAGTGAGAAAGAAAAAATGTTTCCAACAACCTTTTTATTCCAAGATTGTTTAGTATTACAGTCACAGCTACGAATATCCCCCACTAGCCAACCCCAAATACTTCTGCTGAGGAGGTATCTATACAAAAATTCTAAGATATTGAGAAAAATATCTGATAGAAACAAATATCTGTTGACAATTAATGTTTCATTTACATTGATAGAGACAGGCAGTCTCAAAAACAGGGAGCCAATAAATGATGCAATAAATTTATGCTGCGCTGGTTGATCCGAATTAAAGAGAAGTACTGGAAGTAGATGCTGTAAGTCGATCTTCCAGCTGTTTTCCACTGATCTTATGCGCTGATTTTCTGCTATGGCTGGGCCTTCTTTAATGCTGATGTGATACGCTTTAACTTGCAAGACTGTGGTTCTTTTCTGTTCTGCGCATTTACAACAGATGGTGCGCGATTTTGGTTTGACCCATGATAAGTCTACAGGATTTCTAGCATGCTTTGCCACTACTCTGGTCCTGGTATTTGATGTCTTTGTAGCTTCCTTAAAGTCTCATTAGTCTCTGTGTACCTGAAAAAATTAGGTGGGGTGGTGAACAGATGCTTCACCTCATGCTCTATGTAAAAACGATTTTCCAGGCTGTCATAAAGGGATTGGCCAGATGGAAGTGCCTTTTCTGTTGAAGTACTTGAAGATGCACTAGGTTGACTGACAGAAAATGTATTTAATTTGTGTATATAGTCCTTGTGCTTCATCAAACACTCATTATCTCCCACAAGACTTGGGAAACCCTTTTTATTTAGGACTGTAAATTTGTCTGTGAAAGAATCAATTTCTACCTGCATGTCCTGGCATCTTTTGTCCAAGTTTTGCATTAGAGTTCTCATGGTTAGAACTCTCTCGACGTCCAAAATGGTACCTGTTCTGATATCTAGTGCTGCCAGTTCTTCACTGGTCTTGTTATTCAAAAAATTGAGTAGCCTGTTAGCTTGCTCAAGCATTTTCCCCAATACAGCTCTTGTTTTCTGGACTTCTACTTGAGCCACTTTTATCAAATCAATTTGTTCATAAATGGTCTGAATAGACCTCCATACACCACTAATTGATTGAATGATATTAGTCCACAAAATTCCTCTGCTTTCTGCCAGAGGCTTATGCAGAGAGAGATCTTTTTCTAAAGATCTTACCTTATTTTCTAATGCTTTGACTTCTCTTCTCTTTTCTGCCACAGTCATTTTAGATTTATCATAGTTATGCTCAATCTTAGCCAGATTTTCTTTGACTTGCTTCAATTCAGATACTTGGAGTTTTAACTCCTCCATGGCTTTGATTAACTGCTCTGTTTTCATAGCAGTGCTGCTGCCTGGTGTTGTTGTTGTTGATGTTGCTCCTATGATGATTTCTGCAGTTGATAATGGGACAATGGGAGGCACTGTTGTTATACCTGTGGGAGGGGCAGTTGTGGCCGTTGGATTTACTTGAGGTGGCTAGGAGGTCGACACTCCCTGCTTTTCTTGTAATGCTTTCTCCAATTCCTGCTATGTCTCAGTTAATCTTTCATTTAACCTCATGAGCAGGTCCATCATATCCTCCTCGGATTTCTTCTGCACAACATATGCTGTCTGTGGATGCACAAAAGGAGGCATTTTGAGCTGTTTCCTGAGGGCAGCAATGTCCTCTTCCTTCTTCCTTATTAATGCTTTTGTGCCTTTGGCATCTTTGGGATCATGTCTCAGCTCAATGATAATATCTTCCAAGGACTTAATGTTGTTGTCCTTTGCCAGAGAGGAAGCTTTCTCTGAGGAAGCTTTCTCTAACTCTAGCTGAGAAGAGGTGTTCTCCAATGAATTTTGCAATTTATGAGCCAACATTTCCTTGTCAGCTAGTGTAGAATATACCATTTCTCCTGTCTGTTTGTGCAGCTCAATCTGATCTATTGGGTGAATGTCCTTGGCCAAGACCTCCAGATTTGTCCTTATATAATCAGCTGCCGATTGTGGTTGCTGTACTTTGGGTTTGAAGTAGCTCATGATCATTTTTCCCTCCTTTATATCATATGCAGACATCAATCTTTGCTGTTTTGTGGGGGCCATCTTGAGATATTGGTCATAAATTTGCAGCCTCAATGGATCATTTCTAGCCTTAATCTCTGTGAATGTTCTTTTGACATCAGAGGTCTGCTTGCTTGGTGGCCTTGTGGATGAAACTTCCACACTATGCTGCCTTTCCAGCTCTTGCCTGTGTGAGATGGTTGATGTATCAATCACTGGGGAGGTCTGTGGGCTGGTCGCCATATCGCTTCTTAGGCTTTCTAATGTTTCTTCAATGATTTCCTCTTCAGGTAGAGGATTGAGTCTTTGCCTCTTAGCACCTGGTTGTTCTGCAGGTCCACAGATGGGTGTGGCCTCTTCTCTGTCCCTTTTCTTGCCTTTCTCCTCATTAAGAGGAGTCTGTAGTGCTGGTATCTCTGGTGCTTTGGTCTGTACTGGAGGAATTTCCTCCTGCTGATCTGTCATTTCTTGTTGCTCTGTGCCTGCCACCTCCTTGCCCTTTGAAGAACTTGAAATTGGTATGCTGGCCCCTTGTATAGGTTGTTGTGAAGTCCCAGCAGAAGATGCACCCACTCCGACTTGCTGAGGCAGCTTGAAAGATACCTGTCCAAAAGAGTCCAGGTCAAGGGTCTTTTCTAAATCTTTCATAGCTTGTTCCATTTTTTGTTGCCGAGTAAGTTCTTCTACTAATGTACCCTCTATCCATTCATCCTGATTGGCATATTGTTCTACCTCAGGGATCCTATGATGATTGTAAGCGGACAACCGGTTTTTTACTTTTCTTTCACTTATAAAGCCAGTTGGGTCATATGGTACTCACCAGAAGCTTTTCTTCAATTTAAGCTCTTCCCCTAATATTTTATCAGCATCTTCCCATGCTTCTCTTTTTTTAATAATAAAAGGGCCTAATTGGTTTCTTATCGTCAGCTGAGCTTTCTTTTTGACATTGCAAAAATGAGTCAAATCTGCATTTAATTGTTGTCTGAAATATTCCAGAGAAAACAGTCTCATAGGCACATATTTGGGCAGCCTATAAGGGCACAGCTCACAACCATATATCCTGATCTCAGTGTGGTCCTGGTAGAAGTACCAGTCACCTATCATGTAGTTATTGGAGAGCTGTAGAATCTTCCTTATGGCACCAGAGAGCCTAAGAGGAGGAGATCCTATAAATAGAGTGGAGGCTAGATTATGAACAGGTCAATGAATTCACAGTAAGTATAAGAGATTTCAACAATTCTGTGGAAGATAGAGGTCCAAAAGATTACAGACCTCCTCTCTCCTTTGGCATCCAATTTTCTGATGGGAAATATAAAAATGTCTGGGTGGTAATACAACAGCAGATGATATATGAAACTTGTGTATTTAAACACTCCTTCTCTTTCCAAATTCATAAATTGACAATGGATTTTGTCAGCAATGAAAGAGGCATAGTCATACTTAATAGCAGGGGGTTGTCCAGGAGTGAAGATGGACAACAGAACTAGGACCATTTCATCCACAAATTCGCTGGACCTGAAACCCAAGGTTATTGATATCATGTCAAGAAGAATTATTCCAGTCTCATTGAAGGAGACATATGAATAAGGAGGTGGGCCTTGGTGCTGACATTCTGGCTTCATGAATAACTTAGCAATCCTGGCTATTTCTACACTGGACAATTGAGAGCCTTGCTCCAACAAATATCCCATGGAGAGAGGAGCAAGAGGCTGAATTGGGTTGGAATTGTAACATTTCATTGATAGACTTAGCAGTTATGTAGAAAAGAACAGCTTGTGATGGAGAGATGACTACCTTACTGACAGGGTCATAATTGGAACAACAGTGGTGAACAATATCTGGGAATATATTGACTGAGGGGAGGTAGTACCTGGGGATATTGGATTCCCATATTCCATAGATGTCAGAATTGTCTAGATGGCTGTTTCTGACTAGGAAGAAAGTTTGCAGATGATTTTGGCAACCAATTGGGTCTCTTATTTGGAAATCTCTGTCAACCAAGGGTAAATGATGCTGGTCTGTATGAGGTGCATTGAGAGGAGCAACATTGAGGGCATCCGGGGCTGCCATAGTTCAATTGTCTGTGTTTTTTAATTCGGAGTTTGAATTTTTGTAGAAAAAAGGCAACAGAGCAGCTATGGGTGCCTTGGAATAGAAATTGTGGACTGCTTGAGTTTAAAATTGGCTCCTATAAGTACAATTTTGCAGAGGAAAACCCAAAAACACAGGTTCAGGAGGTGGAAAAGGGTAAATACCTATGTTTTGGAAGCGTGCGAGTGAAATTGGCATGTCGACCGATGAGTTGAGGCACAGAATGCTGGAGTTTGCTGGTCAGGGTGGCGAACTGGAGCTCTGGTAGCTGCTAGATGTTAATTCGCATGCACCAATGTTGTGAAAACAATGAATAGAAATGAGCGAAAATGACGTTTTATGGGTTTTTTAACAAAAAATTAGCTTCGCGGGATTTTTGGCGCTTTTGGTCGGATGACGTCAGAATGACGAGACCGTTTTGTCGCGACGCGGGGTAGGGAAGGGTGATGTGGCGATGATGTGGAGGTGACGTAAGCGGGGGGGTTAGCGGGAGTGGTAAGTTGTTTGGGCCCGCACAGCTTATGGGCCCAAGCGGTTTTGGTGGGGAGGGCCGCGAGCATGCCGAGAGGGCGCCGCGTGTCCTCTGTACGACAGGAATACTACCGGCTCCCCGGGCGGTAATCATCAAAGGGTAAGGGCCTCGCGATATGATCGCGGGTCGTCCGATCAACGGGCCCGGATCCAATGGCTGGCGTTCAACGGAATATGGCGAGGGTTCAAACAGTGTGGGCCCGACATAATTAAATAATGTTTTTACTGTGGGCGGGTATGATTTGTTCGTGGGACCTTGGGTTAAGCTATTAATCAGCCGAATGTTGATTAATTCTTTAAATGGCACGGTAATGGGTTATTAAAAGGTTTCATATAAACCTTTTAATTCCTTATGTACAATAATATATGACTTATAGTTTAGCCAGGGCAGGATATTAGTTTTTTGGGGATTTTTCATATATTCACATAATACGGGGAGGGAACAAATTATAAGGGATTTACATAATAAAGTTAAAGTCAATATGATTATGATTGAAAAGCAAGCACTAAGTCTAATGTCAAGAGACTTAGGCTAAGGGAACCAATAGGGATGTTACACAAGAAATGTGGCTTCTTTTCCCTAAGTAGAAACAGAGTTTCACTTAGGCTATTTATGAAATGAAATGAGATAAGTGGTTTAGTGGATATTCAAGCAGATCTTGATATCCTTTGGGGGGAATTAGTAAGTGTTTTTGGGAGAAGTGTGAAGGGAAGTTTAGACATTCATCCTTGATTTGTAACCAAATAATTGCCATCGTACTTATGACATCAAATGAGATGAATCTCTTGAGAAACAAAAGTTAATCATAAGCATGCTTCTGCAACACCAAAACTACCTACCCAGCCTATTAAACCTAACATTTTTTCTTCCTCTTACATGGGTGCACTTGGACTAGCAAACCCTTACAAATCTTCTTTTCTTTTGACTGCAATCCTATCTAAGTCCGCCCTTATTACTTCCAAGGGCTTAGATTTAACAGTTGAGCTCCTTTGCTTCTCTACCTATCTATCTATCTGCCAAGCTTGAACTGTTTGAACAGACTTTATTCTCTATCTCTAAAACAAGAAATTCAAACATGAACTGGCCAAGATTACGCTGTTTGGCCATCCATCAACTATGGCAAGAGTCAACTGACTGCACACAATGAGATTCTTTGCAAAAATAGAATAGTAGTGGCATTTTGGGACTAGCACACTTTCCTGGTCTTCTTTATTTTGGGTTCATTTCCTTTTTTTTTTTACCATTTCATTCTTTGCCCTTTGATCTTTCTTTTAGGGCATACCCTCTTTACATTTTTTAAATTTTTGATCTTGTCAAAATATGGAAACCTTTGCAGCAGGGAAAGGATGAACATATTTGGGATTTTAACCAATCAATCATGAAATATGACACCTATTGGTATAGGAGCATAACATGTCCTTTTCAACCTTGAAGTATAGGTTAAGGTCAACATGGCTCCTCGTAAATCCCAACTTCATAAGATAGCTATCAATCCTCTAATACCAAGCCCTAGGGGCTTGTTTTAACCCATAGAGTGCTTTATTCAATCTGAATACATGTGTCCTTCGATCTTGTACTTCGAACCCCTGAGGCTGTTCCAAGTAGATTTCCTCCTTAAGAGAGCCATGCAATAAATAAATCTTAATGTCCATTTGATGTAGGCTCCATCCTTGAGTGGCATCGAGAGAATTAACAGATCAGATAGTGGTATATCGGGCAACTGGTGTAAATATATCGTCATAGTCCACTTCTTCCTTTTGATAGTAGCCTCGATCACAAACCTAGCTTATATTTTTCAGCTCTCCCATCAGCTCCATGTTTGATTTTGTAAATCCATTTAGAGGTGACCACGGACTTATCCTTAGGTCTAGGCACCACGTCCCAGACATCATTCTTCATGATAAATTTATATTCCTCATTCATCACATCCTTCCATATTTGGTGTTTTACAGTTTCTTCAAACATGCAATGGTTCTGCTTGAATGATAGTACTTATAGCATCCAAGTACCCTTGATACCTATTCGGCTTCTTACTTTGGGAAATGTCCCTCTTGGAGAAATATGTTTTTTAGCATTTTCGAGAGTATCTTTGAGCCATAGAGGTATTTTCTTTGAGGTAGAGGGATCACCAAGAGGTGGATCAATAGGATCCATCGGACCATCAACATCTGGCATAGGTTCATCTCTGAAAGGTTCATCCTGTTTTTCCGCAACATCCCTGTTGTCCTTCCTTAGGATAGGGAGGTCTCTAGTTTTCTCAAGGGAATTATCTTCATCAAAGGTGACGTCATGGCTTATTTTGACATCTCTTTAACTAGACACATAGATTCTCTATTCCTTTGAATTTTCACTGTAGCCAATGAATATACCTTTCTTCCTAGATGCTTCCAACTTGTTTCTATTTTTCTTTAGGCACATGACAATACACAGGACAACCAAATATTCTAAAATGAGAAACATTAGGTTTCTTACCAATGAAGACTTCCTCAGGTGTTTTGAAATCCAATGCTTGATGCAGGCTCCCATTTCGAACAGACATGCCAGTATTGGCAACTTCTCCCTGTAAGAACTTCGGTAGACCTTGATCATGGAGCATGACATGAGTGGCTTCCATGATTGTTCGGTTCTTCATTTCAGCAACTCTATTTTGCTTAGGAGTGTATGGAATGGTTGTCTCCCTCTTAATGTCAACTTCTCTGAAAAATTCATTGAATTCATTTTATTCATATTCGGTTCCATTGCCGGTTCTCAATATCTTGATCTTCTTCCCTGTTTGATTTTCCACCAATGCTTTGAAAGAATGGAACTATTTGAACACTTCATCCTTTTTATTTAAGAAATAGATCCATGTTTAACATGAGAATTCATCCACAAATATTGAACAATATAGGTATCCTCCCAACGATGTTACGAGCAACATATTAGATAGGTAAAAATGGACCAATTGAAGAATATCGGTGGTCTTTCTTTCACTAGAAGGGAATGGTCACTTTGTATGCTTACTAGTTGCACAACCCTGAAAAACACCTTCATGGTTCATATTGAACTCGGGCATCCCAGTGATAATCTCCCTTACCCCAGGTAAGAATTTGTAATGTAAGTGGGTGAACCTTCAATTCCATAGCTCAAATTGAAGAAAAGTATCACCAGCCAAAGCTCCCAAAGGAATTCCTCCAACTTGATAGAGACCATCAACCCTAAATCCAAGAGTAAATGCATATTTAGGGTTTCTTTGCCAAATATGTACCTTTCCATCAATTAATGCTACCTTGAAGCCTTTATCTTCCATTGCAGAAATAGATACCAAGTTCTTCTTCAAACGAGCACAGACAACACTTTGTTGTAGATGAATGGTTTGACCTTGATTCAAGTGAAGAGTGACAATACCTATCCCTTTCATGGGGTAGGTGGCATTATCTCCAAGTATGATCTTCAAATTAGTTTTCTTTTCAACCAAATTTGAGAGGGTTTCCTTGTACCCAGTGAAGTGCCTTGAGGCTCCACTATCAATCAACCAATGGTCCAAAATATCTAGAGGAGAGGCAATAGATAGAGTTGAGATAAGATAAAATTCGTCTTGTTTTTCTACATCATTACTTTCATCATATGTGGTATTTCTCGTCCTTTTTGGAGTTCGGTCATTTCCATTTTGAGCAGCGGGAGCATTTCTCTTTCCTTTGTTATTGAACACGTTGTTCCTTTGATTGCCATTGCCTTTGAAATTTTTGTGGTTGTTGTTGTCATCATCCCTTGGAGAATTCTTCTTGTGAGGGCATTCTCTAGCATAGTGACCAAACTTGTTGCAATTGTAGCACCTTCCTTTTATTCCTTCTTTGAATCCCTTCTTGAATCCTTGACCTTGTCTTCTTGGACCAACATTATTCTTCCTCTTTGCATGAGTGGAGAAAGTAGTAGGTTCATTTCCATTTGAGGGCTTGTCTCTCTCCATCATCCTAGTCTCCTCTTGAGTGCTTCTAGCCAATAACTCATCGAAACCAGGTATCATGTTATTGTTGAGAATAATAGTGACAAATACATCCCATGGCCTTGGAAGACCTCCAAGAGAAAAGAGAGAGATCAATGTCAGAAATAACTTCTCCAATAGATAGAAAGTCATTCTTGATTTGAGTTATTCTCATGAAGTAGGATTGAATAGATTCCCCTTTATCCATCTTGATATCCTTCAACTTGTTTTTGAGAAAAAATATTTGATTTGCATTTTTCACTTTGAACATCCCAACCAGGTTATCATATATCTCCTTAGAAGTTCCCAAATCATAAATATAGGCAACCAAATGCTTTTGAATAGAGTCAACCAAAATTTCTTTACTTTGACCTCACCTTTTCTATACTTTGTGCTAGTCGCTTCCAGTGCATTTGAAAGAGGCTCCACCACTTTTCCCTGCACATAGACCAATACTTCATGCTCCTCCAAATTGAGGTCCAAAGTCATATTCCATGCATGATAGTAAGATTTCCCATTGAGCTTGTCCTCGGTCTTGAAGTAAGATGTAGATGCCATGGGTACTTGTCCAATAGATCTCTCTTATTGATTGTTTTTCTCTCTTTCGCTTGGCCTTTGTCTTTAATTAGGCTCTGATACCGTGTTAATTTTAGTTAAAAATCGTATGTTCTATGCTTAGCACAATTACTTCAATCTCCTTTTAAAAACCCAATGACAATTTCAAATTTAGTTTTCCAATAATAATCACATTAAACATTAATTACATTGACAATAACTGTAGATAGAACATGAACAATAAAATGCAGAAAACAAGCCAATACAAGAGAACATCAAATTTGACGGATGCCAGGGAAAAACCCCAAGATGGGGAAAACCATTTCATCAATCCTTCTTATTATTATATCAAATGTTCAACACACAGAGAGAGTACAAAAGTCAAAATTGACTTGCCAAATCAAAGTCAAAATAGCACTGTCAAATCTGAAACTTTCTTCAGCAATCAATAGCCCTAACCAGAAAGTCAACACTTGTCAAAGAAGCAACAAAATGTCCTCAAAGAAGCTTGGCAATACTTAGTCAAACTTGGCCTAATAAGGTGGTCAAATTCATCCCAAAACAGTCCTAAAAACAATGGTCAAATTCTGCAATCAAGCCTGCGGTCAACCCTGTAATAGGTCTGCGATCAAAGTCAACAAAATTCCTTGGTTCTTGTTCCAATGGATGTGGCCTACCAAAAAAACATCTAGCACAAAAACCGTAGCCAAAGGAGGTCAAATCACCCCTGGTCAAATTTGGTCAAACCTGCAACATTCTCTAAAATTTTGGTCATGTAATTCAACCTACAACTTGTTCTTTTGTTGCCACATGTGTGATGAAAAGAGATGCCCAATAAGTTGTACAAACCAATCATATGATGAAATAGAAGAATGTGTGAGTGAGTGAGGTGCCAAATGAGGTTGGAGGTCTCTCTTATTTATACAAATCGTTGAGGGTGAAGTGACATATCTCTTGGGCTTCATGAGCCTACATGATGATGTGGCCAACCTCGACAATTTGTACATGTGTGGGCATAAATGAAAAAACACATTTTTTCTTGTCCAAAATTTAATGATCTTTAGGTCAATTTTGGTCCTCTTGAAAAGAGGAATTCAATGAAATCATCATATCCATCAAATGAGTTGTCCAAAGTATAATTTGGCCCAAGTTTCTAATTTTAATACATCTTGCCTTTGCTTGTATTCTGGATTTATGTTTGATGTTCTTTCATTAATTATTGTCATACGATAATGGTTAATGTGATTGGTTATGGATTAATGGAATTAATAATAGGCTAATGGATTAATGAAGTAATTGACCTAAGAAAAGAACATGTTAACTAAAAAATTAACATGGTATCAGAGTTAGGTGAGGTCAAGCCCAAGCAAGAGGAGGTATGTAATCACAAGAGATGAAGCAATGGAATGTTAATGCATTTGAAGTATTGTGGTTCAAGCCCTATAAAACATGAGAGATCTCAAAAAATAATACAATTTTGGGTATATGCAAGAGTTGGGCTAAATATCTCATGAAGGCCATTAATCAAATTGAAGATGCTAAAGTACTCCTTCAACAGCTAAGTTGCCTATCATGATAAGAAGTCTATGAAGAGTTTTGTTTTAGGAATTTGTTGAGCTAAGTACAATCTTCTCCTTTGTTAAATCAATCAACAATATGTTTGAAGATATGATCCCTTTTCCACCTTTGCATCAGAATTCTGAAGCTAGTAGTCCTTCCAGTGCTCACATAAATTCAAGTCTTGTAAACAAAGATGTCCAAAAAGAAAATTTATTTAGGATCAAATCACTGAAAGTCTGATGGAAGGGATCGAATTAATGTATGTTGTGTTATTTATGACTCTAAGGATACATATACTTATTTGGATTTGATCAATGAATTAAAGAGAGTCTTGTGAAGAAATTAAGAACCGAGTTGTTGGCCTAGTTCTCTAAACCATTAAGAGGGAGCCAAGTGTTCCTATTGTTATGAGCGCAAGAAGCAATAAAAGGTTTGCTATGCAATGGAGATATCTTTATTTTACATTTTGAGCATAAGTATGCTTTTGGAAAAGTCTCAATTTTTTGAAAAGAACTTTATTCTCCTAAGAGGCCAATAAAAGTGCACGAACATAAGAATATGTCAAAGGTCATTTCATGAAGCCAACCTTGGATTACTTTGTTATGTGATCTTGTGGTATGGAGGCCAAAATGCTATGGCTCAGTGAACTCTATCTTATATTCTCTCTCTCGCTCTTCAATTCAGACAATGAATCTGACCTATTCATGCCTCTTTGTTCTTTGAGTTATTAAAGAGAAAAAGTTTTGGTTATGTTGATTGTTTTATCTCAGAATATTCCTACTTATTCCTTATGCTTGTAATAAGGCCAAGAAGCCTATGTCACATAAATCACTGCTATATACTATCACGCTCTGTGAATTTGGCTAACCAGCATAGGTCACTCGGGCTATGATTTCTTGATCTCCAGGATATAAAAGAAGAAAGGTGGTGGACTTCTCATTCCACATGTTTGTAAGGAAGCTGAGAATCATTTAAAGGATAGTTCTAAGGCCCTCCATAATTTAAGGAAGTTGAGATCTTGTACACATATATTTGCAAGGTATGAATTGTAGCCTTGAAAAGACAATCAGTGGGCATCCTATGTCATCCATTTTAGTAAAATCAAGGAACCCTATTATGTGTATTGAAGAAGAGGTTGAGTCCTTATTATTGTTACAAGCACATATATATATATATATATATATATATATATATATTAAGCCAGTTCCATTAATAAGACTTGGAAATCAATAAGTAATATATATTCATGTCCTTGAAGCCTTCATAAAAGGTTCCTTGAAGTCAATGAAAATAGAGGATGCAATTATGAGAAAGGATGGTCCCTTTAGACATAAATTTGGAAATGATTTTTTAAGAATAGTAAAATCCCTCCATAATGTCATATTGTTGACTAAGTTTCTCATTATATAGTAGATGATGTGATTTTGTGAGAAGGTTTAGTGGCAGCCTCCATGTGATCCTTTTTTTTTTAACAATCGAAGAAAAGGAAGTTCATCCAAGAAAAGTATGCAACTCCTTTATGTTGGCACCTTTGGATAAGGGTGATAGTACCCTTGAAAGTGTGGCAGATAGAATAAGTGGAAGGCACTTTGGAGAAGACCCTTGTAGTAGCCTATATGAACGTAAAATCAAATGTATGGTATCTCTCAAGGTGTCTCATGAAGAAAGCATTGGGAGAATGATGTGTATGGTAGATCCTATGTCTTGGCAAGCACGATGAGCAAAGGGAACTGTGAGGACCATGATTTTCGAATCTTGATTAGGTCATTGGGCACTTTGATGCATTGAGTCAGGATCTTATGAAAGACAGTCTTATGAATATGGATGCCTGGATGTGAAGAACTCATCCTCATCATGGATTGGGTAATTTAATGCGTTGGTTGCAGTCATGTAGAAATGAAGAATAATGTATTTGTTTTGGTACAATCTCATGGGAGGATTTCCACTCTAGTTGAAGAAGGACCATGATGATTCTTCAAAGTTTACTCTATGATCTGAAGAAATATTCCTAGAAGTTTGTTGTTGCATTTTCCTTGTGGAAAGTCTTATCCCTCACATGAGAAGCTCGTGATTGAAAGCTAGATGATCATGTGAAGCAAGGCTTCCGAGGGGGGCACAGAATCCCTGGCAGTATGACCTGATGACTCTTCTTACCTGATGTTTATTGATGAAGGAAAGTCATGGTAGTTGATTATGATTATGATGACTTTGATGATGCCTTGATATATCCATGTTAATTGATAGGTTGCATGGACGATGCATGATCATTATTGATGACTTTGGCACATGGACCTAAGAAAAAGGGACAGGTTATAGGTGGCTCCATGATTATGTTTTGGAAATATCACTTTCCCTATATTTAAAGGGAGTTATGGACAATCCATGCTGATTGGATTGTCAATATGTAGTTATTAATGATGTCTGATTAATGACCATCTCATTTATCAATGTAAGATGGAGTTGAACTTTAAAGTCAAGATGGAAGACCTAGCCTTGATGCACTATCCCCTACACTTGAAAGTATGATGAGATGGAGAAGTTGTTGCTATGAATATGTTTATCTTGTGGGATCCCTGGTGTTCTTAATAAACACTCTATCAGTCATATGCCTAGATATGAAGGCTTTGAGTCGATCGATGGATTACCCTCATATTTTGGATAGTTTCTTATTAAGATATCTTTATGATTCTAATATATATAATATGAAGCACACTATTGGAATCTAATATTCCATGAATATTCTGATGTTGGCTCGGTTGGAAGTGTGATGGATGGAAAGAGCACATCTAGTGTTATATCTCTTGATTCGGTTGCTCTTGAAGCACTATTGAGGTTGAATGTATATAGCAGCAAGTATGGCTTATTATGAAGTTAGTTGGTTGAGGAAGCTCTTCAGTGAGCCATTTGAGCACGTGTTGGTAACCACCAATGTATATTGTGATATTCTTGAGTGGGATTCATTTTTTAGAGAATCCACGTTCTACGATAACTCCAAGTATTGGGTACCACCTTATTTTGATATGGTACATTGGAGGCCACTAAGCTACATCATTATTGGTTGGATGAGTAGATTACTGTCATCCTTACATAGTCTCTTCGTAAGGTCAAGATTAGGTTGGGAGTCGTCGATAGACCCTAATAGGAGGGTTCCAATTGAACATTGAGCTCTAGGAGCTCATGGAGGCCTGAGGTACTTCTTGGAGCTATGTGCGATCATAGGGTGAGTGGCTCACCTTCCCTTATAAGTGTGTTGTGTACAGGGTGAGTGATTCACTTCCCCTGTGATACTCCGTGATGATATATGAGAGCATAGGGTGAGTGGTTCACCTTCCCCTATAGTTGATGATATATGCATAGGATGAGTGGTTCACCTTCTCCTATGGCATATAAGCAGGATTAGTGGTTCACCTACTCCCATGGATACCCCGGTGAAAGATGCATATAGGAATATGTCGGTTGCCACATGTGGACATGTCGGTGGGACGTGATTCATCCTTTCCCCACATGTAGGATCCTTCCTACGATTGTTGGTTGGCATGCATGTAGGATGTGGTTCATCCATTCCCTACTATTAGTGGTTTGCATGCACGTAGGATGTGGTTTATCCTTTCCCTACAATGGTTGTGACATGTGACTGTAGGATGTGGTTTATCCTTTCCCTATATGTGGTTGTGAGCAAGATGTGATTTATTCTTTCCTTATTTTTTCCCCAGCATCATACTACCCATGTAGTCCAAGACACATGGGAAGTACCTCTCATTTAGTTAATGAGTTGGGAAAAGTGGTTAGGGACCATAGCACTACTGATCGATGGTTGACATGTCGGTGGGATGTGGTTCTTCCTTTCCCCACATGTAGGATCCTTCCTACGATTGTTGGTTGGCATGCATGTAGGATGTGGTTCATCCTTTCCCTACTCTTGGTGGTTTGCATGCACGTAGGATGTGGTTTATCCTTTCCCTACAATGTTTGTGACATGTGACTGTAGGATGTGGTTTATCCTTTCCCTACGTGTGGTTGTGAGCATGATGTGATTTATTATTTCCTTATTTTTTCCCCAACATCATCCTACCCATGTAGTCCAGGACACATGGGAAGTACCTCTCATTTAGTTAATGAGTTGGGAAAAGTGGTTAGGGACCATAGCACTACTAATGGACACATCGTGTACTATCGTACTCCTTATGACTAGGATGCACGGTGTTCAACAAGGTCTTGATCTGGGATCAAGATTGGTTGGGGTTATACCCTTGGACATGATATTTTGCCTTTGTCATTTCCGAATGTGGATAGGTATTTTGACTCACCTTCCAAGATCTTTTCTTCTTGATGATATCAAATCTTCAGTAGAGATGAGATAAGATGCAGTCAATAAATGATGATTATGATGTCAGTGATATGATAGCAGCATGATGATTATGATGTCAGTGATATGATAACAACATGATGGTTATCATGATAGCAACATGATGGTTATGATGGCAGCAGCATGATGGTAGCATGATGATGGATATTGGCAGGTGGAATTCCCCTTAGTTGAGAGAGAGTGTTAAAAATGGTCAACTAAGGTCAAATTCCACTATATACATCTCCTTTGAATGAGATGATGATGGCATTGGATTCCTCTTCTCGAGAGGACCAATTTTTACCTAACGCAAGATGGATTCTGACAAGTGGAAATGTATTTTTTAATTCAATCCCACAATGTTGGTTTTGGTCAAGGTCGGCCCCATAGTCATGTAGGCTCATGAAGCCCAAGAGACATGATCTTTGACCCACATTGACTTGTATAAATATAAGATGCTTTCACTCCATTTGGGCATCAACACACACATCATTTTCTCTTTCCTCTCATGACGGATTCGACTTTCTTTGGGCAGTTATCTCTCTCTCACACATGCAAAATTTTGGAGGACAAATTTATTGCGATTTTCTATGATTTCTCTGCAGTTTCTACGATTGAATTTTCCAGTACACAGAGTAGAATTGTCCAAGAACTTTGACCAACTGTTTGACTGTGATTTTTATGGATTATTACTCTTTCAGCTAGGTCACACTTGTGAGCACGTGAACCGAGGTAAATTGAGGTGTTTGACCTGTGTTGGCTACAGGGTTGACTATAGGTCAGAGGCATGTTTGACTGCAGATGGTTGAACGAGTTTTGATAAGACTTTTGAAGGTTGCATTGACTGCATTTTGGTTGCCTAAAGAGAGAAAATTTCTCTCTCCTTTGACATAATATATTGGGTTGATTTGACTGGGTTGTTAATTGTTGATTGTTGACTAGTTAGGGCAGATTTGACTGTTATTGACTACTGCATTAACTGTTATTGAATTTTGCAGATGTGACTTTGACTTTTACACAATGGATTGGGATCATCTATGGCAATTCAATCTATTTACTTTGACTAATGTATCATTGTACTTATGGATTTCAATCTCTCTGAACATTTGATATTATCAAGATGAAAATATTTGTGGGTTTTCCCCCTTTGTGGGGTTTTTCCCTAGCTTTAAGCCTAAATCATGGTGTCCTCTTGTCTTGGCTTATCTTCTGCATTTATGTTTTATGTTCTTTCATCATTTACTGTCATATGATAATGCTTAATGTGATTGCTAATGGATTAATGGAATTAATAATGGGTTAATGAATTAATGAAGTAAATGACTTAAGCAAAGAACATGTTAACTCAAAAGTTAACAAGTATTCATCAAATGTAAATAATTCAAATTTGAAGTGGAGAAGCTTACAGAAATAAGAAGAAAGATTACGAGGTCTGATAATGGAGAAGAATATACTTCAAAGGAAATCATAAATTTCTGTAAGGAGTCTGGGATTAAGAGGGAGTTGATAGTCCCATACAATCTCAAACAAAATAGAGTTGCAGAACAAAAGAATTGATCTATTGAATAAAGTGTAAGAGCCATGTTACATGAACAAGATTTTCCAACATTTCTTGGGGGTGAAGCAACAAAGACTGTTGTACATATTCAAAATCGAAATCCTCACAGATCACTAGAACTTATGACTCTTGAAGAAGCATTCACTGGGAAGAAACCAATAATGTACCATCTCTGAATATTTGGTTGTCATGTCTACATTCACATAAGACAAGAGAAAGAAGTTGGATCCTACAAGCATGAAGCTAATGTGTGTTGGCTATAAAAATACTTCAAAGGTGTATAATATCTATATAAACGAAGGACACCGAATAAAGTTAGTCGAGATGTGATATTTGATGAAAGAACTACATTTAAGAAATAAAAAGACCTCTCGATGGACTCTCATGATGAAGAACTTCCTATATTTGAAGAGGAAGGTACTAGGGAGGAGGAAGATTCAAATCATGAAGATGAAGGTCCCAGTGAACCTGTGCAACCTGTGGTCATCCCTGAAAGTAGAAAGAGGCCTAATTGATTGAAATCCACTCTTTTAGATGCAAAGGGACATGGAGTAGCCAAAGGCACATTCAGGGAAAGTAAGAAGCCCAAAATATATTTAGGGTATGCAACCTACATGACGAAGTTAATAGAAGTCGAACCATACACCATTGAAGAGGTTGTGAAATATCAGGAATGGAAATATGCCATGAATGAAGAATATCAATCCATAATGAAAAATGGAGTTTGGGAGATAATACCTAGGCCCCAATACAAATCTGTGGTACTTCCAAGTGAATTTATAAGAATAAACATGCAAAAAATTGAAGTATTGAAAAGTATAAGGCAATATTTGTGGCTAGGAGCTTCTCTCAATGAGAAGGCATCTAATACAAAGAGACATTTTCACCTACAACAAGATATACATCTATACATTCATTGGTCTCTTTGGCATCATCGATGGAATGGAACATCCATCAAATGGATGTCAAAATTTCATTCCTGAATGGCACTATTGATAAATAAGTCTATATAGAGCAACCCTTGGGATTTGAAGTCAAATATAGAGAGACTTTTGTTTGTAGGTTGAAGAAGGAATTGTATGGCCTCAAGCAAGCACCAAGGGCACGGTATGCAAGGATGGATGCATACCTACAAAGATTGGGCTTCTCAAAGAGTTATGCTAATCTGAATCTATACATCAACATTGTGAAGGATGAGCCTATAATAATTCTTCTATATGTGGATGATACTCTCATGATAGGTGTGGAAGGTCATATCCAAGAGTGCAACAAGAAACTAGCATCAAAATTCGACATGAAGGATCTAGGGTTGATGCAATATTATTTGGGACTCAAAGTTTGGCAGGGACCTGATGAAATTTATATAGGTCAAGGAAAGTATGTGATCGAGATGTTGAAGAGGTTTGACATGATTGATTACAAACCTATGACTACTCCCATGATCACAAACTTGAAGAGGCTAAGAATTTCTGAGTCAAGCCCTATGGATCCGACCAAGTACAAACAATTGATTGGCTCACTGATGTACCTAGTGAGTACTCGACCAGACATGTGTTTTGCAGTGAATGATCTCAGTCAGTTCTAGGTAGAGCCCAAGCATGATCATTAGATAATAGCCAAGCATATACTGAGATATCTGCAAGGAACAATCCATTGTTTCCTGAAGTATGACAAGAGGAATGATATCCACTTGATTGGATATACAGATTCTAACTAGGGTGGAAGTGAGCAGGATGGAAGAAACACTACTGGAGGATGTTTTAGTTTGGGATCCTCCATGGTCTCTTGGATGAGAAGAAACCAAGAATCGGTTGCTTTGAGTAGTATTGAGCTTGAATATATTGTAATCTGTGAAGTAAGCAAAGAAGCTTTCTGGTTGACGAAGTTGTTGTCTTAATTGTTTGAAGGACAAATGGACCCTACAGCGATACATTATGACAACACAAGATGTATAAGGTTTTTTGAAGACCTAGTGTTTCATGTAAAGACAAAGCACATAAATAACAAGTATCACTACATTGAAAAGTTGATGAAGGATGGAGTGTTGAAGCTACAATATATCTCCATTGATGAACAGGTAGTTGAAATCTTGACAAAATATCTCTAACAAGAAGCTTTTGTATTAGAGAGACAAGCTTGGACTGGTTGATATATCCTCCCTGGTTGAGAGGGAGAGATAGACACATCATTATTGTCTTCACTCTCAGAAGAAATAATGGAAGATTGGGTAGGCATTTGAAATCTGATACTATTTGAGGATGAGGTAGGGAACCCAAGATAAGAGTAGTCATAGAGGATCGATATTATTTGAGGACTAGGAATCCAAGATAATAATAGTCCTGAAAGTACATAACTTGTGAACACTCGGGTGGGGTATGTGCCTTGAGAGACAAGGATGATGGCATCTATAACTAATTGGTCTTGTCAGAATTGTGCTCTTATCTTGTGGAGAGATAGAATTGTTAGTCAAGGCCTTGTTATGTGACAATGTTGGATGATATGATGCTAAATAGATGGGTTACCAATCCAACTCTTCTTATGAGATCTCCTAAAATACCTCATTCTTATAATTTACAAAAATAATATTTAATTTTCTTGACAAGTACAAAGATAAAAATTACATTTGTAAATACCAAAACTAGTTACACTTTATTCAACAATTGGGAGAGTTTCACTGGTTTGACTTTAGCGTTGACTTCAGATTTGATTGCAGAATACAGCAACATTTTCTCTGTCCTTTGACTGGTTTGACAGATATTTTTGGGTTGACTTTGACCCTCTTGGAAAGTTGAATTTATTTATTATTGATCGAGCTGCTTGGAGGACATCTTGGACCTTCTTTGACCATCGTTGACTTTCTGGTTAGGGCTGCGTTGACTATTGTTGATTGATGATTTGACAGGATTGTTTTGGGCATGTAAATATGATATTTGTACTCTCTCTCTCTCTCTCTACTAAACTATTGAAGAATAATAAGAATATTTAATCAAAGGGTTCCCCACATTAGTTTTTTTCCCTGGCATCCGCCACATCTTGTTTCCTCTTCTCTTGACTTGTCTTTTGCACATGTTTTTATATTCTATCTGCATTTACTATCAATGTGTTTAATTTAATGTAATTGCTACTGAATATAATTGGAAATTGTCATTGGGTTCATAAATAACATTGAAGTAAATTATGCTAAAGCATAGAACATACCATTGTTATCTAAAATTAAAAAAACCCATGCACAAAACCATAGGTAGGTCTTCCCACCTAATCTAGGGTCCAAAAAAAAATTCCCAGGAGGGCTACCTCCCCCCTGAAACTGCCCAATAAGGGGGGCTACGTCCAGCACAATGAACAAGGGGTATTATCTCCACCACGCATGAAACTAGTTGTGGAAAGAATATAACACACACCTAACAAGTTGTTGGGCAAGTCGAAGTTGTTGCTGGAAGGTCAAAGTTTGTTGTTGTAAGTTGTGTAAGGAAAGCTCATCAAGAAGGAAGGTTGACTTTGTCATGGAGGGGTCTTTGTCAATGTTCTTGGGTCTTGGAATTCGACATTTGAAGATTATATAATAAGATAATAATTCTTGTGAGTTTTCCTCTCAAGAGGAGAGGTTTTGGCCCCGACTATCAGCCTACATTTTGTGTCCTCTTGTCTCTTTGATCTTCATTGTTTGGTATTTTTTTGATGATAGAAAACATAATAATAATCAATTTAAAGAAGAGTCTAATCAAGTTTAGTAGAAAGACATCACGAGCAGTTATCAAAGTAAGAGAAATCACCTAATCCAACTACCCCTAGATTTCTCAACATGGCATCAGAGCTAAGGTGACAAGTCAAGAAAAGGCAGCTTGAAGATCACATCATTGAAGAAGGATACATAAGGTTCGAGCACAATGAAATCATTAAATAGGACTAAGAAGAACCAAGGAGGAGTATTCATCTCAAAATATCACATCATCACAAGGAGAAGAAGACCTAAAGGACCCTACATCCACTCAAAGAAAGAAGGACTACACATTTGAAGCATCTTGAAGTCTCCATATTCTACATTTCTACATCCCAAGAAAGCAAGAAGAAGAATTTTCATCATCATCAAAGGAATCAAGGTGATCTCCCTCTCTTTAAAGAAAGGATAACGTATCAAGCATATTTGAAGAAAGGCATCTCTATAAGAAGAAGTATTGTCATCTTCAAGGAAGAAAGCATCCTCAATCATCATCAAAACCAAGAAGGCATCAAGTTGAAGATATCATCATCAAAGGATCATATTCATTTGGCAAGTAAGTATCTTTATATCTATGTATGAATCTACTATGAAAAAGACTTCATTGGATCATCAAATTTCCTTGCATGGAAGCAGAGGATAGATTTGATCCTCATAGAGAATGAAGTTATTTAATATGTTAAGGGTTCAATCTCCAAACCATCTCAAGAGAAATCTCAAGCACTATCAAAGTGTATGAAAGGGGAAATAAGGGCCCAAAGAATCCTCATAGAATCAATTAAGGATTCCCTTATCCCTTATGTAGCAAAGTTGGAGAAATTGAAGGATATATATGAGAAGTTGGTAGAATTGTTTTCTGTAAGCACTACAGGAGAAGTTATATCATTAAGAACCAAATTATACAACATGAAGGTATCAAAGGAAGAAGGGATAGCCTCATATCTTATGAGGGTGTCACAAATAAGAGACCAACTACAAGAGTTATGGGAAATAATGTCTGATAAATAAATGGCCATTCTTGTGCTCAATGCACTACCTAATGAATGGGGCAACTTTGTATCACTAAGTATCTATGGAAATAAGGAATCCACCCCCATTCAATGAACTTTGGTCATTATGTAAAATTGAAGAAACTAGGTTGAAAGCAAAAAGTGATGTTGGATCAAATAAAAAAGTTCAAGCATTTGTTGCCATGGCTAGGAGAAAAGGAAAGTTTAGGGAGTTTGGTCCTCAAAAAACGAAGAAGATTGATATGCCAAAGATCCAATTCTTTGGATTTTAGGAATATGGGCATTTCAAGCGAGATTGTCCCAAACTCAAGAAGGACAACAAGAAGAGAAATGAAAGAAACGAATCCCATGTCACCAAAGAAGTAAAAGAACCTGAAAATAAAAAATCAAAGAAGGAGGAAGTGAAATATCTCTACTATGACTAACATAATCTCCTTCACTTATTTCTTTTCATTTTTGTAAAAGATAGTTATCATGGTAGAAAGAATCACAAGAATGAGAGGATGCATTAGAGCTTAAATAGAGATGACCTCGTCATAAAAGCTGAAAGGATAGTTGAAGTAGAGGTCTACATGGTTGTAGCAGTCATCATGATAGAAATAAAGTAATTCATGGAATCTCCATTAGAAGCATATAAGGAAAACCATAGCAACAATATATATGGTTGGAAGAAAGACATCTATCATGATAGAAGATAGAAATGTCATCATACATCATCATTATTAAGGAGAATTTGCAGGATGAGGATAATCAAAATCCTCCAATGGAATCTTCATTAGAAGGTTCACCTCTACTTGGAAAAAGAAAGTGTCTCGCTAATATTCTATGATCCACCTTGTGTGGGATCCACTAGTAAGGTATGATGACAAGGATGTGCAACATTTAAAGTTGGTTGAAGTACTTTAATCTTCAAGCAAAGAAAGGAAGTCTAGATGATCACATGAAGAGGTATGTATATTTGGAAACAGATAGATAAAATCATGCCATCATATGGTTGCAGTTAAAATGATTGAATGCTCTATCTCATGAGCATGATAAAATAAGAAGGATCTCTTCCTTTTGGAAGATGCATGAAGGAATGAAGACAATATGCCTTGAACTCGTTCACATATTGATAAGTTGAAATCAGCATAATATGACCTCATATGGAATATGATGTGGTTGAAAATGATGAAGGAACTATGTATAGAAGTTCCTAGGGAAGATATATGTGAAGAAAGGAAGAAGAGTTCGTGAAAGATGAAACCATTGTCACGTCAGATAAGATAAGTGATCAAAATATGATAACTAGAAGAATTATCTAAGACATATCCATAGAGAAGATATGAAGATCCTGATAAAGTCTGTAAAGAAACAACACCCTTGATATTGAAAGTCTTAGATATGTGTTTATGAATGTGAGTGATGTTGGTGTTGTAAGAAGTATATGTCATGATGAAAGGGCATCATAAAAGGTAACTTTGATTTGATGTTCATGTTTATTTTTTAACAACATCTGGTTGGGTTGAAACAGGAAAACCGAAAGAAAGTTGTAGATGTCACCTACAACTAGTACTGATGGGAATGAATGGAAGATCTATTTGTTTTAGTATAAGTTATATTGATGGACCAACATTTAATGTCAATCTGGGGACCATGGACTTCGATACGCAACACTAGAAATGTCAGAGAGAGAGCTCAACAACCTGCAAAACAAAACCCTAATTTATCTAAAAATTGCTCATTTCTTGAGTTCCTGCACCCTGCTCTAATCCTGCACTCAAAAACATTCATTAGAATCAAAACCCTAACTACCGCAAACACCATTCCTGCAATCTATCAACAATTGTAAGCAAATCTTAGTTACTAGCAAAATAAACCTTGATTAAGGAACAAACCCTAAATGATAATTGAAAAGAAAATACAAACCTTAGCTACTTAAGTGGAAACATGAGCATCAACCAAGCAAATGTAAAGACTGTATTGTCAACTAGAAACATGTAAATCCTAGAAAATCTAATCTATACTAATGACAAACTGGACTCTTAAATCAAAATAAAACTTTGTTGATATTCCTACACTAGATCTTATCTCCACATAATTTTGTATATGCAATCAAAAGATAAAAGGTATGGTTTGAATCTACTTCTAGTGTAGCAATAAAATGCAATCAATTGTTACAAGAAATTATTGTGTGCGTGCATGAAACAACCACACTCTACCCTAACATTCCTTCAATCTTTAAAATGAGCTCTAGCATATATTCTAGAAACTTTCTTTTCAATGCAAGAGAAACACTTGGAAAGAAGAAACTCTACAACCCAAACAATATGAATTAATTCCCAGTAAATAGAAATGTAAACAAATCTTAGTAAATCAAAATATCATTTTCTAAACAAGTCTTCCTTCACTCAATAGTTATTAACATCATAAGTGCATGTTTTTTACATATGTAAATGTATATATCCTTGTCCAAACATACATGATTTATAAATAAAAATTAAACAATGATCAAGCATATGACTGGGTGAATCAAACAACTATTCAAAAACTAGGTATAATCACTATGAGTTGTGTTAGTATGAATCAATGATATTACAGAGCTTATGTTGTGCTCAAATATAGGTTCCAAAGCACTTTTCCAATTTAATAAAAGCAAGGGTTATTTATCTCAAAACTCCAGATTCAACAAAATAATTCAAGATCCAACGCTTAATAAATCAACAAGGTTGCAGCTATTTTAATAATCACTGAAGATGTCCCTGTATAATTCATAACCCAAGTCAAAAAGGGATTTCAATGTTCACTGGCATGTTACATAGAGACAGGGGATCTAAAACAATGAACAAGATATCTTTAGATCTTGAGTCAAAAATGACTCAAGAGTTACAGATTATAAGCCTTGTTCAACAATGGTTGTGTATTGTTGTCTCATTTAAAATACCTTAGATCTATGAAAAAACGAAGCCCAAAAGAAGAACTTGCATCAGAAATTTGTCACCTCCAAGCATGTATAGAATATGATTATACCACAGTTGAGTTTATATGAAAGATTAAATTGATTCAACACACTTATAAATGCATTACTCCAGATCTAACTGCCAAGCAACCATAAGCTGAATTGCAATATAAATCTTTAAGAAAATAGAGTATAAAAGAAAATTTCACACATAGGATTCAAAGAATTTGTAAAAAAACCATACACTTGATATATCCATATTACAAAGAAACCAACACTAGAACAAACCACACAAAACTAATATAAGGGGAGGGATGTTGAGATAAGTTGGTGGGCCCAAACCAAATAGCTCTCACCTTCTTAAAATGAAATCAAATTATTGAATGAACAAGAGCATTAAAAATAACAAATGTGGAGATTGAAACTTGGCATTAGAACCTCTTATATTAAATCAAATCAATCATTTACATCAATAGCCATATGCTCAAGGTCCAAACCAAAATTATGGAATTTATAATAACATCCTCCCCCCTCCATAGGCCATGGTTGGGATTTTTATGAAAGTTACAAGATGAATTTTGGCTATAACAACCCAATTTTTCAATTCTGAAAAATTGTGCATTTTTAACAAATTGGCCCCAAAGATCCTTTCGTATCTTCCTAACCATGGAAAATTTTGGAAAATTGTTCATATGGAGCCTAATTTGTCATATTGTCAACAAACACATCTTGGAATTTTCTAATTCAACTCTAATACCTCGGAAATTATGTGTGAAGTTGACTATTTGGATACTTTTACAAATCCGGGTTTTACATAACTTTTTACAAACAAGCCTCAAAAAACCCTTTGGATCTCCCAAACCATGGTGATATTTGGAAAAAATCCCACATTATACTCAATTTCCTATACTTGGAGAAAAAAACCATGTTCCATAATTTCGAGATTCACCTTCATCTGCACACAAATCAAGGAGGAATTTGGCAATTTGAAAACTGGTGCAAATTTGGGGTTGTAGCATTAATTTTCTTCTAGAAACTCACACGTGCGACCTGGGTACATTTTGACTCTTGTGGAAGCATTAAAAAACCATTACGGATAAAAACCATCTTCGGTTTTCGACGAAATTGTGCCAATCTATCAAAGCCCCAAATTAGTGCAAGCACACAAGACTGGTACAGGCACAGGCCAGAAATAAAAGTTGGTGCAGGACTTGAACTAGTTGCAATCTTGTTGAGTGAAATTAACCTAACATGATCATGTACAAGTCATCCATTAAACAAGTCCACATGGTGATTTTTATACCCATCAATCACGCGTATGACCTCCTCTTTTGATTTCATGACGTGGTGCAAGATCTTTGGTACCTAGACACAATTAAGCCTTCATTAACAAAAAATTGATATAATTCTTATTTAAACAAACAAAATATGATAAATAATAAATATTTACCTTATCATGCTCGAATTTAAGATAATTAACCCAAGAACGCACAAAATGATGTTAGTGGACATAAAAGCTAAGTAAAATCACGAGGGATTTCAGAGCAAAAGGTTCTATAAAACTAGACAAAACAGAGTCTTGACATCCCCCCATGTTGATCATATTGCATGTCCTCGTGCAAGCAAATCCTTTGACAGAGACCAAAGTTATTCAAAATTGTATGGCTAGGGTTTCTCTATTAGAATCATGTTGCATTGACTTAAACTATAAGGCTAATTGAGTAAGAGCATGTAGGTAAGTGTCATATGATGTTGACTTCATTTGCATCAATAAGATAAGAAAGACCTGTGACCAGAGATTTAGTGATGCCAAGACTGCCCTTTATTATTCCAAAAGAGTAACTAATGCTAGGGCTACTAAATGAATGCTAACAATGTTGTTACTACGGGGATAGTGTCATCATAAAATAGCCAGCCATAAAAATTTCCACAAAGCATCTCAGGAGTACCCTTAGTCAAACATTTTTCACCTTAATAACCTCATGACAAATAAAAGTGGCATATGAAAACAATGGCACAAAAGATGGATGGAAAAAAATATGACAAAATGATATTTTTGTAGGATATCATCTTACCATTACCCAAGCATATAGCTGAATCTCCTCTTATTCAAGTAAAGTGAATCACCTACACTAAGGGTCCCACAACCATGAAAACCTTTATATTTATGAAAGATAGAACTCTAAAGCACATCACTGAAAGGATCTTAAATCCTTCTCAAAGAGATATGATAATGAGTTCAGTGAAAGAAAAAACAACCAAGTAAATAATAGTGTAAAATTAACTTTAATACCATAGGCATGACCATGCTGCCAGCAGATGTCTATAGCCTAGACGGGGATTCCTTTTAACCCCACAAAATTCTTGTGTCCCATCGATTAGATATAGATTCAAAGTCATTTAAAAACATTTACATTGATTTATAAATTAACTAAAGGTCACTGTCCTGGCTTGGTAACCAACTAACAACTCTTGGACACCTAATCCGCTAAGGGTTAAGGTGTGGAAGTTGAACAATCAAAGGGAGTCTAAGATACATTGGAAGATGAATCCAAGGGTCACCCCAATGTACTATAAATATATATCATGTGAATAATATATTTATTCAATGTTTATCTTTCATATTTGTTGTTCATATTCCATATGTGTTTTACATGGTATTAGAGCATAGGTTAGGCCTGGGCATTTTCAGAGCTTGTCAACGCTGCATTATTTCTAGAATTTGTTTTCCATTTCTCTACTTGGTCAGTCAGCTATAGAAATAATGAGAAATAATGTTACTATGCTCCACCTGAGCGCTCCTCTAGTCTAAAACTTGACCCATCTGCCTTCTCCCCAGCCTGTGTGTTACATCCCATCTCTGTTCACCATTCACAATATTTTTTAGAATGGGAACGCACTGAGCAACTAGAGTACAAGTGGTAACTCTGATTCCAACATGTGATGATTCGTCTAAGGGAGGAATCTATCCTCTTCTGTTTGGCCCTAGTACTTCCTAAAAGATGAGAGAGGATATTATGTCTTGACATTTATTGCCTTGCCATTTTGTCTCAATCTCAAAAAATTGTGCGGTAATTCCAAGTTCATGCCTCTAATGTATATTCTCTGAGAGTTTATTTGAAGTCTGCCTGTGAATTTTTGTGTGTTTATCATCGCATTATATACATAAAAGGCTTCCCCCACACCTTCTGCCTTCGACAAGTTATTCGAGCACTTTGTATCTTCTGTCTGTGTAATTCCATTGCCTCTTGTCACCAAAACGTGCTTGTTGAATCCTTGATCCTACAGTGAATGCAACGCTGAGCTATAGATTGTTTCTTTGGAAAATTTACAGGTTAAGCAGTCTACCAATTACCCTAGTCTCCTATTCTTTTTTAGCGTTGGTTGAATGTATCTTGGGCATGCGTTGGTTAAGGAATACAAAACATTCGCTCATTAATTGTCCATAACTCTAGTCAATTATGGCATTGTGGAATCGAAATGTTCCTTTCCGTCAAGTCCTGCAGCAATATCACCATTTCATTTTGCATTCCAATTGAATTTTCTTGTCCTCCTTCCAAGAGTGATGACCAGAGGGTCAATCTTCCTAAATGATAGACCATGAGCAAGGAATTGTTGAGGGTCAAGTTTTGTTGCACATAGATTTTGGTTTTCTATCTCTCACCTGAAGGCTACTGCTCTCATTGATCAATCGACTTAGTCTGCGTCTATGACTACTCACCATTCAACACTGCACATTCCTTGGAAATATTGTATTCTACAACCAGAGGTCTGTTGACAACCAGAGGTTCACGCAAATTGGATTTATCATATAAGGGTATCTCCAACGAAGAATTCATATCTGAGTTGAATTGTGGGTCATTCTATTATCAAGGGACGCTATATCATTGTGCAATTACATTTCTCACCTGAATATTCTCTCACAAAGGTTTTCGATGAGTGTTTCTCTGCTTTCCTCTGTATGTCCCAACTAATGTCCGCGGTTGCTTCTTTGTGAAAACCAATTGGCGTTGTATCTCTGCTGGAGCCCACATGGGAGTTGGCTATATTGTTTTTCAATATGAAATGATATACCTTAGTGATTTTTTACTGTATGTATATTTAGAGAGGAAATCCATAGCAATCCAAAAAAGGAATGCTGACTACAACATGAATGACAACACCTTGCCAACTGAGGCTTGCAATTTATTTTGCGTTGGTTCTCTGACTTGAAGTGGTGAACCTGACGTGAAATATTTTATTTTGACTTTGATGAATCTCTACTACATGATCTAATGCTCTAACGCCTTTCTTATTACTGAGTGGGAGGTAGATGAGCGGTGACTGTGCTTGATGTTCCATTGACGGAGTGAAGTTCCTGCAAATGCTTGGTGCATTGAAAATCCTATGAAGGTCATACATTTAAATCTCTGTGTATGCTTTAACTCCTTCCATATTGCTTTATTTTATGTTAAATAAAAAAAGGGTCGTATGGTTGGTACATTGCATTTTTTACATGAGAGCATATGTTCATGTGTGAAGGTCGGTTTATATGTGTGATGAGGATTTTAAAAAAGGAGTTTGGTAGCAGAGATACCCATATACCAACATTGGGCTTAACTAGAATTTTTTCAATAAAGCTTTGTGCCTCCTCAAGTTGCCCAGCACGACCAAGAAGGTCAACCATGCAACAATAATGCTCCAATGTAGGGGTAATTCCATAATCTCGATTCATGCGACGAAAGTATTGCTAGCCATCATCCACTAGACCAGCATGGTAGCATGTAGATAGAACTCCAGTGAAAGTAACATTGTTTGTATTCATTACAGCTAGAAAGTTGCTTTTGCTTAGCTTGAATTGTTTGGAAAATGGCTAAAATTGATGATACAATAGAATTGTTGAATACCCTCATTCATTCCACTATTCATGATATGGTAAAAATTAGCAAATCCATTCTTGCCAATATTCAAATATGTCTACAAGATGCACAAGAAATGATCAAGTTTATGCAATTTGAATCTCAATTCCAGTGAGATGAGTTATAGCAACATAAGCATCATGACACCCATGAGCAGCTAGAAAGTGGTCAAAATCAATAACATTTGAGACAAACTCACATCAGCGAAAAGAAATGGCAGATGTAGTACCCATTTCAGGAGCAGATGTGCAGAAATATGCAAAGGTTCAGTTTGCATTTCCCAAGCCAATCATCAAACCTTGGGAAGAGCTTGTCCATAAAAAGAATAGAACTGGTCTTGGATATGAAAAGGATGTGTCCTTTCATATTCCAGATTAATCAAAGCCCATCAAATTTCAGAGTGTTGGGTTTCTTCATGGTAGTTTAACTTCAACTATTCTGGATTCTACTCCTCCACATTCACAGCCAAAAGTGGTTAAACGCCAACATTGTGACCAAGTTGGCCATGTGAAAGATCATTGTTTTTATCTTCACCCATGCAAGCATTGTGGTTAGTGTACTCATTCTTCACATAGACGCTTCAAAAAGAAACCTTCTGCAAGAACAAAGATTCATCTTGGATGGATCGCTTCTTGGAAATGGGATTCAACAACCAAGAAGATATTTCACTCATACAACAGGATTTGTTCTCGAATATTGCAAAGTATTGCAATTGATATCTCCTCATATTATCACTGTGTATCTGAGAGGGAGGGAAGTGATGGTTGTATACAAGTTTCAAAGCCACATCAAGCGAGCCTGAGCCACCACCTGCCATACCAGATTTAGAGTTGTATTCAAAGACAAATATACCCCTAAGCATGCCTTTGGTTGGTGGTCAACCTTAAACCATCTATGCGGGGTTGAGAACTCCCTTTTCAGGTTGAGCTTATCCCAATTCAAAGAATTGGGGACGCTTCCTCTAGAAAAAGACTTCAACTTCTTTCCAGTTATGGAAGAGTTTTAGGAATTTCATTAAGCATTCCAGGGTTTGTGGTCATCCGTAAACCATTGCAGGTTCTAGACCTCCCTTTTCCAGGTGAAGGTCTCCCTCTTCAAATAATTAGGGATACTTCCTCTAGCACAATATTTCAGCTTCTTTCTAGACTTGGAAGAGTTCTGGGAACTACACTAAGCGTTCCAGTGTTGGTGGTCATCCTTAAACCACCACCTTATGCCAACATTTCAGAGAGCATATTCATCCTAGTGTTGCGAGGAATTTTCACATATTTATTATTACAGCTCTCTTCTTGGACTCACACATACCCATTCGGATTAAGGGGGGGAATGTTGGACACCTAATTCACTAAGGGTTAAGGTGTGGAATTTTAACAATCAAAGGGAATCCAAGAGACCTTGGATGATGAATCCAAGGGTCACTCCAATGTACTATAAATATATATCATGTGAATAATATATGTATTCAATGTTTATCTTTCATATCTGTTGTTCATATTCCATATGTGTTTGACAACAAAAGTTTCATTCATGATAGCTAACAAGAATGAACAAGTTAGCTTGTGATGAGACCTCTTGTCTTCCATCTTTTCAACTGAAAGCCATTACCCTGGCTTGGTGACTAGTAGTGGTAATGTCATTCTCGTTAGGACCCATGATCATGGTAGGTCAACTCATAATGAGACCTCCTATCCCTCAATTAATCCTTTTTAAAATAAACTATGATTATGATTAACCTCAGATAGGTTACTTAATAGGTGGGGAGGAAAATCTACTCCTTAAGAGCATAAGATGGCGTGAAAAGTTTTTAATGACTAATCTTTACTGGTTGGTCCTTCTACCCTAAAGACTCATTTTAAAGAAGGCATCTCAGATAATGACCAAAATATTCCTCAAGTTAATCATGTTATGGTTCTCATGAGAGCTCATTAGGGTTTTATAGGAGTGGTCCACCATAGGAGGCTTTTCATCAATACCTTTGAAGAGAAACTTGAAAAGGTTTCTTGGATGACAATTTGTTAGAATGAATAGGCCAAAAGTAGGTTTTTAAGATTATGAATGTTAATTATTAAACATAACAATGACAATCCCCCTGCCTGACCCAACGAATAATCTTGACCAATAATCAAAGTCACTTTATAAAATATGAGGCATTAAGAGTGAATTGCTTCTGACAAGTCTTACCACAAGGGTTCATAATGAAATAAATTTCAATAGGCCTTAGGAATTGCAATTTCAAGAGTGGTGCTATGACAATTTTATTTAAGTTTTTATACTACCCTACCCTAATTTAGAGAAAGGAAGATCTCCTTAAAGTGTAGGAGTACTTCCAGTGTAACCATGTGTGTAACAGAATGCTAAATATACTCACATTCAGGTTTAAAAAGTAAACTTTAGCGCATACCGAGTATGAGAAACCAACTGTTTTAACTGATATGGTACCAAGAGTTGCCAAATGATGAATCCTAATGGGGTATGCTAACGATTATTTGGAATAAGGATTCAATACGACCCACATATTCATGATTCTCCAACTTGTACAAGTCTTCCATAGCTTGATGTTTTCTCTCTTCAGATTGACAAGGATGGTTAAGGGAAATTCTAGGGTTTTTCTCTTGATATTGTTCATGAGCTTCAACAACAATTTTCAAACAAGTTCCAATCATAGATTTCTCCTCTAATGTTTTATGGATTAAAGTTTCTTTGCGACATAAATGTTGTGTGGTAAAAAGGGAAGTTTTTGAATTCAGTCTTCTCCCTTCTCTAAAAGATATGACATTACATTCAATAATTGTTAATTTTAGGTATGTTCTATGCTTAGAGCAATTTATTTCAATTTTCACAGTTAGCTCAATATCTTTTCCAGATTAGCAATCACATCAGCATAATAGTAAATTACAGATAGAACATAAACATAAATCGCAGAAGACAAACCAAGACAAGAGGACACAAGATGTGGCGCTATCCAGGGAGAAATCGCAATGTGGGGAACCCTTGATCAACTCTTCTTATATGTTCTTCAATAGTTCAGCAGAGAGAGAGAGATAGTACATATACAACATAAGTCAACACTTTGACTTATATACATAAGGTCATAGATCATCTCTAAGTAGATGATACATGAGGTAGCTGAACTCAGTTGAAGACATGATGCTTCAACTGATTCTCCAAGTTGACTCCATCACCTATCATTGTGTTGCACCTCGTCATCATGCTCCACTTCACTGTGTTGCACCATGCTGCACCCATCATCACTATGTTGGACCTCATTACCATTCTGCACACATCATACTGTTGCATCTTATGTTGTACCTTCCTATACTGCAACATCTTGTAGTACCTTATCATCTTGCTGCACTCATCAGTGCTGCCTCACATTGTACCTCACTATACTGCTTTATGTACCATTCTTGTCCCATGTTCCATTACTGCACCATGTTGCCACACTGTTGTCCTATGTGACATGTTGCACCATGTTACCATATTGTTGTCCCATGTGCTTGCAGCATCATTCTAACCACCATGTGTTTACTACACCTTGCCCAATGTGCTTGCAGCATCATGCTTGCCACCATGTGCTTGTTGTACCTTGCTTACCGTACTGTTGTCCCAATTGGCTATTGTTGTACCATGTCATGCTTTTGTCCCATTTGTTAGCATGCCATGATGTTGTCCCATCATTGTTGTTGTCCCAATTGTTAGCATGCCATTGCTACTGTTCCATCATTGCTGTTGTCCCAATTGTTAGCATGCCATTGTTGTTGTTCCATCATTGCTATTGTCCCAATTGTGTTGATGTCCCAATTGTTAGCATGCCATTGTTGTTGTCCCATCATTGTTGATGTCCCAATTGTGTTGTTGTCCCAATTGTTAGCATGCCATTGTTGTTGTCCCATCATTTTTGTTGTCCCATAATCCAACACACAGCAATGTTGAAATATGACAACAAGAATATTCCAATTTAATTTGTCCTTGAATTAAATTGTGAATTAAAATCAAATTTAGTCTTCACAGCTACTTGGAAATAATTAATTAATTTATTTTAAATTAATTAGTTGGATAAATTCAAGTTAGAAGTCTTTCTGAAGTCATGCAAGAGTTATCCCTTAAATTAAAGGGATATGATTGAGTTATATTTGATTTGTAATTAGTTAACTCAGTTTACTGAGTTAAGTCCAGTTAAATTAGTTCCAAACTGTTTGAGGAACTAATAGTGAGTTAACAGTCAGTTGATGCATTAATGCACTCAACTAGTGCTACTCCAGTTAACTGAAGATTCCCTCATCGGAAACCCATGCATGTCTATTCTGATAAAGACCCAGTTGAGATTAATGTTCAAGGATAGTGTACTATCAGTTGCATGTGTTTTCTCATGGAGAAAACTCATGCATGCAGTCAAGGATTCATCCTTGAGGATTGCGCAATTTTGAAGGTTGGTTTTCCACTTGGTAACAGGCTAATCATCCACAAGGAGCAACGCAAGGAAATAGGAGCTTGGAGGGCAGAGAGGAATGCTGGAGAGAAACCAAGATTACCTGTGAGCATCTATGAGGATTGTACTAAGCTCTGACTAGCTGTGAGAGCTAAGGCTTTGTATAATTCCTATGTATTTCCACCATGTATGATAATACAACCGTGTGGGGTTTTTAGCTGAGGCTTTCCCCAAAGTATTTTCATGTGTATTGTGCCATTGATTCTTCTTATTCTAGTTATATTGTTTAGCTCGATATTTAAGCTTCCGCAAATTGATAGTAGAAGTAGGTTATAGTATTCTACTTTGATTTATATTGCATTATCGGGTTAACCTATCACAGATTTTCTACATGGTATCGGAGCTGTGAACAGTATACTGAGAAGAGAATTCGAAGTTTGAAGTTCGAGGTTGCAGGTGCAAATCGAATTCATATCATACTTCAAGGTTGGCCAATGGCATTCTATGGCTTGAGACTCGAGTATGCCTTGGAAGGTAGCTCGAATTACATAGCATGGAAAGATAGAATGGAGGCTGTATTAGAAGACAATGGCTTGAAGGATTTCATTGATCAAGAAATCCCAAAGCCAACTTCAACTAATGCACAAGAGTTGGCTAAGTGGAAGAAGTGTGTGGCGAAGGTGAGATGGATCATCCTTGAGGGAGTTCGAGACCATATTGTCTCGAGTCTCCATGGGAAGGATACTCCATTTTCAATGTGGAAGACATTGAAGGACCTCTACCAGAACAGTAGTGACCAGAGGAAATTGGCGCTCAAGGATAAGCTTCGAAGAATCAAGATGGAGAAGGGCGATACTATTTCCACATATCTGAACAAGCTCACCACTTGCAGAGATGATCTTGGCAATGTGGGAATAACTACTGCCTATGATGATATGGTGAGCCTCACTCTCCTTGGCCTTCCAAAGAGTTGGAATAGCTACTAGGACTCTATGAATGGAAGGGAGAAACTGTCGGATTGGGAACAATTGTGGTCAAATCTTATGCAGGAGGCAATTAGGAAGAGCACATGAGATGGTTCTTCATCCAAGAATGATGATGAAGAAAATTTGGCCTTAGCAAGTAAGGCAAGGAAAGGGAAGGGGAAGGCTTCCAATTTCAAATCGAATTCTTCTCATGGAGGGAAGAAGGGTGACATGTCTAAAGTAATATGCTTTAATTGTCATAAGATGGGACATTATGCGACTAATTGCCCATTGAAGAAGTCCAAGAAGGGATCCTCGGAAGGATCGGAAGGTGAGGCATTAGCCTCTCAGTTAGAAATGGACTTTACCCTCATCGCATGCATGGTGTCATCGATGATGGGTTGTGTCTGGTATCTTGATAGTGGAGCCTCATTCCACAAGACTGGTGATAAAAAATTATTCAGTGCCTTGGAGGAGAAAGACCTCAAGATGCACATAGAGATGGGTGACGATGGAAGGTATAGTGTTTCAGGAGTGGGCACGGTTGCTTTTCAGAGTGAGCATGGAGCTCCTCTCACCTTGACAGATGTGATGTATGTGCCTGGACTAAAGAAGAACTTGGTATCAGTCGCGATGTTAAAGGACAAAGGCTATGATGTTGTCTTTAGTAAAGGAAAGGTGTTCCTAAGACACATAGCCATGGGTCAGACCAAGAGGATAGGGATTCAAGTGAAGAATCTCTATAAACTAGAGGTACATGATTGTGCAGCATTGAGTACGAAAGTAGAATTGGTGCAAAGCCGAGACATTGGCGAGTTGTGGCACAGGCGGTTGGGCCATTTGCATCATGAGGCTTTGAAGATAATGCAGTAGATATATACAGGACTTCCCAAAGGTAAACTTGAGCAAGTTGACATATGCAAAGGTTGTACCTTGGGAAAGTACACCAAGTCTTCCTTTCATGATCGAGACAGTCGAGCGGAGGCTATCTTAGAGTGAGTTCATATTGATTTGTGTGGACCATTCTCGACGGAATCCACAGCGAAGCAAAGGTATTATGTGATTTTCATTGATGACTATTCTCGTAAATGCTGGATTTATTTCATGCAGAAGAAGGACCAAAATTTCACAAAGTTTTGTGAGTTCAAAGCTTTGGTCAAGAAAGAGTTAGGGAAGAAGATAAAGGCCTTGAGAAGCGACAACGGTGGAGAATATGTCTCTCAAGAGTTTAAGGACTTCTGTGCAGCATAAGGAATTAAACGAGAGTTGACGGCACCTCATAATCCACATCAAAATGGGGTGGCCGAGAGGAAGAATAGAACTATTGTAGGGGCAGCACGGGAAATGTTGGATGACCAAGGCCTACCACTTCACTTGTGGGCTGAGGCATGCAACACAGCAATCTATTTGCAGAATAGAAACCCGCATCGCATACTTAGGATGAAGACACCAGAGGAAGCTTTCTTCGGTAAGAGACCAGCTGTGGGTCACTTCAGGAACTTTGGCTCATCGGTATATTGCCATGTGACAAAGGATGCATGGAAGAAGCTTGAGCCGATAGCAAAGTTGGAGATATTTGTGGGGTACACTAATACACCTCACAACTATCAGGTGTACTTGCCTACCAATCGGAGGACAATGGTTCGCAGGGATCTCAAGTTTGATGAGCAGAGGGCCATGCGAGTTTCCCTTGAGAGGGAGCTCCAACTACAGGCTGTGGAGGAACTGTTGGTTCCTAAGGAGGAGGAGCCTCAGACTGATGTGGAGCAGCCACATGCAGAGGTTCCAAGAGTGGAGACATCCACTCAAGCAGAGTCTTCCAGAGATGGACGGAAGCACACAAGAGAAGCTGACAGATTGTTGGAGGATGCGAGAGAGAATGTGGGAGCACCATCTTCTCAGCGCAGACAAAGGAGGTCACCTGAGAGGTACACTGGATACATGGCCCTTGCTGGGGAATGTGTTGAGACCGAGCCATCTTCCTTTAAGGAAGAAGTGTAGCAGCCGATTTGGGTTGATGTTATGGTGGAGTATGACTCCATAGTTCGTAACAGTGTTTGGGACATGGTTCTGAGACCGGAGAACAAGTCAGTTGTGAGTTCCCGTTGGCTTTACAAGGTAAAGCAAGCTGCTGATGGTAGTGTGGAGAAGCATAAGGCAAGATTTGTTGCTCGTGGCTTTTCACAAGTCGAGAGGATCATGTTTCTGCAGTATATTTCGACAGAGGAGCAAGATGCTAACATTTTGACAAAGGCATTGTCAAAGTGTAAATTCGAGTTCCATAGAGATAGGATCGAGGTGGAAGATAATCCCTTTCTTGTTGAGAGGGAGTGTTGAAATATGGCAAAAAGAATATTCCAATTTAATTTGTCCTTGAATTAAATTATGAATTAAAATCAAATTTAGTCTTAACAGCTACTTCGAAATAATTAATTAATTTATTTTAAATTAATTAGTTGGAGAAATTCAAGTTAGAAGTCTTTTTGAAGTCATGCAAGAGTTATCCCTTAAATTAAGGAGATAAGATTGAGTTATATTTGAGTTGTAATTAGTTAACTCAGTTTACTAAGTTAAGTCCAGTTAAATTAGTTCCAAACTATTTGAGGAACTAATAGTGAGTTAACAGTCAATTGATGCATTAATGCACTCAACTAGTGCTACTCCAGTTAACTGAAGATTCCCTCATCAGAAACTCATGCATGTCTATTCTGATAAAGACCCAGTCGAGATTAATGTTCAAGGACAATATACTATCAGTTGCATGTGTTTTCTCATGGAGAAAACTCATGCATGTAGTCAAGGATTCATCCTTGAGGATTCCGCAGTTTTGAAGGTTGGTTTTCCACTTGGTAACAGGCTAATCACCCACAAGGAACAACGCAAGGAAATAGGAGCTTAGAGGGCAGAGAGGAAGGCTGGAGAGAAGCCAAGATTTCCTGTGAGCATCTGTGAGAATTGTACTGAGAGCTAGCTAGCTGTAAGAGCTAAGGCTTTGTATAATTCCTATGTATTTCCACCATGTATGATAATATAATAGTGTGGGGTTTTTAGCTGAGGCTTTCCCAAAAGTATTTTCATGTGTATTGTGCCATTGATTCTTCTTCTGGTTATATTGTTCAGCTCAATCTTTAAGCTTCCGTAAATTGATAGTAGAAGTAGGTTATAGTATTCTATTTTGATTTATATTGCATTATCGGGTTAACCTATCATAAATTTTCTACAAGCAAGACCAACCCTCTAGTGTTATGGCCAGCCTTGAAGGGGCTCCTCCCATGCCACATTATCCTCCCAATGCAGTCATGGAATAACTCCAAAAACTTTCTATGGCCCGTGGCCTAGCTTGCTATAGGTTTTAGCCTCCTCAACGTGCCCAAACAACCACTCAAATTCCAGCGTTTAGCTTCCCTCTACTCGACCTAGCAGCCTGCCCTCTCGGCCCTAGATCCTTGGCCCTCCATCCGTCAATTCGGTCACTTGAAGTGGCCTGTGGCTAGGGCATCATAGGCTTGCATCTAGGGCATCATAGGACTTCGGCTAGGTAGGCTTCAGTACTACAACTAGGGTAGCTTGTTTAGCCTCCTCCATAGCTGCGTTAACACTCCTTCCATGACTGCGTTAAAGGTAAGGACATCTACTTAGGGCTAGCGAATAGGTCAGCATGTATCCCTCCTTCTTGACTGCATCTAGGGTTTGTGGAGACCAGCATATAAGGCAGTGTGTAGCCCTCCTTCTGTGTTTAGGGCTTCCTCTCTTAGATTTCTCTTCCACTAAAACCCAGAACAAGTGGAGAGAAATCAAGAGTGAAGTGTGTGTAGAAATGACTATCAAGTCACCTCTTTTTATACTAAAACATTGAGCACAGGTGTGGGTTATTTGGTTGCTGTCCGACCTTGACGAATTGTCTTATAACACAAATAAATTCATTACTCCATGAATACTTATCGAAATCGGATGATATATAGATCAATCCTACATCTCTCGATGGGAGGAGTCCAAGAAAAATATCAGCTACCATAAATAAGATGACCCACATGGAGTTTGTCTCTAGTTTCCAATTTTAACACTCCCTCTCAACTAGGTAGAACTCCATTCGCTGATCCATCTACCAGACTGTACTATCTCTACCAACAATGCCCTGCACTGCTCTACTCTACTTTGTTGAACCATGAAGAAGAAGAGTTGATCAAGAATGTCTCAAAACATTCTCTACTGACCTGAAGTCAGTCCCATATGAAGAAAGTGTGTCATACCACTCTTACTGATCCCAGATCAGTACCAAAAGAGAGTGAGCTATATCACTCTTATTGACCCGAAGTCAGTTTCATTGATCCCAGATCAATATCACAAGAGAGTGTCTCAAACCACTCATACTAATCCCATATCAGTTTCATTGATCCCAGATCAACGGAGGTAATCCTAGCATAGGGAGTACGGTAGATACAATAATGCGTCCATCGATAGTACTACTATGGTCCCTAACCCCATTTCCCTGCTCATTGGCCAGATGAGAGGTACTTCCCATGAGTTCCAGACTACGTGGGTAGGATGCCTCGACAGGAGAACCACTCATCTGTCCATAAGTCACCACGGGGTATCACAAGGAAAGGCTAAACCATTCACCTTGTACACAAAGCACCATTAGGGGAGGGTGAGTCGCCTTATGGTTGCTTGTTGCTCCAAGAAGTACCCCAAGCCCCCCGAAGCTCCCAGAGCTCAATCTATGCATCATACAGGACCCTCATAAGAGGGTCTCTCAATGACTCCAAGTCGCTCTGGAAAGTCACAAATTTTACCTTTCCTCGGGGCTTCAACAGAATATCTGCAACTTGCACATCAGTCCCAATGCGATGGAGCTTCTTTCTCATCGATGTACCATATCCCAGATAAGGTAGTACCTGATGTCTATATGCTAGAGAAATTATAGAATAGGAGATTCCTCAATAATCGAGTCCCCCTCTAGTTGACACAGAAGATCATGGTGGTATCCATCATGTGTACAAACAACTAGTTGAAGAGCTTCCACAACCAGGAAGCTTCACATGAGGTCATACTCGTAGTTATATATTTGGTCTCAATGGTGCTCAAAGCAACCATCTTTTGCTTCCTTCTCATCCAGGATATCGTAGCAGAACCCAAAAGAACCAGCACTCAGAAGTGCTCTTACGATCCTCCACACTGCCTGCTCAGTCAGCATTCGAATAATCATGCAACTTCACATTTACGGTAATGTATCTCAATCCATGAGAGATTGTGCCCAGAAGATATCTCAGAAGATTCTTGGCACTAATCCAGTGAGGCTCAACCATATATGAGCTCAACATGTTAACTGCAAAACATATGTCTGGATGGAAGTTCACCAAGAACATCAATGCTAGTATGAGTTTATGAAACTCAAAGGCATTTCCCAAATTAGGTTCGGCATCACTACCACATAACTTCTGAAAGTTAAGCTCCATCGAGGTAGTCATGGGCTTTCAGTTTACCATTCAATCTGGAATCCAACTCCCTCTTACTTTTTCAAATGAGAGGGTCATCACCTGTTAGAAAGAGGTTGTCCTCAGAAGGTGCCAGTATGAGAGGTCTATCATCCACAACCTTCAAGCAATGGTTTGGATCGACTTCACTCCTAGTGAATCTCAGATTCATCATATAGTTATCAATCCTCTCATATCATGCCCGAGGTGTTTGCTTCAAGCCATAGAGGGTTTTATTCCACCTACATACATGATATCCTCGATCATGAATCTCAAACCCCTCGGTTGTTCCAAACCTGTGGACCTGCTACATGAGGGGAATGGTCCCCTTGTAATATTTTCCTTCGGTACATCTTGGAAATGTACCTTCATGCTCTTCTTGAATTCAGGCATCCCGGTCACCATCTAACTCACATCAGGTAGGGCCCCATAATAAGCAGACCTACGGTGCTATAGATGAGATGTGTCAATGGACATGGTCCCCAATGGACTTCCTACAACTTGATACAAATTGCCAACCTTGAACCCATGAGTAAAAGAATCTTTGAAAATTCTATTTTCAAACACATACCTTTCCATCGATGAATTCCACCTTTAAACCTTTGATTTCCATTGCCAAAATGGACACCAGGTTCTTCTTGCGATCAGGTACATAGATATTGTTATAAATGAATCGAGTTACCCTCATTAGTTGAGGGGTAACATTTCCTACACCCTTTCTAGGATAGGTGGCGTTAACTCCAAGTACAATCCCACGATTGTTTCCATATCTACCAAATTAGAGAGTGCACCCTTCTATTCGATGAAGTGCCTTGAAGCACTACAATAAGCCAGATTCCCAAAGAGTCTATAGGAGAGAGAAAATATAAGATTATGCTACTTTATCTTACCAAAAACAACATATGATTCTTCATACCTGGAGTTCCTTGCCTTCTTTGAAGAGTCAGTCGTTTCCTTGATGACCTGCATTACCTGTCATTCCTCTGATCATTGAAGATGTCCCTAGAATGATTGTTATCATCATCAAGTGATGTGTCCCTACCATTCGGACACTCCTCAACATAATGGCCAAACTTATTACAAACAAGGCATCTACCTTTCCTTCCACCCTTAGATCAGGTCTTCCCATTGAAGTCATCTTTAGGTAGGCCATCAGATGCTTCCGCTGCACCACTCAGATAATATTCTCTGCTTCGACAAGGGTGAATTTGAAGAGGGATGAGGAACCCATTGATCCTTTTGTCCTTTCCCAACTGTCTTCAGTGATTTCTCTTTCACTCTTGCTTGGGTTTTGTCTTCACCTCAGCTCTGGTACCATGTTAATTTTAGGTATGTTCTATGCTTAGAGAAATTTATTTCAATTTTCACAGTTAGCTCAATATCTTTTCCATATTAGCAATCACATCAGCATAATAGTAAATTGCAGATAGAACATAAACATAAATCACAGAGGACAAGCCAAGACAAGAGGACACAAGATGTGGTGCTAGCCATGGACAAACCCCAATGTGGGGAAACCCTTAATCAATTCTTCTTATATGTTCTTCAATAGTTCAGCACAGAGAGAGAGAGAGAGAGAGAGAGATAGTACGTATACAACAGAAGTCAACACTTTGAATTATCTAAATAAGGTCATAGATCATCTCTAAGTAGATGATACATGAGGTAGCTGAACTCAGTTGAAGACATGATGCTTCAACTGATTCTCCAAGTTGACTCCATCACCTATCATTGTGTTGCACCTCGTCATCACACTCCACTTCACTGTGTTGCACCATGTTGCACCCATCATCACTATGTTGGACCTCATTACCATGCTGCACACATCATACTGTTGCACCTTATGTTGTACCTTCCTGTACTGCAACATCTTGTAGTACCTTATCATCTTGCTGCATGCATCAGTGTTGCCTCACATTGTACCTCACTATACTGCTTTATGTACCATTATTGTCCCATGTTCCATTACTGCACCATGTTTCCACACTGTTGTCCCATGTGACATGTTGTACCATGTTACCATACTGTTGTCCCATATTCTTGCAGCATCATGCTTGCCACCATGTGCTTATTGCACCTTGCCCAATGTGCTTACAGCATCATGCTTGCCACCATGTGCTTGTTGTACCTTGCTTACCATACTGTTGTTCCAATTGGCTATTGCTGCACCATGTCATGCTATTGTCCCATTTGTTAGCATGCCATTGTTGTTGTCCCATCATTGCTGTTGTCCCAATTGTTAGCATGCAATTGTTATTGTTCCATCATTGCTGATGTCCCAATTGTGCTACTATCCCAATTGTTAGCATGCCATTGTTGTTGTTCCATCATTGATTTTGTCCCAATTATGTTGTTGTCCCAATTGTTAGCATGCCATTGATGTTGTTCCATCATTGTTGTTGTCCCAATTGTTAGCATGCCATTGTTGTTGTCCCATCATTGTTGTTGTTCCAATTGTTAGCATGCCATTGATGTTGTCCCAATTGTGTTGTTGTCCCATAATCCAACACACAACAAGACTAGACCTCTAGTTTTGTTGCCATCCTTGAAGAGGCTCCTCCCATGCCACATTATCCTCTCAACGCAGCCATGGAATAACTCCAACAGCTTGCTATGGCCTATGGCCTAGCTTGCTGTAGCTTTCAGCCTCCACAACGTGCCCAAACAAGCACTCAAATTCCAGTGTTAAGCTTCCCTCTACTCGATCTAGCAGCCTGCCCTCTCAACCCTAGATCCTTGGCCCTCCATCCATCAATTCGGTCACTTGAAGTGGTCTGCAACTAGGGCATCATAGGACTGCGGGTAGGTAGGCTTCAGGACTGCGGCTAGGGCAGCTTGTTTAGCCTCCTCCATAGATGCGTTAACTCTCATTCCATGACTACGTTTAAGGTAAGGACATCTACTTAGGGTCAGTGTATAGGTCAGCGTGTAGCCCTCCTTCTTGACTGCGTCTAGGGCTTGTGGAGACCAGCGTATATGGAAGTGTATAGCACTCCTTCTGTGTTTAGGGCTTCCCCTCTTAGATTTCTCTTCCACTAAAATCCAAAACAAGTGGAGAGAAATCAGGAGTGAAGTGTGTGTAGAAATGACTATCAAGTCACCTCTTTTGATACTAAAACGTTGAGCACATGTGTGGGTTATTTGGTTGCTATCCGACCTTGACGAATTGTCTTATAACACAAATAAATTCATAACTCCATGAATACTTATTGGAATCAAATGATCTTTAGATCAATCCTACACCTCTCAATGGGAGGAGTCCAATAAAAATATTAGTTTCCATAAATAAGATGACCCACATGGAGTTTGGCCCTAGTTGCCAATTTTAACAATAAGGGAGTGAGTAGGTGTTTTAAATTGATGTGGAACTTGATTGTTGGAATTATGGTTTGGTTGCACAAATGTTTGGGACCATAGAGAAGGATAATAGGGTGGTGCATTGGATAGGAAGTGCAATTTTTTTGGCTCAAGTAATGGAGTTTGCATGGGGAATTTCCCTAGGGAGGAGGCCCCAAACAATCCTTGAGGTTGTGGGAATATCTGGCTCGAAGGAGAGGGCCATTGTGGCCTTAACGTGGGATATTAAATCATAGGAGGATTATAAGTTTGCCATGGAACTGTAGGGTTATAGATCTGTTGAGGAACCTGTTGCGGACAATAAATGTTAGTCCAAGTATTAAATGATGACGAGTTTTGAGTTATACCTGGCGGTTGATTTATTTCCTTACTTGATTCCTTAAATACTTGTTGAAACCCTAGCAGTGATGGGAAATAATTTATCGAGTGATCCTCCTTGCACTTCTTTTGTTCTTCCTACAAATCATCCAATTGTAAATTTAGAGAGGCTTTCATAACTCCTATTTTTGTAGCAGATTTCAAAAATTGAGAGGAAAGTTCTTGAGAATTCTTACCAATCTTGGAGATTCCTCTTGAATACCTAATGCATAATTCACAAACATCATCATATGGTAAGTGAAAAACATCACCTGCTCCTATCAGATTTAAAGGTTCTAAAAATTCATCTTGATTCCTTTGAGTAGGAGTGTTTTCAAGGTCTCTTTTGCCAAATGTTTATGTTTTGATTTTTGAAGGTTGTATCGAAATCACTCCACATAGTCCTCCAAAATTTCATCTTCCCCTTGTATCATTCCAAAAAAATATTCATTGGCCTAGCAGTAGTCTTTATATTTCTTCAATAATACATTCTTCATGTATTCCCATGTTTGAATGTAGTTCCCTCTAAATCTCATGAACCATCAGAGAGTTTCTCCTTTAAGAGTAAGAGGAAACACTTGCATCCTTTGAAAATTAGTACAATAACCATATCCTCTGCAAATTACTTCAAACTCAAAATAAGAATGTAATTGGGTCTTTGTTTACCAAACCATGAAATTTTGGTAGAGAAGATGGGGAATATTGTGTGTTTGTACCACTCCTCCTCGATCTTTGATAGGGAATTCAAAGGTAATGATGTGTGCCATTTCATCCCAAAATAGAAGAGGTTCTCCATGTACTACTTCGAGACTCCTTCTTCAAATGTTCCTTCCAACCAGTTAGTGAAATAGGTGCATTGGATGATTGATATTAGCCTCAAACTCATTGAAAAATGCCTCGAAATACCATTTACTATGCTCTTCAACAAGCTAGTTGGTATATTTTGTAAGTATGTGGATAATTATATATATAGGGGGGTTTTTATAACACACTAGAAGTGAAAACAAAATGCGCAGGAAAGAAACAAAAAATCTTGCAAGAAAAACTAGGTAAAGAGGAAACCAAATTGTAGCAGGTTACCAAGGTCAATCCCCTAAGCGCCTCCACGAAAACGATGCCAAAATGTTGGGTGTAGTATAAGGTATATTTATGGACCAACATTTAATATCAATTCTGGGTCTATAGACTTCAAGACGCAGCACTAGAAATGTCAGAGTGAAACTTTAGCAACCTAAAAAACAAAACCCTAATTTGTCTACAAATTGCTCATACCTTGAGTTCCTGCACCTTGCTCTAATATTGCACACACAAAACATTCATTAGAAGCAAAATCCTAACTACCGCAAACACCATTCCTACAATCTATCAACAATTGTAAGCAAACCCTAGTTATTAGCAAAATAAACCCTGATTAAGGAAAAAACCCTAAATGATAATTGAAAAGAAAATACAAACCTTATCTACTTAACTGGAAACCTTAGCTACTTAAGTGGAAACCTGAGCATCAACCAAGAAAATGTAAAGACTGTATTCTCAACTATAAACATGTAAATCCCATAAAATCCAAGATATGCTAATGCCAAACTAGACTCTTAAATCAAAATAAAACTTTGTTGATATTCCTACACTAGATCCTATCTCCACATCATTTTGTAATTATGTAATCAAAAGATAAAAGGTATGGTTTGAATCTGCTTCTAGTGTAGAAATAAAATGAAATCAATTGTTACAAGCAATTACTTTGTGCATGCATGAAACAACCTCACTCTTCCCTAATATTCCTTCAAGCTTTAAAATGCACTCTAGCAATACTTTATGGAAACTTTGTTTTCAATGCAAGTGACACACTTGGAAAGAAGAAACTCTGCAACTCAAAGAATATGAAGTAATGCCCTATAAATACCAATGTAAACAAAGCTTAGTAAATCACAATCTCCTTCTCTCAACAAGTCTTCTTGCACTCAATAGTTATTAACATCATAACTGCTTGCTTTTTTGCATAGGTAAATGTATATATCGTTGTCCAAACATACAAGCTTTAAAATAAAATTAAATAGTGGTCAAGCATATGACTGGGTGAATCAAACAACTTTTCAAACACCAGGTGTAATTTCTATGAGTTATGTTTATATGAATCAATGATATTACAGAGCTTATATTGTGCTCAAATAGAGGTTCCAAAGTACTTTTCCAATTTAATAAAGCAATGGTTATTTATGTCAAAACTCCATATTCAACCAAATAATTCAATCCCCAACACTTAATAAATCAACAAGGTTGAATTTGTTTTAATAAGCACTGAACATGTGCCTATATAGTTCATAACCAAGTCAAAAAATGATTTCAATGTTCACAAACCTATTATGTAGAGACAGGGGATCTAAAGTTCAAGATATATTTAGATCTTAAGTCAAGAATGACTCAAGAGTTGCATGTTCTAAGTCTTGTTCAACAATGATTGTGTAATAATGTCTCATTTAAAACACCTCAGATATGTGAAAAAACAAAGCCCAAAAGAATAAATTGCATCAAAAATTTGTCACCTCCAAGCATGTACATAATATGATTATACCATAGTTGAGTTTATATGAAAGATTAAATTGATTCAACACACTTATAAATGCATTACTCTAGATCTAAGTTCCAAGCAACCATAAGCTGAAGTGCAATATAGATCTTTAAGAAAACACAGTATAAAAGCATATTTCACACATAGGATTCAAAGCATTTGTAAATAAACCATATAATTGATACATCCATATTGCAAAGAAACCAACACTAGAACAAACCACGCAAAACTAATATAAGGGAAGGGATGTTGATCTAGGTTGGTTGGGCCCCAACCAAGTAGCTCTCACCCTTTTAAAATTAAATCAGATTACATAATGAATAGGATCATTAAAAATAAAAATGTGGAGAATGAAACCTGGCATTAGAAGCTCCTATATTAAATCAAATCAATCTTTTATATCAAAAAACATATGCTCAAGGTCCAAACCAACATTATGAAATTTACAATAACATCCTCCCACCTCCAAAGGCCATGGTTGGGCTTTTTATGAAAGTTACAAGACGAATTTTGGCTCTAACAACCCATTTTTCAATTCTGTAAAATTCTACATTTTCAACAAATTGGCCCCAAAGATCCTTGCATATCTTCCTAACCATGGAAAATTTTGGAAAATTGTTCATATAGATCCTAATTTGTCATACTTTCAAGAAACACATCTTGGAATTTTCTAATTCAAGTCTATTGCCTCAGAAAGCATGCGTGCAGTTGACTGTTTGGATACTTTTACAAATCTGGGTTTTACATATTTTTTTTACAAATTTGCCTCAAAGAACCTTTTGGATCTCCCAAATAGTGGTGAAATCTAAAAAAATTTCCTCTTTTTACTCAATTTCTTATACTTGGAGAAAAACCCTTGTTCCGTAATTTTGAGATTCACCTTCATCGGCACGAAAATCAAGGAGGAATTTGGCAGTTTGAAAACTAGTGCGAATTTGGGGCTATAGCATTAATTTGCTTCTAGAAACTCACAAGTGTGACTTGGGTGCATTTTGACTCTTGTGGAAGAATTAAAATAACATTACGGACAAAAACCATCTTCAGTTTTCGCTGAAATTGTGCCAATCTATCAAAGTCCCAAATTGGTTCAAGCACACAAGATTGGTGCAGGCACATGCCAGAAATAGAAGCTGGTGCAGGAATTGAACTAGTTGCAATCTTTTTGAGTGAATTTGACCTAACATTATGATGTACAGGTCATCCATTAAACAAGTCTGCATGGTGATTTTTATACCCATCAATCATGCGTATGACCTCCTCTTTTGATTGCATGATGTGGTGCATGATCTTTGGTACCTAGACACAATTAAGCCCTCATTAACAAAAATTTGATTCAATTCTTATTGAAACAAGGGAAATATGATAAATAATAAAAATTTACCTTATCATGCCCGAATGTAAGAAAATTAACCCAAGAACGCACAAAATGATGCCAGTGACCATAAAAGCTAATTAAAATCATGAGGGATTTTAGAGCAAAAAGTTGTATAAAACTAGACAAAACAGAGTCCTGACGAGATCCTGAAAGATACATGACTTGGAAGAGGTAGATACATGAAGATAATCCAGATATGGACTAGAAGATCACTTTCCGATGAAGAGAAAGATGACATTACTATTGTTTCAACCATATGGTTCATTGAAGGAAAGTGATGGATGGTTGATGCCCTACAAAGAATATTTATAAGATGAAGGCTCCATGATGAAGAAGTTGAATTTCATGACATCGAAAGGAGGAGCCCTACAATCATCTGATAATACCATGATCTCCACCAAAAGGCAAAGAGCTTTTGTTGGAAACAAGTCCCTAGTTAAGAGAGAGCTTGGAAAAGTCCGTGGGTAAGAGGGAGCTTAGGTATATTCCTTTAATAAGAATGAGTATATCTTCCCTAGTTGAGAGGGAGAGATAGACACATAATTCTTGTCTTCATGTTGTGAATAAATAATGGAGGATAAGCATTTGAGATTGATTATAATACTCTTTGAGGATGTGGTAGGGCATCCAATAGGTAAGAGTAGTCGAGGAGAAAATTTCTTGAGGATGTTTTGTTCCAAGAAAAGGATTGTCCTAAAAGGACATACCTTGTGAACATCCTGGTGGGGTATGTTCCTTAAGAGATAATGATGACGGTTTCTATCAGTCATTGTCTCACCAACATTGTGCTATGATATTGTGGAGAGATAGATTTGTTAGTCAAGGCCTTGCTATGTGACAATGTTGGTTGGTATGATGAGATGCAATGAGATAAGTTGAAATAATAGCTTATTAGATGGCTTACCAAACTGACTCTTCTCATGATAATTCTTCAGTATGACAATTTCCAAGTACCATGTATGAATTATGAATACCTCCCTAGTTAAGAGGGAGTGTTAAAATGTTTAAATAGGTTCAGCCTTCATAATATCTATTGTAATCATGATTTTATGTATTTGATATTAAAGACAAAAGAAACTTATTATTGTCATTCTTGAGGCATGGGTTTCATGCTCAAGGTAAATTTATTTGTACGTCAAGCACCCATTGAGTGCTTTTAGGTTTGTCATATAATTATGAAGTCAAAAGAGTCATTGTCATACATGCAGTACCCCTTTGGGCATGTTATATCTTGTAAATAATTTTTTTGTAGAATAAAAAATGTCATAAAGACCCTCCAAGACCTTGTCAAGCAAGTCAACCTGTTAGCGCTTGAATTTGGCCTCAGGCTGAAAAAGACAAAATCCAAGGCAACATCAAACCACTTAGCCTCGTAGCTAGCCCTACGGGGACAGGAGAGGGCTCTCTCCGGGTCTATATCGGCAAAAGGTCTTCAAATGGCGGAGATGACCAATAAAGAACACTGATTTTAGGCTAGTAAACTGATAGGGAAAGTTTGATTTTAAATTTTTAGAGTTTTGTTGGAAAACTGAGCACAACAATTTTGGGTGCGGGGATGAGACACAGTTTTTGCAGAGGTCTTTTTGGGGCAAGGTAGGAGATTGTCTTGATGCCTTTGAATTAAGTGAATGGATAGGAATCACTGGTGAGGAGCTAAAGAGAGCAAGAAACTTTCGAGAGTTCTCTTTAGATAGACGAAAACATAGATATTAAGCAAACTTAAAGGCAGAGCATAGAAAACCATGAATTCTACCTTAACACTTCATTTACTTAATGTGCAGAAAGGAGAAGTAGGAAAATGATACACATAACACACTTACAAGTACATGAGAGAAGCACACCATCAACACAAAACACCACAGGAATCCCAAATAGTGCTGCAAAACCCTGGTCTTTCCTTTGCCAAAATTGCAGAGATACAAAGAGTAAAACAGTCTAAGCTTATCCCTCAAGAGTCCAACCATGAAAATGACTAAGAAAGTACATAATATAGGAAAGCCAACACACTTCCTTGCCTCTAGGGGTCGAGCTCATCATCCTAGGAGCTGTTTCAACCAATTCTAAACTGAGCACTACAATCTAGGCAATCAAAACAACTTGCCTCTATAATCTAGGAAACCAATTCATTCATTAATTTTTTGCCATTTTATGAATGAAACTTCTAGAATAGGTAAAAAGTGTCATGTCAATCATGAAATTACATCAAATACATCAAGGAGGATGAAAAATCCAACCAAAAAGTCAAAACTAGTCACTACTGCGTTTTCCTGTGCTGAAGATGCAAAACTGGCAAATTTTCCCAACGCGTAGCACGCCATTCCTCAACGTGTAGCGCACCTTTAAGGCCACTTTTGAGGCACTTCCCGACATCCAAATGAGGCACAAGTGGGCTTGTTGGAAAGGTCTGGATGTCTACTCTCCAGCCCAAGTGAAATTTCTCAATTTGGTGGCCATTTGCCCCTCCAAAATTTCAATCTCCCAAGACTATTTCTTGTGTGTCCAAAAAGTGGCAGAAGGTCATTTTTTGCTTGTTTTTTGACCTTTTGGGGGCTCAAATCTCCATGAAAATTCTTGGCAGTGGCTGAGCAAGTGTATTTTTCCATGAAAAATCCAAAAATGCTGAGTTTTCCTGAAATGGACCTCCCCAACTTAAGGGTAGCGCGCAGCGCGCTACGCGTTGAGGGCAAAAACCTGTGTTTGGCACAAAAAAGTCAAAATTGACCAAAATTGCTCAAAATTTCCTGGAATTTGAGCTGGAGGTGTGTCATTGAGCACCATGCTCCCTCAAGGTGGCTTCAGCCAAAATTTGAAGCGGATCAGGCCTTTTCCTCCGTTTTAGTGCCTTCGCCAAGCGTGCTTTAAGTACCTTCATTTTTGCTTTGCACACATTCATGCGGGCCCAATAATGGTTCTTCATGTGGCGGAGCATGTCTTTGTCCCTATTTGCCTTTGCTATCAACCTCTCTAAATGTGTGTTCACCTGAATGAGCATAGAGCTTTGCTCCTTAGGTGTCAAATCACCGGGTCTCTTGCAAGCCAAGTTCCGGTCTTCTCGGATCCTCCGCAACTCATCAAGACTGTGTTCATCCTCTAATTGCTTGTTGCGCTGCTCTAAGTATGTGATTGTCCAATTTTCCATTTCCAACTTTTGCTGCAACAAGCCATTTTCAGCCCTTAGTTGCTGGATGATCTCCTTTGGCTCTAGGCTAGGAGAACTGATATCAAGGTCAACAACATCTATGTCTGGATCACTTGATGGCCCCTCATCAATCTTGGGCTGCTTGCCTCTCTCTTGTACCTGTGCTGCTGTCGATAGCGAGGCCCCTTCCACCTGATGTGGAGATAACACTCGATGTGCTGATGAAGAAGGCGAGACCCCTTCCACCTGATGTGGAGATAATACTCACCGTGCAGATGAAAATAAGGCCCTGTGGCCTCTCTGATATGTCACATAAGGAGGAGTGCTAACATGCTCTGGCTCAGGAATATCAAACTGCTGTGAAGGCCCTCCCTCATCATGGACAACCTCGAGAGGTGGTTGTGGCACCATGAAGAAGTCGCGAGAAATGAAATCCTCCCAAGCAATACCCTGCTGTGCCAACTGATGCATCAATATGATCTCGATCAGTGCATAATGATATATACTTTTGAGCTGCTGTGCGGGATTCTTCCTTTGCACTACGGGCACCATCTTCTCTATATTTCGGCACATGAAAAATGGAATGTTCATCATTCATACCCGGGTGAAATGCATCAACAAACGGATATGGTACGAATATAAACGTCAAAATCTGCCCTCACAAGTGAAATAACGCATAATGAGCCTCATCAAGGGTGCATACTCATCCCTTAGGAATCTGAAAGGAAAAACAGCAGAAAGGTGCCTCATGCATCCGGGTTTGATGTATGGTTGATAATGAAATTTGTCTAGCAGCTTGCGCTTGGTCCATTCTTCCCCAACATTTGGTATCCCGATAACTTGAGCAACCATTTCAGGTGATAAGGTGAAATCCACTCCTGCAAGGTTCACATGGCCATTGTGCAAATGTAGGACAAACAAATGGACCAGCTCTCTATGGTGTTGAATTTGTGAGATCCTCTCACAATATCCAAAGCATGATTGATATCGAAAACATGACATTGCAAGTGGACAAGCTTGCAAATGAGTCAATGAAGTGGGCTCCTCTCTGACATGCCGACCACCCTTACCACCCTTATGATGCCTCCTTGGCACTTCTACCTCTGGTGTTGAGTCACTGTCATAGCTCTGCTCATAATCTGATTCGGTTTCTGACATGGTTATGAAGGCAAGATGACTAAAATATATTGTTGACTTGGCACCCAATTAACTGCTCTTTGACTTTTCAAATGTTGTCACAAAGGGGACATAAATACAAGGGAATTGTTAGGGATAGGGGAACATGTGGGAATTAGGGAGAATAAACACAAAGAAGGAATTTAGGGAAGACAAGCATGGGAAATTACAAAATTGTGGGATTTTAAAGTGTAGTAGGGTTTAGGAATTAAGTATGCTTTTAGGAATTTTAAAGAGGAGAATAATGAAATTTCAAGGGAAAATTTGAGGGATAAAGGTGATGAAAATGAGGGGAAAAGGGATTTACAAATGGGCAACCTTGGACAGCAAGAGCAATTTGAAACCCTAGTGCCATTGAAACTTTAAATTTTCCATAACAAGGGAGGGTTTTGATTTATCATTTACAAAGCATTTGAACATATTAATTCTCTTTTTCATTTTGCAAAACCCAATCTAGGCATAGAGGAGAAGCCTACCTGCACTTTGCCTGAGAGAAAAATTGATTTTGATGACTTGCTGGCAGTTTGTTGAGCTGAAACCCCAGCGCGTAGCGCGCCCTGCCCAACGCGTAGCGCCCCTCTGACGTGTAGCGCACTTGTAAAATAACACTGAAAAAGTCTGCCTGACGCGTAGCATGCCTCTCCTGACGCGCAGCGCGCCCCTGAAACTGCTCAACTTGCTCAAGAACTCCTCAAATCGACTTTGCAAGGATTCACTTAGCTTGTAAGAGGCAAATGAGTAGTAAATGAGGAGTGATGTGCTTTTATAGGTTTCCTTTTGATTTTTACTTGCCCAAAACCCACTTTGTAATGTTTTGAGTGTTGACACTTTTTGAATTAATTAGCTCTGACCTTTGATTTCTTTTCTTTGAAAAATTGGTTGAAATGATGATTTCTTCTGAAAATTTTTGCAGGATAGCTTCTAGGATGCTTTGGCAAAGGAGACCAAGGTTGCACTTTGACATTTGAAGAGTTTGAAATTTTGAGAATTTTTACAAAAATGAGATAATGACCTTGTTTTCAAAAACAGAGTTTTTGAGAACAAGGTGAAAATTTAGCTGTACAATGATGAGAATTTTTGAAATAATGTTTAATAAAGAACATCCCTCTGGCCTGCTGGTCCTTTATGACCTCTCAAGACAAAATTGGACTCAACCCTAGACTTAAGACCTTAAAACTTAAAGCAAGATGAATGAACCTTTGAGGATTTTATTTACTTGAACAAACTTGAACCAGCAGTGCCCAACAAGAGGGGAATAACGACACAAACTCCCTCCACCAGGATTATGGCATGCCTAACGGAATGCAACATGATCACACTGATGGGACACCTAATCATGAAATGCAAAGAGCTTTGATCTCTGGTGGAGGGGTACTAGACCGACTCTAACACAACCTACATGAAAGATCAAGTCGACCTCATGGGAGAAATCCATACCCCTGGAAACCTAATTTGGACATAACAAGAAGCAAGTTTGATCTCCAAAAGAAATAAGCAGCAAGACTAGAAGAAAAGGATAAAAAATAAATATAAGAATAAAATAAGCAAGATCAAAGTTCTGGACTTCTCTCTCTCGTGTTAGGGTTTCTAAAGTTGTTAGGCAAGTCAAAGTTGTTAAATTATGCAACTACGATCAAATTACACTTTGGAAAACTCATTTGATGGATATTATGAGTGCATTGAATTCCTCTTTTCAAGAGGACCAAAATAGAACTAAAGATCACTAAAATCAGATAAGGGAAAGTGTACTTATGAAGGAAAGCCCACATATGCATATTTTTTTAAGGTCGGCCCCAAGACAAATTGGACACCCATGGAAGCCTATAAATACAAGTGACCTCAAGCACATTTGGATATAACCAACCATGTTCTTCTTCTCTTCTTCATTGATTAGCTCACACAGGTCTAAGGCAGGGATGACAACAAAGGTTCGCAAAGGTCTGAAATTACAAGGTCTGAGGCTTGCATATGTTTTAGATTTTTGGGTTACAGTCGTTGGTTTTCCATAGGTTAAATTAGACTATAGTCCCAGGAATCACAGAATCAAGGGAGAAAATGGAAACCTTCAATCACATGCACATGTCCTCATCCATGCGACGGGGAAGTTTGGCTAAGTTTTGATCATTGACCATAGTTCACCACAGAGGGGAAAAGTTGTCTCTAATATATTTTGATGATGGAAACATATTTCTTAATATTGTTGGTTTGTTTGGTTGGATGATATGGTATTGGGATTATTGTACTCTTAGTCGAAAATTTTATGACAATCTAATAGAAGAAGATTTTTCAAAGGGTTTTCCCCCTGGTAGGGATTTTCCCTGATCTTTGACCAAATCTGGTGTCTCTTGTTGATGTATTGATTGTCTCCTATGTCATTGCATTTATTGTTCTATATCCAATTATTGTTAATGAATGGAAAGACTAACTATAATTGGAAAGATTGATAATTGAAGTATTGAATTGGGCTAAAGTAATTGATACATCATAGAACAATTTGAAAATTAACATGGTATCAGAGATAAGGTGAAGGACAAGCCCAAAAGGAGACAAGCATTGAAGCAACCATCTTTGGAAAGTTGAAAGAGTCAATCTAGCCAAGTCAAGATGACTTCCTTCTTCAGGGAAAATGAAAAGTTGGGTGGCATATCTAATTTTACAGCATGGAAAGTCAGGTTGGAGATTATAGCTGATAACAATGATGTTCAAGATTGCATTCAAGGAAAAGTACATAAGCTTCCGAAAGATGATTTCGTTGTTGTCAAGAACAAGCACAACAAAGGTGATTTAAAAGCAAAAGAAATTATAGATGATGGTTTATAAGATAATCTACTTGCATATGTTGGAAATTTGAGAAGGTCTAAAGATATGTATGATAAGATAGTTGGCATGTATGAAGTAAACAATTTGAATGAAATCATGTCCTTGAAATATCAACTCAAAGACACGAAAATGAACAAGGGAGAGTCTATGCAATCCTACATTATGAGGATATCTCGCCTTAGAGATCAATTGCAAAGAGTTGGGGAAATTTTGTTTGCTAGGGAATTGGTTATCGTAGCTCTAAGAGGTCTCCCTCCTATTTTGGAAACTTTCATTGCTACCATAATAAACAACAATGTTCTCCCATCATTTGATGAAATTGTTGGAAAGCTTAATAAAAAAGAATCAAGGATGGTATTAGAGGAAGGATTCGAAAGCATGAAGAAGGAGAACTCGTTACATTTGTCACACAAAATAAGAAGAAGAAAGGAAAATAAGGTCCATTAAGAAAGCCTCCACCTCGATTGTTGATCTAGATTGTCATTGATGTCAATATGGAAATATTATGGATAGTAAATAATGATGTGAAGCCAAGCAGAGCAGATCTGTGAAGCAACACGAGGAGGAAAAGTTCATCGGAAGCCATCAAAAAGAGCTATCGGAGCAAAGAAGAGATATCAAAAGAAGAGCTATCAGAGAAATGTATCGGAAGTCATAGGAGTAAATACAAACCACAGGAGCAACGAGCCAAGACAATATAGATTTGTCACATATGCCAAGAGTAAGAGCCGTATCAGAGGAAGCAATAAACCATGGGAACCCTTTCGACAGTAATAATATCGGCAGAAATCTTATCAGAAGATATATTATATTAAGTTATGCAAACACTGCTCAAACCCCCAATTGCGATATGAGTTACGGACCTGATGGTCCCATTACAGCACGCCCTAAAAAATATTGCATCTGCCATATCACTAGCCTGAAAAACTTGTCCCATACAAATCCGTTGATTGCGATATAATATGCGGACCTGCTTGACCATCATATTACACCTTAATGAAATATCACATTCGCATTGGAAGATATGTGTCACAAAGGAATGCCACTTGAAAACAATGATTGCGATAATACTGCAGACATGTGGGACCATTACAATTCACCTTAATGAAATATCATGTCCACCTATCAGAATGTTCATATCGCAAATCATAAGGGATGTATATCCAAATCCTCCAATTGCGATAACATTGTGGACCCGCTGCACCATTATAGCATGACTTAATGAAATATTGCATCCGCAGTAATCGCAAGTTTCAAAGGGATGTCAAAATGTCGATTGTGATATAATATGCGGACCCGATAGCTCCATAGAATATACCTTTATGTAGTATCGCGTCCAGGTATCGGGGAAGTTACGCAAATCATAAGGGTTGTCACCATCGGACCGCCGATTGCGATAAGATTTGTGGACCCGATGGATCTATTGACGATGGTTTAATATTATATTGTGTATGTTTCATCGGCAGCTTGAATATCAGCCATGTTACATCAGTGATGTTAAGAGTTGCGATTGCGGACCTCCGAAAGTTGTAATTGTGATTGATGATGTGGATGTGGGACCTCCTTGGGTACAGTCTCTCCTATGAAATCCTCCGTAAATAAAACAAGTTTATGAGTAATTGGATGAATATCCATAAGTCGGCCTCTCCTTCCAAATGAATGTGTCTTTTGAGTATTGGTGAAACTCGTATAAAAATGAGTTAAAACGCTTCACTTCTGAGCATCGATCTCGGGCATAAAAATAGAGCATAAGGAAAGTTCACAACTCGTGAACTTGAAAACACAGAGGAAGCTGAAGGTCGATAAATCAAAGGTCAAGAAGGCACAGAAGGTGCAACAAAATCTGAAGACCAAGCGAAAAAGGAAACTAAAGACAGAGAGGTAGGAAAGTATTTTGACCTGATTCATCAAGGTAGAATCGGATCCAAAAGTGAAGCCATGGCACAGACACAGTCCTGCTACAAAGACTACAAAGACAAGGTTTTTTTGTAAAGAATTTCTTGGAAGTGGTATAATACAATCAAACATTACTTGACAGAGTAAATCTATAGGGTCAAAGCCCTTGGGGTTGGTGCCTCAGAATTGGAAGGATTGGTGTCCTTTGAGTTGGTGCTCCTAAATTCAAGGTTGGTGCCTTGGTAAGATAGGATCGAAGCCCTAGAGGTTGGATCCTCATCAAAGTCCAAGTTGGTGCTTGGAAAAGCTCATCAGATGTTGTATTCAATCTTTTTCTATATTTAATAAAATCATTTCTTTGATTAAAATTGTAAAGAATCTAAACTGGTCATAATAAAAATTGAAAATAAAAATTGATTCACTCCCCTCTCAATATTTCCAACAATTGGTATCAGAGACAGCTTCTTCAGAATCAACCTAACAACTGGAAGAAGGATTCTTAAGTTACAATGAAGAATCAAGAAATGACAGCAGGAAGGCTTCCCTTGTTCGATGGTACTAATTTTGGTTTTTGGAAAAAGAGAATGTCTTACTACTTAATGTCCCTTGGACCTGAAGTTTGGAACATTGTTCTGAATGGGTACAATGCCCCTCCCACTCTTCCTACTAATCAAGATGAAAGGAAAGCATACATTTCCAATTCCAAAGCTCTAAATTCCATTACCAGTGGAATTACTGATTATGAGTTTACGAAAGTCTTGAATTGTGACTCGGCCAAAGAAGTATGGGATAAGATGGTTAGCTTATATGATGGGGACTCCAAGGTTAAGAAGGCAAAGCTTCAAACTCATAGGAGCTAGTTTGAAAGTTTGAAAATGGATTATGAAGAAGATATTGCGTCATACTTCCTCCGAGTAGTTGAAGTAGTCAACTCTCTTAAAGGATTGGGAGAAAATATTGAAGAAAGCATTGTTGTTCAAAAGGTCTTAAGATCTCTCCCAGACAGATTTGACTCCAAAATAAGTGCTATAGAAGAAATGAAGGAACTAGACACTCTCAAAATGGATGAAATTCATGGAACCCTTACTGACTATGAGATGAGAAAAGGAATACCAAGTTCCAAAGATGCAGCATTCAAGGCCTCAAAATCAAAAAAGGGAAAAGGATGGAATACCAACATTAATGACTCTGATCATGAATCCGAATTGGCACAATTTGTATGAAGACTAAAGAAAGGATCCAAGCTAAAAGGTAAGCATCCTCTTATTTGTTTCAACTATGGAAGAATAGGTTATTATGCTACAAAATGTTCTCATAAACATGACGGTGGTAATGAGGAAGGAAGGATATACAAAAAAAATGGATTTACTAAGAAGAATTTCCTCTATAAACAAGATGAATCTGATGAGGATGAATATGCGGTCATCAAGAAGAAATAATACAAAGATATCTTCCATCACAAAGAAAGTAATGATGAATTAGATGAAGAGAATGACTATGTTGGAAGCAAGGAAGTACTATTTATGGCATTCACTTAAGATGATGAACCAAGACAAGAAAATGAAGAAGATACAAATGAATTATTGATAAGTACCATTGAATAAAATTAGGAGTTACGAAAGAAAGTTATCTCTCTTAAAATGGACAAAGAGGAAGCTAAAAGAAGGGAGGACAGTATATGTGAAATACATGAAGTTGAAATAGTATCTCTCGAAAAGGAAATGGAACAAATCAAAAGAATTTGGCAAAGTTCTCAAACACTTGATCACATTCTCAACACTCAGAAATCTCAAAGTGACAAGTCCAGGATCGGTTTTTCATCAAGTGCCAAGGATAATACAAGAAGCTATGTCATGTACTTTACAGCAATACAAAAGAAGAAAATCATCTCATCAAAGGCCCGACTCAAATCCAAAGAATGAAGAAAGAGCAACTCCAAGGAAGAAGGTTTATTCAAATCATGGCTATTATAACAAGTACCAAACTATCTTTCTTGGACAATGTTATTATTGTAAAAAAATTGGTCATCAAGCTAAACATTGCATGGCTCGTAAGAATGAAGCACCAAGATTGAAGAATCAGACAAACAAACCATGTAGTCTTAAAGGGAAAGGACAAATCAAGACTTTCAACTTGTTTGATCCTTTGGCCAATTTGATCCAATTTTCTCATTATGTAATGATAATGGACATAGAAAACAAAATTGCCCCCTCAAAAGAAGAGAAGCAAAAGATAAAAATCCCAATATGGATAAATGTGGTCTAGCTTTGTGTGCTCACAGTGAGGAAAATCTTTGGTTTGTGGATAGTAGGTGCTCCAAACATATGGCATGTGACAAAAGGAAGTTTTTCTCATTAAACAAAAAGGAAGTAAATGTATCCTTTGGGAGTGGGTCTGCCAAAATTTCTGGAAAAGGAACCATTACCCTTATTAATGGAAAAGGAAAGGCTCAAAATGCTTTGCTAGTAAATGGGCTCAAACACAATCTCTTGAGTGTTAGCCAAATTTGTGATCAAGGACATAATGTTGTCTTTAACACTAAAAATTGTGAAATAAGGAACTCTTCCTCAGGAGAACTTGTGGCGAAAGGAGTTAGAACATCAAATAATGTCTACATCTTGAAAAAAAGTTCAAGAAGATAAATGTTATCTAAGTCAAACAGGTGAAAGCTGGTTGTGGGATAAATGACTGAGGCATACAAGTTTTGATAACTTGATCAATATCAGCGAAATCAATGCAGTAAGGAACATTCCAAAGATGTCCAAACTAGATCAAGTTGTATGTGGCCCATGTCAACATGGCAAGCAAACTAGAACCAGCCAAAGACTAAGGAGTTCTCCACATCAAAACCTCTAGGGATCATTCATGCAAATTTATGTGGGCCAACTAGAACTCTAGCATTCCAAGGAGAAAGGTATTTTGCATTATTTGTTGATGAATATACTAGAATGATGTGGGCATATTTCATAAAATATAAATCTGAAGTATTTGAATGTTTTAAGAATCTTAAAGCTCTTGTAGAAAATGAAAAGGATTCCAAATTAAATGTCTTAGAATGGATAGAGGAGGAGAATTCACATCAAAAGAATTTGATGAATTTTGTAAAGAACATGGAATCGAAAGAGAGATTTCCGCTACTAGAACACCTAAGCAAAATGGGGTAGTTGAAAGGAGAAACCGAACTGTTCAAGAAATGGCCAGAACTATGTTACTAGCAGCTGACTTGTAGGAAAAATTTTGGAAGGAAGCATTCGGGACAACAGTTTATACCTTGAATTGAACTCAACTAAGACCAAATAATGAGAAGACTCATGAATTATGGAAAGGAAGACCTGATTTAGTAAAATACTTCAGGATTTTTGGAAGAAAATGCTTCATAATATCAATGATGACTCACCACAAAACTTTGATTCTCGAGTTGATGAAGGGATATTTCTTGGATATTCTACCAGAAGCAAAGATTACAAATGCTACAATAATCGACTATGGAAAATAGTGAAAAGTATTGATGTGAATATTGATGAATAACTTCCTGGAAAAGAAAATTGAAGATCATGAAGTAGACCCCTTTATTGAAGAAAGTGAAGAAGAACCTGAAAAAGAAGAAAAAGATCAAGAAAAACAAAAAGAAAAAGGATAATCTCAAACTCCTTTAAAGGTGAAATTCTTCCAAAAGAATGACCCAGAAGAGTAGATTATTGGCAATGTAGATGAAGGAATACAAACCTAAAGAAAGATGACAAGTACACCAAAGAGAAATGATGTTTCTCTCCTATCTATGATAGAACCGCAAACTTTTATTCAAGCCATGGAAGAAGAAATGTCTCAAATAGAGAAAAATGAGACATGGGAGCTAGTACCTTGTCCAAAGGATAAAAATATAATTGGAACTAAGTGGGTGTTCAAAAACAAAATGAATGAAGATGGACAAATCATCAGAAATAAGGCAAGACTTGTCTGTAAGGGTTATTCACAAATTGAAGGAATCGATTTTGAAGAAACCTTTGCACCGGTAGCTCGTATGGAAGCTATAAGGATGTTCTTGGAATTTGCATGCTCAAAAGGATTCAAAGTTTATCAAATGGACGTAAAATCAGCATTTCTGAATGTGGAACTTAAGGAAGAAGTCTACATGGAGCAACCAGAAGGTTTTGATCTAGCATAAGGAAAAGACTTTGTATGTAAGTTGAAAAAGGCATTATATGGTTTGAAACAAGCTCCTAGAGTGTGGTATGCAAGATTGGATCACTATCTACAACAACAAAACTTCAAAAAGGGGGTGGCAGGAAGTAATCTCTACATGAATATGGATGAGGACAAATTACTAATCACCCTTGTATATGTTTATGATCTAATTTTTGCTAGCAATGATGATGAAATGAGCCATGAATTTGCTCAAAATATGTCAAAAGGATTCGAAATGTCAATGATTGGTGAGCTATCCTACTTCCTTGGACTACAAGTATCACAAACCACAGTAGGCATGTTTATCTCTCAAACAAAATATCTCAAAGATATTCTTAAAAATATGGAATGGAAGAATGTGCACCTATGAGCACACCGATGACCACAAACTGCAAACTAAGAAAAGATGATGATTCCCCCCCCAGTAGATGCAACTCTTTATAGGTCAATAATTGGAGCTCTCTTATACTTAACAGCTACAAGGTCCAACATTATGCAAGCAGTGGGAATGGTGGGAAGATTTCAATCAGTTCCTAAGGAATCCCATAGGTTGGTTGTGAAAATAATTCTCAAATACTTGAAAATAACCCCTGACTTTGGTCTTTGGTATCCCAAAAGCACAAATACTACAGTGACAACTTATACCAATGTTGATTGGGCTGGAAGCATGGATGATCATAAAAGCACCAGTGGAAATGCATTTTTTATGGGATATTTCCTGGTAGCTTGGCTCAGCAAAAAATAATCATCTATATCTCTCTCTAAAGCTAAAGCTGAATATATAGCCGCAGTTGACTATTGTACACAAATATTATGGATGAAGGAAGCTTTGAAGGATGTTAACATAGAAACTAAACTGCCAATCACCATCCATTGTCATAACACAAGTGCTATCAGTCTCAGTAAAAATCCAGTGATGCACTCAAAAACCAAACATATACCAATAAAATATCATTTTCTCCGTGAACAGGTGGTTGAACAAAACATCAAGTTGGAATATATCAATACCAAGGAACAAATTTCAAATATTTTCACCAAACCTCTTCCCCAAGAAGCATTTGAACATCTCCGTCCAAAGATGGGGGTTATTGATTTTGCATCACACTAAACTGATTCTTAAGATGCCACATGATAGGGGGAGAAGTTTGACAGGGGGAGAAGTTTGACAGGGGGAGTCCTTGTGCACTCCTTTTCCATTGATGTCAAAGGGGGAGATTGTTGATCTAGATTGTCATTGATGTCAATATGCCAATATTTTGGATAGTAAATAATGATGTGAAGCCAGACAGAGTAGATTCGTGAAGCAATAGGAGCAGGAAGATTTCATCGGAAGACATCAAAGAAGAGCTATCAAAAGAAGAGTTATCAAAGTAGAGAAGAGCTATCAGAAGAAGAGTTATCAGAGTAGAGAAGAGCTATCAGAAGAAGAGTTATCGGAGCAGTGTATCAGAAGTCGTAGGAGTAAAGAGAAACCACATGAGCGACGACCCAAGACAATGCAAATCTATCACATATGCCAAGAGTAAGAGCCATATCAGAGGAAGTAATAAACCATGGGAACCCTTTCGACAGTATATAATATCGGCAAAAATCTTATCGGTGGATCTATTATATTAAGTTATGTAAACACTACTCAAACCCCCGATTTCGATATGAGTTACGGACCCTATGGTCCCATTACAACACGTCCTAAAAAATATCGCATCCACCATATCACTAGCCTGAAGATCTTGTCACATACAAATCTACTGATTGTGATATAATATGTGGACCCGCTAGACCATTATATTACACCTTAATGAAATATCGCATCTGCATTGGAAGTTATGTATCATAAAGGAATGCCACTTGAAAACTACGATTGTGATAATATTGCAGACCAGCATGACCATTACAATTCACCTTAATGAAATATCGTGTCTACCTATCAGAACGTTCATATCGCAAATCATAAGGGATGTATATCCAAATCCTCTGATTGTGATAACATTGTGAACCCACTGCACCATTATATCATGACTCAATGAAATATCGCATCTGTAGTAAACGCAAGTTTCAAAGGATTTCAAAACGCCGATTGCGATATAATACACGGACCCGATAGCTCCATAGAATATACATTTATGTAGTATCGCGTCCAGGTATCGGGAAAGTTACGAAAATCATAAGGGTTGTCACTGTCGGACCACCGATTGCAATAAGAGTTGTGGACCCGACGGATCTATTAACGATGGCTTAATATTATATCGCGTTCATTTCATCGGCAGTGTGAATATCGGCCATGTTACATCGGTGATGTTAAGAGTTGTGATTGTGATTGATGATGTGTATGTGGGACCTCCTTGGGTACGGTCTTTCCTATGAAATCCTCCGTAACTAAACCAAGTTTATGAGTAATTGGATGAATATCCATAAGTCAGCCTCTCCTTCCAAATGAACGTGTCGTTTGAGTATTGTTGAAACTTGTATAAAAACAAGTTAAAACGTGTTATGAAACCAGCTCACAAAAAGATAGAAAAGAGAGATCCACGCCTTAGAATTCAGCCTCTTCGAGGGGGCAACCTCCTTTACATTACATAAATGAACAATTCTTGGATGATACAAATGACAAAACCTCCTTTCTATATATAGGAGTCTAAGGAGTCACAATATAATCCAGACGACCTAACAATAATAATATAAAGCCACAAAAATAACAATAGAGGGATTCTATGGGGCACAGAAATAACAATATGGGGGTAATAGGGGCACAACAATATAAATAAGGGGTATAACTACAATAGTAATGGGGTAATCCCTAGTATTATAGGGACCCAACATGCCCCTCTCCTTCAAAAAAGTGTTGTCCTCAACGCTTGAGCAGTTTTGGATACTTCTGCATAAAATTCTCATCCTCCCATGTGGAATCTTCAGCGGATAAGTTCTTCCACTTGATAAGATACTCTGAAATTGATCGATTTCGTAGCTGTCGAGTTCTTGTTTCTGTGACTGCTTCCGGTTCCAATATAATTTTTCCTTCTTCGTCAAGTTCTGGCAATATTGTTTGAACTGGGAGCTTGTCGCCTATAACCTTCTTTAAACATGAAACATGGAAAACTGGGTGCAATCGAGAAGCTGCAGGAAGCTCCAATTTGTATGCCATAGTACCAATCTTTTCCAACACCTTGTACGGACCATAATACTTTGGTGATAATTTATTATCCTTCTTAGCTTACTTTAGGGACACTTGCTTATATGGTTGTAGCCGTAGGAATACCCAATCACCTACATCAAAACTTCTTTCACTGCGATGTTGATCTGCCTGTTGTTTCATTCTATTTTGTGCCAACACGAGGTTATCCTTTAAGAGTTGGAGGACTTGTTGTTGATGTTCGATGTGATGTTCCACTGCCTGAACCTTAGAATTTTCTCTTAAATATGATGTGATTGATGGTGGTTGGTACCCATAAAGTGCCATAAATGGGGTCATTTTTGTTGCTGTATGGAAGGAAGTGTTATACCACCATTCAGCCAGAGGCAACCATTTGACCCATTGTGTCTGTTTATCAGATACAAAGCAACGAAGATATCCTTCCAAACATTTGTTTACTATCTCAGTTTGCCCATCAGATTGAGGATGATAAGATGAGCTATGAGCTAACTGAGTACCAAGACAAGAAAATAATTATGTCCAAAAATTTCCAGTGAAAATGGGATCTCTGTCACTTACAATAATCTTTGGGTTTCCATGTAGCTTTTGAACTGTTTCCATAAATGCAGTAGAAACTGTGTTGACTTTAAATGGATGTGATAATGCACAAAAGTGTGCATACTTGGTAAGTCTGTCAACTACCACCATGATGACACTCTTTCCCTCAGACTTGGGTAAACTTGTGATAAAATCCATTGAAACCTCCTCCCAACGTTGGCTTGGAATGGATAAGGGTTGTAATAGACCCGGTGTCTTAATTGTTTCAACTTTATTTTGTTGGCAAACCAAACATTCTGCCACAAACTTTTGAATATTTGATTTAAGGCCATCCCAAAAAAATTCCTTCTTAACCCTGTGGTAAGTTTTTAAAAATCCTGAGTGCCCTCCTAAGGGAGAAGTGTGCAATTCCATAAGAATCTTTTGTTTTAGCTGGGAATTCTTACAGAGGTATAAGCGATCTTTGTACCATAATGAATCATTTTGCCAGCTAAATGTATCAGAAGTACTGGAATCTTGTTGTAGCTTTCGAATAAGTGCCCACACTTCTTCGTCATTCTTCCATTCCTCCTTTGCTTCGTTTATCCAATCTGGTTGGATAATAGAAATGGCACACAACAGTGCTTCCATATCCTCATCCTTTCTTGAAAGTGCATCTGCCACCACATTTTGCTTCCCTTTTTTGTAGATGATTTCAAAGTCATAACCCAACATCTTTGTGACCCACTTTTGTTGCTCTTCAGAGGATAATCTTTGTTCTAAAAAGTATTTAAGGCTATCATGATCAGTTTTTACCTTGAAGTGTCTTCCCATTAGGTAGGGTCGCCATTGCTTAAGTGCATGGAGTATTGCCAACATTTCCTTCTCATAAATAGCTTTTCTTAAAAACTTTCCCTTGATTGGACGACTTTCAAAAGCAATGGGTCTTTCATCTTGCATTAGAACAACACCAATTCCATTTCCTGAAGCATCACATTCCACAATAAATGTTTTTGTGAAGTCCGGTGTAGCTAAGACCGGTGCTTGGCACATTGCCTCTTTAAGATGTTTAAAGGCCTTTGTTGCTTCCGGAGTCCATGAAAATGAATCTTTCTTCAATAATGTTGTTAGAGGTGCTGCTATTCTCCCATAATTCTTAACGAACTTGCGATAATACCCTGTCAACCCAAGAAATCCTCGCAGATGCTTTATGGATGTGGGGATTTTCCATTCCTTAATGGCTTTAATTTTGCTAGGGTCTACCTTAACTCCTTCATGAGATACAATATGACCCAAATATTCCACCTCCTGGACTCCAAAGAAACATTTGGATCTTTTTGCATATAATTGTTTCTCCTCCAATAGTTGTAGCACCTTGTCAACATGTTCAACATGATCCTTCCAAGACTTGCTGTAGATTAGTATATCATCAAAAAATACTAACACAAATTTTCTAAGGAATGGTTTGAAAATTGAATTCATCAAACCTTGAAATGTTGAAGGTGCATTGGTAAGGCCAAAAGGCATGACCAAAAATTCATAATGACCCTCATGAGTTCTAAATGCCGTTTTCGGAATGTCTTCAATCTTCATTCTGATTTGATGATATCCCGAACGAAGATCCAACTTGGTGAAGTAAATTGATCCATGCAATTCATCCAGTAATTCATCAATGACAGGAATGGGGAACTTATCTTTAATAGTGAGCTTGTTGAGCTCCCTATAATCTGGACACATGCGCCATGATCCATCCTTCTTGTACACCAATACTACTGGAGCTGAGAAAGAACTTTGACTCGGTTGAATTATACCAGCCTCTAGCATTTCTGCAACCATACGTTCAATTTCACTTTTTTGGACATATGGATATCTGTACGGCCTGATGTTTGGAGGAACACTTCCTGGAATCAGATGAATAGCATGATCATGATCACGCATAGGTGGGAGACCTTTGGGAGTCTCAAATACCTTGGAATGATTGTCCAGGACTTTTTGGAGATCTGGAGAAATAGATGATTCCAATGTGGAAACATCTAGCGAACATAATTGTGCAATTACACCTCTTTGCTCCTTTTTTAGAAGCTTTGTCATGCCATTAGAGCTGATTATCTTTCCTGGTTTCCCTGCAATACCCCTTAATTCAACTTCCTTTCCTTCCACAGAAAATTTCATGAAAAGTTCTTGAAAATTAAAAGCTATTGTACCCAAGGATTGTAGCCATTGGACTCCTAGTACAACATCAGCACCTCCCATTGGAATGGAAAGCATTGGGCTAGTCAATACATATTCTCCCACGGATAGCTTGATATTATGGCACTTTCCAGAACAATTTATTGTTCCTCCATTTGCAATCATCACTTGACACTCTGGTGCTGGATATAGGAAGCAATTCAATTCTTTTGCTACCCTACAATGAATAAAATTGTGGGTGCTTCCTGAATCAATCAACACTATTACCTTTTTCTTCTTGATTTGTCCTTCTATCTTGATGGTTTGAGGAGTGGTAATTCCCGCCAATGCATTACAAGATATGGTCGGATTTATTTGTTCTTCAACTAGGCTTTGTTCCTGGAATATATCCTCTTCTTTTGACCTTTCTTTCTCCTTTTCTTCTTCCTCTTCACAATCTATGTAGAATAATTTCTTCTCAGCACACTTATGACCTTTTGTGTATTTGCTATCACAATTGTAACAAAGCCCTTTTGCTCTTTTTTCTTCCAATTGTTGTGGTGTCATCCTTGTAGGTTGTGGAAGACTATGGGCAACAACACTTCCATCTTTATAGTTGTGAATGGTATGCTTCCTAGTTGCCATAATTTTGCTTTCCATTTTTCTTGCTAACCTGAATGCCTTCTCTAATGAATCAGGTTCCCAAAGGCGCACATCATGTTGGATATTATCCTTTAAAGACCCTATGAACACATCAATCCTATGCTCCTCTGGAATATCTTTTACCCTTATGTTCAATTTTTGGAACTCCTTAATGTGCTCCATTATTGAACCCTTTTTTTTGAGACTTATCAATTGGCTAAAAAAAGTGTTGTTTTTTGTATCCTCATAATGTGCTATCAATTCTTCCGTAAAAATTGCCCAAGTGATAAATTGTTTACGAGAACAAAGCCATTGATACCATACAAACTGATTTGGTTCCAAATATAAAGTTGTCATACGTACCTTTTGTGTGTTTTGCACATTATTGAGATCGAAGAATTGCTCCATCTGTAATATCCATGTGGCGGGATCCTTGCCATCAAACTTCCTCATATCGATTTTTGGAACATGGTGAGTCTTCAATCCAACATTAGAGTCTATGGAATCATGATTAACATTTCTTTTGTTCTCATCATGAGTTTCCTTTACTACCTTTTCACCATTAGTGACCCTTTCTTGTAGCAAGTTCTTCAATTCTTCTATGTCTGTCTTCAAATCTATCTTCAAATTTACCATCGAATCCTCCATCTTAGCTTCCATGCCCTTTATCTTAGATTCCACGCCATTTATCTTAGATTCCACGCCACTTATCTTAGCTTCTATTAGCTTTTGTGAGCGTGACATTTGTTGCACTTGTTCTTGTAATTTTGATATATCATGTAGCATTTCTTCCTCTTCTTCATGAGTCATGCTAGAGCTTTCAGGTTCCTTACTAGGTGTTTGCATTTTCTTTCCTCGGGGCATCAGTTACCGATAATAATTCTTTACTATGCCCTTTGAATTCCGTTAAACCAAGCTTACATAAAATTTAAAAAAAAAACTACACACCTTTTTTCACTTTATAGAAGCCTGATATTGAATCTGATGTATCTCTGTAATTTCAGATCATCCAGTTCTAAAATTTCTACTTGTAGTAGCCTTCTATGTCCTCTTTCCAACGCCACAAGTCTGAGCCAAATTGGATTCTCCAAGGAAGAGTTATGTGAAATCTCCCACAGTGACTTGCTTTTAGACTGGTTCAGTAGAGCGAACTTGTACGACGTGCCACGAGTCACTGTTTCAACCTTTGAATCTGAAACACACATACAAGAAACTACAGTCCGTCCTCTTTCTGTACCTTTTTACGAAATTTCAATCCGATCCTCAGAGAGAAAGTTATGACGATTTTCCCCAGGTCACCTGTTTTGAATGTAATTCAGGAGTCTGCAAAAAGACCAACTTCCTCAGATCATATCTCTGAAAATATCGCGCGAAAAGCTCTGAAATTCGGACCCACAATTCAGCGCCAATTCTTCTCAAATGGGTTGTTTTTGCGACTTCTGAAACGTCACAGAAAAAAAGTTATAGTGAAAATGCCACGATGACCTGTTTGGAGCAGCGAAACCCTAGAATCCAAAGCTCTGATACCAAATGTTATGAAACCAGCTCACAAAAAGATAGAAAAGAGAGATCCACGCCTTAGAATTCAGCCTCTTCGAGGGGGCAACCTCCTTTACATTACATAAATGAACAATTCTTGGATGATACAAATGACAAAACCTCCTTTCTATATATAGGAGTCTAAGGAGTCACAATATAATCCAGCCGACCTAACAATAATAATATAAAGCCACAAAAATAACAATAGAGGGATTCTATGGGGCACAGAAATAACAATATGGGGGTAATAGGGGCACAACAATATAAATAAGGGGTATAACTACAATAGTAATGGGGTAATCCCTAGTATTATAGGGACCCAGCAAAACGCTTCATTTCTGAGCATCAATCTCGGGCATAAAAACAAAGCATAAGGAAATTTCACAACTTGTGAACTTGAAAAGACAGAGGAAGCCAACGGTCGAGAAGATGCAGAAGGTGCAGCAGAAACCGAAGGCCTAGCGAAGAAGGAAACTAAAGACAGAGCGGTAGGATAGTCTTTTGACCTGATTCATCAAGGAAGAATCAGACCCCGAAGTGAAGCCATAGCGCAGACAATGTCCTATTGCAAAGACTACAAAGACAAGTTTTTTTGTAAAGAAGTTCTTGGAAGCAGTATAATACAATCAAATATTTCTTGACAGAGTAAATCTATAGGGTCAGAGCCCTTGGGGTTAGTGCCTCAGCATTGGAAGGATTGGTGTCCTTGGAGTTGGTGCTCCTAAATTCAAGGTTGGCGCCTTGGTAAGACAGGTTCGGAGCCCTAGAGATTGGAGCCTAATCAAAGTCCAAGTTGGTGCTTGGAAAAACTCATCAGATATTGTATTCAATCTTTTTCTATATTTAATAAAATCATTTCTTTGATTAAAATTGTAAAGAATCTAAACTGGTAATAATAAAAATTGAAAATTAATATTGATTCACCCCCTTCTTAGTATTTCCAACACTCGATATACAAAAAGAAGGAATGATAGAACATCATCTCACATTGAATGCTACAATTGTCACAAGAAGGGTCATTATGCTTGAGATTGCCTCGAGAAGAACAATGGTCCATGCTACAACACTAGAAGCAACAACAGGTTTGATGATCGAAGAAGAAGAGATGACCGAAGGAATGATCACAATGGAAGAGATGAAAGAAGAAGAAGAGATGCTCCAAGTGACCATGAAGAAGATCGTCGTCCTCAAAAGAAGTCAAGATACTCTAGGTATGAAAGTAATGTTGGCAAACAATCTTAATATATTCTTATTTTCGCTCTTAATAGTTCTTCTCCTCCGAATTCGTGGGATATTTGGTTGGTTGATAGTGGGGCCACTCATCAGTTCTCTGGTTATAAGGAAGTTCTCTCTAATTTGGTGGAGAGGGAGTCAAATTTGAAAATTATTCTTGCAAACAACACCACTCATCCTATTAAAGGTTTTGGGTCCGTCAATTTCATTTGAATTCGTGATAATCTATTTTTCTCCACGATGTGATGTATGTGACAGGGTTAAAAAAGAAATTGGTATCAATATCCGCTTTGGAAGACAAAGGGATGAGGGTTGCCTTCATCAGGGGAAAGGTTCTTATTTGCCCTGTTGGATCACCTATGGGAGATGCATTCACATTAGGATCAAGATATGAAGGACTCTATAGGGTTATTGGAAGACCACTTCTAGCATTGGTCCATGAAACTAATCATCTAAGTGAGCTATAGCACCGAATATTGACCCATATACATTATAATGTTCTTCCGAAATTGGAGAAATTGGTCTCAGGGATTCCCAAAGTTCAAGCCCAACATGATGGAGTATGTCCAGGATGTGCTAGTGGGAAGAAGCCAAGGGGACCATTCCTGTAAGGACCCGCAATCCGTGCGACGGGCAGGGCGACTCCACCCTGCGAACGAGACATGAACAAATGCATGCGAAGTGTCTTGGAGACGAGTTTATACAATGTTGGGTGAGTTGAGAGGGTGGTCCCACAAGTTGGGCGGGCTGACCCTCCACTTGGGCGAAGGCAACATGTTGAACAAGTTGGCTTGGGCGTTGGGCGTGGGTCGACCGAGTGACATTACCCGCCACCCGTCCGTATATATTAGAGGGTGTTTGGAGGCAAACGATCAATCATTCAATCAACACAAGTTCGATCAAAGGAGTTCTACAGTGCGTGGATGAGCTCGAATGACGGGCGGAACTTGGGTGAAAAACTCGTGCAGAAAAGTCGGGTGAGAAACTCGGTCAAAAAGCTCATGCAGAAAACTCAGGAAAAAAACTCGTGCAGGAAATTCACGCAGAAAACTCGGGCGAGGTTGTTTAGGCAGGACTCGAGCGAAGTCGTTCAGGCAGGACTCGGGCGAGGTCGTTCAGGCAGAACTCGGGCGAGGCCGTCGGGTAGGAAACTCGGGCAAGGTCATTCAAGTGAATCGGGTGAGGTTGTTCGGGCGAGCCAGGTGAGGTCGTCGGGCGACCCGGGTGAAGTCGTTCGGGCGAACCGGGTGAAGTCGTGTGGTGACCCGGGTGAAGTCGTGTGGCGACATGGGTGAATTTGTTCGGGTGAACGAGTTTGGGTGAATGGGTGGATGTGCAGACGGGTAGGCGGGTGAGGGCGTGCCATGCATGACGAAATGAAGAATCGTGCAGACGAGTGACTTGGGTAGGGCGCGCCATGCACGACGAAACGATGGAAACGGTGAAGTGTTGGAGTTGTGAATGGAGGTGTGACTCGTGCGGAGGCGCCCATGTGTGGCGACTTAGTTACGATGAGGTACGCCCAAGTTGGGCAAACAACACGATCGTGCAACGAGGTGAGCGAAAGGTTGGTGAGTTGTGCGGCGACCGTGTGGAAGCGCTGATGAGCTGGGCAACCGAGTTTGCCGAAGTTGGAAATTTGGCTAAGTGTAAATTTGGGGTTTCCCAAGATTTAACTTGTACTTTTAAAAGAAGATTATATATATTGATTCGGGCAGACCCATATTGCAGGGAGTTGCCCCTCCCTTTATACCGTCGTGCATTTCTATTGTATAATGTTGTTTATGTGAATGTTATGGGCTTTCACTGTATAAAGGAAAAATATAATACTTGGTAACGAAAAATAAACTAAGTATGGAATGTTAGGCGTAGTCTACAATCGTAAGTATTGGTGAAAAGAAAACGGTTGGTAGTGCCGCACCTTGCTATAGTGCGGTTGGAAGAGTACCGCCAGTGTAGGGGCATGACAATTCCCCTCCAGTGAGAACAAGATAAATGACATCCTCCATCTCATTCATTATGACTTGGGTGGTCCATTTCCTATACACTATCTTGGTGTCCATCTTTATTATATCACCTTCATTTATAACTTTTCAAGAAAGACGTGGATATATTATTTGAAGAAAAAGGATGAAGCCTTCGAAATGTTCAAGGAATTCAAAGCTTTAATTGAAAATCAAGATTTTCAAGTCTGACAATGGTGGAGAGTACATTTCAAATTAATTCATTGATTTTTGCAAGAAGAAAGGTATCAAGAAGGAAACGATTATTACCTATACTCTCGAACAAAATGGTGTAGCTAAAAGGAATAACAGGTCTATTGTATAAGTCGTTTGTGCCATGCTCCATGATCAAAAGTTTCCAAAGTTCCTTTGGGGAGAAGCAACGAATGTTGTTGTATATGTTAAAAATAGGGTACCTCATCAAGCATTGGACAACAAGACCCCCGAAGAAGTTTTCACAGGTGTCAAGCCCGATGCTAGTCATCTCTGTATCCATGACTGCCTAGTATACTTTCATGCGTCAAAGTTGGAAGCCACGGGAAGAAAAGGTATGTTTGTTGGATATTGTGAAAATTCTAAAGAATTTAGAATATATATTCCTAGTTAAAGGAAGGTTGAAATTAGCAGGGATGTTACATTCGATGAAGATGTTGCCTTTTGAAAAGCAAGGGACCTTCCTCCGCCTCCTCCTCTTGAGAAGGATGATGATATGATATTTTGGATGATCCTTTTGTGCCTGAATCTGAGACAGATATTGTCGATGATCCCATGGAAACCACGGATCCCTTAGATCCTCATGCCAGGAAGAGGCCACTTTGGCTTTGAGACACATTACAGGATGATGAGAAACAACCTCCCGTTTGAAGATCATTTAGAGAAAGGAAGAAGCCATGTAGGTATCAGGGATATGTTGTAGCCATGAGCACTATGATTCAAGTCGAACCTCCCACATTCGAAGAAGTTGTAAAAGAACAAGTTTGGAAAGATGTTATGGCCGAAGAATATGAATTGATTATGAAAAATGATGTATGGGATGTTGTGTCAAGACCGAAGGGGAAATCTATGGTGACTTCGAAGTGGCTATTCAATATCAAGCATGGAGTTGATGGTAGCATTGAGAAATACAAGGCAAGGTTTGTGGCTTGAGGATTCTCCCAGAAAGAGGGAGAATATTATGATAATATATTTTCACCTATGGCTCAATATACAACCATTTGTTCGATAGTTTCCCTTGCCGCAAGTCAAGGATGGACCCTTCATCAAATGGACGTGAAGATTGCATTCCTCCATGGCATGTTACAAGAAGAAGTGTATGTTGAGCAGCCACAGGGATTTGAAGTAGAGGATCGAAAGACACATTTTTGCAGGCTGAAGAAGGAATTGTATGGTTTGAAGCAAGCCCCCAAAGCATGGTACGCCCACATAGACAGTTACTTAATGAAGTTTGGATTCACAAGAAGAAATGTCGATCCCAACATCTACTTCAGGTAGTCCAAGGTATGTCGTTTATTTTGGTTTTATATGTTTACAATATATTCTTGATAGGTAGCGAGCCCCTAATTATTGAGTGTAAGAGGGAGCTAGCCTCTAAATTCGAGATGAAATACCTCGGACTCGTGCACTACTTTCTAGGCTTTGAGTTGTGGCAAAAGCCTAGAGAGATTTTCCTTTCACAAGGAAAATATGTTGTGAAGCTATTAGAAATATGTGGAATGACCATATGTAAGTCCCCACCCACACCAATGGAAATGAACTTCAAGAAGTTATGTGGAAAAGGTGCAGGACCCGATTTGGTGATCTGAGTATAGACAGTTGATTGGGGCTCTGATGTTCCTAGTGAACACCCATCCGAACATATGTTATGCAATGAATACATTGAGTCAATTCATGACTAAGCCTTTCCATGCACACTAGATCATTGTCAAACATATTTTAAGATATTTGCATGGGATTATCACACTTGGTCTGAGATATTCTACAGGCGATGTTCGACTTCATGGATACACCGATGTTGACTGGGAAGGAAATGTTGTCGATATGAAGAATACGTTTGGATGTCGTTGCAGCCTTGGATCTTCCATGATATCGTGGATGAGCATGAAGCAGAAGTCCGTAGCATTAAGTACTGTCGAGGAAAAGTATATTTCTGCTAGCATGGCTAGTTGCAAAGTAGTTTGGTTGAAGAAGCTCTTTGGCGAGCTATTTGAGCAGGTCCTAGAGACTACAGTGATATATTGCAACAACAAGAGTGGGATCCGTCTGGTAGAAAATCTTGTATTTCATGAAAAGTCCAAGCACATATATATTCGATGTCACTTCATTCGAGACATGGTGCAAAGAGGAGTCATTCGACTCCATCACATATCAACAAATGAGTAGATTGTGTATATTCTCACTAAGGCTTTGTTGAAAGGGAAGTTCTTGGTTTTGAGAGAGTAGCTTGGATTGATGGATGCAACCCCGCTTAACAAGGGGCATCACTAATCGAGAACATTGAGCCATATGTTCCCCCCTGTCTGAGGTCCCCGGGTGAGGAATTAAGATAAAGGGCTCATGGGGTTGAGGGATCTCTGGAAAATAATGTCATAGATGTTTCTCCCCTATTCGTTACCCATAGGAATGGAGATGTTTCTCCTCTATCTTGGTCTTTGTAGAGTATACCCCAGTTAGAATCATACCCACAAGCTTGACTTGTTGGGATTACCACTCCCTGTTTGGCCAACGGGTTGAGAGTGTACTTGGGGTTGTACAACCCAAGTTGATTATGATGTAGGTGTTCTACCACATGACTCTTGAGGGTCATTGTTGGGAAGATCAGTGAGCAATAGGATGGGTTGAGATGTGCTCCCCTATATCATCTATTGCTCTATATGGGGTTATAGATGTTTAGCCCCCTAATGATATTTCAGGTTGAGATGTGCTCCCCGATGTAGATTCAAGTTGAGATGTGCTCCCTGATATTCTTCTCAAATTGAGATGTGCTCTCTGACGTTATAAAGGGTGGAATATAATGCTACCCGATTCTTCTTCTTTATATTCGAGAATGTTTTAGCAGATAGAGTTGAGAAGATATGGGACATGATATGTTGAGAGGATATACATGACAGGTTGTTTGATGATCAGATATTGACAGGTGGAATTCTCTCTAATTGAGAGGGAGTGTTAAATTATGAAAATATAGTCAAATTCCAGTTTGGACAACTCATTTGATGGATATGATGATTGCAATGTATTCCTCTTTTCGAAAGGACCAAAATCAACCTAAAGATCACTTAAATCAGATTAATGAAAGTGTACTTATAAAAGAAATCCAACATATGCGCATTTGGACAAGGTTGGCCCCAAATAAAATTGGACACCCATGGAAGCCTATAAATACAACTGACCTCAAGCTCATTTGCACATCACCAAACACCTTCTTCTTCTCTTCTTTGTTGATTGGCTCACACAGGTCTGAGGCAGGGATGACAACAAAGGTTTGCAAAGGTCCGAAATTACAGGATCTGAGGCTCGCATCTATTTTAGGGTTTTTGGTTACAGTTGTTGGTTTTCCACAAGGAAAGTTTGACCACAGTCGTAGGCATCAGAGTCTCAAGGGAGTGACTAGAAACCTTCAGTCGCATGCACAACTCCTCATCCATGCGACTGGGAATTTTGACTGAGTTTTGACCATTAACCGCAATTGATCGCAAACAGGAAAAGTTGTCTCTGATATATTTTGATGCTGGAAACATATTTCTTAATATTGTTGGGTTGTTTTGCTAGATGATATTGTATTGGGCTCATTTTACTCTTTGTTGAACATTTTATGACAATCCAATAGAGGAATATTTTTCAAAGGGTTTTCCCTCTTGTGGGGTTTTTCCCTAGTTTCATTAGGGGAGTTTTGAGATCTCAAATAGACCTCCTAAAGAAATTATAAAATAATAGTGGAAATAATAAAATAATATTAGATTACGTCATCAAATTTTAGAAGGAAAAAAGAAAAATATATATTTTCAACTCATAATTTCAACTTATCTCCCTATGCCTTTACTCAAATTTCGAGCGGAAACACTTGTTGGATGTAGAATTTGATTCCTCATCAAAGGAGTATCCATGTTACATACTTTCGATGGACCCTTCTAAACGGAAAATGAGAAATACATGAAAAATGTGATTGCAATAATGTTTTTTCATGTATTTCTATTTTTCGTGTAGCATGATCCATCGAAAGTATGCAACATGGGTACTCCTTGGATGAGGAATTAAATTTTGCATCCAACAAATATTCCAACTCGAAATTTGAGTAAAAGGTTAGGGAGATAAGTTTAATATTTGAGTTGAAAAAAATATTTTATTATTTTATTATTTTTTAATCTTTTTATTTTTTTACTCCAAAAAAGGTGAATCATCCCCCATTATTGACATCATCATCTTGAATCCTATTGTTTCTTATAAAGTTTATTTTTGTTGTACATTTTTCTTAGGATGCCCATTTTAGACCTCAAAATTCCCCTAATGTTGACCAAATTTGGTGTCTCTTATTGATGTATTGATTTTCTCCTTTATCATGTTGGAAATACTAAGAGGGGGGAGGTGAATCCATATTTCTTTTCAATAGTTATTTTTACTAGTTAGATCACTTATATTTAGAACACAAAATGAACAATGATAGTGTTAGGGTCCTATAATTTTTATAGGATCGTTTGATTATAGCTGATCATTATTATGTTTGAGATATTGTAAATAATATTTCCTCCTGTAAATTATTTCCAAAGCGACACCAAGTACTAAGATTTAGGGAGATTTTTGCATATAAATGTTTGGATCAGATCAGACTGCAAGTATTTTCATCAGAAAGAGCTCAGAAGTAGCTTTCCAACAGTATATCATGCACTCAAATCTAATTCCTGGATCAAAGGCAAGAGAAAATTGAAATCTGCACCACCAGAAAGCACATGAAAAAGCAGAAGTGAGAAATCATATATTTTGAATTATTAAAATTAATTCAAAAAATAAATAAATAAATCTAAACTCTAAAAAACATGAAAATTCCTTTATTCATTATAAATCCAAAATTCAATGCATATGGCCCACCCCTCACTCATGCATTAATTACCCCCAACGTTAAAGGTATCGATATGTGTACATATTATAATCCATGGTTATGAATATGTTTCAACCCAAGCCCCTCTGACACTTAACCAAAGGGGGTCCGAAAAGTGGTTTTCACTTTTACTGGCCTTTATAGCTGTCACCCTCACTTGATTTCAGACCCCCTTCCCCTAAACCTCTTACTGCTCAACCCCCCTCCCAAATCCATTAACTGTATTGGTTTGACTTTTATAAATATGGAGGGAAAGGAATCTCATGCGATTATGAAACCAATGTTATGTGGATGGGAGACCAAATGAAAAAGTGACTTTTATAAATATGGAGGGAATGGAATTTCATGCAATTATGAAACCAATGCTATGTGGATGGGAGACTAAATGAAAGAAATCAGGTGAACTTGAATGAAAGAGATCAGGTGAAACCAATGATGTGTGGATGGGAGGCTGAATGAAAATGAAAGAGATTAGGTGAAACCAATGATGTGTGGATGGGAGGTTGATGAAAATGAAAGAGATCAGGTGAAACCAATGATGTGTGGATGGGAGGCTGATGAAAATGAAAGAGATCAGGTGAAACCAATGATGCGTGGATGGGAGGCTGAATGAAAGAGATTAAGCAAAACCAAATTTTATAGGGAATTCAGGGATGGGAGGCTAAGTGGGTGAAATGAAATGACAGGCAAAGGAGTAAAATAATTTTACAGCTATAGGAAAAAGAAATTCATGGGTGTAGGAAAATAAATTCATGAGAGAAAATAAAAGGGAATTTTGCAATAGGACGTGAAAGTAATACACAGGTGAGAAAAATAGGGAGCTTCATGTAAATGAGTTTTACACATAAGAACAAAGTAAAAATGAGTTTTTACAGGGATAAAAGTCAAAATAGAAATGTTGTACAAGCCATGGATTTACAAAAAACAACACATGGTTTTGGAAATCCATCCAAAGATTTACATGAGTAAAAGGAAAAATTTACAAGGGAAGATAAAAGGAGAAACACCACATGGTTTTTGAAAAACAACACATGGGTTTCAAAATCCATGGAAAGAGAAAAAATACATAGATTTAGAAAACAAGCCATGGATTTTTGAAACAGTATATGGATTCTAAAAAATGATGGATTTATAAATCATTCTAATAAATACCTTGAATTCTGAATTATGATTTTAATAAATCCATGGAAAGAGAAAAAATACATAGATTTAGAAAACAAGCCATGGATTTTTGAAACAGTATATGGATTCTAAAAAATGATGGATTTATAAATCATTCTAATAAATACCTTGAATTCTGAATTATGATTTTCAATTAAATATTTAGAAATATTAATTTAAATATTATTTAAATCCAAATATTTTGTGACAAAACAAAGTATTTAAAAGATGATAGATAAAAAGATTCACAATTAGTCATCATATCTCCAAAAGGACATCAACAACCTACTACATATATTCAGCACCACAGTCATCAAACACAATGTAGTAGAAAGAGGAACAACACAAACATCTACTAGCAAGAAAAACAACATTGCTCATTCAAATGCCCAATCACCACTAGAATGCATAGAAACAACGGATTTCCAGCAGAGTTTTCCTAAAATAGCCACAGTTAGCAACAATTCACTTTAAAGTCTGAATAGAAGATCAAAATAGTATAGACTTCCTGTTACGGTAGAAAATGTTTGTAATAATTTTTATTCATATTTTTCCAAATATTATTAGAGAATATTTTGTAAATCAATTCTTTTTTTGAGATTTGATATTAGTTTAGCAGAAGATCTGAGGATATTTTGTAAATTAATTTATAAATATTTCATCTTCAGAAGTATCAAGGGTTGGTTTTTTTTACGAAGAACACTATTGTATATTGTTGAAGCATCAGCGGATTTACCAGTAATATAGAAGCTCTTTTACAGGATTTTCATGTTTGTTGGTGAAGTGCATTATCGTCTTATGTGTTTATATTTCTCTGTTTATAGCACATATTTGTTTTCCAAATCTGAATTATTGAATAGATAAATAAAGGGTATAATTTGTTTAAATCTACACTTTGCACCATTTCAATGTTTTCTTCTCATCTTTAAATATAGAATTCTGGTAAAAATTCTCTAAATTTAAAGTGAACCTTAATCTATTCTTCTTCTCCATCTCATAAACTAAAAGAATCCATTCGGTTTGGCTACCCCACCCTATGATATCTATCTATAGACACTGCAATCAATCTGTATTTTATGTAACAGACTCCATAGCCCAATGGTAATCTAGTTATCAACCAAACATTCAAATACAAATCAAACTCCAAACTTCATAACTAGGCTAATATTCAATCAAAAAAGGTTAAATATTACAGAGAAAGCCCTCTCTGAAGCTGGCAGGGCTAGATCCCAGCTTCCAAAGTTGGTTTGTGGTTACTTTGGTGATTTTCTTTTGCAACATCAGAAAATTATTGAGTGCTAACGTTCTTGCGACCATATTAGGGAACTGAACATTTCAGATTCTTAAGAAAAGCATATCAAGTTTCACATCTGATTACTGATGGTGGACAGTGATCAGAGACAAGGAGGTTGTATCATTCACCTGGTGAATCCACCTTCAAAGTATCTAGAGCTTCAAAGTTTTTAGGGTGACTCCACTGTCACATAATCCAAATTCGATGGCTTCACATACCAAGTTCCAAGAAAATTCAAATTAGATTCAAAGAAGGACAGGCCCTGTCAACACAAGGATGGGAAGGCAACATGTGAAAGTCAGGTATTTATACCTGAATTTACTTCAATATATAGTATCATCTTTTGTCAATAGCCTTCTGTCTTTTCTTGAAAGTATCTTGAGGATTCTCTTTGATCTATTAAATCCAAATCAAGATGATGAATCTGCACATGAACCCCTTTCTGCGAATGTATATCCTTCCCTTGAAGTTGCAAATGCATCTCATCTTAATAGTGGTTGTCTCAAACAAGATCCAAATGACCGACATAGTCCAGCTAGCACAAATTCATCTCAGACCTCAGTTATGACCATTGTCCGGTATGCATCATTAAATTTGTCATTCCCTTTGCATGAGATACCGGAGAACTATGATCAGAGTCTACCCCAATTTGATGGTACATGTAATATCACAACAAGGAAACATGTAGAAAAAATCTTTGACTTCATTGATTTGGAGGAATTCAATCATGAAGATGTCAAATTAAGGTTGTTTGCTCAAAGCCTTTCAGGACAAACTATGAAATGGTATAGAAGTTTAACAACCAGAAGTATTCCTGATTTCCAACAGTTTCAAATCATTTTCCTTAATAGGTGGGAGGTTAAAAGGAACCCTTTTCCAATTACGGATGAGTATTGTAATCTAAAAAGGCATCTTGAAGAGACAGTCCAATATTTCTCAACCAGATTCAATAGTGTTTATGATTCCGTACCCATTGATATAAAGCCTCCCCCAGGATTGGTTATGCTTCATTATCCAGATGGTTTTGATGCTGAGATTTCCTATTATCTCAGAGAAAGAAACCTTTCCACTTTGGAGGATATGCAAAAAAGTGTTATTGATGTGGAAATGAACCTATTGATTAAAATATCCAGAATGGACGCTGAAAGAAGGAAAGTAATTAAAGAGGAGTTTCCTCCTTTATTAAACCTTAAGTTAGAGAGATTAATGAAAACCATGGAAAGGGTTATGAGCACATGTATTTTGCAAGATAAACCTGTTGTTAATGGACAACAAAAGATACCTCCTTTTTAGGTAGATATGGAAGGTTATGAGCAAGGCGTTGTTAAATTCTAGCCAGTTGAGGAAAACAGTCACCATGTGTGTGTTATGACAACGATGAAAAACAGGATGAAAATATTGAAACACATGAGCATGCATATATTTTAGACATTGAACATAAAGAAAACAGTGCAAATTATGCTGATGGTAACTCTTTACCCCTATGTTATGCCACATTTCAGATGTTGAAAGAAATTCACGATGACTATAGCTCTTTACCTTTATGTTATGCTACATTTGAAAACTTGAAAGAAAATTATAAGATCACTGGTGAAGTAGCAAAGCAAGATAAAACTAGCATAACAGAGCAACAACCTTCTTATATAGATGATGACTATGTTTTATGTTACATTAGAGACTCCTTTATTCAAAAATCATAGTTATTAAGTAACCATGAGATTGAAAATCATATAGTCTCCGAGAAACCAATACTTAATACTTTACATCAGCCTTGCAAATTTTTATCTCATCATGATATGGATGAGGACTGTATTTCAAATTTTTCTTCTGAATTTTCACTTTCTAAAATTTTATTTCAAAGAGGAGATTGTCAAGTTCAGATTTCTGAAGTTGAATGTGTAGACAATGTACATAATAAACCTACACAAGCCAGTTTTCAAACAAAGTCACATGAAGATGAACATAATTGTCAACAAATTCAGCGTATCACCTTTTTAATACAAGAGAATTGTATCAGTGAGTTTCAAGGAGATGTTGAAGAACAACAAGTTGTTTTACATCCTATAGATGATAAACACAGTATTTATAATCTTACATCCCTTGAAAACACAATGCTAGAAAATTCAAAAAGGGATAGATACATTTTTTAGGAAGTATATGAGAAGTTATTTTCAGGCATAGTACAACAAAGAGAAATTCTCCATGATTTTGAGGATCCTTTGGAAAACCTGTTGGAATCTTTAACAAAACTGAATTTTGTGTTAGTTATGGATGATGAAGAAGGCTCCAATCAAATTTTAAGTTTCCAATTTTTGAGTTTATTTTTCTATTTGGAGAAATGGAATGCAAGCTTCAAATTAGTAGTCATCTATGTGACTGGCTTCATTGGCATTTTTGTATTATTTGATTCAACATGATTTTCAGCAGTATAGAGTAGGTAGCAATGTGCAAATAAGCTCAGTGCTTTGAGCATTTTTTTCAAGCATCCTTTCCAGTTTCAGTTTCAGATAGCAGTATAGTTTTCAGTGTGCAGAATAGTTTTGATTCCAGTTTGAAGACTTTCAGTCACAATGGTTTTTGTGACAGAGCAAGTTGCAGATTTGGGATCGACCCAATGGATCGGGCTACTAGTCTGCAGTGTTCTTAAAACCCCACAAGGAGAGTACCATCCCCAACTGGAGCCTATGTTAGGGTCCTATAATTTTTATAGGATCGTTTGACTATAGTTGATCATTATTATGTTTGAGATGTTGTAAATAATGTTTCCCCCTCAAATTATTTCCAAAGCGACACCAAGTACTAAGATTTAGGGAGATTTTTGCATTTAAATGTTTGGATCAAATCAAACTGCAAGTAATTTCATCAAAAAGAGCTTGGAAGTAGCTTTCCAATAGTATATCATACACCCAAATTCAATTCATGGATCAAATGAAAGAGCAAGTTGAAGTCCGCACTAGAAAGCACATAAGAAAGCAATTTGAATTATTAAATTAATTCAAAAAATAAATGAATAAATCTAAACTCTAAAAAACATGAAAATTCATTTATTCATTATAAATCCAAAATTCAAGGCCTATGGCCCACCCACACTCATGCATTAATTCCCCCAACGTTAAAGGCATCAAGATGTGTGGATATTATAATCCAACGTTAAAGGCATCAAGATGTGTGGATATTATAATCCATGGTTATGATATGTTTCGAACCCCAGCCCCTTGACATTTAACCAAAGGGGGTCCGAAAAGTGGTTTTCACTTTTTCGGCCTTTACAACTGTGACCCTAAATCCATGGTTATGAATATATTTCGGACCCCAACCCCTCCGACATTTAACCAAAGGGGGGCTCCAACTCCAAAATCCATTAATTGTATTGGTTTGACTTTTATAAATATGGCGGGAATGGAATTTCATGGGATTACGAAACCAATGTTGTGTGGATGGAAGGCTGAATGAAAGAGATCAGCCAAACCAATGCTATGTTGATGGGAGGTTGAATGAAAGAGATCAAGCGAAACTAGATTTTAGTGGAAATTCAGGGATGGAAGGCTAAGTGGGTGAAATGAAATGACAGGAAAAGGAGTAAAATAAATTTACAACGGAAAAAAGGAATTCATGGGTGCAAGAAAATAAATTCATGAGATAAAATAAAAGAGAAATTTGCAATCATATGTTCATGAAAGTAATGCACAGGTGAGAAAAAATAGGGAGCTTCATGTAAACGAGTCTTACACATAAGCGGACAAGGAAAAAGAAATTCATGGGTGTAGGAAAATAAATTCATGAGAGAAAATAAAAGGGAATTTTGCAATGGTATGTTCATGAAAGTAATGCACAGGTGAGAAAAAATAGGGAGCTTCATGTAAACGAGTTTTACACATAAGCGCACAAGTAAAAATATTTTTGTTTTTACATGTAAACGAGTTTTACACATAAGGGCACAAGTAAAAATATTTTTGTTTTTACACGAATAAAAGTCAAAATAGAAATGTTCTAACAGTCATGGATTTAAAAAAAACAACACATGGTTTTGGAAATCCATCCAAAGATTTACAGGAGTAAAAGAAAATTTACAAGGGAAGGTAAAAGGAGAAACAGGACATGATTTTTGAAAACAACACATGGGTTTCAAAATCCTTGGGAAGAGAAACAATACATGGATTTAGAAAACAAGCCATGGATTTTTGAAATAGTATACACAACACATGGGTTTCAAAATCCATGGGAAGAGAAACAATAGATGGATTTAGAAAACAAGCCATGGATTTTTGAAATAGTATATGAATTCGAAAATATGATGAATTTATAAATCATTCTAATAAATACTTTGAATTCTGAATTATGAATTTCATTTAAATATTTGGAAATATTAATTTAAATATATTATTTAAATCCAAATATTTTGTGACAAAACAAAGTATTTAAAACATGATGAATTATAAAATGCACAAATAATCATTAGATCTCCAGAAGGACATCAACAACCTGCTGCATATATTCAACACCACAGTCATCAAACAAAATGCAGTAGAAAGAGGGACAACACAGGCATCTGCCAGCAAAACAAACAACATTGCTCATTCAAAGGCCCAATCACCAAGTAGATTTCTAGCAGATTTTTCCAAAAATAGCCATAGTATAGACTTCCTATTACTTAGCTATATTTTGGGAAATATCTACATGTTTTTGGTAGATATTGTTTGTAATAATTTTTATTCAGATTTTTCCAAAGATTATTAGACAATTTGTAAATCAATTCCTTTCTTGGGATTTGATATTAGTTTAGCAGAAGATCTCAGGATATTTTGTAAATTAATTTATAAATACTCCATCTTCACAAGTATCAAGGGTTGATTTTTGTACGAAGAACACTATTTTATATTGTTGAAGCATCAGCGGATTTACCAGTAATACAGAAGCTCTTTCACAGGATTCTCGTGTCAAGTTGTTGGTTAAGTGCATCTATCATCTTATGTGTTTATATTTCTCTGTTTGTAACACATTTGTTTTCCAAATCTAAACTATTCAATAGATAAATAAAGGGCAGAATTTGTTTAAATCTACACTCTGCACCTGGCTATGAATAATTTCAATGTTTTCTTCTGATCTTTAAATATAGAATTCAGGTAACAATGCTCTATATTTAAAGTGAACCTTAATCTGCTCTTCTTCTCCATCTCATAAACTAAAAGAATCCATTTGGTTACCTTGCCCTGTGATATCTATCTATAGACACTGCAGTCAATCTGTATTTTATGTAATAGACTCCATAACCCAATGGTAATCTTGTTATCAACCAACCATTCAAATACAAATCAAACTCCAAACTTCATAACTAGTCTAATATTCAATCAAACAAAGTTAAATCTTACAGAGGGATCCCTCTCTGAAGCTGGCAAGCCTAGATCCTAGCTTCCAAAGTTGGTTTGTGGTTACCTTAGTGATGTTCTTCTGCAACTTCAGAAAATTACTGAGTGCCAACATTCTGGCAACCATACTGGTGAATTGAACATTTCAGATTCCTAAAAAATGCATATCAAGTTTCAGATCTGATTACTCATGGCAGACAGTGATCAGAAATAAGGAGGTTGTATCATTCACCTGGCGACTCCACGTTCAAAGTATCCAAAGCTTCAAAGTTTTTAGGGTAACTCTGATGTCAAAGAATCCAGATTTGATGGCTTCATAGACCAGGTTCCAAGAAACTTCAAACTAGATTCAAAGAAGGACATGCCTTGTCAACACAAGGATGGGAAGGCAACATGTGAAATTCAGGTATTTAGACCTGAATTTACTTCAGGATATAGTATTATCTTTTGTCAATCACCTTTTTTCTTTTCCTCAAAGTATCTTGAGGATTCTCTTTGATCTATTAAATCCAAATCAAGATGATGAATCTGCACATGAACCCCTTTCTGCAAATGTATATTCTTCCCTTGAAGCTACAAATGCATCTCATCTTAATAGTGGTTGTCTCATACAAGATCCAAATGACCGACATAGACCAGCTAGCACAAATTCATCTCAGTCCTCAGTTATGACCATTGTCCAGTATGCATCATTAAATATGTCATTCCCTTTGCATGAGCTACCGAAGAACTATGATCAAAGGCTACCCCAATTTGACGGTACAGGTAATATCACAGCAATGAAACATGTAGACAAAATCATTGACTTCATTGATTTGGAGGGATTCGACCATGAAGATGTGAAATTAAGGTTGTTTGCTCAAATCCTTTCAGGACAAGCTAGGAAATGGTATAGAATTTTAACAGCCAGAAGTGTTCCTGATTTCCAACAATTTCAAAGTATTTTCCTTAATAGGTGGGAGGTTAAAGGAACCCTTTTTAGATTATGGATGAGTATTGTAATCTAAAAAGGCATCCTGAAGAGACAGTCTAAGATTTCTCAACCAGATTCAATAGTTTTTATGATTCCATACCCACTGATATAAAGCCTCCCCCAGGATTGGCTATGCTTCATTATCCAGATGGTTTTGATGTTGAGATTGCCTATTATCTCAGAGAAAGAAACCTTTCCACTTTGGAGGATATGCAAAAAAGTGTTATTAATGTGGAAATGAACCTATTGATTAAAAGATCCAGAATGGAAGCTGAAAGAAGGAAAGTAATTAAAGAGGAGTTTCCTCCTTTATTAAACCTTAAGTTAGAGACATTAATGAAAACCATGGAAAGGGTTATGAACACATGAATTTTGCAAGATAAACCTATTGTTAATGGACAGAAAAAATATACCTCATTTTCAAGCAAATATGGAAGATTATCAGCAAGAGGATATTGAATTCCTGTCAGTTGAGGAAAACAGTCACCATGTGTGTGTTACTTATGACAACCATGAAAAACAGGATGAAAACATTGAAACACATGAGCATGCATATATTTTAGACATTGAACATCAACAAAACAATGCAAATTATGTTGATGGTAACTCTTTACCCCTATGTTATGCCACATTTCATATGTTGAAAGAAATTCATGATGATTATAGCTCCTTGTTGGAAATACTGAGAGGGGAAGTGAATTAGCATTCCTTAGCAATTAGCACTTTTAAATCTTTTCATAATATTAGTTAATATTCAATTATTATTAATGTTTATGCAGTAATAAAATAAATAAAAAAACACAGTAGACACAATAATTTTAGGTGGAAAACCCCCTCCGGGTCAAAAACCACTAAACGTTTTTCTAATAAATTCTTTAATCTTCAGCCCCAACTGAAATGAAAGCAACAACTTCCTATAATTCTAGAAAATCATTCTTCTGTAGCTCCCACTAGAAGGACGCCCCAATGCCCTGGTTTCTTCAGTAGTCAACTGAATGGATGCCCCAACATTCTAGACCAACCTACCACCCTGAAGTGTTCACGGAATCCAACCTGTAGGAGACTTCATGCACCAGCCTAGCACCTCCCTGCCACCCTATAATGACTGAAATGAGACAAGAGTGTGGATTCCAGTAACAGGGACAACGATCCACGGTACAATATGATTTACAATGATTTTGATCGAACAACAATCACACTATGACCTCCAACCCAACCATGACATCATCCCAACAAACACTCCTATACCTCCCAGTAATCCCTTTTCGACTCTAGGCATATTGACTCTTTTACAATAATGACACTTTTACAAATGACTCTTTTACAACTTTACAATGATGACTCTTGGCCTTGACACTTCTTCACAATATATGGATGGTTGTCATGTCTTCAAAAGATGTACCGCCGCAATGCTTTCTTTGATTTTATACTTCTACTCTTGAATTCTTGCTTGAAGTTGTACTTGAATCTTCTTCTACCTGCATGCAAAATTTTCTTGGAAAAACACTCCCAAAACAAAACAAAATACCTAACTGACCTCTGCCTAAAAAACACTTGTAAGTGCATAATAATGAATAAATTAAAATTAAAATTACAATGTGTACCTGAAGTGTTCTTGTCACTTTTGTTGTTGACTTGTTGCAGCAGTAGACAAAGACTCCCACTCTTGATATAGGTCTGGGCTCTATGCAAGACTATATCCAAAACCGACCTAAAGATATATACAATAAAAACTGATGACAGACCCTAGACTTGTGATGGACCAAGTTCTAAGTAAAACAATAGAGACCATTCTATAAACTATTACAAGACAAGTAACATGAATTTACAACATCCTATAGCTTTAGCAGACTTGGTGTAGCATCAAGAATATGTAGCATAAAATGTGTAGTATCAAGAATAGGACATCTGAAAAACTAATTGTGACATATAGAGACATAAAGATATAATCGAGACACTGTATATACTTACATTGTCCTGCAAAAACATATATCAAAGATGATACTCAAAATTCAAATGTAAACACTAATCATACATACCTTGTTGTAGGAGACTTACCCTTGACTGTTGATGTGTGGTCCTTAGTGCAGTGATCCTTGAATGCATGTTTTTTCTTGCCTTCTAGGAGCTCTATATTGAATATGTTGTATCTATGTAATTTTGCATCTCTAGGGTCTGAAATTGCGTCCTACGATAGCCCTCTAAGTCCTCTTTCCAACCCTACAGGTCTGATCAAGATTGGATTCTTCAAGAAATAGTTATGCCCAATCTCCCACGATGACCTGATTATAGACTAATTTAGTAGAGAGAATCTATACGAAGTGCCACGTGTCACTGTTGCGACCTTAAGTCTTGAAAATACTACTCAACAAACTACAGTCCGTCCTCTTTTTGCGACTATTTACGAAATTTGAATCCAATGCTCAGATAGAAAGTTATGACGATTTTCCCAACGTCACATGTTTGACATGGAATTCGGGAACCTGCAAAAACCCTAACTTCCTTAGATCATATCTTTGAAAATATAGCGAACCAAGATCTGAAATTAGGTCACAAGGTTCATCAATATTTCATCTCAAATGGGTTTTAATTTTAGCTTCTGAAGCTTCGCAAAAAAGAAAAATTGATAGCGAAAATTCCACGATGACCTGTTTGAAGCCACAAAATCCCTACTAGAGGAGGATATGAGGGTCATTATTTATATGAATGTCTTGAGTTGAGAGGGTCCTCAACAAGTTAACGTTGGAGGGATTTTAGGAGAAAAAGAAAAAACATTATTAATTATTGACTATTCAATGACCACAACCAATTATGAGTGCCATGCCACAACCCCATAGGGTTTTAACTCACTAACTAGGGCTACTAACTTCAAACATGAATATCTCTCAAACTGTGAAGAATTACTTGGCGTGCCCTATATTAACAGAAACATCTCGACGAGTAGAATCCACCTAGAAGATCCTTGACTCGGAATGGAGTAATTTGTCAAGTCAAAGTGCCCATGCAAGATCAGGGTAGGCCCTGGTGCTGCCTGGGTTGACATCAATGACAACCACTGATCAACAATCTCCCCCTTTGGCATTGATGGAAACACAAGTACTCCCCCTGCAATCATGAAACCTCTTCCCACTACCTTCTTTCCACCTTTGTCATCAATGGAAAAGGGTAACTCCCCCTGACAAACTGTCATCCTGTGGACCTGTACACACCTTCACTCCCCCTTTCTACTTAGTTAGATAAGAGAAAGATTCGAATGAGAACTTGGGAGAATCCTAAGATTTTGGCGAAGATACTCAAATGCTTCACGAGGTAATCGTTTGGTAAAGATGTTAGCAATTTGTTCCTTTCTGCCAACATATTCAAGCTTGATATTCTTTTCGGCGACATGTGCTCTAACGAAATGATATTTGATCAGAATGTGCTTTGTTTTGGAATGCATCACTGAATTTTTGGAGATACTGATGGCACTGGTGCTATTGCAAAACATGGGAATAGGCTCATCGAACTTGACTTGAAGATCTTGCAAAGTTTGCTTCATCCAAAGAACTTGAGTACAACAAGCTGCTGCTGCGACATATTCTGCTTCTGCTGTGGATAACAATATTGAAGATTGCGTTTTACTTAACCATGAAATAAGACAACCAACTAGATAGAATGTTGCTCCATTGGTACTCTTACGATCATCAACACTTCCTACCCAATCTGCATCTATATAATCTTGGATGACCAAATCATTTCCTTTGGGATACCATATACCATATTCCAATGTGCCCTTAAGATACCAAAGAATTATTTCGACAGAAATAATATGAGATTCTATTGGTGCTTCTTGGAATCTTTCTACTTATCTAACTACCTACATCACATCAGGCTAAGAGATTGTCACATATAAGAGACTACAAATCATGGATCTATACAACCTTTGGTCCACATCCTTTGATGAATTTTCTAAGCTTAACTTGCAACATGTTACCATGGGGGTAAGGACTAGCTTTCAATCTTCCATCTGGAATTTCATGAGCATTTCTTTTATGTACTTGGTTTGATATATGAATATTCCTTTATCATGCTGAGAAATCTAAAGCCCTAAAAGGTATTTCAGTTCGCCAATCATAGAAATTTCAAACTCACTTTACATTTTTGTGGCAAAGTCTTTACTTAATATGTCATCACTACTTCCAAAGATTATATTATCCACATATACATCGATAATTGTTAGGTTATCTCGATCCACTTTCACATAAAGATTGCTTCCTTTCTTGAATCCCTATTGATGTAGATATCCATCAAGCTGAGCATACCAAGCCCTAGGAGCTTGCTTGAGACCATATAGAGCCTTCTTTAATATTGATTTTTCTCGAGCAAGCATAAGCAAGAAACATCTTGATAGCTTCCATTCTGGCAACGGGAGAAAATATTTCTTCAAAATCGATTCCTTCAACTTGTGCATATCCTTTGCAGACTAATCTTGCCTTGTTCCTGGTAACCTGTAATCCTTCAACTGTTTTTCTCCCCCTGAACCTGTAATGAAACTGTCATCTTGTTCAAACTACCTTCCTGTCAATCGTAGACTTGTGCCATATAATGTTGCATAGACTCCTCCTCTACAAACATTAAGGAGTCAACAAGCCAGATTGTTCAAAACAATGAGTCACCTAACGAGCCATCTTGACTTGAGTCATTATCTGAAGCAACTGCTAGTTCCTCATGGCCTTTTGCTTTTACAAATCCTGAAAGCATAATGGCTAAAACCTTATTATCTGCTTGGTATTCCTATACCTGTTTCCTTTTCCAGACCTTCTTATTCCTGCAATCTCGAGCCATGTGCCCATAGTTGTGACACTTGAAGCATTCAATGTTTTCCATAGGTGATTCCATCTGATATCTGCAACCACGAGCGCTATGGCCATAGTTATGGCATTTTAAACGTTCAATGTTTGGCCCATCTAGCACGTATTCTCTTCTAACAAAATCATCATGGAACCTGCCTCGTGATCCTGCAAACTTGATTCTAGGTTTTTGCATATAATGATTGTATCTGTCAAAAACTTCACAATCCCTAGCCATATGTCCATAGTTAGAACATAAAAAGCAATAACCATTAAATAAATGTATGTACTTAAATGGTTCATTTGGATGTGATGGTCCTTGATAGTTGTACATGTTAATAACTTTGCAATCCTTAGCCATATGTCCATAGTTAACGCATGAAAAACAATAACCATTAAATAAACGAACATACCTGGAAGACTTTTCATTCTTCTTTGGAGGCGGTGTCGTAGTTTGTTGTGGTCCTTTGTTCTTGATTGCTTTGATCTTGTTCTTTGGATTGCAACATTCTTCTTTGGCTTTTCACTTTGATCAACTTTCTTCTTAGAATCATCCTGTGAAGATGTGGAGCTTGTACCTTCATCAACTGGAGCTTTACCATCTTTAATTGCCTTCATTTTTGCTTCTTCATCTATCTTATCTTGTAAGTGTTCTTTTTGTGATTCCTTGAGTTTGTTGATCTCATCGGGAATTGCATCAAGTTCTTTTTTCTTTTGAGCAAGATCTTCTTGAAACCATATTTTGAAGATCTTCCTTCTTTTTTCTGCCTCCTCAACTTGTAGCTTGAGAAGAGTGGTCTTCTCTACTTCTTTGTTGAGAACCTGTATCTGTTCCTTCTGCTTCTCATTTTCAATATTGATCATGCTTATTTCTACTAAAGATGTTTCTAATTCCTTTTTCTTTTGGTCAACAATGGATATGTATCTTTGACCAGATTCCTTCCTTTCAATTTATGCTCCCTGCATCTGTTGTGTGATCCTGCTAATCTTTGCAAACGTTGTGTTGAGTTCTTGTTGCATCTGTTGGACTACTTTCTTAAGGTCTCATGTCATTGTATTCTTGATTTCTTCCAATTGATTTCTAAGACTACTAATCATCTTCTCAGACTCTTCATTTTTGTTGATGAATTCTTTTGCTATCTTCAATTCTTCTTCCAAAAGTCCAGTCTTTTCCTTTCGACTTTTGAGTTCCTTTATCACCTTGATCACTTGATTTTGAAACTTTGTTTTACTTATTTCTCCCATTCTTCATCATAATCAGAATGATCCAAATTTTCAATAACATCTTGACCTGATTGCTTTGTTGAATAGAGATTATGAAGCTTTTCCCAAAGAGCTTTAGCTGTTGAACATTGACCAACTTTTGTTTTCACAAAAGCTGGCAAAAAATTCAAAATTACATCCATGTGCCTACAAATGTGCTTCCATCTTGGATTCCCATATCCAATAATTATCTGCATCAAAATCAAGGGTTGGTACACAATACTCACTTTCTTCAAATTTTGTTGTACATCTACCTTCCTTTGAAATCCTTGTAACCTGCTTCTTTGACTTTCCCATCTCTATGCTCTGAAAACTAACTTCCAACAGTTAAGTTGTTACTGAAGGAACCAAGCTCTGATACCAATTGTTGGAAATATTGAGAGGGGGGGTGAATCAATATTCCTTAGCAATTATCACTATTAAATCATTTTATAGCATTAGTTAATCTTCAATTATTATTAATGTTTATGTAGTAATAACAGTAAATAAAAAAACACAGTAGACACAAGAATTTTAGGTGGAAAACCCTCTCCATGTCAAAAACCACCAAACGCTTTTCTAATAAATTCTTTAATCTTCAGCCCCAACTGAAATGAAAGAAACAACTTCCTATAATTCTAGATCTCTAGCTCCCACTGGAAGGATGCCCCAACACCGTGGTTTATTTAGTAGTTAACTGAATGGATGCCCCAACATCCTAGACCAACCTACCACCCTTAAGTGTTCATAGGCTCCAACCTGTAGGCGACTTCATGCACCAGCCTAGCACCTCCCTGCCACCCTATAATGACTAAAATGAGACAAGAGTGTGGATTCCCGTACCAGGGAAAACGATCCACAATACAATATGATTTACAATGATTTTGATTGAACACCCAATCACACTATGACTTCCAACCCAACCATGACATCATCCCAACAAAGACTCCTACACCTCCCAATAATGCAATTTCGACTCTAGGCAGATTGACTCTTTTACAATAATGACTCTTCCAATGATGACACTTTTACAAATGAATCTTTTACAACTTTACAATGATGACTCTTGGCCTTGACACTTCTTCACAATATATGGATGGTTGTCATGTCTTCAAAGGATGTCCCACTGCAATGCTTCCTTTGATTTGATACTTCTGCTCTTGAATTCTTGCTTGAAGTTGTACTTGAATCTTCTTCTACCTACATGCAAAATTTGTCTGGCAAAACCAATCCCAAAACAAAACAAAATGCCCTTCAACTTACCTCTGCCTACAAAACACATGTAAGTGCATAATAAGGAATAAATTAAAATTAAGATTACAATGCACACCTGAAGTGTTCTTTTCATTTTTGTTGTTGACTTTTTGCAGCAGTAGACAAAGACTCTCACTCTTGATATAGGCCTGGACTCTATGCAAGACTATATCCAAAATTGACCTAAAGATATATATAATAAAAACTGATGACAGACCCTAGACTTGTGATGGACTAAGTTCTAAGTACAACAATGGAGACCATTCTATCAACTATGACAAGACAATTAACATGAATTTACAACATCATATAGATCTAGTAGACTTGGTGTAGCATCAAGAATATGTAGCATAAAATGTGTAGTATCAAGAATAGGACATCCGAAAAACTAATTGTGACATATAGAGACATAGAGATATAACCGAGACACTGCATATACTTACATAGTCCTGCAAAAACATATGTCAAAGATGATACTCAAAATTCAAATATAAACACTAATCATATATACCTTCTTGTAGGAGACTTACCCTTGATTGTTGATGTGTGGTCCTTACTGCAGTGATCCTTGAATGCATGTTTTTTCTTGCCTTCTAGGAGCTCTATATTGAATATGTTTTATCTATGTAATTTCGCATCTCCAGGGTCTGAAATTGCGTCCTACGATAGCCCTCTGAATCCTCTTTCCAGCCCCACAGGTCTAATCAAGATTAGATTCTTCAAGAAAGAGTTATTCCCAATCTCCCACGATGACCTGATTATAGACTGATTCAGTAGAGAGAACTTGTACAAATTTCCACGTGTCACTATTGTGACCTTATGCCTTGAAAACACTACACAACAAACTACAGTTCGTTCTCTTTCTATGACTATTTACGAAATTTGAATCCAATGCTTAGAGAGAAAGTTATGACGATTTTCCCAACGTCACCTGTTTGACATGGAATTCGAGAGCTCACAAAAACCCTAACTTCCTTAGATCATATCTTCGAAAATATAGCGAACCAAGATCTGAAATTCAGTCACGAGGTTCATCAAGATTTCGGCTTTTGAAGCTTCGCAATTAACAAATTATAGTGAAAATTTCATGATGACCTATTTGAAGCCACAAAATCCCTAGTAGAGGAGGATATGAGGGTCATTATTTATATAAATGTCTTGAGTTGAGAGGGTCCTCAAAAAGTGAATGTTGGAGGGATTTTAGGAGCAAAAAAAAACATTATTAATTATTGACTATTCAATGACCACAACCAATTATGAGTGTCATGCCACAACCCCATAGGGTTTTAACTCACTAACTAGGGCTACTAACTTCAAACATGAATATCTCTCAAACCGTGAAGAATTACTTGTCGTGTGTAGTACCCGCTCTAGGGGATTGACAGTGATATGACACTAACATTTATTTAGCCCTAAGGCCCACACATTATTCTTTGAGGACCTCAGGTTGAGGATCCGGGCACATGACGCTATTATTAGTGATTGAGATATTCATGGTTGTGATGTTTATGTATGTTCTTCATTGATATTATGATGAAGATAGCATGAATGGTTATGTATGTTATCTATTGGTATTATGATGATTGTAACATTAAATGGTTAAGTTTGGTTTTTATTGAATTTATGATGATGATGGTAGTAAAGGATATGTATGCTCTCTATTAAAATCATGATGATGATAAATTTGATGAATAGGTATATTTCTATTGATGTTACGATGTTGATAGCTTGATGGATATGTATGTTTCCATTGATGTTTTGATGATGATAGCCATGATGGATGTGTCCACTATGTTACCTACTTTTATTAGTTCGGGCTTACTATGAACAATGATGTGAATGACTAGGTGTCGTTAATGATGCTATTATGACAATGACTAACACTGAGAAACCTTGTTACTGATGATTATTGAGTATGGCAAGAAACCACCAGAGGCACTCGCATATGACGAGTTGACGACAACTGGTTTGATGAAAAAAATTATATTATTTTATCTTTGAAATTCAAAGTCAATTTTGAAACCTGCTATATATGTTTATCTATATTCTGATGAGATGTTAGTGGTTGCAGGCACAGATTAGTTGCTTGGCCGAATGACTCACATATGGGTGATGGGGTTGTACAAGTGGATGGAACTACATGGGAGGGGTGGGACAATGTCCCTGATCTCACCTACTAGCACTCCCACCGTGACTTGGGTTGGAAGGGTTGAAACACCTTTGCCTTGAAGATCACGATGTCATGAGGGCATATCCCAAAGTTGGGTCGCTCACGAGGATTTTACCGGGGGGCGCGCATCAAGGAGGATTCCTTGATCCCCGACACCATTAGTCTCACTATAGCAGGCAACATAAGAGATGATAGTGGTCTATGTCGTTGCACCTACACTTTCCCCTCGTAGTCACTGAATGCTTGAAGGGCAAGTGGTGTGGCACCCTTGGAACTTCAAGGGAATTTCTTGAAGGGCACGACCAACTTGGCACCCTTGGCATCACAAATAAACTAATAGGCGTGGCACCCTTGAAACTTCAAGGGAAGTTCTTGAAGGGCACGACCAAACTTGATACCATTGTAATCATTAAAAATAAATTAAATAATCAATATAATCAAGGAACGAAAATTGGGTAAATTTACATCAAGGGTAAATGATGTTAGAAACTGAGGTAATTAAATCAAAAATAAAACTTGGGTTAAGAGGATCATAAGAAGAAATAAAATAGGTTACCTTAAAAACTCTACCCTTCCCATGTTGGAAAATAGTAGGTAGATTATGTAGTTTAATTAGGTAAAAGGGGAAAGAGGGACATAATTGTAAGGATAAAGATTAATCCTAAAATAGTTAAACCTAATTAAAAGAAGAGGATGGTGAATTAAAATAAGATTAATAAATTAAATTCTAGAGAAATATAGAGAACCTCGATGTGGCAACAACCAACATTAGAATATCCATCTAGGAGATAGCTTGAGTTAAATTAGGGAGTAGATAGGGGATCAAATCTTGACTCATTAATTGACTTTAGTAATAAACACAAAAGGGGGATCAAGAGGCAACTAGGAGAAGAAATAGGAATCTTGATTGAGGTGAGGAAAATATTAGTTTTAAATTAAAATTTAAATAAATAATTTTGGAGACCCTTGATGAGAGAGTGACACATGGGTGGGTGAATAATCAAACTATTGAATTATAAAAAAATAATTAATTATGCATGACAAGCCAAGTTTCACCTATGAGGACTCCTATAAAAAAAGGGGCAAGCCATGGGAGAAGGAACTTTTGAACCCTATTGTTGGATGGATGAGACTATGTCAAAGCAATGATTACGAAACTACAGTGAGTTTGGTGAGGTAGAGGATTTTAGAGAGGGGACTCTTGAGCCAAGGAGTGCTCTCTTCCACCAGCTATTGCATTCCTCCATTTTACAATCCCATTGCAGCTCGGGGGTCCACGGGGAAGAAGAGTACCCAAGGAGTAGGCTGGGAGGTTAACCGGTGGGTCATCGCATTCGGATCAAGTACATCGTCATTCACTCTCGGAGGTGACTGGCAACAAGGGAAGACAAGTAACGGCAAATCAAGTGGAGTCTCGTCTTCTGGTGAACGGTACATGTGTGTTGCAATATTATTTTGTATGATTTCTTTATGGCCTTAGTTAAATATATGTCAATTTTATGATATGTTCAGTGAAATGAAATTTAGGAATGTGTTAGACAGTTGCTGAATAAATTTGAATTCCCAATGTTTTTCTCTTCTGGTTGTATTTTATTGTGATTTGTTTATATATATATATATATAGTAGAGAACTGGTCCTTACACTTGGTATCAGAGCTATGTTGAACCCTTGAGACCTATGGGCCCATGCATGCATGACTAATTTGGTTCAATATCTACTACATTTATAATATTGCAATTGTTGTTCCAAACTTGAGCAATGATGATTTTTGTTGAGTGCCCATGGCGTCTCTCAATTGAGATAATTGGGGTTTAGATGGATTTATGCAATTCCTCTGTTATTTTCACTGTGTGCATTGTATACCGAAGCACAACTCTCAACACCCCATTTTGTTTGCATTTCAAACGCCATTAATCAAAACATTGTATGTAATGTCGTTAGGTGTAATTCCTTCCGTAACATTTCCTCTAGATATAGTTTTTCATTCTAAGGTTTCTCCATGAGATTTGAGCCCCGAATCTAGACTATGGAAGTCTTCTCGTTAAAAAAAATTAAGGGAGATCAAGTATGCTTCTAACTCTACCTGTCTTTTGTCTAGATTTGGAAGCTTATGATCTTTCAGGTCTAGAATTAACACGGTGAGTTGAGCATATGACCCCAGATCAAAGAAATCCAACTTTGTATTACCCAATCTTTCTTCTAGCCAGGCCCCCTCGCAGTTCACTAAATCATAACTCCTTGGTCTTCACTCACCCATCACCAAAAATTTGGCAGGCCGCAACTACCTTGATCCAAATTCCCATCGTGAAAAAAAGCATGTATAGGGGATGCGATCTGATTGCAAAGTAAGTTTGGACGATAGCCCAAAACTATGATCTCGTTGCGTCCTCTCTATGAATGTAGATCCATTACAATCGAAGCAGATTTTAAATCAGTTGCTAGATATGTGGGCCTTAAATCCCTTCTCAGCACATTCCCAAACACATAAATATTTAGCAAAGCATATGTATCGGATGCTCTTACAAGCCCAATGCACATATCTACAGAGTTGTCAACAAAAATTTGAGAAAATGAAGTAATTATGAAGATTATAATCAAAATCAAACCTATTCTAAGCAGCGATTCACGGAAAAGAAAGTTAGACACATGGAAACTCCAAGGACCCTAAAAACAAATTGTCAATAAATATAAGCTTTCACTTAAAAGATCTTCAGAATTCCAGATAAGTCAAAGCACAACTTATAGTGTATAGAAACAAAGATAAAAGAAGCCCACACTGAATCTTTGACCTCCAAAAGAAAACTTGCTGACTAAAGGAAGGGCTTCTGCCTGCATTGCTATGAACATGAGAACGCTGGAAATGGCACGTTCTTCACCTTTTGATGATGTCTGCACATTCGCAATTGGATCCTGGGGAGGTGCCATGGTAGATCCAATTGCAGTTTTCCGGCTCGAGGACTTTGCAGCTGTTCCCTTTCTTCGATGCAAGATAAAAGTTTAGTGAAGAGTTGTTTTAACAAGTGATCTTTTAATTAAATATAATGTAGGTTGCACTTAAAATAAGTTTATAGGGGTAGTCAATGTAATGTTTATGGGACAGTCAACCTAGTGTTTTGTATCAGAAAGACCTTGTGACCATAACCAATACCTTATACCGCGAAGCTTTACCTTACCAAACGGTACTGGGTGTTCTCTATGCATATTTAATTTCGAATATCTTCCTCGCTATGCAGATTTATCGAATATCTCCTCTTAGCGCCACGCTCATTTAGCAAACTTTACAACGTGTGGATCCAGGTTTCCTCTAGTATAACCCACGTCGAATTGACACGTGTAACCATTGTGCACCATATTTCTATTTGTTCTTTAAATAAGAAGCAGTGCCCAAATTCGATTTTCTTGGAACAACTCCAAATTCAAATTCTTCGAGGACTCTACACAGTTCTAAGCCCTTTAATAGAATAAAATTCCTGGCTTGTCTTTTCTTCACTTCTACGTTCGCCAAAGTCAATTCAGTTTAGTTTTTCCACATAACACAATTTCGCGACAACTTACCGCATCCTTGAGACTCGGGAGCATTGCATCTTGTACAGAACAACAGCAAAATATATGTGTCCCTCTCGATCAAGTTTCTCGATTTTCTGGTAAGTGGGTATTGAGTCTACAACATGGATTATTTTAACTTTAATTTTAGAAAGTATGTACAACAATCCAATTCAAAACAATCATCTATAATGTAAAATTCGTAGAAAAGATACATCAATTTTATGTATGTGAATTCCAACATATACTAACTTTTTTATGAATTTAAATATGAAAATTTGCATTTCAGTAAACATCAAATTTAGTTGATATTAAAATTTTACTTTATGTTGTATGATATTAAAAATTTTACTCTAAACCATTTTGCTTAACAATACGAGATAATTTCAATTAACAAAATAAGTGGGTATTCATCTCTCCCTCGCCTTGCTCAATATGGCGTCATGGCATAGGATTTTTAGCATCGATATGGCATTTACTTAATTTGAAGTAATGTTTATCTTAACAGATGGGTTGTGCTATGTTTTATTGCATGTTGAATGTTGTTATGGCTTTTCAAGAAATGAAATGGATCTTTATGAACTTTGTGCTTTTAACCGATCGCTAAAGGCTCTAAATTTCTAAATTTGAGTCTATGTTTCGAACTTTTTCCAAAATTTCACCACGAATCAGTTGTTAATGCCCAAGGATAATTTTAGGGGCGAATGTTCGCCCTTTGGCGAAATTAAGGGGTTTTAAATTTTTAGTGGGCGAATATTTTGTATCATAGTACGTTTTTACAAATCACCTCAAATAGCCCACCTTATTTTAAGGGAGAGGGTAAAAAAAGTAAATTTAGCCCTTGAAATTAGGAGTTACAACCTTCCATTCGCCCATTTTCAAAAATAGGTTTTATTTAAGTGAATCCATTCGCCCATTTTCAAGAATAGGTTTTATTTAAGTGAATCCGATGGGCCAAATACCATATTTATAAAAGAGGTATGGTAAATTAATAAAAATATAAATAAATGAGAGGTATGGTAAATAAATAAAACATTTTTTATATTTATAGCATAAGTCACTTGGTGTAAACAAATAAAAATATAAATAAAGTGGAGGTATGGTAAATAAATAACACGTCCTTTTATACTTACTCAAAAGGTATGGTAAATAAATAAAAATATAAATAAACTAGACTTATGGTAAATAAACAAAACCTCTTTTTATATTTAGTCCCTAACCCTCGTTCTATTTATGAAGGCTCAAGAAAGAGGTTTTATTTAAGTGAATCCTATGGGCCAAATACCATATTTGTAACAGAGGTATGGTAAATTAATAAAAATATAAATAAACAAGAGGTATGGTAAACAAATAAAACATTTTTTTATATTTACTCCATAAGTCACCTTATATTTACGAACACTCAAAAAATGGGTTATATTTAGGTGAAACCTATGGGCAAAATACTATGGGACAAATACCATGGACTAGATTTTTTTTAATACCATGCAAAAAACCATTATTAACCCTAATATTAGAATTAATAAAAATAAAAATGGCACATGGTATTGACCCATGGTATTCACCAAAATGGCACATGGTATTGACCCATGGTATTCACCTGGAATGTAGCCTATTTAAATGGGGGAATTAAACCAGCATAGATCCATCTCTGGATCTACTAACCCCCGAGGTATCAAATATCGTGATATGCAAACTAGCATAGAGTGAAAAAATATTTGATCCTCTTGGGGCTTGGTCAAGAGTAAAAATGGATGTTGTAATTTAATGTAGGTTAAACATTTTAGCTTGGTTAAAATAAAAAATAAAATAAAAATCAACTATTAATTTTATTAATTTTTATAAATTACTAATAGTAATTTTTAAGCTCCAGGTTTATGATAACCCATGGTATTGACCCATGGTAATATTATGGTATTCATGTGAGCATAGACTATTTAAAGGGGAAATTCTATCGTCTTAGATCCATACAAAATTTTATTATTTAGTGAAAGACTTGCCAAGATCTTACAAGATTTTATAATTGAGTAAAATATTCGCCATTCCTGGTGAGAGATTCGCCAAAAAATTATATATACATATTATATTATTGATAAAATCGCCTTCCATTTTTCCTATATACCATGGAGATTCGCCCATTTATTATATTTATAAATTTAGGGAGGTTCTTAAAATTTTCCCTGTTAATGCCGTAGTCTAACAAGGATATAATTATGCATTGAAAATGTTGGTTATTTTGGTAAAGATTTTTTTAGAAGATTTCGCAGAAATTTTTCAGATTACGAGAAAAGTTAACCAACTGCCAATGAAGTTGCATCGCACTCTTTTCATCGCCGTGGGAGAAGGGACATTTATGTTTTCTTTTTAATTTCTTTTATTAATATTTTGGCCGGGACCCGGGACATGCTTTGGAAGAGGGTTACAGTGTTACTTCAAACCTGTTCGATGATATTTGAATTAAAAAGTTTTTCATTATTAACCAGTTATTATTTTTGTATTTATAAAATGTAAGATGAAAGCCAAAAGCGCGTGTATATATTTCATTTAAATATATAAAATTCTTAATTTGACATGTTTTTAAAAATTAATTATTAATATAAAATTTTGTTGAACATTTACAATTACAATTGGGCATATTATAAAAATAAATTACTATGGCAGATCAATTTTCTTTCCGTGAAAAAAATAATATTGCAAACAAAAATAAAATCAATATTATAAAAATAGTTGGAAAACGTCCCACATCAATGTATCATCATGGTTTATGGTGTTGGCCTAAGCACATTTCAAAAAAAAAAAAAAAAATAGAATTTATGGAGGTTGGTACTCTTTTGATTAAAATTTATAGGAATGTCAAGAACTTATAAATGCATAAATTGTTCCTTTGGAAGTATATAATAATAACAATAAATTATAGAACCACTCACATTGGTTATGATTTTTATTTGATTGGTTTTTATCTTATAAGGAAAAATTGTATTAAATTGTGGCAGGTGAACCATGGTTAGAAGAGGTACAAGAAGGAGTGGTTGCAACTAAAAGGCACAATATTGCACCACCACAACAGTCAACTCCTACCACCCCATCTAATGATAGGGAAAACATCTCAACACAAGAACAGATACCAGTGGAAGAAGTGTTGAACTTAATGAGATCATTCCAACACATGTCCGAGGCATTAATAAACCGTTTGGAATGGGAGCATGGAAGACCTGTCATACAAAACGACGCACCCCAAAACACCACAAGAAATGATATACGTTGATATTTGGAAAAGGTAAAATTTCCAAAGTTTTGGGGGTCCACAGATGGTCAATCTGCAGAGGCATGGTTGGAAAACATGGCTATGTGTTTTACCCTAAGAGATTACACCTCAAACATGAAGGCCAAGATGGGTATATTCCAGCTAAAGGGAAACACACTACTTTGGTGGAAGACGTTATTAACCCAATTGGGGATGGATATACCAAAAGTAACTTGGGAGCTATTTGAAGAAAAATTTAGAGAACGTTCCCTGTCAGAGGAGCTCCTTGAGAGACAACTAAATGAATTCAATTGATTAAAGCAAGGGAGTCGCTCACTACCAGAGTATGAGGCACATTTCATGGAATTACTCCATTATGCCCCTCACTTAAACACAAAAAATCTCAAGGTAAACAAATTTGTGTATGGATTAAATGTTAACATTCAGAGCAAGGTTAGAATCTTAATGCCTCGCACCTTGCACGAGGCAGTTCAGCGGGCACGAGGTAGTTCAGCGGGCAAGCATTGCAGAGGAGGAGATCATGAGCAGTGAACATATTAAGTCAACAAGGCCCACAGGATCAGGAGTACCAAGTGGAAACAATATGGAACATAGAAATTTGCAAGGGGGTCCTGCATTCAATCATCAATGGTGGTCAAGAAGAAATCAAAGAACACCATATAGGCATCTAGCTCAGCACCCGCACAGGGTACCGCAACAAACTCGTCAACCACAACCGCACCAGCCTATGCGACAGCACCAAGTCACACCACCTCAACACCGATCTTCTTTCCAACAGAGTTCCAGACCAACTCCCGGTTCAGTTGGTAGTAGGAGCCAAGCCCCTAGGAGGGGGTGTTGGACTTGTGGAGGTCCTCATTACGAGAGGGATTGCCCTCAAAAGACAAGTAATACCAACTCAACTAAGAATGCAACTACAGTGGGGGATCTGGGGAAGGCTCATTGCATCCATGCAGCGGTGACCAATCGCTAGGTCGAACACCAGTCCACTATGTTGGAAACCTCAGGTAATATTGATGGTATGAGTTTTGTCATTTTAATAAATCTAGGGGCTACCAATTCATTTATTTCTCTAAATGCATTATCAATGATTAAACATAAAGCAACTCCACAATATGAATTTAGACATGTAGAAATGGCATGTGGTATGAAAAGAAATGTAGGAAAGATGGTAAAGGATTGTGAGGTGGACCTGGGTGTATGTAAGACCAAGGTATCCTTGTACTCTACAATTCTAGGAGTTTATGACGTAGTTATAGGAATGGATTGGTTGGAGCGACATGAGGCACTCCTAGACTACAAAGACAAGATTCTACATTTCATCGATGATGACAGCCAAAGAAAATCATTAAGGGGAAAGAACCGAGGGGTGTCCCTGAGGTTCATCTCCTCCATGCAACTAATGAAATTTAGGTGAAAGGGATGTCAAATGTTCTCAGTGGTAGCTCTAAACGATAAGGGTGACTCTGAAGACCTTGATAAACATCCATTCCTTGTTGAATTTAAGGATGTATTTCCCGAAGAACTACCCGGGCTACCCCCAAAAAGGGAAATTGATTTCACCATCGACCTTAAACCAGGCACTGAGCCTATTGCAAAGGCACCCTATCGTATGTCAGCTCCAGAGCTAAAGGAATTGCAGATCCAATTAAAGGAATTATTGGACTTGGGGTTCATACGACCTAGCATATCTCCATGGGGAGCCCCTGTGATTTTTGTTAAGAAAAAGGATGGGTCTTGGCGACTGTGCATTGATTACCGCCAGTTGAATAAAGTGACGATAAAAAATCAATACCCTTTGCCAAGGATAGATGACTTATTTGATCAAATGAGGGGGGCGACTGTGTTTTCAAAGATAGATCTGAGGTCAGGATATCATCAGTTGAGAATCAAAGAAGAAGATATTTCGAAGACAGCCTTTAAAACAAGATTTGGGCATTATGAATTTGTAGTTTTACCCTTTGGACTGACAAATGCCCCGGGTGTTTTCATGAGTTTGATGAACAGAATATTTCGGGATTACTTAGACAAGTTTGTACAAGTCTTTATCGATGACATTTTGATCTACTCAAAGACCCCAGAAGAGCATGACGAACACTTGAGGATAGTTCTACAATGTCTTAGAGAAAACCAATTATACGGGAAGTTGTCAAAGTGTTCCTTTTACCAAACCAAGATTCATTATCTTGGACACATTATCTTTGGGGAGGGTATCGCAGTAGACCTGGTAAAGATTGAGGCCATCATGGAATGGCCAACATCAACCAATGTTCATGAAATACGAAGTTTCATGGGCATGGAAAGGTACTATCACAGATTTGTCGAAGGGTTTTCGAAAATAGCAAACCCCATTACCGAGCTCCAAAGAAAGAACAAGAAATTCATTTGGACTGAAAAATGTGAAGAGGCATTCCAAAGGTTAAAGGTGTTATTAACGACAACACCAATTTTGAAGGTGCCGGATATGGAACAAGAATTTTTGGTTTGCACTGATGCCTCCAAGGAAGGGTTGGGTTGTGTGTTGATGCAAGAAGGAAGAGTAATAGCCTATGCATCAAGGAAACTTAGAACCCACGAAGAAAACTACGCAACCCATGATCTAGAAATGGTAGCAATTGTTTATGCACTAAAAATTTGGAGACACTACCTTCTAGGAAGGAAGTTTGATCTTAGGACTGACCATTGTGGGCTACAACACATATTCACTCAAGATCACTTAAATGCAAGGAAAAGATGATGGTCTGAGCTAATTAGTGAATATGATTTTGATATCACTTACATCAAAGGAACGGAAAATAGGGTGGCTAATGCTTTAAGTAGAAGGCCGCGGATATTTTCAGTGATTCCCTTAAAGACAAATTGAGGGAGAAACTGCTTGAATTACAAACTAAAGACACCTGGTCTCAGGAGGTTAACAAAAGTTTGAGGGAGGATGAAATGAGGGTCCAAAAATATGAAGAATACTCCCTTGATAATGATGGGCTACTACGATTCTGGAGAAGGATATATGAAGGATATATGTACCACCGAATGAAGATATGCGCCAATTAATCTTAAATGAAGCACATCATGCAGTATACATGGCACACCCTGGTGTTAAGAAGATGAGTGCGGACCTGAAACCACTCTTCTTTTGGAAAGGGATGAAAAAGGACATCGTGAACTTGGTCGCAAGATGCTTAGAGTGTCAGCGAGTAAAAGTTGAACACAGGCAAGTTATATCAATGGACTTCATTGTGGGACTACCAATGACCTCAAGAAGACATGATTCCATATTTGTAGTGGTGGACACGTTGACCAAGAGCGCCCATTTCATACCAGTTAAGACTACATATAAGGCACCAGAAATAGCCAGAGTTTTTATTAATGAGATTATGAGATTGCATGGAGTGCCTAGGAAGATCATATCTGATAGGGGAGAAGTGTTTACAGGAAGATTTTGGACCAGTTTCCAAGAAGCTTTAGGAACCCAGTTGAACTTCAGCACTGCTTATCACCCGGAGATAGATGGGAAGACAGAGAGGACAAATAAAATCCTTGAAGACATGCTTCAGATGTATGTGATGGACCAACAAAAGAGATGGGAGGAGTTTTTACCACTCGTGGAATTTGCTTACAATAATAGTTATCAGAGTTCCATCAAGATGGCGCCATTTGAGTTCTTATATGGAAGACCTTGCAGAACACCTCTCAGTTGGGACCGACTAGAGGACCGAGTATTAATAGGACTAGAAGTGGTGCAAGAGATGGAAGAACAAATGACTATGATTAGGAGAAGGCTAAAAGAAGCACAAGATCAACAAAAGAGCTATGCTGATGCTCATCGGGTAGACCGAAGTTATGAAGTGGGGGATAGGGTGTTCTTGAGAGTAAGGCCCCAAAAAAGCTCTATAAAATTTGGAAATGGAGGAAAATTGTCTCCATGGTTTGTGGGACCTTTTGAAATCTTAGAAAGGAAAGGTTCAATGGCATATAGGCTTGCCTTACCTCCATATTTAGCACGTATGCATGATGTGTTTCATGTTTCTGTTTTACGTCATTATATTTCAGATCCTTCGCATGTTATTGACTTTGGTCATTTGTAGGTTTCGGACGAGGGAATAGTGATGACCGAACCAGTTTGCATACTGGACCAGCGAACTTTGCAGCTTAGACGACGGTTAGTGGACTAGGTCAAGGTCCAGTGGGACAATTATAGTTCTAGTTCGGCTACTTGGGAGGACGTCGAGGAGATGTGTCACCATTTTCCTTACCTATTCCAAGGACTTCGAGACGAAGTCTATTATTAAGAGGGGGTGTATGTAGTGCCCGCTCTAGTTGATTGACAGTGATATGACACTAACATTTATTTAGCCCTAAGGCCCACACATTATTCTTTGAGGACCTCAGGTTGAGGATCCGGGCACATGACGCTATTATTAGTGATTGAGATATTCATGGTTGTGATGTTTATGTATGTTCTCCATTGATATTATGATGAAGATAGCATGAATGGTTATGTATGTTATCTATTGGTATTATGATGATTGTAACATTAAATGGTTAAGTTTGGTCTTTATTGAATTTATGATGATGATGGCAGTAAAGGATATGTATGCTCTCTATTAAAATCATGATGATGATAAATTTGATGAATAGGTATATTTCTATTGATGTTACGATGTTGATAGCTTGATGGATATGTATGTTTCCATTGATGTTTTGATGATGATAGCCATGATGGATGTGTCCCCTATGTTACCTACTTTCATTAGTTCGGGCTTACTATGAACAATGATGTGAATGACTAGGTGTCGTTAATGATGCTATTATGACAATGACTAACACTGAGAAACCTTGTTACTAATGATTATTGAGAATGGCAGGAAACCACCAGAGGAACTCGCATATGACGAGTTGACGACAACTGGTTTGATGAAAAAAATTATATTATTTTATCTTTGAAATTCAAAGTCAATTTCGAAACCTACTATATATGTTTATCTATATTCTGATGAGATGTTAGTGGTTGCAGGCACAGATTAGTTGCTTGGTCGAATGACTCACATATGGGTGATGGGGTTGTACAAGTGGATGGAACTACATTAGAGGGGTGGGACAATGTCCCTGATCTCACCCACTAGCACTCCCGTTGTGACTTGGGCTGGAAGGGTTGAAACACCTTCGCCTTGAAGATAATGATGTCATGAGGGCGAGTCCCAAAGTTGGGTCGCTCATGAGGATTTTACTGGGGAGTGTGCATCAAGGCGGATTCCTTGATCCCAGACACCATTAGTCTCACTATAGTATGCAGCATAAGAGATGATAGTGGTCTATGTCATTGCACCTATACTTCCCCTCGTAGTCACTGAATGCTTGAAGGGCAAGTGGTGTGGCACCCTTGGAACTTCAAGGGAATTTCTTGAAGGGCACGACCAACTTGGCACCCTTGGCATCACAAATAAACTATTAGGCGTGGCACCCTTGGAACTTCAAAGGAAGTTCTTGAAGGGCACGACCAAACTTGGCACCCTTGGAATCATTAAAAATAAATTAAATAATAAATATAATCAAGGAATGAAAATTAGGTAACTTTACATGAAGGGTAAATGACGTTATAAACCGAGGTAATTAAATCAAAAATAAAACTTGGGTTAAGAGGATAATAAGAAGAAATAAAATAGGTTACCTTAAAAACTCTACCCTTCCCATGTTGGATAATAGTAGGTAGATTATGTAGTTTAGTTAGGTACAAGGGGAAAGAGAGACATAATTGTAAGGATAAAGATTAATCCTAAAATAGTTAAACCTAATTAAGAGAAGAGGATGGTGAATTAAAATAAGATTAATAAATTAAATTCTAGAGAAATGTAGAGAACCTCCATGTGGCAACAACCAACATAAGAATATCCATCTAAGAGATAGCTTGAGTTAAATTAGGGAGTAGATAGGGGATCAAATATTGACTCATTAATTAACTTTAGTAATGAACACAAATTAAGGAGTAAAAAGGGGATCAAGAGGCAACTAGGAGAAAAAATAGGAATCTTGATTGAGGTGAGAAAAATATTAGTTTTAAATTAAAATTTAAGTAAATAATTTTGGAGACCCTTGATGAGAGAGTGACACATGGGTGGGTGAATAATCAAACTATTGAATTATAAAAAAAAATTAATTATGCATGACATGCCAAGTGTCACCTATGAGGACTCCTATAAAAGAAGGGGCAAACCATGGGAGACAGAACTTTTGAACCCTATTGTTGGATGGATGAGACTATTTCAGAGCAGTGATTACGAAACTATAGTGAGTTTGGTGAGGTAGATGATTTTAGAGAGGGGACTCTTGAGCCAAGGAGTGCTCTCCTCTACCAGTTATTGCATTCCTCCATTGTACAACCCCATTGCAACTCAGGGGTCCGTGAGGAAGAAGAGTACCCAAGGAGTAGGCTGGGAGGTTAACCAATGGGTCATTGCATTCGGATCAAGCACGTCGTCATTCACTCTCGGAGGTGACTGGCAACAAGGGAAGACAAGTAACGGAAAATCAAGTGGAGTCTCATCTTCTGGTGAACGGTACATGTGTGTTGAAATATTATTTTCTATGATTTCTTTATGGCCGTAGTTAAATATATGTCAATTTTATGATATGTTCAGTGAAATGAAATTTAGGAATGTGTTAGACAGTTGCTGAATAAATTTGAATTTACAATGTTTTTCTCTTCTGGTTGTATTTTATTGTGATTTGTTTATAGAAAAAAAAATATAAAAATAAAATATATAGTATAGAACTGGTCCTTACATTGTGCCATATATCAACAGAAACATCTTGACGAGTAGAATCCATCTAGAAGATCCTTGACTCATAATAGAGTAAGTTTTCAAGTCAAAATGACCATGCAAGATCAAGGTAGCCCCTGGTGTTGCTTGGGTTGACATCAATGAAAACCACTGATCAACTGTCTTTACCTTTATGTTATGCTACAATTGAAAAGTTGAAAGAAAATTATAAGATTATTGGTGAAGTAGCAAAGCAAGATGAAACTAGCATAACAGAGCAACAACCTTCTTATATATATGAGGACCCTATTTTCTGTTACATTGGAGACTCCTTTATTCAAAAATCACAGTTATTAAGTAACCATGAGATTGAAAATCATATAGTCTCCTGGAAACCAATACTTAATACTTTACATCAGCCTTGCAAATTTTTATCTGATCATGATATGGATGAGGACTGTATTTCAAATTTTTATTCTGAATTTTCACTTTCTGAAATTTTATTTCAAAGAGGAGATTGTCAAGTTCAAATTCCTGAAGTTGTATGTGTAAAAAATGTACATAAAAAACCTGCGCAGGACAATTTTCAAACAAAGTCATATGAAGATGAACATAATTGTCAACAAATTCAGCTTATCACCTTTTCAATACAAGGGAATTGTATCAGTGAGTTTCAAGGAGATGTTGAAGAACAACAAGTTGTTTTACATCCTATGGATGATAAACACAGTATTTATAATCTTACATCCCTTGAAAACACAATGCCAGAAAAATAAAAAAGGGATAGATACAATTTTTAGGAAGTATATGAGAAGTTATTTTCAAGCATAGTACAACAAAGAGAAATTCTCCATGATTTTGAGGATCCTTTGGAAAATCTATTGGAATCTTTAACAAAACTGAATTATGTGTTAATTATGGATGATGAAGAAGGCTCCAATCAGAATTTTGAGTTTCCATTTTTTGAGTTTATTTTTCTATTTGGAGAAATGGAATGCAAGCTTCAAATTAGTAGTCATCTGCGTGACTTACTTCATTGCCATTATTGTATTATTTGATTCAGCAGAATTTTCAGCAATATGGAGTAGGTAGCAGTGTGCAAATAAGCTCATTGCTTTGAGCATTTTTTTCAAGCACCCTTTCCAGTTTCAGTTTCAGATAGCAGTACAGTTTTCAGTGTGCAGAATAGTTTTGATTCCAATTTGAAGACTTTCAGTCACAAAGGTTTTTATGACAGAGCAGGTTGCAGATTTGGGATCAGCCCAATGGATCAGGCTACTAGTCTACGGTGTTCTTAACACCTCACAAGGAGAGTACCATCCCTAGCTGGAGCCTATGTTAGGTTCCTATAGTTTTTATAGGACCGTTTGATTATAGTTGATCATTATTATGTTTGAGATGTTGTAAATAATATTTCCTCCTGCAAATTATTTTCAAAGCGACACCAAGTACTAAGATTTAGGGAGATTTTTTGCATATAAATGTTTGGATCAGATCAAACTGCAAGTATTTTCATCAAAAAGAGCTCAAAAGTAGCTTTCCAACAATATATCATGCACTCAAATCCAATTCCTGGATCAAAGGCAAGAGCAAGTTGAAGTCTACATCAGAAAGCATATAAGAAGGCAGAAGTGAGAAATCATATATTTTGAAATATTTAAATTAATTCAAAAATAAATGAATAAATCTAAACTCTAAAAAAACATGAAAATTCATTTATTCATTATAAATCCAAGATTCAAGGCCTATGGCCCACCCCGCACTCATGCATTAATTCCCCCCCAACGTTCACCCTAAATCCATGGTTATGACATTTAACCAAAGGGGGTCCGAAAAGTGGTTTTCACTTTTACTGACCTTTACAACTGTCACCTTAAATCCATGGTTATGACATTTAACCAAGGGGGGTCTGAAAAGTGGTTTTCACTTTTACTGTCACCTTAAATCCATGGTTATGACATTTAACCAAAGGGGGGTCTGAAAAGTGGTTTTCACTTATACTGACCTTTACAGCTGTCACCCTAAATCCATGGTTATGAATATGTTTCGGACCCCAGGAAAAGTGGTTTTCACTTTTACTGACCTTTACAACTGTCACCCTAAATCCATGGTTATGACATTTAACCAAAGGGGGGTCTGAAAAGTGGTTTTCACTTTTACTGACCTTTACTGTCACCCTAAATCCATGGTTATGAATATGTTTCGGACCCCAGCCCCTCCGACATTCAACCAAAGGGAGGGTCCGAAAAGTAGTTTTCACTTTTACTAGCCTTTATAGATATCACCCTCATGTGATTTCGGACCCCCCTCCCCCTAAACCTCTTACTGCCCAACCCCCCTCTGAAATCCATTAATTGTATTGGTTTGACTTTTATAAATATGGCGGGAATGGAATTTCATGTGAATTTCATGCGATTATGAAACCAATGTTGTGTGGATGGGAGGCTGAATGAAAGAGATCAGCAAAACCGTAGGTTGAATGAAAAAGGTGGATGGAAGGCTAAGTGGGTGAAATCAAATGACAGGCAAAGGAGTAAAATAAATTTACAACTATAGGAAAAAGAAATTCATGGGTGCAAGAAAATAAATTAATGAGAGAAAATAAAATGGAATTTTGCAATCCTATGTTCATGAAAGTAATGCACGTGATAAAAAAAATAGAGAGCTTCATGTAAAAGAGTTTTACACATAAGCAGACAAGTAAAAATGAGTTTTTATAGAGAAGCAAGATATTTTTGTTTTTACAGGGATAAAAGTCAATATAGATGTTTTACTAGCCATGGATTTACAAAAACAACACATGGTTTTGGAAATCCATCCAAATATTTCCATGAGTAAAAGTAAAAGGAGAAACAAGACATGGTTTTTGAAAATAACACATGGGTTTCAAAATCCAAGGGAAGAGAAACAATACATAGATTTAGAAAACAAGCCATGGATTTTTGAAACAGTATATGGATTCAAAAACATGATGGATTTATAAATCATTCTAATAAATACTTTGAATTATGAATTATGAATTTCATTTAAATATTTGGAAATATTAATTTAAATATATTATTTAAATCCAAATATTTTGTGACAAAACAAAGTATTTAAAAGATGATGGATAAGACAATGCACAATCAGTCATCAGATCTCTAGAAGGACATCAACAACCTGCTGCATATATTCAACACCACAGTCATCAAACAGAATGTAGTAGAAAGAGGGACAACAAACAACATTGCTCATTCAGAGGCCCAGTCACAACCAAAATGCCCAGAAACAACGGATTTCCAGCAGATTTTTCCAAAAATAGCCACAGTCATCAACAATTCACTTTAAAGTTTGAATAGAAGATCAGAAATAGTATAGACTTCCTATTACTTAGTTATATTTTGGGAAATATCTACATGTTTTTGGTAGATATTGTTTGTAATAATTTTTATTCAGATTTTTCCAAAGATTATTAGAGAATATTTTGTAAATCAATTCTTTTTTTGGGATTTGATATTAGTTTAGCAGAAGATCTCAAGATATTTTGTAAATTAATTTATAAATACTTCAGCTTTTGAAGTAGGGTTGGTTTTTGTATGAAGAACACTATTGTATATTGGTGAAGCATCAGCGGATTTACCAATAATACAGAAGCTCTTTCACAGAATTATCATGTCAAGTTGTTGGTGAAGTGAATCTATTGTCTTATGTGTTTATATTTCTTTGATTACAGCACATATTTTGTTTCCAAATCTGAATTATTCAATAGATAAATAAAGGGCAAAATTTGTTTAAATCTACACTCTACACCCAGCTACGAATAATTTCAATGTTTTCTTCTGATCTTTAAATATAGAATTCAAGTAACAATGCTCTATATTTAAATTGAACCTTAATATTTTCTTCTTCTCCATCTCATAAACTAAAAGAATCCATTTGGTTTGGCTACCCTTCCCTATGAGATCTATCTGTAGACACTGCAGTCAATCTGTATTTTATGTAACAGACTCCATAGCCCAATGGTAATCTAGTTATCAACCAACCATTCAAATACAAATCAAACTCCAAACTTCATAACTAGCCTAATATTCAATCAAAGAAAGTTAAATCTTACAGAGAGAGCCCTCTCTGAAGCTGGCAAGGCTAGATCCCAGGTTCTCAAAGTTGGTTTGTGGTTTCCTTAGAGATTTTCTTCTACAACCTCAGAAAATTATTGAGTGCTAACAGATAGAATAAATACTTTTATTAACTTCTTCTTTCAATAAATGAATTACAATATATGTAGGGCTTTAACCCTAGATGAAGACACAAGTCTTCAATCTCCCAAGCTCCAACATGCAATATGCCAAGCACAAACTTGGACTTCCCAAGGCACCAACCTCTAAGGCTCCAACCCTATTTCTGGTTCACGCTCCAGCCTGGTTTCTTGAGGACTCCGATCCTCTAGGGCTCCAGCCCTATATTCCAAGGCACCAACCTTGTCTTTTTGAGGCTCCAACCTCATGGGCTCCAACCCTTAGCTTTACTTCGTCAAGATATATTTAGTTATACTTCACGGCTCCCAATGTCTTCTTCAACGAGCCCTATCAATCTTCAGTTATCCCTTCACTTTAGTCTCCACGTCTCATCATCAATGATAGCCTTGTTCTTCACATGAAGGTTTCACCACTCCTCTTCATGTTACCCAAACAAAATTCTCCAAGGTCACCTCATGATGGCTTCAACGCATCATGGTCTTCAATGATCTCGACAAATATTCAATATGCTTCTTCACAAAGTTCTCCAACTCTACCGTATTCTGTTCTCAAGAGAAGACTTCAAAAAACTCTATTTCTCCAATCCCAATAAAACAACACTTTGACCACCACAACTATAACAACTTCAACCACGGCAGCTTCATCCACGGCAGCTTCATCCACGGCAACTACGACAACTTCGACCAAGACAGCTACGGTAGCTTCGACCACGGCAACTGCGGTAGCTTCGACCATGGCAATTACGGAAGCTTCGACCACAACGACTACGGCAGCTTCGACCACGGCAACTACTGTTAGGCCCCTATACTACTAGTGTAACCCCTTATTGTTATTAGTACAACCCCCTTATTATATTGTTGTACCCATGTAGTCCCCATATTGTTACGATTGTGCCCCATAAAAGCCCACTATTATTATTATTGTGCCCTTACATTATTATTGTTATGTCGGCTCTGATTATATTATGACTCCTTAGACTCCTATATATAGAAAGGAGATCTTGTCATTTGTATCATCCAAGAATTGTTCATTTGTGTAATGTAAAGGAGGTTGCCCCCTCGAAAAGGCTTATTTCTAAGGCATTCATCTATCTTTTCTATATTTTTGTGAGCTAGTTTCATAACATTAATATCAGAGTTTTGGATTCTAGGGTTTCGCTGCCCCAAATAGGTCATCGTGGCAATTTCGCTATAACTTTTTTTTGCGACATTTCATAAGCGAAAAAAAAAAAAAAAAAAAACCCATTTGAGAAGAAATCGCACTGAACCTTGGGTCCGAATTTCAGAGCTTTTCGCGTTATATTTGCGGAGATATGATCTGAGGAAATTGGTATTTTTGTAAACTCCTGAATTACATTCCAAATAGGTGACCTGGGGAAAATCGTCATAACTTTCTCTCTGAGCATCAGACTGAAATTTCGTAAGAAGTTACAGAAAGAGGACGTACTGTAGTTTCTTATATATATTTTTCAAAGCCAAAGGTCCCAACAGTGACGCGTGGCACGTCGTACAAGTTTGCTCTACTGAACTAGTCTATAATCAGGTCACTGTGGGAGATTTAGCATAACTCTTCCCTAGAGAATCCAATTTGGATCACACTGGTGGCATTGGAAAGAGGACACAGAGGGCTACTGCAGGTCGCAATTTCAGAACTGGAAGAACCGAACTTATAGAGTTATAGTCATTTCAAGATCGAGCTCCTAAAATCAATAAAAGGCGATATGAGGAAGTTTGATGGCAAGGATCTGGTAAATTGGATACTTCAGATGGAGCAATATTTTGATCTACATGGTGTACCACTGTTACAAAAGGTATGTATTGCATCTTCATATTTAGAACCGGATCAATTTTTATGGTATAAAGGGCTTTTCTCCCCTAAACAACTTGTTACGTGGTCAATTTTCACGGAGGAAATGATAGTACATTATGAGGATACAAAGAGCAACACCTTCTTTAGAGCAACACCACAACAATTGGAAAGAGTAAAAGAGCTTTGTTACATAGTGGAAAGTAAAATTATGGCAACAAGGAAGTCTACCCCTCACAACTATAATAATGGAAGTGTTGTTTCTCCTAGCCTTCCACAACCTACAAGGGTTACACCACAACAATTGGAAGAGAAAAGAGAAAAAGGGCTTTGTTACAATTGTGATAGCAAATGCACTAAAGGTCATAAGTGTGTTGAGAAGAAATTATTTTACATAGATTATGAAGAGGAGGAAGAAAATGATCAAGAAACATCAAAAGAAAGGTATATACACCAAGAACCAACCCCAAAGAAAGAAGAAATGAATTCGGCCATATCTTGTAAAGCATTGGCAAGAATTACCACTCCTCAAACTCTCAAGATAGAAGGACATATCAAGAAGAAAAAGGTTCAAGAAGTGAAAGATCACATCGAGAAAGAAGAAATGAATCCAACCATATCTTGTAATGCATTGGTTGGAATTACCACTCCTCAAATTATCAAGATAGAAGGACATATCAAGAAGAAAAATGTTCAAGAAGTGAAAGATCACATCGAGCATCAAGAAATGAATCTGACCATATCTTGTAAAGCATTGGAAGAAATTACCACTCCTCAAACTCTCAAGATAGAAGGACATATCAAGAAGAAAAAGGTTCAAGCAGTGAAAGATCACATCGAGCATCAACAACAATTTCTCCAACTTTTAAAGGATAACGCCACTTTGGTGCAAAATCGAATGAAACAATAGGTAGATCAACATTGTAGTGAAAAATGTTTTAATGTAGGTGATTGGTTATTTTTATTGCTACATCTCAAGCAAGCTATTTATGAGAAGGAAATGTTGGAAATACTACATGCACTTAAGAAATGGCGACCTTACCGAATGGGAAGACACTTCAAGGTAAAAATGGATCATGATAGTCTTAAATACTTTTTAGAACAAATATTATCTATATAAGAACAGAAAAAATGGGTCACAAATATATTGGGTTATGAGTTTGACATCATCTATAGAAAAGGGAAGCAAAATTTTGTTGCAGATGCACTCTCAAGAAAGGATGAGGATGTGGAAGCATTGTTTTGTGCTATTTCTCTTATCCAACCAGATTGGATAAATGAAGCAAGGGATGAATGGAAGAAGGACGAAGAAGTGTGGCCACTCATTCAAAAGTTGCAGAAGATCCCAGTTCAGACAATATTTCCAGAACTTGACAAGGAAGGAAAAATCATATTGGAACCTAGAGCAGTCACAGAAACAAGAACCCGACAGCTACGAAATCGATCAATTTCAGAGTATCTCATCAAGTGGAAGAACTTACCTGCTAAAAATTCCACATGGGTGGACAAGAATATTCTACAGAAGCATTAAGAACTACTCAAGCGTTTAGGACAACACTTTTTGAAGGAGAGGGGCATGTTAGGCCCCTATACTACTAGTGTAACCCCTTATTGTTATCAGTACAACCCCCTTATTATATTGTTGTGCCCATGTAGTCCCCATATTGTTACTATTGTACCCCATAAAAGCCCACTATTGTTATTATTGTACCCTTACATTATTATTGTTATGTCGGCTCTGATTATATTATGACTCCTTAGGCTCCTATATATAGAAAGGAGGTCTTGTCATTTGTATCATCCAAGAATTGTTCATTTATGCAATGTAAAGGAGGTTTCCCCCTCGAAAAGGCTTATTTCTAAGGCGTTCATCTATCTTTTCTATCTTTTTGTGAGCTAGTTTCATAACAACTACAACAGCTTCGACCACAGAAACTATGGCAACTACGACAACTTCGACCAAGATTTTATGCCCAAACAGAATTATCCTTTTTTTTCGCCCTAAACAATAGTCTCCATGTTCTCCTCAGCCTTTGGTCTTCTTCTGTACTTTGTATCTCTGAATTCTTGCCCGAATTGCTAATCAAAATGAAGTGTTTAGATGTCTATTTATAGAGATTTCGTTTATAACTGAAGGGACACGTTTATTTTAAGCGAGGCCGACTTGTATGACTAAGTGTAGGTTGGCTCACTGCTAGGAATAATTTTCTTAACTTAAAAATTCAATATCTCACAAACTATTGGGAGTTGTGGGGTAAATAAAGGCTCGTTAGAAAGAGGAAAAAATCATCTTTAAGATGGTCTAGGATCCATTTTTAAAGGATGCCTCCAAGGTGTCCAAAATATTTTTTCTTTGTGATTGTCCTTATATTTTATGCATAAAAAGTTTGGGACAGCGTGAGGAATGTTTGGGACAACGTGGCTTCATTCTTTGGCTTCTTCATTGTTATCAATGTCATTATAGGATCATAGAGTTATTATGTAGAGTGCAACATCCATGTAGCATGACACATCAACAATGTCCTTCATATACTAACGCAGTCATAGCGATGTAGTGATATGTCATAGGTTCCAAGGTAGTCTTCCAATCATTCTCATCAAGTGTGGTCCACATATTTCATCATCATGGTCCACATAAGTCATCATGTAGACATGTCATAGCATGATTGACACTTCATCATCTTAAACAAGAGTTGTAGTCATCTTCTGACATCTTCAAGAATATTTGCCATCCAATCATCGTTATATCAACGATCAACTATTGACATCAATGACAACCTAGATTAACATGTCATTGCATTTATTGTTCTATCTTCAATTATCGTTAATGAATGGAAAGACTAACTATAATTGGAAATATTTATAATTGAAGTATTGAATTGGGCTAAATTAATTGATATAGCATAGAACAATTTGAAAATTAACAGAAGTTGTTGGGAAATTCAAAGTTGTTGCAAGTTGTTGGGAAAGTCGAAGTTGTTGGGCAAGTCAAAGTTGTTGGAAAATTTGTTGGGGTCAAAGTTATTGGAGAAGTTGCAGGGTCAAAGTTATTGTTGGAAGGTCAAAGTTTGTTGTTGTAAGCTATGTAAGGAAATCTCATCAAAGTGGAAGGTTGACTTTGTCTTGGAGGGGTCTTAGGTCTTGGAATTTGTCATTTGAAGATTCTATAAGAAGAGAAGAATTATTGGGGGTTTTCCTCCCAAGAGGAGAGGTTTTGGAACTGGCTAGAAGCCTACATTTTGTGTCCTCTTGTCTCTTGGATCTTCATTGTTTGGTAGTTGTTTGATGACAGAAAACACAGTAATAATCAAGTTAAAGAAGAATTTAATCAAGTTAAGTAAAAGGACATCATAAGAAGTTATCAAAGTAAGAGAAATCACCTAATCCAGTTGCCCTTAGATTTCTCAACGCGAGGTATCTACTTTTTGAATCAAATTCAAATATTTGTTGACCCTCACTCTTTGTGTCCATCATGGTTGTGCTCATGGGATCTTAGCTTATTGGGGGACTTGGAAAATATTTGGGATCGATATGTTTATGATTTATATATGGCTAGCATAAATATGTGTGTGGAGGAGGACATATTCACATGGGATGGAAAACAAAAAAGGATCATATCATGGTAAAGGAGGGTTCTAATTATATCTCCCCTGCTCATCATTTCATTGAGCATTATGGATGGTTTCAAGGTTTGGAAGTGGAACTTTCCACTAAAGTTAAAGTGTTTTGGTTGGCTGGCATGGCAAGATAAGATTTTGACGTGGACAAACCTATGTAGGAGGGGATACAAGGGACCAACAAGATGTGGATTATATGAGATGACATATGAGGATGTAAATCACCTATTTTTACTATGTCTAGCCACATGATCTATCTAGTATGGCATAATGGATATCATTGGGGTTAATGTGGAATGGAACACCGGATCTTTTGGTGCACGCTTGCATGACTAGCTCGCAAAATATAAGACAATGTGCACTCTCCCTTTTTACATTATATGAGGTATTTGGCGTTGTAGAAATGCAAGGAACTTTGAGGGATTTCCATTGGATATCAAGAGGATGTGTATAAATATTGTTGCTTCCTTCAATGAAAGTGGGCCAATAAAGAAAACAAATGTTGCGAGATGCACACATCTCACAAATATTTGGAGTTGGTACCCTATTGATTTTTTGATGGAGCAACATGTTCAAAAAGTTGTTTGAGTTGGGTTTATATTGTCTAAAAGAATGGCACATATTATCTATTTTCTTGGAAAATGGGTCAGGTTCTCATACTCATGTGGATTTGATTGCCCTCTCGGGCGTACTATTTTGTGCAAAGTTTCTCTCCATTTAGAAAAATGACATATATGGTGATTCCAAAGTGGTCATTGATTGGATTTAGAATCGGTCAACTTTCGACCCCTCATTACAGATTAATTGGATGAAGAGAATCAAGATGTTGTTGGATTGTTTTCATGGACTTAACTTTTTCTCATATTTATAGGGAGCGAAATGGTGTGGTTGATGCACTATCAAAGGCCACAACTTTCAGCCTGGGATGATATTTTATAAAGATTTTTGCAACAACAAGTTCCATATGGCGAGGAACATCCACATTGCTTAGTCTCCTATTGAGACTGGAATCAGCCTATCGGTTTTGTTTCTCTCCCTTTCTTTTAGTTTTAATTTTGTAAGTGTAATGTGGGGTACAAATGTTGTAACATCTAGATGGGCACTATACAAGGACTTGTTCCCTACCATATATGGTTTTGTCTTGTTGGGATTTAGAAGGATAATATATTTTGGTACAATTGCACAAACATGTATATATGTACAGGATGTGACGACTATATTTTGTGGTCATGACTATGGGTATATAATGGGGAATATATGAACATATACTATATGTATCAACTTTTTACTTCTAATAGAAAGCTAATGTTTTTCTCATATATATATAATTCCACAAGGGCCATGTACTTGATCGCTGAAATTGTTATCTCAGTGAAGGAACTCTCACCAAGCAATCCTAATAGACACATTTTAGTTCCACACAAGTTTAGATATAGACATCATTGCAACTTGGTGCATTGACTTTTATTGAGAACAATAAATTTAAATTTTAGTAACACCTCCCATAATCCCCTAAAAATATAAGTGACATGGTAGGTGTTGTTACAATTGACCATATTTAGGGTTTTGCTTCAATTGTTGAAGGTTTTGAGCTGCATGGGAAAGACAACAATGTTTATAGTTAATTAGAGGTCATGTTTGGAACATTGTTTGCAATGTAAGCTTGTTGTTTCAATATGGATGAAATTTATGCAAACTTTTATCTTTGTGATTTCCATCACTTTAATCCACTTGTTTTGGTATTGTATGGAGATGTGATCATCTTTTTAGGAACTCCTAAATAGCTCATAATGTGGTGTCTAAAGATTTTGGACCATAAAGTTGATATGAAGGATGGAGGATTTTGACATGTTGGTCATGGTCCATGATTATGTCCCTTCATATTCATAGATGGTCAATCCCTACCAAAGGGGAGATTCAAGATGTTGTGATAATATATTGCTTTGTTGGAAATAATGAGACATCCAAAACTTATAGGATTTACTTTGTAGCATAGCAAAACATTGTGGTGAGCCAAGATGTGATGTTTGATGGGGATGTATGGTCCTCTAGATCATAAGTATCCCTTATGATTGAAGGGAGTGAGGAGGTTGTTGTTCCATAATCTAATTCAAAGGTAAGAGAAGACTCGGTTCTAGGTGTAGGTGGGGAGAGCTTGAGGAAAGATGCAATTTTACCCTCTACTTCAAAGTGTCAAAAGCCAATATGGGTTACTCAAAGATTTTAGGATACACAAGAGCATGTAGGAGCCCCTAAACTTGAATGAGAACAAGCATGCCTCCTTGGGGATATTCCAACCATATTGCATTAGTGAGTTACATTTATGAACATTCTAATTCTTTCGAAGAAATGTAGTGTGAAGCATTAAAAGGAGGAAAATGATATTTAGATGACAATTAAATTTGAGGAATCATTAATTAATTCTAAGAATAAAATAGATTTAGAAATGTAAATGGAAATTTTAGTTGAGATCCAAAGGGAGAATAGTAATGTTGGTGAAAACACTTTCCTTTGGAAGAGGGAATGTTAGCTTTTGGTTTTCTCCAAAAGCACTTACACCATGTTAGTGGCATCTTCATGTGATATGGAGTGCATGGTAAAACCCTAGCCCCTTAGTTGTATCTCAGATCTTTTGATTTGACAGTCGAAGATCTTTCTAAAGGTGGTTGTTTGACCTTGTACTTCGTGCATATAAGCCACACTCTTTGATGGGGTGGCTATCTTATGTGGCATTGATATATTCTACGTGACATGTGTGTTGAGGAGGTTGCTTGATTACATGGGTGTTGGATCTACCATCACGAAGGAACATTGAGCATTAGGAGGGTGCTTAGCACTATGATCATGAGGATCATTATGCATGCCATAGGACGATGAACATGTTACTTGAGGACACTTGGGTTGAGACAAAATAGCTTGGATTCGCATGTGGACTTGAGACACGTGTTTAGAAGGGACATTAGAGCATTGGATGCTTGTCTTAGAGAGTGATTAACCTAGTGATGAGAAGCACTAGACACTCAGGGCCCCTAGTTGGAGGGTGCACGAGTTGAAGAGCTTTATCTTAAATTTTGTTCACCTTGGAAAGAGAGTGCCTCACCTGGAAATGTTATCTTGAGGACTACATTAGGTTGCCTGTGGACATAGTTCATTTAACTATTATTGGCATCCCTCACCTATTCTATATAAAGGGAGTTTTGAAGAATCTAGGGCAGTTAGCATTAGATAGATTCTTCTATACTTGATAACAGTTTGTGAAATGATTTTACTATTTATCTTATCTTGATCTTCTTCTTATTATGAGTGTGTGTGTTTACTTCATAAAACTGTTACCAAAACAAAGAGACAAAAACACAATAAGTTGGCATTCTGCCAGGGCCAAAACCTCTCCCTCTTGGAGAGGAAAACCCGCACATAATTCTTCTTATAGAGATTTTAATTGACGAACACCAAGACCATGACCCTTGACCTATCAAGCCACTCCAAGACCAAGACAACAATCCTCTTCTTACTGTCGAGATCATCATCATCATTATTGCTTCACCATGATCATCATTGTTTCACCATGACTACCCCTTGAGATCACCACTAAGATTATCTCTACACCTTCATCGAGATCATAACCTTCAAGAACGAGATCATGACTATGATAGGATCTTGACTGCACCTTAATGTAAGTCGAGATAAAGTGTGTCACTATGAGATCCTTCCATCATCATTAGGTTGAGACTGTGATCATATCTGTCACTGTCATCACTGCTCCTTCTCATTATGTCGAGACTGTAATAGTTGAGACTGTGATTATCTTTGTCACTGTCATCACTACTCCTTCGCATTATGTCGAAACTGTAATATCCATCTGAAAACTGATAGACTCCTTTTTCAACTCTAACACTGCAACATAGTCTTCATACGAGATTCTTGTTTATTACTTATCTGAGATATCACTAAGATTATTAGCAAAATTTCAGATGTACCCAAAGTAGCAGAGGTTTATGCGAAGTTCTAAAACCCTGTAATCTTATCCAAAAATCTCAGATGTATCTGAATTCCATCCCTACTTCCACGCAGACCCTAATGGGGTATATATAGTGGTTCTATCTCCATAAATAAGCTGACTTGTATTGTTGAACCGATGTTTCTATTATTTGAGCCAACTTGACTACCTTCTAATTCAATTTCCAAGCCGATGTGACAGAGAGGATGGTGTCTGTCATTTGGAGGGCTGTTAGACACTAAGTTGACCCATTTTCATTACATATATGCTCAAGTAGAGCTATTCAATATAATTTTGACTCTTTGACTTTCCTAGACCTATGGAATGAGCAAGAAACTCATTCATATTATTTATAAAAATAATAATTCTTTTTCTTGACAAGTACAAAGATCAAAATTACATTAACAAATACCGAACCTAGTTACCCTTTTCTTCAACACTCTCTCTTAACTAGGGAGGTACTTACAATGGTACTTGGTTATTCTCAATCTGAAGAATTTCTTATAAGAAGAATCAAATTGGTAATCCCATTTGTATAGCATCATATCAATCAACAATGTCATAGTGCAGGACCTTGACTAACAGCTCCATCTCTCCATGATACCATGAGCTACAATGTTGGTGAGACCAATGATTTATAGACACCTTCATCATTGTCTCTCAAGGTACATACCCACCCGGGTGTTCACTGAGTATGACCCTCTAGGACTATTCTTATCTTGGGTTTCCAACCCTCAAAGAATATCGTTCCTCTTGGTTACTCTTATCTTGGATGCCCTACACATCCTCAAAGAGTATCGGATAACAAATGATTACCCAATCCTCCCATTCTTTCTTCCCAAGTGAAGGCAAGAATGTTGTGTCTACCCTTCCATTCATGGCCTTTATCTAGACTTACGATTGTTAGTCCTGGTCTAGTGCATGACACATGAAATGGAAAAACACAATGATAACTCCTTTGTAATCAAGGGTGATCTAATTCAAAATCCATCTTGATTAGGGACCTGTTAGATCTCTCTCTTAGTTATACATCAGCTACTTCTTCTTCATGGGTTCTCAGGTGCTTGATCAACTTCTCTACTTGATGTCATGAAATTTAGTTGAGCTTCTTCCTTGTAGGGCAACAAACATCGATCACTTTCCCTCTCATTCTGTCATGTCATTCCTTTCTTCATGGAAAGTGGCCTTCTTGGCATACATTTAGAACTTTGTTCATATGGTGACTTCTTTTCTCTCATGCTTCTTTCACTTTCCTTCTTACTCTATCATGTCATTCCTTTCTTCATGGAAAGTGGCCTTCTTGGCATACATCTAGAACTTTCTTCATATGGCTACTTCTTTTCTCTCCATGCTTCTTTCAGGAGTTTCCATCCATCGCATGAATGTTGGTTGTACTTGTACTTACAAGTCTTGTTTTAGTAGCCCTACATGAACTCATCCAGATATTATTCAAGAAATCAAAACATCATATTAAATTAAATCATACCTTACGAGATGGCTCTTCATCATGACATCTTCTTGTATGTATCAACATCCTGCACACTTATTGACATATCTCCCAAAGATATCCATTGTCAAGGGTCTTCATCTTTTTTAGAGTTTCATCGAAGTCTTTATATTTTTCTGGGAGATTTCCTAGTCAAATCTTCTTGGTCTTTTGAATGTTGATTGCCTTCATCATGGTTGCATATCTCACGATCTCTTCCTTCCTCACACATTCCATTTCCCAGAGCTTTTAATCAGAGTTTATTAGCCAACTACCTCATACTTCATATGAGGACATATTATGTTGATTTCATCTAGTTTGACTTATGCCTTCCTGCATTCTTTCAAAGGAGAAGATCATTTTTCTCTTGATCATGCTTCTCAAGATAGAAGTAATGATCCATTGTTACCTGCAACCATATGACATGACATTATAATATTAAATACAAGCATACATACCTCATTTTACCTTTAGGTCATCTAGGCTTCTTCCAACAGCTTCCTTGATTGAATAGATCTTCAATCCCTTGATCTGCTTCATTTCATCACACCATTATCCCATGAATTCCATAAGTTGGAGTTGATGAAACACTTTCTTCCTCTCTATATTAGTGAACCCTCCGATAAGGATTCCTTCAGAGAATCTTGAGGATCTTGCATATCCCTATCTGGAAGATGTTTCCTTTTTGCCTTGATGTATGATGAGCCTTTTCCTGGATGACATCTTTCTTTCCTTCAATGTTGAATGAGATTCCCAAGAGCTATATCCTTCATGTTTGACTGCCATGGATTTTTTCCCTTTTTGTCCTTCATGATTCCCATGGTGATGTCACGAGCTCTTGCTTCTAATGCTTTCATGATGCCATGATGCATCTTATTATCATTGTCATATCTTATAACACAAGATATAGGAGCTTATGATAGGATCCTTTTGTGAGGGATACTATCTTACTCATAGGAGAGATTTGATACTCCCTCTTTCCTTGGCCCTTTACTTTAGCTTCATCTTTCGGTGATATGAGCTTCCAAAATCTTTTTATAGCATTGAATCTTAACTATACTTTTTTTGTCTTTGCTTGCAAACCAACCTTGCCTATCTTTTCTGCACATGGTTGAATTCCTTCATCCTTTAATACTATAGATTGCAACTTGTCTTTCTCTATCTAGCATAGAGACCACAAATTGGTGAGTGAGGTAACCTTCTTTGTTCATTAATATTTGTTACCTTGCTCATCAATGATGACTACCTTCTTATCATCTTTCCTAGATCTTCATGAAGTTATTCCTTCATTCTTTGATACCTTTACTATTGTGTAGGTCTAAGTGACCTTCTTTACTTTAATTTCCGAGAGTATATCTAGCATTTCATATATCTCTCTTTATGTCTCCTCTTCTGCTATTTAGGTATGAGAGGAATTTTGAGTGATATCATATGAATCCTATGAATCTCTTGATGGATTCAAACAACGATTGACATTCATAGACCTTTTCATAGATTTCAATGAATTCTCTTTTCTATGAGGATTATGACAATCCTCCTTATTCTATGCAAGGAATTTTGATTATCTAACCGATTTATAAATCCCCTTGCAATCATGAAATCATTTATCCAAATCTGATTATAAAATTGAAAGATACTTACTTGGTGTGTCAAGAGGAGATCTTCACCTTGATGCTTCTTTTTCTTGAGTTGCCCATCATTAGTATCCTTTCATCACGAATTCCTTGGAGACCTTCTAGCACCATGACATTAGCGGTCTTAACATCACTGAAACTGCTTCATGACCTTCCCAATTCATCTTGAAGGTATTTTTGACTTCAACATATTGTTGACATTCTAGTGATACTATGTTCTGATCCAAGCATCATGCTATTGAGATCATAGTCATAGACAGAATTTGAGACTGTGACAAGTATATTGATATGTTATTGCACTGAGACAGTGATGCCTTATGTGCATAGAGTTGTGTAGAGATGCAATGTGTATAGAGCCCAAACTTGTCACTGAATAACATAACTAAATTGTGGGTGGCACTGTATAGATGGACTATCTCATCACCGAAATTGCCTTGATGTAATAACTATACTGAGACAGAGATGTAATCATGGATTGTGAGAGGTATTCCTTGGATTACTTCTGCAATATATATATACTTGAGACTATATTTTATGGCATGGAAAAAGTTCAGTGATCAAGAAGTGAGGATCACTTATATACTCCATCAAACTTAGCATGGGTTGAGTGCATCACTGTTATTACTGAAGATGATACTCCATGTCTATTGTAGACCTTCTTGTTGTATACTTGCTCCTTTAATCCTTTCAACCTGCTTTGATGTCCTTGAAGACAGATCCTTGTATGTCTCTTTTGTTGCCCTTGATTTGACTTCAGCACCTTAGTCTTGATACCATGTTGAAGAATCTAGGGCAGTTAACATTAGATAGATTCTTCTATACTTGATAACAATTTGTGAAATGCTTTTACTATTTATCTTGTCTTGATCTTCTTCTCATTATGAGTGTGTGTTTACTTCATCAAACTGCTACCAAAACAAAGAGACAAGAACACAAGAAATTGGCATTCTGCCAGGGCCAAAACCTCTCCCTCTTGGAGAGGAAAACCCCCACATAATTCTTCTTATAGAGATTCTAATTGACGAACACCAAGACCATGACCCTTGACCTATCAAGCCACTCCAAGATCAAGACACCAATCCTCTTCTTGTTGTTGAGATCATCAATGCCATTACTACTTCACCGAGATCATCATTGTTGCACCATGATTGCTCCTTGAGATAACCACTGAGATTATCTTTGCACCTTCATCGAGATCATAACCTTAAAGAACGAGATCATGACTATGATAGGATCATGACTGCACCTTAATGTAAGTCGAGATAAAGTGTGTCACTATGAGATCCTTCCATCATCATTAGGTTGGGACTGTTGATCATCCTTGTCATTGTCATCACTACTCCTTCTCATTACGCCGAGACTGTAATAGTTGAGACTGTGATTTTCTTTGTCATTATCATCACTGCTCCTTCTCATTATGTTGAGACGGTAATATCCATTCGAACACTAATAGACTCCTTTTTCAATTGTAACACTGCAACATAGTCTTCATCCGAGATTCCTGTTCTATTACTTGTCCGAGATATCACTAAGATTATTAGCGAAATTTCAAATGTACCCGAAGTAGTAGAGGTTTATGCGAAGTTCTGAAACCCTGTAATCTTATTTGAAAATCTGAGATGTATCTGAGTTCTATCCCTACTTTTGCGCAGACCCTAATGGGGTATATATAGTGGTTTTGTCTCCATAAATAAGATGACTTGTATTGTTGAACCGATGTGTCTATTATTTGAGCTGACTTAACTGCCTTTTAATTCGATTTCCAAGTTGACATGACAGAGAGGATGGTGCTTGTCATTTGGAGGGCTGCTAGACACTAAGTTGACCCATTTTCATTACATAGATGCTCAAGTAGAGCTCTTCAATATAATTTTGACTCTTTGACTTTCCTAGACCTATCGAATGAGCAAGAAATTCATTCATATTAATTATAAAAATAATAATTATTTTTCTTGACAAGTACAAAGATCAAAATTACATTGACAAATACCGAACCTAGTTAACCTTTTCTTCAACAGGAAGAGCATTGAGTTGTAGTAATCATGTAGAAGTGTGTGAGAGTTCAATAGATCATTTGTACCTTGAAGATGAACTTGCTTTGAGTCTTTGTACTTGTCTTTGTGCAAGGAAAGAAGGTGCTCAGGTTTGCGAGAGGCAAAAGATAGAGGAGACTTTAAGTGTTAGGACTTCAGTCCTTTGGTGAGGACCTATGTTTGTGGCAAAGAAACCCTAAAGGGTAGTTGTGTGTGGAAATCTTAATGAAATATCGAGTGGAGTGTTTATTGTTGACGATAGCTTATTATGGATCCTTTAATGTGGCTAGATAGCTTGGTGGTGTTAATTTGGCAGTTCAGTGACAAATTCCAATCATGGGACGAGATTCCTTTTTCGAGAGGACCAATTTTGAGAATTAAAACCCACATGTGCACAAAAGGATAGGTCAGCCCAAAAGATAAATTGGATACCCATGGATGGCTATAAATACAAGTCAAGTGACCCTCAATTGGACATCATCATGAAGCATTCTTCTATTCTCTTCTTTGGTTTTGGCTCGCACAAGTCTAAGGCAGTTTGCGGAGATTGGCTTACACAGATCCAAAATTGCAAGGTTCGAAGCTCGCACGTGTGATCTAGGGTTTTTGGTTCCCATTCACAGGCATGCTACAGGGAAATTTTGATTGCAACCGCAGGCTTGCAAACCTATGCATGTGGTTACGCACGACACTCTCTTCGTGCGGTTAAGACCTAAGGTTTGAATTTCAAAGTTGATCGAAGCTTTCGTTAGTTGACCGCAGAGTTCGGCAGTTGAGAGCAGATAGTGACAGTTGATAACAGGGTTTTGAATCAGGGTTTTTATTATTAGCATTGTTGGGTTCATCTCATGGATGTTATTTAGTTGATTTTGTTGGATAAGTTTATGGTTGAAGATATAAATCATTATACTCTCATTCGCTGAATCATTCAATGACAATCTAATAAGAAGAAGAATATGAAAAGGTTTTCCTCGTAGTGGGTTTTGCCCTAGTCTCCGACCAATCTTGGTGTCTCTATGTGAATGATTTTCTTCTATTATTCCGTTATGTTACATTGCATTGATTATGATTTTGTTATTTCTATATAATTGCATATGTTGTTGAACAATTATGAAAATCTAAATAATGATATGATGTTATAGGGTGAATTTAATATGAAATGAAGAAATATAATTATCTAAAGCAAAAAACAATATAACCCTAAGAAAAATTGACATGGAATCAAAGTTGGACTGAAGAAAAGTCATTAAGATCACCCCTATGAAGACACATTTGATGGAAGTACGAGAATATGGAGGATACCTAAAATAAGGCTAGGGTTTGAAAGAAACCCTAGGCAATTTGGTTATTTGTTTTTGATGGATATTATGAGGTTAGGGTTTGGAAGAAACCCTAGATTATGACAAAGATTTCAGATATGCAATCTAGAAACCCTAGCTTTCTCAGTGTGAAGATGTTCTAGCACTTGTGACAAATTTGATGTAGCTCTAGATGGGATTGTCTCAATTAGGTTTGGTTGTTGATGAAGTTGCTTGAAATGTTGAAGGCAACAATGTTATATGGTCAATGGACAGTCATGACTCTTGATGGTTGGTTCAAGAGGGAGATGGTCACCCCTCATTGAAGATAAGTATTTTTTCAATTTAAGTTACTCCTTTATGTATTTACTCTCTTTTAGATTTATTGATTTGATCATGATTATACTTCCTACATGTATATTTGGATACTTCTAACCTCCTAATGAGATGTGATAAGTGGATCCTTCTTGAGGATCATCTGAGGTGTAGGAAAAGATGGCTAGTGCATGAAGAGAAGAGCTACAGTTGCACATGACAAGTAAGTGATACAAAGTGTAAAGGAATTTGAATGTTATAAGGTATGTATAGTATATTGTTTCAGCTGCAATATTGGATGGCAAGGTAAACCCTAAGGTATGATGGGAATATCACCTTCATGAATGGCTCATATATGAATATGAGAGTAAGTTTGATTATGGTACATGTGATATATATTGGTACACTTGATATTTGGCAAGGATCTTACATTTTAGACATGATGAATTTCCCAGATGCATTGACTTTGATATATTGTGATTTGATACTTGTGATAAGCATGGAAACTTTAATAATGAAAGTGTAAAAATAAGATTGATATTCAGGATCTTCTTGTTAACCTTGTTTAGATTTTGATAAACCTAGTAAATTGGACAATGTGATAAATCTGGATGCCCTGACTTGATGGTTGAATAATATGATAAAAAAGTAATGTAGTGATTATAATCCTTGAAGTATGATGATACACCTATCAATTTCCCTATTCATATGACTCAAACCCTTGATGAAAGTTTGATGGCATGTTCATATGCGATGATTTAATGCTAACATGTTATGACCATGATGAATATATGTTTTAGAACCTGATATAGTTTGATTTCATGATCTAATAGTTCTGCGGATGCATGACAGTATTATGATAGACAGATTGATGTTTTGATTGATGATCACTAAAGTGATTTTCCTATTCAGAGGAAGAAACTCTCCATAAGATACATACACCTATTATCATTTGCATTAAATGTATAGAAGATTCTTTATTGTTGAAGATAGATTTTTTTTGGACATAAATAATCAAATATATGATGTTGCTAGCAAGTTTTGGTCTAAGAATAGAAGGTTTCTCCCAATCTAAGCCCCAACTGCTGGGAAAAAGGCTTAGCAATGTGGTTATAGGCCTCTCAACTGCACGGAAGAAGGCATATGGGTGTGATTATGCATGTAGGTCACAACAACTGAAGCCTTATGCACGAGATCAAGAGTGCACTTGGAGAATGGCAGTGCTACAGATATGGAGCAGACAATAGAAAGTTCTATGAATAGGGAGGTTTGAATGTTCAACATATTATAGAAAATGTGAATGTGTTGACTAAGCTTGCATTTGCATGGAACTAGAATATACATAGTAGTATGACATTTTGATTTGATCATTGAAGTTAGTATATGACAGTGTTTGATAACAATTGCAAGGGTTTTACAAGATTTGGCTTATTGGCTTGACTTAGTAGCAATATTGGCTTGGATAATTGATGATGTTTTAGACCTTTGACATGATGCTTGATAGTTCATGGATATGTTTTGGCTTATGGATTGTTTGAATTCACAGTGATAACAAATTAAGATTTTGATTTGATAACTGATGATTTGCCTTGATGACAGTGCTATGTGGGCATAATGACTTTCAGAGATTAATTGGTATTCAATAGTGATTTTGTATTGGCATCATTGGCTTTGGCACATTGGTTGAAGTAAAAACAGTGGTGATTCAGGATGCAGTGATATCACAACGAATGGATGAAACTTAAAACTTATCTTGGGTGTATGCATTTGTATCTAGTGACAAAAATAATTCATATTATGATTATATGGATGGCATGATGAAGTTTGGCATTACTTAATAACAATTTGTTGACATAACAAAAAACGAATTCATAACTTGGTATTTAGATGTGAACTCTACCTGACACTTGGTCCGAAGAGTTTGTTACAGTGATATTGGCGGAAACCTTTACGACTTTGATATTAGTTTTTATTTGGCATCCAAAGCTTGATAAACAGACTGAATTGATTTGATTGCACAATATTGATTTGTGTGAGGTTGAGTATATTGGTTTCATCAATATAATGTTTGCAGATAGCATTGTATGGTTTGAAGCAAGCTTCCCGAGCCTGGTATGTCTGCATTAACAGTTACCTAGTGAAGCCAGTAAGATGTGTCAATCCAAACCTATAGGTGTAAGGTATGGCTTTGATTTTGGTTTAATATGTTGATGGTCTATTCCTGACAGGTAATGAGCCTCTGATGATCAAAGTAAGAGGGATTTGGCCTCTCAAGTTTAAAATGAAGAATCATGGCATGATGAATTACTTTCTGAAGTTTGGAAAAGAAAATCTATATCATGAAGCTATTGAATACTTTTTGGAAAGTGGATCCTTGGACGCTCCGATTGAATTTCAAGAAATTATGAAGAGATATTGTTGAACCTGACTTGGCAACCAATAGTTGATTGAAGCACAAATGTTCCATGTGAACACTTGTTTATATATATATATATATATATATATATATATATATATATATATATATATATATATTTTGCATAGAATCTGAGTCAATTCATGATTGAGTCTCTTCATTCACATTAGGTTGTTTCCAAGCTCACTTCGAGATATTTGCATGGGACGATTAATTTTTGGTCTAAGACATTCTTCCTCTGATATGTGACTGCATGGATGTACTAATGTTGTTTCAGATCGTTATTGATGAGATGAACACATCTGGGTGTTGCCTTAGTATGAGATCTGCCATGATATTTTTGGATGAAAAAGTTTGTAGCTTTGAGCACGACCGAGGTTGAGTGCAATGTTGCTAGCATTGCTAGCTATGAGGTAGGTTGAAGAAACTCTTTGGAGACTTATTTTGAACAGGTTCTAGACGTGACAGTGATACATTGCAATAATATAGAGTGGGATCTGATTGGCAGAGAACCTTATATATAGTTGGGACTGAGATATCTTCATATATTGAGTCAGTGTTGTTGTACGAAACAAGCTTAGGCTTGTGGTTGCCGCCTCGGTGAGAGGGAGGATGAATAAGATATCTTATTTGCGATATATATTTGTTCTAATATAATATTTGATTTGATGACCTGCATGAATAGGAGACTACTGCTATTGAGACATTATGTTTGAACTCTTCAATGAGTTGTTTAAGCCGGTACCAGATATGAGCACGATAATATGTTTCTGATCTACAGAGAGCAGGGTTGATCGAGAACACTGAACCAGCTCTTCCCCCCTATCTGAGCTCCTAGGGTGTGGAATTGAGATGGAGGGCTCCTAGGGTTGAGGAATCTATGGACAATAGGGTATCACCTCTATATGTTACCCATAGGGTCGGAGATGTTGCTCCTCTATCTTGGTCTATGCAGAGTATACCCCAGTTGGCATCATAACCACAAGTTAGGCTTGTTGGGAATACTACTCCATGTCTAGCTAACAGGTTGAGAGAGTGCTTGGAGGTATACACCCCATGTTGATTATGATGCAGGTGTTCTACCACGTGACTATTGAGTGTCATTCTTGGGAAGATCGACAGGCAATAGGATGGTTGTGATCCTTTTTTGGTAAGTGGTATCTTGCCTATTGCTTTACATCGGGTGAGTGTCATGTAGGACCTTCCCCACTGTCATGGACATGAGGTGAGAGTGTCCAATAGGATCTTCCTCATTGTCATTAGATTCTGAGTTGAGATGTGCTCCCCGATGTGGTTCCAAGTTGAGCAGGGCTCCCTGGTGATAATCTCTCTAATGTTTCCCAGGTAGTAGCATTGGGCTCCCCACTAGCAGTGATTCCAGGTGGTAGCAGTGGTTCCTCGATAGATAGAGGATGGTGGCTTAGGTTCCCCTCTGATGTCCAATTCTTCTTTTAGATTCGAGAATGTTCAACATATGAGCAGAGACAATCAAGAGATGAGCAGAGGTGAGCTAAGATGAACAATGACAACATTTGATGACGGGACACTTGTGATGATTATGTGATGTTGTTGGAATTTCTCCCAAGCTGAGAGGAAGTGTTAATTTGGCAGTTCAATGACAAATTCCAATCATGGGACGAGATTCATCTTTTTGAGCGGACCAATTTTGACTATTGAAATGCTCAATTTGAACAAGGCAAAGTGTATTTTTGAATTAAATTTCACACGTGCACAGAAGGACAGGTCGGCCCAAAAGATAAATTGGATACCCATGGATGGCTATAAATACAAGTCAAGTGACCCTCAATTGGACATCATCATGAAGCATTCTTCTATTCTCTTTTGGTTTTGGTTCGCATAGGTCTAAGGCAATTCGCAGAGATTAGCTCCCATAGGTCTGAAATTGCAGGGTCTGAAGCTCGCACGTGTGATCTAGGGTTTTTGGTTCCCAGTCGCAAGGCATGCTATAGGGAAATTTCAGTTGTAACCGTATGCTCGCAAGCCTATGTGTGCGGTTCAAGGGTTTTAGTCACACGCACGACCCTCTCTCTGTGTCGTTGAGACCTAAGGTTTGAATTTTACATTTGACTGAAGATTTAGTCATTTGATCGCAAAGTTTGACAATTGACTGCAAACAATGACAGTTGATCATAGGTTTTTGAATTAGGGTTTTGATTATCAGCATTGTTGAGTTCATCTCATGGATGTTGTTTAGTTGATTTTGCTGAATAGGTTTATGGTTGAAGATATGTATCATTGTACTCTCTTTTATTGAATCATTCAACGAAAATCTAATAAGAAGAATAATTTGAACAATATGAATATTGTTCTTTCTATATAATTGCATAAGTTGTTGAACAATGATGTAAATCTGAATAATGATATGATGCTATAGGGTGAATTTAATATGCAAATGAAGAAATGCAATTATCTAAAGCAAAGAACAATATAGCCCTAAGAAAAATCAACAGGTGGGACACCTTACTATGCCTTTGTATTGATGGTTAGGGTTTATTATTGATGGTGGATTCCCTAACTAGGGTTTGGAGGAATTAAAGAGTCCTAGCTTGTGATGAGTTTGAATGGCTATCTTGTGTCACTGTACAATAAGTTGTTAGTATGTAATTGCAATTTCATTCTTATATATATAGCGCTAGCGTTTGGAGGCATTAAAGAGTCCTAGCTTGTGATGAGTTTGAAAGGCTATCTTGTATCAATGTACAATAAGTTGTTGGTATGTACTTGTAATTTTATTCATATATATATATATATATATATATATATATATCCCACTTGCATTTACTTATGAAGTGCAAATAGTTTACAAAGGTTTGTGAATCTCTATGGAGCTCTTACAAGACAAAAGTTGTTTGGACTGGTATAACCCTTTGTGATGCATTTCGTGGGTGGTGGTTCAACAAGCAAGTGATATCCTTTGATGGTCTGCCATACATTTTAATCTCATGGGGTTGGAGAGTTAGAAATTTCAAGGTTTTTCAAGACTGTTTCATACCCCTTTACTTACGTGCAGCTTAGGTGGCAGCTTTGGCCAGCGAATTCAAGACAGATCCAAAGCCAACCAAACAGAAAATCTGATTATGGCAAATGCTAAATTATGACACCCCGTGGAGGTACTGTGATGGCACCAGTAAGAGGCACCCTCCTCACTGCGACGTAGGAGTCATCCTCTACTTTAGTCACTCTCACTTCATTCACTGTCACAATGATCTAGGTAGTGGCTCAAACAACAAAGCCGAATTTGCAGCTCTATGGTGCCTGTTGGAATTGGCAAGGAAAAAAGGCACCCCAGATTACAGGTTTTTACAGATTCTAAATTAGTGATTGATTGGACAAACAAAAAGGAAGAGATCTCCAACATCGGTCTCAATTCACTACTTAACATTCATGTTTTCACGAGCTCCTTCGACCAAGTAACTTTCTGTCACATCCTTTGTGAACTAAACTTGGAAGCAAACGGTCTCTCAAAGGATGCCCTTGCACTCCCGGTTGGATTAATTGGGCTTTACGAGTTTGCAGATGTTGTTGAGTCCGATTCCATCGAATCCAAGCTCCCTTTCTAGCAGCTCTTTATGTTTTCCTCTCTTTTGATTCTTGTAACAAGCACATTATAAGTTGTTCAATGTCCAGGTTCTTAAAATTTTCTGGGAACCAGATGCTTCCTACAGAAAGTACTAGACTTGATGTTAGGAAATTTCTGACTTGATATCATGAATATCAGTTGGTGGACAGCTTATGTATATATTTTACTTCCAAATATATACAGTTTTCTTCTTTTGAATATATATATATATATATATATATATATTGCTTGTGTCCAAACTTTGTGCACTTGCTTTTATTTTTTTCTTTGATTTTCAAATTAAATTCTCATGGTGGATTAATTCCAGGGCTGTTTGGTATGTTGATTTCTCATGAATAGTTCCCAGATATTGTTGAATGATTTGACATGTCCATAGAAGCTAAGAGGGCATATTTTCAGCTCAAACAATCTGGTGTTAATGAATTATTTTCATATTTGTTATAAGTCGGGATTTGTGCCCTTAGGGCTGGAAACATAGTTCCTTCGAAATATAAATCTGCAGTGTTTATTTTATTGGGTTGTATTATGTCTTGCTTGAAGAAAAGTGAAATATGAATGCTGTAATTTATTTTTCCGATTCAACACTGGTGCTGAAAGTTCACAGCAAATAGATGCAGGAAGCCTCAAGGTTGAAATGAAATTGCTGAATTTGAATAAGCAACAATTTTCTTTAAATTTTCACATTTTTTATTTGGCCATGCGTTTGATAACACACAAAGCCCTCAACTTATTAAAGAGCATCGTGCTCCCTAACAGACCAGGAGTCTCTGCACTCTCTTTCCCACATGGGAGAAGCAGGGAATGCCCAAGGGAGCAACTCATATCTGCCACCAAAGTTCCGGGACTGTGCCAGGGGTTTCCAAAGCCACTCCCATCAGAAAGGGAATGTTTTGTTTCAATTCCCAGGTTCCAAGAAATGGGAAAAAACATTAGGAATCTGTCAAAGAGCATCTAGGCGCTCCCTAACAGACCAGGAGCCCTTACACTGTTTCCTGCATGGAACAAGCAGGGAACACCCAAGGGAGCAACTCAGAACTGCCACTGAAGTTCCTGGAATGTGCCAGAGGTTACCAAAGCCACTCCACAATAATGTTTTGTTCCAATTCCCAGGTTCCAAGAAATGGTGGAACATTAGGAAGAAGTCCCCCATCCCCCTGGAGTGGTTCCCATGCAATTCTGCAAGAACATTAACTAATGCATATAGTATTATTCCACTAAACGATGGGTGCTTTTTCCCATTGTAACAGAATGATTCCATTACTTTTACAATTTGTAATATGAATGGAATGTATATAAGTTTTCAGTGGAAGTTAAAGAGAAAAAAAAACTCAACCAGCTATCTTGAAAACCATCTCCTCTTACCCTAATCAGATCACAAAAAGGTCTCCCTTCGTTTACTGAAAAGCTTCAAAGAACAAAGTGGCATTTGAATTGGAATCCAGTAATAACTTAATATTGTGTGGATTATTTCCAAAAAGCACGTTAGGCATGCCCCCAAATTTCTTCAGCCTATCATTGCAACACTGCAGAGTTGTATGTTACAATGATTACAACTTAAAGAACTTCATTTATCAGGGCTCTTGTGAGATCCTTTGGTAGTCCCATTACACTGTCAATGGATCCAACCTGCAATTACACATGCTTAGCTACAGATTCACTGAAATGTAAGAGAAAATGTAATCATATCAGATCTACCAGTTACTGCCACAAGAAGACATAAATGAAGTACTGTCTATATGATAACATCTTCACAGTTAGCAAATAATTAAAATGAAAATTTTACCATTGCTTCCACTAATGGAGAGGTTAGTGGGTGTTCAACAAGCAAGCCACCTGCTACCTTAAAAACTGTTCCCTCCTTGATCTGTTCCAAAAAAAAATCCCCTTTTTTCATATAACAGCACAAAATAGCATTTAACTTGCTACTTATTGTGTTTAAATCAAGGACTCAGAAAATGCTCAGCTGACCAGGCTTTCTACCACGTCGTCTGGAATTGGATGGAAGTAGACCTGTGACAAGAAGAATAACAAAGTATAATATTAGAATATTTGATGAAAGAAACTTCTTTTGAAATGTGGACTTAGAAAGATCCAACCATATGAAATACGAGAAACAAGCTGCAATTCTGATAATGACAGATGGACATGGACACTGGCTTTGTGTAATTTAATAGCTACAAAAACTAAATTTTTTAATATACCAAAGTTACTTCAGAACATCTTACCTCAGCTTTGTCCCATCCTCCTTTCTTCAACCCTGTCTTGAGATTTGTAACCATTACCGATCCTACAGTGCATGCAGGGGCCCTTGAATAGCCTATATCAATGACCAAAAGAAAGAAAATGATTCAAGTGAACATGGAAAATATATGCCAAGCATATCAATTAAATATATGCAACGCAGTGATTTAAATCCAGAAGACTCTTTCAAAGTAAATGAATTGTATTTTTTTCAACATAAACTGACAGAAGTTTCTCTTCCTCGATGCTTGTCATCCAATAGAAAATTATTTCCAATGCTTATGGTAGATGAATATTTAATAAAAGAAAAGAACATACTAAATCCACCATTGTTAGACCTTTTATGAATAGCCGTGCCTCCTCCTCACTGGTTGGCTTCTCCCTAATAACGCCTTCATGGACAACCACCTAAGCATCAATTTAGCTATTTATATTAAGCACGAATAAAAAAAGCAACAATCGTAAATAAAGAGCTGCCAAGAGGTAACAGAAGAAAACAGCCATCTTTTGTGCAATCTAGTTAGTTGTTTGTGTCTACTTACAGCCCCATCAGATGACTCAATTGAACAGTTGCAGTAAAAATTACTATGTTAATGTAATAGGTGACACAATTATGAAGCCAGTTTCACAACAAATTGCTGAGTGTTGAAAACCTTTAGTAAACAAGCTGGAAATCATGTGTAAGTTCATGACTGTAATTCAAAACAGCACGGTAGTCATATTCAATTTGCTTAAACTGTATAATCCATCAAATCAACATTTCCTTTTTAATTCACTTCCGACATTTTTTTTGGGAGAAAAAGAGCCTTATGTGACACCAGAATCAGTGGCACGTGGGCATCACAGAGGCAATCTTCATCTAAAATTATAATTGGCACAACTTGGTTCACGATCATTTTCTGGGCTGATGTCAAGGTTGCATTTGATTTCATTTAAAACCTGTTTGAGAGATTATCCAGTTTGCAGATACAGATAGCCTATGTTTGAAGGAAATCTAAGAAAATATTAATTCTATTGGAAATACTAAGAGGGGGTGATTCAGTGTTTCATTTTTCTTACAATCTAAGTATCACAAGCATTAACCAATCAGATCATATGAAGAGTACGCGAAATATGTGAACAATTTATTTATTACAAGGGAAGCTACAACTTCTGGTTTACCAGCTACAGCTGGAAGGGCTACACTGTGACGTTCCTATTTAGCAAGTTTTGCTAAGTAATACATTTTTGCACAATTTTGATATTTTTGGCATGTTTTGACTTCGGAGAAAGTGGGTTAGGAGGACCTCACTTGACATTTTGATGGAGGCTCTAAACATAGGAAGAGGAGGCAAAATTAAAGAGTATTCGCACTTGTGGAAAGGAAGAGAGGGAAAGGAGTTCGATTTGTGGGGCCCACATGAAGAGAGGAGGGAAGCAAGGATAAATAGAGGTGGAGGGCCTCATTTTGGGACTTTTTCCAAATTCAGAATTGAACCCTTGTTCGCTTGGGCTGCTGAGTCAAATTAACATCGTGCTGTTCAGCACAAGAGATTTCCAGGCGGGAATCCCACCTCCTTTGTTGGACTTGAGTGCCACCCTAGGGGGTCTCTTGCTACATTTCAGCGTTGTTCCAGGGGACTTACTGAAGTGAACAAAGTTCCTTCTTCAGATTAATTACTCCAAAAGACTTGGAATATAAAGATATCCATGAGGATACAAATATTATATATTAAATGTATGAATAAAATGATACAAATGAGAGTGAGAGGTCTACTTATATACTATGCAGGTGTCTCTTCATGGAGAGTCACATCTCATTTAGACATGACTCTTCAACCTAATTACTAATTAAGTAATCATTATTAATTATTGTCATTTACATGATTTCCTATATATTTATTCATAACATTGCCTTCCTCCTCAAAAAGCTTTGTCCTCAAAGCTTGTCGATAAAAAAGGCTTGATCTCTTTTTCGGGTTCGAATGTCTTCTTGTCTCGGAACAGTCCTCTTCGTCGATACAATTTGATATGATCTTCTAAGTAACAAACAAAATTGTTGTACTGAAAAGGAATCAGAGCATCCTAGAATAATCTTTTGTGGAATATTCTGATCACTAGAACTTTGTAATGACTTGTCATCATAGGACTAGATTGAGGTTACATCACTATTCTCTGGAACATCAGTTTGTTGTTTCTGCTCTGAACGGTCCCAATACATAGCTTGGTTGAGTTGTCTACTCTCATGATTCAGATGTCGATAGGGAACCTTTTTGGTTTGACTTTCCCTTATTAGGTGTGTGAATTTTTTTTTATTTACTTCAGGAGACGATGTTGTTGAGTTGGTTACAAAACCTTCACTTGGGATGTTTATCATCTGAACTACGACATCTAAGTGTGTCGTTTCTTCAACTGACTTGTCTTCTTGAGTTGTCATATTCACTGGATCAATGTTCGTTTTTTCTTCAACTTGAATTTCTACATTTGAAAATTTTGACGCTTCCTTTTCAACAAGTTGTTGCCCCTTGTTTTCCAACAACTTCTTATCCTTCTTAAGCTTCTTAATTTGCGTTAGTAATTTTTCACTATGGTCTCTAAGTCGAGAAACTTCCTCATTCTTGTCAGCGATGATTTTGTCAACTTCCTTTTGCATATTTTGTATCGCCTTTTTACTTTCTTGAAGAATTACTTTTGAGATTTCTTGTATGTCTTCTAGCGTCACTGAATCTGGCTTCAAAGTAACATCTTGTAGCGTTATTTTTTTCTTTTTGTGGGAAAATGTCAAAAACTTCTTTTTTGTATTTAGAATAAAGGACCCTAGAGTTTCCATCCAAGGTGAGCCCAAAACAATGTCACCTAGATCATTCCATAGAGATTGAACAGAGAATTGTGATATAAAAGTATAATCACCAATGTTTAATTGTAATTCGGTTACGTCATATTGTTTTCTACCCAAGCAGTCTAAACTCTCAATTATATTTGACTCTAGAATCACCAATTGGTTAGCAAGGTTAGAGTTTATATAATTTTTCCCTTCAGTGGGAGAGATAGAAATAATAACATATTTTCCTGCAAGAGTCCCTTTAATTCTGAATAGCACTGGAGCAGCGCAGCGTGAGGTTCCTAAAAACCTTGCTTCCTTCATTTTGGATTAGACTTCATTTTGCTTGGTTGAAATGAGCTTAGGGTTTTTAAAGATAAAATCCTTTAGCTTTTTATTAATGCTTCACTTGGCCTATAGATAATTTTAATTAACCCCAAAAACCTTTCAAATTCTGACTTCTGACTTTTTTCTTGAAAATTATTTCTTTAATAGTTTTTTTTCTTTATATAATATATATATATAATATATATATATATATATATATATATATATATTAAATAACAATTATTTATTTATTAAATATGTTTTTTTAAATTATTATAATATAGTTATATAAATAATATATATAACCTTATTATATATAGTATTATAACTAAACGATAATCGATGATAACCCAACGATACCCAATGTGGTATTATCAATAAGAGGTGCGACCAGATCAACGTGATGGTCAACTAGAGGTTTTGGTCAACAATGGAACGCCAGCAGGTTGGACGTGCGAGTAGAGGAATGGGCGTGGTCGAATAGGCTGCAGTGGATAGGAATGGGCGTGAATGGATGGTCGCTATGTCCACTCAAGCGATGGTGAAACGGGTTATGTCTGGCAGGAAAGCGCAAAAGATAGTGTTGGGGGAGCAGATTATGAACTGTAGTTAGCACAAGGCATAAGTTGAACTGTGGCGGAGACTGGTGGATGGAATGACAAACAACGCAGTGGCAGGGCCGATTGTTGTGTGTTGGTCAACGGCGGCAGTCAGCGATCGCAGAACGTGGTCTGTTGACCGGCATATAGCCTTCGGTTTATGAAGTTGAGGCGTCAGGATTTGGGAAGCGGCGACAGCGAATGCCTGTTTGTGGGCGTGGATAATGCGGCTACCTGTGGCGAGAGCGAAAGGGTTGCGTCTTCGAATGGGCTGCTGGCGGAAAGTGGCAGGGAATTTGCGGCAGCCGAGGTGGATCAATGGCTAATGGGGGTATTCAGCCAACAATGTGGACGATTGTTAAGTCAAGAGAGAGACTATGGCGGCAACGATGGTTGGCATCGAACATTGGTAGCAGTAGAGATGGCGGTGGGTTGCAGTGATGAGTTAGGGGAGCAGTCAAACAAAGCGACCAAAGGCTATCAGACATCGAGACCCGGTTAGGTTGTTGTTTTGATATTTTTATATTTTTTTTATATGGGTTTGGTTTCGACTTTATATATTTTTATTTTTATATTCAAATATATATATATAGATATATTAACTCTAGTTTTTTTTTTCAATAAATCTCTTTTTTCTTTTTTAATTAATTTTTTTTTTTCAAATGGCCAAGGGATTGAGAAACGGAGAAACTCCAACTCTGAGAAAAACGCTTCAATTATATGGCAAGAATGTTGACGAATGTTGATGGCCAAGGGCCTAGATCGAAGAGCGTGGCTCTGTGCAGTGGTGAAGCAGCCAAAGGATCGATTGCTCTAATACCAAATGAAGCGAACAAAGTTCCTTCTTCAAATTATTACTCCAGAAGACTTGGAATATAAAGATATCCATGAGGATACAAATATTATATATTAAATGTATGAATAAGATGATACAAATGAGAGTGAGAGGTTTGCTTATATACTATGCAGGTGTCTCTTCATGGAGAGTCATGTCTCATTTAGACATGACTCTTCAACCTAATTACTAATTAACTAATCATTATTAATTATTATCATTTACATTATTTCCTATATATTTATTCATAACACATACAAGTGTATTCGGCCATCATTTGGAGCAGACTGGGCGCAGAAGGAGCATGCACCAGTGGGAAAAATAGCTACAAGGTATATTGGTTGTTGGGCTTTCCGGAGGGAGACTGCCTTGGTATTTGCCAAAAAATTTGGGTGTTTTGCAGGTCTGAAGTGAAGGGAGTTTGGAGGGGTTTTCTGGTGCATTTTGACAATGCGCAAAGGGTCATTGGTTGGGCCTGCACATGGTGTGGAGCTCTAGGAGTTGAGGTCGAGTACTAGCCGAGATTTGGAGGCATTGCCGGGGAAAAATGCAGAGGAGTTTTTGGAGGGATTTCCGGAGGGAGTTTGGGCTTGAAAGCGGCGTCTTTCCTTCAGCTGTGCGTACATCAGGCCAAGAAAGAAGTGCACATTTATAGGGCCTTCCGGACCAGCCAGAAGTAGGCCAATTCCTTGCTGGGTTTTTGTGGTTTTGAGGTGTAGAGGTTGTGGCTAATTTCGTTGAATTTTCTGCGCAGTTCGAAGGGTTAAATCAGCAGTTCATTTCCCAGTAGTTGCAGAAGTTTTTCTGGTTAGTAGCAGTCCTTGCAACAAAGCCATTTCTAGCACTTGGGTGCCTTCATCTCCACCTGGGTTTTTGCCTTGCTTGCTATAGCAAGCCCAGGTTCATCTATCTCCATATATTTGTACTCTGTCTTGTTATATTCATAAAATGGCTCAGCTTGGCGCAGTTTCTGGTGTTTTATGTTGTTTGTGCATGGATTTAAATTTTTTTTGCATGCTAGTATTTTCTCTTGTTATCATTGTTATTTCCTATTAGGGATATTACAGTGGTATCAAAGGCTTGATCATGGGCCAGCTGGGGGAAGAAACCCTTCTATGACCCCAAAAGACAGATAAAACATCACTTACAAAAGGCAGGGGTACAGAGCAAGGAAAGGAGTTAGAGATTACCATAGATCCATAGGTTCCTGAGCAGGGAGTAGAAGAAACAAGCATGGGGAGCAAAGAGGATGCAACCTTCCAGAGCCTCTTGAAGGCTTTGAATGATCTGGCAAAGGGGCAGAAAGAGATGTTGGAGGAGATTAAGCAATAGAATCGTAACGGGACATCCATAGGGATTTCATAGGAGGAGAGAGCTCGGGTGCATCCCATCAGTTCGACTACCATTCCCCTCAGAGCCACCCTCACATTTACAGTGGACCAACTAGGGCTACTATACCCACGTTCTTGGCTCCAAGTGCTAGGGAGCAGCAGGGTCAGGACGAGATGCCTATGGGGGAGTACTTTCGTGAGTGGCAGTCCCAAGGGGAGGAGTTTCGAGCTGCTTTGAGCTTCAAGGATTATTGCCTACTCAAGCAAGGCAATAAGGGCAAGGGAGCAGGAGGCTCATACACACAGAGCTCAGATCTACAGCATACCATTGGGAGGTTGTACCTTCCCACATTTGATGGCTCTACTAAGTGCACTGCTAGGGCATGGGTGGAGAAACTAGACACATACTTTCAACTTAATCAGATGACGGAGGTGGAAGCCATTAAAATGGCTACCTTGCACTTAGAGGGGGAGGCCCATGATTGGTGGTTCCATGGATTATCTACCTTAGGGCATGCCAGTGTGACCTCTTATGAGGAATTCACACGGAGGATTGTGGAGCATTTTGACAGGAGGGATCCTGAGGCACATTTCAGAGAGCTGACCCAGCTCAAGCAGACAGGCAACCCAGAGCATTACATAGCAGAGTTTTTGAGGGTGTCAGTGATGGTGCCAAACTTGTCAGAGGCTAGGAGAGTTTTTTTGTTTGTGGAGGGCTTAATTGAGCCCTTGCGTGGGTTAGTGAGGTCGAGCAAACCTATTACCCTCCAGGACGTAGTGAGTCGCACTTGATATTTGCAAGATGCAATTCCCAAGACCAGAGCACCAGTACCCACTTGGCCCGCTTTTCCACAAAGAGGTAGAGACACCAGACCCCCACCGCAGAGGGAGATTCAGGTGTGTGGTCAGTTGGATGAGGAGACTAGGAGAGACCTCCAGAGGAGGAAGTTGTGCTTCACCTGTTAGGAGCCATGGGCACCAGGGCATCAGTGCACCAAGGGCAAGGCACACTATATAGAGGTGTTCTCAGATAGCGAGTCGGAGGATGATGTTGAGCAGGAGGTAGATGGAGGAGACGGTGAGCTGCAGACTATTGGAGGAGGTGGAGGAGGCCCACCACCCCTGCTTGGGAGACCCTTTCCAACCCACTGGAGTCATTGCTTCACTGAGGGGAGTCCCCAAGTATTTGACATTGAGGATTAGAGGCACAGTGCAGGGGCAGCGCATGGCAATGCTAGTGGACAGTGGGGCTACCCACAACTTTATTGATGTGTAGATGGTGGAGCGGATAGGTATACACACTATGGGCTTTGAGGGTTTCTCAGTTCTCGTGTCAAGAGACAGGACCATGGAGTGCACTAGGTACGTCCCTAGTCTAACAGTGATGATGGGGATTTATTCACTGACCGATCATTTCTTTGTGGTGGATGTGTCGGACACCAACGTTGTGATGGGTGTCCAATGGCTCTATTCTTTGGGGCAAGTCACTACTGATTGCAGGAAGCTAGAGATGGAGTTCACAGGGCCAGATGGGAAGCTAGTCTTGTTGAGGGCTATGCATTCGTACCCACCGCAGATAATATTAGCACATCGGATGGAGGCTGACCTACGACATGGGGATATAGAGTGGGCAGCGGAGTTTGTTGATTTGGGATAGCATCGGATGTGCTCTAGGCCTCAAATTTTGCAGGGCGGCTTGGTCACATGCATTCCAAATAACCCAGAAACCATTTTGGGAAATTCCACCTAGAAACGATTTTATTAAAATAATTAATATTTTTAATGGGGTTCCTAAGTCTAAACTTAGGAAAATTAAAATATTAATAGGTATTAATCTAATTGTGAGTGAATCTTCTAGATAAAGACGAAGATCAAGTCAAAACGATATGAGCCTTTGATTAGGAGTTAATCTAGGTCGTTGGTTGTCCAATAGGAAGATATAAGAAGGGGCTTGAGGGTCATTTGGAAAACACACTAAGAGATCAAGAGATCGAATTTCTGAAGTGAGAATTTCTCAAGAGGAAATTCTAATCGAAGAGATCTTTTGTAGTAGAAGGGCAGGGACAGTGAACCGAAGGAAGATTTCCAGATCGGGAGACGTAGTAGCAAGAGGCTGAGTTATTCCAAGTGCAGGAACGCGTGAGTGCAGGAAAGCGCGAGTGCAGGAACTCGTGAGTGTAGGGACGCGCAAGTGCAGGAACGCGAGTGCAAGAACGTGCAAGTGTAGGAACGCGTAAGTGTAGGAACGTGCAAGTGCAAGAACGCGAGTACAAGCAACACGAGTGTCGGGGTTGCTTAGGGAATATCTCTGCCAGATTTTCTTGCTGTTTGGATTGCCAGTTGGGCATCCATAGATGTACTCAGATTTCACTATTGCATAATAAAATAAAACCCTCACTGCTGCACCGTTTTTCTCACGTTGGGTTTTTCCGAGGACATTTGTCCAAAAATAGCGGTGTCCTATGTGTTTCTATTTCCTTGCTCAGTTTCTATGTTTCAAAATCATATTTAATTTGTTGTAGTTTGCTTCAGTAATTTACTTCAATGTTTCAAGAAGAAATCTAAAATAAGTTTCTAATGTAATTTACGATCTAGGTGAAGCAGATTCAGTTGGTTGTAGTAGGATTCCAGAGATTGTTAGATCTAGGAATTTTCACAGAGCTGAGGATCTCGGAGGCAGGGACTCGGCCACGACCATTGCATCCAGACATTCAGGCGATATTAGACCGGTACCTAGTAGTCTTTGGAGACATTCCTCTGACTTACGACATGGGGATATAGAGTGGGAGTGGAGCTCGGGATCTCGAAGGCAGGGACTCAACCACGACCACCACATCCAAACATTCAGACGATATTAGACCGGTACCTAGTAGTCTTTGGAGACATTCCTCCAGGCCGACCACCAGACAAGGGATTTGAGCACACGATTGAACTGGAGGAGGGGGTAAATGCAGTCATCACCACACCTTATAGACATCCCAAGGCTTATCAGGATGAGATTGAGAGGGCCATACAGGAGTTGTTGGCTTTGGGGCACATCAAGCCCAGTTCTAGTCCCTTCGCTTCTTCCATGGTGCTAGTGAAGAAGATGGATGGGACCCTCTACATGTGTATTGATTATAGGGCTTTGTAAGAAGATATGGAAGAACCGATACTCGATTCCGCGCATAGATGAGTTCATGGATGAGATTTGAGGAGCCAAATACTTCTCTAAGATAGATCTGTGGTTGGGATACCATCAGATTCAGGTGCGGGAGCTGGACATTTTGAAGATAGTTTTCCGGTGCCACTATGGGAACTTTGAGTGCTTGGTGATGCCTATCAGGCTAACCAACATCCCAGCTACGTTCTAGTCTTGTATAAACCATGTGTTCATGTTGGGATTCTCTAACGACATCTTGATTTACAGCAAGACTTGGGAGGAGCACCTGAGGCACTTGGAGGAGGTGCTACGTATTCTTAAGGAGCAGCGGTTGTACACCAAGGTGTCCAAACGTGAGTTTGGACTGACAAAGATGTTGTACCTTGGCCATGTAACTGGTGAGGATGGGATTTGTGTACACCAAGACAAGATTAGGGCCATTCTAGATTGGCCTACGCCCCGGAATGTGATAGAGCTACGGGATTTCTGGGCATTTCCACCTATTATAGGAAGTTCATGAGGGGATTCTCATACTTCGCAGCACCCCTCACAGATTTGACCAAGAGGGGCTTTCGAGTGATCTGATGTGGCACATGAGGCCTTTGAGCGCCTCAACGGGGTTATGAGCAGTTGTCGGTGTTAGCTTTGCCAGATTTTACACAACACTTTGTCTTGGAGTGTGATGCGTTTGGGGAGGGCGTTGGAGTTGTTTTGATGCAAGGAGGCCACCCTATAGCTTTTGAGAGTCGGAAGTGTTGAAATTTCTAAGTCTGACATGTCAGAAATTCCTACTGCATTCTTTGGTTTATTTCACCTACTTGTTTATTACATTAACAAGTTATTTATACATATAAATACTGAAAATAAACATGAATGCAGTCGTAACTCATATATAGATCAGCAACTTTAAATACTAGACAAACACACAAGGGACACCATTATTTTTGGACAATCGTCCCCGAAAAAACCCAATGCGGGAAAACCGGTGCAACAGTTCTGAGGGTTTTATTATTATGCAGATTTCTTGAGTACAACTAGGGTGCCAAACTGGCTCACCCAACAGAGATTTTTACACGATAGTGATACCTCTTCTCGAAGACAAATATTCAGCAAGTCTACCCCAAGAAAATCCTTTCAGCACTTTTCCAAGGCTCTGCGACAGCCCTGCTAGCCTCAGCGTAGCTCCGGAACCCTCTGTGTCAGCCTTCTACTTCTCTGCGTCAGCTCTCTGGCCTTCTGCGTCACACACACGGACCCCTCAACCTCTGCACAGTCTCTAGCTACCTCTGCTTGGCTCCTGTTGCCTCTGCGTAGCTCTAGCTGCCTCTGTGTTAGCCTCTCTAGTCACTGCGCTGACCCTCAGGCACTATCTCTGCCTCTCTGCTATGTACTCATTGCCCCTCGCTGCAATAGATCACTTGTTCGAATTTTCTCAGCAAGCCCCGCTCCAGAAAATCAAACTGACTGATCAATCTTGGTGTATCTCCAACTGACCCTCAAGCCTCCTCTTATACTTTTCCTGTTGAGTCTTCAACGGTTGAGATTAAGTCTCTAATCAACGGTTAAGATTAGATTTGGCTTGATCTATGTCATTTAGAACATTCTCACCTAGTTTTATATTAATACCCATTAATATTTTAATTTTCCTAAGTTTAGACTTAGGAACTCCATTAAAAATATTAATTATTTTAATATCTCTCTAACCGGGTGGAATTTCCCCAAACCATTTTTGGGTCTTGGAGATCTCATGTGCTTTAGCCTCTCCACCAATTTTCATGGCTAGAGCACATCCGATGCTACCACAAATCAACACTCCCTCTTAGCGAGGAATGTGCTCTAGTAATGCTCCACCACTAAACATCACACTGATCCTTCTACACTAGTACTTGTGTTGATGCTTGGCCTGCTGCCCAACATCCACTGCACTGTTGCTTCCTGTACTGCTGCCCATGGCTCTGCCACTGCCACTGCTACATCTGTATTGCAGCTCCCTCTCAACATGTTGCCCATGCTGCCCCTAGCACTGCCACTACTAACTGCTGCACTGCAACTCAGTTACCGAGAAGTAAGTAACTGATCTACCCAAATCCTGACATCCTTGTCAGTTTGGAAGCCTCCTGATGTTGAAGCTACTTCTGCTGCTATCTGGTGCTCCCTTTGTTGCATCTGCGTTGCTGCAACCACCTATCTGCCTCTCGCACTACTGCAACCTCCATTGTGCCTCTCGCACTGCTGCAACCACCTCTGTGTCTCTCACACTGTTGCAACCCCCACTACACTGCTACAGACCTCTGCACTCTAGCATTGCCTTGTTGCTTCATCACATCTTGCTTCTACCCGACATCCGCCATCCTGCTACTGTCGTTAAGGGATCCGTAGTCGAATATGATCCAAGAATTTGGGTACCTCAAGGATCCTGCCCCTACATCCATTGTAGTCGTCCTAACTACAACTCGATGTCTCCCCACCTCTTCTCTAGAAGTGCATGAGCACTCATGGCACAATCGTCATCAATCTTGACTTCTTTCTCCACCTTAGCCGGAGCTGCCTTGGAGTCAAAAGCCTCTCCCTTGTTCTTCTTCCTGAGACACTGGGTTGCATAACGACCCAGCTCCCCACAATGGAAGCACTTCACCTTGGAGATGTCCTTCTTCCTCTTCCCCTGTTGTCCCGCAGATGCCAGAGGCGCATCCTCCTCCTCTTCCTTGATTCGACCCCCTTTGTTGCTACTCCCCGCCTTGGTCAACTGTCTGATCTCTTTTTGGCGAAGCGCTGCCCACATCTCTTCCCATCCTGGAAGATTAGATCTGCTCAAAATGCTTTGGACAAATGTCTCCCAATCCTCAAAGACTACATTCAGGGCGGTCCTCACCATGAACTCCTGATCTGACGTGGCCCCTATGGAAGTAAGTTGGTCCTGAATCTCCTACAATCTGAGGAGGTATAGATCTATCTGCTCCCCCTTCTGCATCTGATACGACCGTAGTTGATTCTCTAATAGCATCTTCCGCTGCACGGAAGTGCCCTGATACAATGTCGTCAAAGTATCCCACATCTCCTTTGCCGTGTTCTTCTCGACAATATGTGGTACGACATGATCCTTGACCCCATCAAGGATTATGCACTTTGCCTTCGCCATTGCATCCTCATACTTCTCATTATCAGCTAGGTCGACTGGGATAGCCACGGTTCTCAAGGCGAAGCCCTTGATGCGATGTCTATCCAGCACTGACAGGATCCTGGCCTTCCAGATGACAAAGTTGGAAGCCCCATCCAACCTATCTTGATCCCTCAGTCCATTCACTGCCATCTCTGCTCCTTCTTATAGACTCCCTCTGAGATTCAACTTCCCTCTTGGAAATCTCCCTCTAAGTCCTGATTTCCCTGCTAGAAATCTTCCCGCCAACTATCAATCTGCTCCTCTCCAATCCTCTTTGCAACTGCAACTTGGATCTAGATTTCTTGGCTAGAAATCCATCAAGGCAACGACTCCCTCTACCTTGGTTCTGTCTCATTAGGTACTGCTTTGACAGCAACAGCACCCCACCAGCTTCCTAATCCACAATCTACCCACAGCTCCCTATGCCCCAGCAACTAAAGAAACTGAGCCTTCTAGCTCTGCGCAATCCCGACAAAGGCTGAATCACTCCTCTGGCCAACTGCGTCAAGCCTACCTAACTAAGTAGGATGACGTGGCTCTTCGTGAGCCTCTTCTGCCTCTCTCTGCCTCTGTGTTGGCCCTCTCTCTGGCTCGAAATGATGACGCAGGCCCTCTATGTCACTCCTTCTCTGCTGCTTTCTGCTTAGGAGCAGCTCTGTCTCTCAGGACTGCTGCAAATACTTATGATTATGCTAGTGCCTTCAGTCCTCCTGTGATCTACAATCCTCTGATACCATGTTGAAATTTCTAAGTCTGACACGTCAGAAATTCCTACTGCATTATCTGGTTTATTTCACCTACTTGTTTATTACATTAACAAGCTATTTATACATATAAATACTGAAAATAAACACAAATGCAGTCGTAACTCATATACAGATCAGCAACTGAAATACTAGACAAACACGCAAGGGACACCATTATTTTTGGACAATCGTCCCCGGAAAAACCCAATGCGGGAAAATCGGTGCAACAGTTCTGAGGGTTTTATTATTATGCAGATTTCTTGAGTACAACTAGGGTGCCAAACTAGCTCACCCAATAGAAATTTTTACACAACAGTAATACTCTTCTTGGAGACAGATATTCAACAAGTCTGCCCCACGAAAATCCTCTTGGTGCTTCTCCAAGGCTCTGCGTCAGCCTTGCTAGCCTCAACGTAGCTCTGGAACCCTCTGCGTCAGCCTTCTGCTTCTCTGCGTCAGCTCTCTGGCCTTCTACGTCACCCATGCAAGCCCCTCAGCCTCTGCGTAGTCTCTAGCTGCCTCTGTGTGGCTCCTGCTGCCTCTGCGTAGCTTTGGTTGCCTCTGTGTTAGCCTCTCTGGTCACTGTGCTGCCTCTCTGCTATGTACTCACTGCCCCTCACTGCAACAGATCACTTGTTCGAATTTTCTCAGCAAGCCCCACTCCAGAAAATCGAATTGACTGATCAATCTTGGTGTGTCTCCAACTGACCCTCAAACCTCCTCTTATACTTTTCCTGTTGAGTCTTCAACGGCCGAGATTAAGTCTCTAATCAACAGCTAAGATTAGATTTGGCTTGATCTGTGTCATTTAGAACATTCTCACCCAGTTTTATATTAATACCCATTAATATTTTAATTTTCCTAAGTTTAGACTTAGGAACTCCATTAAAAATATTAATTATTTTAATATCTCTCTAACCGGGTGGAATTCCCCCAAACCATTTCTGGGTCCTGGAGATCTCATGTGCTTTAACCTCTCCATCAATTTTCATGGCTAGAGCACATGCAATGCTACCACAAATCAACAAGAAGATCCTTCCTCATGAGAAGTTGTTTGCTATATATGACAAGGAGATGTTGCCCATTCTGCATGCATTGGCCAAGTTCAGATAGTATTTGGTGGGCAACAGATTCAAGGTGAAGACTGACCACAATAGTCTTCAATTCTTCTTGGAGCAGAGGGAGCTCAATGAGAGGCAACACAAGTGGGTCAGCAAGATCCAAGCCTATGACTTTGACATAGAGTATGTCAAGGGCAAGCAAAATGTGGTAGTTGATGCTCTATCCAAGAGGCCCGTGACACTCTCCCTTATGAGTATTTGACAGGACTGGAGATCACAATTGCTAGTAGAGTACTCCAAGGACAGGTAGGCTTGTGAGATATTGGATGGCACTTTTGAGGATGACAAGTACAGAGTGATGAATGAGGTGATCTATTACAAGGGGAGGATATACTTGATGCCAAGTTCGTAGTTGAGAGAGAGAATAATGCAGGCATGACATGACTCCCCTTTAGCAAGGCACCAGGGATTCCTCAAGACATACCGTGCTATTCGGGAGCGCTTTACTTGGAGGGGTCTCAAGGGAGATGTTTTGAGACATGTGCAGGAGTGTGATGTCTGTCAAAGGAACAAGGGGGAGTTGACACATCCAATAGGTCTACTCCAGCCTCTCCCTATTCCTGAGGGGAAGTGGGAGAGCATATCCATGGATTTCATTACAATGCTATCAACGGTACAGTGGCGTGACTGTATTTATGTAGTTGTGAACAAGTTGACAAAATTCGCCCACTTTTTCACCATCCCAGCCAAATATTCAACATCACAAGTAGTAGAGCTCTTCTTTAGAGAGATCTTCAGGTTGCATGGTCTTCTAAATACAATTGTTAGTGATTGAGACAGTCGATTTACGGGGGTATTTGGCAAAAGCTTTTTCGGTTGGTGGGTACCGAGCTCACACCCAGCATGAGCTATCATCCCCTGACCGATGGACAGACCGAGATCGTGAACAAATGGCTAGAAGGGTACTTGAGGAACTATGTGACAGGGCAGCAGCGTGCGTGGGTGAAGTGGCTACACCTTGGGGAGTACTGCTACAACACCACCTATCATATGTCTATTGGTATGTCTCCCTTCTGTGCTCTATATGGTTACAATGTTTTGACTGTCGCTGCCATGAATTTTGGAGACAGCATGGCCCCTGTAATATTCCTAGGGAAAATTTACAGTAAATATGCAAAGCAAACATAGACAAAAGCCACAAAATTAAAACACACGAATCAGATCACAGAAATGCACCAAAACTGCATTGTTGAGCCATTTTATTAAATTATGAAGAGGGTACAATTAGGTGCTGGAAAGAGTGCACCTGGGCTTGCTCAAGGCAAGTTGGCTAAACCAAAATGAATAATAGGAAATCCCCCTCAAGTACATTGTTACTCTGTCTCCTGGCTCTATGCTGAACTACCCAGAAATATGTTGTTGGGTGATAAGATCTACTGCTAGGGCCCCCTGTATTGCTCAGAAAAGTACGGGAAATTGACCTTGGGGTCTCTACCAAATACCCAGAATAACCCACGAAGGAATTGGCCAAATGTTGACCTCGAAATTTTGGCCCAAATTCCCCCTAGCTCCTCTAATTGCTAGCTGAGTTGGGACCCCTGTTTGACCCCTCAAATCTGCCCAGAAAATTGCGCAAAATTAATCCCAGCACCTCTCACCAAACCCACAAAAACCCAAAAAGGGTTTTGTCCTGAATCCACCGACCCAAAATTACCCAAAATTGGCGCGTTCTCCTCCAACTACTAGCCCAACACCCAATTTAGAAATCCCTGCTCCAAAACTCCTCCACTGAGTTGGAAATTCCTACAATATTTCTCCCAGAAGAGAAGTGAGAGTCCAACCTTCAAATCTCGCTAACTCTAAGTAATTTTATTCCTGCAAGCTAAGCCCAAAAAATGGATACTCGGGCCCTAGGAAGGCAAATTTGTCCCACACTAAAGCAAGTACCTCTAGCCCTGAAAATTACTCTATAATTTCGTCCTTCCCCAAGGAAATTTCCTGTAAATTCCCGAAGGGAAATTCTCCGTGAATCTCCTCCTCCAAGCACCACGAAATTAGATTTTGCGTCCCTGTCAAGAGGTAGGAAAATCAACCCAAGTGCTAGCCTCCAATCCAACCTGAAAATCCTTGTCCAAACTCTAGTCTAACTATAAGATAATTTCCTACAAAAACCCGAAGCCTCTAATCCACGCTTGCTCCCACAATGTGCTCCATGGAAATACCTTTGCACCGAAGAAATGTGTACTACTAAGTAACTCCTGCAATGATGCCCAAAGGAAACTCTAAATTGAGCTCCCCAAATTTCCTTACTAGGGAGACACTCGAAATTCTCTGAAATGAGGGTGGAATTCCGCTCGAAAATTCCTTGTGCTAAACAACACAGTTGTCTTGGCTAAGTAGCTCAAGAAAACAATTGTTAGATTGTCAAATGATCAAAGATGCCCAAAAGTGAGACCCCCAAGCTCTATTTATAATTTGTTGGTCCCTTCTCTCCTTGTGGCCCCCACTCTCTCTCTCCTAATTCGCACTTCCTTCTCTTTCCTCTCTCCTCCAAGAGTGCGAGTTGCGTCCTTGGGTCGAATTCTCTTTCTTGTGGCCCCCACATTCCACTAGAGCCGCAATTTTTCCCTTTTCCTCCTTAGTCCCAATGCCGAAATTGCGTCCTCTCCCAAAACTAACCTCTAATGCTGAAAATCAAAATTGGTGATATTACAGTCCTCCCCGCAAAAAATTGCTTGTCCTCAAGCAATGCCTGAACAAGCGCTCCCCCCTAATTGTTGATCACCACTAACATCACCAGTAATACCGAGGTCCCAAATGTGCCACTGAGCCACTCCCAATCCATGCGCTAACCTGTCATAAAGGAGTCCCCAGATACTAGGGACCCAAGTCATCCCACTCAATGTGAAGCACCCATTCCATGCACAGACCCAAGGTGTAGGGGTGTGAGAGTCCACCCACCTCCTGTCAGTAAGTAGAGCACCTCAATGCTGCCAAACCCCTGTCAACTCCACGGAAAGTTGTCTCGCCAAAAATCGATCCTGGATACCTCAAGAGGGAACTCCTGAAGATACAACCCAAGTCCCATAAAATAGATCCCTCATCCTAGCGTGCCAATCATGGCCACCAACTATCAATCATATAGCTACCCAAGTGAGGCGCCATCCTGTCTTGACTGGTCTCTGGGAAGTGAAGTCCTTGCTACTGAACGAAGTCCCAATGGAAAATCTGGGTGACCTCCCCCTGTGAGAACCCACTCTCCCCAATCTGTAACCCAACTGCTTAGCCCTGTAGCTCCCGGGTCCCAAACTAATCTCAAAGTGAGTCCACCAAGTGGATGTTGCCCCGGTCTGGTCATAACTGTGACCCTCTCATGCTCCTGCAGAGTCATCCACTCCAGTAAACCTCCGCTACAAATCCAATAAGGGGCAACTCTACTACACGCAGGTCTATCCTGCCAGGGTACTCCGCCAAGGTTACTATCTACTGATCCATGCCCAGTCTCCTGTCGAAACAATAGTGAGAAGGGTCTTCCTTGACCCATAGTGATCATCCTGATGGTCTCCGCCCTGTCATCTGAAGGGAGATGAAATCCTGTCTTTTACGATTCGTATTTCGATTTCTAGCTATAGCTAGATAGATATGGATGGGAATCTATATTGATCCTTTCCCTTTTTCGAGAATATGGAAGGATGGAGCAGTACTCTTCACCATTTTTGATAGGGTTTTGAAAAGCTATCCTGTCCCCTAAACTATCTCCTAAAGAAGGAGGTCCTACCTAGATGGCTATAGAAAGAGGAAAGAAAATAATGCTAAATGTGAGTCTGGATATTACTATAGGTGAATGTGAATAATATGGTGTCATCCCCATGATCCTCCCAAACAATGTTGTCCTCTAACCCAATGGATCCCTGAATTCCACAACCAGATTAGAGGCCCATCGCTCCCAGTTCTTGTTTCTTGCCACTGAGTAGTGCCAATGACCACCAAGAACCACATGTACCAATCATCCTGCCATACTAACGCAGTGCCCCAAGTCATCAGCGAATCTCTAGGGGGCGAACTACTCTCCATGCAACTGAAACCCAACGGAAGACCTGTACGATCTTTCCCTGTGGAAACTAGCATATCCTTGAATGTGGATTAACTACCAAGCCTTGAGAGGTCGAGATCTCATGCTAATTGCAAAAGGAAACTGCCATGCTGACGCTGCAGATCTCTAGTCATAACAGACAGTCCAACATGCTCATACTGGGCCCTCCTCTCCTAGAATTTTCGACCACCATACAAGTAATGATCAAAGTTATGCCAAACCTGTGAGGACAACTCGGCAATGCCTAAACCTCCCACCCCATGGCTAGCCTCGATCTTGGGCAACAACAGTGAATACCTGCCCCACCACATGGTGAAAGTCTCAGCGATCCCCCATGTGTTAACCCAGGAATGAGCTAGATCACTCTCTGTCAGGACCCTGCTCATCTCGAAGTAGAGTGATCCACTCATCAACCGAACCCCTGGCTCCCAAGTCTGTGGCGACATAATTCTGACAACTATTGGGATCCATCCACGCCTCACCTCTAATCCCAGCGGGTATAGGCTCCATATATCAAGGGACAATCTGGTGTATACCCCACGACCCTTCTCCTACCTGATCACATGACGAACTCTACCATCCTGTCTCTGGATGGTGTACCCAAAAAATGCCAGAAGCCTACATGCCCTCCTGTAGAACAGGTTTATCATCCCCGGTGCCGCATGCCCTTGTAATGCTTCGGAATGCCTTGTCAAAGGTGTGTCATACAGATCCCGCATAATCATACCCTCAAGGGGGGGCTCGAGGGCAAAGCATATGCTACCTTTGCAACATACCATGTCATACCTACGCCTCCACATGCCAACATGCACATAGTCGATCTGCCCCAACAGGAAAACTCATCTCCTGTCCAAGATCCTTTGGGTCACATCCATCTGCCTCAGGTGAGTCTCTTGTGCCCTACTGCTCATGATGAGGGCATCAAGGGACAACAACCAACTCCTCTGTGACTGTATGCAAGTCCCTATGGATATACTCAAGAGGCGCTCATCGTTGCATATCTCTATACACCATAGAATTCCACGGCCAGACGCTGAGTCGATGTGCAGCAACCTGCATCCTGTCAAGGTCGCCATCTCTATTGCCACACCTCCATGACCTCGAATAGGTGGACCTCCCCTCCTAATCCTCTCAGAGAGATCTAACAGGAAAACCTCCCTATGTGTCAGTGGCGGTGTCACTAAGGTGTTGTTGCCTAGTGTCCTCTACACCCCACATATCCGTAGGAAAGCCTCATCCTTGTACAATGCTCTGTCTGGTGACCTGCCGATGCCACCTCCTCCGATCAACCCCTGCAAGAGTATGTTAATCATCCTGCGACTCCACGCCTGATCCACATGCCAGGTCAACTCACGGAGTCCACCTATTCCCCTGTCGATCTAGCTAGCCAATAATGTTGCTCGTAACTCTGATAGAAAACTGTGGAAGTGTGTGACCTCAATCCCCAGATCCAGTGCACAGCTACTACCATCACCAACTGACTCCATGATGTGACGAGGAATCCCACCTAGATCCCAAAAATAGTTTGGCCCTCGAGCCCCTCTAGTAACCCACGGCCAATGTCGAATTATGGCCATGGATACATCCCAACACCTAGCCCACTCCATCGAGTACCAGCTCAATACCTCTCTCCATCCAACCCCATGAGAGGGATCAAATGCAAGAGCACCAATATACGTAACAACTCCACCCTACGAGTGTTGTGCCCTATGCAACTCATGTTGCCTCATCTCACTGTCCTGGTCAACATATACGATTTGTCTAGGTAACTCAGCCACTCTCCCTCCAACATGCAGAGGTAACCTAACAATATTGCAGGCCCCCTCTATGTAAGCCTGAAGAGAGCTACTGACTAGAAGTACTGCAACTCTGCTAGTTGCCTATGTATCTATCTGTGACTCGTTGATGGCAGACCCAAAAGATGACTGCCCATCCTCCTCCATCATGGGCTCAACAGGAGTCCTGAGCTTCCCCACCACAAGTAGCTCCTCAAGCATAACATCCTCATCTAGCTCACTCTCCTCAAGGTGCTCTCCCTGCTGTTGTATGTAGCAGTCATCTGGGAACTTTGTCATAGCTCTGGGTACCTTTGTGCCTACTGCACCTCATCAATGGAAGGACCTATGTGTGTGTACCCAACTGTCTCCACCAACATGTCAATCGAGGCTCCCAAAGCAAACTCCCGCAAGGGTGGCTCTTGTGTCACACTAAGTGTATCTACGTGCTCCTCATTACACTGCGTACCTTTGGCATCCTCCCAGGCTCCGATGTCTAAAACCTGGTCTCCACCAATAGAAATGCCTCCTGCTCTCATCCTCTAACTACCCACCTCTACATGATGATCCAACCCCTGAAATATACTTCTCCTTCTCTTGTTCATCCAAGGAATGAGGCATGGTAGGACGATTACTAGATTAGAATGGCCATACGCGTGGGTGTTGTACTGTTGGGATGTGCGTGTATGTGCTTGGCTTCTGTGTTGGTTATGTATCAATCGTTCCATCCCCTCTAGAATTTGATCATTTTGCCTCACCAATTGTTGGCTCTGCCTCATCAACTCCTCCATGATCTTGCTAGGCCCCCCCCCCTACCCCCACAGCTGGCCAATATCATTCTCTGATACCACTGTAATATTCTTAGGGAAATTTACAGTAAATATCCAAAGCAAACATAGACAGAAGCCACAAAATTAAAACACACAAATCACATCACAGAAATGCACCAAAACTGCGTTGCTAAGCCATTTTATTAAATTATGATGAGGGTACAATTAGGTGTTGGAAAGAGTGCACCTGGGCTTGCTCAAGGCAAGATGGCTAAACCCAAATGAACAATAGGAAATCCCCCTCAAGTACATTGTTTCTCTGTCTCCTGGCTTTGCGTTGAACTGCCCAAAAATACATTGTTGGGTGATAAGATCTGCTTCTAGGGCCTCCTGTAGTGCTCAGAAAACTCCAAGAAATTAACCTTGGGCTCTCTACCAAATACCCAGAATAACCCACGAAGGAATTGGCCAAATATTGACCTCGGAATTTCGGCCAAAATTCCCCCTAGCTCCTCTAGCTACTGGTTGAGTTGAGACCCCTGTTTGACCCCTCAAATCTGCCCAGAAAATTCTACAAAATTAATCCCGGGCTCCTCCCACCAAACCCACAAAAACCAAGAAAGTGTTTGGCCTGAATCCACCAACCCAAAATTGGTGTGTTCTCCTCCAACTGTTGGCCCAACACCCAGTTTAGAAATATTTGCTAAATCCTTGCTCCAAAACTCCTCCGCTGAGTTGGAAATTCCTACAATATTTCTCCCGGAAGAGAAGTGAGTCCAGCCCTCAAATCCTGCTAACTCTAAGTGATTTTATTGTTGCAAGCTAAGCCCAGAAAATGATTGTGCAGGCCCTAGGAAGGCAAATTTGTCCCACACTGAAGCAAGTACCTGTAGCCCTGAAAATTACTCCATAATTTCGTCCTTCCCTAGGAAATTTCCTGTAAATTCCCAAAGGGAGATTCTCCGTGAATCTCCTCCCCCAAGCACCACAAATTAGATTTTGCGTCCCTGTCAAGAGGTAGGAAAATCGATGTAAGTGACAGCCTCCAATCCAGCCCAAACATCCCTATCCAAACTCTAGTCTAACTATAAGATAATTTCCTACAAAAACCTGGAGCCTCTAATCCACGCTTGCTCCCACAATGTGCTCCACGGAAATACCTCTGCGCCTAAGAAATGTGTACTGCTAAGTAACTCCTGCAATGATGCCCAAAGGAAACTCTGAATTGAGCTCCCTAAATTTCCTCACTAGGGAGACACTCGAAGTTCTCCAAAATGAGGGTGGAATTCCCGCTCGAAAATTCCTTGTGCTAAACAGCACAGTTGTCTTGGTTAAGCAGCTCAAGAGAACAATTGTTAGATTGTCAAATGATCAAAGATGCCCAAAAGTGAGACCCCCAAGCTCTATTTATAATTTGTTGGTCCCTTCTCTCCTTGTGGTCCGCACTCTCTCTCTCCTAATTCGCACTTCCTTCACTTTCCTCTCTCCTCCAAGAATGTGAGTTGCCTCCTTGGGTCGAATTCTCTTTCTTGTGTGCCCCACATTCCACTAGAGCCACAATTTTGCCCTTTTCCTCCTAAGTCCCAATGTCGGAATTGCGTCCTCTCCCAAAACTAACCTCTAATGCTAAAAATCAAAATTGGGGATATTATAGCCCCAAGGGCCAAATATTGGATTCAGGAGAGCCAAGAGATTCTTAGAGCTCTCACGGATAACGTACAGACTGCCCAAAATCAACAAAAGATGTATGCTGACAAGCACAAGGTTGAGAGGAATTTTGAGGTTGGGGACCTTGTTTTCCTAAGGCTCCAACCCTACAGGCAGTCCACCTTGAAGCAGAAAGGAGCTGAGAAGCTCAAGCCACACTTTTATGGGCCCTACAGGGTGACTAGGCGGGTTGGAGAGGTAGCGTATGAGCTAGAACTCCCACCAGGGAGTAAAGTGCACAACGTGTTTCATGTCTCTTGCCTGAAAAAGGCCTTGGGGCAACAGGTGACAGCTGCCATGGAGTTACCACCCTTGGATGATGAGGGGCATTTGGTTTTGGTATCGAAGGCCATTTTGGAGGTGAGGGAGAGGAAGCTTAGGAATAGGACTATCCGGGAGCTTTTGGTGAAATGGAAGGACCGACTTGAAGAGGAAAACTTGGGAAGAGAACAAGTATTTTAGCATCCATCACTTCAGTTGCTTGAGGACAAGCAACATCTGGCTAGGGAGGACTATGATGTTCCTACTCTAAGTAATACATTTTTGCACAATTTTGATATTTTTGGCATGTTTTGACTTAGGGGAAAGTGGGTTAGGAGGACCCCACTTGACATTTTGATGAAGGAGACTCCAAACATAGGAAGAGGAGGCAAAATTAAAGAGTAAGTGGAATGTGGGGGCCACCCAAGAGGGAATTCACACCCCTTAGGAGAATTCACACTTGTGGGAAGGGAGAGAGGGAAAGGAGTTCAATCTGTGGGGCCCACATGAAGAGAGAAAGGCAGCAAGGATAAATAGAGATGGAGGGCCTCATTTTGGGACCTTTTCCAAATTCAAAACTGAACCCTTGTTCACTTCGGCTGCTGAGCCAAGTCAACATCGTGTTGTTCAGCACAAGAGATTTCCTTCCTTGGTAGACTTCGAGTGCCACCCTAGGGGAGCCTCTTGCTACATTTCAACGTTGTTCCAAGGAGACATATAGGTGTATTCAACGGTTCAACCATCATTTGGAGCAGACTGGGCATAGAAGGAGCACACATCAATGGGAAAAAAAGCTACAAGGTATATTGGTTGTTGGGCTTTCTGAAGGGAGATTGCCTTGGTATTTGCCAGATATTTTGCGTGTTTTGCAGATCTGAATTGAAGGGAGTTTGGAGGGTTTTTCTAGTGTGTTTTGACAGTGCGCAGAGGGTCACTGGCTGGGCTTGCCCATCGTGTGGAGCTGTCGGAGTTGAAGAGAGGTACTAGCTAGGATTTGGAGCCATTGTCAGGGAAAATGTGGAGGAGTTTTTGGAGGGAGTTTGGGCTTGAAAGCAGCGTCTTTCCTTCAGTTATGCATCCACCAGGCCGAGAAAGGAGTGGGCATTTTTAGGGCCTTCCAAAGAAACCGGAAGTAGGCCAATTCTTATTGGGTTTTTGTGGGTTTGAGGTGTAGAGGTTGTGGCTAATTTCGCTGAATTTTTTGAGCAGTTTGGACGGTTAAATTAGCAGTTCATTTCCCATTAGTTGCAACAGTTATTTCTGGTTAGGTACAGTCCTTGCAGTAGAGCCATTTCCAGCACTTGGATGCCTTCATCTCCACCTAGGTTTTTTCCTTGCTTGCTGTAGCAAGCCCAAGTTCATCTATCTCCATATATTTGTACTCCATCTTGTTATATTAATAAAATGGCTCAGCTTGGTGCAGTTTCAAGTGTTTTATGTTGTTGTTTATGCATGGGTTAAAATTGTGTGTTGCAGGCTGATATTTTCTCTTGTTATCACTGTTATTTCCTGTTAGGGATATTACATACAACCCCAATATTTACCAACTCCCACTGGAAGAAGGTGACAACCTCCTGAAGGAAGCTAGAACTCCCTTCTCTAACACCACCCTACCACTTTCAATAATAAAAGAAGGAATAAAACTCTTGAGCTCCCGTACCAGGGATAATGACCAAAATACAACAATATATAATCATTGTTATCTCTGCCTAAACATATTCAACTTTAGATCTGCTCCAATAAGTATGCCACTGTAACTCTGACCTCCAATGCAACAAAATAGATTCTAATTCATACCTTCAATAAACTGCTTTAGATATGCCTTAGAACAGACCTTGGATGGTGCTTTAAGTAGCTCAAATCTCCCTCAAGGAACTCTGCCTTGGAAACAACTGTTGATATGCCTCAAAAGGTAACTTGGATCTGCTTCAAGACTTCTACAAGGATGACATTAGTGTAAGCTCCAAACTTTTATGAGAATGACTTCAAGATCTACTCCAAACTTCTGCAAGAATAACTTCAAGATCTGCGCCAAACTTCTACAAGAATGATTCCAAAAAGAACAAAAACTATAACAAAATCCTTTAAAAATGTGCCAAAAGTCCTTTCACAGATATTCTCCCCAATCTGGCCTCTCCTCAATTCTGGTTCATGAGATATGAACCCCAAAAACACTTCTTTTCTTCACTTATTTCAACAAATCCGAATTTTCATTGAGTGAATTGCTAAAATGCCTCCTCCTCACGCCTATATATAGTGCATCTGGGGTCTAGACTAGGTCGACTTGTCCACTGGCTAGGCCGACTTGTCCATTAGCTAGACTTGCTTGTGTAACTGGCAAAATGTATAGTGAATATTCAAAAATTTATTTCTCCCCAACCGTAAGGAGTTAGAGAGAGTTTCGTATACCGTTGGAAAGATATCGGAATAAGCTTTCCAACCATTTATGTTATACTTCCATTTGAGCTAGGTAAATGGAGTAAAAAATGCATTCAAAGATAGGGTATCCAAATGGAGCATCAAAAATCCAAAAATCATTTCTCTTCAACCATGAGGAGTTAGAGGGAGTGCCATATACCATTGGAAAGGTCTTGATGAGGGCTACATGATGATATATTCCTTCCTTGAATTTGCTTTGGCTTTGACCACCTTTTCCTTGATTTTCTTTTGACTGTCAATTTTGCATTTGAGGGCTTAAACCCTTTTGCTCTTTAGGGCTTCTTGAACTATTATCACATGCTTTGATCATCCCAAAGCTAGGGCATCATCCCTAAGATTAGGGATTTGACATCAATGACAACATTACTCAACAATGACCCATTCACCCTTTGACATCAATGACAAATTTCATCCAACAATCTCCCCCTTTGTCATTGATGTCAATACTCATGCTCCCTTGTCTCCATGCTTCACTTCCTTCGTCTCCATGCTACACTTCCTTTTCTCTCCCCCTTTGACATCAATGTCAAAGGGTGACTTATGTCCTTGGGGCTGCTCCACCTAAGCATATGGCACTCAACACTACTTTTGTCTTCTTATCCTTTCCTTCTTTGTTGTGCTTTCGGCTCCCCTTGGCTGCAATTTTTTTTCGCTCTACTTGGTCTAGAACATATATGTTGTTTGGTCTTCTTGTGGCTATTGCAACAATCTTCCCAAGTTTTTTTCTTTGATTTTGCACTTTTGGGTGTCAAACAAGAAATTATACCCTTGATCACACATCTTTCCAACACTAAGAAAATTGTGCTTCAAATCCTTAACTAACAAAACATTTTGCACTTTCATATGTTCACTTCCAACTTGCTACACCTTTTCCAAGATCTGGACAGAAAAGTTATCTCCGAAAGCAACATTGCCGCTTTTTTCTTTTAGACTAACAAATTTGTTTTGATCTCCAGTCATATAGGTCAAGCATCCATTGTCTTTGTACCATTCATCTTCTTTATCTTCAACGATCAATGTTAGATTGCAATTTTCCTTCTTTTTGTTCTCCCATGTCATAGTTGGCTTCTTTGTCTGCATGACTAGAGCATTCTCTTTCACAAGCCTGCAATCTTGTGCCTTGTGACCAAGATTATTACACTTGTAGCATACAATGTTTTGATTCATTAGTGGTTCAAATGGATTGTAGTTTCTATTGGTAGATCCATGGACATTTCTAGATCTAAATCCATAATCATTCCTGCTCCTTGCATAATTGCATCTTGTATTGATTTTACAATGAATTGCTTTATGCCCAAAATTTCCGCAAGAGTAACAATGACCAAGAAAGATATTTTCATACCTGGGAGAGTAGGATGATCTTCTGAAGTTGTTTTTCCTTGGAGGAGGTTCAATCCATTGTTGATCATTGTGATGGATGTTCTTGGAATCATCAACATGACTTCTTTTAGTTTCTTCCTTGGAGATTTTGTCCTCATTGCTTGAAGATGCACCTATATAGCCAAGACCTATTTTATTGTCTGGTGATCTTTGATAATTGAGAATGTTATCCAATACTAGCGAGCTATTCAAGTTCCTTTTGAGTTTATCAACTTTAGCCCTTGTTGTCGCGCAGATTGGCACGACAACGCTCGGACCGGGGGCTGTCACTCTGATCCCCGATCCCTCCGTTTAAGACTGTCTCCCGCGGCTAAGGGGGGTAGACCCTGCGAGATAATGAAGACCAACTGCCAAACAGTTGGGTGGGAGACACGATACACGATATGATAAGCACTAGATGGATTTAGAGATTTAATAGACCAGTGCCTTGTGGAGTAAATGTTGAAATGATTACTTTTTAAATGATATAGAAACATGGACCATGAACAGCGACCATCTATCATCAGCTAAATCACATGACCAAAATGATATCCAGCAATTGAAAACTTCGAAAAGATAAATGCTTAAAACCACCACGAGAATCGTAAATTATCAACCAGATATCATATTTCGTAACTCAAACTTGAAAATTTAGCATCTCAGCATAAAACATATAACGCGAAAGCTCCTGAGACTTGCAAAAATGATTTCCCACAAAATTTTTTTTTTTTTTTTTTTTGAAAGTTTTTTAAATCTTTTTTCAATTTTTTTATTTTTTTATTTTTTAATATTATGGAAATTAAAAATCTAAAAAATTAAAATTCTAAAACTAAATTAATTTTAAAACTAAACTATATAAAAAAATATAAAACAAAACCTAAACCTTTTTATTTTTATTTTTTATATTTTAAAAATCAAAAAAGGAAAAAATCTAAAACTAAATTCTAGCCATTAAAAATAAAACTAAAAAATATATTTTTATTTTTATTTTATTATAAGAGAAAAACTAAAAAAATTACCAAATAAATCTAAAGAAAAATTGAATTAAAATTAATTTAAATTAAACTAAAATCTAACCTAAAGCACTAACGCTAACATATTAAAAACTTAATTAAAACAAAACTAAATAAAACAAAAATAAAATCTAACTAAAAACTATGACTGAAACGTAACTACACTAAACACAAAATCAAAATTTAAATCTAAAAGATTTACGAACTATGTAAATATTAAAAAGCGTAATGTCAAAAATTAATACAATCTACCCAAAACCAAAAAACTGAGCCGTAACCCTCTCAGGACTCATTCACGCTTACAAAAATAAATCGATACGCAGCATACCTGACCCGAGAGAAAGGACAGCGGACGGATTGCAGTGGTTGAGGATCGAATAGAAGTTGGTTTTGTTACCTGGAGCTTCCACGGGTTTGCCCAGAATCGTGACGTTATGAACAATGAAATCCCTTCGAATGATGGCACAGGTAATAGCGGCGGACAGGAAGAAATCGCCAGTTTTAATGCTTATCAGTCGAATGGTAACCCCGTGCCTAGCTAACTCGCGGCCCCTTCAGGTGCTTCTGAGAGTTGTGGAGCCAAGAGTTGATTTACGGAGGCCGAGACCCCTGTACATGGATCTATCCGCAGAGTCTCCACAAGAATATGAGCATAATTTTGCCCTTTCCCAGCTATTTTAGGAGGCACGTGCAGATTCGGGTTATAAGAATTTGAATCCTTCAAAATATTATTGAAATATTAGTTCTCACCACGATTTTAATTAAGTAGGGACAAGATATGGCTCAGAAGGAAACAAAGTATGAAAAGATCTCAGAACTCGTCCAAAGCCTGGCAGCTGAATGCTATGATCTGGGCAGCCTTGATCTCTTTCTGAAAAATTTGCTCTTGATGAAAACCCTGTGGCTGCAAACATAGAAATACAAAACCTTAATGAAAAAATTGTAACCCTAGAACAGAAAAATTTGAAACCCTAAGACAGCTAATAAATTTACAGATTTGTGGCCCCTGAAATGCCAGATTTAGCAATAACAGCAGTAATATTTTCGAAATATCAGAAAATTGAACTTCGCTGTGAACAGAAGGAAAATCTCTCATGTAAAACAGGAAATAAACTCTTAATGATTAACCCAGGGCCAAAATCAGCTAGGCTCTGCAAAGAAAAGCCTGTGGGAGTCGGCTGGTTCAGCCCAGAACTTCCCCAAACGCCCACAAATATCCTTCACTAAAAAGTTTCCCTGCACATCTCAAGCAACCATCAGTACAGAGAGAAAGAATGCTGCTAGATCTCTGAAAATAATGGAGATACCTGCCATTATTTCAAAAACCCTAGCAGCCCTCAAACCCTAGCAGGTGAACAAGATACCTGTGCTCACACTACTCTAAAAACAAGCTATGATTAAGGGCTAAAAACTGAAATATGCAGAAAATTAAAGATCTCACAGCAATCCCAGAGAGTAACACCAGCACGATTTGGACCCCAAAGTCTTCTTTTATTAACCAGAAATCAGATTACAAGAGAGCTTTTTCAATACAGACTCACAGATCAGATGATTTGAAATGACCCCCTAAGACCCTATATAAAGCAGTGTTGCACACATCGCGATAAAATCGCGATAAAATCGTAAAATCGCGATTTTTTAATTTTGCCGATTCAAAGCGCGATTTTTATCGAAAAAAATCGCCCCTTTTTTTTATAGCGATTTTTATCGAAAAAATCGCGATTTTTTGAAAAAAATCGGGAAAAAATCGGAAAAATCGGAAAAATCGGGAAAAAATCGGAAAAATCGGGAAAAAATCGGAAAAAAGCGGGAAAAAATCGTTTGGCACAAAAATATTCATTTTTTTTCAATTTTTTTTCAATTTGTGCCAAACGATTTTTTCCCGCTTTTTTCCGATTTTTTCCCGATTTTAACGATTTTTTCCGCTTTTTTCCCGGCGCCGATTAAATCCCGATCGCGATGTGTGCAACACTGATATAAAGGAAATGATCCTAACGGCTAGTTCGAGTGATCCATGTAGAAATGATCTCGACCGTTGATGAGGATCAAGACATCTCTTGATCTCATCCGTTGATTTATTAACTTAAAAATATTATTATTTTATTAGTTAGGGTTTTTGCTTCATTTTTTAATTTTTTATTATTTTTTATTATTTTATTATTTTTATTCATTTTTTAATTTTTTAATTCATTTTAAAATGGATCACTGAACTAAGCCTTTCGGAAACATCACCTAGGACCTAGGACTTAGGACTCATGAGGGGATTTAAAATATTTCTAACCCTCAAGACACACTTCATCATGATTTTTACAATTTTCATCTTAAAGGGATGAATCCACTTAATACAGACCCTCATAGAACACCCAGTTCTGCGACACAACTATAATCTAGCAGATTAACATATAAGATTCTCCTAAAGTTCTGATGACGAAATCCATCCCGGCTTTGGGGTCAGGTTTGAAGGAAAACTCTGCCGATCGTAGATCGGTGAGACGAAAAACCTCCCGGGACGCAGATCATCATTAGAAAGTTAGGTCCACCTAGGCAACTTTACATACATGACTCTGATCTGCTTAGATTATTTACAACTTATACATGCAGACTGGGTTTACAACAAAAATGATCAAGCTGTCGATGACTGTAGGCTGGCACGGACATGTCGCTCCGGAGCTACCCCTCTCTGCTAACAGAAAGGAGGTGTACTGCATGGGCAGTTGACCAGTAGTGGTCAACATCTGGCTCTACTTGGGGACACGTTGCTGCACTGGTAGGAATGTGAGAATCCAGAATCTGCATCCATACAACGCACAAATGAAAATAAGTAGCGTCCATTCCAAAAATCAGCATATACGTTAAGCACAATAAAGATAAAAGCTCTTCATTTATTAACTATCTAAAACAGAAACGAAAATGCGGAAAAAAACAAGGAGTAGGGTTAGAAATACGATACAAAGGATGCCCTACGGCATCAGATGTTTTCAATATAGTGCATACTGAGCATTTGCCTGCTTTCAGGCAAATCTGTCGGCTGCTTGTCGGATGTGCCATGTCCCATTTTGCATATGGTAGGACTCTTTCCTATCCGAAAATCAAGCTGCTCGCGGCCGTCTGATGCGTCAAATCTTCTTCTCATTTTCTTCCTCTTGCGCTTTTTCTTTCTGGCAGGTCGAATTACTGATGACCTGGAACTTTCTGTTTCGAAACTATCAGATGAAGTGTGCATGCTAAGTCTTTTTGTGTTTTGCATCTGATTTTTATCGTTTTTAAGCTTATCTGGATCACCTTCAATTAACCACCTAATGACCTCCTCATAATAAGATGGACCCTGTTGCGGCAAATGAGAAGGCTCCTGGTTTCTCTTATCATCTGACCATTGTTGAATCTTTTGAACTTGTATTTTAATGGCATCCATTTGACTAGAGCATTTATCCCTTATAGCACTGATTTGTATGGCATGGTGTTCTTGCATGTGTTTTATCACTTTATCATTCTTTTCCTCTATGTCCATCAAGCAATGTTGCATGAAATTTATTTCTTCTTTATGTTTCGCTTGCATGTCAGCCAATTGATTGTTATGATTGAATGTCATAGAGTCAATTTCCCTATCATGATCAGCTTTCATGGTCACCATATTTTCCTCTAAGACTGACATCTTGCTTTGCATGCTTCTAATTTCTGTTTCATATTTAATTTTCATGGCCTCAATTTCCTTAGCATGCTGATTTTGCGTGCCCTCAATCTCCTTATTACGTTTTTTCAGATGGGTGCGTAAAGTTTTAACATCATTGATAAGATTAGTTTGGTTGCTTTCCATATTTTTCACCAGCATCATTAAATCTTGTATTATTTGCTTTTGCTCTTCTTTTTCATTGTCATTTGTCCCTGATTTGTCACTATCATGAACTGCAATATTTCCGGTGGATGACACATTCTGACATGATGAATCGTCTTGGGATCTTTCAGCTGGACCTCTTATCAAATTATTTTTATTCTGTTGCACAATTTTAGAGGCAGAAGGCAAGCTGTTTGGATAACCATATCTATCTTCAAAAGCATTTACAATGTCATTTAAAGAAGTAAAAGAATCCTTAGGAAAATTGTTAAACCAATTCAAAGCATCATCTTTTAAAGAAAGGACAAATAGACGCATTTTGATATCACCATGACTAAACTGAGGGGATCTGCAATATATGATCATGATGCGAATAAACAAGTCTAGATGCCTTTTAGCAGCGATTGGATCACCATCTGAAAAAATAGGTAATTCAGGAATGGCCTCCTCCGGAAGATCATGGAGACGGTGAGTAAAACGACATGGTTTAAATGAATAATCCATGATGAACAATAAGGGATCAGATGGATGATAGAACTAGCTCTTTGCTCAAGAAAATCAAAAGATGAAAGAAGTGGAGTCGCCACTTGAACAATAAAACTGATTCTAAGATCCAAGAAGTAACCACAAGCAGATATGAGGAAAGCTTCTTGTCTGGGAAAAATGAGAAAATGGAGTCGCCACCCAAACAAGAAACAAAACCGAAGAGATGCTGCTGATATGTGATGAAAAGATGCCAAAATATTTGAATCTGCCAGCTCAAATGAGAGATGAGAAGATGAGAAGATGAATGTCGATGAAACCCCAGGAACAGAAAAACTCTGTCCCCGGCAACGGCGCCAAAAAATGTTGTCGCGCAGATTGGCACGACAACGCTCGGACCGGGGGCTGTCACTCTGATCCCCGATCCCTCCGTTTAAGCCTGTCTCCCGCGGCTAAGGGGGGTAGACCCTGCGAGATAATGAAGACCAACTGCCAAACAGTTGGGTGGGAGACACGATACACGATATGATAAGCACTAGATGGATTTAGAGATTTAATAGACCAGTGCCTTGTGGAGTAAATGTTGAAATGATTACTTTTTAAATGATATAGAAACATGGACCATGAACAGCGACCATCTATCATCAGCTAAATCACATGACCAAAATGATATCCAGCAATTGAAAACTTCGAAAAGATAAATGCTTAAAACCACCACGAGAATCGTAAATTATCAACCAGATATCATATTTCGTAACTCAAACTTGAAAATTTAGCATCTCAGCATAAAACATATAACGCGAAAGCTCCTGAGACTTGCAAAAATAATTTCCCACAAAATTTTTTTTTTTTTTTTTTTGAAAGTTTTTTAAATCTTTTTTCAATTTTTTTATTTTTTTATTTTTTAATATTATGGAAATTAAAAATCTAAAAAATTAAAATTCTAAAACTAAATTAATTTTAAAACTAAACTATATAAAAAAAAATATAAAACAAAACCTAAACCTTTTTATTTTTATTTTTTTATATTTTAAAAATCAAAAAGGAAAGAATCTAAAACTAAATTCTAGCCATTAAAAATAAAACTAAAAAATATATTTTTTCATTTTTATTTTATTATAAGAGAAAATCTAAAAAAATTACCAAATAAATCTAAAGAAAAATTGAATTTAAATTAATTTAAATTAAACTAAAATCTAACCTAAAGCACTAACGCTAACATATTAAAAACTTAATTAAAACAAAACTAAATAAAACAAAAATAAAATCTAACTAAAAACTATGACTGAAACGTAACTACACTAAACACAAAATCAAAATTAAATCTAAAAGATTTACGGACTAGGTAAATATTAAAAAGCGTAATGTCAAAAATTAATACAATCTACCCAAAACCAAAAAACTAAGCCGTAACCCTCTCAGGACTCATTCACGCTTACAAAAATAAATCGATACGCAGCATACCTAACCCGAGAGAAAGGACAGCGGACGGATTGCAGTGGTTGAGGATCGAATAGAAGTTGGTTTTGTTACCTGGAGCTTCCACGGGTTTGCCCAGAATCGTGACGTTATGAACAATGAAATCCCTTCGAATGATGGCACAGGTAATAGCGGCGGACAGGAAGAAATCGCCAGTTTTAATGCTTATCAGTCGAATGGTAACCCCGTGCCTGGCTAACTCGCGGCCCCTTCAGGTGCTTCTGAGAGTTGTGGAGCCAAGAGTTGATTTACGGAGGCCGAGACCCCTGTACATGGATCTATCCGCAGAGTCTCCACAAGAATATGAGCATAATTTTGCCCTTTCCCAGCTATTTTAGGAGGCACGTGCAGATTCGGGTTATAAGAATTTGAATCCTTCAAAATATTATTGAAATATTGGTTCTGACCACGATTTTAATTAAGTAGGGACAAGATATGGCTCAGAAGGAGACAGCGTATGAAAAGATCTCAGAACTCGTCCAAAGCCTGGCAGCTGAATGCTATGATCTGGGCAGCCTTGATCTCTTTCTGAAAAATTTGCTCTTGATGAAAACCCTGTGGCTGCAAACATAGAAATACAAAACCTTAATGAAAAAATTGTAACCCTAGAACAGAAAAATTTGAAACCCTAAGACAGCTAATAAATTTACAGATTTGTGGCCCCTGAAATGCCAGATTTAGCAATAACAGCAGTAATATTTTCGAAATATCAAAAAATTGAACTTCGCTGTGAACAGAAGGAAAATCTCTCATGTAAAACAGGAAATAAACTCTTAATGATTAACCCAGGGCCAAAATTAGCTAGGCTCTGCAAAGAAAAGCCTGTGGGAGTCGGCTGGTTCAGCCCAGAACTTCCCCAAACGCCCACAAATATCCTTCACTAAAAAGTTTCCCTGCACATCTCAAGCAACCATCAGTACAGAGAGAAAGAATGTTGCTAGATCTCTGAAAATAATGGAGATACCTGCCATTATTTCAGAAACCCTAGCAGCCCTCAAACCCTAGCAGGTGAACAAGATACCTGTGCTCACACTGCTCTAAAAACAAGCTATGATTAAGGGCTAAAAACTGAAATATGCAGAAAATTAAAGATCTCACAGCAATCCCAGAGAGTAACACCAGCACGATTTGGACCCCAAAGTCTTCTTTTATTAACCAGAAATCAGATTACAAGAGAGCTTTTTCAATACAGACTCACAGATCAGATGATTTGAAATGACCCCCTAAGACCCTATATAAAGGAAATGATCCTAACGGCTAGTTCGAGTGATCCATGTAGAAATGATCTCGACCGTTGATGAGGATCAAGACATCTCTTGATCTCATCCGTCGATTTATTAACTTAAAAATATTATTATTTTATTAGTTAGGGTTTTTGCTTCATTTTTTAATTTTTTATTATTTTTTATTATTTTATTATTTTTATTCATTTTTTAATTTTTTAATTCATTTTAAAATGGATCACTGAACTAAGCCTTTCGGAAACATCACCTAGGACCTAGGACTTAGGACTCATGAGGGGATTTAAAATATTTCTAACCCTCAAGACACACTTCATCATGATTTTTACAATTTTCATCTCAAAGGGATGAATCCACTTAATACAGACCCCCTCATAGAACACCCAGTTCTGCGACACAACTATAATCTAGCAGATTAACATATAAGATTCTCCTAAAGTTCTGATGACGAAATCCATCCCGGCTTTGGGGTCAGGATTGAAGGAAAACTCTGCCGATCGTAGATCGGTGAGACGAAAAACCTCCCGGGACGCAGATCATCATTAGAAAGTTAGGTCCACCTAGGCAACTTTACATACATGACTCTGATCTGCTTAGATTATTTACAACTTATACATGCAGACTAGGTTTACAACAAAAATGATCAAGCCGTCGATGACTGTAGGCTGGCACGGACATGTCGCTCCGGAGCTACCCCTCTCTGCTAACAGAAAGGAGGTGTACTGCATGGGCAGTTGACCAGTAGTGGTCAACAGCCCTCAACATCAATTTCCTCTTCCATCTTCTTACAATCTTCTTTCTTAATCATTTGAGTCTTTATTACTTCCTCAACTCTATTTGCTTCTTCAAGTTGAACCTTTAAGGAGATAATTTCTTCATCGCGTGTTTAAAGATAGCTTTTCAATTCTCTATTTTTGTTTTTGAGCTTGCTATTTTCCTTTTCATTATTCTTCAATTTTTCTTGAAGGTTTTCATCTTCTTGTTCAGTCTTTGAATCTTTTTGAATCCCCAGAAAGAATATATTCTCATATTTGGTTCTCTATCATATGAATCATTGACCTCTTCGTCATCATGATCATTATCTTTTTTCTTGAATTATGAAGGGAACTTCTCTTGCATTTGGTCTTCTATATCACTTTCATATGAAGAGTTGTTGTCTTCTTTAGAATAAAGATCTTTCTTGTCAAAGCTTTTATTTTTCTTGGCAGGACATCTCTTAGCATAATGATCTATTCTGCCACAATCGAAACATTTAAAAGGTAACTTACCTTTGTTTTTTTCCGGTTACTCTTTTGAGCTTCCTAATTAAATTCACTTTTATATCTCATTAGGGGAATTTTGAGGTCTAAAATGGGCCTCCTAAGGAAATTATAAAATAATGGTGGAAATAATAAAATAAGATTAGATTACATCATCAAATTTTAGAGGAAAAAATGAAAAACTACTTTTTCAACTCGTATTTTCAACTTATCTCCTTACGAGTTTACTCAAATTTCGAGCAAGTGTTTTTCCTTTTTTCAACTCGTATTTCCAACTTATCTCCTTATGGGTTTACTCAAATTTTCAGCAGGAACACTCGTTGGATGCAGAATTTGATTCCTCATCCAAGCAGTTACATACTTTTGATGGAACCTGCAACACAAAAAATGAGAAATACATAAAAAACTGATTGCAATCATGAATTTCATGTGTTTCTCATTTTTCGTGTAGTAGGGTCCATCAAAAGTATGCAACATGGGTACTCCTTGGATGAAGAATTAAATTTTGCATCCAACGAGTACTCCAACTCAAAATTTGAGTAAAGCCTTAGGGAGATAAGTTGAAAATACAAGTTGAAAAAGTAGTTTTATTATTTTATTATTTTTTAATCTTTTTACTTTTTTACCCCAAAATTGGTGAATCATCCCCCATGGTTGACATCATCATCTTGAATCTTATTAGTTCTTATAAAGTTTATTTTGGTTGTACATTTTTCTTAGGAGGCCCATTTTAGACCTCAGAAGTTCTCTAATGAATTCATCGTCTTGTGTGTCTTCTAGCTTGAGTTCTTTGTTCCTCGTCTTCTTGTGGCTTTGAAGGTTGCTTCTCTATTTGACTTTTTGTCTTTAGTATCTATTCGTATTTCATATGTTGTAAGAGTGTCATGCAATTCTTCCATTGTCATCTTGGTTGAGTCCTTGGTTTCTTCTATGGCAAAAACCTTAGCATCATTGTTAAAATTGAGAACTAGGGCCAAACTCCATGTGGGTCATCTTATCTATGGCAGCTGATATTTTTTTTGGATTCCTCTCTTCGAGAGGTGTAGGATCGATCTAAAGATCATCTGATTCCGACATGTATTTATCGAGATATGAATTTATTTATATTATATGACAATTTGTCAAGGTCGGCCAGCAACCAAATTACCCCCAGCTCAACCTCAACGTTGCATTTAAATAGAGGAGGCCTCAAGTCATTTGTTACACACATCTCTCATGATCTCTCTCCACTTGTTTGGGTTTGGTGGAAAGAGAGGTCAAGAGAGAGACCTTGGATCTAGCCGCAGTCCTATAGTGAAGCCCTAGCCGCGGTCATAATGAAGCCTAGCCATAGTCAATGAAGCCCTAGCCACAGTTTGTGATGCCCTAGCCACAGCAAGACGAGGAGAAACCTAGTCATAGCAAGACGAGGAGAAACCTAGCCACAGCAAGACGAGACCTAGCCGCAACAAGAGGAGACCTCAACATAAGCGTGAAGAAGTCTAGATGGACAGCGTGGAAATATTTGTGTGTTGTAGCTGACAGCGTGGCAAATAAGGCAGCCTTAAGGCTTGAATTAAAGGGCTGTTCGCAAGGCTGGAAGTTACAGTCATAAGGAGAAGCATTGCGCTGAAGAAGTTTGTCTTCAAGACAACGTAGGGTAGAACAGGGTATGTGTTTGGGTGCCATAGCGGTGTTAGGGAGATAAGTAAAAGCATTGGGCTTGAAACTACCCCAAAGGAGCAGCGTGGAGGGCAGCATCCCATTGGAGGACAACCGCAACCATTAGGAGCAATTCTGGGCCAGTTTGATGGGCTGTTAGGGACTGTGGTTAGTACCCTAACCAGTCCCAGAATTGCAGCATTGCAGCAAGTTCAAGTGTTGACATTTCTATAGGCTAAATGTTGTTGCGTTAATGATGAATGGACACTATCTGGGATACGTTTGCTACAGGGGTTGCTATGTGCTAGGCCGCAGGCCATAGCACCATAGCAAGGGCTGCTAAGGGCAGTCAAGGATGTGCCACAGTTTCATAGGGAGGACTTATTCAAGTGCCCTAACCAGAATCTATACAGTCAAGGAAGCTTAGGGCTGCTGCAAGTGCCCTAATCAGATCAGCTATCTACTGCAGAATGAAATCAGATTTATGAGCAGTGTTTGGGCTGATTGTATTTACAGTTGCAAGCCAAAGTTGCCTAGGTTTGATCAAGCTACCTAGAGGTAGAATTCTGCCATGTTTGACCAGCATTGACTTCTTTGGTCAAGGCTTTACTGTTGCTATCATAAAATATCAGTTTTGTATATTTGTACTATCTCTCTCTCTCTGCTGAACTATTGAAGATTATAAGAAGAATTGATCAAGGGTTTCCCCACATTGGGGTTTGTCCCTGGCTGGTGCCACATCTTGTGTCCTCTTGTCTTGGCTTGTCTTCTACTGTTTATGTTTATGTTCTATCTGCATTTTACTATCATGCTGATGTGATTGCTAATCTAGATATTGATATTGGGCTAATAAGAAAATTGAAGTAAATTGCTCTAAGCATAGAACATACCAAAAATTAACAATCATCTCTCAAGGGAAGCAATCTTAGGACCTGTTACCGCTCAATCTAGCAAGGGTCCTAGGAGAGTTTCCAAAAGGGAAACTACTAGACCAAGTGGCAACAAGGGGACAAGGACCCACTGTCACCTCGGTTGATGTCCCTTGCTCTTTACAGACGTTCACCGACAGGAGGAGTCCTGGTATAAGGAAATCACTAGGAATGATAGCTCAATGATAGGATAGGTAATGATTTCTAGGGCCCATTCATAAGAGACTCAAATAATAGGGCTTGCTTGCTTTAGAAGCAAGGTGAAGGGCTCTCTAAGAAAGGCTCAAGGGAGGCTTAGACCTGAGGATTAGGGGTATTCCTTAATGAGGGATGCCCTAGACCTAAGATTCCTTTTAGAATCAAGGTTTCCAAGTGGCCTTATGAGATAAAGAATGACAAATATGCAAGACCACAAAGGAGCCTTGGGAAGGTTCAAGTTTGACCTAGGTTTGAAAAAATTTATCTTGCTTTCAATGGTCATGCAAGGCCAAACAAGGAGGATGAGAAGGGCCTCAGGAATGATGAACTTCCTTTGAGTTTTTCTAATAATGAGACCCTTGAAATCCACCTTAACCTAGGAGGAACCTAGACAAGTATGGTCTTATGGCTAGGGCTTGGTGTATCTCCCAATCCAACCATGGGAATGGCTTCAAACTTGAAGAACCTCTAGAGAACACACCAGGGCAAATAGCTGACCACTCGCTCCAAAATTGGATGGCTACAAAGCAATTTGCTTGATGCCCTCGGAGACCTACTAAGGCTAGGGAAGAATTCAAAGAAAAGGTAAGAAAAGAAAGTTTTGGGGTGATCAACAAAGGATTATGGATCAGTGTCTGGCCTTTGGGAGAAATCGATTCAAATGATTTTGACTAAAGCAACTTTGATGCTTCAAGGAGACCTTGAGGGACCTCGTTGTCAAATAGAAGATGACAAATGAAAAACCCTCATGAATTTTATACTTCCAAAACAATGTTAAGATGGAGTTTCAAGGACTTAATCATACAATTAATCCCCTAGGAACATTCATTCTATCTTTGCCAAATGAGTAACACATGCAAAAATCCCAACAATTTTCAATGCTCCAAGCACTTCGCATTAATTAGGGCATATCCAATTACAACAAGAGAAAATTCCATGCATTAGACATTTCTTATAGCAGAAATAATCATCATAATGCACTTACAAAGGAAAGAGAGAGTATATCCACCCATCCCACATGCAAAACATTAGCTCCAAGAAGAAGTGTGAAGTTAATCCATACATCAAAATTTATTTACTAGCTCCAAATTCATCCTAATTGCATGTCAGAGTTCTCTTTTAGAGACAAGTTCCAAATCCAAGTGATGATGAGAGGTGAAATGATCCTCTCTCATATTTATACACTCCTCTAAGGAGTTTGAATGGCTAAATTAGGCCTAACAATGCCCCTACAATAAAAATAATGTGAAAAATAACATCCTTTTGGTGACAAGCCCACCAAATAGCTCCACAATATGAAAAATAAGCCTCTCAAGAGATAGGTTTGTTGAAAAGTAACTAGGTTTGGTCTTCATAATGACGTGTAATTGTGATTTTATGTAATTGATGAAAAGAAGAAAAATAAAATTATTATTGTAGTGCTTGTCTCATGGGTTTCATGAGCAAGGAATTTTATTTTAGTGATGACTCCCATTGTGAGCCTTTAGGATTTGTCATCTAGTCATAAAAGTCAATTTGAGTCTATGTCATGTATGAAGGACCCTTCTTGGGCATATTACACTTGTGTACGAGTCAATAGAAAAGTCAAGTAGCCCTCCAAGACCAAGCACAACCATTAACCTCAAGTCGGCTTCAAAACTGGAATTAATTATCTCTCCAACTGACATGTCCACTCAGCTTGCTATCAAGTTGGCTTATTACCTTGGGAAACACCTACATATAGTGCAGTGCGTCTTCATTTCAGGACAGATTTTCGCAGATCACAGTCTGAAATGCGAGAGTCATTTAGGGAGCTGAGTTAACAGCGAGGAAGTTTGTGTTGATTTGGGACTGTTTTGTGGGCCATCTTACCTCCACACACACGAAATTGCAGACTTGTACATTGCAGCAGAGAAGGAAAGGTGAAAGTATATTGCAACAATGAAGATTGAGAAGAGGAGAAGTCTATTGCAGCAGTGAAGGCTGAAGTCTGTTGCAGCAATGGTGCAGTCCTCCTAGGCAGCTGGAGTGGAAGAAGGTTGAAAGTCCAAAGCAAGCCAAGGTTGAAGAAGAAGTTGAGAAGGAAGAAGGAGCAGAAGATGGACTATCATTGACAAAGGAGCTTTGTGTCTTGGTCTTGGAGAGGAAAATAGGTCAAGGGTCTTGGTCTTGGTATTCGTCAATTGGAATCTCTATAAGAAGAAGAATTTGTTCGGGTTTTCCTCTCAAAGAGTGAGAGGTTTTGGCCCTGGTTGATAGCCTATATTTTGTGTCTCTTGTCTCTTTATGGTTTATGCATTAGTAACTATTTGATGAAGAAGAACACTAATAACCTAAGTAAAAGAAGATCCTAATCTAAAGAAGTAAAAAGCACTCACAAGCAATTACTAATAGAAGAGAAATCACATAATTACTATGCCCTAGATTTCTCAACAAAGTTGACTAGTATGGAAAGGTTGACCAAAATTGACCATTTTGAAGGCCTGACCAACATTGACTACATAGGGATTTTGACCAGGTTTGACTGATAAATAGACTTGGATTTTGGCACATATTTCTAAAATATCTTGGAATTGTAAATATTGTCGAAGAACAATTTTTCCTTAGAAGAGAAGTTGTTGGGTTTTTCCCAAGGTTGGGTTTTCCTAGGGTAAATTTGTTGTCTCTATTGTGCATGGATGTCTCTTTATGATCCTCTTATTTTCATGCATTATTGTCAAGAATTTTTGTGTATAATTGCTTAATGATATATGTGACATAAGATAACTTGATTGAAAATCATTGGAAAGTAATTATCAGATCAGAAGATTAGTTTCTATTATGCATTATTGTAGAAACTTCAACACATAGAACTCTTTGAATTTTGTCTTGTAGAGATTTTGGGTACAAATGTCCTTCATAGAAATGGCACCAATTCACGAATGATGCAAAATGTGTGGACAAGGAGAATGCATCAAATAGCCTTCTTGAGTTAACTCTAGTTACACAACCCACAAACGGGCTAGAGCTTGAGAGTGATAAGTATTTCGTGAGTATCTTGACAAAGTATTGAGGATGTAGCAATGGGGGTGACATTGATAGTTGCAGTGGCATATACTAGTCTTGTTTCTTGTTAGCTTGATGTAATTTTGTCATTGTAGATCTTTAGACTGCCAAATTTTCGACATAAGTCAATATCTAAATTATAAATATCAATACTCTCTCTATAGGTGTGTGTGTGTATGTGGGAGCACACGCGCGCGGGGGTGGGTGTGTGCACACACACAATTGGATTTAGTTTCAAATTATTCTTTAACTTTTGAATGGATGAGCATATAATTGATGGAATTCCTATCAACCAATGAATGTATATTTGGTAATTATTTGTTAATCTTTAGCGCTAGATTGTTCTCTGTTGTAGGTAATTGAATTTTCAAAAAAAACAACATTATCATATAACATTGACCCCATAACATATCATCATTAGCAATTACGTAGAGAGAACAATAAAAATTAACAATACAACGGAACAAAAAGGAACAACAAAAGAAAAGAATACACAATAGAGACACCAGGATTTAGGCCAGAAACCAGGGCAAAACCCCACAAAGGGGAAAACCCAACCAGATTCTTCTTCTATTAGATATTCATCAATTATTCAGCTGAAATACAAAGAACAATGAAATACAACAATCACATCAGACCTCCTAGGGCCAACCCAAGTCAGTTCACAACTTTCTTTGTAAACTAAACAATCTGATCTCTAGAGAGTTGTTGCCATATCACTGTCTAGTGTCATCATGCATCATAAGAGCAAGGTCGCTGACATCAAGGTCACTGCCATCAAGTTTATTGTCATCATATATCTTACTTACATCATATAACATAATAGTAAGGTCGTTGTCACATATATCATAAGAGTAAGGTCATTGTCACATGTATCATAAGAGCAGGGTCACTATTGTTGAGAAATCTAGGGCATAGTAATTATGTGATTTCTCTTCTATTAGTAGCTGCTTGTGAGTACTTTTTACTTCTTTAGATTAGGATCTTCCTTTACTTAATCTATTAGTGTTCTTCTTCATCAAACAGCTACCAATGCATAAACCATAAAGAGACAAGAGACACAGAATATAGCCTATCAGCCAGGGCCAAAACCTCACTCTTTGAGAGGAAAACCCGAACAAATTCTTATAAAGATTCCAATTGACGAATACCAAGACCAAGACCCTTGACCTATTAGACCTCTCCAAGACCAAGACACCCAGCTTCCTAGCTTGCCCTCTTGAATCAACAATGGTCAACTGCCTGCTCCTTCCTTCTGCTTCGACTTCCTTTCATATTTAGGCTTCCTTTCCTCTATTTCAGGCCTGCAACATTTTGGCCCTAAATCAAAACCCTTGCACGTGTAGATAACAGTCCTTAATCTCCTTCGCTTAAGGTCAAGGATACTTCTTTTGGCAACTCGGCCTTCTTTATGACTTTAATCTAGTTGCCTTTGAAACTCGGCCTTACTGCAGTAGATGGTTACTTCTTTCTTTGCACAAGTGACAGCTACAGCACCCAAAAACAGACCCAAGACTTCCTTCTCCCTTCGCTGATCCTTAAGCTCCTTTTTTATCACCTTCGCGTTGTTTTTCTGTACCTCGCACTTCAGACTTGATCACTGAAAATCATATCCTAAAATGACGACGCGTTGCACTATATATAGTTGTTTCCCAAGGTAATAAGCCGACTTGATATCAAGTTGAGCCGACATGACAGTTAGAGAGATAATTAATTCCACTTTGAAGCTGACTTGAGGTTAATGCTTGTGCTTGGTCTTGGAGGGCTATTTGACATTTATATTGACTCATACACAAGTGTAATATGCTTAAGAAGGGTCCTTCATACATGACATAGACTCAAATTGACTTTTATGACTAGATGACAAATCCTAAAGCCTCACAATGGGAGCCATCACTAAAATAAAATTCCTTGCTCATGAAACACATTAGACAAGCACAATAATAATTTTATTTTTCTTCTTTTCGTCAATTACACATGTCAATATGAAGATTGAACCTAGTTACATTTCAACACTCCCTCTTAACTAGGGAGGTATTCATAATGCTACTTGGTTATTCTCAATTTGAAGAATTTCTCATAAGAAGAGTCGGATTGGTAACTCATTTGTATAGCATCATATCAACTAGCATTGTCACATAGCAAGGACTTGATTAACGCCGTATCTCTCCGCAAGATCCGAGCACAATGCTGGTGAGACCAATGATATATAGACACCCTCATCATTGTGTCTCTCGGAACATACCCCACCCGGGTTCTTAGGGTGTGTTCCACGAAGACTATTCTTATCCTGGATTCCCAATCCTCAAAGAATATATGTCCTCTACGACTACTCTTATCTTGGATGCCCTAACTCATCCTCAAAGAGTATTGGATGCCAAATGTTTACCCAATCATCCATTCTGTCTTCCCAAGTGAAGACAAGAATGATGTGTCTATCTCTCCCTCTTAATTAGGGAGGACATATCTATTCCAATAAAGGAATGTACTCATTCCTACAAAAGGAATGTACCTAAGCTCCCTCTTGGCTTAGGAATTTCCAAGTTTCTTCCAAGTAAGAAACTTGTTTCCAGGCTCCCTCTTAATTAGGGACCTATAGCAGCTCCTCAGATAGAGATAATGGGACAACCAGCTACTTCAAGAACTCCTCCTCATGATGTCATGAACTTGTTATCTAGGAGTTTTCATGTTTGGGACTTCTACAAGGGGCACCGACCATCCATCACTTTCATCCATGAGTCAGCCATGTCATCATCGGAAAGTGATCCATCAGTCCATATCTGACCTTCCTTCATGCCATGTTGCTTTCTTCATGCCATGTTTACTTAAGGATCTTTCATCCTACTGCATGTGCATCTGTGGTGGAAGATATCCATAGATTTTCCCTCTGCAGCCCTGCATAAACCCATCCAGATATTTGTTCAAAAATAAGCGAATGAACATTAAAAACAACATTACCTTTGTGATGGTCTTTCTTCGTGACATCTAGTTTGCACCAGCATCCTGCATACATATCAACACATCTCCCAAAGGTATATATATTGTCAAGGGTCTCTTGCCTTTTTAGACTCCATCGGAGTCTTCATATCTTCCATGGAGATATCCTAGTCAAATCTTCTTGGTCTTTCGAATGTTGATTGCCTTTACCATGGTTGCATATTCCATGATCTCTTCCTTCCTTTCTTCGCACATTACATTCCCAAGAGCTTCCAATCAGAGTTCCTCAACTGTAGTTAACCACCTCATACTTCATATGATGACATATTATGTTGATTTCATCTAGTGAATGTGTGACCCATTCCCACATTCCTTTGAGGGAGGAGATCCTTTCTTTTGATCATGCTCCCAAGATAGAGCATTGATCCATGTTACCTGCAACCATATGATATGATTTCCACAATATCAAATGTAAACATGCATACCTCATTTTTCCTTTGGATCATCCAAACTTCATGCAAAGCTTCTTTGATTGAAAGAGCTTCAATCCCTTGATTCGCTTCACTTTTATGTCATCATATCATCATCCCATGAATTCCACAAGTTTGGAGTTCTTGATGAAACACTTGCTTCTCCTCATGATCGGTGAACCTTTCAATGAAGATTCCATCAGAGAATCTTGAGGATCTAAAGTATCCCCATTAGCAAATGTTTCCTTTTGTCAGATGTATGATGAACCTTGTACTAGATGACCTTGCCACTTATGTTTCCAATGAGATTCCCAAGAGCTATATCCTTGACTTCCATAGATTCTAACCATCTTTCATGCTTCTCTATGATGATGTCCTAAGCTCTTTCTTTCAATGCTTCTATGATGCCTTGATGCATCCCATTTAGTGAATTATGATAGCCATATCTTACAACAGAAGACTTAGGAATTTGAAAAGAACTTAGGTGAGGAAGACTATCTCAGTCATAGTAGAGATCTCTTACTTCCTCTATCTTGGACTTCTTCTTTTCAGCTTCCTCCACTTCTTCAATGATATGAGCTTCATCTCTTCTTCTTTTGTTATTGCACCTTTTGATCTTAGGAAAATCGCTTTTGTAGTGTCCATATTCTTGACACCCATAGCATTGAATTTTAGACATGTCCCTTTTCTTTTTCCAAGAACCAGACTTTCCAAATTTTCCTTTTCTTCTTGTCATTGTAGCATAAGCTTGACTTTGCTCACCTGCTCCCACATCAGATTTGGCCTTTAGTCTAGATTCTTCAATCTTGCATACTGACCATAGATCCTGGAATGGAGTGGCTTCTTTCTTCCCATAAATACTTGAAGCGATGTTATCCCACGCCTCCAGTAGTGCATTTAATACAACTGTAGTCATTTCACTATCAGACATGACTTCTCCCAAATCTTGTAATTGATCTCGGATCTCAGATATCATCATAAAATATGAGGCTATTCCATATTCCCTAGACATCTTTAGCTTGTAGAGTTCTTGCTTTAATGAGATGACTTCTCCAGCAGTGCGGAATACAATTCTACCAATTTGTCATATATTTCTTTTGAGGTTTCGAGTTTAGATACATATGGGATGAGGGGATCCTTGATGGATTCTATGAGAATCCTTTGAGCCCTAACTTCCCCTTTCATATACTTGGCAAGGGCTTGTCTCCTAGTTTAGTGATAGATCCTTTGACATGTTCCATCACCTCATTTTCAATGAGATTCAGATCTGTCTTTTTCTTCCATGCAAGATAGTTTGAAGCCCCAACCAATTTATTGCTTTCCTTGCAAAAAGACATTTTGACAGATATACTTACTTGATAGAATGCTCCTTCTTCTTGTTGCTTCCTTGATGTTGATGATGATATAGAGGATAGAAAACTTTCTTTTGATGAAGATAGTTTTCTTCAATAATGATCCTTGATCCCACAGAGAGGGAGATCCCTTGGATCTTTTGATGATGATGATGTCTTCAATGGTAGGGATCTTGTTTGAGAGAGATCGCCTTAGAGTCTTGATGACAACGCCTCTAGCTTCCTTTGGATGAATCGACTTCAAAACATTTTGAGTAGATGTAGGGTTTTGGCCTTCTCCTTCTTCATGATGATCCCAATACTTCTTTGTAGACTTCTTTGATCTAGGGTTATGATGCTTCCTTTGACTTCAAGATGATCTTTTCTTTGATGCCTTCCTTGAGATTTGATCCTTGAGTGTCCCTTGATAACATGCCTTCCTTGACTTAGTCACCTTAGTTCTAATACCATGTTGAGAAATCTAGGGCATAGTAATTATGTGATTTCTCTTCTATTAGTAACTGCTTCTGAGTACTTTTTACTTCTTTAGATTAGGATCTTCCTTTACTTAAGTTATTAGTGTTCTTCTACATCAAACAGCTACCAATGCATGAATCATAAAGGGACAAGAGACATAGAATACAGGCTATCAGCGAGGGCCAAACCTCTCACTCTTTGAGAGGATGAAGCGACAAAACCTAAGAGTATTTGTATTTTAATATAAAATACACAAAGGTATTTATAAATAATATTTTATAATAATATGAAATGTACAAGGATGATTGAATGTTACAATGAGGGCCTACTTATATACTTAGGTAGGTGCCCTTTCATGAATGGTCATGTCCATTAAGACATGCCTCTTCACTAACTACTCATTAATTAGCTATAATTATTATTATTATTTTCTCTCATATTTATTTTATTTTTATATAAATTGAATTCATAACACTGCCTCTCTCTTCAAGAAGCTTTGCTTAATCGCTAATAATTTCTTCCTTGTCCACATCTTTCCCATGTGTAAGTCATCGGTACTATTGTCTTGGAATCAGATTTTATCCATTTCCCCTTGGATATAATATATATATATATATATATATATATATATATATATATATATAATTTTATTTTATTTATTATATATAAATTAACTAATTAATTTTTAACAAAGTAACTTTATAAAATTATTACAAAGTAACTTTAATAACTTTTATAAAGAAACTTTATTATTAAAATTCTTTTTATCATATTTATGACTAATAGTCACCATAAGGATTCGTTAGGTTGTGTCCCTCTATCCTGCACTTTCCTAACTTCTATCACGCATCTTGTCAGCATCATCTTAAATATGTTCCCAATCTCCATTACATATTTCAATGGCACCATGGATCATACATTATTTAATACTTTAAGCCTGTATCCATTTGAGTCGGTTGTAATAAATTTTAATGGAATACAATGCGGGAGAATAACTAAGGTGCATGGATTCCCGTTCGAAAATTCCTTTGTCGTTTTTTTATTTAGCTTATGCCCTGGCTTCAGCATTTCTTCTTCAATAATGGGATGTTGTGTTGAAGAAAATGTAACTAGGTTCGGTCTTCATAAATGTAATTTTGATCTTTGTAATTGTAAAAGAAAAAAAATATTATTTTTGTAAATTATAAAATGAGTTTCTTGCTCATTACATAGGTCCAGCACATGTTGAAGTACTATAGGAAAGTCAAAGAGTCAAAGAAAATGTTAAAGAGCTCTTCTTGAGCATATATGTAATGTATATGAGTCAACCTAGTGTCTAGATCAACCCTCCAAGACAAGCACAATCCTCTTGAAGAAGGCAGCAAGCAAAACAATGAAGAAAGCAATTATGTCAGCCTCAAAATGTATATAAATATCAAGTCGACTCACATATGGAGACACAACGGTTCACTGGTTCATGTCGGCTTGAATACATGGACAAACAACTATATATATGCAGTTAGAGTCACCACAAAGAGAGAAAAAAACTCAGACTTCTCTGCAACTTCGGATGAGGACAGAGGTACAGAATTTCGGATGGTACAGTGATCTCGACATACCTCTGAAACCTCAGTGGTACAGGAAACTCCGATCAAGGCAGCAGTTCAGTACTTCCGATGGAGAGGGATCACTATGGTTTTTGAATGGGTATTACAGTGATGTATTCTCGGCATAGTAGTGACTAGGTGCAAAGAGAACACAGTGACATCCTCGATGAAGATCTCAGTGCGGTCATAATCTTGGTGACAAGGATGATCACAGGAATCCTACAATAGCACACACAGTCTCGACATAATTATGATGGAAGGATCTCATAGTGACACACTTTATCTCGACATACATTAAGGTGCAGTCATGATCCTATTACAGTCATGATCTCGTTCTTGATGGAGACATAGTCACAAAGGTTATGATCTCAGTGAAGGTACAGTTATGATAAGATAGTCATGATATCGGTGGATCTACATGCAGCTCTCCTATACATATCTCAATATGGAGATCTCATTGATGAAGACCTCGGTGATGGTGCAGCAATGATGATGATCTCAACAGTGACAAAGAAGAGGATTGGTGTCTTGGTCTTGGAGTGGCATAATAGGTCAAGGGTCATGGTCTTGGTATTCGTCAATTGGAATCTCTATAAGAAGAATTTTGTGCAGGTTTCCTCTCCAAGAGGGAGAGGTTTTGGCCCTAGCAGAAATCCAATATCTTGTGTTCTCGTCTCTTTGTTTTTGGTAACTATTTGATGAATATAAGAAGATACATTCTAATAAGAACAAGTGAAGATTGTGCTACGAAGAAAAATTAAAATACCTCACAAGTAGTTATCATGCTAGAAGAATCACATTAACTACATTTGCCCTAGGTTCTTCAACATGGTTTTAGAGTTAAGGTGTTGAAGTCAAAGGAAGGGCAATAAAAAGAGACATACAAGGATCAGTTTTCAAGAAGGGCATCAAAGCAAGTTGAAGGGCTTTGTCAAGATTGAAGGATTTGTTAAGTTTAGGTATGTTCTATGCTAGAGCAATTTATTTAAATTTTCATAGTTAGCTATCACAACAGCATTAAGATAAATTGCAAATAGAACATAAATATAAAACGCAGAAGACAAGCCAAGAGAAGAGGACACAAGATGTGGCACCAGCCAAGGACAAACCCCACAATGTGTGGGGAAGCCCTTTGATCAAATCTTCTTTTATCTTCAAGGTTCAGCAAAGAAAGAGAGAGAGAGAGATAGTACATTTACAACAGATGTCAACACTTTGACTTGTCTAGATCTAAGCATAGATCATCTCCTATAACGATGAGATCAGTTGAAGACATTCTGCTTCAACTGATACCTATCAGCGTGTTGCATCCTCTAGTTGCACCGATGCATACTACACCATGCTGCAGTAGACATGATAATCATCATGCTACCGATACTAATATGCATCATCATCATACAGCTGTCCTTACAGAAATGTCTCTAGAGGGTAGACCGAGACAAGCAGTGTCCCTTCAAGATTCTTGTCTTCACAAGTATAGCGTATCTCCATGACTATGTATAAGGTGTCAACATGACAGTGTATAGATGTATCCATGACCTGCATATAAATGTTGCCATGGCCTGCATATAAAAGATTCGAAGTCCTGTATATAATTTCCATGGCCTATATATAAATTCCATGGCTGCGTATATGTTTCTCAATGTCCTGCGCATAAGTCTACTCCTTTACAGTGTTAAGGGCATCACGTGGCTGCCTTTTAGGGTTACGTAATGATGTCATCTTCACACTGAGATTGGCAATGACAGCGTGAAGATGCCATTGTCTTCTTTTGCCTGCGGATCTTTATGTCCTGCATATGTGTCTCCATTGCATGTGGAGACTGCATCTTTTCCTTCCTTACTGCGACTTGATGGCATATATATTCCGGCGGTTATATATTCCCGCGGTTATATATTCCCGCATATATATTCCTGCGTATATCATTGATTGCAGACAGCGTGATGACTGCATACAGCTATCCAACGTGAACATTGAGACTGCGTGGGTCATGAACTGGACTACAAGTATATATGAACGAGTTCTTGTATGACTGCGTATACATGTATGAGTTCCAGTGAATGCGATGACATGATAGCATATGACTGTATTGTCATTTGCTCTGTTTAGATGCTATGCGTGTGACTGTATTGTTGTTTGCTTCATATACATATTTATTGCCAACGTATACATGAACTCATACACAGCGTATTGAACAGCGTATATATAATGCCCAACATATATGCAATCATGACTACGTTTACCTTAACAGCATGTGAGTCTCCAGCGTGTAAGTCTTCCTAATCTTACGTATGTGCATGACAGCGTATAGAGTATTTGCTGTGCGTTTAGGTCTCCATTGCCAACAGATTAGAGATTGTTGTACGTAGTTGCTCCATATCTGCGTAAGAGCTAGGGCATCATCCAAGGCCAGCGTATTCTTCTTAGTGTCTCTCCTTCACCAATAACCCAAGACGTGGACAGGAGGAGATCACTTGAAGAATGCCTTGTGCTAATGACTCCAAATCCTCTCTTATTTATACTAAAGGTGGATGATTGAATAGACATGACGTTTGGGCTTCTAGAGCCTACATAAGAGCTGGTCAGCTTGATAATAATTATATAAACAAAATAAATTCATATCTCCATAAATACTTATCGGAATCGGATGATCTTTGGATCAATCCTACACCTCTCGACGAGAGGGATCCAATAAAAATATCAGCTGCCATAAATAAGCCGACCCACATGGAGTTTGGCCCTAGTTGCCAATTTAACACTCCCTCTCAACTAGGGAGAACTCCATCCGCTGATCCATATGTCCAACTGTACTATCTCGGCCATTAGTGCCTTGCACTGCTCTGCCTAGCTCTGCTCAGCTCTGCTGGCTCTGCTCTGCTCTGCTGGCTCTGCTGAACTATGAAGAAGAAGAATTGATCGAGAATGAGTCATATCATCCTCCACTAACCCGAAGTCAGTCTCAGAGTGCGTACCACTGGTCCAAGACCAGTCTCAACTGACCCGAAGTCAGCTTCATAGTAAGTACCACTCCTACCACTAGTCCCAGACCAGTATCGCAGTTTCAGAGTGTACCACTGGTCTCAGACCAGTCTCAACGGACCCAAAGTCAGCGTCATAGTGTGTACCACTCTCACTGGTCCCAGACCAGCACTGCACTAACACGAAGTCAGTCTCGGAGTATGTACCACTGGTCCCAGACTAGTCTCAACCAACCCGAAGTCAATGTCATAGTAGGTACAACTCCTACCACTGGTCCCAGACAAGTATCGCAGGCTCAGAGAGTGTACTACGGGTCCCAGACCAGTCTCAACCGACCCGAAGTCAGTGTCATAGTATGTACGACTCTCACTGGTCCCAGACCAGTACTGCATTGACACGAAGTCAATCTCGAAGTATGTACCACTGGTCCCAGACCAATCTCAACCAACTCGAAGTCAATGTCATAGTAGGTACAACTCCTACCACTGGTCCCAGACCAGTATCGCAGGCTCAGAGAGTGTACTATTGGTCCCAGACCAGTCTCAACCGACCCGAAGTCAACGTCATAGTATGTACGACTCTCACTAGTCCCAGACCAGTCCTGCACTGACACAAAGTCAGTCTTGGAGTATGTACCACTAATCCCAGACCAGTCTCAGCCGACCCGAAGTCAGTGTCATAACATGTACAACTCCTACCACTGGTCCCAGACCAGTATCATTGATCCCAAATCAATTTAGGTCATCCTAGCGTAGGGAGTACGGTAGATACAACGATGCGTCCATCGGTACTACTATGGTCCCTAACTTCATTTCCCTGCTCATTGATCAGATGAGAGGTACTTCGCATGAGTCCCACACTGCATGGGTAGGATGCCTCGATAGGAGAACTTAATCGATCCTGTCCTCACAAGAGAACACATCAATCCTGCTACAATCGCCATGGAGAACACATCAATCCAGGCCGCCATGGAGAACACATAAATCCAGGCCTCACAGGAGAACTAATCATCTTGCTACACAGGAGAACGAATCATCCTGTTCCACAAGAGAGCGAATCATCTTGCCCCACAAGAGAGAGAATCATCTTGTTCCAGTGCGCACCACCAGGGGAGGGTGAGTCACCCTGTGGTCGTATGTTGCTCCAGTAAGAACCGCAAGCCCCCAGAGCTCCCAAAGCTCAATGTATGCAACATGCAGGTCCCTTGTACGAGGGTTTCTTGACGACTCCAAGTCGTTTGGGAAAATCACAAGTTTGATCTTTCCATGGGGCTCTAACAAAGTGTATCGACATGTACATCATCTTAATGCGATGGAGCCTCCTTGCTCATCGACTTACCATATCCCAAATAAGGCAATATCTGATGTCTACCTGCTAGAGCAATCGTCGAATACGGGATTTCTCAATAATCGAATCCCACCTATGGTTGTCACAGAGAATCACAGTGGTATTCATCATGTGTACAAACAGCTCACTGAAGAGCTTCAGCAACCAAACTGCCTCACAGAAGGCCATACTAGCAGCAATGTATTCTGCCTTGGTGGTGCTTAGAGTCACCGACTTCTGCTTCCTGCTCATCTAAGATATCGAGGCAGATTCCAAAGAGAAACAGCACTGAGAAGTGCTCTAGTGATCCTCCACACTGCCTGCCCACTCATCATTCGAATAATCATGTGGTTTCATATTTCCGGCAGTGTATCTCAATCCATGAGAGATTGTGCCCCAAAGATATCTCAGAAGATTCTTGGCACCAATCCAGTGAGGCTGAACCAAATATGAGCTCACCATGCTAACTGCAACACATATGTTTGGACGGAGGTTCTCCAAGAACATCAATGCGAATGAGTTTATAAAACTCAGAGGCATTTCCCAAATCAGCTCCGACATTATTACCATATAACTTCTTGAAAGTTAAGATCCTCGAGGTAGTCATAGGCTTGCAGCTTTTCTTTCCACATTCAGAATCCAACTCCCTCTGTCTTTTATAAATGAGAGGGTCTGCACCTGTCAGACATAGGTGCCGGTACAAGAGGTTTATCATCCACAACCTTTGAGTAATGGTTTGGATCGGTTTCACTCCTAGTGAATCTCAGCTACACTAGACAGCTATCAATCCTTCTCATACTACACCCGACGTGTTTTGCTTCAAGCCATAGAGGGTTTTCTTGCACCTGTACACATGAGATTCCCGATCATGAGTCTCAAACTCCTCGGGTTGTTCCAAGCCTGTGGACTTGCTGCATGAGGGGAATGGTCCCCTTCTAATATTTTCCTTCGGTACATTTCAGACATGTACCTTCATGCTCCTTTTTGAATTCAGGGATCCTAGTCACCATCTGACTCACAGACCTCCGGTGTTGAGTCAATGGACATGGTCCCCAGTGGACTTCCTACAACTTGATACAACCCTAAACCCAAAAACATCTTTGAAAGATCTATTTTCAAACATGTACCTTTCCATCGATAAGTGCCACCCTGTAACCTTTGACTTCCATTTCCGAGATGGACACTAGGTTCTTCTTGCGATCAGGTACATAAAAGAGATTCTGGGGTTCCTTGCTTTTGTGGAAGAGTTGACCATTTCTTTGATGACCTGCATTACCAGTCATTCCTTTGATCATTGAAGATGTCCCAGGAATAATTGTTATCTTCATCAAGAGATGTGTCACTGCCATTCGGACACTCCTTCGCATAATGGCCGAACTTATTTCAACAAGACATCCGCCTTTCCTTCCACCCTTAGATTCGAACTTCCCAATGACGTGATCTTTAGATGGGCCATCAAAAACTTCTGTTGCGCCATTCTGATAACATTCTCTGGTTCGAATTCACCCTAGGTGAATTATAAGGAACCCATTAATCCTTTTGTCTTATCCCAATTGTCTTCGGTGATTGCTATTTCACTCTTACTTGGGCATTGTCTTCACCTCAACTCTGATCCCATGTTAAGTTTAGGTATGTTCTATGCTAGAGCAATTTATTTAAATTTTCATAGTTAGCTATCACATCAGCATTAAGATAAATCGCAGATAGAACATAAATATAAAACGCAGAAGACAAGCCAAGAGAAGAGGACACAAGATGTGGCACCAGCCAGGGACAAACCCCACAATGTGTGGGGAAACCCTTTGATCAAATCTTCTTTTATCTTCAAGGTTCAGCAGAGAAAGAGAGAGAGCGAGATAGTACATTTACAACAGATGTCAACACTTTGACTTGTCTAGATCTAAGCATAGATCATCTCCTATAACGATGAGATCAGTTGAAGACATTCTGCTTCAACTGATACCTATCAGCGTGCTGCATCCTCTAGTTGCACCGATGCATACTACACCATGCTGCAGTAGACATGATAATCATCATGCTGCCCATACTAATATGCATCATCATCATACAGTTGTCCTTACAGAAATGTCTCTAGAGGGTAGATCAAGACAAGGAGTGTCCCTTCAAGATTCTTGTCTTCACAAGTATAGCGTATCTCCATGACTGTGCATAAGGTGTCAACATGACAGTGTATAGATGTATCCATGACCTACATATAAATGTTGCCATGGCCTGCATATAAAAGATTCGAAGTCCTGTATATAATTTCCATGGCCTATATATAAATTCCATGGCTGCGTATATGTTTCTCAATGTCCTGCGCATAAGTCTACTCCTTTACAGTGTTAAGGGCATCACATGGCTGCAGTTTAGGGTTACGTAATGATGTCATCTTCACACTGAGATTGGCAATGACAGCATGAAGATGCCACTGTCTTCTTTTGCCTGCGGATCTTTATGTCCTGCATATGTGTCTCCATTGCATGCGGAGACTGCATCTATTCCTTCCTTACTGCGGCTTGATGGCATATATATTCCGGCGGTTATATATTCCTGCGGTTATATATTCCCGCATATATATTCCTGCGTATATCATTGACTGCAGACAGCGTGATGACTGCATACAGCTATCCAGCGTGAACATTGAGACTGTGTGGGTCATGAACAGGACTACGAGTATATATGAACGAGTTCTTATATGAGTGCGTATACATGTGTGAGTTCCAGTGACTGCGATGACATGACAGCGTATGACTTTATTGTCATTTGCTCTGTTCAGATGCTATGCGTGTGATTGTATTGCTGTTTGCTTCATATACATATTTATTGCCAGCGTATACATGAACTCATACACAACGTATTGAATAGCGTATATATAATGCCCAACGTATATGCAATCATGACTACGTTTACCTCAGCATGTGAGTCTCCAGCGTGTAAGTCTTCCTGATCTTACGTATGTGCATGACAGCGTATAGAGTATTTGTTGTGCGTTTAGGTCTCCATTGCCAACAAATTAGAGATTGTTGTAAGTAGTTGCTCCATATCTGCGTGAGAGCTAGGGCATCATCCAAGGCCAGCGTATTCTTCTTAGTGTCTCTCCTTCACCAATAACCCAAGACGTGGACAGGAGGAGATCACTTGAAGAATGCCTTGTGCTAATGACTTCAAATCCTCTCTTATTTATACTAAAGGTGGATGATTGAATAGACATGACGTTTGGGCTTCTAGAGCCTACATAAGAGCTGGTCGGCTTGATAATAATTATATAAACAAAATAAATTCATATCTCCATAAATACTTATTGGAATCGGATGATCTTTGGATCAATCCTACACCTCTCGACGAGAGGGATCCAATAAAAATATCAGCTGCCATAAATAAGCCGACCCACGTGGAGTTTGGCCCTAGTTGCCAATTTAACAGGATTAGTCTACAACAACAAGGGTTTTTGTCTACATAATCAAGGAGACAGTCTACAACAGCAAGAGCTTGTATCTCCACAGTGATCATCAAAAAGGCCACCAACACCCTCATCAAGAAGTCTACAAAGAAAGGTAACTCAAAGGACCTCAAAATCGAAGATCACCTCATCTTGGAACAGGTTGAAACCCGAGCAGCAATCATGATCTACACTACAAAAGAAGGCAAAGCATATTGAAGGCAATAAGGTGTGGTCATCTTCAAGAAAGGATCATCTCCTTGCCCTAGAAGAAGATCATCCGAAGAAGCAACAAATCATCCTCATCAAAAGGAGCAACCTTTTCTATTGAGGAAAGATTCTCTCATTCAAAAGAAGGTCATCCAAGAAGAAGTACTAATACATCTTCTTCAACCATCATCAAAGCAATCAAGGTGAAGATTTCATCTTCACATGTCAAGTAAGTATCTTTTCATTCTATAATCAAATTTGGTTAAATGACTTCGTGTTTGCAAGGAGATCTATAAATCAGTTGGGTCATCAAGATTCCTTGCATAAAGAAGGAGGATAGACATAGTCCTCTAAGTAGCTAAAGTCATTGAACATATCAAAAGGTCTCCTCTGAATTCATGGAAAGGGATACTTATGAAAGATCCCCTCATATAGCAATATTGGAGACATCAAAGAGATGTATATGATAAACTCATTCTCTGAAGGTGCAATGAAGAAGGTCACATGAAATCTGATCTACATGAAAGTAAAGGGTATCAAAGGATGTAGGATATCTTCATAAGGTCCCATCTACAAGATCTAGGAAGGAAGATAACCATCATTGATTCATAATGCACTAACAATCAAGGTAACAAATATCCATGGGATAAGAAAGTTACCTCATTCGACAACTTATGGTCTCTATGCTAAATAGAGAAAGACAAGTTGATGGCAAAAGTATTGAAGGATAAAAGAACTCAAACATGTGCAAAAAGGAAAGGCAAGTTTGGTCCTCAAGCAAGACAGAATAGTATAGCTAAGATTCAATGCTATGGAAAGATTATGGAAAGAAGCTCATATCACCGGAAAGATGGAGGAAGTTGAAGAAAAAGGGCCAAGGAAAGAGGGAGTAACAAATATCTACTATGAGTAAGATGGTATCCCTCACAAAAGGGTCCTATCATAAGCTCCTAAATCTTGTGTTATAGATATGACCAAGATAATAAGATGCATCGTGGCATCATGAAAGCATTAGAAACAAGAACTCGTGACATCACCATGGGAATCATGAAGGACAAAATCCATGGCAAACAAACATGAAGGATATAGCTCTTGGGAACCTCAGTGGACATTGAAGGAAAGGAAGGAGTCATCCAGGACAAGGCTCATCATACATCAAGTCAAAAAGGAAACATCTGCCAGATGGGGATATACAAGATCCTCAAGATTCTCTGATGGAATCCTCATCAAAGGGTTCACTAATCTAGAAAGGAAGCAAGTGTTTCATCAAAAACTCCAACTTGTGGAATTCATGGATGATGATGACATAAGAAAAGAAGCAGATCAAGGGATTGAAGACACTTCAATCAAGGAAGTTGTTGAAAGAAGCCTAGATGACCTAAAGGTAAAATAAGGTATGTATGCTTGTGTTTAATATTATAATGTCATGTCATATGGTTGCAGGTAACAAGGATCATTACTTCTATCTTAAGAAGCATGATCAAGAGAAACAGGATCTCCTCCTCTGAAAGGATGCAGGAAGGCATAAGTCACACTAGATGAAATCAACATAATATGTCCTCATATGAAGTATGAGGTGGTTGACTACAATTAAGAAACTCTGATTGAAAACTCCTGAGAATGGAATGTGTGAGGAAGGAAGAGATCGTAACCCCGATAAAGGCGATCAACATCCAAAAGACCAAGAAGACTTAACTAGGAAATCTCCCGAAAAGATATGAAGACTCTGATGGAAAAAGATGAAGACCCTTGACAATGGATATCTTTGGGAGATGTGTCAACATGTATGCAAGATGTTGATACCTACAGAAAGATGTCATGATGAAGAGCCATCTCGTAAGGTATGATTTGATTTAATATTATGTTTTGATTTCTTGAATAATATATGGATAAGTTCATGCAGGGCTACTTACAAGTACAACTAGCATTCATGTGGTGGATGGAAGAAGCATGATGAGAAAGAAGTAGTCATATGACGAAGGTTCCAGATATGAAGAAGGCCACTTTCCATGAAGAAAGGAATGACATGACGAACTAAGGAGGAAAGTGATCGATGGCTATTGCCCTACAAGGAAGAAGCTCAACTGAATTTCATGACATCAAGGAGAGAAGTTGATCAAGCAGCTTAAGGACCCACGAAGAAGAAGTTGTTGATGTGTAGAAGAGTCCCTAGCTAAGAGGGAGCTCTAACAAGTTCTCAACGAAAATGGAGCTTGGGAAAGTACCTGATCAGAGGGAGCTTGGGTACATTCCTTCAAGGAATGGACACATCTTCCCCAATTGAAAGGGAGAATTGGTTAATCACCTGGCATCTAATGCTCTTTAAGGATGTGTAGGGCATCCAAGACAAGAGTAGGCAAGAGGATCGATATTATTTGAGGGCTAGGAACTCAAGATAACAATAGTCCTAGAAGGTCATACTCAGTGAACACTCAGGTGGGTATGTACCTAAGAGACAATGATGAAGGTGTTTATTGTCATTGGTCTCACCAACATTGTGCTCTGATCTAATGAGAGATAGATCTGTCATTCAAGGCCTTACTGTGGAAACAATGTTGGTTACTATGATGTTATACAGATGGGTTACCAATCCGATTCTTCTTATGAGAAATTCTTTAGATTGAGAATGACCAAGTACCATTATGAATACCTCCCTAGTTAAGAGGGAGTGTTGAAGAAAATGTAACTAGGTTCGGTCTTCATAAATGTAATTTTGATCTTTGTACTTGTAAAAGAAAAGAAATATTATTTTTGTAAATTATAAAATGAGTTTCTTGCTCATTACATAGGTCCAGCACATGTTGAAGTGCTATAGGAAAGTCAAAGAGTCAAAGAAAATGTTAAAGAGCTCTTCTTGAGCATATATGTAATGTATATGAGTCAACCTAGTGTCTAGATCAGCCCTCCAAGACAAGCACAATCCTCCTGAAGAAGGTAGCAACAAAAATGATGAAGAAAGCAGTTATGACGGCCTCAAAATGTATATAAACATGGACAAACAACTATATATACGCAGTGAGAGTCACCACAGAGAGACAGAAAAAAACTCAGACTTCTCTGCAACTTCGGATGAGGGCAGAGGTACAGAATTTCGGATGGTACATTGATCTCAACATACCTCTGAAATCTCAATGGTACATGAAACTCGGATCAAGGCAGCAGTTCAGTACTTCGGATGGAGAGGGATCACTATGGTTTTCAGATGGGTATTACAGTGATGTATTCTCAACATAGCAGTGACTAGGTGCAAAGAGAACACAGTCACATCCTCGGTGAAGATCTCAGTGCAATCATAATCTTGGTGACAAGGATGATCACAGGAATCCTACAATAGCACACACAGTCTCGGCATAATTATGATGGAAGGATCTCATAGTGACACACTTTATCTCGACATGCATTAAGGTGTAGTCATGATCTCGTTCTTGATGGAGACATAGTCACAAAAGTTATGATCTCGGTGAAGGTACAATTATGATAAGACAGTCATGATATCGGTGGATCTACATGTAGCTCTCCTATACATATCTAAATATGGAGATCTTGTTGATGAAGACCTCAGTGATGGTGCAACAATGATGATGATCTCAACAGTGACAAAGAAGAGGATTGGTGTCTTGGTCTTGTAATGGCATAATAGGTCAAGGGTCATGGTCTTCGTATTCGTCAATTGGAATCTCTATAAGAATAATTTTGTGTGGGTTTTCCTCTCCAAGAGGGAGAGGTTTTGGCCCTGGCAGAAAGTCAATATCTTGTGTTCTTGTCTCTTTGTTTTTGGTAACTATTTGATGAATATAAGAAGACACACTCTAATAAGAACAAGTGAAGATTGTGCTAAGAAGAAAAATTAAAATACCTCACAAGTAGTTATCATGCTAGAAGAATCACATTAACTACATTTTCCCTAGATTCTTCAACATGTTGGTGTGCAAACTTGGTGATGAGTTCCATTAAACCTTCATTCTGCATTTTCAAGTGTTGTAGTGTCTGCGCCATGGACTTCCTCTCTTCTACCAACGCTTGCATCCTCTCATAAATTTGTTGAACCTCCTCATCATGGGAAAGACGATCAAATACAAAAAAATCAAATCCAGATCCTACTATGCAAGTATCATTATTCTCATCATCTTCTTCCATAAATTGAGGCTGAGCTAAAGCATCAACAGCGTGAAATGAGGCTTCACTGGTATTTGTTTCCTTCTCTGTTATCAAAATACAGCGTTTCTTATTCATATTCACATTAATACTGCCATTTTCATTTGCATTTTTTGAATTTGTACTTTGTTTGTCCATCGTACTTATATTATCACCAGTAAATATCTCTACCTACTTTGCCCCCCTTTTCTAGTTAGTAGATTCCACCAGTGGAATTAAGAGGGCATGGTCATTTACTACCTCCTTAACCTTAAAAAAATCATTGGTGAAATTTGATGATATCATCTCATGATTAACATTACTATTTTTATGATTTTGGACCCTAACCGACTACTTCAAAGATTGAATCTCAGACCGCAGGGTTTCAATGACAATCTTTTTCATCAAGGAGATCTTCCAGAGACAAATTTTCCTGCTTAGTGGAAGCTTGCATTTTCTTGAATAGAGATGCTTCTCTTTCTTTTTCATGTTTTTCTTTCTATGACCGGTAAGTCATGGCGAGAGCTTCCTGTGTTGCGTCCACAGAAGTGTTCCTCTCTTCGTCCAGCTCATACTGGAGTTTCTCATTCAATTGGTGTTGCCTCCGAAGGGCACCCCTTTGTGCTTTCACATCACAAGTCTCTGAATTAATAATATCCTTGTCAGAGTCATTGACAAAGGATTTTTCATTAACAACGAGAACGGCTACAGTAGATGCACCTGGATAGCTTAGATCTTTATGCTTTCCTTCTGGGGCCTCATATGCATTATGCAAATCACCAGCTGAACTGGAAGCATCAGCTTTGGCCAGACATTCCTTCTTCTTCTCTATCACACATGTTCCCAATAAAGAGAAAAATTATGAAAGTTGATCCATGCGTTGCTTGCATTCAAGTGATGCACCATCTCCAGATAGTTGCATGATTTTCAGTGATTCTGTTTGGAATTGATCATTGAAGGCAGGAAGCAAGCTAGGATCCAAAGTGGAGATGCTTGATAAAATTTCAATAATATAGTTCCCCAACTCTTGCATGAAACTCTTAGGATAATTGGGAAGCGGGTTAACATTCGTAGGCAAGTTGTTGATGAAAACATAGGAACCACTTTCTTCTACAGTGCTCTTATCTATGAAATTGACATAATTGGAACTTGGAGCAGTTGTTGGACGTTGAGCTAAAATTGGTACAACCCTGCTCATCACAAGAGACGATTTCTGGATTGCAACGATGGATGGTGCTGCATTTTGTTTAATAAATGAAGCATACAACTTTTTATGTGCTTGGACCTCAACTGGAGCTCTTTGAGGAGGATGAGGTGGCACTTCCTTATGAGCATGTTTAATTTCTTATCCTTTTTGGCCAGTTGAGTCTTCAAGGACTTCCCTCTGTTGCATGTGATTTTTATGTACCTCCTCAACAACATGAGCAGGCTCCTCCTTTACTATTGTGGATTGCTCAATCACACCATTCTGAGCTGCTTGTTTAGGCTTGACAACTGGTTCTGAGAAAGGATATGCTTTGCCAGCTTCTTCTAAAAGATTTTTCTTTTGTTTCTTCCTATCCCTTAATGGGGCAAGCACATCATTACATTCATATTTATCATCTTTGATAGTTGTTGTAAATGCAGATTCATCATTATTTTGTTCTTCATCCTCCCTTGTCTGCTCCAAATCAACTGTATTGGATATGGTCTTAACTAAATCAGAATTCACGATTCCTTGGTTTGCAACTTTAATTTTATCATTTTCTTCAATAGTTGTCCCACTAGCAATATCATCTTTAGCTACTTCATCTTTGGTTGTCTTACACTCACTTTGATTTTTAGTCTCATTTATGTTACCCTGAGGAGATCCCAATTCAACATGTTCAACATCATTTTCTCGATTAGAACATTCTTTAATGTTAGTTCCTTTCATGTTAATGTATTCTTCCTTTAGACATGTTGTAAATTCTGCACATGATTTTTTTAATTGCTGAAATGATTCTCAAATTTCACTTAACTGCTCAATGAATTTAGGGTGTAAACTTACTAGCATATTGTGCAACGGATAACATCCAAAGGCTCGCTTGGCTCCGATACGACTAAAACGACAAAACTTAAGGGTGTTTGTGCTTTTAATATAAAATACACAAAGGTATTTATAAATAATATTTTATTAATAATATGAAATGTACAAGGATGATTGAATGTTACAATGAGGGCTTGCTTATATACCTAGGCAAGTGCCCTTTCATGAATGGTCATGTCCATTAAGACATGACTCTTCACTAACTACTCATTAATTAACTATAATTATAATTATTATTTTTTCACTCATTTATTTTGTTTTTATATAAATTGTATTCGTAACAGTGGAAAACCTGAACAAATTCTTTTTCTTATAGAGATTCCAATTGATGAATACAAAGACCAAGACCCTTGACCTATTAGACCTCTCCAAGACCAAGACACCAAGCTTCCTATCTTGCCCTATTGAATCAACGATGGTCAACTGCTTGCTCCTTCCTTTCATATCTAGGCTAAATTTCCTCTTTTTTAGACCTGCAACATTTCGGCCCTAAATCAGAGCCCTTGCACGTGTAGATAGCATTCCTTAAACTCCTTCGCTTGAGGTGTGATGCAGGAGCATTCAACCCAAGGAAAATCATTGTATTTTAGTAAACATAGGGGGGTCATGTGTTTTAAGGAAGTTGGATTCTAAGTCTCAAATTAATGTAATATTTAGGCTTTTAAGTGAATAGAATAGGAATTAATTAGATGTGTGAGGATGTTTGTAAATGGTCTCGAATAAAGGAGAACATGAGTGGCTAATAATGACAAGAGAGTTAGAAGTCAATTATAACTCTAAAGGTAGTTTCATGATTCGAGGAACTAGAGAGAGTTCTTAGGAATTAATTGAAGTTAGAAGTGGACATAGAGGACATTTAGGAGTCAGTTCATTAGATCTATGATTTGAACCATAATTAGTTCAATAAAACCTTTCTGGTATAAATGTAAGCCTACAGGCAGAGTAGAGAGAAGGCCACTAATACTGAAGATTAGGCCTGAGAGACAGAGATCCCATTCTGTAATCATTGTTTATATTTATTAATATAATCAACTCAATTCTGAGTTCGAATGTGTGTTTCGAGTGTTGAATTATATGTGAATTCGTAGGTTCTGTAATAGGGGTTGCAGGCAGAGTTCTGTAGAACACGCAGAGGAGAAGAATGATTCAGAAGAATCATAACGGGTCTTTGAATCCAATTAGAGGATCAGAGTGAAGCTCTAGAGAGGTAGCGAAGTGAGAATTCGCGGAGCAAAGCTCAAAGAGAGTTGAGCAGCGGAAGAGTAGAAAGAATGAATCCTTGAAGAAAAACCCAAAACCACAGGAAAAACACTGAAGGATGAATTAAAGTCAAAGAAAAGGGACGAGTGGAGAAGTGAAGAGGTGATGCGCAGGAACCGTTAGATCTCATAGATCAACGGTCATCGCACGGTGAAAGAGCGCAGGAGATAACACAAAGAAGAGGTGGTTTCGCAAACCTTAAGTGGTATTTCGGGTGGCGAAGAAGCGGTAAGTGGTATCGAGGGGTGAGCACCCGATTCCACTTATCGAGCGACACGTAGCAACGGAGGAGAGAGAGGAAACTGCTTTTCGGGCAGTTATTCTCTGTGCCTGTTGTCTATCCGAAGTCATCGTCGATCGTTGGATCTACTAAGTGTAGATCAATGGCGGAGGACCGTCAAGCGACTTTTGGAACGGGGAAGGATCTCGATCGTCGGATCGGAAGCCAGATCTGCGGCCCTGATTTAATCAAAGATCGGCGGAAGGAAGGAGCAGTGCTTCAGAAATGGTTGAAAGGCGCGGACCCGAAAGTTTATAGAGGCGGACTCAATTCCATTTGAGTTCCAGCCTTAAGCTTTGGAGCGGAGTTCCGTGTGTTTTCTGTGTAATGCGGAAATCAGAGAAGTAATGCGATGAGCGATAAGAAGTGGAACCGAGAAGGTTTATAAGCGCAATTGTATAATATTTGAAATCCGACAAGTAATCGCATATCGGATGCGGGGGAGGTGTGTGTTAATGTGACTGCGGAGAGCCTCGATTGCGATCAGCGATAAAGGGGAAACCTTGGAAAAAAAGCAAGGCTTTTAAAAAAGGCGAAAAGGTAAGTTATGCATGTTTATGTGTATTTCTATGTATAATAGAAATAAAGCGTCGATGGAGGGTTTTATGGGTTAAGTCTGCATTAACCAAAGTTTAAAGAGGGGTTGGTTATATATATGCGACAACAATGTTATGAAGGCCTAGTGTGCGGGTAAAGTTAAACTAAGGTTTATAAGGGCAGATGGAGTCCCGATAGAAGGAAATGAAAGACTGGGCTATTGTAATGAATGATACCGTTGAAAGGAGCCTAAAACCTTGGTAAATGAAGATTTGACTCCTTAGAGAGTTAAAATTCTTGAGACAAATGTACTTATGCATTGTAGATACATACTGTGGGTGTAAGCGGGGGTAACCCTGCGTCAAGGTGGAGGATACTTCTTTTAACAACTCGGCCTTCTTTATGACTTTAATCTGGTTTCCTTTGAAACTCGGCCTTATTGCAGCAGAAGTTTACTTCTTTCTTCGTACAAGTGACAACTACAACACCCAAAAAACAGACCCTAGTCTTCCTTCTCCATTTGTTGATCCTTAGGCTCCTCTTCTATCACCTTCGCACTGTTTTTTTGTACCTCACACTTCAGACTTGATCACCGAAAATCCTGTCCTGAAATGAAGACGCACTGCACTATATATAGTTGTTTCCCAAGGTAATAAGTCGACTTGATATCAAGCTGAGCCGACATGATAGAGAGATAATTAATTCCACTTTGAAGCCGACTTGAGTTTAATGCTTATGCTTGGTCTTTGAGGGTTATTTGACATTTCTATTGACTCATACACAAGTGTAATATGCCCAAGAAAGGTCCTTCATACATGACATAGACTCAAATTCATTTTCATGACTAGATGACAAATCCTAAAGGCTCACAATGGGAACCATCACTAAAATAAAATTCCTTACTCATGAAACCCATGAGACAAGCACAATAATAATTTTATTTTTCTTCTTTTCATCAATTACATAAAATCACAATTACACATGTCATTATGAAGACCGAACCTAGTTACATTTCAACAACTATCACATGTCACATGTCTCTAATGAACATATACATCTTTGTCATCATACAACAAGTGTCATCACTATCATCATGTATTATTGTTGTAGAGAGAATAAGGTTATTTTCATTGACAAGAAGATTACTATCACTATTGTAGCATTCATACAAGATTATTGCCCTATCATTGTCATAGTGCCATATTATTGCTTCATAGAGTCGAGCAATGTCACTGTAGTTCGAGGGATGCAATTGTAATATAAATCAAACGATGCCACTTTAATTTAAGTCAAGCCACTATAATATAAATCAAGTGTAGCCACGAGGTTATCATTGTCATTGTCATGTGAGAGTGATGCCACCACAAAATTTCCAATGCAAGCCAAAGATCAATGTGAGCCACAGTTTGTTAGAGCGAGCTACCACAGAGTAAAGTGAGCGGATCAGACCAAAGAAATATTACGTGTCAATAATGTGAGACACCACAGGGTATAGTATGCGGGTTACTTATAGAAACGTGCCACATGAAGGATGTGAACCAAGAGATGAGAGTCACTGCATATTTGTGAACCTCAGAATAAAGAGAAAGAGCTACAAAGGTAATGTATTCGGGCCACTGTGTAAGTACTGCGAACCACTTAAATCGAGTCACAAAGATATTGTCACATAAGCCACAGAAATCAAGCCATAGTCATGGAGACAAAGTATGAGTTGCCAATAGATACAAGCCATAGATAGAGATCTGATCCATATGAGCTACCACAGAAATGCGACCCATTGTAGAGAATAATGTGATCCTCAAAAATGCCATGCAAGCCTTTCTCATGTGAGCCTTAGAGTGACTAATGCAAACTGCAAAATCAAATTGATCTGTCTTAGAAAGCACAAATATTTCTTGTCTCCAAGGGAAGATGATAGATACATATTTCTAGTTGTTTTCATGAAGGGTCGCGACTATTGGGCAGGCCGACTTGTAAGTTTGGAGGGAAAAACCCAAATTCAAATTTGCCATTAACATTTAAATATATTTTCCACATGTTTGATGATTTCTAGCCAAGTAAATTTTTCATATCAATTAATAATATTTCTTTATCCATCTGAATTGTCCTTTGACCAATATAAATTCTCTTTGGGGCACAATGGCTTTCCTTTAGCGTGGTAAGGTTTCTCATGGGTAATTTGTCCCATAGTTGCCCCAATTTTCAAAATTGTTCGTGTGATTTGATTTGGTGTTATGAGCAGACACATACAAAGACAGATAGAAACACTCTTGCACCCAATTTTTAAAAATGGTGTAATTTCCGCACCAATACTTTGAAAATGGTAAACTTTGCACCCACACCCACACATCTTTTACAAAGTTTGGTTTTATGCAAAGCAGTCTCTACGATGGTAAATCTTGCACCCACGCCAACACATCTTTTACAATTTTGGTTTTATGCAAACTAGTCTACAAAGGAAACTTTATTAATGCAGTCACTATCTATCTAGACTGCATTTTAAGAAGCTCTACCACATCCTTTCCTACATGCACAAATATAGCAAAACAATTTTTTTTATTTGTTTGTTTTTGGTTTTATTTTTATTTTTTTAAGGGTGGTTGTGTGTTTAGGAGGTTTTTGTTGTATTCTATCCTACAAATCATGTTGAAATTTGAGTGGGAATTTTAATCATGATAATTACTTGACACTAATATATGTGTTTCTTTTTAGCATAAACATCATTTAGTTATGTCATCAAGCAATTACACATTCAAAAACATAAAGAAAATAAAGATCATAGTGCATAATAGACAAGAGATACCAAAGATTAGGCCAATGGCTAGGGACAAACCCACAAGGGGAAAACCCAGCACTCCTTCCTTGTAGAAGATTTGTCAACAAGAGAAATCCAAGTCATAAACAAACCGACTAGTAGTAACTGTTGAATAATCTAGGGCATCTGGATCATAGTGAGATTCTTCTGACAATGATACCAATTTGTGAAGTACTTTTTACTTTTCTTATTAGCACAATCTTCTCTGATTATTATTAGTGTGTCTTCTTCTTACTTCCTCAAACAGCTAACAAAACAAAAGAGACAAGAACACAAGATGTTGGCTATCTGCCAGAACAAAACGTCTCTCTCTTAGAGAGAAAAACCCTTCTACAAATTTCTCTTATTGAAGCTTCAATTGACAAATGCCAAACCCTAGACCCTTGACCAGTAGATCCTCCAACCACAAGACACAGTCTTCCTTTTGTCCTTCAATCAATACCTTCCTCTGCTTTGCACCTTGATTTCTTCCTTCGCACTTCTTCCGGCAACTGATAGCCCTTTTTCCGGCAACTGCAGAAACCCTAGGTCTCCTTAGAGACCTCTTTGGTGCCTTCCTTTCCTTCGCTTGGCAATCTTTCTTCTTCTTGATATTTCGACTAGATAATGAGCCTCTTCTTCTGGTGTATCTCTAAGTTTAGAGGTTGATCCTCTTAACCCTAGTACAAATATGATTTCTTCACATGTGTGGCAGATCTAGGGCTTGAGATAGCCCTTTTTACTTGCTCCCTTCCTTCGCTAGATGTGGGACCTCCTTCGCTTGAGATGGAGGCTTATTTGGAGTCACTTCTTTGCCCAATCGAACTCTATTGTGTTGTTGCCCTTGTGGATCTGATGTGACTACAAAATTTCCCTCCTTTCTTTGCACGTGTGACAGAATTAGGCCCAAAAACAGTGCTCCCAAACTTGGTTTCTCTTTCCTCTTCTTCGCTGCCCTAAAATCACTTCAATGCTCCTTTTTCGCACCTCTTTTTCATCCTTGCTCGTTGATTTCATAGACGAGTAGTGATGCTTTTGTAAGGTCGAACTGCCCTATTTATAGGAGATTGTCCCTCCTATTTGGGCCTACTTGAGCTAGTGAGGCCGACTTGACTTCAAGTGCACCAAAATTCATTCTTTGAGCCAACTTGAAGATGAGACTTGTCCTTGTGCGTTGGAGGATCATTTTTTACACATATCTTTGACATAATTACACAGGTTACATAGTATAACATGCCCACATGGGTCTTCAATAATTACATTGACCCTTTGACTTTCCTAGAAGCACTTAAACATGTGTTTGACCTATCGAATGGACAAGAAACCCATTCTTGATAAAGACAAAAATAATAATTCTTTTATTTTACAAGTACAAAGATCAAAATTACATTTTATGAAGAACGAACCAAGTTACACTTTCTTCAACACTCCCTCTTAACGAGGGAGGTATTCATAAATCATTACAAGGTGTTTGGACATTTTCAATCTGAAGAAATTCACATAAGAGAAATCGGATTGGCAATCCATCTGTTATAGTTTCATAGTAACCAACATTGTTTCCACAACAAGGCCTTGACTGACAGCTCTATCTCTCATTAGATCAGAGCACAATGTTGGTGAGACCAATGATTATAGGCACCTTCATCACTGAGTTTGACCTTCTAGGACTATTCTTATCTTGGGTTCCCAGCCCTCAAAGAATATTGGTCCTCTTGCCTACTCTTATCTTGGATGCCCTACACATCCTCAATGAGTATCGAATGTCAAATGATTACCCAATCCTCCATTCTTTCTTCCCAAGTGAAGACAAGAATTGTTGTGTCTATCTCTCCCTCTCAACTAGGGAAGATATTCCCATTCCTGTGAAGGAATGTACCCAAGCTCCCTCTGACCAGGAACTTGCCCAAGCTCCCTCTGACCAGGAACTTGATAGAGCTCCCTCTCAACTAGGGACTCTTCTTTCCATCAACAACTTCTTCTTTGTGGGTCCTTCAGCTGCTTGATCACTTTCTTTCCCTGATGTCATGAAATTCAGCTTCTTCTTTGTAGGGCATCAACCATGAATCACTTTCCTTCATAGTTTGTCATGTCATTCTTTTCTTTATGATAAGTGGCATTCTTGATACATATTTGGAACCTCTGTCATATGGCTACTTCTTCCTCATCATGTTTCTTTCAAGAATTTCCATCCACCACATGAATGTCGATTGTACTTGCGCTTACAACTCTTGGGAACCTCATTTGACATTAAAGGAAAGGTAGAATTCATCCAGGACAAGGCTCATCAGTCAAAAAGGGAAGACATCTGCCAAATGGGGAGATGAAAGATCCTCAAGATTCTCTGATGGAATCCTCACCGGAGAGTTCACTAATCTAGAGAGAAAGCAAGTGTTTCATCAGGAACTCCAACTTATGGAATTCTTGGGATGATATGATGAAGTAGATCAAGGATTGAAGATCTTTTCAATCAAGGAAGCTGCTAGAAGAAGCCTAGATGACCTAATGGTAAAATGAGGTATGTCTATTTGTATTTAATATTGTAATGTCATGTCATATGGTTGCAGGTAACATGGATCATTACTTCTATCTTGAGAAGTATGATCAAAGAAAAAGAATCTCCTCCTTTGAAAGGATGTAGGAAGACATAAGTCGCACTAGATGAAATCAACATAATATGTCCTCACATGAAGTATGAGGTGGTTGACTACAATTAAGAAACTCTAATTGAAAGCTCCTAGGAATGGAATGTGTGAGGAAGGAAGAGATCGTGAAATATACAACCATGATGAAGGCAATCAACATCCAAAAGACCAAGAAGATTTGACTAGGAAATCTCCTAGAAAGATATGAAGACTCTGATGGAAGTCTGAAAATGGAAACCCTTGACAATGGATATCTTTGGGAGATGTGTCAACATGTATGATGTTGATACCTACAGGAAGATGTCATGATGAAGAGCCATCTCGAAAGGTACGATTTGATTTAATGTTATGTTTTGATTTCTTGAGTAATATCTGGATGAGTTCATGCAGGGCTACTGGAACAAGAATTGTAAGTACAAGTACAACTAGCATTCATGTGGTGGATGGAAATTCCTGAAAGAAACATGATGAGGAAGAAGTAGCCATATGATGAAGGTTCCAGATATGTATCAAGAAGGCCACTTTCCATGAAGAAAGGAATGACATGACGAACCAAGAAGGAAAGTGATCGATGGTTGATGCCCTACAAGGAAGAAGCTCAACTGAAATTCATGACATCAAGGAAAGAAGTTGATCAAGCAACTGAAGGACCCACGAAGAAGAAGTTGTTGATGAAAAAGGAGAGTCCCTTGTTAAGAGGGAACCCTAATAGGTCCCTGATCAAGAGGGAGCTTGGATTGGGTCACCCATGATTAAAAAGGAGTGACAGTTGTGTTTTTCTATTTCATGTGCCATGCACTAGACTATGACTAACAACCGTAAGTCTTAGTGAAGACCATGAAGAGAAATGTACACACATGATGAATGTATCCTCCCTAATTGAGAGGGAGAGATAGACACAACATTCTTATCTTCACTTAGGAAGAAAGAATGGAGGATTGGGTAATCATATGGCATCTGATGCTCTTTGAGTATGTGTAGGGCATCCAAGATAAGAATAGGCAAGAGGACCGATATTCTTTGAGGGCTGAGAACCCAAGATAAGAATGGTCCTAGAAGGTCATACTCAGTGAACACCCGAGTGGGTATGTACCTTGAGAGACAATGATGGAGGTGTCTATAATCATTGGTCTCGCCAGCGTTGTAGCTCATGATCTCTTGGAGAGATGGAGTTGTTAATCAACGCCTTGCACTGTGACAATGTTGATTGATATGATGCTATACAGATGGGATTATCAATTCAATTCTTCTTATGAGAAATTCTTCAGATTGAGAATGACCAAGTACCGTTATGAATACCTCCCTAGTTAAGAGGGAGTGTTGAAGAAAATGTAACTAGGTTCGGTGTTCATAAATGTAATTTTGATCTTTGTACTTGTAAAAGAAAAGAAATATTATTTTTGTAAATTATAAAATGAGTTTCTTGCTCATTACATAGGTCCAACACATGTTGAAGTGCTATAGGAAAGTCAAAGAGTCAAAGAAAATGTTAAAGAGCTCTTCTTGAGCATATATGTAATGTATATGAGTCAACCTAGTGTCTAGATCAGCCCTCCAAGACAAGCACAATCCTCTTGAAGAAGGCAACAAGCAGAACGATGAAGAAAGCAGTTATGTGAGCCTCAAAAATGAATTAAATAGCTAAAGAAGTCATGTCAGCTTGCAAAAAGGAGACACAACACTTCACTCTGTCATGTTGACTTATATAAAAGGCTAACCACTATATATATGTGGCTAGGGTCACCACAGAAAGTGCAGGAAAACTCGGATTCGTTTGAAACCTCGGATAAAGTACAGTAGCTCAGGAATTTCAGATAAGTGCAGGAGTTCAGGTTTTTGGATGGAAGGATCTCTGAGTTTTTCAGTGATGTCTCGACCTCCTCACAGTCTCAATGAAGCATTGTCTAGGCATGCTAAAACACAGTCCCAGTCTTAGGATATATGTGGTGAAATACACTCTCGGCATACCTCTGTCTCAAGCATACATTCTCGGCATTTTTGTGAAGAAGAGGATCTTAAAGAATCACCCTCAGTCTCGGCATACACTTAAGATGCAATTATATTCTGAACATAGAAGTAATCATAAAGACACAGTCACAAGCATGATGATGATCTCGGTATATATATCTTAGCATAAAGATCTCGGTGTTATGGTGATAATCTAAATGAAGGAGCGGCAATGATCTCAGTGAAGCAGCGACAATGATCTAGTTCTTACGATGAAGACCTCGGTGAGAGTGCAGCAATGATGTTGTAGCAGTAATGAAGATTTTGGTGGTGCAGCAGTGATGGCCTCAATGGTGCAACAATGATGATAATCTCAGCAGTGACAAAGAAGAGGATTGGTGTCTTCGTCTTGGAGTAGCTAAATAGGTCAAGGGTCATGGTCTTGGTATTCGTCAATTGGAATCTCTATAAGAAGAATTTTGTGTGGGTTTTCCTCTCAAAGAGTGAGAGGTTTTGGCCCTGGCAGAAAGCCAACATCTTGTGTTCTTGTCTCTTTGTTTTGGTAGCTATTTGATGAACTAAGAAGACACACTCTAATAATAATAAGTGAAGATTGTGCTAAGAAAAAAATTTAAAATACCTCACAAATAGTTATCATGAAGAAGAAGAATCTCATTAACTCTAATTGCCCTAGATTCTTCAACAGATGGATCTAGAAGAGGAGATAGTAATCCTCCTTGTCTTTGATGGATCTGGAACCCTTGCTTGTAGATCTAGTGCTTCAACCTTTTTGTGCCCTTGCTTCTTGATCCTGATGCTTCAATCTTCTATGTGTTCTTGAGATGCCCTTCCTTGATGTGTCACCTTAGTTCTGATACCATGTTGAAGAATCTAGGGCATCTGGTTCACAGTGAGATTCTTCTGACAATGATAACAATTTGTGAAGTACATTTTACTTTTCTTATTTGCACAATCTTCTCTTATTATTATTAGTGTGCGTTCTTCTTACTTCATCAAACAGCTACCAAAACAAAAGAGACAAGAACACAAAATGTTAGCTCTCTGCCAGGGCAAAACCTCTCTCCCTTAGAGAGGAAAACCCCTCTGCAAATTTCTCTTATTGAAACTTCAATTGACAAATGCCAAACCCTAGACCTTTGACTAGTAGATTCTCCAACCACAAGACACAGTATTCCATTTGTCCTTCAATTAATGCCTTCCTCTACTTTGCACCTTGATTTCTTCCTTCACACTTCTTCCGGCAATTGATAGCCCTTTTTCCGGCAACTGCAAAAACCCTAGGTCTCGTTAGAGACCTCTTTGATGCCTTCCTCTCCTTAACGAGACCTCTTTGATGCCTTCCTCTCCTTCGCTTGGCAATCTTTCTTCTTCTTGATATTTCGACTAGATAATGAGCCTCTTCTTCTGGTGTATTTCTAAGTTTAGAGGTTGATCCTCTTAACCCTAGTACAGATATGATTTCTTCACACGTGTGGCAGATCTAGGGCTTGAAATTTTTTACTTGCTCCCTTCCTTCACTAGATGTGGGACCTCCTTCGCTTGAGATGGAGGCTTATTTGGAGTCACTTCTTGGCCCAATCGAACTCTATTGTGTTGCTGCCCTTGTGGATCTGATGTGACTGCGGAACTGCCCTTCTTTCTTCGCATATGACAGAATTAGGCCCAAAAACAGTCCTCCCAAACTCGGTTTCTCTTTCTTCTTCTTCGCTGCCCTAAAATCATTTCAATGCTCCTTTTTCACACCTTTTTTTCGTCCTTGCTCGTTGATTTCAGAGATGAGTAGTGATGCTTTTGTGAAGTCGAATTGCCCTATATATAGGAGATTGTCCCTCCTATTTGGGTTGACTTGAGCTAGTGAGGCCGACTTGACTTCAAGTGCACCAAAATTCATTCTTTGAGCTAACTTGAAGATGAGACTTGTCCTTGTGCTTTGGAGGATCATTTTTGACACAAATCTTTGATATAATTACATAGGTTACATAGTGTAACATGCCCACATGGGTCTCCAATAATTACATTGACTCTTTGACTTTCCTAGAACCACTTAAACATGTGCTTGACCTACTGAATGGGCAAGAAACCCATTCTTGATAATGACAAAAATAATAATTCTTTTAATTTACAAGTACAAAGATCAAAATTACATTTTATGAAGACCGAACCTAGTTACACTTTCTTCAACAGTAACTAGATGATTACTCTCCAAATGTCAAGTCAACCCTTCAAGATTTCCAAAATAAGGTGCCTCAAATTGTCTTCAATTAGGTCTGCAAAGAAGTCTACTTCAATTTTTCGTAAGGGTCGAATTTCGTTTTCTTCATCAGATCATGTCACAGGTGAACACTTCAGAATGAGGACTTCAGAACTTCGTCTAGTTCAACAGAGTTGTTGCCTCAGACTTCACTGTCTACAACAAAGATATGTAGCCTAAGATTTTTGTATGCTTCCACAGATGTATCTTCTTCTGTGATGTGTCTTTTGGAGGGAGACGAAATGACCTATAAATAGTCTTCATCAATAGTGAATGGGTGTGTCCATAGGCAGGCCAACATGACTTCTTGTAGGGCCGACTTAGGCATTGTAATGACCCATTTTTTCGATTTATAGGTAAAAGGGTATTAGCATGTATACGATGTATGCATATGATAGCTACATATGCATACATTGCATGCCTTGCACTAATATACGTATTAAATAATTATGAAAAATGTTTAAACAAATAATAAAGGGGTTGAGTACCTAAAAAGATTAAGGGAGATATTACCTAAAATTTTGTTGAAAAGTGTGACTAGGTCGGTCTTTATAATGACATGTGTAATTGTGATTTTATGTAATTGATGTAAAGAAGAAAAATAAAACTACTTTTGTAATGCTTGTCTCATGGGTTTCATGAGCAAGGAATTTTATTTTTAGTGATGGCTCCCATTGTGAGCCTTTAGGATTTGTCATCTAGTCATAAAATTCAATTTGAGTCTATGTCATGTATGAAGGACCCTTCTTGGGCATGTTACACATTTGTATGAGTCATTAAATAAGTATGAAATCCCTCCAAGACAAGCACAAGACCTCTCCTTCAAGTCGGCTACAAGATGGAGTAAATAATATACACAAAGAGTCATGTCAGTTCACCCTCTTCAAGTCGGCTTATTACAAACTCCAACAACTATAAATAGGGCGGTGCGGATTTCAGTTGAAGACAAAATTTCGATGAAGCATAGTCTGAAACAGAAGTGCGAAAAAGGTCAACGAAGATGGTCCTACAACCAGCGAAGTAAGGAAAAGGAACAGCAAAGTCTTTTGGAGTGTTTTGGGATTGTTTTAGGGTTGTTTCTTATCACACGTGCGAAGAAAGGAGGCAACATATGTTGCAGAAAGAACCAAGAAGAACCAAGGTTTGCAAGATTACTTGTGAAGTCAAATCAGCAAGCCAAGTTGGAGAAGATAGCTATACAGTCCAAGCGAAGAAGGTTAAGGGATTGGATCACCATATATCTCTCTCATGAGTGTTGCAACTAGGGTTTCCAAGGAGGCCGAAATAAGGTGCAGGTTTGAAGCAAAAGGAAGTCAAAGTTGAAGAGTAGCCGAGAAGAAGAAAGGAGCAGAAGGATTGTTTGTGTCTTGGTCTTGGAGTGGCAAATAGGTCAAGGGTCTTGGTCTTGGTATTCATCAATTGGAATCTCTATAAGAAGAAGAATTTGTTCAGGTTTTCCTCTCAAGAGTGAGAGGTTTTGGCCCTGGCTGATAGCCTATATTTTGTGTCTCTTGTCTCTTTATGGTTTATGCTTAGTAGTTGTTTGATGAAGAATAACATTATAATAACATAAGTAAAAGAATATCCTAATCAAGAAGTAAAAAGCATTCACAAGCAGTTATCTAACTAAGAGACTTCACCTAATCTCGATGTCCTAGATTTCTCAACAAATTTGACACTCAAAATATACATAACAAATATTTCATTAGTATAAGATTAATAAATAAAATTAATACTCTCCATCCTGCTAATACAAGTATTGATCACCATAATATTAAAGTTATAAGTTAATAATTGTAAAATATATATAAATTCACTTTATTTAAATATTATAATTAAAATTTATAAAGTTAATTTTGATAATTAACATCACAAACACATTAATATATATACCTATAATTAAAATTTAAAAGTAAAAGTTATCCATTAAACATTTCAAACATATTAATATCAACACCTATTAAATCTACGTACCTCACCTTCCAGCAACACGTAACCTTATGACTCTCTAAATCAAATCTGTCGAGAGCGGTGGAAGAAGGCGACGACTTCCTAGGAAAGATACTTATACAAGTACGCAGAGCACTGGAAGGGGGGAAGGGAGGAAGGAGGGGGGGGGAGATTGAAATTCTGAACTGAAGATTGGAATTCGGAGCTGAAGGATTGGAATTGAGAATTGGAGATTTGAGCAATTGTTCTTGAAGCTTTTGGGCACGGGGGCCAGAGTGCTTCAATTACGAAGTATTTTGGAGTTGGGTACCAAGGATTGTGCCCAGTTTGGTAGGGAGGATTTGGTCATTTGGTAACAGGAGCAAATTCGGAGCAACAAAAGCCCGGGATCGACATCAAAATCAAAAGCTAGGTACATATAGTGAATTTAATTGGTAAAGTCTGCGCCTAAATTGCACTGTCCGTATTGTTAGAATTAATTTCCTAATTCTCCGAATTTAGAACCCTGCAAGCATTTTGCAGAGACCTAAATATGCTATAAAATTTCAATTTTCTTTTGTTTTAAATGTCTGAATGGGACAAGACAAAAACAATTATACTTTTTACTTTTTACATAAGATTATGAAGACCAAACCTAGTTACAAAATTCAAAATGTTGGCAACTTGACATTGCTCGCATAATTGTTAATTTGCCAAATCAGCTTCTTGATTATTCTATGACGTATGAACAGTAGGTTTTGTTTCTTGCTCTCTCACTCCCAGAAAGAAAAACTCTTATCTCAAATACTCTTTCCCATATAAATTAGGTAGAACTGTATAATGTTGAGTTACGTCCCAATCTTGATATATGCTCTCGCATTTAAACCTCTATAATTTTCTTATGCTAAAAGCTGTAATTTACATATTATTTTCATCATATACTAATTTTCGAGTACTCCCATCATTTTCTTTGTGAAGTTCAAGCCCATGGTATATGAAGCAAAAATCAAGTCCCCAGCTATCAGAACCATTATGTTATCAATAGACATTCTTAAATCATTACCACACAGAAAGTAAAGAATAAACTTTCAGGATATTGAATATCAGAACCATTATGTTATTTATAGACATCCTTAAATCATTACTACACAGAAAGTAAAGAACAACTTTCAAGATATTGAATTTTACTTGATCTGCAGTTATGAGAAGTAATGGCTCTGAGCTTATTTCCGCACCGGATTTGAGATTTGCAATCTTTGATATAATAGCCTCTGCCTGCAGTGAAGTCAGTGTATCAGTGTGATCAAAGAAAATCCCAACAGTTAATCACTAATGCATCAAAAGTCCTAAACCACTCTATCATAGGGCCAGTTCACAATCTGTACATCCATGGGTTCTAACCCACTTTTATGGCATCATATGGTAGAAATAACTGAAATTAGCTAGTAAAACAAATTATAGGGACTATTAACCAGAAAATAACAGCATAATGCAACATGCATGTATATTGAGAGAGAAACTCGATTAGAGAAAATCTTCAAGCTGAAAGGGAATATCTATGCTTTCAATTAGAGAGCAGCATCAAGCTCTATCACATTTTTATTCTCGAAACATATTCATATTTTCTATCCCAACGCCATATGCAAGGTGCCAATAAGTACTTTACAAAACGGTTACTAATAAAATATAACAAAGGAAATTGATCTTGAACTGTTAGATAAATGTGGACACTTTAACAAATTCCTACCTTGTAGATTATGAAAAAATATGAATCCAGTATTGAAGAAAACAATTCACACAGTAGAAAAACGTGTTGCCTTCTGTATCAGAGGATAAATGTTGAATAGCCTTGAGGGTTAGCTCAAGCAGTAATAAGCCAGACACAAAATCTCTCCCCCAAAGTTGAGGAGGTCACAGGTTCAACTCTCTTGATCCACCTGTGGATAAGGTTCATAATCAGGGCCAATGGTTTACCCCATGTACCATCCATGGATAATAGGGAAGTACTCAAAGGTTATTCCACAAGGCTTTTTCCCTAGAAAAAGAGAATAATGCTGCTACCTTCATTCCATAAAATATGCCTTAAATTTTTGAGATAGGGTGAGTGATAGAAACAAGACACGACCAAATTGTTTTAATATTATAAAATGTTGATTTGGGTAGCATTGGATGTGCTCTAGCCATGAAAATTGGTGGAGAGGCTAAAGCACATGAGATCTCCAAGACCCAGAAATGGTTTGGACAAATTGTATCCAGTTTGAGAGATATTAAAATAATTAATATTTTAAGGAAGTTCCTAAGTCTAAACTTAGGAAAAATAAAGTATTAATGGGTATTAATATAAAACTGGGTTAGAAGGTTCCAAAAGTCATGGATCAAGCCAAATCTAATCTTAGCCATTGATTAGATATTTAATCTTGGTCGTTGAAGGACCAACGAGAAAAGTATAAGAAGAGGCTTGAGGGTTAGTTGGAGAACACACTAGAGTGATCAGTCATTCATTTTGCTAGAGCGGGGTTGCTAAGCAAAGTTGAATCAGTGATCAACAGTGAGGGGCAGTGAGTACAAGGCAAAGAGGCAGGAAATGCTGGGAGACCAGCACAGAAGCAGAGAGAGCGAGAGCAGTAGTCAGTCCAGGCTACGCAGAGCCCAGAGAGACTACGTCATCCACGGAGAGGGCAGAGGGAGTGACGCAGAGGTTGCGCAGTGCCTCAGAGGGCTGACGCAGAGGGTCCTGGGGCTGACGCAAAGGCAAAAAGGGCCAGCACTGAGCTTCAGTTGTGCCGGAGAGGGTTTCGTGGGACAGGTTTTCTGAATACCTGTTTCCGAATATAGAAATATTGTTGCCGTGTATTTTTCTCTATCAAGTGAGCCGGTTAGGCACCCAGATGTACTCAGAAAGACTGCATAATAATATAACCCTCTGAATAGCTACACCGTTTTCCCGCATTGAGTTTTTTCGGGGGCATTTGTCCAAAAATAACGGTGTCACTTGTGTGCTTGTTTTCTTTCAGTTGATGATCTGTAGACGTTGAGACTGTACTTGTGCTTATTTTCAGTATTTATATGGTTAAGTAACTTGTTAAGTAATTAAACAAGTAGGTGAAATAAACCAGATAGTACAGGAAGAATTTCTAACGGGTTAGAATTAGAAATTCCAACACAAAATATAAAACCCAGAGAGGGTCACTAATTGTTGATTTTTCTACACTAAAGATAGTAGAAATCAATTTTCTGATCTTCTAATTACTTCTAATGATCTTCAATTAATTTATCTTGTGCCACATATATCATTAAGCAATTATACACAAAATCTCAACAGTAAAGCAGTGAAAACAGTAGAAACAAATATGATCATAAGGAAACAGCCATGCATAATAGAGACAACAATTTTTCCATGGGAAACCCAAACTTGGGAGAAAACCCAGCAACTCTTCTTCTAGGATAAATTCTTCTTGTTCAAAATAATAAGAGGGGGGTAAATCAGTATTTCTTTTCAATTGTTAAATTATGCCAGTTAAGATCATTAATTAAACCATAACACAAGATGTACAACAAAAGAATAATTTTATTAATAAGTGATCCATAAATTGTCGTGGATATTCCACCTAGACAATTCGTCACAACAGATCTGATAATATTATTTTAAAAAACTGTAATTCTACACTATTATCGTTTTATTAAATTTCTAGATCTGTAGATTTTACTGTAATTAGTGCATGCATGCGAATAGAAATTATGCAGAAAATAGAGAATCGCAAAATAAAAGCTCTCACACACATAAGCCACAAAATATTATCTGGGAAACCCTTTCGGGAGAAAACCCAGCTGGAAGGTGAAGTCGCTCTGCGTTCTATCTCTGTTTGGAAATATGGTTGCAAGCACAAAGAAGTATGGTCTGTGGCCCGTGGGTTGTTACAGTGCACAAATCCTCTATGTGTACTCTACCTCCTATCCCTCTTGGTTATTTTTTCTCAGTTATGGAGCAAAAGCACTCGAAGAATGGAATGTCTCTTCCTTCTAGTGGCCCAGTTATAACACAGCCCAATAGCCTACTAGTGGTTAAGTTTGACTACATCAACTCTTAACTAGAGTTACAATAGAAACTCTTCTAGAGTCTTTTACATCACAATCACGTGACTAGCCCCTTTTTTCATGAATAATGGGGGCTCATGTGGCATCCTCTCAAACCATGGTGGTGAAAACAGGAAGGTCAACTTCTGAGTGGCATAACTTTCGCATACGGACTTTGGTTGATGCGCTTCTTGCGTCGTTGGAAAGATCTTTGTGTGTAGAATAGCATAAAAAATGCAAGACTAAAGCGGCAAATTTTTACCCCCAAAAAACATTATTTGATGCCTCAAAACGCTCTCGAAAGGTTTCAGACCCCATTTGCCAAATTGGGTTCTGCCAGTAAAAACGGTCCCGTGAGTTGATTCCTCCACTTTTTCCACTCTAAATTTATCAAGATCGCTGACAAACAATGCAATGATCCAATCCGAATCAATAAGAATGATGAGGACTCCAATTCTCTGATAAAAACTCAAGTTCCAATATGTACTCCTTCAGGACTCCAACACTAAACGAAGATTCCAATCCACAAGTACAAACCAGGCTCCAACCTATACAACATATTCAAGCTCCAACTCAGTCTACTTGAGGACTCTAATCCTCACTACAATCCAGGTTCCAACCTGGTTTTTCACAAGGTTCCAACTTCCAACCCTGTGTGAGGGCTCCAATCTTCTTGGGCTCCACCCCTCTCAATTCACTTCAATTCTCCAAGGTAGTTTCAATGCTTCCTCAAGACTTCCAAAAGTTTCTTCAACAAGTCTTGAAGTATTTCTTCAACAATGTTATTGCTCCAACAATGCTTTACAAATTGCTCTAAGATCTACTTTAGCAAATGCTTCAAATGGCCTCCACGATACTTTAAGGTCTAGTACATTACAATGTCAACTCCAGCACTTCATTCAAGGTGTCTCCAAGGCTCTTTATGTCTGCACAGAACGAACAAGGGCTTCATGTACCATCAGAGATCATCATATCACCAAAGTTTTTCAACTCTACTTCTTCTCATCTTCCTTTGTTGTACTTAGATTCCACAAGCCCTACGGGAATGATGTAAAGTGATGCTAGTATATGACGAATTAAGTCATGTAATAGGCCTAGGTAATTTGGGACCTTGTCATCAAGTGAGTTTACTCTAGGAGGTTTTTTTACTTAGTTAATTATTATATCCTTAAGGGGCATAATAATTAATTGAGTTTTTTCCTCCAAACATAACCCCAAAGCCGAAGTACGGCTTGAAGGTGAGGCCTTCGGTGAGTTCTAGTGTCTAGAGTCATTGTATATTACCATACTAGATCACTCGTAAAATTTCATGGAATTTGAGTAGGTCTAGGTGTCATTTTTAAATTTCCAGCAGAGCGGAAATTGGAATAAAATCTTAATGTAATATGTAATAAGTGATGTCTAGCAAAATTCTATGGGGTATGTGTGCTCAAAATTACACCTTTCACCCTCAACTTTATACTATGACACACTTTGAGGGGTAAAAAATAAGTTTTAGACCCTCAAAACCCATTTTTCCTAAGTTTTGTGGAAAATGTAGCAATAAATTAGTCCAACAATTAAATAAATTAGAGAAAATAAATATCCACACATGCTAAATGATATGGAAATGCGGTGGAAAATTATCCAAGAATTAAATAGTGATGTGGACTCCACTATGGACCAAGAATCAAGGAGAAACATGTGACAAAAAGGGAAATCGAATTTCTTGGAGAAGGACCATGAGTTCCCAAAGACAAATCGCACAAATTGTGGAAGATAGCTCGAGTTTCAAGTTGAGTTGAGTATTTGGTAGAGATTTGATTGAGTTTGCTTGAGATGAAGTGGGAGTGGTCTCCTATCACTCCACTTCACACAACCACATGTCCCTTTCTCACTCCAATGAGTTCTCCTCAAGGATTGCATGGGCCTCTCTAGAGGAAATCGAATGACCACTTGGGAAATTCGAATTTGCATGTAGAGGCATTAGGATTGTCACCCATTTGTCTTGGGATTGTCACCATTTTCCTTTGGATTGGTTCCCAAACTTCTATATAATAGAGTCATGAACTCTCACTTGTATTCATGTTATAAGCTATTGGGGCTTGAGGAAACTAGCCATTTTGCACTTGCAATTTGCTAATATAATCAAAGACTTTCGGGCAATTTTGGTGGTGTTCTCTTGGCACTTTGAGGTGATATCTTTGCATACTGTTATTGTTATTATTATATTTCTTATGCTTTTGAACTCTATTAGCTTCTAATGCCATTGGTTGGATTGATGTGTGTAGAGCTATCTTGCACATGTTATTGATTTAGAAGTAGCATGCTTGGAGTGAGCTTGCCAAGTTATGTTTAGAGAAATTGTGTTGTTCTAATCCATTAGGAAAACTAATATTTGCTTCAAGTGCGTAGGGAAGATCTATAAAAAATAATTGCGTGCAGGAATATGTTTGGGCGTGGGAGAAGTCTCCCATAGATCAACTCATTCCCAGATGCTAGGTTGCTCAAGACTCACCAATTCTTTCTTCAAATATTTCATTAAAAAAAGAAGCAAGAGGGGAGTTCCTTTTCCAATATCTACTTGTAACCATTTCATTCAACTTATATGGTTCTTCGATTTAGAGCTTTTCAAAGTTACATTTGTTATTTAAGAGAATTTTCCAAACTAGGCAAGTGATGGGGTTCACTCCCATCACTTGATTTGGTTTCTTGTACATTATTTTGTATCATATTTGTTTCCTTTATACGCTCTCTCTACACTAATTGTCTCTTTGCTTTGCTGCCCATAGTTGGATTTTTTGGCAACAAGAGCCTTGAACATAAATCATTGAACGCTAACTAGTTTTCTTGTAGGACCTCTCAAGCATCCAAGATTCATTCTAAAGAGGTCGTGGACACAAGGAGTTGCAAAGGATAGGTTGTGGGCCTTTGTGGAGATTGTAATTTTCATATTTTAGAAAGACATCTTAGGCCCTTGAGGTTGCTATTGTTTGGAGAGATATTTTAGCTATTTCTAGCTCTCAATCTTGTACAAATTCCCTTCAATCTTTTGGGCAGCCCTCTAAGAAGCTTTAACTCCATTGTAACATCATAATAAAAGATCTTTTTTTCTTGTGGGAGCTTGGGTTTTACCCAAAGCATCATTTCTCCTTATTTAGAAGGAAGATTTTGTGTGGGTGGATTAATTTGCATCTCTTATTTTCTAACTTTCTTTTTAGCTTATTTTGCATGCTTTAAAATTAACACAACCTCACCATCACATTTCGATTTCTAAGTTAGATCTTGCTACAAGTTCATTTGATGCTTTGCATTTCATTTTACTTTGGAGTACAAGTTGATATTTTGCTTTAGAGCAATTATTTCTTACATCCAAGTATTTTGGAGTTATGTGGCAAGTTTAATTTAGTTGCTTAATAATATTGCTTTTCTTTTGGGATACAATTGCCTCACTATAGGCTCATTTTTTATCTTGCTCACTTATTTTTCAAGCATACTTTACATGCAAGCATTGTACTCTTGGCTCCATATCATTTAAATTTTGCTTAAGTTTATTGGCATATCTTGAAGCAATTCACAATTTCATTTGAGCTTATGCTTATGTGTCTTGTACAATTTTGAAGTTATATCATTGTGAGCATTTCCATTTACTTGAGGCAATTCCTTTTTTGCAAAGCAAACTTACTTGTATCATTCTAATTCACTTGCAAGTTAATCTCCTTTGTCCAATTGAAGTTACATTTGCAATTTACTTTGAGCATCATCTCATTTCCATTATTTTGAAGCATTGCAAATATCTCTTGGGAAAATTTACTTGCATTACATTTAGGCATCTTAGCATAGTTTGCATTTTAATTCAATTAACCTCCAAGCATAATCTTGGTTGATAGACATCAGAGGGAAAAAACTTTCTTGGAAAATTCTTCCAATTGGTACGAAGTAAGGTAAAGAGTGTGTGACCCTGCAGTTATGAAAGTGGTTTGTCCCCTTGTAGGAACGAAGGCACAAGCTGGCTAGTAAGACTCAAGGGAAGGGTATCATTAACAATACCATCGTGTCCTCAACCCCTTTTTCTTACAATCACCCTAATTTTTACCCTTTGGCAAGAGTTCAAGAGGAAGATCTCTTATTTAGAGTAGGCATTTAGCTTAAAATTAACCAAGATAATTGCATTCAATCTTAGTTAAGTGCATTTTATATTAACACACTTTACTTTCAAGCTATTTTACTTGCAATTTATTCACAAGCTCTCATGATGAAAATGCCTTGAATTGATCATCTTGCAATATATCATTAGGCAAGTACCATGAAGTTTTAGTTTATTTTTCATTTTGCTATTTATTTTATATTGCTTCTTTGCATGCTTTAGAATTGTGAATGGTTATATTTTGAAAACATTTCTTTGAGAGCAATTTTAAATCTTGCAAGTGATATCATCTTTTCGAACATCTATTTGATTGACGGGGTTACTTGTGTTTCACTTTGAAACATTTCATTTCTAGAGCAAACATTATTTATTTTGAAGCAATATCGAAGGCACTGGTTTTATATGTTTATCTTTAATTTATGTGTTATTGAAGTATATTTTTATATTGCTCATAATCTCAAGTAATCCAAATTAACTTTGACATCTCCTAGAAACCTCACATCACTTTTAACTTAGCTTACCATTTAGGGACCACACCCCTTAGCTTGCCTGAGAGAGAGCTTAAACGGAGAGAGTTGGGAATAGGTGATAGCCCCATCTCTTGATTTTGCCACCAACCGCACTTTGTGGAGTTAAGAGCTTTTCTAACTAACTTAGGTGTGTGTGTGTGACGCAGCAACAATATTATTTTGGCCGGGAACGAGTCCTCTTATACCTGGGAAATCGACTAACTTTTGGTTTTAGCAAATTGGACCTTTAGGATTAGATTCTTGCTCAAGTGGTGACTCCACTTAATTCAAATTTTGCATTAGTTTCTACTAGGAGGCATTCAAGGTGGTCTAGTTAGCCCCACTCTTGAGCCTACAAAGATTTTAGAGCGAGGTTAAATAGACTCTCTCATAGTAGACTTATTGCCAATCTTGGGCAAGAGGCTATTTCTAATATCCATTTGCTTTTTCAAGTACAAGTAGAGCCTAACATCATGAATGATCTTTTTATTCCTTGTAATTTTGCTAACATAAATGGCTATCCCCACAATATCCCTGACAAGGCTATTGAAAAGTTGTCTTCCTTTCAAGGTAACAATGCCATTAGTGTTACATCACATGTTATGAATTTCAATGTTTGCATTTTCAAGTGGCGTAACACTACTAACCATGAGGATGTAAAGATGAGACTTTTTGTTCTCTCTTTAGAAGATGATGCTCTTGATTGGTTCACTAAGCAACCTGCTAACTCTTATGACTCCTTACAAGCTATCATCACTGCTTTAATGGGAAAATTTGGAGAGAAGAAAGGGAATAGGCACTTGATCAACATTATTAGCAATATGAAGAAGAATGAAAATGAAACCATGGAGGAATTCAATAAGAGATTTAATGATTTGGTGAAGACCATGTTTGCTACAGTTAAGCCTCTTGATGAGTTTCTTTTATGCTCATATTTGGATGCTTTTGGTGTTGAAAGTACCTATGAGTTGAGAAGGAAAGAACCTGCAAATCTAGGGGCAGCTCAAACTCAAGCCTTGAAGATGGAAAGGGATGGAAAGGAATCAGGAAAGTCTGACATCCCTGGTTTCAATAGAGGGACATCAAAGTCTCACGATTCTAAAGGGAAGACCAAGGAAGAAAGTGCACATGATCCCATCAAAGAATTAATCCAACTCATTAAGACTATGGAGGCAAATCACACTACTCAAATGAATGAAAGGAATCAGGCTGGGAGATTCCAAAATCGAGGGAATGATAAATGGCAAAAGAAGGGACCTCCTAATGAGCATAGGCCATCAAACCCACTTGAGTCTACTAATTTAATTGATGATTCAATACCCTATTGTAGACTTTGTGATGAAATGCATGATGAAGCCACTTGTCCTTATGTGAGAAGGATTTTGGAAGGAGGAATGGTTGGGACAAATGAGCAAATCAATGTGATTGGCAAAGAGCATCATTTGTCCATGGAAAATTGGACATTGTAGAGAATAACCAAAATATAAGAAGTCTCCATCTTCCCATAATGGGAATAACTTTGAAGAGTTGGATAGGATCACAAAGTTATATGGGGAAAGGTCTTCATCAAGACAGGTTTTAGAGATAGCCTAAGATAGAGAAAGGGAAAAGAACAAGGAAAGAAATCAAAATGCCCCTAAAGTTTCACTCCACCTACATCTGGTTTAAATATTGATTTGGGAGGATGGATAAACAATGCAAAAATTTTAGTACCTGTAACTAAAATCCTAAAGATTCCCTCCCAAAAGTTTAAGTTGTTGAAAGCCATTGATGCACCTCAAGTAAAAGAAATGTCAAATTTTGCTAAGGATGGGTATGAGGGTGCCCCTATCATTTTGCAAAGTAGTGATATGTGTAGAGGTGACAAGGACCATCAACCTTTCTTTATTACATTGTTGGTTAATGGGTTACTTTTGCACAATTGTATGTTTGATTCTGGAGCATCATCTTGTGTCATGACTAAGAAGGTCGTGAATTAGTTGAACTTGAGGATTTCTAGACCTTACCACAACATTTTTGCCATGGATTCAAAAATTATTGAAGTTTGTGGTTTGATAAAGGATCTTCAAGTCCACTTGGCAGTACATCCTGATATTATGATCACCATGGATATTGTGGTGATTGATGTGCCTAATGCTTGGGGGATGTTGTTGTCTAGAAAGTGGGGAACTGATATAAGGGGTAATTTTCAAATGGATCTAAGTTATGCTACCATCCCTAATAGTGAGGGCATGATGGTTAGGTTGGATAGGGAGTTGGAGAGAAAGTATCATGTGGAAAATCCAAGAATCCTTATAATGAAATTGTGTATGAATCTAATGACTTGGGAAATTATGTTATCTTGGCTAACTCTATTGCTCCTTTGGAGAAGGAAGTGGAAACTAAAAAGGATTGGATTTGCCATATGAACTTTGATGGTGCCCATTCAAAGTTTCATAAGGGTGTTGGAATTGTCCATACCTCCCTCCTTGGTCATATATTCAAGTTTGCCAATAGAATGGAATTTGATGCAACTAACAATGTAGCAGAATATGAAGCTTTATTGTTGGGTCTAGAGTTGGCAAAGGACTTGAAAATTAAGATGTTTAGTATCAAGGGGGATTCTGATTTAGTCATTCTTCAAGTAAAGAATCAATTTGCTTGTAAGAATGATAGATTCAAGAAGTATCGTAATGTTGTTTGGGACAATATGGAATATTTTGATGCATTAGATCTTCAAACAATTCCTAGGGAATGAAATAAACAAGCTGATGAGCTGGTTGTTGCTGCATTTACTTTACAGCTTGAAGAACACTTGATGGATGATAAAATTAAGATGGAAGTTATTTTTAAACCATCAATTCCTGATAATATTGAGCATTGGCAAGTCTTTAATGATGAAAGCCGAATGATTCGATTTTTTAATAATATGGAGGAATTTTCTGATTTTAAAGTTGGCTAAAAAGAAGAGGGTTGGAGTTATGAGGAGTGTAATGCAATGTCAAACCCCACCCTTAGGAATCGCGTAGCTATGGAGCAAATGTTTGATAGGCATGATGTTGTAAAGAGAAAAGAGGATAAGAAAATTGACCCAAGGGAATTCATTGAAGTAAACATTGGCACCCTTCATGATCCAAAGATGATTAAGATAGGGAAGGGTACCATTGAGGAGGAAAGGAAAAAGTTGATAAATTTACTTCAAGAATATAAGGATGTTTTGGCCTTTTCGTATGAGGAGTTAAAAGGATATAGGGAGGATGTCATAGAACATACTATCCCTCTTAAGGATGAGAATGCCAAACCCTTTAGGAAAAAACTTAGGCAAATAAATCCTAAGTTAGCCCCCTTGGTGCAAAAGGAGTTGCAAAAGATGCTCCAAGCTAGAATCATAACTCACACTAAGCATTCCACATGGTGTTCAAACTTGGTTATTGTAAGAAAGAAGAATGGGTCATTCAAGCTATGTGTGGATTTTGGAAATCTTAATTTAGCTTGTAAAAAGGACAATTACACTTTACCTAATATGGACACTTTATTGCAAAGGGTAACAGGATCTGGAATGATGTCTTTATTAGATGAATTTTCAGTTATAACCAAGTCATGGTGAAGAAGGAAGATAGACATAAGACAACATTCACCACACCATGGGGTACTTTTAAATATTTGAGGATGCCTTTTGGACTAACAAATGTTGGAGCAACTTTTCAAAGAGCTATGGACTATGCTTTTAAGGGTCTAATTAGGAAATTCAATGAGATTTATCACAATGACTTAACTGTCTTTTTCAAAGATGGAATTTCTCATGTGGGCCATCTAAGGCAAATTTTTGATAGGTGTAGAGAGTACGGAATATCATTGAATCTTGCTAAATCTATTTTTGGAGTGACTGAAGAGAAGTTGCTTGGTCACATCATTTCCAAGGATGGGATCAAGATTGACCCTGAGAGGGTTGAGGCAATTCAAAAGATTCCTTTGCCTCACAATGTTAAGTCCCTTCAATCCTTTTTGGGAAAAATCAATTTCCTTAGAAGGTTCATTCCAAATTATGTTGAAATTGTTAAACCCATTCAAACCCTTTTAAAGAAATATGCTAAGTTTGTTTGGGGTGATGGAGGAAGAAAAGGTTTTCAGGAAATTAAGGATTCCATTGCTAGAGCACCTGTTCTTGTGAGCCCTAATTATTCAAAGGAGTTTTTGATTTTCTCTTTTGCATTTGAAGATACTATTGTTGGAGTGTTGCTTCAAAAGAATAAGGAAAGGTATGAGCAACCTATTTCTTTTATGAGTAGAACCCTTCAAAGATCTGAGCTAAATTATAACACCATGGAGAAGCAAGCTTATGCCTTAGTCAAGTCTCTTAAGCAATTTAGAGTTTATGTGGGATATTCTAGAATTATTGCATTTGTCCCCCACTCTACTGTGAAAGATATTTTAACTCAAACTGATTGCTTAGGAACCAGGGCTAAGTGGGTCTCAAAGATTCAAGAATATGATTTAGATATTAGACCTACGAAGTTGTTAAAGGGCCAAGGGTTGGCCAAAATTTTGACCGAGGGAAATGGGAGGGCATTAGGATTGATTTGTCAAAATGGTTTGGAATCAACTTTATTGGAACTTCAAAGGTTAAGCCCACTGAAATGGCATAAAGACATTATTTACTATCTGCAAAATTTATCATGTCTTAGCCATTTAGTTGGTCACAAAAGAAAAACATTAAGGCTAAGAGAAACTAAGTATTGCATTATGAACGATGGTCTGGGTTGCAGAAATCCGGAGGGGATGATACTTAGATGTGTTGATGAAGTTGAAGCCAAAAATCTTCTCACTGAGTTTCATTCAAGATTTTGTGGAGGGCATTATGCTGCTAAGACTACTACCCATAAGATCCTGAGAGTTGGTTATTATTGGCCTTCCATTTTTGTTGATGTGCACAAGTATGTTAGAGGTTGCCAAGCTTGTCAACTATTCACTGGGAAGCAAAAGTTAGCTTCTTTGCCTCTTCAGCTTGTGGTCGTGGAAGCTCCCTTTCAACATTGGGGGCTTGACTTTATAGGGAAATTTAACAAAAATTCAAGTAATGGCTACTCATGGATTATAATTGCCACTGATTATTTTACTAAATGGGTAGAAGTCATCCCTACAAAACACGCCACCAACAAAGTAGTGATGGATTTTCTTGAAGATAAGATTATCACTCGTTTTGGTGTCCCTACCAAGATCACAACTGACAATGCCAAAGCTTTTAGCTCTGTTGAATTCTCATCATTTTGCTTTAAGTACGGTATTGTTTTATCCCATTCATCAAACTACTATCCTCAGGGTAATGGCCTAGCTGAGTCTAGCAATAAAAATTTGATCACCATCATCAAGAAGATAGTAGGGGATAACAAAAGGGCATGGGATAGCAAAATTAAATATGCTTTGTGGGTTGATAGGATTACAAAGAAGAATTCAACAGGAAAGAGTCCCTTTGAGTTAGTTTATGGCTTGGATGTCACCCTTCCCATGCACTTAAGGCTACCAACTTACCAACTTCTACAAAGCTTTACATCTGAGAAAGATGTTGTGCAAAATAGAATTGACCAAATTGTAGAATTGGATGAAACTAGGAGAAGAGCCTTTGAAAATTGTTGCAAAAATCAATCGAAGGTTAAAAGAAATTTTGAAAAATCATCTAGGAATAGGAATTTTTCTAACGATGATATGGTTTTGTTATGGGATCGCAGGAATGAAAAGTCGGGCAACCATGGTAAGTTTGATAGTTTGTGGCTTGGACCATACATTATCAAAGAAGCAACTGGACAGAATTCCTACCATTTGAGCACCTTGGACAGAGAATCACTTGAGCTACCTGTCAATGGCCAACTGCTCAAATTGTTTTACAAAGAGAATATCTGATGCCATGGGGCATCTTCTATATTGTATTTCTAACTTTATTCCTTGTCATTTTGGTTAAGTAGTTTCATTTCATGAATAAATTGTCATTTATGCTCTTAGAATAAAATTTCATTTCTTCATTTTTGTATTTGATTTCATATGATGATATTTTGAATGGACGCTACTCATATATGTCTTTTGTTCATGCAGATTCCAGGTTCTTGCATACTATCACTTCCTATCTAGCATGTATCCCCATGTGGAGTCGAATGTTGACCATTGAAGTGTACCCAAATATTTTTTTAAGACTCCATGCCCAAGGATGTATCAGAGGCTTCATGCACCATCAGAGATCATCATATCACCAGATTTTTTCAACTCTACTTCTTCTCATCTTCTTTTGTTGTACTCAAATTCCACAAGACTTACGGGGATGGTGTAAAGTGATGCTAGTATGATGAGTTAAGTCATGTAACAGGCGTAGGTAACTTCGGACCTTGTCATCAAGTGAGTTTACTCTAGGAAGTTTTTTTTACTTGGTTAATTATTATATCCTTAAGGGGACTTAATAATTAATTGAGTTTTTTCCTCCAAGCATAACCCCAAAGTCGAAGTATAGCTTGAAGGTGAGGCCTTGGGTGAGTCCTAGTGTCTAGAGTCATTGTATATTACCATACTAGATCATTCGTAAAATTTCGTGGAATTTGATTAGGTCTAGGGGTCATTTTTTAAATTTCCTGCAGGGCGGAAATTGGAATAAAATCTGAATGTAATATGTAATAAGTGATGTCTAAAGAAGTTGTATGGGATATGTGTGCTCAAAATTACACCTCTCACTCTCAACTTTATACTATGACACACTTTGAGGGGTAAAAAATAAGTTATAGACCCTCAAAACCCATTTTTCCTAAGCTCTGTGGAAAATGTGGCAATAAATTAGTGCTCGATTAAATAAATTGGAGAAAATAAATATCCACACATGCTAAAAGATGTGGAAATGAGGTGGGAAATTATCAAGGAGTTAAAGAATGATGTGGACTCCACCATGGACCAGGAATCAAGGAGAAACATGTGACAAAAAGGTAAATCGAATTTCTTAGAGAAGAACCATGAGTTCCCAAAGACAAATCGCATAAAGTGTGAAAGATAGCTCGAGTTCCAAGTTGAGTTGAGTATTTGGTGGATATTTGATTGAGTTTGCTTGAGATGAAGTGGAGAGTGGTCTCCTATCACTCCACTTCACACAACCACATGTCCCTCTCTCACTCCAATGAGTTCTCCTCAAGGATTGCGTGGGCCTCTCTAGAGGAAATCGAATGACCACTTCGTAAATTTGAATTTGCATGTAGAGGCATTGGGATTATCACCCATTTGTCCAGGGATTGACACCATTTGCCTTGGGATTGCCTCCCAAACTTATATATAATAGAGTCAAAAGCTCTCACTATGTATTCATGTTATAAGCTATTGGAGCTTGAAGAAACTCTGTCATTTTGTACTTGCAATTTGCTAATATAATCAAAGACTTTGGGGCAATTTTGATGGTGTTCTCTTCGCACTTTGAGGTAATATATTTGCATATTGTTATTGTTATTATTGTATTTCTTATGTTTTTGAATTCTATTAGCTTCTAATGCCATTGGTTGGATTGATGTGTGTAGAGCTATCTTGCACATGTTATTGATTTAGAAGTAGCATTCTAGGAGTGAGCTTGCCAAGTTATTTTTGGAGAAATATTTGGTTTATCTCAATCCATTGTGTTGTTCTAATCCATTAGGAAAGCTAATATTTGCTTCAAGTGTGTAGGGAAGAGCTATTTTTTTTTTGTGCAAGAATCCATTTGGGCTTGGGAGAATTCTCCCATAGATCAACTCATTCCTGGATGCTAGATTGCTCAAGACTCACCAATTCTTTCTTCAAATCTTTCATCAAAAGAATAAGCAAGAGGAGAGTTCCTTTTCCAATATCTACTTGAATCATCATTTCATTCAAATTATATGGTTCTTTGATTTAGAGTTTTTCAAAGTTAAATTTGCTATTTAAGAGCATTTTCCAAATTAGGCAAGTGATCAGGTTCACTCCCATCACTTGATTTGGTATCTTGTACATTATTTTGTATCATATTTGTTTGTTTTATATGCTCTCTCTACACTAACTGTCTCTTTGTTTTGCAGCCCATAGTTGGAGCTTTTGGCAACAAGAGCCTTGAGGAGAAATCATTGAACTCTAACTAGTTTTCTTGTAGGACCTCTCAAGCATCCAAGATTCATTCTAAAGAGGTCGTGGACACTAAAAGGAGTTGCAAAGAAGGATAGGTCGTGGGATTTTGTGGAGATTGTAATTTTCAGATTTTAAAAAGACTTGTTTGGCCCTTGCGGTTGCTATTGTTTGGAGAGATATTTTTGCTATTTCTAGCTCTCAATCTTGTACAAATTCCCTTCAATCTTTTGGGCATCCCTCTAAGAGGCTTTAACTCCATTGTAACATCACAATAAAAGATATATTTTTCTTGTGAAAGCTTGGGATTTACCCAAGGCGTCCTTTCTCCTTATTTAGAAGGAGGATTTTGTGTGGATGGATTAATTTTGCATCTCATCTTTTTTAACTTTCTTCTTTAGCTCATTTTGCATGCTTTAAAATTAACACAACCTCACCATCACATTTCGGTTTCTAAGTTACATGTTGCTACAAGTTCATTTGATGCTTTGCATTTCATTTTTTTTTGGAGTACAAGTTGATAATTTTCTTTAGAGCACTTATTTCTTACATGCAAGTATTTTGGAGTTATGTGGCAAGTTTAATTTAGTTGCTTAACAATATTGTTTTTCTTTTGGGATACAATTGCCTCACTATAGGCTAATTTTTTATCTTGCTCGCTTATTTTTCAAGCATACTTTATATGCAAACATTGTACTCTTAGCTCCATATCATTTAAATTTTGCTTAAGTTTATTGGCGTATCTTGAAGCAATTCACAATTTCATTTGAGCTTATGCTTATGTGTCTTGTACAATTTTGAAGTTATACCATTGTGAGCATTTCCATTTACTTGAGGCAATTCCTCTTTCGCAGAGCAAACTTACTTGTATCATTCTAATTCACTTGCAAGTTAATCTCCTTTGTCCAATTGAAGTTACATTTGCAATTTACTTTGAGCATCATCTCATTTCCATTATTTTGAAGCATTGCAAATATCTCTTGGGAAATTCTACTTGCATTACATTTAAGCGTCTTAGCATAGTTTGCATTTTAATTCAATTATCATCATAGGGAAGACTTTCTTGGAAAATTCTTCCAATTGGTACAAAGTAAGATAAAGATTGTGTGACCCTGCAGTCATGAAGGTGGCTTGTCCCCTTGTAAGAACGAAGGCACAAGCTGGCTAGTAAGACTCAGGGGAAGGGTATCATTAACGACACCATCGTGTCCTCAGCGCCTCTCTCTTACATTCACCCCAATTTTTAACCTTTGGCAAGAATTCAAGAGGAAGTTCTATCACTTAGAGTAGGCATTTAGCTTAAAATTAACCAAGATAATTACGTCCAATCTTAGTTAAGTGCATTTCATATTAACACACTTTACTTTTCAAGCTATTTTACTTGCAATTTATTTACATGCTTGTCACGATGAAAATGCCTTGAATTGATTATCTTGCAATATCTCATTAGGCAACTACCATATCTTCCATTTCGCAAGTGAAGTTTTAGTTTATTTTCATTTTGCAAGTTATTTTATATTGCTTCTTTACATGCTTTAGAATTGTGAATGGTTATATTTTGAAAACATTTCTTTGAGAGCAATTTTAAATCTTCTAAGTGATATCATCTTTTTCTAACTTCTATTTGATTGACAAGGTTACTTGTGTTTCACTTTGAAACATTTCATTTCTAGAGTGAGCATTATTTATTTTGAAGCAATATCGAAGGCACTAGTTTTATATGCTTATCTTTGATTTATGTGTTGATGGTTATTGAAGTATATTTTTATATTGTTCATCATATTTTCTCATAATCTCAAGTAATCCAAATTAACTTTGACATCTCCTAGAAACCTCACATCACTTTTAACTTAGCTAACCATTTAGGGACCACCCCCCTTAGCTTGCCTAGGAGAGAGCTTAAACAGAGAGAGTTGAGAATAGGTGACAGCCCCATCTCTTGATTTTGCCACCAACCGTACCTTGTGGGGTTAAGGGCTTTTCTCACTAACTTAGGTGTGTGTGTGAGGCGGCAACAATGAGACACACCTAGAACTATGGTCAAACTTGATCAAACCCTCCAAGTCAAGCCTCCCAATCTAATCCAAAAATTCTTTCTGCTTGATCTAACCCAGAAATTTCGGCCCTCCTACAACTAGCACTCACCAAAAATTTCGCCCCTACAATTGCCCAAAATTTCGGCCCCCTGCAACAAAACTGCCTTGAAATTTGTCAATCACAGAGAGAGGCTATCCACACATGCGAGCTGGAAGAGAGAGATAGAAGAGATGATTTTGTCCTCTTGGTCCTTCTTGTCCTTTGCTTGCTTGTCTAGAAGCTTGCTTGAGAAATACATGAGAATTGGTAGTGGAGAAATGAGGTCGACTTGCCTTTATATAATGATCTGTTGGGTCGAAGGAGTGTGTCCCTTCCATGTGCCAACTGGACTTGGAGGGAAACCGACTTGACAACTTTTGGAGCCAATAATTACAATTCAAAAATTCAAATTTTCTTCTTTTAAAAGTCGCATTGGGATTTTGACTTAAAATAAATTTTATTTTGGCTCTAGCATTTTAAATATGCTTTACAATAATCATTACAAGTACATCAAGTGGCCAAATATACATTATGAAGTCTGGCCATAGTTACAAATTCGACACTACCCCTTAATTAGGGAGGTATTCATAATGATTGTCATATATGTTCTTAAGTTGACAAATTTCTCTAAGAAAAGGTTATATCAAATCATCATCAATATTAGCATCATCATCTACCATCAGCATCTGCTAGTAGCCATATCTGGGGTGGTACCAAACCCATGGCTCACCATCAGCATACCATGACTCACTCCTCCAGAGTGATTGGTCCTAAAATCTGAAACTCAACCCTCCTGGGGAGTACTAGCAGGAACTCACCCAACCCTCTTGGTGAGTACTCGCTCAACCCTCCCAGTGAGTACTTGCTTAACCCTCCTAAGGAGCACTTCCTCACCCCTCCTAGGGAGCACTATGGGCCTTGATGCTAAAATACCTCACTCACACTCTCTTGGGGAGTAATCGGGTCTGGATGTTAACAAACTTTAATCAACCCTCTCATGGGGAGTGGTCGGGCCTCCTCACTGAGAAGCACACAATCAACCCTACCTTAGAGAGCACTCTGGGCCTCTCGGACCATTCTCCTTTTCGGGAGAATGTCCATCCATGTTAGTGTCATATCAGCACTCCCTCTCAACAAGAGGGGTAATCTCCACAAGCCCTAGCTTATCTCTGAAGTATCGAACCTCTCCCTGGGCAACAGCTCATCAAAATAGCAATTCTTTGCTCATCAGTGGAGATGTACTCGAGCCTCTCTGCTCTCCCCTACACCATGTCATGGATGTAGTGGTGCTTGCTCTCAATATGCTTTGACCTGTTATGGAACATAGTATTCTCGAAAAGCTTCACACAGCTTTGATTATCACAATATATCACTGTCAGTTCCAACTCCTAGTCAAACAGCCCTGCAAACAACTTTTGAAGCCATAATTCCTCAGTACATGCTTCATTAGTTGCGATATACTTTGCTTTTGTGGTTTTGAGTGCCACAAATCTCTGCTTCCTGCTCATCCAAGAAATCATAATGGAGCCCAAACTGAAGCATACCCCTGAAGTACTTTTCCTGACATCAGCGCTTCCATCCCAATCAGTATTTGTATATCCCTGAATCTATACATCTTTGTTTGCAACATATCTCAGGCCATAGTTTATAGTACCACATAGATATCTCAGAATGTGCTTTGCAGCAATCCAATGCTCATGTCTCAGTTCCACCTGGAACTAACTCAAGGTGTTCATAGCAAAGCAGATGTACCGCCCGGTGTTAACTAAATGCATCAACGAGCCAATCAATCGCCAATACATCGATGGATCTACCAAACTAGAATCATAGCCTCTCAACTTCTTCAAGTTGGTCACCATGGGAGTAGCCATGGATTTACAATCCATCATGCCAAACATCTGAAGGATCTCTATTACATACTTTCCTTGACCAAGGAATACTTTGTCAAGTTTCGGCCATACTTATAGTCCCAAGTAATAAGGCATCAAACCAAGATCCTTCATAACAAACTCGGAAGCCAATTGCTTCTAGCATTGAATAATAAGAGGCTCAGCACCTGTCATAAACAAATCATCAACATATAACAATAGGATCACGGATGCATTCTTCACAACCTTAAAATAAAGGGTTGGATCGATATCACTCTTGCTAAATCCCAATCTCATCAAATAATTGTCAATACAAGCATACAGAGCTCTTGGAGCTTGTTTGAGTCCATACAAGGCCTTCTTTAACTTGCAGGCAAGAGTTTCCACGCACCTCATAACCTTGGAAGGGAAATGATGGATCTAATGGAGGTGTATCTAGCAACTGGAGCAAAGTTCTCATCATAATCTTCTCTCTCTTTCAGGGAGAATCCTCTGGCCACGAACTTTGCCTTGTATTTGTCAATCCTTCCATCTTCAACATGCTTGATCTTGTATATCCACTTGGAAGTCACCACTGACTTCCCCTTCGGCCTTGGCACAATCTCCCAGACATCATTCTTCATAATAGGTTGATATTCTTCATTCATGGCCTCCTTCCACACTTGTTGGCTAGTTTCTTCTTCATAAGTGGAAGACTCTACATCAATCAGATTAGTCATGAGAGTTGCATAACTATAAAACCTTTCAAGCTTCTTAATTTCTCTAGATGTGCCATCAGGAGTTGCATGTCCTTTTGCTTCTTCCAATGTAGATCTAAGTCATGTTGGTCTTTTTCTAATCTCTAGAACAACAACCGGTTCCACTGGTTCATGAGGCCCTTCTGTCTCTGCGAGACCTTCTGTAGAACTCGAATGCTCATCCTCATGTTTTACTTCATCATAGGAATCCATGGACACTTCCTTGGATTTCCAATATGCCACTTTCTCATTAAAAGTGACATCCCTATCAACCTCAATCCTTCGTTGCTCTGGAATGTAGATTATATAGCCCTTTGATGATTCACTATAACCAACAAATATGCCTTTTTTTCCTTAAGGTTAAAGCTTGTTCCTCTTATCCTTAGGAACATGAATGTAGACAAGACAACCAAAGATTCTCATATGTCCAACCTTTGGCTTCCTTCTAGAGAATGCTCCTTCAAGAGCCATATCTTCTAGAATTCGATGAGGACTTCTATTTTGGATGTATACGGTTGTCAATGATGCTTCTACCCATAGGAAAATCAACAAATCTTAACCATCCATCATGGCGTCGACAAATTCTTCAATGGACATGTTCTTACATTTTGCTACACCATTCCGTTGTGGATTATAAGGGACAATCAACTCCCTCTTAATCCCAAGCCACAAGTTCCTTTGAGGTGTATTCTCCTCCATTGTCAAATCTCAACATCTTACTTCTCTTACCTATCAAGTTCTCCACTTCAGCTTTGAATTCCTAAAATTTTGTGAAGATCTCATCCTTGATCTTCATGAGATAAATCCATGTATTATGAGAGAAGCCATTAATAAATGTCACATAATATAGTGAACCCCCAAGCAATCTCACAAGCATCGAACCACATACATTAGAGTGAATCAAATCTAAAGCTTCTTTAGATCTATTGTCACTACTTGGAAATGGTTTCTTAATATTCTTTCCAAGTGCACAACCTTTACAAACACCTTCATGATCTATCTGCAATTCTGGGACACCTAAAACTATTTGATTCAATTCAGGTAATGCTTTATAATGAATATGTCCATACCTTCTATGCCATAGCTCACTTGGATTGATTTCATCATGTACTAGGGCTTGAGTTGGTTGACTCACGAGCCTATACAATCTTCCTTCACGAATCCCAATAACCCTAGCATCTTCTATACTAGAGCCCTTTGACCATACAAGTACTTTGCCATCCACAAAAGCTACTCTATCTCCTTTATCTTCTAAACATGAAATAGAGACAAGATTCTTTTTCAAACCTGGTACATATATAACATTGTTGAGATGCACATTGTTACTAGATTCCAACTCAATGGATGCCTTTCCAACTCCTTTGACTGCATAGTTGTGATTGTCTCCAAGCTCTACCCTTTGAGATAGCCTCTTTTCCATCATGCTAGTAAGGTTTCCACAATCTCTGGTCATATGCACTAATGCACCACTATCTACCAACCACATGTCATCATCATTTGCAATAGAACCTGTTAGAGCAGAAAAGTAAAAGAAGTCTTTGTCACCTTTGGGCTTCTTTGGGTGTTCATCTTCAACATCAGTTGTGGAAGCATGTTGTTTTCCCTTTCTCTTTTTGTTGTTATCCAATTTAGGAAAATCCTTCTTGAAATGTCCATATTTATGACAACCATAGCATTGAATTCTTGACATGTCCTTCTTCTTTCCTAATCCTTTGCCTTGAGAGCCACCCTTCTTCTTTCCTCTACTTTTCTTGAAGCTAGTCTCATATGCTTGAGGAACTTCTTCCTTCCTATCTCTTGATATGATCCTTAATTCTTCTTGAGCACAAGACGTCCATAGTTGTTCAAATGAAGGGGCTTCTTTCCAACTACTTATACCTGCTACAAATGCATCCCATGATCTAGGTAGACCATTGAGTGTTGCAATCACAAGTTCATTCTCAAAAATAGTTTCTCCAATTGATTAAAGTTGATCTTGTTGAGATTTGTAGCCTACGAGGTAGTACTCCAAACCCTAGGCTTCAGGGTTGTGGAGGAATTGGCACCACAAAAGTGCTTTGTGGGCTAAGAACCCAAGATGTGGGATTTGCACCCAAAGTTGTGGGTGTGAATCCATGAGGAGATTTGTTGATTTGACCCTTGGAGATGGAAGAGCACCCTTAGAGGAGCAAGGGGCAACTTCAAACACCAAGAGAGGAGGTCTACAAGTTGAGAATATAATTTTTACATGTCAAATTGTGGAGTTGCAAGTAAAAGTTACAAGTCGGGCTAGAGTAAGGAGTGCCCTTAAGGGCTAATTGTCACACCACAAGTGGCATATAAATAAGGGAAGTCGTAGACCTCATAAGCATCCATCCAAGTGAAACATTTCATAAGAAACACACATTTGATTGGGTCGCAGAGCTTGGTTCCTAGCAAAGAGGAGAAGGGACAAGTTTAAGGGCTACTTCTTGTGACTGTTGGGCAGATTCAAGAGAGGAGCAGGCCAAGATTTTTGGAGGGTTTGTCTGCGCTGTTTATGCGAGTTTTTGGTTGTGTATTCTCTATATAACCAAGCCGCGTTCCCTAAAGTAATTGTAGAAGGGCCGAGGATGTGTAATGCATTGTTTGGAGGGGCCAAAAGGCCTACAACAAGTGTAGACAAGCCCCAAAAGGCAGCAAATGGGAGCAGTGTGTTAGTTGAGGAAGATTGCAATTAGAGGTAGGTCATTTGCAACAGAAAGAAAGTGATAATGTGATTGTTATAAAAGCCCTAACCAGGCCGCAAACCCTACAACAGATGCACCAGCTCAAAAGGTATGTGTTGATGTGTTTAAGTTGAATTGTTGTTAGTGGATAGACAGTCCTAGTGAAGGACAATTTTTGTTGGACATATTGAGGTTGTTGGAGGGCAACAAGTAGGTGTTCAAGGGAGCCCTTAGTGCAGACATTGAAGGACAAATGATCTGCTAGGAGAGGCAGATTTGAAGAGAGCTCGAGGACTAATCTTTGAAGGACTAAAGAAGGATGTCAAAGGAGCAGTTTGACAAGCACAAGTTTGTTGAAGAGAAGGTTACAGTGATAGAGGGCAGCCCTCCATGCCCTAAGTTTGCCTCATTGGAGGAGCGAAGGAAGGCACTAGTGGGAAGAAGTCCCTACGAGCTGAGAAGCAATAGTGGGAAGTCAAGGAGCTGTTCACAAACGGAGTTGTGAACAACTCACAAGAAGACCTTATGTGTTGAGTCATTGATGGACGAATGATCAGCTAGAGGGCAGATTGGTGAGTCGTGTTCAGTGATCTAAAGGAGCAAGACCATTGATAGAGGCAAAGCTACAAAATGGGAGCAGACAGATGAGCAGATATGTTCAGGGTACGACCAAGAGAATTTGTGAGGGCATGCTACATCAGCTAGACAGTCAATTGTAATTTGTTCAGGGTAGATTGGTCGTCATAGCAGTTGACACCAAACCCTATTTGAATTCCTTGTATCAGTGATTGTATGAGGGCCATTAGCATTGGCACATGAGCCCTAGACAGTTGTATTACATTTTGTTAATATAACGAAGTTGGGTTGTTGAAAAAAGTTGTAAAAGGTTGTCCACTTTGTGCACTTGTTGATTTACTGATATTTGTTCCACTGTGCAAAGAAGTTTGTTGTGGCATTTGAGTTGGTTACGTCAGAGATTCTAGGACTCTACCCTAGGTTCTCTAGTGTCATGGAAAAACAACAGATCTCTTATTTGTGAAATCCTTACGAAATATGAAGCCACAATGTGTTGAAAAGTGTAACTAGGTTTGGTCTTCATAATGACATGTAATTATGATTTTATGTAATATGATGCAAAGAAGAAAAATAAAATTGTTGTATTGTTTGCTTCATGGGTTTCATGAGCAAGAGATTTTATTTTTGAGTCAAGACTCCCATTGAGAGTCTTTAGGAATTATTTGTCATCTAGTCATAAAATGTTAGAGTCATTGTCATGTAATGAAGTCATGTTACACTTTGTAAAAGGTCAAACTTGTCTATGTAAATTATCCTCCAAGACCTTGTCACTTATCCTCTTCAAATCGCCCTAAAATGATGGAAAAATGTTAGGTCCCTATAATGCTAGTGTATTCTCTTATTGTTATTAGTGTAGCCATCTTATTGTTATTGTTGTGCCCCATAGAAGCCCACTATTGTTATTGTTGTGCCCTTACATTATTATTGTGATGTCGGCTTTGATTATATTGTGACCCCTTAGACTCCTATATATAGAAAGGAGGTTTTGTCATTTGAATCATCCAAGAAATGTTCATTTGTGTAATGTAAAGGAGGTTGCCCCCTCGAAGAGGTTGATTTTGAAGTCATTGATTTATCTTTTCTTCTATTTTGTGAGTTGGTTACATAACATTTGGTATCAAAGCTTTGGATTCTAGGGTTTCGCTTCTTCAAACAGGTCATTGTGGCATTTTCTCTATAACTTTTTTTCTACAAAGCTTCAAAAGCTAAAAAAAACCCATTTGAGACGACATCTTGAAGAACTTCGTGTCCGAATTTCAGACCGTTTCTCGCAAAATTTTCAGAGATATGAACTGAGGAAGTTAGGGTTTTGCAGGTTCTCGAATTCCATCCCAAACAGGTGACCTTGGGAAAATTGTCATAACTTTCTCTCTGAGCATCGGATTCAAATTTCATAAAAAGATACAGAAAGAGGACGGACTGTAGTTTTTTGGGTATCGTTTTCAGGGTCGAAGGTCGAAACAGTGACACGTGGCACTTCGTACAAGTTCGCTCTACTGAACCAATGTATAATCAGGTCATTGTGGGAGATTGGGCATAACTCTTTCTTGGAAAATCCAATCTTGATCGGACTTGCGGGGTTGGAAAGAAGACTCAGACGTCTACAACGAGACAAAATTTCAGACCTTGGAGATCCAAACTTTCAGAGATACATCAGATTCAAAATCGAGCTCCTACAAAGCAAAACAAAAAAATAAAAGGTGTGTAGTCTTTTTTAAAATTTGCATAAGTTTTGTTTGAAAAATTAGTTTGAAGTGATTCAAAGGGAATATTGAAGCATAATTATCATTAATTGATGCCTCGAAGAAAGAAAATGGAAACACCTAGTAAGCAACCTGAAAGCTCTTCTATGACTCATGAAGAAGAGGAAGAAATGCAACATGATATATCAAAATTACGAGACCAAGTGCAACAAATTTCACTCTCACAAAAAGTAACAGAAGTTAAGATGGATGGTTTGAAGAATGGCATGGAAGCTAAGATGGATGGTTTGAAGAATGGCATGGAAGCTAAGATTGATGGTTTGAAGAATGACATCAATGAATCAAAAGGCAACATTGAAGATTTGAAGAAAAACATGGAAGGTTTGAAGGGAGGTTTGACAAAGTTGCTACACGAAATGCTTCCTAATGGCGAAAAGGTAGTAGAGGAAACTCATGATGAGAACAAAAGAAATGTTAATCATGATTTCATAGACTCTAATATTGGATTGAAGACCCACCATATTCCAAAGATCGATATGAGGAAGTTTGATGGCAAGGATCTCGTAACATGGATACTATAGATGGAGCAATATTTTGATCTCCATAATGTGCAAAACACACAAAAGGTACGCATTGCAATTTTATATTTAAAACCCAATCAGTTTGTATGGTATCGATGGCTTTGCTCTTGTAAACAAATTATCACTTGGTCAATTTTTACGGAGGAAATGATAGCACATTATGAAGATACAAAGAGAAACACCTTCTTTAGCCAATTGATAAATCTCAAACAAAAGGGTTCAATAGTGGAGCACATTGAGGACTTCCAAAAGTTGAATATAAGGGTAAATGATATTCCAAAGGAGCATAGGATTGATGTATTCATAGGGACTCTAAAGGATAACATCTAACATGAGATTCGCCTTTGCGAACCTGATTCATTGGAGAATGCATTTAGGTTGGCAAGAAAAATTGAAAGCAAAATTATGGCAACAAGGAAGCCTACCACTCACAACTATAAAGATGGAAATGTGGTTGATCCTAGCCTTCCACAACCTACAAGGTTGACACCACAACAATTGGAAGAAAAAAGAGCAAAGTGGCTTTGTTACAGTTGTGATAGCAAGTACACTAAAGGTCATAAGTGTGTTGAGAAGAAATTATTTTACATTGATTGTGAACAGGAGGAAGAAAAGGAACAAGAAACATCAAAAGAAGAAGATATACACCAAGAACCAACCCCAGAGAAAGAAGAAATGAATTTGACCATATCTTGTAATGCATTCGCAGGAATTACCACTCCTCAAACTCTCAAGATAGAAGGACATATAAAGAAGAAAAAGGTAATAGTGTTGATTGATTCGGGTAGTACCCATAATTTTATTCATTGTAAGATAGCCAAGGAATTAAATTGCTTCCTATATCCAGCACCAAAGTGTCAAGTGATGGTTGCAAATGGAGGAACCATAAATTGCTCGGGAAAGTGCCATAATATCAAGTTATCCATGGGAGAATATGTATTGAATAGTCCAATGTTTTCCATTCCAATGGGTGGTGTTGATGTTGTACTAGGAGTCCAATGGTTACAATCTTTGGGAGCGATAGTTTTTAATTTTTAAGAACTTTTCTTGAATTTTTTTTGGAAAGGAAAAGAATTTGAATTAACAGGTATCGCAGGGAAACCAGGAAAGATAATCAGCTCTAATAGCATGACAAAGCTTCTAAAGAAAGAACAACGGGTGTAATTGCACAATTATGTTCACTTGAGGCTCAAACATCGAAATCATCTATTTCTCCAGACCTCCAAAAAGTCTTGGACAATCATTCCAAGGTATTTGAGACTCCCAAAGGCCTCCCACCTATTTGTGATCATGATCATGCTATTCATTTGATTCCAGGAAGTATTCCTCCAAACATCAGGCCTTACAAATATCCCTATGCCCAAAAGAGTGAAATTGAATGTATGGTTGCATAAATGCTAGAGGCAGGTATAATTCAACCTAGTCAAAGTTCTTTCTCTGCTTCAGTGGTATTGGTGCACAAGAATGATGGATCATGGCGCATGTGTCTGGATTATAGGAACCTCAACAAGCTCACTATTAAAGATAAACTTCCCATTCCTATCATTGATGAATTATTGGATGAATTACATGGAACTATTTACTTCACCAAGTTGGATCTTCATTCCAGATATCATCAAATAAGAATGAAGATTGAAGACGTTCTGAAAACAGCGTTTAGAACTCATGAGGGTCATTATGAATTTTTGGTCATGTCTTTTGGCCTTACCAATGCACCTTCTACATTTCAAGGTTTGATTAATTCCATTTTCAAACCCCTTCTTAGAAAATTTGTGTTAGTATTTTTTGATGATATGCTAATCTACAGCAAGTCTTGGAAGGATCATGTTCAACATGTTGACATAATGCTCAAGCTATTGGAGGAGAAACAATTATATGCAAAAACCTCCAAATGTTCCTTTGGAGTACAAGAGGTGGAATATATGGGTTATATTGTATCTCATTAGGGTGTTAAGGTAGACCTTAACAAAATTAAAGCCATTAAGGAATGGAAAATACCCACATCCATAAAGCATCTGCGAATATTTCTCAAGTTGACAGGGTATAATCGCAAGTTTGTTAAGAATTATGGGAGAATAGTAGCACCTCTAACACCATTACTGAGGAAAGATGCATTTTCTTGGACTCCACAAATAACTAAGGCCTTTGAGCATCTTAAAGAGGCAATGCGCCAAGCACCAGTCTTAGCTACATCAGAGTCCACAAAAACTTTTATTGTGGAATGTGATGCCTCAAGAAATGGAATTGGTGTTGTTTTAATGAAAGAAGGAAAACCCATTGCTTTTGAAAGTCGTCCAATCAAAGGAAAGTATTTACACAAAGCTATTTATGAGAAGAAAATGTTGGCAATACTACATGCACTTAAGAAATGGCGACCTTACCTAATGGGAAGGCACTTCAAGGTAAAAACAGACCATGATAGTCTTAAATACTTTTTAGAGCAAAGATTATCTTCAGAAGAGCAACAAAAATGGGTCACAAAGATGTTGGGTTGTGACTTTGAAATTATCTACAAAAAAGGGAAGCAAAATGTTGTTGCAGATGCACTCTCAAGAAAGGATGAGGATGTGAAAGCGTTGATTTGTGTCATTTCTATTATCCAACCAGATTGGATAACCAAAGCATGGGATGAATGGAAGAATGACGAAGAAGTGTGGGCACTCATTCAAAAGTTACAGCAAGATCCTAGTACATCTGAGACATTCAGCAGGAATAATGATTCATTATGGTACAAAGATCGCTTGTACTTTTGTAAGAATTCCCAACTCAAACAAAAGATTCTTCAGGAATTGCACACCTCTCCCTTAGGAGGGCACTCAAGATTTTTAAAAAATTACCACAAGGTTAAGAAAGATTTTTTTTTGGGATGGCCTTAAATCTGATATTCAAAAGTTTGTGGCGGAATGTTTGGTTTACCAACAAAATAAAGTTGAGACAATTAAGACCCCGGGTCTGTTACAACCTTTATCCATTCCAAGTCAAAGTTCAGAGGAGGTTTCAATGGATTTTATCACAGGTTTACCCAAGTCCAAAGGAAAGAGTGTCATCAGTAGTTGATCGACTTACCAAGTATGCACACTTTTGTGCATTATCTCATCCATTTAAAGCTAGTATAGTTGCTACTGCATTTTTGGAAACAATTCAAAAGCTACATGGAAACCCAAAGATTATTGTAAGCGACAGAGATCCTATTTTCACTGGATATTTTTGGACGGAATTATTTTCTTGTCTAGGTACTCAATTAGCTCCTAGATCATCTTATCATCCTCAATCAGATGGGCAAACTGAGATAGTGAACAAATGTTTGGAAGGATATCTTCGTTGCTTTGTATCTGATAAACAGACACAATGGATCAAGTGGTTACCTCTGGTTGAATGGTGGTATAACACTTCCTTCCATACTGCAGAAAAAATGACCCCATTTATTGCACATTATGGATATCATCCATCGTCCATCACATCATCTTTACGAGAAAATTCTAAGGTTCAAGCAGTGGAAGATAACATCGAGCATCAACAAGTTCTCCAACTCTTAAAGGATAACCTCACTTTGGCGCAGAATAGAATGAAACAACAGGTTGATCAACATAGCAGCGAAATAAGTTTTGATGTAGACTATTGGATATTTTTACGGCTACAACCATACAAACAAATGTCCCTCAAGCAAGCTAAGAAGGATAATAAATTATCACCAAAGTATTATTGTCCATACAAGGTGTTGCAAAAAATTGGTACTATGGCATACAAATTGGAGCTTCCTACATCTTCTCGAGTGCACCCAGTTTCCATGTTTCATGCTTAAAGAAGGTTATAGGTGACAAGCTCTCAGTTCAAACATTATTGCCAGAACTTGACAATGAAGGAAAAATCATATTGGAACCTGAAGCAATCACGGAAACAAAAACTCCACAGCTACGACATCGATCAATTTCAGAGTATCTGATCAAGTGGAAGAACTTACCCACGGAAGATTCCACATGGGAGGATGAGAATTTTATACAGAAACATCCAGAACTACTCAAGCGTTGAGGACACCACTTTTTTTGAAGGAGAGGGGTATGTTAGGTCCCTATAATACTAGTATATTCCCTCATTGTTATTAGTGTAGCTCCTTTATTGTTATTGTTGTGCCCCATAGAAGCCCACTATTGTTATTGTTGTGCCCTTACATTATTATTGTTATGTCGGCTTTGACTATATTGTGACCCCTTAGACTCTTATATATAGAAAGGAGGTTTTGTCATTTGAATCATCCAAAATTGTTCATTTGTGTAATGTAAGGAGGTTGCCCCATCGAAGAGGCTGATTTTGAAGTCGTTGATCTATCTTTTCTTCTATTTTGTGAGCTGGTTGCATAACAAAGAACTTGCTAGAAGAAGTCGGCCTAAACTCTAGTGATCATGCCAGCCTAAAGGACATGTGTTGAAGTGCATATATAGCCACACTCGGCCTCACTTAGAGGCAAGTAACTTGACAATCAATTCGGTGAAGAGAAGTGTGAAGAAGAGGCTAGAAAGCAGAAGTATGAAGAAGGCAAAGGAGAGATTCTTCTGGGTCAACGAAGAAGAGTTTCTTTTGGGTCAGCAAAGAAAAGTTTCTTCTGGGTTAGCGAAGGAGAGTTTCTTCTAGGGTCAGCGAAGGAGAAGTTTCTTCTGGAGATAGCAAAGGAAGGATTATTCTAGGGTCAGCGAAGGAAGGGTTCTTCTAGGGTACTTTTTCTGGGTGACCAACCTAGAGACTAGAGACCGAGATTCTCTAGGGGATGCCGAGAAGTAGTGTGAAGGATAGAGACCGAGTTTCTCTAGAAGTTGAGGAGCGTAGTTCGAGATCAAGAAGAAAGTCGAGGAAGAGAAGAGACAGAGCATCAAGGTTAGTGACAAGGTTCTTGGGAGGATACTAGAGTCAAGGGTCTTTGTCATGGTCTTAGTACTCATCAATTGAAGATTTAGAAGAATTTTGATCGGGTTTTCCTTTCAAGAGGTGAGAGGTTTTGGCCTTGGCTGACAAGCCTACATACTGTGTCACTTGTCTTTTATTATGCATATTGGTAATTGTCTTGATGAAAAGAACGCAATAATAACATAACAAAAACAAGGTTATAAGCTAAGAAGTAAAATTATATCACAAGCAATTATCAAGTAGCGAAATCTTTTAACTATTAATGCCCTAGATTTCTCAACATGGTATCAGAGCTTAGGTGTTGAAGTCAAGAAGGGGCATTCAATCAAGAAGACATCAAGCCTCGAAGAAGGATTGTAGCAGATTCAAGGGCTACCAAGGTCAAGATCTTCAAAACCCTAGATCGAAGAAATCTACACCAACAAGAGTCTTGAAACCATCTTCAAGAAAGAAGGAAGACTAAAACATTCAAGAAGGATCGTGAATCAAGCTCTCCCTCATCAATCTCTCAAGAAGCAAATCCTCTATCAACATCAAGATTAAGGAGGAAGCAAGCATCAATTTCTCAAGTAAGTCTATGACTATATCTGATAATAACAAAATGTCTTTTTGCAAGGAAAGCAATAAATTGGTTGGGGCTGCAAATTACCTTGCATGGAAGAAAAGACCTAAATCTTATTGAGAATGAGGTCATGGATCACATCAAGGGGTCGATAACCCAGCCTCCAAAAGAAGATACTCAAGCACATGCTAGATTCATGAAGGGAGAAGTGAGAGCCCAAAGGATTCTTATAGAATCTATAAAAGACTCTCTAATCCCATATGTATCAAAGTTGGAGACTGCAAAAGCTATATATGACAAATTGGTAGAGTTGTTTTCTGTAAGTACTGTAGGAGAAGTAATCTCATTAAGGCAAGAACTCTACAAACTAAAGATGTCCAAGGAAGATGGAATAGCCTCATACTTCATGAGGATATCAGAAATTCGAGATCAACTACAAGAGCTAGGAGAAGTCATGTCTGATAGAGAGATGACCACAGTGGTACTAAATGCACTACCAGAAGAATGGGGTAACTTCACTTCAAGTTTATATGGGAAGAAAGAGACTACTCCATTTCAAGATCTATGGTCACTCTGTAAGATCAAAAAAACCAGACTGAAGGCGAAGGTTGATGTTGGACCAAATGAGCAGAATCAAGCATATGCTGCTATGGCAAGAAGAAAAGGGAAATTTTGAAGGTTTGGTCCTCAAAATAAAAAGAAGAACACGGCTAAGGTAAGATGTTATGGATGTTAGGAACTTGGACACTATAGAAGAGATTGTCCTAAACGTAATAAGGGCAAGAGAGATAGAGAAGAAGCCCATATTACTAAGGAATGAAAGAACCTAAGACAAAGAAGCTTAAGAAGGAAGAAGTAAAAGATCTCTACTATGATTGAAATGATCTTCTTCACTAGATGGTACTTGTAATTTATAGATAGTAAGCAGTGTAAATAAGATAGGATGCATCTGATTAGAAAATAGCTTCGTGAAAGAAGCTTTAGAAGCAAGAGCTCTTGATATGGGAAACAGAAAGAAAGTCTGGAATAAATTCTATTGATTACAAAGAATAAGAGCTCTTGGGAACCTCATTGAAATCTCAAGTTATACTTATATGAAGAAAAAGTCATCATCGACTGGAATCATCATACAATAGTCAATAAGGAAACATCTGTTGGGTGAGGATATGAAAGATCCTCAAGTTTCTCCAATGGAATCTATATCAGAGGATTCACCGATCTAGAAAGGAAGCAAATGTTTCATCAAGAATTCCAATTCGTGGGATTCAAGGAATGATGGTATGATGACATAACAATGAAGCATGTCTAAAGGATAAATCTCTTTCGTTCAAAGGAAGTTGTTGCAGGAAGTCTGGATGACCCAAAGAAAAGATGAGGTATGTATGCTTCCATAGGTTATTATGAAAGTCATGTCATATGGTTGCAGATAATATGGATCACTATTTCCATCTTGGGAAATATGATCAAAAGAAGAAAGAATTTCCTCCTCTGAAAGATTGCAGAAAGGCATAAATCACACTAGATGAAATCAACATAATATGTTATCATATGAAACATGAGGAAGCTAACTAAAATTGAGGAACTCTGATTGGAAGCTCCTGGGAATGAAGTGTGTGAAAAGAAAGGAAGAGATCATGAAAATATGCAACAAAGGTAGAAGGCATTCAACATTCGAGACCAAGAAGAGTTGACTAGAATCTCTCCCTAAAAATATATGAAGACTCTGATAGGAGTCAGAAAATGATGGAGACCCTTGACAATGAATATCTTTAGGAGATGTGTCAACATACATGCAAGATGTTGATACCTACAGGAAGATGTCATGACGAAAGATCATCACAAGGGTAATTATGATTTAAGTGTTCATTTCTTATTTTTGAACTAATATCTGGATGGGCTTATGTAGGTCTGCCAAAGGGAAGATCTGTGGATGACTTCCAGGAAAACCATATAGAAGGATGTAAGATCCTTCCAGAAAATATGGCATGAAGAAAGCAGCGTGACATGAAGCAAAGCCAGATGGAAAATTGATGGATCACTTTCTAATGAAATAAGGACATGACTAACTCATGGATGAAAGTGATGGATGGTTTGTGCCCTATGAAGAAGTCCCCAAAAGATGAAGACTCCACAACAAAGAAGAAATTCATGACATCGAAGAAGAGAGGAGTTTTTCAAGCAGCTGGTTGTCTCATCATCTGCACCTGAGGAGCTACTATAGGTCCCTAGTTAAGAGGGAGCCTGAAAAGAAGTTTCTTACTTCAAACAAACTTGGAAATTCTTAGCCAAGAGGGAGCTTAGGTACATTCCTTTATTGGAATATGTCCTCCCTATCTGAGAGGGAGAGATAGACACATCATTCTGGTCTTCACCTGGGAAGACAGAATGGAGGATTAGGTAATTATTTGGCATCCGATACTCTTTGAGGATGAGATGGGGAATCCAATAGAAGAGTAGTCACAGAGGACCAATATTCTTTGAGGGTTGGGGAGTCCAAGATAAGAATAGTCCTCATGGAACACACCCTGCGTACCCAGGTAGGGGATGTTCCGAGAGAAACAATGATGAGAGTGTCTATGAATCATTGGTCTCGCCAACATTGAGCTCAGGTCTTGTGGAGAGATGGAGTTGTTAGCCAAGGCCTTCCTATGTGACAATGTTGGTTGATATGATGCTATACAAATGAGTTACCAATCCAAAATTCTTCTTATGAGAAATTATTCAGATTGAGAATGTCCAAGTACCATTATGAATACCTCCCTAGTTAAGAGGCAGTGTTGAAAAGTGTAACTAGGTTCTTTCTTCATAATGACATGTAATTATGATTTTAAGTAATGAGATGTAAAGAAGAAAAATAGAATTATTGTATTGTTTGCTTCATGGGTTTCATGAGCAAGAGATTTTATTTTTGAGTCAAGACTCCCATTGAGAGTTTAGGAATTATTTGTCATCTAGTCATAAAATGTTAGTCATTGTCATGTAATGAAGTCATGTTACACTTTGTAAAAGGTCAAACTTGTCTATGTAAAGTATCCTCCAAGACCTTGTCACTTATCCTCTTCAAGTCAGCCTACAACGATGGAAGAACTTGCTAGAAGAAGTCGGCCTAACCTCTAGTGATCATGTCGACCTAAAGGACATGTGTTGAGGTGTATATATAGCCACACTCGGCCTCACTTAGAGGCAAGTAACTCAACAAGCAATTCGGTGAAAAGATGTGTGAAGAAGAGGCTACAAAGTGTTGATTCTGGGTAGCATCAGATGTGCTCTAAGCCTCAAAATTTGCAGGGAGGCTTGGACACATGCATTTCTTAATACCCAGAAATTGTTTTGGGAAATTCCACTCAGAGACAGTTTTATTAAAATAATTAATTTTTTTTAATGGGTGCCTAAGTCTAATCTTAGGAAATTAAATAATTAAAGGGTATTAATCTAACTCTAGGTGAAACTTCTAGAAGAAGACGAGGATCAAGCCAAAATGATCTAGCCATTGAATAGAATCTAATATGGGTCGTTGGTTCTCAACAGAAGGATTATAAGAGGAGGCTTGATGGGAATTTGGAAAACACATCGAGTGGGAGATCAGAGATCAAATTTCTGAAGAGAGCAGCGCAACAGTTGCCGAAAGAAATTCAAAGTGATTTCTTGCAATGAGGGGCAGGGATAGTTCTGGTTGGAGGTTTCTTCTCATCTGAGAATACTCAACAAGAGAGGCAGAGAGAGATCCAAGAGAGGCAACGTAGGCTAACACAGAGGCAGCGCAGAGCCTTGAGGAGATCCGTATTTTTGTTGGAGAGGTCGTTTTCGGAAGCCGGAAGTCGGGGTGTGAGACTGGGAGGACAGAATCGAAGTCTCGGAGGCAAATCGATCAACAGAAGGGGTGACGTTGTCCCTAGAAGTTGTGACGTTGGGCCTACGCAGTCACAGCACAGAGGCAGCAAGGGGCTAGCCATTTTGTTGCTGGATTAGTTAGGATCGCCAGTGATAGTGTGAGGTATTTCTCACTAATCCTCTGTCAGTCATATTCTGTGTCTTGGATAGCCAGCAAGGCATCCAAAGATTCTATTCAAAAAAACAACTGCCTAATAATACAAACCCTCAGTTGCTGCACCGGTTTTCCCACACTGGGTTTTTCCGGGGACATTTGTCCAAAAATAACTGTGTAGATGTGTGTGATGTTTATCTCTCTTGTGCTATATTTAGTTTACGCAAATTTTATTTGTGTAGGTTGCAATGTATTTAATTCGATATTTGTCGTAGCACACAGCAAGTAAATTGTTTAATCGAATTAACAATTAGAAGAATTAACATCAATTGTTGCAGTAGTAATTGGGTAACCGATTTTTCACACAAAGCAGAAGTACGAAGAAGGCAAAGGAGAGATTCTTTTGGGTCAGTGAAGGAGAGTTTCTTCTGGGTCAGCGAAGAAGAGCTTCTTCTAGGTTAGCGAAGGAGAGTTTCTTCTAGGGTCAGCAAAGGAGAAGTTTCTTCTGGAGATAACGAAGGAAGGATTCTTCTAGGATCAACGAAGGAAGGGTTCTTCTCGGGTACTTGTTCTGGTGACCGACCTAGAGACTTAAGACCGAGATTCTCTAGGGGATGCAAAGAAGCAGTGTGAAGGATAGAAACCGAGTTTCTCTAGAAGCCGAGGAGAGCAGTTCGAGATCAAGAAGAAAGTCGAGCAAGGGAAGAGACAAAGCATCAAGGTTAGTGACAAGGTTCTTGGGAAAATACCAGAGTCAAGGGTCTTTGTCATGGTCTTGGTACTCATCAATTGAAGATCTAGAAGAAGAATTTTGATCGGGTTTTCCTCTCAAGAGGTGAGAGGTTTTGGCCCTGGATGACAAGCCTACATACTGTGTCACTTGTCTTTTATTGTGCATATTGGTAATTGTCTTGATGAAAAGAACACAATAATAACATAACAAAGAAAAGACTATAAGCTAAGAAGTAAAAGTATATCACAAGCAATTATCAAGCAGAGAAATCTTTTAACTATTCATACCCTAGATTTCTCAACACACTATCATCATTTGTCATCCTTACATCACGAAGCTCATTCTTTAGACTCATGGCTTGACCAACATTATTGATAGTGAATAAATTAGTTAGGGCTTCATACATCTTCTTGGAAGTATCAATATAAGGAATTAGATTAACTCTAACGGAGTCTACAATAAGACTCATGGCAAAGATGTCATCTTCCTTGAACTTCTCCTTTCCTACAGTATTTTATAATTTTTCTCGTCACAATATCTAAAACTTTGCTCTTTGCAAGAATAAGATCAATCCTAAGTTTCCAAGCTCTAAATTTGGACGCTCCTTCCAACTTCTTCTCAGACTTCATAGAGGAAGCCATGGATGCGAATCAACAAGAAGGACTTCAACAATAGAATCTCAAACTAGGGTTTCTTCAAAGGTGATCTTAGTGTTCCTTCCTTCACCAAAGCTATAACACCATGTTGATTTTCTAAGTGCAAAATAGACTAGCACAACATTTCAGAAATACTAATAATTACTTTTGATGTAGATTTTCTTTTAAGTTATTCCAATATATCATTCAACAATTATACTTCAAAAATTAAACCATCCAAGAACAGTAGACCAGTAGAGATCACAATGCACAAAGAGAAGACAAGATTTACCCTGGGAAAACCCACCGATGGGGAAAACCCAGCAACCTTTTCGATAGAGAAATTCTTGTGTTCAACAAGAGACACAACTAGACCTATGGTCAAACCTGGTTAATCCCTCCAATTCAAGCCTCCCAATCTGATCTAGAAATTCATTCTGCGTGATCTAACCTAGAAATTTCGGCCCAACTACAGCTACCAATCACCCAGAATTTTGACCTTTAATTTTCAACCCCCTATAGCAAAACTGCCCAGAAATATACGAACTGTAGAGAGAGAGACTATCCACGCGTATGAGCTAGAAGAAAGGGATAGAAGAGAAGATTTCGTCCTTCATTTTCGTCCTCTTAGTCCTTGTCCTTTGCTTGCTTTCCTAGTGTTGAAAATGTAACTAGTATCGGTTTTCATATTTGTTTGGCTCATAATATCATGTAATTCTTATGTACTTGTCAAAAGAAGAAAAGAAAAAAAATGTAAAGATATAAAGAAAATTTATTTTATAGGATGGGTTTCATGCTCAAGTTATTGATTACTAGGTCAAAGCACCCATTGAGTGCTTCTAGGTTTTTGTCATGAGTCATGATCCATGTCATTATGTAAAAGACCCTTTCGGGCATTTGTATCAACAAGAAAATATTTATCATGTATTCTAGAAATGTCTATTTGCTCCCAAGACCAAGTCGGCCGCCTTCCACAAGTTGGCCTAATGTAGCCTTGAAGAAGAAATGAGAAAAGACATAAATGAAGGACATCGACCACCATTTGAAGCACTCACTCAAGCATACACATCATGATCTGATCTGTGGTTGGAAAGGTAAAGCGAAGGCTCTAGAGAGCAAGGATAAGTCTAGCGAAGGAAGGGAGAGACTCTTGAAGAACTCGAAGGTCTGAAATCTATCTCTTATAGCTCACTCATGCGAAAAAAAAATATGAGGCTGCTAGGGATTCCTCGGGACCAAGAATCTCAAATAGAGAAGCAATTCATTCTTGAAGTTTGAAGGTCCTTTATCTTGGAAGAACATTACCTCGCTGCTCTTTGGAAATCTTATCTTGCATTGTAGATTGAAGAAAGGTTGGTTGGCTTGGATCTTGGTGGAAGCAAGGATATCGTCTTGGTCTTGGAAGTCTCCTTTGAAGTTAATTCTAGAAGAAGAGAAATTTATGGGTTTTCCCCTAGGAGAGGGGTTTTGCACTGGCTTGGAGCCTATCTCTAGTGTTCTTTCTATGTGTTTGTGATCTTCATTGTATTGGCATTTATTTGATGATAAGAACTTAAGAAGAAAATAATAACATCACAAATAACTGTCAAGTAATAGAGAAATCAGATAATAAAACCCTAATAGTTGCCCTAAATGGATTTCTCAACATGGTATTAGAGCTAAGGTCAATGAAATAGGCAACTTGAAGATCACTTAAAGTGGTTTGTATTGACTGTGCATACATGTTTTGGAGACCAAATTAGATGAAGAACAGATCCGAGTTAGAAAGTATATTTTATGGACTATTCTTGTGTGTGCAACAGTAAGGCTAGATCTTTGTGGTTAGGCCACAATCCTGTAATAGAAGATCAAAGACTTGAAGGAGATCTGAAGTTTTTAAGGGTATCAAGAAGGCATCCAAAATCAAGTTTTGTGCTAGAAGGTCGAGGGCTTAGGAGAGGCTGAGAAGCACTTTCTAGGCATTCATATTGTTACTTCAAAAGTTCGAAATCTTGAGCCTTAGATTTGAAGTGTCTATAGAAGCACTCAACATCATCCTTTCAGAGATACGAGAGGCCTAGACTAGGCCGAGGGTTCCATATATGATTGGAAGAGTGACCTAATACTGCAATCACTTGTTGGAAGCATCTCTTGTGGGCTAAAAGTACTCCTAAAAGGCAGCGAAGAAGCCTCCCTATAAAGGAACCTGGACCGAAGTATTTGAAGGAATTTTGGGCCTAGTTTCAAGGCCTTTACAGTGACTTTGCTAAACATAACCAGAGGGCCGAAGTTACCATCAGAAAGTCTAAGATCTATTTAATTCATCTTTAAAAGGAATCCAAGGCTAAGGAGTAGCCTTACAAACCATTGAATTGTGGCACTTTGAAGAGAACCCTAGTCTGCATCTTTTGGAGGAGTATTAGACCTATTTTAAGAGATCATTTTTGTGCTTATTGGAAGCCCTAGTTTGAGGGTCGAACTTACAATAAAGGCTATAGGAATCTCAGAACCCAAGAAACCTACCAGATCTATAGTCTGGAACAACGAAGTAGGGAGAAGTCCTTGATAGCCCATTCAAGGTTTATTTGAAGCAAGAAGCAATAATAATAGTGCAGTTTGAAGACCTGTAGCAATAATAATAGTGCAGTTTGAAGACCTGTAGCAGCACCTACTAGATCCCTAACCAAAAGTCAAAGAGAAGCAATAGTTGGTTTTGTAAGACATTCGTAGTCGTATCAAGCATCTTGACTTGGCATAATAAGAGTACCACTCTTGAAGACTTTGGAAGAGGTTCTTGAAGGAAACATCAAGCATCTTAGGACCAATTTGTAGCTAAGCATCTTAGGACCAGTTTGAAGCTAGCCTACAAAGGATCTTGAAAACATTGTCATTTGTATGAAAGTTTATGATAAATCCAACCTAGAATTTCAAAAGAAGATGATGTCTAGATCTAAGCTAGATCAAGAGGGAGCTTCTTCTATTTCACAAAAGATAAGTACTTTATTTCCTTTCCCTCATTATATTATTATTGGTTCCATGTCTAACTTCATTTTATTATTTAATTATATATTTTCTTTTTATGATCTCCCTGAAAGAGGATTGCAGGTATATTCTAAAGACTATTCGTTAAATATGTAGTCAAGAGTTTGTAGCTAGATTCAAAGGGAGCCTCAAAGGGAGATTTAAATCTTGGAAGAACTTTGAATGTAAAATAATGTAGTATTCCAAATGCAAAAATTTGGAGTTTTCTTGAAAATTTAACTCAGAAATATTTCAGATAAAATTTCCATTCATAAACAGAAGATTGCCATGTAAAATTTAACAACATAGAACTGCAAATAACAATAATGAGCAGAAGGAAATCTCAACTTTATTTATAATATATAAATTGGGGTTTTACATGCCAAAACAACTGATATAGCTGAGATCGAACTGGCCTCAAGAATCTGCTCCAATGTTGCCCTGGCCCTCCACCAAAACTGAACTGAACTGCCACTGCTAAGCTCTCCTGTGAATTTTGGATGAATTCACCAAGGGGAGATGGGTGCTCGCCCAATCTCTCTAAATCACCCGAGGGTTTCCGTCCTGGGGCTACTGTTGAAGTAGAGAACCGAGTTCTCAAACCTCTCCACAAGAAGAAAACATAAATCCAAGATGATCCTCTAATGGCCTCCTCCTCTTTTTATAGATCTGATGGACCCCTCTAGAAGCTCCTATTTTAATATTATTTTAATCATTGAGCACATCTCCCTTAATTAAAATATTCTTTTTAACGTGGGAAAATGGTAAATTGGCCACCATGCCTCCTCAAGCCTCCGAAAATCACTTCTATCCATCCCATCCTGTAGACCTTCTCGTTCCGATTCCAAAGAGCTATTACACTAAGGTGTTATGCCAAGTATTCCTCCCGAACACCACCTTAAGCGTAATTAATTGAGTCAGACCCATTAATAACTCAGTTTTTTGAAAATTGTCGGAATGCAACGGAACGAAAGGCAAACTATGCGGATGATGGAATATACCAAGCGAATGCCATCGACCTCATAAAAGCTCCTCAAACCCCATGAAACACCTCCAAAAGCCCCTGGGCCCGCTGATGAAGTGAACCTATACCTGTGACTTGTCTGCCCCAGCCCTGAATGTCCATTCTAACCATGACGTGAGGAACACCAAAAAAAGGAACATTACAAGTCTTCCCACCCCAAGATTGCTTGCCCTCAAGAAATCCAAACATGTGGACCAGTCTAGTGGCCCAATGCAGCTGAGACCCAATGCCCAGATCCCATACAAACCGCTGGGTGAGGCTATGCCTCTGTGTCAACTCACCAAGAACGGATCCCTCACTGCCCAGATCCCAGACCAATCTCTGACTGAACCTGTCATCAATAAACCTTCCTGGATCCCAATGCTACCAAGCATTAATGCTTCATGGCTCCTGCTGGGCTATAGCTCTGGCTGTGAATGTTTCCCCATCGACTGCGTACTAACTCATTACCTCTCTCCAATCCAACCTCTGGCATAGATCGAGGTCAACCCCACTCTGGTGATGCTGGGCTAGTGCTACTGAAATACTAATCAATTGTCGACCCACAACCCACTGCCCGTTGGAACATGCAATAACCCTCTCGTCTAAGGGTTCTTGATGTACTGTGCCCCAAACTAAGAATGATACTCCATCAATAGCATACCAACTCATGATAGCCCGCCAATCTAATGTATGGACACCTATGCAAGGAATATGTATATTAGGTTGATACTAGTCCATGCTAAACTCCTTATGCTCTACCCGGTCAATCAAAACGCGTCCAAGAAATCTTGCCTGTCTCCCTCTAATGGGAAAAAGTGGGCAAGTTGTGCTACAAGCCCTGTTTATGTACTCTTGGAGAGGGCTGCTACCTGAAAATGTTGCAGCTTTGTTGGCTGCCACTACATATGTTTGTACCTCATCAATGGGTAGACCCAAAGATGGATGCACTGCCACCTCCCTCGTCTGATAGGAAACAATACGCTCCTCCAGTCCACCAATCTCCTGCAAAATTGTCTTGTCATACTCCAACACCTCCTGAAGACATGTGTCTGCAAATATTGCCACCCTGTTAGTTGTCTGTACATCTGCCTGCTCCTCATCAATGGTTGGCCCCAATGTTACTTGGGAGCGGGAGCGAAAGCGGGGAGCGGGAGCGAAAACGGGTGCGGGAGCGACATTTTCAAAAGCTCCCAGTTTGGGAGCGAATCCCAGAGCGTTTTTATATAATATATATATATATATATATATATATAGATATATATATAGATATTATATTTTTTATATTTTGATACATATATGTCAACAAAAACATGTAGAATGATGAATTAGATATAAAAAACATAAAAAAAACATAGATTGATCATTGAACCATATAACAACAATCATCTAGAAGTTATAATCTTCATCAACCATGTCCACAAGTTAGTAACATACAACATATTGAGTCTCATGAATCATGATTCATATCTTAAAGTTTCAACTTCAAGCTTTCAAAATTGAAAATTCAATATATAACATTTATCCTCATTGATCACCAAAGTTGTACTTGTAAGCTAAGTTCAACTAGTACAACAAATAATATCTAACATGAAATGAAATGTTATAAAATGAAATGAAACAACTTTCATGAAGCATCATATTCATAATTCATTACCAATGAGTTATAATTGACGACTTCAAACTTCAAACTTAAATTGTCATATATTGTTTACAAAAAATATCATAATAAATATGAAAGAGTCAACAGTTATGAAAACTACTAGAAACTAGAAAAGACAAGTAAATTGTAAATCTATTATCTACTACTTCATGTGGCCCTTTCCACGAGAAATGTCTGATGTCTAAGTAGGTCTTGGTGGTCTTCTAGGAGTCTCCTCCCGCACAGACCGACGACCAGAACCAGAAGGCACATGCCCTCCACGTGAGGGTGTAGATGGAGGCAGCGACAGCAAAGGAACAAGACTCGGAACTCGAGCACTGCTACTGGATGGTGGAGGTGGCATGGTTGTTGCTTCATCTTCCTCTCCCATAAGTTCCGCTTCCAGTTCTTCAAGATGTATAGTGCCATCCTCCAAATTATCATCCTCTCGGTGGTTGTCCCAAATTTTATATGTTGGATCCTCATAAGCTTGATCACAGTAATGACTCAACAACCTCAAGTTGTAGTGCACATAAACCAAGCTTTCTGTCTGGTTTTCATTGAGTCTGTTTCTTCTCACATTATGTATGAAGCTGTAGGTGCTCCAACACCTCTCTGCAGAATAAGTATTTACAACCTGTGAGAACTTTTTTTGCTAATTTTAGCAAAAGTCCCTGGACACCATATGCTTCCCACCATGTGAGAGCATCAAATCTGTCTCTATATTCCATTGCATGGAAGGTACCAAACAAACCAGTGCAATTGAAGTATTTGCCTAATTCAAGACACAGACTAGCACATTCCTCCATGTCAGGTATCAACTTGTCTAATGCTTGCAAATATCCTGTAGATACCTCTTCATCTATATGGAGTTTGACCCTAACCCCACCCAATGGTGCAGGTTGGCCCAACCAAGATGTAGAGTAGTATTTTGGCGTAAGGATATACGCCAAGGCATGTAGTGAAACATTAAGTTTATCCCACCATGTACACACACAATTGTGAATTAGTGTATACAAGTTGGGATAATCTTTATGAACAATATCTTTTATTTGCCCCAACATGGTATCCATCTACTCATACACCTCCCCAATCACTGGTTTATCTGTATCTGCAAACCGAATCATGTGATAAATGGGCTTGGTGAATTCTAATACTTGCCTCACACGTGCCCAAAACATACCATCAAGAGCGATCTCCTCCACCTGTTCAAAACCTTGCCTATCAACTGCATTTGTAGCCCTTTCCTTTAATACCTGCCAGTGTGGACTTGATACCATGCTAGCCAATGACTCTCTTACCTTCAAAAGGCGCCTGAAGGTGAGGTAATAGCTACCAAATCTAGTCCTCGCAATCTTCAACAACTCCAATCTTGAGTGACTGCGGAAAAGGCCATGGGTATTGCTATGATTTGTAATAAATTTTATCATTTCTTTGCCTCTATTGTACAAATCACCAATCCATTTGTATTGTTGGTTTTTGTTCTTGACAATATCATGCATCAAAAGGTTCATTGTGTGAACCAAACACCCTCTACAAAATATGTTGGGGTATTTATCCTCAATAATTGCTCCCGCTGCCTTACAATTAGGAGCATTATCAGTGATGACTTGGATGACATTGTATGGCCCAATACGGTCAATTGTTTCAAGTAATGGTTCTGCAATGTTGATGTCAGTCTTGAACTTGTCTGAGTAATCATATGCTGAAAGAAAGATGGCACCACTAACAGACACAGCAAGAACACTTATCAATGGCTTGCCTTTTACATTTGTCCATCCATCAGATACAATGGACACCCCATGGTCAGTCCAAGAATTTGTCATTCTACTCAAAGAATGTGATATTTTTGCTTTTTCATGATCAATTCCAATGGTTCTAGCCTTGTCATACCCAGGGCTCTTGTATCCTTTAGGGGCATCATTTATGGCAGAAACCATTTCATGCCAATAAGGTGAGCGAAGAACATTGAATGGTATCCCACATGCATAGAGAAACCTGTAAACTTTTGAATCCACATCATTCCTACACCCTTCATCAAGGAAATCTGATATGGTTCTACACCTTAAACTTGGTGACCCTGTGCCTCCATATCCACTACCATGGGAGGATGTTGAAGGAGTTCTTTGTGCATGTGATTGTGAGCTTGGTTCAAAGAAACCCTTTGATTTTTTAGATTTGTATTGGGCTTCCTCCTCTTCCCTTATGTATTTGGCTCTATCTATTGTTGACACACCTATACAAGTTTTGATTCCTATTTGTTTATCTCTATCCCATGGCCTTTCCCGCAGAGGTGCTTTCTGGCACGGGTGTATGAACCTGTGTAATTATTGTTGCAATAGGGGCAATGAAATTTAGTGGTTCCACCCCCTTTCCCTGCTTCAGGCCTATTAACATATTTCCACAATGGGGTTTGGTCTTATTTAGTTTTTTGAGTTGACTCATGTTCACTCTCCTCCAACTCCTCCTCACCAAGGTACTCCTCTCTGGGGTTTTCATCAAATCCACTATAACCCACTTCTTCATCCCCTTCTTCATTTTCAACCCTCCTTTTTCTACTCTCCAACACCATAATAACCAAAAAAGGAACCAAGAAGAAGAAAATGCCAAGAAATATAACCATGATGTTTGAAATTTGAAGTTTTGAATCTGCAAAAAAATGGAATGGGAATGGGAATGGGAAATAGAAAAAAAAAATTATTTATTTATTTAGGTAGGAATGAACATTAAAAAAAAAATTGCAAGAATAAAGTGTAGACCCTACCTCTTTGGCCTCCAATATCCCCTTGCAAGCTCTTCAATCTCCCCTTGCTCCTTGCTCCCTCTTTGCTCCTTTCTCCTTGCTCTCTCTTGCTCTCTTGCTCTCTCGCTCACTCTCACTCTCACTCTCTCAAATAATGAAATGAATATGAGGGAGAGGGTTTATTTATATTACCCCCCTCCCCTCCCCTCCCTCCCTCCCTCCCTTTATTTTCCTCGCCGTTGTATTTCTTTTCCCGGCATCGTTTTTTTCCCCGCTTTTTTTTTTCCGCAGTTGTCGCTCACCGCCACCGAGAACGATTTTTACAACTCGGGAGCGGTCGGGAGTGGTTTCTCCCCGACTGCTCCCGGGTTGGAAAAATCACTCCCGGAGCGACGAGAGCGACACTCACTAGTTCGAATTGGAAAATGTTATGGAGCGGAAAAAAATTTTATGGAGCGCGCTCCCGCCCAGAGCGCGGATTGGGAGCAAGATCGAGGGGGGTGGGCGCTCCCCCGCAACACTGGTTGGCCCCAAGGATGGTTGCTCATCCTCCTCCACCACGGGCTCAACATGTGCCTCCAACTAGCTCTCCCCAAAAGGCTCATCATGAATATTGTGCATATCATCCTCCTGAGCTAACTCATGCTCCACCAGATGCTGCTCCTGCTGAATCATCACTCGTGACCCATCATCCGGAATGTCTCCCATAGGGTCCAATGACTGCTCATCATATACACAAGAAAGTAAATCGGCCTGCTGTCAACAACTCCACATGACTGCTCATGCTCCCCAGAGGCATCCTCATATGACCCCACAGACACATCCAAAGAAGAGTCCTCATCCTGAAAGACAAAAGGAATATCCTCCTGCTCTACCTCTGCCATCTCCTCTGCATCTCTCAAGCATGAGTGGTCAGGTTCCCAAGGTTCTTTACAGATGAAGCAAAGACCCTTCCTCCTCAGCTCATTCCTGCTACATGGTTGGTCACCATAAATCCACTGCAACTCCTCCTGGGTCAACCGTCTCCTGAACAGTCCAATGTTTTGCTCAACTAACCTTTCGGCTAGTTCATAAGCAGTAGGTGAAACCAACTGTTCCTCCCTCCAAATGGACAACAACTTACACTGCAACCTCCTGCAAATGGCATCATGGCCTCCCATACATGAGGACAAAATGGACTGCATGTGTGTTATGACTGTATCAGGATGATGTTTCCTAATGTTGAAGAAGCATTGGAACATCTGTAGGATCAAATCATCACATCCCAGCTCAAACATGAGGTCATAAGATCTAACCAAGGCCATGACTTCTAGAATCTCTAGCCTCTTCCCAAAGGTAGGGCCCTCACTGTTATCCAAATCCTGAAAGGTCTCCACTATCAGCCTAAAGACTCTCCTCATAATATCATCACTGTAGGGGGGGTTGGTGCGTCAGCATCATGATACTACTAAGACAAGAGGCAATTGGAAGTTTGACTCCTATACAAGGTGATCCAAATACTTGTGTTGTACTAAGGCAAGCATGGTTGGTTTGAGAGACCAAATTAAGTTTTTCCCATCTGACTGATGCACCTTGGAGAGGAGTGAAGCAAGTTCTTCTAGTTTGAGGATGGCTTTTGTTGTAACCCCCATGGCTCTCAAATCTGTCCCAAGTGCAAGAAGTTTGTTCCCCATCTCATGTTCTTCCTGTGGTTGTTCTTGCTGTAGCATAGAAAGTATCCCTTTGGAAAGGAATCAGTTGATTGTTGTTGCTAGTTTGTTAAGAGCCTTTGTGAAGGTTTTATCCATATTTAGCTCAATGAGATTAACTACAGCAAGAATAACACAATAATGACCAGCTGACTCAATACATACACCTCACACTCAAATTAGCAATAACTGAACAATTATATCAGACCTTATGTACAGCAACAACAAAAAAGACAACAACCTCTATGACCATACGATGCACATAGCAATATAGGGATGCTATAACAACATACGACTTCCTCAGATTATCAAACTACTAAACCCTAGTAGTTCTGCTCAACCACAACTCATTAGCAAACTAAAGATAATAGTAGCGAGCAGCTACATCCATACTCAACAGGACTCAACATGACAAGGTTAGCAGTGACAAATACAATGGGAAAATCTTAGAAGCAACTGACTCCTAATCCAAAGACACACTCCAACGCTTTAACATTGTCATACATTGACTAGTACCATACATGGCATGACAATTCAACAATCAAGCAAACTACACGCTCAACTCTCAGTAGTGGACAGCAATCATTCACTAATATCTTTTGTCAAATAATTTGTTGAATATTTTGTGAGCAGAATATTAAACCTCAACAACAGAAATAATTTCAGAGAAAGCACAAGTAACATGAACCTGGAACTCCTTTGGCAAGGTTCTCCTTAGATTTTGAAGATAAGCTCATCTATAGATGGCCTCCTGCTACCACCATTCCATCCTTGAAAATATGAACAACTACGATCTCAGCGCATGTGCTCAGCTTCTAATCACCAACGATATACCCTTAGAAACCATCGCCAAGATATATTGCAGGGTCCAATCGCTCCTCTGTAAATACTACGTGGTCCTCGACTGTCTGAATACCAAATGTGGCCCAAACATCGACTTCAGAACTCAATGATATTCAGCTACTATGCCCAACAACTTTTTTCATCACATACCTTGTCCGCAACAAATTTACTAATATAAAATTCGCCAAATGTATGTTGGCGGAGGCACACCCTGCAACCCACAAATACGAGATTTGTGCTATTAATTTACTCGGTTGTTGCTACTTGCAAATGCGAACTCTGCATAAGTCTTCTTCCACTGATTGATTGTGAATTGTCCACCTGTTACAAGACACACAAGCTGGCATTACCTTCTTTTGCATTACTCTGGTTCTCTGCAACTATGCCATGTCTCCCCGATGTACAAATTAACACCAACATTGAGCTGGGACCGGCTGTCAGGATTACGATTAGGCTCTTCTCGTAGCCCAACGCTTCATTGCTCGGATCCTTTCTGCAACATTTTTGTCGTCTCTATTATACATTCTGCCTTTGATCCATAATCTCTGCAATAAATTAATCACAGACTTCACATCGCACAAGTCATCCACTACTTCATATGGACGCACTAATTTCTAGCACTCAATCTGCATTCAAAACGTGCTCGTAACTCAAGTTCATTGTGGGTCGCTGTAAGATTCAACGCACCATCGAACTGGGTTCTAATCACACCAGTGTGCTATCTCCCAACCCTTTCTGGTCAAAACGCGTGTTAGGACGCAGTGTGTATGCCCACGTCGTTTCCTTGATGACACGGCTCTGACACCAATCCACTACTAATAGAGCAACTCACGTTCCCGACCCACCAAAATTAGCTACCAAAATTCGTAGCATCGTGACTGAAAAATTCACTGTGCGTATTGACTTGGCCACGTATGAGTATTCTGCGTTGACTGTTTACAGAGGGGTGGTTATAGGAGAGAGAGAGAGAGAGTGGTTGCTAGCAACTCGATCCTGGGACCAGCGTGCATGCAATTACTATTTCTCCAA